>CP136058.1:433812217-436212217 GCA_032464435.1 Aegilops umbellulata | reverse complement strand
CTGACATTACCAGAACAAGCTCAAGCGCCCTGGTCTTCGGATCCGTGGTAAGCTCCTTTGTTTTCGGGTCCTTCTTGTACCGGGCCCTGACATAGTTCCTGGTCTGCTTGTCACCGTATTTATCGAAGAGGGGCGGTAGGCCTTGCTCGGCACGGTCCGCCTCCTCCTTGTCCCATATAGGCTCCGCCACTCTGTAACCGCCGGGACCGAGTGTGTGTTCCCCTAAGTTCAGCTCCCGCATTTCTTTCCCCCACTTACTTGATTCGGAGTGTGCGGTGCTCGAGCAATTGATATTGAAGTCGTTGTAGTCATCTTCGGTGATCGAAGGATTTTTCTCGTTGATCTTCTCATAACTCTCACCTTTCTCGATCATTCTCTTCACATTGCTTTTCCAAGTAGACACGGCCTTGCTCATCTTCGTGAGGGCAGCATTGTTCACTTTATTCCCTTTGAGGCTTGTGTTTTCAAATTCAGCGGGGAACTTGTATCGTTTGTGCAGCTTCGTGAAGAGGAGGTTGCGCAAATTCCCTCGGTCAGGATGCCTCAGGTTCTCGGTGTTGATCGAGACGGTGCTCCGGAGAATGCACCCGAGCTGAAGCGAGTACCCCTTGACTATTCGTTCGGGAACCGTTGGATTCCCGTCGGAGTCCACTTCAGTAACTTCCTCCTTGAGGGTGCGGAGCACGGTCGGGCGCCGGTCCTTCCGTTGCCTCTTCTGGCTGCCATCTGTGCGTGCGCCGCCATCATCAGTGGTGGCATCCTCGACGGCACCATCAGTGGTGGCATCAGTGGGGTCATCCTCGGCGGCACCATCAGTGGTCTCAGGATCGGTGGGGAAGGCGGCGTCCTCATACAAGTGAGGTTGTTCCTCCATCTCCTGGGACAGCTCCCAGAATGCATTGCCACCCGAACCCCCGGCCTCATCGTTGTTGGCCATGTTTCTCTCTAGATAGAAACAAAGTTTGGTCAAAAAGTTGGTTATTGTCAAGGAACAAGATCATGGTCTCAACATTTAGGGTTTGTCGACACTGAGGCATCCTAAAAGCTAAGCTTTTATCATTGAGGGTTTTTCGACGCCTAGGCACCCTAAAAGCCTAAGCTTTCATCATTTCGGTTTTTATCGACACCGAGGCACCCTAAAAGCCAAGGTTGTATAATTAATGGTTTGTCAACACCGAGGCATCCTAAAAGCTAAGCTGGGAAGGAGAATTCTAAGTTAATTAACTACTAAGATACCCCGGCCCATGCATTAGTCACAAGTACCCCATATGTCCTATTTTTAGCAAAGTCATGCTAAAATTCACGGAAAATTTCAGCATGACCTTTGCTGAAAATAGGACATATGGAGTACCCAAATTTGCCGGAACGGAAGTTAATCGACATTCCAACAAACTCAAGGGCCTCTCGGGTGGACAAGGCAAAAAAGGCCTCCATCACAACATGGAAATATATATACCAGCAAACTCAAGGGCTTTTCAGTGCCAAAGTCTAGCTAGTACCAGCAAATTAACATGGCAGGCAAAGTCAAATGACATACTCAACACAAACACCATGTCAAATGCACACAACTTCAGGTTCCATACAAAGTCAAATGCCAATGGGCAAAAAAAGTAAGTAGCTAGTTAATTGCCTTATTTTCTAGCGTCCAACTAGATTGGCATCAAGCTTGGAACGTAGGGGATTATATCATAGTCATAGACAAAATTTTGCATTATATATGTAAAAGAAATACTCATGTTAGTATGTTAGCCCTGACGACCACACACCAAAAGGCAACAAAACTAACAGTTCAAAACTATATTGTTGGTTTTCAGCAGAGTACAAAGAACTGGTGGTTGTTTTCTTAGAAAGCATTATGTATATGTGATTTGCTTTGATTTGTTATCAAGATTGATTGGGTTGCTCAGATCAACTTGGCTGAATTGCAACCAGAAAAATTGGGTTCAATGCAGGAATTCTCATATAGGTAATATTTGTACATTTAGCTTGCATTTTACAAGTTATTATGGCCAAACCTTAACTCAGAATAAAAGAGGGCCTAATAAACCCAAACGGAGCATAGTGGCTAGCTAATTCAAATAACATTATTCTCCTTGCTTTCATCCAGCAAACAAATTATGGTGCTTACATCACTATTCCAGCAACAAACCATGCCAAAAAGAGAAAGTCACATCCATCTTTCTAGTGATAAAAAGTTGACCACTTTTCAGAGAAAAGGTGGGCATTTCTAGTTTGTCAACTACAACAATTCCTGTTCAAGGTACCATTTTGTTATTAATTAATGTGGAAAAAATGTAAATTAAAGTATAGCAAACAACATGTCTTTGAAAAGTTTGATTAGCCCAGATTAACATTAAATGCCAGGACATCAGATTGCTTAGTTCCTAAACTCCATCCTTCGAGTAGGACAGCATGATCCACTAGTCCTGTTTGTGTATCTGTAAAGTAAATTTTGGCCTGCCTACTCACTTTCTTTTTTCATGAATATCCAGAAAATTAATACTGAAAAATTCATATTCTAAGACTTGCCCTTCACATTGTCAGGTATATACCTTTCGATGGGATCTTCTAGAATTACCTTGTCACCAAAAATTATAATCTGCATACATCAAACATGCATATTACTTCAGTCTTGAATCTTGATGATCAGGACAATGACTTTAGTAACTTACCATGCTAAAGAACTAGAGTTCCTAACATTTGAACAGAAACAGGGGAAAAGAGTATAAATGAAGAGCTCGGCAAAGAGCTTAAGAGGTACTGTATTTCTGAATTCTGATACATGCCAGCAGTAATATAAACTTTATGGTCCATCCTCAAATCCCGGTGTTCACATTTAACTGACTTTTAGACTGAAACTTTAACTGACTTTTAGACTGAATTTTTACTCCAAGAGTTTTTATATTCAGATCACTTTAACTGAATTTTAGATTGAGTTTTAGATTGAATTTTAAACTTTCTTGCAATATAAGCTTGCAGTACACTTTATATTCAGATCAGGAGCCAAGCTCTAAAATTGAATTTTTAACTGAATTTTTACGACTGCATCTATTTCAATTTCAGTTTCAGATAAAGTTTATATTCAGATCAGGAGACTGACTTTTAAACTGACTTTATATTAAGTTTCAGATAAGGACATCAGAGAATCTACAACAGTGTCAAAAACATTAGACAGTGCTACCCTTCAGCATGAGACATTTGGCAGAACCACTCTGAACATGTCACATTTCATAATATAGCACCCTTTAGCATGTAATAATCTTCAAGACTACACTAAACTGATCAAGAAATTACACTAAGATATGTAGCCTTGTCATATTTACATCCAGAGCAGAACTACACAAAGATGATCACTCTAGTGTTTTGCGAAATAGAAAGGTTTTATATGTATGGTGCCATTCCCTCGACGGGCAAAACTGTGTACCATTATTCTCTTCTTTTTTGTGAAAAGGGTACCATTATATGCTCAATTAACTGGACGAATACCTTGAATAGGCATATGTGTCTCTTCCCTAAACCCAGCATTAAGTTGGCATTGAGAAAATAGTGTGTATGCCATCAGTACTTGACTACTTGGTCAGTTCTTGGATATGCAATCACTAGTGAGAAAATAGGCATTTGGAGAATCTACAGCAATGTTCAGAGTGGAGAAAAGCAGGGGAATCGATGGAGACGCTCACCGCGGAGCTGGGGAAGGAGACGGCGAGGCCGAGGGTGGTCGGGGCAGCGCGGATCGAAGCCGAGAAGCAGTGGTCGGTGATGAGGAAGAAGAGGTCGATGCGCTCGATCCTTGATGACCCGGCTCCAATCCGTTTACGTAGGCGATGAAGGTGATGATGGTGTTGCTCCTGGCGCAGCTCCTAGGCACGACGACAGAGGACGGGGCGGTCGATGGCCGCGGTGACGTGCGGCGGCCGCACTCGGGGTGGAGGGAAGGAGCGGGGCAGCGGCGGGGCAGCGGCGTCGGGGCGGCGCGGCGGCGTCGAGGCATCGGCGTCGGGGCAGCGGCGGGGCAGCGGTGTCGGGGCAGCGGCGTCGGGAGAGGAGAGGGGAAGGGGATCGGGGGCGAGGGCGAGGGAGAGAGAGCCGGGGAGGAAGTATGGATGGGGGCAATACTAATGGCGCACCACCCCTCGGTGCGCCATAAGTACATCCATGCTAATGGCGCACCTCACCCTGGTGCGCCATTAGTATTTTTTTTCTGCTCGAGCCAACAGGTTATCTACCACGTGACCTGATCCACATCAAGTCCCCTCTACTAGCTCGACTGGTCAGCAGCCAGTTCTGACACCAGGAGGTCCTGGGTTCGATTCCCAGGCTCCACAATTTTTTTATGCATTTAAAATGCTGTTTGATACTTATTTGTGTTTAAATATGTTCAAAATTGTTTAAATCATAACAGTAATATTTTTTTACAAGACAGTAATAATGTTTTAAAAAATATCATTAAATAGTAATGCCGGTGGAGCGGGGAAGGGTGCGGGGGGTGTGGGGGGTCGGCGGCGGCAGTTGAGTAGGGGAATCGAGGGTGCGGGGGGTCGGCGGCGGCCGGTGTACCGGGGGGTGCTAGGCGGTGAGTGGGACCGGATCTGGCGAGGTGGGATAGCGATCGAGATGGAGGGGGATCGAGATCGAGTGTCCATGAAATTTAAAAATATTCATGATAGTTCAAAAAGTGCCCATGAAATACAATCGAGAAATGAAGGCTACGATTTAATTAAATACAATCTTCTTGCCCTTCTTTTTCGCAAATGGAGTTCTTCTGTGGAACGGACGTCCTTTAGGTAGGGTGGTCCTGCTTCTTCTTGTGGTGTATGCTGCTACTTCATCATCGTCGTCATGTTCGATCCTCGGGTCGCCGTACTTGTCGAAGTCTTGCTCATTGGCTACTCCATCCATTCCGATGATCTTCGTTTTGCCTCTCCTCGCGACAACACGACTGGGCTTTGATGGGTCGGTAATGAAGAAGCATTGGTCCACTTGGGAAGCCAGTACCCATGGCTCATTTTTCGCGGTGACGTTTGCGCCCGCGATCTTGGATTTGGCTTCGGGTATAACCATGGTGGTGAAATACTGGTCTTCTTTTAGGACGCTCTTGGCCCATCTGACACGGAACATCGGGACCTTCTCTCCAGCGTAGCTCAGCTCCCAGATCTCCTCGATCCTTCCATAGTATCTGTCCTTGTCGTTACCGGTGTAGGATTCCATCGTTACCCCGGAGTTCTGATAACCATCGCTCTTCATGTCCTTGGCCTCGGTGTAGAATGTGTAGCCGTTGATATCATACGCCTCATAGGTCATCAGGTTGTGCTCGGCGCCCTGTGACAAGGCGAATATGAGTTGTTCTTCCGCGGAAGAATCCTCATGTAAAGGGTACGACAGAAGCTTCAGCTTGAACCAACGCGTGAAACATGAGTTGTGCTCTTTGAGTATATCTCCGTCCGTCCTCTGTTGGCCTCGGTCATTGTACGTCTTCTTAATAAAGGTTTTGTGCTCTACAACCCAAGGATCGACCACGTCTATGTGTTGTAGCGCGACTAGGTTTGCTCTTTCAAAGTCGGCGAGTCAACCCTCGAAGTCGACATGCATTTCGTGGCGACCCTCACGGTGACCCCATCCAGCGAGCTTGCCGAGGTGCCTGTTGACGGGCAGACCAACGGGGTTCTCGATGCCTAGATAATCCGTGCAGTAGGAGATGCACTCTTCGGTCAGAAAGCCCCTGGCTATGCTTCCCTCTGGACGTGACATGTTGCGAACGTATCCTTTGATGACACCATTCATCCTTTCGAACGGCATCATGCTGTGCAGGAACGTCGGCCCGAGTTGGATGATATCCTCCACTATATGGACCAGCAGATGCACCATAACGTCGAAGAATGTGGGCGGGAAGTACATCTCAAGCTCGCATAGTATCACCACGATCTATTCCTGTAGCCTTCTGAGTTGCCTCACGCCAATCGACTTCTGAGAGATGATGTCGAAGAAGTTGCATAGGCCAAATAGCATTTCACGGACGTGCGCGTCCATGATCCCACGGATTGCAATTGGAAGTATCTGCGTCATCAGCACGTGACAGTCGTGAGACTTCATCCCGCTGAACTTCTGCTTCGCTGGGTCTAGGTATCTGCTTATCTTCCCCGCGTAACCATAAGGAAGTTTTACTCCTAGGAGGCAGGTGAAAAACTGCTCGATCTCCTCCTGACTTAGAGTGAAGCACGCGGGAGGGTAGTCATTTCCAGTCTTCTTGGCCTTTTTGCCTTTGCGACGACTTTCTGTGTCCTGCTTCGCCTCATCATCATCATCATCATCATCATCACATATAGCGTGAAGCTCCTGCCTGATGCCCATTGATTTCAAGTCTGCCCTTGCTTTCGGCCCATCTTTGGTCCTCTCTGGCATGTTGAGCAGGGTACCAAGCAGACTCTCGCACACGTTCTTCGTGATATGCATGACATCAAGGCTGTGAGGCACACGGTGGATCTTCCAGTACGGCAAGTCCCAGAAAACAGACCTCGTTTTCCATACCTTCAGCAGCGGCTCTGGCGCCTTTCGCTTCTTTCCCGGCTCTGGCGCCTTTTGCTTCTTTCCCGGCAGTGGGCAGTCTTTCCAATTTTTCAACAGCTTGTCTATTTCCTCGCCGCTCCTCGTACACGGGCGTTTTCAAGGTTCGGTTTCACCATCGAACAGATCCTTGCGTTTCCTCCACGGGTCATCGTCGCGAAGCCACCTTCGATGTCCCATGAACACGGTTTTTGAAGACCCGGGATCTCTATCTAGCTGGCGATATGTTGTGTCATCCATGCACCTTACGCATCCAGAAAATCCGTGGACTACCTGCCCCGCGAGATATACGTAACCGAGATAGTCGTGCACCGTCGTGAGCAGTGCGGCTCTCATAGGGAAATATTCTTTCTCTGCGGCGTCCCACGTATTGGCTGGCGTTTTCCACCGCGTGTCTAGATCCTCCTTCAGCAGCCCCAGATACAGATTGATGTCGTTCCCTGGTTGTTTCGGCCCTTCAATTAGCATACTCATGTGAATGTACTTCCTCTTCATGCACAACCAGGGGGGAAGGTTGTACATCCACACAAACACAGCCCAGGTGCTATGTGTGCTTCTCTGGCTGCCAAACGGATTTACTCCATCGGTGCTCGCGCCCAGCACGATGTTCCTTGGATCCTTCCCAAATTCTGGGTATTCAAAATTCAACGCTTGCCACTGGCTTGCATCCTTAGGGTGACTCAGCATCTTGTCTTTTTTATCTATCTCCAGATCATTTGCGTCATCTTCTCGCTTCTTCTCCTCCCTATCCGCGTGCCAACGCAGGAGCTTTGCTACCTTAGGATCCGCGAAATACCGCTGCAGACGAGGAGTGATCGGAAAGTACCACACCACTTTTCGAGGAGCTTTCTTCCTCTTCTTGTATCGAGTGACGCCGCACACCGGACATATGGTAGACTCCGCGTGCTCGTCCCGATAAATGATGCAATTGTTCATGCACACATGGTATTTCACGTGCGGTAAATCCAGAGGACACACGATTTTCTTCGCCTCCTCCAAACTGGTCGGGCACTTGTTCCCCTTTGGAAGACGTTCGTGCCAGAATGACATGTTCTCGTCGAAGCATGCGTCGGTCATTTTGTGTTTTACCTTCATCTCCAGAGCCATGAGCGTTACTTTCAGGCGGGTATCCTCGGGCCTGCCTCCTTCATACAATGGAGTAACCGCGTCTAACTCAAGTTGATCCACCTTGGCTTTCTCTCGGGCGGCAGCTCTTGCGTTATCCGTCTGCTTGAGAGGCAGCTCTTGAATATAAGGGTCCTGCACCCAGCCCATCGATGGTCCACCGTCGTCTGCTCCGCCGGCATCATCATCTTCATGATCATGCCCGTCGTCTGCTCCGGCATCTTCCTCATCATCATGCCCATCATCTACGTGATCATCTCCTGGGGATTCTTCGTCTTCTCGCCTGCCCGAGCCGCGGTAGTTGTCTTGCTGCCCTTCCTCATTTCTTGCCCGGCCCCCATGGACGACTTCGTAGTCATCTTCATCACCTTGCCACCGATAGCCATCCATGAAACCACGCAAGAGCAGGTGGTCCCGCACCTGCCCGGAATCCGGGTCCGCAATAAGGCTCTCCAGCTTGCATCTTCGACACGGACATCTTATCTCCGTCTCGTTCTTTTGAAGCATGTCGGCCTTCGCGGACCTCAAAAACCTATTCACGATGCCTTCGGTCATCGTGCGGACCATGGTCGCCTCCGGGGTAGAGCAAAACGATATTTTAGAACAAAGAAAAAATTTGGCATGACTTTCCCTAAAAATAGGACCTAAAAGAATGCTTAATGCCAAAATTATCGCCGAAACGGAAATGAATCAACATTCCGGCAAAATATTGGCAACTATCGCATTTCAAATACCGGTACACCTCCAAACACAAACACATATGCAACACCACAAACATATGCAACACCACGAACATACATAGATCTAGCTAGGCCATAAAAAGTGCATGTGCACATTGTTGTAGGGAGAACAACATAAATATAGCTTCCCCCCTTACTTACCTATCAAAACAAGGTAATTTAACCACTTAATTTGAATGAATCTATGGTGGAAATGAGGTGAAAAAGAGGAGGCACCCGAGACAAGGAGGAGGTGGAGAGAATGAAGTGGGGAGAAAGTGAGTGTGGGAAGGAGAGGCTGCCCAAAATATCTTGTTGCTGCCCACTTACTAATGGCGCACCAACAACAAATGCGCCATTAGTAATCCAGGTTACTAATGGCGCACCAACGTCTGATGCGCCATTAGTAATTTTGCAAAGAAAAAACATACTAATGGTGCACTGATGCAGAGTGCGCCATTACTAGTTTGAACTAGTAATGGCGCACGGTGGAAGAGTGCGCCATTAGTAGTTTTGCAACAAAAGGAATAAAAAATATAATTAAAAAAACAACATTAGTGGCGCACTCTGGGATGAGTGCGCCATTACTAGTTACAACTAGTAATGGCGCACTGTGTCTGGATGCGCCATTAGTATGTTTGGACAGGCGCGCTAGTTCAAAAAAAATATTTTGGTACTAATGGCGCATCCTAGGCCTGGTGCGCCATTAGTAGTTTCAAAACTAATGGCGTATCAGAAGGTGGCGCGCCATTAGTATGTACTAATGGCGCACCTCTTATCTGGTGCGCCATTAGTGTCAATCCCATCTATAGCCCTTTTTCTAGTAGTGTTTTTCCAGTACACTATTTCGTAAACCTAAAGACTCGATCATATGGATATGGAAAATATAGGATTTTCGATCCTAGCGTGAAAAGGAGGGAAACAGATACTCAATTTAAAGTGAGTAAATAAAATTGTATACTTGATCTCATAGATCCATATAGAATTCTATGGAAAGCCGTATTCGATGAAAGTCGTATGTACGGCTTGGAGGGAGATCTTTCCTATCTTTCAAGATTCACCCTACAATATGGGTGCCCCTAGTGGACTTGCCGGTGCTCCTTTCTCAAACCAGAACAACTCTGAACGTTAGGGAAAATAAGGGAAGACCACCTAAGCGAACCGACTGAAGGGACTTTACTTATCCAAACCGAACTCGACTGCACATATTTCTCTCTTGCCCCTATTTCTATCTTGTCAAATCTCCTAGCATGTCAGTAGCAGCATAGTCCTTGTGCCATTTGTACGCCCTGGTGTGGTCTCATTTAAGATCGTTCGAACAATTTCCAGGGGGCTGCTGCTGCTCCAAGAAATTTTTGGTGATAGTTGGCTGCACTCGCTCATTCGCCCTACCCAGCCCCAAACCTCTCGAGCGATTGGGTAGTTCCAAAACAAGTGTTGGGCCGACTCGAGGTTGCGGACACATAACTGACATAAGCAACCATTTGGTCAACCTCGTCGCTGCAGCCGGTCGTTGGTCCAGCGAAGATTCTGCAGTAGCATCCAGATGAAAATTTTCTCTTCCCTGTCGCCCAAGACCTCTAGATGACGCTATGAAAATCTCATATTGCAGCCGACCCTGGAATTGCTTTCATAGGCCGAGCTTGACGTATACTCTCCTTCTACTTCATGGTTCCAGCATATTGTGTCCCTTGTGCCTCATCTGAACTCTGTGGCCGCCACACCTAATAGGCTGAGTCATGGAGCAGTGGCTGGATGTCACCATGTCTCAGGTCCTGCAGCCAAGTATCGTCTCAAAGCGCGTCCCTCACTGTCCTGTTCTTTTGCTTAGAGTGTTTGTAGAGAGTAGGGTATGCATGGGCTAAGGTGCTCCCTCTGATCCAGGATGAGTGCCAGAACAGTGTTGTTGATCCATCACCTATGACTGCTGTTGCAGCTGCAAACAGGGCCTTGTTGTCGTCACTGAAGGGGGTTGGGTGCCAGCCCATGGCCGCTTAGGGTCCTTCCAAGTGATCAGAGCCAACGTAGTCTAAGGGCGCAGCTAAACCGCTTTAGGTCTAGGATGCCAAGACCCCTGCGCGAAGTGGGCATGCGAGCAGTTGGCTAGTTGACCTTGCAGCTTCCATCGGTGATCTCCTCGTCTTGCTTCCACAAAAATCTCTGCCTACACTTATCAATCTCCTACAGCAGATTCTTTGGCACCCGAAGAATAGACAGTGTGAAGGTTGGCATGGCGCTGAGAACACATCTGGCAAGCACTCTCCTACTAGCTATGTCCAACATCCTCCCTTTCCAACCTGCTAGCCTAGATTTGATCCTATCAAGGATGAATTGAAAATTCACCAGCCCCAACCTTGAGAGTGTGATTGGAAAGCCTAGGTACATAGTTGGAAACTAAGCTATCATGCCAAAAAAATTGTGAGGCCTAGTCCGACACATCTAATTGGCAGCGCTGAAGACTTTGATGGGTTTATGTGTAGGCATGTGCACTTTCCAAAAACATGGAGGATGTCCAGCAGTGCATTGATGTCTACTACGCAACTTTATTCTTGTACACTCGTGTTGAGCCTCCAAGCGCAAAGTTTTGTAGGACAGTAGCAATTTTCCCTCAAGTGGATGACCTAAGGTTTATCAGTCCGTGGGAGGTGTAGGATGAAGATGGTCTCTCTCAAACGACCCTGCAACCAAATACAAGAAATCTCTTGTGTCCCCAACACATCCAATACAATGGCAAATTGTATAGGTGCACTAGTTCGGCGAAGAGATGGTGATAAATGTGTAATTTTGATGGTAGGGATATATTTTTATAATCTGAATAAATAAAAACAACAATGTAGCAATTAGTAAACATGCACAAAAACAGTATTGCAATGCTTGAAAACAAGGCCTAGGGTCTGTACTTTCGCTAGTGCAATCTCTCAACAATGCTAACATAGTTGGATCATATGATTATCCCTCAAAGTGCAGCAAAGAATCACTCTCGAGTTCCTATTAGCAGAGAACAAAAGATAGAAAATGTTTGTAGGGTATGAGACCACCTCAAAGCTATTCTTTCCGATCAATCTATCCTAGAGTTCATACTAGAATAACGCAAGCTATTCTTCCCGATCGATCTAATCAAGAGTTCATACTATTATAACACCAAAGCAAATTCATATTCATAATACTCAATCCACACTAAGAACTACAAGGAGATCCCAAAGTTTCTATCAGAAAAGATAATAAAAACGTGCATCAACTCCTATGCATAGATTACCCCAATATCACCGTGGGAATCCGCGAGTTGAATGCCATAACACATATCAAGTGAATCAATATGATACCCCATTTTGTCACCTCAAGTATTCATATTACAAGACATACATCAAGTGCTCTCATCTCTGAACATTCAATCCGACAATACAAAACTACAAAGGGTAAAGACTCCATTCATCATAACAAGAGTATAACAGGGAGAAACATCATACGATCCGACTATATTAACAAAGCCCATGATATAGATCACGAGAGAGAGAGAGAGATTAAACACATAGCTACTGGTACAAACCCTCAGCCCCGAGGGTGTACTACTCCATCCTCATCGTGGTGGCCCCCGGGATGATGAAGATGGCCACCGGAGATGATTGGCCCCTCCGACAGGGTGCCGGAACGGGGTCTAGATTGGTTTCGGTGGCTACAGAGGCCTGCGGTGGAGGAACTTCTCGTCTGGGGTAACCCCGAGGGGCTTCAGAATATTTGAGAATTTATAGTGCAAAGAGGGGGTGCGGGAGGCCACCGAGGTGGGCACAACCCACCTGAGCACGCCAGGGGGCCTGCCGCGCCCTGGTGGGTTGTGGCCCCCTCGAGGCACCCCCAGGTGCACCTCTGACACAATGGATATCTTCTGGCCCAAAAAAATCTCCAAAAAGTTTCGCGTCGTATGGACTCCGTTTGATATTGATTTCCTGCGATGTAAAAAACAAGCTAAAGAGAGCAACTAGCACTGGGCACTGGGTCAATAGGTTAGTCCCAAAAAATGATATAAAGTTGCTATAAAATGATTGTAAAATATCCAAGAATGATAAAATAATAGCATGAATACTTCATAAGTTATAGATACGTTGGAGACGTATCAGCATCCCCAAGCTTAATTCCTGCTCGTCCTCGAGTAGGTAAATGATAAAAGAAATAATTTATGAAGTGTGAATGCTAGCAAAGTGCATAAGTTTGATCAATAATAATTTTAATCACTTTTCCTAGCATCATAACAACAATTCTTTCTCATAAAATTTCTCATGCTATGGTGGCAACCAATTCACATGTTAAGGTTCAAATAATGAATTCTCTTGAAACTCAACAACCTATGTTCTCAGTCACCAAGCAATTGTAATTCAACTTATTCAACAGAGTTTAAGTAAGAGATCCACATACTCAACCATCATGTAGTCTTCTATGATTGCTAACACTCACCGCATACACATGAGCGAAACGTTTCAACCGGTCACATAGAAAGATAGGGGCTTATTGTTTCGCCTCCCAACGCATTAACCTCAAGGGTGATGTCAACAATAATAACTCATGCTACCCATATTCAACTGGACATATGTGCCTAGATCTTTCCTCACCACATGATGCTTGCCAAAGGAGAAAAATAAAAAGGAATAGAGAGAAAACTTTGCCTCTTTGCATAAAAGTAAATAGTGAAAAGTAAAAGATAGGCCCTTCGTAGAGGGAAGCAGAGGTTGCCATGCGCTTATTTGTTTGTATGCTCAATCCCTTAGTGCAAAAGAACATCACGTTAAATTTTTTTGAGGGTTAAGAAAGTAGGAAAGGCTCCTACTGCATATATATTAGAACAAAGTAACAGTTACATGGTGGTATTTACAATGGTGGAGGGAGGGGTCAGATCCTAAGCACAACCCTAGACTTGTTGTGGTAGAGTTTGCAAGATAGAAGAGATAACATGTCTCTTGTGATCAGGTAATCTATATCTAACATTATCAAAGTCTACTCTGAACCTATTGAGCCATGAAGCAATGGAGGGTGTCACATGTTTGAAATAGTTGTTATTGCGCTCCTTCTAAAGACTCCATGCAGCAGTCAAAAAGATCTCCATGATCATTTTACGTGGATGTTGTGCCTTTAAGTTCTCCACCAGAGCCAACCTATCTCCTTGCACAGCCCATGAAATGTTTAGTAGATGCCAACATTCTTTGCTAAAGGTGCAATGAAAGAAGAGGTGTTCCACAGTTTCTTCGACGTGGTGCCCGCAAAGCAAGCAATCAAAATTGGTGCCAATATTGTAGTGTTGTCGCTTGAGCATGTTCCTTGCGTTGAGCCTGTCTGAAAGCAAAAACCACCCAAAGACTTTGATTTTTGGTGTGCATTTAGTCTTCCAGAGCCATTGAAACGCTACGTGCACAACCACATCCTGAAAGACAAACTGATAGTAGGTCGTAGTTTTGAACACGGTTGTGCCCCAAAAGTAGGACCATACATCATCCTGATCCTCTAACACCACCGCGGCCATATCTAATTGGAGGAGTTTGAGCTCATCATGGGCTTGTAATGAGAGTGGTAGTTGAAAGGTTGCCTGAAGGGTGGAGGCAGTCAAAAAGTTTTGCACAGACAAATCCTCATTAATGGCATAAGAGAAAGCTCGCGGATATTGTTCTGCCAAGATGGACTGGTTCCAGTTATCTTTCCAGAAAAGAGCAGAGGTACCATGTTTAACTTGCACCTGAGTGACGCCACGGTAGATTGGCATAAGGTTTACGAGGTCACGCCACCAAAAGGAGCCACAATTATCTGTTGCATGCGGGATCAACTCGTGGTAATATGTATCCCAGATAAGCTGAACCCAGGGTATATCCATTTTGTTGTAGAATTTATGCAGAAATTTGAGCAGTAGCGCATCATTTTGGATTTTAAGGTCAAGTATACCCAAACCACCGCACTTTTTGGGTCGACATACCATGTTCCAAGCTGCCAGAGAATTCTGCTTGTCCCCATCTGCCGTTCTTTTGTTCCAAAGACAGTGTCGGCGAATTTTATCCAGTTGAGCAAGTATTTTGGGTGGCAGTCTGAGAGTCCCCATGGGGTAGATGGCCAGTGAGGTTATGAGTGTATTTAATAAGGCTAGCTTGCCAGCATAGGACATGAGGGACATCGCAGCCGTGATTTTCCTTTCAGCTTTGCACACGAACGGCGTCAGATCCAGGACTGAGGGCCGAGTAGTGCGAAGGGGCAGACCCAGGTAAGTGAAGGGCATGCTGGCCTGTGTACATCCAAAAAGGTTGGCCAGGTCATTACATTTGTTCGTCGGCGTATTGATGGACACAAGTGTAGACTTGTGGAAGTTGATTTTCAGGCCAATTGATGTGGCATAGTCTTCGACGATCTGTTTAATCGTTGCCGCTTGGTCCAGACAGGCCGGTAGAACAATGATTGTGTCATCGGCATATTGGATCACGGGGTATTTAGCGTCACCAGTAGGAGGGATCGGATGTTTGATTAAGTCTTGCGCGAGTGCTGCATTGATAGCACTCTGTAGCAGATCGGCTGCAAGGACGGAGATTAAGGGAGACATTGGATCACCTTGGCAAACCCCACATTTACAGTGAAACTGTCGTCCAGGCACGCCATTCAGTAACATAGAAGATTTACCTGACGAGAATATACTTTCCATCCAAGCCAGCCATTTCGGCGGGAAACCCATTTTCTTCAAGATTAAGAGCATGGCAGAGTGTTCAACCGTATCAAACGCCTTCACCAAATCTAGTTTAAGGAGGACTATTTCTCTCTTGGAGGCCTGGCATTGGTGGATGTATTCGAAAGCCCAGGCCAGGCAATCATGAATCGATCTGCCACGGAGGAAACCATATTAGTTTTTGTGCACAATTTGGAGGATGATTTTCTGAAGCCGATTCGCTAGAATTTTAGTGAGCAACTTTAGGCAACAGTTTAGGAGTGTGATAGGCCGAAAATCATTGACACATTCGGGCGAGTTAACATTTGGGATCAGTGTGATAAAACCTTCATTAATACTCTCTAAATTAAGTCCACCTTGATGGAATTCATCACATAGAAGATAAAAATCATGTTTGATGACAGGCCAGCAAGCTTTTAAGAAGGCACCATTAAAACCATCGGGGCTAGGGGCCTGACTGGGTGGCATTTCAGAAACCACATCATCTATTTCTTTACGTGTGAATGGTGCAATGAGGTTCGAAAAGTCCACATCTGCCTGTAACAGATTGTCTAAATTAAACTTCATAGGTTGAGGGTTTGCTTGCCCCATTCTGGCCTTAAAAGCTTCAAAAAGAATGGACTCCTTCCCAGCATGATCATTAATCTCCACACCATTTGTGGTTTTTAGCGAGCTAATGCAATTCCTCCTGTAGCGTTCCGTGGCAACCGTTTGCTTGGAGTTTTCGTCGCCAAACTGAATCCATCTGATCGTACACCTCTTTTTCCAATAATTTTTTGGTATTGTAGGAGGCGAAGCAAGTGCTTTTTTGGAATGCGGTGAAAGTTTCTTTCGGGTGTAGTAAGAATTCGAGTCTTGAATATTAGCCAGCTCCAAGAGTGCTTTATTGGTGTTTTCAATGGCTACTTTGAGGCGAGAAATTTTCTTACTCCATTTCTTGAGAGCATAACGGACTGCCTTGAGCTTTTGTCCTATCCTTGCTGCGCAGTTATGGTTTTTATTAAATCTGATGGGTTTGTTCCAAGCTTGATCAACAACCTCCATAAACCTAGGATGAGCAATCCAATAGGATTCGAACCTGAAGAGTTTGCTTTTCGGGATTGTAGTTTGGATGACCACAGAACATGGCATATGATCTGAGAAAGGTTTACCTAGTGGATTCACCATGGTGTTAGGGAAAGAAGTAGTCCAATTCAGCGTGGTGAAGAACCAATCGAGTTGCTCAAGGAGAGGCTGATTCTGCATATTCGACCAAGTATAAGCACGACCCTTGATGGGTAGTTCAGTGAGATTTTGTTCCCGAATAAAGTTATTGAAGGTGAACATGTCGTGGACATTAGCCCCTGGTCTGTTACGATTATCAGGAGAGGAATGTAATTGAAATCGCCTAGTTACAACCAGTCCTCAGAAGAAGGTATATCCAAATCAAAAAGCCAATTTGTAAACGTGACACGATGTTCATCCTGACACGGGCCATACACAGTTATGAGCTTCCAACAATGATTGGATTGCGTGGAGGTGAATTCGACGCCTAACGCAAACTGCTCAGATAAAAAGACCCAGCCCATAAAAATACTACTATTCCAGACTGTTATTATCCCACCCGACGCGCCTTGTGTGGGTATGAAATCAAACTGATCAAAACGCCGAGGGAATATAGATTTCAAAACAGCGGCATCAAACAAAGGCATCTTAGATTCCTGCAAGCAGATGATCGCGCAACCACTAGCATTGATCGCATTACCCAGCGCTAAGTGTTTATAGGGCGCATTAACACCACGTACATTCCAGCAGAGTATGTTCCAATTATGCAAAAGCATTGATAAAGTAAACCAAGTTTCGGTGGCTAAGAAAGTAAAGATAAGCAAGACCAACTACTCTTCAGAGAGGGCCGAAGTAGCGAGTTCTTCAGCAGGTATCGTGCAAAGATTCACACCAACTGCCTGCAGGGTAGTTATTGGTGTGGGTGGAGGAGTTGTAGCATCATCAGTTCTAGAAGAGGTAGTCCCAGAGGAGGAATCATCCACAGAGAGCTCAACACGGCACCAACAACAGCAGAAGGAACCATGCGAGGCTAAACCTTGGATTTGGCAGGGCGAACATCTGTGATCTGAAGAACGCGGAAGCCATCATATTTATTGTTCCTATTGCTGCAGTGCAGGGTGGAAGTATCAACTGGAGCTTGCATCTTACCCTTGCATTTCTTCCGAGTCTGAGAAATATTGGTCAGAGAGCTCGAGCCCTCAACAGACAAAGGCAGTGAGGTGTGTGAAGTGTCCGGCAGTGCAGGAGCAGAAAGGGCAGCAATATTGACTGAATGAGAATGATTGGTGACCTACAGTACAACTTCAGAGTTTGGCGGCGCTGTTAGAGGTTCAAATGGTTCCCAGGTTAGAAGCAGAGGTGGCGTAACAGATGCCACAGGAGTGTCAGCCATGGTGTTCAAAGCAGAAGGTAACGCAGGAAGAGCAGAAGTTTCAGGTGCAGGCAGAGCGGGTACAGATACCTGTTGACCGATCACCTATGAAAACTGAATGTTCCCACCAATCAATGATACCGGAATCTCCACCTGGAAAGAGTTCTGTTGCAGGCCAAAACCAGAGCGCCAAGGTCCAAAGGAAGCCATCATCGGTCTAAGAGCAGAGAAAATTGCAGAGTTAAGCTGCTGTCGGGGTATGGTGTTTTCCAACAGCAGAGCCATGAGAACATCCCCTTGAGCGGACAACCCAAATCGCAGCCTGTGGTTATGGAGTTCAACCGAGACCGTGAGCGAATCTTCAACCAATGGAGCAGGCGGGGTCACCTGACCAGGAATCACCAGCAGATCAAAAGCACAGCTATCAGAGTCCGTCTCAGTCTCCTCTGATGAAGTGATGGAATCATGCCAAGCCTGCATTGCATTATCAGAGACATTATTTTCAGGCACAACACCATCTTGCACTTGCAGACCTTGAGCAGCGAGCCAAGCTTGAATGTTCATGAGATATGGAGGCAGAGGAGGCAAAGGAGGAGCAGCCGGCGTGCCATGCACCCCAACCTGCATTGTCCTGATCTTGCTACACATCATGCCCATCTGATGCGCCATTGGGTGGTGCCGCATTCTGCACAAACCAGTTATGCACCTGTTGCTGATACAATTGTTCCGCTGTCAGGCCGGGACCAAATTGAGGGTGCGGAATGCCATCAGGTGGTGGGGGTTCCTCTCCGGCAGGCGGTACTTCGGGGAAGAGACCATTCCATTCATTGCTTCTGAGTATAGTTATCTGCACTGTCCAACAATCACACGCTCCACCTAGCTGCCAAACCACAAAGCTCTTTGGCACAAGGTTCAGACGCAGAACTCTAGCTTTGAACAGCATGAAACGATGATCTTGGCGGGGGTTATACCAAGACACAAGGGCACCAAAACCACCAAGAGACTCATTGATGTAGTAATCTGTCTGGTAATCATACGGAAATCCAAAGTACATCAACCAGATCTCAGGACCAAATGAGGTGGTGCAACGGTTAAGCGCCTCATTATGAGGAACAAACGTGATGAGCAGATCTTCTTCCTCAAGTTCTAAAGGCGTGGCTACCACAGTATATCTAAGGAATGAATCCGCAAAGCCAAAAATCCCGATTCCAAAAGGATGATCGCTAAGTTCTGTAGTGAAAAGCTGGGCCTCGTGAAGCAAACCTCTGACGGCATGAAAGATGATGGCACGACGATGCAGAGGTATGTAGTGACTGGTCTCCGCAATGGCCATATAGTCGTGGTTGAGCGGCGGAAGTGGCCCAACAACCATGCCACTGCAGACGACACGATCCGCCGGTCCTTGCTCGACGGCGAATCCTGGCAGCAGGAAAGGCACCGGATTGAGAGGGTAGTTTGCCATAGTGGTGGTGCGGATGGAGAGCGGCTGAGGTGACGGGGGTGGCATAGGTGATGAATGGCTAGGGCAGGGCGGTGTCGATCGAGAAAACCAAGTAGAAGCGGAAACGTGAGGGGCATTTTTGGTAGGTTGAGGATTTTTAGGGATCCACTGCCAACGCGCACGCCACCGCTTCCAACGACACGATTTTGCCAAGTGTCCATAGTGGCTGCATGCCTCGCATCGGACGATTAATTTTCGGTTGTGTTTAAGCAAATTAGAATCCGGGGCAACGGGAAAACTGGAAGGATTGATATTATGAGGCCTAATCGCATCAGCTAGTCCAATTTGTTGCTGAGTAATCCGAGCCGGCAATTACTGACCTTGTGGTCAGGTGTAGAGCATTTAATGCAAATCAACCTAGCCGGATAGTGTATCTTTGGATGGCCCCACTGTAAGCAACGAGCACACAAGACCTCCCAATTTTGAGCTAGAGTAGTAATCTCCTCTTCAGAGTCTGAGGCCTGGGCCAAGTCAGCCTTATGCTGGGCCGATAGTTTGTGGGGCCAACCAGAATAGGCTGGGGCATATTTGAACGCCAAATTAAGGAAACACTATGGCGGGACAGGATAAGGAACATTAATGGGGCAAATAAATGCACCCAAACGTAGACACGTCGGATTGTTCTCTCCCTCCAATTCCGCTAAATGGAGATATTTCTTCATTAATGAAATCCTCGGCGGATCCGGAATTAGGGGCTCTGTCGGTGTCAAAACCGGCGGATCTCGGGTAGGGGGTCCCGAACTATGCGTCTAGGCGGATGGTAACAGGAGACAAGGGACATGATGTTTTACCCAGGTTCGGGCCCTCTTGATGGAGGTAAAACCCTACGTCATGCTTGATTAATATTGATGATATGGGTAGTACAAGAGTAGATCTACCACGAGATCAAGGAGGCTAAACCCTAGAAGCTAGCCTATGGTATGATTATTGTGTTGTCCTACGGACTAAAACCCTCTGGTTTATATAGACACCGGAGAGGGTTAGGGTTACACACAGTCGGTTACAATGGTAGGAGATCTACATATCCGTATCGCCAAGCTTGCCTTCCACGCCAAGGAAAGTCCCTTCCGGACACGGGACGAAGTCTTCAATCTTGTATCTTCATAGTCCAGGAGTGAGGCTGAAGGTATAGTCCGGCTATCCACACACCCCTAATCCAGGACTCCCTCAGTAGCCCCCGAACCAGGCTTCAATGACGACGAGTCCAGCGCGCAAATTGTCTTCGGCATTGCAAGGCGGGTTCTCCTCCAAATTCAGTGTACCTGTTGAATAATGTCCGGTTTCTTGTGAATGTAGCGCCACTTGGCTTCTACGCCCAATAATGGTCGCCTTCCACGTGTCAAACGAATACGAAAAGTCTGGGTGTTTTTACATTCACACCCCTAGCCCCGTAGATGAGCCGCCTATTTAAAGGGATGGGGATTTAGATTCAAACCACACCTTTTCCCCTCCGCGAATATTCATCAGAGCGCATCCAACAAAGGTCCATTCCACCATGGCCAGCCGTCGCAACTCCTCCTCTCGCCCTTCCAGTCCTAAGCCTGGAGACTGGGAGAGGTGCTCCATTCTGCATAGCGAGCTAATATCGCTTCAGACCAAGGGATTCCTCCCTCCGGCCTATATGGTCCCGGTTCGAGCCGGACTTGCCACCTACAATGGCGGAGAGCAAGCGGAGAGCGCCCCCAATCCCTCCAAAGGGGAGCGGGTATGCCTTGTCCCATATTTAATAAGAGGACTCGGATTTCCAATTCATCCGTTTCTCCGGGGGCTCCTGGAGTTCTACGGCCTCCAGCTGCACAACCTCACGCCTGCCTCCATATTGCATATCGCGGGCTTCATAGCCCTTTGCGAGCTGTTTTTGGCTGTTGAGGCTCATTTCGTGCTGTGGAAGAGGCTATTCTGCTTGGTACCCCGTTCTCAGGAGGGGTCAATATATCAAGTGGGCGGAGCCGAAGTGTGGCGCATCGCCGGGACCGGATATCTATCCGGAACCCCAAAGAAGGCGTCCGAGGACTGGCCTTCGGAATGGTTTTATATAGAGGATGCCCCGTTGCCGGATCCTGTTCGGATCGGCCTACCTGAGTTCAACAGTGCTCCCCTGAAGAAGTGCCTAAGCTGGCGTCCACGGAGCTCTCAGAGAGAAAGTGACAAGGATGTCCTTTACCTGATGGGCCGGATAAGATTATTAGCTCATTCCGGATTAACCATGATCGGAGTCATGGCCGTATGCATCATGCGGGGGGTGAAACCGCTTCAGTATAGAGGCCACCCCATGTAGGACTTCAACGGGGAGGATGACGCCACCCGTCACGGCCGTAAGGGGCTGGACTCGGCTGCCGCTCTAATAAAGATCTTGTCCGCTTTGTACAAGGGAGAAGAGGAGGAATTTCTCTGTGTCAACCCTCAGGGTGGATTTACTATGTACAATCCTCCGAGTTGGGTAAGTGGACAATTTTACTTGCCCATCTGTTTTATATTCCCATCATTAGTTATATAGTGACGATTTCAACGCAGGAATTGCGCCAGGAAGTAAAGGAAATAAACAGCCCTCCTCCGCAGCCCGAGGATCCAGAACGGTCCCTCGATCCGACCTCCGAAGAGGATCTGGACTTATCTGTGGAGCTAATTGACGGGGTGTTTTATCAGCTGAGCAGGGACAATGTCCTGGTGGCCATTACGGCCGATTACCCAGGGCTACTCCCGGCCTCCCAGGTAACTAAGACCGGAGTCCCAGCACCTCGAAAAGGAATCCACCCTTGCGTGTTTTCAGTTTCCTGACAACAACCGTGTTTTGCAGGGGAGATTCCTGATGCGAGAGGCCGAGCCTGCGGTGACTAGCCAACAAGGTGCTATGGGGCCCCGTGGGATGAAAAGAAGTGAAGTCCGGACTGAGGCGCCGGCGCAAAGGTATAGTGCGCCCTCTTATTCCCAGGTGTTATTCCTTCAAGGCATATTAACACTTGTGCTCTGTTCAGGACAAAGAGACCTCGCCGGACTATATCCGGAGAGGCTGCCAATCGCGCCTCCACCAGCCAGGCTCCAAAGCCCGGACCGGAGGCGGAGACGAACACAAGGCGCGCACCGGACGCTCCTCTGACAGAGGACGCGGACAGGCTGTCTGCCACCCATTCTGAGGTGGAGAGTGCCATGAACCACAGGCGTCGCCGGACAGTTCTTCGCGATGCCTGCTTCTCCCAAGAGGCGTTGGATGCCTTCAATTCGGGAGATGCATATCTCCGTGCCGCTCAAAATGGTCTAGCCAGAGCCACGGAGCAATATGTAAAAGACATACGGGTGAGAAAATTTAATGGTTATATATATCAGTAGCCCCCGAGACTTGAAACAGTTAGAATAACTGATTTAAGGATCATGTAATATGCAGGTTCTTTCAGAGAAGAATACCCAACTGTCCCAGGAGCTAAAAGAGTGCAAAGCCCAACTTGAGGCCGCACTAACTGCGATAGGGGGGCCTGAGGAGACCCCCTCTGGTAATATATGCTTCAAAAAGATAAGTGTGAAGTGCGGCATATGTGCAAATCTGACAAATGAAATTGCAGATGGCACTGGACTAGATCCGGAAAAGCAGCAACTCCTACGCCAGCTAAAGGCTGGCGAGAGCATGCTGACAAAGGTGAGGCGGGAGAAGAATGATCTTCAGGACGCCAACACCAAGCTGGGTGTTGAACTAAAAGATGTTCGTGCCCAGCTGTCGGACTCCGCTAAGGAGAATCAGCGGCTTCGACGCGACATATTTATTAAGTGCTTAAACGAATTTTGAAAAAGGAGTTCGGCGAGGAAGTCAACTAACAGAGTAATGTCTGTAGGTATGCTAACAGGTCGTCCTGCAGAGGAGATGCCCGGTTCTACGGGTGACCTTCTTCCCGAGCTCTCGCAACTACACGAGCGAGTTCGGCGGGTGATGCAAGGCATCGCCCAGGCCTTGTGGCCTCCGTCTCCATGCCCGAAGGCCTTGGAGAGCTTGCAGAGAAGCTTAAGGGAGCGTGGCGGCGCTTCCGATTGTGGAAGATATCGGCCTGCCGTCAAGGCGCTAGGGAGGCCTGGGCCATGGTAAAGACGTGATACACAAAGGCTGACCCAAACCACATGGCCGAGGTCGGACCTGTGGGGCCCGATGGGAAGGAGATCCTTGTAAGCTTAGTATAAGGCCAAGTAGAATTGGCCGCAAAGTATTCCCAGCAGGACTGTAAATTAGACGGCCTGTCAGATGGTATTGAAGAGGAATACAATCAGTCAGAATGACTATGTAATTTTAATTGATATGTGTAATGTCTTCTAGCCGGATTGTAGATCGTTTGTCATGGCCGACCTTTTCGCTTCGACCTCGGGACCTGACGGTCCGGAGTGTTACCGAATATCCATACGGTTATGTAAGAACCAGGGTATGCATGGAAACCAGGCGTAGGGGTCATTAGTGCTTGAACAGACAAGTGCCCAACTAGTTATGTTATATTACATGGTTAGTAAGAAACATCTTCCAGGGAGAATAGTTCCGTTAGGGGTTCCTTTCCCTGGGAGGCATGCCCTAAAGTGCATGTCCATGCTGCGAAAAGAGACGCAGAAAAAATCATCTGGGGGCGCATAAATAAATAAGTGAAAAGATCATCTTTTGTTCACCGACCGAATATTCCCTTAAGAACGCTAGCTTTCGGCTTCACCCAGTCTGAGGTACACATCCGGCTGACCCGACAGTAACAATCGCAGAGGTGCTCCCTTTACCGCCTAGCCAAACAATCGGGAACGTAGGGGTAAGCACAGGAGCCAGGCAACCCAGCTTGGCCAAAACTTAAGTCATATCGATGCATATAATGGTGAATAAAGGTACATGCGGAAGTGTGGCACATGTGTTGGGCATGAAGCCCATATAACTAAGCTTCTGTTGAAAGAAGCCCCCAGGTTTAATGAGCGCGGGTAGCGCGTCACTTATTGAGCCTTTAACGGCTATAATAGAAAGTAAGGGGAGAAGGAGAGAAATGTAAGACAGAAAATATAAAAAATGGACAGAGGAAGGAGACGAACACAGAGTCCGGCGCTAGGCATAGAATCTTCGGAGACGGGTTGCGTTCCATGGGTGCGGCTCGAGTCGGTTATCCGATGCATCTCGCAGGCGGTACGCTCCACCAGTCAGGACTTGGTCGATTATGAAGGGACCTTCCCACTTGGGCTCGAGTTTGTCCTTTTTCTTGTCCGGCAGGCGTAGAACTAATTCGCCAACATTGTAATTTTTGGCCCGTACTTCTCTGATTTGATATCTTCGAGCCTGCTGTTGATAGAATGCGGAACGGGCTTTTGCCACGTCGCGCTCCTCCTCCAAGGCGTCCAAACTGTCCTGCCGATCGAGCTCGGCTTCTCTTTCTTCGTACATGCGCACTCGAGGTGAGTCATGAATTATGTCGCAAGGCAAAACTGCCTCCGCGCCGTACACCATGAAGAATGGTGTGTATCCAGTGGTGCGATTCGGCATGGTCCGCAGCCCCTAGAGTACGGAGTCGAGCTCCTCTACCCAGTGCGTGTTAGATTCCTTGAGGGACCGCACTAATCTGGGTTTGATGCCGCTCATGATAACACCATTTGCGCGTTCGACCTGGCCGTTAGTTTGTAGGTGATAGACGGAAGCATAATCGAGCTTGATGCCCATGTTTTTGGACCAGAGTTTTACCTCGTCGGCCGTAAACTTCGTGCCATTATCAGTGATGATGCTGTGGGGGACGCCTTAACGGTGTCCAACCCCGGATATAAAGTCTATCATCGGTCTAGATTCGGCCGTCTTAACAGGCTTGGCTTCTATCCATTTGGTGAACTTATCCACCATGACCAGTAAGTATTTTTTTCTTGTGGGTTCCGCCTTTAAGGGGTCCAACCATGTCAAGCCCCCAGACCGTGAAGGGCCAAGTTATGGGGATAGTTTGGAGGGCGGTGGGTGGCATGTGCCTTTGGTTTGCAAAAAGCTGGCAAGCGACGCATCGTTGAACTAAGTCCTGAGCGTCTGCCCGGGCCGTCGGCCAATAAAAGCCTGTACGGAAAGCTTTGCTTCCGAAGGCCCGAGCTGCAGCACGATGGCCACCGAGTCCGGCATGAATTTCAGCTAGCAAGCTCCGCCCCTCCTCTTCGGAGATGCACCTTTGAAGGACTCCGGTAGTGCTTTTCTTATAAAGCTCTCCCTCATGGACTCTATAGGCTTTAGATCGCCGCACTATGCATCGTGCCTCGTTTTGGTCCTCTGGGAGTTCCTACCTAGTAATGTAGGCTAGGAATGGTTCTGTCCATGGGGCGATGACGGCCACTATTACGTGGGCTGAAGGTGTAATTCCATTGGCAGAACCTCCAATTATGTCAGGTTGTTCGGTGTCGAGCAGTGCGGCTGGGTCCGGGCTGTTATTGTCAGGTTCCCCTGCCTATACTACGGATGGCTTGAATAGCCTTTCCAAGAAGATGTTGGGGGGGACTACATCGCGTTTTGCGCCGATGCGTGCCAGCACGTCTGCCGCCTGATTGTTTTCCCGGGCTATATGGTGAAATTCGAGCCCTTCGAACCGAGCTGACATTTTTAAGACGGCGTTGTGATAAACTGCCATTTTTGGATCCTTGGCATCGAAGTCTCCATTTATTTGGGATATCGCGAGGTTCGAATCCCCGCGCACCTCTAGGTGTTGAATGCCCATGGATACTGCCATCCGGAGACCATGTAAAAGGGCATCATATTCGGCTGCATTGTTGGAGTCTCTGTACATAATCTGGAGTACATATTGAACTGTGTCTCCCATGGGGGACGTCAAAATGACGCCAGCCCCTAGACCGGCCAACATTTTAGAGCTGTCAAAATGCATGATCCAGTTTGAATATGTGCCATACTCTTTAGGGAGTTCGGCCTCCGTCCATTCTACGACGAAGTCGGCCAAAACTTGCGACTTAATAGCTCGCCATGGCTTATAAGTTATGTCAAATGGGAGGAGCTCGATGGCCCATTTTGCAATCCGGCACGTTGCATCGCAGTTGTTTATAATATCGTTGAGTGGTACTTCGGAGGCTACTGTTATCGAACACTCTTGAAAGTAGTGTCGCAGCTTCCGGGATGCCATGAATACCACGTATGCAATTTTCTGATAATGCGGGTACCGTGATTTGCACAGAATGAGGACAGTGGACACATAATAGACCGGCTTTTGAAGGGGGAATTCGTGTCCGTCCGTTTCTCGTTCGACGACGAGCACTGCGCTTACAACCTGATGGGTTGCTGCAATGTACAATAGCATTGGTTCGCCAATGTTTGGCGCGGCCAGGACTGGGTTTGTTGCCAATATGGCCTTTATTTCGTTGAGTCCGGCCGTGGCGGCGTCCGTCCACTCGAAGTGTTCGGTGCGCCGAAGGAGGCGGTAGAGAGGTAGTGCCTTTTCTCCCAAGCGGGAGATAAAGCGGCTTAGAGCCGCCATGCATCCTGTTAATTTTTGTATTCGTTTGAGGTCCTTTGGAATATCCAATTGTGGCAGAGCTCGGATCTTGGCTGGATTCGCTTCAATTCCTCTACCGGATACAATGAAGCCCAAGAGCTTTCCGGCTGGAATGCCGAAAACGCATTTTTTCGGGTTGAGCTTGATGTCGTATGTTCGGAGGTTATCAAATGTGAGCCTCAAGTCGTCTACTAGAGATTCGACATGTCTTGTTTTTACGACCACATCATCTACATATGCCTCCACTTTTTTGCCGATCTAGTTTGCCAGACATGTCTGAATCATGCGCTGATATGTTGCGCCGGCATTTTTTAGCCCGAAGGGCATTGTGTTGAAGCAGAGTGGGCCGTATGGTGTGATGAATGCCGTTGCGGCTTGGTCTAATTCTGCCATCTTGATTTGATGGTAGCCTGAGTATGCGTCGAGGAAACATAGTAAATCATGTCCTGCGGTAGCGTCGATAATTTGATCGATGCGGGGGAGGGGAAGGGATCCTTTGGGCGAGCCTTGTTAAGGTCTTTAAAATCAACACACAGGCGCCAGGATTTGTCCTTCTTTGGTACCATCACCAGGTTTGCTAGCCAGTCCGGATGTTTTATATCTCTGATGAATCCGGCCTCCAATAGCTTGGCTAGCTCCTCTCCCATGGCCTGTCTCCTGGGTTCGGAAAAATGCCGAAGAGCTTGTTTGACAGGTTTGAATCCTTTTAGGATATTTAAGCTATGTTCGGCCAACCTGCGTGGGATTCCTGGCATGTCTGACGGGTGCCAGGCAAAAATGTCCCAGTTCTCCCGTAGGAATTCTCGCAGTGCTGCGTCTACATCAGGGTTTAATTGTGCCCCGATGGAAGCTGTCTTGTTGGGGTCCATTGGGTGGACCTGGAATTTGACTATTTCATCTGCTAGTTTAAAGGAGGTGCACTTGGATCTTTTGTCGAGTATCACATCGTCCCTGTTCACCATGGAGCGCAGCGCAGTCAGTTCCTCAGCCGCTAGGGCTTCGGATAGTACCTCAAGGGCCAGTGCGGCTGTCTTATTTTTGGCGCGGAGTGCTATGTCTGGATCACTAGCGAGAGTGATAATTCCGTTCGGCCCGGGCATCTTGAGCTTCAGGTACCTGTAATGGGGTATTGCTTGGAAGATTGTAAACGCTTCCCTCCCTAGCAGAGCGTGGTATCCGCTACTGAACCGGGCCACATGAAACGTGACCTCTTTGGACCTGTAATTATCCGGCATGCCGAACACCACATCTAGTGTGATTTTTCCTGTACAGCGTGCTTCCCGACTGGGTATTATTCCTCTAAAGGTTGTGCTACTTCGCTCAATGCGGTTTCAGTCTATTTCCATTTTTGAAGGGTTTCCTCATAAATGAGGTTTAATCCGCTGCCTCCATCCATGAGTACTTTGGTGAGGCGAAAGCCGTCCACTACTGGGCTGAGGACCAATGCGGCTGGTGCTCGGGCTGTTCGGAATTTAGGTTCATCACTGGCATTAAAAGTAATAGCCATGTCACTCCATGGGTTTATTGTTGCTACTTGGTAGACTTCGGCGTGGCTGCGGAGTGTTCTTTTTCGCATATTATTTGATGCGAAAGTCTCGAAGACTGTTAATACCGTATTGGTGTCCCTGGGGTGGCTTTCTGTGGCCTCCGGAATTAGGAGATCTTCGCCAATTTTGGCCACCTGCCGGAGTATCCAACATGCTCTATGGCTGTGAGTTGGTGTGGCGCCCTCTGTACTGTGAATTTTACGGGGTCCATTAAGCCATCCTTCCAGTATGGTTCCATGCCCTGTAGAGGGTTTTTGCTTTTTGGTGTTTAACCCGGGTGCCTGGCGATGATGCACCCTTTTATTCCGGACTGGGTTTGTATTCAGGGCCGGATCATCCCAAAATTTTATTTCAGTTTTCCAGACGCTTTCCATCGCACAGTACTTTCATACTATGGACGCCAAGTCAGCGAAGCGTGAAATATCACGGCGACTTATGGTGTTGAGGATTCCCTTGTCCGTGCAATTATTGCAGAAGATTGAGATTGCGTCTTCCTTGCGGCAGTCCTTTATCCTGTTCCTAACCAGGAGGAACTTGGCCCAGTAATGATGTACTGTTTCTTCGGGCTTTTGCCTGATTTGGGATAGATCGCTTATGTTCAGGTGGGTGGGTGGAATTAAATCCGAAATCTCACCCAATCTAAGACTCAGAGGCCAAGGATTTTCCGAACTCGAAAGTTTGGATTCTTGGATGTTGTCCAATGAATCCAGCCCGTCGCCTGATTCTAAGTTCAGGTCTTGAATTATATCCTCCCCTCCGCGGGTATCCGGCTTGGAGGGGTCGGGAATCCGGACGTAGCTAGTCCTTAAGATATATGAAGGGTCGCCGCACTGCCCCTCCACCACGACAACGTGATGGGTGACTTGGGGAGAGTTAATCTCCCAACCTGGTCGTAATCCGTAGCGACCCCCAGGGCGGCGATGCGATCCAAGAGCTCGTTCATGGAAGAGAGCTCCATTGGATCTAACTGCTCGGCGAGTTTCGAGCTGACATGAAGATTGCTTTTGATGACCTGAGAGGTCATCATCGTCGGCGTGGCAGCCGAACAGGCAGTCATAAGAAAACCACCTAGCTGGAGAGTTTGGCCGACAGCCAAAGCTCCCTTAGCAACGGTGCCGTCTTTAAAGACGGGACGAGGCATCCTTCCTTATGGCGACGACATAGAGGAACTCTCAATGAAAGCACCAATGTCTGTGTCAAAACCGGCGGATCTCGGGTAGGGGGTCCCGAACAGTGCGTCTAGGCGGATGGTAACAGGAGACAAGGGACACGATGTTTTACCCAGGTTCGGGCCCTCTTGATGGAGGTAAAACCCTACGTCCTGCTTGATTAATATTGATGATATGGGTAGTACAAGAGTAGATCTACCACGAGATCAAGGAGGCTAAACCCTAGAAGCTAGCCTATGGTATGATTATTGTGTTGTCCTACGGACTAAAACCCTCCGGTTTATATAGACACCAGAGAGGGTTAGGGTTACACAGAGTCGGTTACAATGGTAGGAGATCTACATATCTGTATCGCCAAGCTTGACTTCCACGCCAAGGAAAGTCCCTTCCGGACACGGGACGAAGTCTTCAATCTTGTCTCTTCATAGTCCAGGAGTTCGGCTGAAGGTATAGTCCGGCTATCCGGACACCCCCTAATCCAGGACTCCCTCAGGCTCCTCAACATTTGTAGCCAAAAATGATCCAAATTGAATTTTAACACCATGCATGTTCTTCGGAATGGAAGATGATGAAGAAGAAGCTTCCTGAGCATTGTTGTTGGAGAAAACCATATGATCAAGAGGTACCAAAGAGAATTTGCATAACTCATGAGAGGAAGTTGTCCCAGTGGAACCATTTCTTAGAAACCCCAAATCTGATTTGATAGCCATTGGGCGTCTAGCTGAAATTTCTGGTAGTTCTTCATCAGCATGCCAAGAGCGATTAGACGTGAGGACCCGGGCAAAACCTCCCTTGAAAAGATGAAAATGACAAATAAAGTCCGGCCAAATACGATCTCTAAGGCCATAGATAAAATGTCCCACTTTGTTATTGGCCACCGAGAAACGAAACACATGATGATTAATCTTGTGCACACGAAAGCCAGAACTAATGCCCCCAAGACAACATTGAAGAGCAAGACCCACAGATTCATCATGTATAGGAAAGGAGGCCGAAGAAAAGGAGACTACCAGGAAGAATTACTTGTCGCCTTGGGAGGGAGAAAAATGCACCGTGGAGCCAAATTTTCGTCTCACCTGATCTGCAAGGGTTAAGCCAGGGGCAAAATCCAAATTTAGAAGACCTTCCATCATGAATCAGATCAGAGATCACCATGGATTTTGGTGGAGCAGGTGGGAGAGGAGAAGAGAGGGAGTTGGGAGGAGCTATTTTTGGTTCATCATCAAACATCCCTTATGATAGCAACCTTTATTATGCAGTCCGTCGCTTTTATTACTTTGACATAACAAGTTCGTACAACGCTCAAGTTTCTCTTACACTAAACAATCTTACACTTTTATAATCAATTTTTATTACCTTATTGCACCGATGACAACTTACTTGAAGGATCTTATTCGATACTTAGATAGGTATGGTGGACTCTTGAATATAAGATTTGGGTTTAAGGGTTTTTTGATGCACAAGTAGTATATCTACTTGGTGCGGAATTTTTGGCTAGCAAAGATGGGGGGCAAGCACCACATGTTGAAGGATCTATGACAATATAACTTCTATGTGAATATGAACAAACATAAATCATTACGTTGTCTTCCTTGTCCAACGTCAACAACTTTGGCATATAATATTTGGATGGGGGCTCACAATCACAAAAGATTTCTATGATAGTGTACTTGCATGTGAAAGTTCTCTTCCTTATACTCATAGGATATAAGTGAAGCACAAGAGTAAATGACAAACTACTCCAAAAAGATATAAGTGAAGATCATGGGAGTAGTTAAGTAAATAGATAGCTATGTGAGGACTCTCTTTTATTTAAAAGTTTCAGGTCTAAGTATTTTATTAAAACAACAATCAAAAACAAAATAAAATGACATTCCAAGAATAGCACACATCATGTGAAGAAGCAAAAACTTAGGTTCAACCGATACTAACCGATAATTGTTGAACAGGAAGGTGGGATGCATAGCGGGGCATCCCCTAGCTTATATGCTTGAGAATTCGTGAAATATTATCTTGGGATGCCTTGGATATCCCCAAGTGAGGGAGTCCTGGATTAGGGGGTATCCGGACAGCCGGACTATATCCTTTGGCCGGACTGTTGGACTATGAAGATACAAGATTGAAGACTTTGTCTCGTGTCCGGATGGGACTCTCCTTGGCGTGGAAGGCAATCTTGGCGATACGGATATGTAGATCTCCTCCCTTGTAACCGACTCTGTGTAACCCTAGCCCCCTCCGGTGTCTATATAAACCGGAGGGTTTAGTCCGTAGGACAACAACAATCATACCATAGGCTAGCTTCTATGGTTTAGCCTCTATGATCTCGTGGTAGATCAACTCTTGTACTACTCATATCATCAAGATCAATCAAGCAGGAAGTAGGGTATTACCTCCATCGTGAGGGCCCGAACCTGGGTAAACATTGTGTCCCTTGCCTCCTGTTACCATCCGCCTTAGACGCACAGTTCGGGACCCCCTACCCGAGATCCGCCAGTTTTGACACCGACATTGGTGCTTTCATTGAGAGTTCCACTGTGCCGCCACCATAAGGAAGGATGCCTTGTCTCGTTGTCAAGGACAGCGTTACCTCTGGGGGAGCCCTGGCTGTCGGCCAAACTCTCCGACTAGGCAGTTTCGTCATGACCGTCCGTTCGGCTGCTACGCCGACGATGACTTCTTGGGTCATCGAAAACAGCCTCCACGTCGGCTCGGAACTTGCCGAGCAGATGGATCCAATGGAGCTCTTTTCCCTAAACGAGCTCTTGGATTGCATCGCTGCTTTGGGAGTCGCTACGGTCTATGATTGGATTGGGCTTAAACCCGACCAAAGGGAGACTAACTCTCCGCCGGTCACCCATCAGATAGCGGTGGGGGAGGAACAATGCGGCAATTCTTTCTCTATCCTGAGGACAAACTATGTCCGAACTCTAGAGCTCTCCGAGCCGGATTACAGTTTACGGAAGGACATCGCCCAAGCCTTGAACCTAGAATCAGGCAGTGGGCCAGACCTATCGGGCAACATCCCGGAGCCTGAACTTCCTAGATCGGAAACTCCCCTGCCCCTGGGTCTCAGATTGGGTTAGGGTTTGGACTCAATTCTACCGACCCACCCAGATATAAGCGATCTTTCCCACATTAGGCAAGAGCCCCAGGAAATAGTACATCATTACTGGGCCAGATTCCTCCTTGTAATGAACAAGGTCAAGGACTGTCGCGAGGAAGACGCACTTTGCTGATTTGGCGGCCATAGTACGGAAGCACTGTGCGATGGAAACTGCCTGGAAAACCGAAACAAAATTTTGGGATAATCCGGCTCTGACTACACACCCAGTTCGAAGTAAAAGGGTGCACCCTCATAAGTCGCCCGATTCAATTACCAAAAAGCCAAAGCCCACGACAGGGCGTGGAACCATATTGGAGGGATGGCTTAATGGACCCTGCAAAATTCATAGTACAGCGGATACCATACCAACACACAACCTTAGAGCATGTTGGGTACTCCGGCAGGTGGCCAAAAGCGGTGACAATCTCCTCATTCAAAATACCGCAGAGCACCATCCCGTGGATTACAATACGGTACTGACGGTCTTCGAGACATTCGCCTCAAACAATAGGCGCAAGCGAACACTCCGCAGCCTTGCTGAAATCTGTGAAGTGGCAACAATAAACCCATGGCCATCACCTTCAATGCTTGTGACGAACCTAAATTCCGAACAACCCGAGCACCAGCCGCATTGGTCCTTAGTCCAATTGTAGACGGTTTTCGGCTCACTAAAGTGCTCATGGACGGCGGCAGCAGATTAAACGTCTTTTTTGAGGAAACTCTTCAAAAAATGGAAATAGACAAGAACCGCATTGAGCAAAGCAGCACAACCTTCAAAGGAATCATCCCTAGTCGGTAAGCACGTTGCGCTAGGAAAATCACACTAGATGTGGTATTCAGCACGCCTGAGAATTATAGATCCGAAGAAATCACATTCCAAGTGGCCTTGTTCAGTAGCGGATACCACGCCCTTTTAGGGTGGGAGGCATTCACGATCTTACAAGCCATACCCCATTACGGGTACATGAAGCTCAAAATGCCCGGGCCCAATGGAATCATCACTCTAGCTAGTGATCCGGACATAGCGCTCCGCGCCGAAAACAAAGCAGCCGCACTGGCCCTCGAGGCATTATCTGAAGCCCTCATGGCAGAGGAGTTAACTGCGCTACGCTCCACCATGGACAGGGACGACGTGATACTCGACAAGAGATCCAAGTCCACCTCTTTCAAACCAGCGGACGAGATAGTCAAATTCCAAGTCCACCCAACGGACCCCGCAAAAACAGCCTCCATCGGGGCACAGTTAAACCCCGCCGTGGACGCCGCACTACGGGAGTTCCTGCGCGAGAATTGGGACATATTCGCCTGGCATCCTTCAGATATGCCAAGAATCGCACGCAGGTTGGCCGAGGATAGCCTTAACATTTTAAAAGGATTCAAGTCGGTCAAACAGACTCTTCGGCGTTTCTCTGAACCTAAGAGACAAGCTATGGGAGAGGAACTAGCCAAGTTATTGGAGACCGGATTCATCAGAGAAATAGAACACCCGGACTGGCTAGCAAACATGGTGATGGTACCAAAGAAGGACAAATCCTGGCGCCTGTGCGTCGATTTCAAGGACCTCAACAAGGCTTGCCCAAAGGATCCCTCCCCCTCCCCCGCATCGATCAAATTATCGACGCTACTGCACGACACGACTCATAGTGCTTCCTCAACGCATACTCCGGCTACCACCAAATAAAAATGGCGGAGTCCGACCAGGCCGCAACGGCATTCATCACGCCGTACGACCCCTTCTGTTTCAATACAATGCCGTTCGGGCTTAAAAACGCCGATGCAACGTATCAGCGCATGATTCAAATATGTCTGGAGAAGCAGATCGGCAAAACAGTGGAGGCATATGTTGACGATATGGTCGTTAAAACCAAACACGTCGACTCCTTAATAAATGACTTGAGGCTCACGTTCGACAATCTTCAAACATACGACATTAAGCTCAACCCGGAAAAATGTGTCTTCGGCGTACCCGCCGGAAAGCTCCTGGGTTTTATCGTCTCCTGTAGAGGAATTGAAGCAAATCCGGCTAAAATCCGAGCCCTGTCACAGTTGGCCATCCCAACTGACCTCAAGCAAATCCAGAAATTAACTGGATGCGTGGCGGCCCTAAGCCGCTTTATCTCCCGCTTAGGAGAAAAGGCATTACCGCTTTATCGCCTCCTTTGGTGCACCAAACACTTCGAGTGGACGGATGCGGCCACGGCCGGACTGGAAGACATAAAGGCCATTCTAGCCACCAACCCAATCCTGGCCGCGCCAAGCATCGGCGAACCAATGCTGCTATATGTAGCGGCAACTCATCAAGTTGTAAGCACAGTGCTCGTCGTCGAACGAGAAACGGATGGACTCAAATTTCCCCTTCAAAAGCCGGTATACTATGTATCCATGGTCCTCACTCCATGCAAATCATGGTACCCACATTATCAAAAGATAGCATATGCGGTATTCATGGCATTCCGGAAACTACGACACTACTTTCAAGAGTGTTCAATTACAGTGGCCTCGGAAGTGCCACTGAATGATAAATAAACAACCACGACACCACGGGCCGGATTGCCAAATGGGCCATTGAGCTCCTCCCGTTCGACATAACATATAAACCACGGCGAGCCATCAAGTCGCAAGTATTGGCCCATTTTGTCGTCGAATGGATAGAAGCCGAACTCCCTAAAGAGTACGGCACATACTCCAATTGGATTATGCACTTCGACGGCTCTAAAATGCTGGCTGGTCTGGGGGCTGGCGTCGTTCTGACGTCCCCTACCGGAGATACAGTCCAATATGTACTCCAAATACTATACACAGACTGCAACAATGCAGCCGAATACGAGGCCCTGTTACATGGTCTCCGGATGGCAGTCTCCATGGGCATTCGACGCCTGGAGGTGCGCGGGGACTCGAACCTCACTATATCCCAAATAAATGGAGACTTTGATGCCAAAGATCCGAAAATGGTGGCTTATTGCAACGCCGTCCTCAAGATGTCAGCTCGGTTCGAGGGGCTCAAATTCCACCATGTGGCTCGGGAAAATAATCAAGAGGTGGATATCCTCGCCCGTATCGGCGCTAAGTGCGATATGGTCCCACCCAACATCTTCTTGGAAAGACTGTTCAAGCCATCCGTGGTATGGGAAGGGGACACCGGCAACAATAGTCCGGACCCGGCTACAATGCCAGATACCGAACACTCTGACATAATCGGAGGCTTCACCATCGAAATAATGCCTTCAGCTCATATAATAATGGCCGTCATCGCCCCATGGACCGAACCATTCCTCACCTACCTAACTAGGCAGGAATTTCCCGAGGACCAAAATGAGGCACGCTGCATTGTGTGACGATCTAAAGCCTACAAGGTCCACGAGGGAGATATAAGAAAAGCACCACCAGAGTCCTTCAAAGGTGCATCTCTGAAGAGGAAGGGCAGAAGCTTCTGCCAGAAATCCATGCCGGACTTGGCGGCCACCACGTCGCAGCCCGGGCCCTTGTAAGTAAGGCCTTTCGTACAGGATTCTATTGGCCGACGGCCCGGCCGGATGCACAGGACTTGGTCCAACGCTGCGTCGGTTGCCAGCGTTTTGCAAACCAAAGCCATATGCCACCCCGTTTCCCTACAAACAATCCCCATTACCTGGCCTTTTGCAGTCTGGGGGCTTGACATGGTTGGACCCCTTAAAGGGGGAACCCATAAGAAAAAAATACTTACTGGTCATGGTGGATAAATTCACCAAATGGATAGAAGCCAAACCTGTTAAAACGGCCGAATCCGGACCGGTGATAGACTTCATATCCGGGGTTGTACACCGTTATGGCGTCCCGCACAGCATCATCACTGACAACGGCACGAACTTCACTGCCGACGAGGTAAAACTATGGTGCAGCAACATGGGCATCAAGCTCGATTATGCTTCTGTCTATCACCCGCAAACTAACGGTCAAGTCGAGCGAGTAAATGGTCTTATCATGAGCGGCATCAAACCCAGATTAGTGCGGTCCTTGAAGAAATCTAACACGCACTAGGTAGAGGAGCTTGTCTCCGTACTCTGGGGGCTGCGGACCACGCCGAATCGCACTACCGGATACACACCATTCTTTATGGTGTACGGCGTAGAGGCGGTTCTGCCCTGCGACATAATTCATGACTCACCTCGAGTGCGCATGTATGAAGAAAGAGAGGCCAAGCTCGATCGGCAGGACAGTTTGGACGCCCTCGAGGAGGAGCGTGACGTGGAAAAAGCCCGTTCCGCATTCTATCAGCAACAGGCCAGAAGATACCAAAGCAGAGAAGTACGGGCCAAAACTTATAATGTTGGCGAACTCGTTCTACGCCTACCGGAGAAGGAAAAGGACAAGCTCAAGCCCAAATGGGAAGGTCCCTTTGTTATTGACCAGGTTCTGACCGGTGGAGCGTACCGTCTGCGGGATGCATCGGATAATCGACTCGAGCCAAATCAATGGAACGCAGCCAGAATCCGAAGATTCTACGCCTAGTGCCAGACTTTGTGTTCGTCTCCTTACCTGTGTCAATTTTTTATATACTCATTATCTGTCTTCTCTTTCTTTCTTTCTTCCCTTTTTTCTTTCAAGGCCTTAATAGGCTAAAAAGTGTATTGAATACACAATTTTGACGCGCCAGTCGCGCTCAGGATACCTGGGGGCTTCTTACACAGAAGCTTAATTATTTTACTGGGCCTCTTGCCCCGCACATGTGTTAATCTTCCGCATGTACCTTTTTTCGCCATTATATGCATTGATGTGACTTAAGTTTTGGCCAAGCTGGGTTGCCTGGCTCTTGTATTTATGCCCTACGTTCCCGTTAATTCGGCTAGGGCATAAGGGGAGCACCTCTGCGATTGTTACTGCTAGGTCAGCCGGATGTGTACCTCAGACTGGGTGAAGCCGAAAGCTAGCGTTCTTAATGGAATATTCGGTCGGTGAACAAAAGATGACTTTTATTTATTTTTTATACACGCCCCCAGATGTTTTTTGACTGCGTCTCTCTCGCAGTTCGGACATGCACATTAGGGCATGCGTACCCAGGGAAAGGAACCCTTAACGGAACTATTCTCCCTGGAAGATGTTTCTTACTATCCATGTAATATAACATAACTAGTTGGGTACTTGTCTGTTCAAGCCCTTATGACCCCTACGTCTGGTTTCCACGCATACCCCTGTTCTTACATAACTGAGCGGGTATTCGGATACACTCCGGACTATTGGGTCCCGAGGTCGAAGCGAAATGGTCCGCCATGACAAAAGAATTACAATCCGGCTAGCGACATTCTACATGTCATTTAAATTACACAGTCACTTAGACTGACTAAATTCTTCTTCTATACCATCCAACAGGCTGTCTAGCCTACAATCTTGTTGGGAATACTTTGTGGCTAACTCTACTTGGTGATACACCAAACTGACAGGGATTTCTTTCCCATCGGGCCCCACAGGTCTCACCTCGGCCATGTGGTTTGGGTCAGCCTTGGTATACCGCGTCTTCACCATGGCCCAGGCTTCCCTGGCACCTTGACGGCAGGCCGATACCTTCCATAATCGGAAACGCCACCGCACTCCCTTGAGCTTCTTCGCAAGCTCTCCAAGGCCTTCGGGCAGGGAGACGGATGGCCACAAGGCCTGGGCAATACCTTGCATCACGTGCCAAACTTGTTCGTGCAGTTGTTAGAGCTCTGGTAGAAGATCACCCGCAGACCCGGGCATCTCATCCGCGGGACGACCCATCAGCATACCTACAGATATGACTCTGTTAGCTGGCTTCTTCGCCGAACTCTTTTTAAAGCTCATTCAAGCACTTACTGAAAATGCCGCGTCGAAGTCGCTTATTCTCCTTCACGGAGTGCGACAGCTGGGCGCAAACATCCTTTAGTTCCACGCCCAGCTGGGTATTGGCATCTTGGAGATCGTTTTTCTCATGCCTAAATTTTGTAAGAACGCGCTCGCCAGCCTTTAGCTGCCGTATGGCATGTTGCTCATCCGGATTCACTCCGGCGTCATCTGCAATATTTATTGTTAGATTTGCGTGCATGTTGCATCATATATGGTACCTACCATTGTTTAAAATAGGTGTTACCGGAGGGGGCCTTCTCGGACTCCTTCAATGCGGCAATTGCGGCCCGCAGCTGGGCCTTGCACTCTTCTAGCTCTTGGGACAATTGGGTATTCTTCTCTATAAGAACCTGCACCTATAATGATCCTTAAATCAGTTGTGCCAACTGTTTCAAGTCTGAGGGGCTACCTATATATAATCACCAAAATTTTCTTACCCGGATATCCTTTACATACTGGTCCGTGGCTGAGGCAAGACCATTCTGAGCGGCACGGATGTATGCGTCTCCCGAGTTGAAGGCATCAAATGCCTCTTGGGAGAAACAAGCATCACGGAGTATGGCACGGCGACGCCTGTGATTCATGGCGCTCTCCACTTCGGAATTTGTAGCAGATATTTTATCCGCATCCTCTGTAGGAGGAGCCTCCGACGTGTGCCCCGCCTCCGTGTCCGGCCCTGGAGCCCGACTAGTGGAGGCGTGATCGGCAACTTCCCCGGATGTAGTCCGGCGAGCGTGTTTCCTTCTAGGAAACATGGGTGTTATTATGTTTTTAAAGACGACAACCACGAGGCAAGGTTTTGTATCATACCTCTGCGCCACCGTCTCAGTCCAAACCGCTTTCCTTTTCAGCCTGCCCGGCTTCGGCACCCCTCGTTGGCGACTCGCCACGGGCTTGGCATGGTGTACTGAGGACCTTCCCTGTAAAACATCATACAGATACGGTAGGTGAAGGGCGTACAAAGGGATACTTCTCAAAGGTTGGGACTCTGGTCTCACTTACCCGTGAAGCAGGGAGTAGCCCGGGATAGTCGGCTATAATAGACACCATGGCCTCATCGCAGCTTAATTGATAGAATGTTCTGTCAATCAGCTCCACAAATATGTCCGGATCTTCTTTAAGGATGGGGTTGAGGGACCGCTCAGGATCCTCTAGTTGTGGAGGTGGGCTACTGATCTCGCCTACAGCCTTACGCAGCTCCTGCGATGAAATGGCAGGATAAAATATTTATTGCAAAAATGCGGAAAGGATGGGTATAAGAAGTGGCGGCGTACCCAGCTCGGAGGATTGTACATGGAGAATCCGTCCCGTGGCTTTATGCGGAGGAACTCCTCTTCCTCTCCCTTGTACAAACCGGACAATTTTTTTGCCAGAGCGGCAACTGAGTCCGGCCCCTTACGGCCACAGCGGGTGGCATCATCTTCCCTGTTAAAGTCCCACATAGGGTGGCCTCGATATTGAAGCAGCTGCACCCCCGCATAACGCATATTGACATAACCTTGGTTGTAGTCAGCCTTGATAGGGCCAGCGCCTTTATCCGGCCCATCAGGTAGGAAACGTCTCTATCATCTTCCTCCTGAGGGCTCCTTGGTCGCTAACTTAGGCGCTTCTTCAAAGGAGCATTATCAAACTCAGGAAGGCCAATCCGAATAGAATCCGGGATGGGGACGTCCTCCATATAGAACCATTCTGAAGGCCAGTCTTCGGACGTCTTCTTCGGGGTACCGGATAGGTATCCGGTCCCGGCGATGCGCCATATTTCGGCTCCGCCTGCTTGATATATTGAGCCCCTCTATGTACGGGGCACAAGGCAGAATAGCCTCTTCCACAGCGCGAAATGAGCTTCGCAGCCCAGAAACAGCTCACAAAGGGCCACATAACCAGCGATATGTAATATGGAGGCAGGGGCGAGATTATGCAATTGGAGGCCGTAAAACTCCAGGAGCCCTCGTAGGAACGGATGGATTGGAAATACGAGTCCCCTTAATAAATAAGGAATGAGGCATAACCGCTCCCCCTTGGAGGGGTCGGGAATGCTCTCCGCCATTATAGGTGGCGAGCCCGGCTCGGATAGGGACCATGTACGCTGGGGGAGGAATCCCTGGGTCTGTAGCTTCACTAATTGGTTGTGCGGGACAGAACAGTTCATCCAATCTTCGGGCTTAGGGCTATGGGAGCGAGAGGAGGAGCTGCGCTGGCCGGCCATGTTGGGACGGATTTTTTCAGGCGCGCTCCGATGAATGCTCACTGAGGGAAGATGGTGGGATTTGGATATGAGAATCCTCGTCTCTTTAGTAGGCAGTTTATTCACATAGCTAGGGTGGTAAATGTAAAAATGCCCTGGCTTCTCGCATTCGTTTGACACGTGGAAGATGGCCATTATTAGGCGTGGAAGCCAACAAGCGCAAATATTTATGAGAAGCCGGACACTATTTAACAGGTATTCGGAATTTGGAGAAGAACCCGCTTGCAATGCCGAGGACAATCTGCGCGTCGGACTCATCGTCATTGAAGCCTGGTTCGGGGGCTATTGAGGGAGTCCTGGATTAGGGTATCCGGACCGCCCGACTATATCCTTTGGCCGGACTGTTGGACTATGAAGATACAAGATTGAAGACTTCGTCTCGTGTCCGGATGGGACTCTCCTTGGCGTGGAAGGCAAGCTTGGCGATACGGATATATAGATCTCCTCCCTTGTAACCGACTCTGTGTAACCATAGCCCCCTCCGGTGTCTATATAAACCGGAGGGTTTAGTCCATAGGACAACAACAATCATACCATAGGCTAGCTTCTAGGGTTTAGCCTCTATGATCTTGTGGTAGATCAACTCTTGTACTACTCATATCATCAAGATCAATCAAGCAGGAAGTAGGGTATTACCTCCATCGTGAGGGCCCGAACCTGGGTAAACATTGTGTCGCTTGCCTCCTGTTACCATCCGCCTTAGACGCACAGTTCAGGACCCCCTACCCGAGATCCGCCGGTTTTGACACCGACACCAAGCTTAAGCTTTTGTGTCTCCTTAATTCCTCTCATATCGTGGTTTCCCTAAATCTCAAAAACTTCACCCACACAAAACTCAACAAGAACTCGTGAGATAAGTTAGTATAAACCAATACAAAAAAACCTTATCATTCTCTACTGTAGCAAATCACTAAAATCATTATTCAACATTGCATACTAAATGCCTCTGCATATTTAATAGTCCTATCCTCAAATAGAATCATTAAACAAGCAAACATATGCAAACAATGCAAACAAAACAGCAATCTGCCAAAACAATACAGTATGTAAAGAATGCAAGAGTATCAATACTTCCCTAACTCCAAAAATTATGAAAAATTACCACACAGTAGAAAATTTATCAGAGCTTATTTTGCAAGAAGTTTCAACATTTTATCACATTCTGACTTTTCTAGGGAATTTTTGCAACAAGGTAAACTTTCTGTTTTGAAACAGCAACATGTATACTTGCAAAATAAGCATGGAAAAGGCTATCAATGCCACTTTATTGAAATAAAAGATGGAAGACATTATTATAAATAACAGCAAGCAAATCCTAACAAAATAAATTGGCACTCCAAGTAAAACTCATATCATGTGACGAATTAAAACATAGCTCCAAGTGAGGTTACTGATCATAGTCCTACCCGCATCCCCAAGCTTAGTTGCTTGGATATTCCTTGGATATTAACTTGGGGTGCCTTGAGAATCCCCTAGATTAGGGTCTTGTCACTCCTTATTCTCCTCATATCGATATCTCAACCAAAACTTGGAAACTTCAATCACACAAGACATAACGGAACTTCGTGAGATAGGTAAGTATGATAAAGAGCAAACCATGTCACTTTGGTACTGTCAAAGACAAGATTCATAATTTTTTCCACACAATGCCTACTGTATCATATCATTTCAACAATTTACATTGAGCAATATAAGCTAGAGAAACTAGGAAACAAGCAAATTATGCATTGAAAATAGAATCTATCAAAAACAGAATAGTCTGTAATAATCTGCACTCAAACCATACTTCTGCTACTCCAAAAATTCTGAAAAAAATAGACGACGTGAGAAATTTGTATATTAATCTTCTGCAAAAAGAATCAACTCAAAAGAACTCTTATGTTAAAAATAAGAATTATTTTCATGAGCGCAAAAGTTTCTGTTTTTCAGCAAGATCAACTCAACTATCACCCAACATGATCCTAGAGGCTTTACTTGTCACATTATTGAAAAAAAAGCAATAAAACATGATTATTACAGTAGCATAATCATGTAAAACACAAAAATAGTAGGTAAAAGTGTTGGGTTGTGTCGGTGTACTAAAGTAGGGGTACCTTAGTACCCCGAACTTGTGCACGGGCAGTCGCAGCCCCCCCGCGGCAAGGCTTGCCAGGTGATCGCCAAGACCCTCCATGGCCACCTCTTGGGCCATTCAAGAACAAAGTGTTTGAGCCAAGGCCCCGGCAAGAGGAGCTTGCCGGGAAGGCCACCCGAAGAGAGCGAGGCCCTGGCAAGAGGAGCTTGCCGGGACTGCCGCTCGAAGCACAAGACCCCGGCAAGAGGAGCTTGCCGGGAAGGCCAATCACGGCACGACAAGGACCCCGCCACGGCGCGTCTCGCGCTCCGGCAAGGCCCGGTGAGCAACAAGTTCCCGGGCGCGACAAGACATCCACCGCGGCAAGGCGCTTGCCGCGGCAAGTTACCACCCCGTGCCTGCGCTCCAGCTCACCCACCAACGTGTCGCTCTAGGGGCATCCCAGGCGCACGTGGCGGGACGCTGTGCAGCCAGGGGCATGCGGTGGCGAAGCGAAGCTGACAGAGTCGCCATCGTGGCAAACGGTGGCGCTCCTGACAGTCCTGTTCCTGCACCGTCTGGGCGACGCGGACGGGCATTTAATGCCTTTGTCCCCCGCCGTCAGAGTTAGGTATGATAGCACTGTGCAACCACTGTGCAGGCAGCTGTACCCACTACAGCATTCTACCATTTTTGCCCTCACCTACGCTGCCACCTGTGGGTAACCCCTTGAGCATATAAAAGGAGGCCCCATGCGCACGTAGGAGGGGAGGACACCCACTTTCAGCACCACGCGCCTCCAAGCAAGAACACAATACAAACCACCAAGCAGCAGTAGGGTTTTACGCATCCTTGCGGCCCGAAGCTGGGTAAATCCCTCGTGTGCATCGCCTCGATCTACTCTTCGTGCAACCTCCGGCCCCCGCCGAACCAGTAAAGGGGCCCGGTGCCCATAGGTGTTCGAGGAAGCCGATTCCCCCCGACATCTTTGGCGCGCCAGATAGGGGGGCATCGAGGTTGTGTGAACCTGATCTGACGTCCGCACAGGACAGATTTCCATCGTCTTCATCGACATGCCGCCGAAGAGGAAAGCTTCAGAGGTAGCTGGTCCGTCCGCGTCGGACCCACCGCCCCCCCGGAGCAAACGGGTTTGGGGGCGGCGCTGGTGGCCGGACAGGCGTCATCAAGCCAGCTCGAGGCGCTACGGCGTCCCAAACCTGCGCCGACGCCCCTCGGCGCGGGCAAGTCCTGGTCATGCCAGGCAACCTTTCGCTCTGTTCCACGGAGCAGAGGCAGTTAACCCCACGGATCTCGCGTACGGGCCACCTCGAGTGCTCGCTCACGCTGAGCTCGAGCGAGAGCAGCTGCGTCAAGATGACGCGCTGCTCCTCGAGGAGGACCGTCTTCAGGCCGCTGTGCGAGCTGCTCGCTACCAGTGAACTTTGCGCCGCTCTCATAGCCGCAAAATTAGTGCCAGAAGTTTCAAGGAAGTGGGAAGGCCCTTGCCGGGTGAAACGAGTCGCTAGGCCGGGCGCTGTCCGCCTTGAGACCGAAGATACCACTCCGGTGAGCAACTCCTGGAGCGCTGGGCATCTTCGTAAGTTTCACCCACAAGGCACAGTTGTCGGACCCCGTCCGACAACCACCCTTCTGTACAAAGTCTTGCCGTTGTCGCATGTGATCCTTTGTACAGAGCCAGGCGCGGACCCTGTGCGCAGATTGGGTTCTTGTGCTCCGCGCACCTTGTCGATCTCATGCTCTTCGTTCTTTGCATGCATTATCTGACACTCTATGTAGCACTGACCTCTGGTAAGCGACGGCGAGCCCCATGTTTCCCCTTGCCGGAAGCGACCTTGCCGGGCGGTGAGCCGCAGAAAAGATAAGTGGCTAGAGCTCGAGCAATCAAGTTTTTAAAATTTTAAGGTTATTTTCCTCGAACGACCGCGCTTTGTATGGAAAACCTGTGCGCGGAGGGACCGGCTCGTGGCTAGTTGCGCCCTTACTTCATTTTGAGTCCGCTCAACGACTTAAGTGTGCTACAACCAGAGTGGCGTCCTTACTTTGTTTCGAGCTCGCCCAGCAGCTTAAGTGTGCTGCGACCGCAGTCGCAACACTTACTTTGCTTTGAGCCTGCTCAACAACTTAAGTGAGCTGCAGCTAGCCGCGACAAGGTTTCTTGCCGGTAGTGGCGCCGCTGGCGGGCTGCTGACGTCCCGCACTCAGAGCCCGTGGTAAGGCGGAGGCCTACGCCGGCAAGTCCCCAAAAGCGTAGGGCAAAAACATACAAGGCACGGAGTTAAGTAGAGGAAATAACAGTGTAGTCGCTACCTAAGATAGAGTTATATTACAAAGGCAAGCCTGTCGCAGCCCTAATGAATCGCTCTCATGACTTGGCCAGCATCGACAAGAAAAGGAAAGGGGCGGCGGCCTAATCCACTCGGTCACCCTCGATCCTCTTGATCCCGGCCACCTTCTCCACAATGGGTGCGACGAGGGCCCTGGTCTCCTCGAGGTCAGCGTCCGCCGGCAAGGACTTGAGGACGTTGGTGAGCCTGATGCCGGGGTTGCGGAAGGCGACCTTCACCAACACCTTCTCGAGGGCTCCGGTGACAGCTTCGCGCGTTTCACCGGCCAGCTGCTCTGGGATCGCATTGCGGAGGTGCTTGAGGGCCGCTACCACGCCTTTGAAGAACGAAGTGAGCTTGGCGCTGGGCGGGACGTTTTCACCGGAGGGATACTCGTGTCCCTCCATCCCCAGCAACGTCAGCTCCTTGTCGATGGCGGCGGCGATGTCCACGAGACCCTCAGTCCACTGCTCCACCGTCGTCCTGAGGTCGTTCTGGGTAACGGCAGCGCTCTTCAGCAGCGCCTCATTATCCGCAATCTCCTTCCGCAAGGTTGCCTCCTGCTCCTTGGCGCTCCCCAGCGCCTTGGTCAAGGCGTCCAGCTTCAGCTCGAGATCAGCGTTGGAGTCCTTGGCAGCATCAAGCTCCTTGATCTTCTCGGCGAAGCGACCCTGCAGCTCGCCAAGGGTGTGGGCGCCCTTCTCGTGCTCCTGTTTGAGCGTGGCAAGTTCCTCACCGCCCGCCTTGAGATCGGTGTCGAGCTGCGCCACCTTCGCCTCCAACGCCTCCTTGGCGGCCTCGGCGGCCGCGGCGGCATCTTGTGCTTCCTTGAGGGCTCCACTGAGCGCTTGTTCGCGCGCGGCGACCTCCTCCTCGTGGCTGGCGAGGCTGGCTTTCTGCTGCACCAGCTCGCCCTCCCGCGCGGCCAGCCCCGCGGCGGCAAGCTTGTGCTGCTCTTCGGCTTCTGCCTTCTCGAGGATGAAGGCCGTCCGCGCCTCGTCGAGCTGCTTTCGTTCCTCCGCCAAGGATCGGAGGGCCTCCTGGTTGAGCTCCCGGAGCTCCCCGGCGCGCTTCTCCATGTCCGCTCCCGCCTTCGCGACAAGCACTTCCCGGCGTTCCACCTGGGCTTGTCGGGCATGGTAGAGCGACACCAGCTTCCGGAGCAGCCGCTCCTCCTCAGGCTCGCCGCCGCTGCTGCTTGGCGCGTCAACCAGCGTCAGCCCGGCGGAGGCGAGCACCTCTCCATCCAAGGCCTCTCCCTCGACCCGCGCCCTGGAAGTCGATTCCCAGGGGAGCTTGATGAAGATGTCATCGCCGGCCTTCAGGTAGGCGCATGACTGAGGCTCCTCGGGGCCCGGCGCCTCTGCGGAGGCGGGATCGGCGGTCGGTGCAGCGCCTGTCGCTCCCGCGGCCCCAGGGCCGTCGGTACGATCACTGGCCCCCTCGCCCGCGGCTGTCGCGACAGCCTTGGCGGCCTCTTCGCCGACCAGATCTTCAGCGCCATCCGCCTCCCCGGTGGCGACCGCGTTGTCGGTATGGCCGCGCGCGTCATCCTCGACGACGACCTCGGTCTCCATCGGATCCGTGACGGGCGGGTCTGAAGGCCGAAGGGGAGGGAGAAGTCAAGCAACTACCCAAAGAAAAAGACCCTCCAGGGGAGTTTCGAGGCAAGAAGGTTACCTGGGCCAGGACCTGCAGTCGCAGTCTCCGTCGCCAAGGGGCCGCCGGCGTCGTCCCTCGCCGGAGACGGCTCCCTTACCAGGGACGGCTCCCTCGCCGGGGACTCCCTCGTTGCCGGGAAACTCCCCCTTGGCGGTGTAGTTGTAGCTGGTGGCTCGGCGGGGGCGGTCTCCGGACGCTCCTGGTGGGGCTGCTCCGCTCCTACACAGATCGTCAGCCAGATGTCAGGAAGAACGGAGGGTGCCCGGGCGCGCCGAACGGCAGGAAACGAGCCCTATGCTTACGCTGGGGGCTGCGCTGGGGGCTGCTCCGAGGATCAGTTGGCGGATCCGGCAAGGTCATCTCAGGCGCGCCCCCCGCCACCACGGAGGGCTCGTCGTCGAGGATGACCACCGGGACCTTGGCTCTCTTTGCCACCCTCTGAGCCAGAGTCCTGAAAAGGACCAAATTCGGAGGAAAGCAAATGAGATGCGATGCGCGACTACAAGAATTGAAGAAGACACAAGAACAGCGGGGATCTTACTCCTCCCCCTCTCCCTCGTCGGAGCTGAGCGCGGAGAAGTCGAAGACCGGCTTTCTCCTGGCGCGAAGGGGCGGCGGAGTAGGCTCCCGTGGCCGCTTGGCGGGAGCAGTAGACGACCCCGCGCCAGCTGCCGCCGCGGCACGAGAAGCGGCAGGAGCAGAAGCCGCGGCCCGCGAAGACCCCGCTCCTGCTGCCTCAGAGGAACGTGTCACGCGGCGCTGCGGTTGTTGGCTCGTCTGCCGCACCACCTCCCCAGCCTTGCGGAGACGCCTCCGTGGCTGGGCAGGGGGCTCTGCCTGCGACGAACTGCCCGGGGGACGGGAGGAAGGGGCGCCGACCTCCGGCAAGCCGCTCGTGTCCTGGGCAGGCTCGCCCTCGGCGTCCGGCCTGGCAAGCTCTTCCTCGCCGGCAAACTCCGCTCGATCGGCGAGGCTTTCCGCCTCCGCCGCGTCCGCTTCCGCCAAAGTGAAGCCAAACTCGCCCGCGGCCGCGGCCGCCATGGCCTCCTCCATCCTGGAGGCGATGTACGCCAGCTCCGCGTCGGTGGTGTCTCGGGTGAGACCCCTCTTCTCGTCAGCGTCGACTGGCCTCTCCACCAGGTCATCGAAGAACGCCCGCGCGACATCGTCGGCGGGCTCCTGCCAAGTGGAGTCGATCCCGTGCGAGTTGCACAGTGGCATCATCGCGAGGATGTGGCTGAGCGACGAATTGTTGCACAGCGGGACGACGCCTCGCGGCAGCCTGAACCACTTAGGGTGATCGGGGTCGTGCTTGAACAGCTCCCTGAGCGTCCAATCAAGCTCCAAGACGGTGAAACTGAAGTTGAGGCCAGGGCGCAGCCTCATAATGTCCGCCGCATTCTGGAACTCCCAGGCGGGTCTCCCCTTCTCCTGCAGGGGAGCGATGCCGCGGCGGAGGAAATCTGCGCCCACGGTGCCAACTGTGAGCCCGGCACGCCTGAGCCGCAGGATCCGGGTGACGGCAATCCGCAGCTTGCCGTCGCCCGGAGCCACGGCGCTCCAATCCCTGCCGCGCACCACAGGAGTTTGGCGCACGGCGGTGAACGGCTGCGGGTTCTCCTCGACGATCAGGCACCAGTCCGCTCTCCATTCCTCCCATCTGCTGCGGAGCTCCCCCTCCAGATAAGCCTCCTTCTTGCCTGTCTTGGAGATCCAGGCGACCCCGCCGGACAAAGGCTCTCCTTTCTCCACCCGAGGAGAAAAGAAGTGGCGGAAGAGGGCTACGTTGGGGTGGACTCCGACAAAGTTCTCGCAGACGTGTGCGAAAACCGCCATTGTCAGAACAGCGTTGGGGGTGAAGTCAAGAAGATGGAAGCCGTAGGTGTTCATGATGTCGCAGAAGAATTTAGAGAAGGGCGGGCAGAGCCCGCAATAGAAGAATACAGCAAAGAAGGGATACCCGGTTGGATACTCCTTCTGGGCGGCGGCGGGAAGAACCCTCGTGCGCGGATGCGCTCGCGTCCTAGCCGACCAGAAGAGATAGTATTCCTCCCTCGGGACCAGCGCGTCGAGCTCAGGGGGGAAGACCGCCTGCTCCTTTCGCTGCGCTTCGAGCCGCTGCGCCTCGGCCGACTTCACGGCCTTCCCCTTCCCCTTGTCGCCCTTCGGGGCCATGGCGGAAGGAGGGAGGGAGGTCGACGGCGTCGGTAGCACTGGTGGCGGCGGAAGGAGGGGCGGAGCGCTGCTTCTCTTGGGAAGTGGCGGAGGTTTTCGAAGAATCGCAACTGGCGGGTGGGCGGATTACCCCTGTCTCCCCTGCTTATAGGGGGAGGGGGGCGTTTCGCCTTTCCGAGTAAACAAATCATCCGCGACATGACGCACGCCTGCAGGGCTCGGCCCCGCGCACGCCACCCACGTCACGCATGCCCCTCCCCACGACGCCGCGTTCGACGCGTGCCATTTGGGGAAGGCGCGATGGATATGGAGTTAAGATGCGGCTTGACCCAGGCCGCGCGTGCCCGTGCACTGTTTTGGGCCTGGCCCAACAGCGCTCGGCACCGTGTATGGCCCAGGCCCGGGGGCTCCTGTCGGTGTACTAAAGTAGGGGTACCTTAGTACCCCGAACTTGTGCACGGGCAGTCGCAGCCCCCCGCCGCGGCAAGGCTTGCCAGGTGATCGCCAAGACCCTCCATGGCCCCCTCTTGGGCCATTCAAGAACAAAGTGTTTGAGCCAAGGCCCCGGCAAGAGGAGCTTGCCGGGAAGGCCACCCGAAGAGAGCGAGGCCCTGGCAAGAGGAGCTTGCCGGGACTGCCGCTCGAAGCACAAGACCCCGGCAAGAGGAGCTTGCCGGGAAGGCCAATCACGGCACGACAAGGACCCCGCCACGGCGCGTCTCGCGCTCCGGCAAGGCCCGGTGAGCAACAAGTTCCCGGGCGCGACAAGACATCCACCGCGACAAGGCGCTTGCCGCGACAAGTTACCACCCCGTGCCTGCGCTCCAGCTCACCCACCAACGTGTCGCTCTGGGGGCATCCCAGGCGCACGTGGCGGGACGCTGTGCAGCCAGGGGCATGCGGTGGCGAAGCGAAGCTGACAGAGTCGCCATCGTGGCAAACGGTGGCGCTCCTGACGGTCCTGTTCCTGCACCGTCTGGGCGACGCGTACGGGCATTTAATGCCTTTGTCCCCCGCCGTCAGAGTTAGGTATGATAGCACTGTGCAGCCACTGTGCAGGCAGCTGTACCCACTACAGCATTCTACCATTTTTGCCCTCACCTACGCTGCCACCTGTGGGTAACCCCTTGAGCATATAAAAGGAGGCCCCATGCGCACGTAGGAGGGGAGGACACCCACTTTCATGCTCGGTCTTGCCAGCGGCTCGTGTGTACTGTAGCACCACGCGCCTCCGAGCAAGAACACAATACAAACCACCAAGCAGCAGTAGGGTTTTACGCATCCTTGCGGCCCGAAGCTGGGTAAATCCCTCGTGTGCATCACCTCGATCTGCTCTTCGTGCAACCTCCGCCCCCGCCGAACCAGTAAAGGGGCCCTGTCCCCATAGGTGTTCGAGGAAGCCGATTCCCCCCGACAGGTTGTCTCCCAACAAGCGCTTTTCTTTAATGCCTTTTAAGCTAGGCATGATGATTTCAATGATGCTCTCGCATAAAAGATAAGAATTGAAACATAACAAGAGCATCATGAAGCATTAGTTCCTCTCTCATAATAATTTTCAGTAGCATCATGAATATATTCATCAATATAACCATCACATAAAACATTCTTTTCATGATCCATAAGCATAGAAAATTTATTACTCTCCATATAAGCAATTCTACTCTCATTCATAATAGTGGGAGTATCATCGGAAGCTCGAATACCATAAATTGCTCCCACATTAAAAGAGTAATGTTCAGCAAAAGGATAATCAAAATCATGACAATAATTATCACTACTTTTTATAACATAAGTATCATCACAATAATCATCATAAGTAGGAGGCATGCAATCATCATAGCAAATTTGATCATTCAAAGTAAGGGGACTAAAAAGATCATCTTCATTAAGCATAGCCTCCCCAAGCTTGGGACAAACATTAATTGCAGAAAATAAATTCTCAAACATGTCATTATCATCAAACATATCATCTCCAAGCTTGTGGCTTGGCATATCATAAGCATAATCACTCTCATCATTAATAGTATGAATAGCACCAACGGTATAACAATTCCTATCATCATAATTTCCCAAGTTGGTGCCAAAAATATTTCCAAGATTATAATAAGTATCATTATCTTCCCAATCATAAGCATCAAGAAGCAATAGGCATAACAAAATCATCATCAATAGTGCTCTCGGTCATTGTGCCATAAGACATAGAAGCAATATCATCATCAAGTGCATCATCTTCCACAATTATTTTCGATTCATTTTCATGAAACACAAAAATAATAGGAGCAACATTATTTGGGAGAGATACCTTTTTACCTCTCTTCTTTCTTCTTTTTTTCTTCTTCACCACATCAAGTGTGGGTTCATTAAATCTTTTCAAGCTTCTTATTGATGAGATTGGTTGGATAAGAAGCTCCTCCTCGTTACCTGATTCATCATAATAAACAATAGGAGGGTTTGGGGAAATATTTTCCCTCCCATTAGTATTCTCTATGTATTCTATTTGTTTTCTTGACTTTAGATAGTTGAAAATATATGGATCCTCAATGCACTTTACCACACAAAACATATAAATTTCCTCTAGATCAAAATCAACAAATCTATCAAGGTTTGGAAAATCCTTAGTTATATGTTTCATTTCTTCATACCCCAAAAGAAGACTAAGATCTTTATGATGCTCAAGGGTAATCAAGTTACCACAATTTTTGGACACTATTTGATCATGAAAGAATCTGCATTGAAGATTTAGATGACCATGTTCATTGCAAAGTTCACAAGGATGGCGGAAAAAAATTACATCTTTCAGCACAATCATCTAGCCTCTCTTGCAACCTTTTTGTTTCTAAATATTTATGCTTCTTAAAAAATCTATCTTCCCTTTCCGGTGTGCAAAGGCACTCCCAATTCACTCTGCAAAGAGTGACATGGTTATAAGAAACATTTTTGTCATGACTTGTGCAATCATCATTAGCATTTTGGATATTCAAAGAATTCATACTAACAACATTGCAATCATGCTCATCATTCAAATATTTTGTGCCAAGCATTTTATTGACTTCTTCTTCTAACAACTGAGCACAATTTTCGGAACCATCATTTTCAAGAAAGATATTATAAAGATGATCAATAATATGATGCAACCTAAATTCCATAATCTTTTTGTAGATTTCTTTTACAAACCGAACTAGTGATAAAACAAGAAACTAAAAGATTCAATTGGAATATCTAAAGATATACCTTCAAGCACTCACCTCCCCGGCAACGGCGCCAGTAAAGAGCTTGATGTCTACTACGCAACTTTATTCTTGTAGACTCGTGTTGGGCCTCCAAGCGCAGAGTTTTGTAGGACAGTAGCAATTTTCCCTCAAGTGGATGACCTAAGGTTCATCAATCCGTGGGAGGTGTAGGATGAAGATGGTCTCTCTCAAACGACCCTGCAACCAAATACAAGAAATCTCTTGTGTCCCCAACACACCCAATACAATGGCAAATTGTATAGGTGCACTGGTTCGGCGAGGAGATGGTGATAAAAGTGTAATATTGATGGTAGGAATATATTTTTATAATCTGAATAAATAAAAACAGCAAGGTAGCAATTTGTAAATGGGCACAAAAACGGTATTGCAATGCTTGGAAACAAGGCCTAGGGTCCGTACTTTCGCTAGTGCAATCTCTCAACAATGCTAACATAGTTGGATCATATGATTATCCCTCAAAGTGCAGCAAAGAATCACTCCTGAGTTCCTATTAGCGGAGAACAAAAGATAGAAATTGTCTGTAGCTAGGGTATGAGACGACCTCAAAGATATTCTTTCCGATCAATCTATCCTAGAGTTCATACTAGAATAACACAAGCTATTCTTCCCGATCGATCTAATCAAGAGTACGTACTAGAATAACACCAAAGCAAATTCATATTCATAATACTCAATCCACACAAAGAACTACAAGGAGATCCCAAAGTTTCTATCGGAAAAGATAATAAAAATGTGCACCAACTCCTATGCATAGATTACCCCAATATCACCGCGGGAATCTGCGAGTTGAATGCCATAACACATATCAAGTGAATCAGTATGATACCCCATTTGTCACCTCAAGTATTCATACTGCAAGACATACATCATGTGTTGTCATCTCTGAATATTCAATCCGACAATACAAAACTTCAAATGGTAAAGACTCCATTCATCATTACAAGAGTATAATGGGGAGAAACATCATATGACCCGACTATATGAACAAAGCCCATGATATAGATCACGAGAGAGAGAGAGAGAGAGATTAAACACATAGCTACTGGTACAAAGCCTTAGCCTCGAGGGTGGACTACTCCCTCCTCATCGCGGTGGCCGCCGGGGTGATGAAGATGGCCATCGGAGATGATTGCCCCTCCAGTAGGGTGCCGGAACGGGGTCTAGATTGCTTTTCCGTGGCTACAGAGGCTTGCGGCGGAGGAACTTCTTATCTAGGGTAACCCCGAGGGGTTCCAGAATATTTGGGAATTTATAGTGCAAAGAGGGGGTGCGGGAGGCCACCGAGGTGGGCACAACCCACCTGGGCGCGCCAGGGGGGCCTGGCACGCCCTGGTGGGTTGTGCCCCCCTCGGGGCACCCCCCAGGTGCAGCTTTGGCCCAATAGATGTCTTATGGCCCAAACAAATCTCCAAAAAGTTTCGCGTTGTTTGAACTCCGTTTGATATTGATTTCCTGCGATGTAAAAAACAAGCAAGAAACAGCAACTGGCACTGGGTCAATAGGTTAGCCCCAAAAAATGATATAAAGTTCCTATAAAATGATTGTAAAACATCCAAGAATGATAAAATAATAGAATGAATACTTCATAAATTATAGATACATTGGAGACGTATCATGCATTGATCTGCTGCCGCACTGGGTTTGCGAAGATGACTCCGTCATAGGCATGGAGACTAATTCTAAGCTTGAGTTCCCTCCCAGGCAGTGGGGCGATGATTTGGCGCTGGGCAGCCCACTACTAGGAAAAAGCCTAGTAGTAGCGCGGGTTAAAAGCTAGTAGTAGCGCGAGTGCATGCGCTACTACTACAGCGCTACAACTAACTAGTAGTAGTAGCGCGATGCATCCCGCGCTACTAGTACGTGTTTTAGTAGTAGCGCGGGTTTGACACGCGCTACTACTAACTATCTGTAGCGTGTGCCTCTGACCCGCGCTACTACTATTAATTTGAAAAACCAAAAAAAAATCTCGACCCCGTGCGTGCTGTCAATCGTGCAAGGAGATCTCGGCCATGATGCGCGCCTCATGGAAGCCGTCGAGGGCGGCCGCGGAGGCCAGCCTGGCGTGGGCCGGGAGCTGGAGGACCTGGACCTTGGCATCGTGCGTGGGGAGCAGCACCTCGCGGCGGTCCACGTCGTGCTTGATCGGGAACCCGTCGTCCGACAGGTCATACCACGCCTCCCGGAACGAGAAGTCGCCCTTGTGCTGCCGGAGGAGGAGGGGGATGGGTTAGCTAGGGTTCCGGATCAAATCGGAGAGGGGGGAGAGGAGGAGGGGTGACCTGGAGCGAGAAGAAGACGGTGAAGGCGGCGAGGAGGAGGATGCTGAGGTTGCGCTTCCGCATCTTGGCAGCGGCGAGGAGCTCAGGCGACCACCCACCGAAGGGATCTCGGAGAGGGAGGGGGAAGAAAGCAGAGTGTACCAGCGGCGGCTACCACTGGAGTACGAGGGAGAGAGGAGGAAAGTGAGAGAGGGGGAAACAGAGGGAGAGAGGAGGGATTCGGCCAAGATGGGATTTCACCTACCTCGTACTTAGTAGTAGCAGGGGGTATAAAACCGCGCTACTGCTATCAACTTATAATACCGCGGGTTTGTACCCCTCGCTACTGCTATGGCATGTCCCGGGAGGGCATGGTAGACACCGCTTAGGAGTAGGGTTAAAAACCCGCGCTACTAGTATCAACTTAGTAGTAGCGAGGGCTAAAAACCCGCGCTACTAGTAAGTAGTAGTAGCGATGGTTATAAACCCTCGCTACTAGTAAGCGTCTGCCTATAAGCTTTTCCCTAGTAGTGGCCACTACTAGGATGTGGTGTAATGGGTCGATCGCCAAGATGAACAAGAAAGGCGAGAGGGTTTTGATGTCTACTATGCAACATTTCTTCTTGTAGACTCTATTGGGCCTCCAAGCGTAGAGTTCTGTAGGACAGTAGCTAATTCCCTCAACTGGATGACCTAAGATTTATCAATCTTTGGGAGGCATAGGATGAACATGGCCTCTCTCAAACAGCCCTGCAACCAAATACAGGAAATCTTTTGTGTCCCCAACACACCCAATACAATGGTAAATTGTATAGGTGCACTAATTTGGCGAAGCGATGGTGATACAAGTGTAGTATGGATAGTAGGTATAGGTTTTTGAAATGTGAACAAATAAAAACAGCGAGGTAACACGTAACAAAAGTGAGCACAAACGGTATTGCAATGCTTGAAAACAAGGCCTAGGGTTCATACTTTCACTAGTGCAATCTCTCAACAGTGCAAACATAACTGAAACATATAAAAATCTCTCACATGCGACAACGAATCACTCAAAAGTTTCTATCGAAGAACGTACGACAAAAAAATGTATCAACCTATGTGCCTAGACCTCCCCAATGTCACCACGGGGAAATTCGCAAGTTGATTACCAAAACGTATATCAAGTGACTCAATATAATACCCCATTGTCACCACGAGTATCCATATGCAAGACATACATCAAGTATTCTCAAATCCAAAATATTCAATCCAACATAACAAAACTTCAAAGAGCAAGACTCAATTCATCATAATAAAGATAAAGAGGGGAAACCACTATATGATCCAACTATATTAACAAAGCTCACGGTACATCAAGATCATGCCAAATCAAGAACACGAGAGAGAGAGAGAGAGAGAGAGAGAGATCAAACACATAGCTACTGGTACATACCCTCAGCCCCGAGGGTGAACTACCCCTCCTCGTCATGGAGACCATTGGGATGATGATGGCCTCCGGTGATGATTCATCCCTCCGGCAGGGTTGCCAGAGAAGGCCTCGAGATGAGATTGCTTCGGTACAGAGGCTTGTGGCGGCAGTGTGGAAGTTCGACATTTCTTTATGGGGTTTTTGGTATTTATAGGAATTTTTGGCGTTGGTTTCATGTCAGGGGGGGAGTCCACGAGGAAGCGGCAAGATCAGGGGGCGCGCCCCCAGGCTTGTCGTGCCCTTGTGGCTCTTATGTCCCTTCCTGGAAGCTTCGGGGCTCTTTTTCTGTCCATAAAAAATCACAGTAAATTTTCAGCCCATTCAGAGAATTTCTATTTCTGCACAAAAAATAACACCACGGTAGTTCTGCTGAAAACAGCGTCAGGTCGGGTTAGTTCCATTCAAACCATAGAAAAACCATATAAAATTGTTGTAAACATGGCATAAATAATTCATAAATTATAGATACGTTGGAGATGTATCAGCATCCCCAAGCTTAATTCCTGCTCATCCTCGTGTAGGTAAATGATAAAATAAATAATTTATGAAGTGTGAATGCTAGCATAGTGCATAAGTTTGATCAATAATTATTTCAGTCACTTTTTCTGGCATCATAATCTGTAGCTCAACTCATAAAAATTCTCATGATCAAGTAGGAACCAATTCACATGTTATGGTTTAAACAATACATTCTCTTGAAACTTCACAAGTTATGTTCTTAGATACCAAACAATTTAAATGCATCTTATTTTTAAACAAAGTCTAAGTAAGAGCTCCACGTACTCAATTATTATATAGTCTTCTATTATTGCTAATACTCAAATCATATTTTTAGAACAAATAGTAGGCATCGAACACACGGAAAGATAGGGCTTAATGTTTTGCCTCCCAACTTATTTATCATAGAGATAATTGTCAACAATAATAACTCATGATCAAATATATTTGAATGGGTATATATGTCTGTATTTTTTCCCACCACATGATGCTTGCCAACTAAATAACAGGTTGAAATAATAAATTAACTCAACAAAATAAAATTAACAGAAAAAGCAAAAGATAAGTCATTCGCAGAGGGAAGCATGGATTTGCAGAGGTGCGAGAGCTCATTGCTTAAAATAGGGATGAATACATTTTGAGTGGTGTGCTTTTCCTGTCAACGTCACGACTAAGGATTTCAATATCTTCCATGATAAACACATTATTGGTGGTTCCCATGCGGAAATGAAAAGTTTGCTCCCCCTCATCCATACGAACACAAGTCATGGCTAGTCGAATTCACGGGTGCCCTCCAGGAAATCAACTTTCCAGTGGGAGTTTATTTTATTGTATCTTTCTTTATTTTCTTATTTAAGGGATTGGACATCCCAATTACCAGCCTCTCTCATGCAAGGACAATTGAATAAGCACCCATCATGAGAATAACCCACTTAGCATGGGTGATATTGACAGCCCCGTCGCTCCATGAGTGGTACAGGCACACAAAACAGATGATGATTTGAAGATTTTAGAGATGGCACATGCAAATTTACTTGGAATGGTAGGGTAATACCGCATGTAGGTAGATATAGTGGACACTCATGGAAGAAACATGGCTCAAGGATTTTGGATGCACAAGCAGTATTCCCGCTTAGTACATAAATTTTGGCGAGCAAAAGATTCTAAACAAGCATTACATGTTGGAGGATCAATAACAATATAACTTGCAAATATACCCAACCATAACTCATTATGTTATATTTGCATCTTTCACTAATTTGGCAGAGAAGGCCTTCAAATGAGATCCCTTCGGTACAGAGGCTTGCGGCGACGGCGTGGAAGTTCTAGGTTTCTTACTGTTGTTTTTGGTTTTATAGGAATTTTTGGCATTGGTTTCATGTCTGGGGGGTCCACGAGGGAGCGGAAATCTCAGGGGACACGCCCTATGGGGGTGCCCCCAGGCTTGTCGTGCCCTCGTGGCTCTTATGGCATGCCTCCACGAGTCCCTGGCACCACACAGCATGCACACGGGTGATGTTGCGATATTACTGTGCTTGAGGAGGTCCTCATTGGGATAGAGCTCCAGGCTAGATGCCACGGCACCTCAGTTTTCCATAATGAAGTACATGGATTGCCCTCCTGGTCAGCTTCGGACGGTCCATCGTTCTCCTCGATCTAGTTCTCTCTTGTGATCTTGGTTTGCATGATCATTCTGTATGTAGACTTGACAGAAAAAGTCCCCCGCGTAGCTATGTTGAGGCCAGGGGGGCCGCTGCCCCCCCCCCCCCCAGCCAAGGATCAATTCCTGAAGATTTTTTTAAATAGGGCTTAGATTGGAATTTTTTAGCATTTCGCCCCCCAAGCACTGATGATTTGTGCTTCGCCCCCCTAGGGATTTTCGGCTAGCTCCGCCGCTACCGATCACACCAACTGTTCATCCCATCTTGCGGTTACTGAGTTGATTAGTATCGATACACGAATCGGCCGATTGGTAATCAACGAAGAGATAAGCCTCATCATGTCCGACCTAGGTAGCCGTTTATGATTTTGTGCGTCCGTCTGCTAGAAAAGAAAATTTTTCTTCGTAATTTTGTATGAGGGGTTGCGCACGTTGTGCCCCAACAAAGAATGCCCACTTATTTACACAGCTAGGAAACTCTATTTGCCGCCCGACAAGGCAAATAATCGGAGCTTTGCAAAGGGCGCCCAAGACTGGGCTGGGCCATTTTTGTTTTTTTACCGTGTTCTATTTCTACCTTTTCTCTTTCTTTTCCTTTCTTTCTCTTTCCTGTTTATTTTTTCCTTTTTCTACTTCCAAGTTTATTTTTTATTTTCCGTTTTCTCATGATTTCAAATTTTTCCAAAAATGTACATAATTTTATTTTTTGTTCACATTTTTGAAAAATGTTTAGAATTCTAAAATTGTGTTCATGATTTGAAAAATGTTCAGGACTTTAAATTTTTATTCTCATTCTAAAATTTATTTAAAACGTAAAAAATGTTTGTATTTTCCAAAAAAATCAAGATTTTCACAAATATATGTATTTAAAAAATGTTCAAAATTCCAATATATTCATGTCTTACAAATTCAAAATAATGTTCATGTTTAAAATGCACATTTGTAGAATTGCTCTGAATATTCAAACCATGTTTCTGCTTTAAGAAATTGTTCACAAATTCAAAAACAAAAATCATGTTTTTAATAAAAGGTTCATGTTTTCAAGAATTGTTTGTAAATTTCAAAAATGACTCAGTTTCAATTTTTTCATGTTAAAATTTATGGAATTTTTAAAAATTGCTCATAATTTCAAAAAAATATCATGTTTTCAAGAATATTTGGCAATTCATAGAAAGTTTAGAAAAAATGAAAAAAAAGTTTCAAATATGACGCTGCAATATGTTCTTAAATATCGGCGCTGGCCATTTGTTAGCATTATGTCTCGGTTCCAGTGGCTAACAACACATGGTAGGTCCTTTGAGCTCGTGTGTTCGATTATTCAACGCGTCATTGTTTTGGATTTTTACTTGCGCCCTAGGAACACAGGTCGTTTCGGTGCCTTCCAGTCGGCTGGCCCAGACGCGAACTGTTGTGGGTCGCACACACTATTTGATGGAACAAGTGTCATATAGGTTCTCCCACGTAACTGGCCCAAGAAAAAGTAAAAATATATGTATAGAGTTTGTTCCGTCCGTTCCGCATGTAGCTCCTGAATTTTTTCGTTTGTCCCCTGGATGGGCCGAATTGGCCCTACCACACATTTCTTTTTCCGTCGGATCCTGTTGTGCTGATGGACAAAACCAACTCAACTAGCTTGCAATTATGATAGGAATAATCCCACCTTGGAGCTTTATACTAAATCACACCAGTTTTTATATGTCCCTAGGTTGTATGAAAATAAGGTGATTGACTGAAAGTAAGCAAGTTGTCTCGAGAATCATGAGCAAAACAAGGGACTCCATAAATTATTGCCGGTGGTAGTATGCATGTGCCGATAAAAGAGAATATGTTGGTTGGCTATAATTGAAAGAAATTGTGGGCACATGCCAATAAAAAGTGAATATGATGGTTTGGCTCTAATTAAAAAAATATGGGCACACGAGCACTAAAATAACTAGAGAGAATAAACCCTAATAAATAAGGGACATCCGTGCCTAGATATGCATTGATTGTGCTAATGAAACGGGATTTACGCACTGCAATTAGTAGTCCGTCTGGTTACCCCGTCATAAGAGAGATTGGTCGACGCAACCATGCCCCGAAGGTCGCCGCGCAACAACCAAATGAGGAGGCAGCCACAACCTCGAGACAGAGGTGGGCCCCGAGGAAAAAAAGGCACGGTTTGGGTGGTCGCCACCACGCCGACTAATCCCACCACTATCAAGACCTCGCGCGCCAAACATGACCCGTGAGAAGGCTGCAGCTCCTTGCTCTATCGCCCATCGCTATGGAGACCAATTTTGATGGACACATCAATTGTCTCTCCCATTGTTTCTCACAAAAAATATCTCTCCCGTGTGTCAATGCACTCGTCTCGTTGCAATTGGACAAATGAAAGACTAATCAATGACAAACCTACAAGATGTTATACGGATCTTAAAGCCAGATCAGACAGAAGTTGGAGGGATGGTATAGCTCCCGGGTAGAAAAGACATAATAATCATAGATATGATTTTGTGGTGCTCCTAGCGATTTCCTCCCCGAGCTAGCGTTACTCCCCGCCGACGACGGACTCCCACGCCCCCTTCCGCCGACGCCGGCGCCACCCGGTCTGCCTCCCTCTCCCCCTCCTCCTCCCCGTCCCCCTGCGCTCCTGTCGCCCCCCGAGGCGGTGGAGCGCCCCTGCCCTCCTCCCCGTCTCGACCCCCTTCTCTCCTTCTCCCTACGCCACTACCAGCAGCGACCTCTAGTGTGCCTGGGTGGCGCCGGCGGTGGCGGATGTCCCTTCCCAATGCGCCTGGAGGGGGAGTCGGGGCTACCTCCTGCCCGGCGGCTGTGCTGCTCGACCGACGGTGGTGGGGCCCAGCGATGGAGCTCTGCGGGCCTCGGGTGCTCTCGACGCGGCGGTGTGGCCGTTGGTTGCGGGGCGGCGCGGTGGGTGTTGGGGAACGTCAAAAAACTTCCTACGATCACGCAAGATCTATCTAGGAGAAGCATAGCAATGATCCGGGAGAGTGTGTCCACGTACCCTCGTAGACCGAAAGCGGAAGCTTTTTATCAACGCGGTTGATGTAGTCGTACGTCTTCACGATCCGATCGATCCTAGCACCAAACGTACAGCACCTCAGTGTTCAGCACACGTTCAGCTCGATGACGTCCCTCGTACTCTTGATCTAGTTGAGACCGAGGGAGACTTGCGTCAGCACGACGGCGTGGCAACGGTGATGATGAACTTACCGGCACAGGGCTTCGCCTAAGCACTACGACGATATGACCGAGGTGTGTAACTGTGGAGGGGGGGCACCGCAGATGGCTAAAAGATCAACTTGTGTGTCCTAGGGTGCCCCCTCCCCACGTATATAAAGGAGGGAGAGGGAGAGGCCGCCGCCCCTAGGGGGTCGCACCAAGGTGTGGAGTCCTACTAGGACTCCCTTGTCCTAGTAGGATTCCACCTCCCACACGGAGTAGGAAAGGGGGAAGGGAGAAGGAAAAGGAAAGGGGTGTCCGGCCCCCTTCTCCTAGTCCTAATCGGCCTCCTACCCAAGGGGGGCGCACCAGCCCTTTGTGGGGTGGTGTGCTTCCCTCTTATGGCCCATAAGGCCCATAACTTCTCTCGGGGGGTTCCGGTAATCTCCCGGTACTCCGGAAAAATGCGTGAATCACTCATAACCATTCCGATGTCCAAATTCAACCTTCCAATATATGAATCTTTACCTCTCGACCATTTCGAGACCCCTCGTCATGTCCGTAATCTCATCCGAGACTTCGAACAAACTTCGGTCATCAAATCACATAACTCATAATACAAATTGTCATCAAACGTTAAGCGTGCGGACCCTACGGGTTTGAGAACTATGTAGACATGACTGAGACACATCTCCGGTCAATAACCAATAGTGGAACTTGGATGCTCATATTGGCTCCTACATATTCTACAAAGATATTTATCGGTCAAACCGCATAACAACATACATTGTTCCCTTTGTCATCGGTATGTTACTTGTCCGAGATTCGATCGTTGGTATCATCATAACTATTTCAATCTCGTTACCGGCAAGTCTCTTTACTCGTTCTGTAATGCATCATCCCGCAACTAACTGATTAGTCACAATGCTTGCAAGGCTTATAGTGATGTGCGTTACCGAGAGGGCCCAGAGATACCTCTACGATACACGGAGTGACAAATCCTAATCTCGATCTATGCCAACTCAACAAACACCTTCGGAGACATCTATAGAGCATCTTTATAGTCACCCAGTTATGTCGTGATGTTTGATAGAACACAAGCTGTTACTTGATACGTCTCCAACGTATCTATAATTTTTGATTGCTCCATGCTATTATATATTCTGTTTTGGATGTTTGATGGGCTTATTTATAAACTTTTATATTATTTTTGGGACTAACCTATTAACCCAAGGCCCAGTGCAAATTGTTGTTTTTTTGCCTATTTAAGTGTTTCGTAGAAAAGGAATATCAAACAGAATCCAAACGGAATGAAACCTTGGGGAGCGTGATTTTTGGAACAAACGTGATCTAGAGGACTTGGAGTGGACGTCAAGAAACCAACGAGGAGGCCACGAGGTAGGGGGGGGCGCCTACCCCCTGGGCACGCCCTCCACCCTCGTGGGCCCCTCATGGCTCTACTGACCTACTTCTTCCTCCTATATATACCTACGTACCCCGAAACCATCGAGGAGCACCATGAAAACCTAATTCCACCGCCGCAACCTTTTGTACCCGTGAGATCCCATCTTGGGGCCTTTTCCGGCGCTCTGCCAAAGGGGAAATCGATCATGGAGGGCCTCTACATCAACACCATAGCCTCTCCGATGATGTGTGAGTAGTTTACCATAGACCTTCGGGTCCATAGTTATTAGCTAGATGGCTTCTTCTCTCTCTTTGGATCTCAATACAAAGTTCTCCTTGATCTTCTTGGAGTTCTATTCGATGTAACTCTTTTTGCGGCGTGTTTGTCGAGATCCGAAGAATTGTGGGTCTATGATCCAGATTATCTATGAACAATATTTGAATCTTCTCTGAATTCTTTTATGTATGTTTGGTTACCTTTGCAAGTCTCTTCGAATTATCAGTTTGGTTTGGCCTACTAGATTGATCTTTCTTGCAATGGGAGAAGTGCTTAGCTTTGGGTTCAATCATGCGGTGCTAGATCCCAGTGATAGTAGGGGAAATGACACGTATTGTATTGTTGCCATCGAGGATAAAAAGATGGGGTTTATATCATATTGCTTGAGTTTATCCCTCTACATCATGTCATCTTGCCTAATGTGTTACTCTGTTCTTATGAACTTAATACTCTAGATGCATGCTGGATAGCAGTCGATGTGTGGAGTAATAGTAGTAGATGCAGGCAGGAGTCGGTCTACTTGTTGCGGACGTGATGCCTATATACATGATCATGCCTAGATATTCTCATAATTTTGCACTTTTCTATCAATTGCTTGACAGTAATTTGTTCACCCACTGTAATACGTATGCTATCTTGAGAGAAGTCACTAATGAAACCTATGGCCCTCGGGTCTATTTTCCATCATATAAGTTTCCAATCTATTTTTACTTTGTAATGTTTACTTTCAATCTTTATCATAAAAATACCAAAATTATTATCTTATCATATCTATCAGATCTCACTTTTGCAAGTGGCCGTGAAGGGATTGACAACCGCTTTATCGCGTTGGTTGCAAGGTTCTTATATGTGTGTGTAGGTAGGAGGTACTTGCGTGTGGCCTCCTATTGGATTGATACCTTGGTTCTCAAAAACCGAGGGAAATACTTACGCTACTTTGCTGCATCACCCTTTCCTCTTCAAGGGAAAAACCAACGCATGCTCGAGAGGTAGCAAGAAGGATTTCTGGCACCGTTGCTGGGGAGTCTACGCACAAGTCAAGACATACCAAGTACCCATCACAAACTCTTATCCCTCGCATTACATTATTTGCCATCTGCCTCTCGTTTCCTGTCCCCCACTTCATCCTTGTCGTTTTATTCGCCTTCTTTTCCATTTGCCTTTTTCTCGCCAGATCTAATGTTTGCTTGTGATACCATGTGCCTTCTATTTTCTTGCATCTTTGCTTGCTAAAAATCTATTGTTATGGATCCACTTAAAGTGTTCTACTTGGATCATCTTTGATCCTTACGCGCTCGTGCTAAAACCCCAACTAGCGTAGTTGATGGGAAATCTTTAGATGAGTGTGCTCATTTTGTGCGTCACCGTTTGTCTGAAAAAGGGAGACTCTTATGGGATCAAATAAACATGTTATGCTTGGAATCTTTGTGAAATTTGTGATTTTACTTGTTGCTCTAAGAACCCTAAAAACACCTTCCCTACCTATGTGAGTTTAATGATAATGAAATCTTATCTTCTTATGCAAAGGGTATTTATAGTTACTATGATATCAAACAAATTGAAGAATTTGTTGCTTTTAAGGATGCTTATGAAGTTGCTTATTTAATTGAAAAGTATGATATTACTCTCTACGAATCTGAAAATTTTGACATACTTAAATATTGCTATGAAAACTATGCTCATAATGTCTATGTCAAAGAATTTATTGAAAGAATGACCGTTGCTTCTGAAGAAAATAATGATATGCATGAATCTATAGATAATTATGATTCCAATGATTTGATTGAAATATACCTTGATGAACATGATGCTTGCTATTCTTCTGTCCATGATGCCAATATTTATGAAGATGAATTTGCTATAGTTCCTTATGTTAAACATGAGATCGTTGCTATTGCACCCATACTTGAGCGTTCCTTCGATAAAAAGCATGATTGCAATGATTTTACTATAAATTCTCTTGATGTCAATGATATGCAAAACCTCAAGCTTGGGGATGCTAGTTTTGCTATGACTACTATTTGTTGCAATGATCATGATTGGGGTGATTTTTCTTTTGATCTTGAAAATTTATTTAAGCCCCATGATAAATATGAGAACGATAATAGTGTTTGCAATATTATTGAAAGTGGGTTTGGAAGAGTGTCAACTTTAGATCCCATAATTTTGGATAATGTTCAGTCTTATGAAGTTTTTGGTAAAAATGGGTTTGGAGAGGTCATGACTTTAGGTAATGTTAATCCCACTATTTTGGAAGAGTGTCAACTTTGCATGAATGTGGATCGTGTTGAAAAATTTTTATGTGATAGCTATTTTGTTGAATTTTCTTATGATCCCACATGTAATTATTATGAGAGAGGAAAATATGGTTGTAGAAATTTTCATGTCACTAAATTACCTCTTGTTATGTTGAGATTGCTATTGTTTCTTTCCGCTCCCTTGCATACGCTAGTTTATGCTTGACTTGATAATTTGTTTGCCTATAAGATGCCTATGCATAGGAAGTATGTTAGACTTAGATGTGTTTGTCACGTGTTTTAAGATGCTCTCTTTGTGCTTTAAATCTTGTCTTTGATGTGAGCATCATTAAATTATCAATGCCTAGCTAGGGGCGTTAAACGATAGCGCTTGTTGGGAGGCAACCCAATTTTATTTTTGTTTTTTTGCTTTTTGGTTATGTTTAGTAATAAATCTTTGATCTAGCCTCTGGTTAGATTTTTTTTGTGTTTTAGTTAGTGTTTGTGCCAAGTAGAGCCATTGGGAAGACTTGGGTGAAGTCTTTTTGATCTTGCTATAAAAAACAGAAACTTTAGCGCTCACGAGATTAGCTACAACGTTTTACTGGAGAGTGCTATTTAGTTGATTATTTTTGCATATGATTAATATATAAATTCCTCACGTCCAGCAGTTTATTTTAGAACTTTTAGAGTACCACAAGTTTGCGTTTGATACAGATTACTACAGGCTGTTCTGTTTTTGACAGATTCTGTTTTTCGTGTGTTGTTTGCTTATTTTGATGAATCTATGGCTAGTAATGGAGTTTATGAACCATAGAGAAGTTGCAATACAGTAGGTTTAACACCAATATAAATAAACAATGAGTTCATTACAGTACTTTAAAGTGGTGGTTTGTTTTATTTCGCTAACGGAGCTCACGAGATTTTCTGTTAAGTTTTGTGTTGTGAAGTTTTCAAGTTTTGGGTAAAGATTTGACGGATTATGGAACAAGGAGTGGCAAGAGCCTATGCTTGGAGATGACCAAGGCTCCCCAAGGTAAAATCCAAGGACACCAAAAAGCCTAAGCTTGGGGGTGCCCCGGAAGGCATCCCCTCTTTTGTCTTTGTCCATCAGTAACTTTACTTGGAGCTATATGTTTATTCACCACATGGTATGTGTTTTGATTGGAGCGTCTTGTATGATTTGAGTCTTTGCCCTTTAGTTTACCACAATCATCCTTTATGTACACACCTTTTGGGAGAGACACACATTAATTGGGATTTATTATAATACTCTTTATGCCTCACTTATATCTTTTAGAGCACGTCGGTGGTTCTATTTTATAGAAATAATTGATCTCTCATGCTTCACTTATATTATTTTGAGAGTCCTTTAGAACAGCATGGTAATTTGCTTTGGTTATAAAATTAGTCTTAATATGACAGGCATCCAAGATAAAAACTTTAAAGTGCATCGAATACTAAGATAAGTTTGAAACTTGATGATTGTTTTGAGATATGGAGGTAGTGATATTAAAGTTGTGCTAGTTGAGTAGTTGTGAATTTAAGAAATACTTGTGTTGAAGTTTGCAAGTCCAGTAGCATGCATGTATGCTGAACGTTGTGTAACAAATTTGAAACATGAGGTGTTCTTTGATTGTCATCCTTATGAGTGGCGGTCGGGGACGAGCGATGGTCTTTTCCTACCAATCTATCCCCCTAGGAGCATGCGCGTAGTGCTTGGTTTTTGATGACTTGTAGATTTTTGCAATATGTATGTGAGTTCTTTATGACTAATGTTGAGTCCATGGATTATACGCACTCTCAACCTTCCACCACTGCTAGCCTCTTTGGTACCGTGCATTGCCCCTTCTCACCTTGAGAGTTGGTGCAAACTTCGCTGGTGCATCCAAACCCCGTGATACGATACGCTCTATCACACACAAACCTCCTTATATCTTCCTCAAAACAGCCACCATACCTACCTATTATGGCATTTCCATAGCCATTCCGAGATACATTGCCATGCAACTTTCCACCATTCCGTTTATCATGACACGCTTCATCATTGTCATGTTGCCTTGCGTGATCATGTAGTTGACATCGTATTTGTGGCAAAGCCACCAAGCATATTATTTCATACATGTCACTCTTGTTTCATTGCCCGTCCCGGTACACCGTCGGAGGCATTCATATAGAGTCATACTTTTGTTCTAGTATCGAGTTGTAATCATTGAGTTGTAAATAAATAGAGGTGTGATGATCATTATTAATAGATCATTGTCCCAAATAAAAAAGAAAGAAAGAGAAAGGCCAAATAAAAGACGAAGGCCCAAAAAAAGGGTCAATGCTACTATCCTTTTTTCACACTTGTGCTTCAAAGTAGCACCATGATCTTTATGATAGAGAGTCTCTTGTTTTGTCACTTTCATATACTAGTGGGAATTTTTTATTATAGAACTTGGCTTGTATATTCCAACAATGGGCTTCCTCAAATGGCCTTGGTCTTCCTGAGCAAGCAAGTTGGATGCACACCCACTTAGTTTCTTTTGTTGAGCTTTCATACATTTATAGCTCTAGTGCATCCGTTGCATGGCAATCCCTACTCCTTGCATTGACATCAATTGATGGGTATCTCCCTAGCCCGTTGATTAGCCGCGTCAATGTGAGATTTTCTCCTTTTTTGTCTTCTCCACACAACCCCCATCATTATATTCTATTCCACCCATAGTGCTATATCCATGGCAAAAAAGTTGAAAAAAGTTTGAGATTACTAAAGTATGAAACAATTGCTTGGCTTGTCATCGGGGTTGTGCAAGATGAGAGCATTCTTGTGTGATGAAAATGAAGCATGGCCAAACTATATGATTTTGTAGGGATGAACTTTCTTTGGCTATGTTATTTTGAGATGACATAATTGCTTGGTTAGTATGCTTGAAGTATTATTATTTTTATGTCTATACTAAACTTTTATCTTGAATCTTTCGGATCTGAACATTCATGCCACAATAAAGAAAATTACATTGAAGAATATGCTAAGTAGCATTCCACAACAAAAATTCTGTTTTTATCATTTACCTACTCGAGGACGAGCAGGAATTAACCTTAGGGATGCTTGATATGTCTCCAACGTATCTATAATTTTTTATTGCTCCATGCTATTATATATTCTGTTTTAGATGTTTAATGGGCTTATTTATACACTTTTATATTATTTTTGGGACTAACCTATTAACCCAAGGCCCAGTGCAAATGGTTGTTTTTTGCCTATTTCAGAGTTTCGCAGAAAAGGAATATCAAATGGAGTCCAAACGGAATGAAACCTTGGGAGCATGATTTTTGGAACAAACGTGATCCAGAGGACTTGGAGTGGACGTCAAGAAACCAACAAGGAGGCCACGAGGCAGGGGGCGTGCCTACCCCCCAGGGCGCGCCCTCCACCCTCATGAGCCCGTCGTGGCTCCACCGACCTACTTCTTCCTCCTATATATACCTACGTACCTCGAAACCATCGAGGAGCACCATGAAAACCTAATTCCACCGCCGCAACCTTTTGTACCCGTGAGATCCCATCTTGGGGCCTTTTCCGGCGCTCCGCCGGAGGGGGAATCGATCAAAGAGGGCTCCTACATCAACACCATAGCCTCACTGATGATGTGTGAGTAGTTTACCACAGACCTTCGGGTCCATAGTTATTAGCTAGATGGCTTCTTCTCTCTCTTTGGATCTCAATACAAAGTTCTCCTCGATCTTCTCGGAGTTCTATTCGATGTAACTCTTTTTGCGGTGTGTTTGTCGAGATCCGATGAATTGTGGGTTTATGATCCAGATTATCTATGAACAATATTTGAATCTTCTCTGAATTCTTTTATGTATGATTGGTTATCTTTGGAAGTCTCTTTGAATTATCAGTTTGGTTTGGCCTACTAGATTGATCTTTCTTGCAATGGGAGAAGTGCTTAGCTTTGGGTTTAATCATGCGGTGCTCCATCCCTGTGACAGTAGGGGAAACGACACGTATTGTATTGTTGCCATCGAGGATAAAAAGATGGCGTTTATATCATATTGCTTGAGTTTATCCCTCTACGTCATGTCATCTTGCCTAATGCGTTACTCTGTTCTTATGAACTTAATACTCTAGATGCATGCTGGATAGCAGTCGATGTCTGGAGTAATAGTAGTAGATGCAGGCAGGAGTCGGTCTAATTGTTGAGGACGTGATGCCTATATACATGATCATGCCTAGATATTCTCATAATTACGCACTTTGCTATCAATTGCCCGATAGTAATTTGTTCACCCACCGTAATACTTATGCTATCTTGAGAGAAGTCACTAGTGAAACCTATGGCCCCCGCGTCTATTTTCCATCATATAAGTTTCCAATCTATTTTTACTTTGCAATCTTTACTTTCAATCTTTATCATAAAAATACCAAAAATATTATCTTATCATCTCTATCAGATCTCACTTTTGCAAGTGGCCATGAAGGGATTGACAACCCCTTTATCGTGTTGGTTGCAAGGTTCTTATTTGTTTGTGTAGGTAGGAGGGACTTGCGTGTGGCTTCCTACTGGATTGATACCTTGGTTCTCAAAAACTGAGGGAAATACTTACGCTACTTTGCTGCATCACCCTTTCCTCTTTAAGGGAAAAAGCAACACATGCTCAAGAGGTAGCATTCCTCCGGTACTCGGGAGTTGCATAATCTCATAGTCAGAGGAACATGTATAAGTCATGAAGAAAGCAATAGCAATAAAACTAACCGATCATTATGCTAAGCTAACGGATGGGTCTTGTCCATCACACCATTCTCCTAATGATGTGATCCCGTTCATCAAATGACAACACATGTCTATGGCTCGGAAATCTAACCATCTTTGATTAACGAGCTAGTCAAGTAGAGGCATACTAGGGACACTTTGTTTTGTCAATGTATTCACACATGTACCAAGTTTCCGGTTAATACAATTCTGGCATGAATAATAAACATTTATCATGATATAAGGAAATATAAATAACACCTTTATTATTGCCTCTAGGGCATATTTCCTTCAGTCTCCCACTTGCACTAGAGTCAATAATCTAGTTCACATTGCCATGTGATTTAACACCAATAGTTCACATCGTCATGTGATTTAACACTCTACAGTTCACATCGCCATGTGACCAATACCCAAAGGGTTTACGAGAGTCAATACTCTAGTTCACATTGCCATGTGATTAACATCCAAAGAGTACTAAGGTGTGATCATGTTTTGCTTGTGAGAGTGGTTTAGTCAATGGGTCTGCCACATTTAGATCCGTATGTATTTTGCAAATTTCTAAGTCTACAATGCTCTGCACGGAGCTACTCTAGCTAAATGCTCCCACTTTCAATATGTATCCAGATCGAGACTCAGAGTCATCCAGATCAGTGTCAAAGCTTGCATCGACGTAACTCTTTACGACGAACTCTTTATCACCTCCATAACTGAGAAAAATCTCCTTAGTTCTCTAAGGATAATTTTGACCGCTGTCTAGTGATCTACTCCTAAATCACTATTGTACTCCCTTGCCAAACTCAGGGCAGGGTATACAATAGGTCTGGTACACAGCATGTCATACTTTATAAAACCTATGGCTGAAGCATAGGGAATGACTTTCATTCTCTCTCTATCTTCTATCGTGGTCGGGCTTTGAGTCTTACTCAACTTCACACCTTGCAACACGGGCAAGAACTCCTTCTTTGACTATTCCATTTTGAACTACTTCAAAAACTTGTCAAGGTATGTACTCATTGAAAAAACTTATCAAGCGTCTTGATCTATCTCTATAGATCTTGATGCTCAATATGTAAGAAGCTTCACCGAGGTCTTTCTTTGAAAAACTCCTTTCAAACACTCCTTTATGCTTTCAAGAAAATTCTACATCATTTCCGATCAACAATATGTCATTCACATATACTTAACAGAAAGGCTATAGTGCTCCCACTCACTTTCTTGTAATTACAGGCTTCACCGCAAGTCTATATAAAACTATATGCTTTGATCAACTCATCAAAGCGTATATTCCAACTCCGAGATGCTTGCACTAGTCCATTGATGGACCGCTAGAGCTTTGCACACTCCGTTAGCACCTTTAGGATCGACAAAACCTTCTGGTTGCATCATATACAACTCTTCTTTAAGAAATCTATTAAGGAATGCAGGTTTGACATCCATTTGCCAAATTTCATAAAATGCGGCAATTGCTAACATGATTCAGATAGAATTTTAAGCATCGATACAAGTGAGAAAATCTCATCATAGTCAACACCTTGAACTTGTCGAGAACATTTTTGCGACAATTCGAGCTTTGTAGATAGTAATACTACCATCATCGTCTGTCTTCCTCTTGAAGATCCATTTATTCTCAATGGCTCGTATCATGGGGCAAGTTAATCAAAGTCCATACTTAGTTCTCATACATGGATCCTATCCCAGATTTCATGGCCTTAAGCCATTTTGCGGAATCTGGGCTCATCATCGCTTCCTCATAGTTCGTAGGTTTCGTCATGTTCTAGTAACATGATTTCCAAAACAGGATTACCGTACCACTCTGGTGCGGAACGTACTCTGGTTGACCTACGAGGTTTGGTAGTAACTTGATCTAAAGTTTCATGATCATCATCATTAACTTCCTCACTAATTGGTGTAGGCATCACTGGAACTTATTTATGTGATGAACTACTGTCCAATTCGGGAGAAGGTACAATTACCACAACAAGTTCTACTTTCCTCCCACTCACTTCTTTCGAGAGAAAATCCTACTCTAGAAAGGATCCATTCTTAGCAACAAATATCTTGCCTTTGAATCTGTGATAGAAGGTGTACCCAATAGTCTCCTTTGGGTATCCTTTGAAGACACATTTCTCCAATTTGGGTTCGAGCTTATCAGGTTGAACCTTTTTCATATAAGCATCGCAGCCCCAAACTTTAAAAAGCGGCAGCCTAGGTTTCTTGCCAAACCATAGTTCATACGGTCTCATCTCAAAGGATTTAGACGGTGCCCTATTTAACGTGAATGTAGTTGTCTCTAATGCATAACCCCAAAACGATAGTGGTAAATCGGTAAGAGACATCATAGATTGCATTATATCCAGTAAAGTACGGTTATGACGTACGGACACACCATTATGTTGTGGTGTTCCAGGTGGCATGAGTTTGTGAAACTATTCCACATTGTTTTAATTGAAGGCCAAACATGTAATTCAAATATTTGCCTCTGCGATCAGATCATAGAAACTTTATTTTCTTGTTGCGATGATTCTCTACTTCAGTCTGAAATTCTTTGAACTTTTCAAATGTTTCAGACTTGTGTTTCATCAAGTAGATATACCCATATCTGCTCAAATCATCTATGAAGGTCAGAAAACAATGATACCCACCGTGAGCCTCAACACTCATCGGACCGCATACATTGGTTGTATTATTTCCAATAAGTCAGTGGCTCGCTCCATTGTTTCAGAGAACGGAGTCTTAGTCATCTTGCCCATGAGGCATGGTTTGCAAGCATCAAATGATTCATAATCAAGTTATTCCAAAAGTCCATCCGCATGGAGTTTCTTCATGATATTTATGCCAATATGACCTAAACGGCAGTGCCACAAGTATGCTGCACTATCATTATCAACTTTGCATCTTTTGGCGTCAATATTATGAATATGTGTATCACTACGATCGAGATTCAATAAAACATTTATATTAAGTGTATGACCATAGAAGGTTTTATTCATGTAAACAGAACAACAATTATTCTTTGACTTAAATGAATAACTGTATTGCAATAAACATGATCCAATCATATTCATGCTCAACGCAAACACCAAATAACATTTATTTTATGTTCAACATTAATCCCGAAGGTAAAACAAGTCCGTGATGGTGATCTTATCAACCTTGGAATCATTTCTAACACACATCATCTCCTCGTCCTTAACTAGTCCCTGTTTATTTTGCAACTCCTGTTTCGAGTTACTACTCTTGGCAAGTGAACTAGTATCTATCAAATACCGAGGGGTTTCTATAAACAGTAGTAAAGTACACATCAATAACATGTATATGAAATATACCTTTGTTCACTTTGCCATCCTTCTTATCCGCCAAGTATTTAGGGCAGTTCCACTTCTAGTGACTATTTCCTTTGCAGTAGAAGCACTCAGTTTCGGGCTTAGATTTAGCTTTGAGCTTCTTCATGGGAGTGGAAACTTGCTCGCCATTCTTTTTGAAGTTCCCATTCTTTTCCTTTCCCTTTTACTTGAAACTAGTGGTCTTGTCAACCATCAACACTTGATGCTTTTTCTTGATTTCTACCTTCGCCAATTTCAGCATCGCGAAGAGCTTGGGAATCGTTTCCGTTATTCCTTGCATATTATTGTTCATCACAGAGTTCTAGTAACTTGGTAATATCGACTAGAGAATACTGTCAATCACTATCTTATCTGGAAGATTAACTCCCACTTGATTCAAGTGATTGTAGTACTCAGACATTATGAGCACATGCTCACTAGTTGAGCTATTCTCGTCCATTTTGTAGGCAAAGTACTTGTCAGAGGTCTCATACCTCTTAATACGGGCATGAGTTTGAAATACCAATTTCAACTCTTGGAACATCTCATATGTTCCATGTCGTTAAAAACATTTTTGAAGTCCCGGTTCTAAGCCGTAAAGCATGGTGCACAAAACTATCAGGTAGTCATCATATCGAGCTTGTCAAACGTTCATAACGTCTGCATCTGCTCCTGCAATAGATCTATCACCTAGCGGTGCATCAAGGACATAATTCTTATGTGCAGCAATGAGGATAATCCTCAGATCATGGACCAAGTCCGCATCATTGCTACTATCATATTTCAACTTGTTTTTCTCTAGGAACATATCAAAAATAAACGGGGAGCTACATCGCGAGCTATTGATCTACAACATAGTTATGCAAAATACTATCAGGACTAAGTTCATCATAAATTAATGTTCAATTAATCATATTACTTAAGAACTCCCACTTATATAGACATCCCTCTAGTCATCTAAATGATCACGTGATCCATATCAACTAAACCATGTCCGATCATCACGTGAGATGAAGTAATTCTCAATGGTGAAGATCACTATGTTGATCATATCTACTATATGATTCATGTTCGACCTTTCGGTCTCAGTGTTCTAAGGCCATATCCGCATATGCTAGGCTCGTCAAGTTTAACCCGAGGATTCTGCGTGGGCAAAACTGGCTTGCACCCGTTGTATGTGAATGTAGAGCTTATCACACCTGATCATCACGTGGTGTCTCGGCACGATGAACTGTCGCAACGGTGCATACTTAGGAGAACACTTATACCTTGCAATTTAGTGAGGGATCATCTTATAATGCTACCGCCGTACTAAGCAAAATAAGATGCATAAAAGATAAACAACACATGTAATCAAAATAAGTGATATGATATGGCCATCATCATCTTGTCCCTTTGATCTCCTTCTCCAAAGCACCTTCACGATCACCATCGTCACCGACTTGACACCTTGATCTCCATCGAAGCATTGTTGTCGTCTCTCCAACTATTGCTTCTACGACTATCGCTACCGTTTAGAGATAAAGTAAAGAAATTAAATGGCGATTGCATTTCATACAATAAAGCGACAACCATATGGCTCCTGCCAGTTGCCGATAACTATTACAACATGATCATCTCATACAAAAATTTATATATCATGACGTCTTGACCATTTCACATCACAACATGCCCTGCAAAAACAAGTTAGACGCCCTCTACTTTGTTGTTGCAAGTTTTACGTGGCTGCTACGGGCTTCAAGCAAGAACCGTTCTTACCTATGCATCAAAAACACAATGATTTTACGACAAGTGTGATGTTTTAACCTTCAACAAGGACCGGGCATAGTCAAATTCGATTCAACTAAAGTTGGAGAAACAGACACCCGCTAGCTACCTGCACGTCGGTAGAACCAGTCTCATGAACGTGGTCATGTAATGTCGGTCCAGGCCGCTTCATCCAACAATACCGCCGAATCAAAGTAAGACGTTGCTGGTAGGCAGTATGACTAGTATCGCCCACAACTCTTTGTGTTCTACTCATGCATATAACATCTACGCATTGACCTGGCTCGGATGCCACTGTTGCGGAACGTAGTATTTCAAAAACTTTCCTACGATCTCGCAAGATCTATCTTGGAGAAGCATAGCAACGAGCGGGGAGAGTGTGTCCATGGACCATCATAGACCGAAAGCGGAAGCGTTTTATCAACGCGGTTGATGTAGTCGTACGTCTTCACGATCTAACCGATCCTAGCACCGCACGTACGGCACCTCTGTGTTCAGCACACGTTCAGCTCGATGACGTCCCTCGTACTCTTGATATAGTTGAGGCCGAGGGAGAGTTGCGTCAGCACGATGGCGTGGTGACGGTGATGATGAAGTTAACGATGCAGGGCTTCGCCTAAGCACTACGACGATATGACCGAGGTGCGTAACTATGGAGGGGGCACCACACACGGCTAAAAGATCAACTTGTGTGTCCTAGGGTGCCCCCCTCCCCACGTATATAAAGGAGGGAGAGGGAGAGGAAGCCAGCCCTAGGGGGCACGCCAAGGTGTGGAGTCCTACTAGGACTCCCTAGTCCTAGTAGGATTCCACCTCCCACATGGAGTAGGAAAGGGGGAATAGAGAAGGAGAAGGAAAGGGGGGGCGACCCCCTTCTCGTAGTCCTAATCGGCCTCCTGCCAAAGGGGGGCGCACTATCCCCTTGTGGTATGGTGTGCTTCCCTCTTATGGCCCATAAGGCCCATAACTTCTCTCGGAGGGTTCGGGTAACCTCCCGGTACTCCGAAACAATGCCTGAATCACTCGGAACCATTTTCATGTCCAAATGCAACCTTCCAATATATGAATCTTTACCTCTCAACCATTTTGAGACTCCTCGTCATGTCCGTGATCTCATCCGAGACTCCAAACAAACTTCGGTCATCAAATCACATAACTCATAATACAAATCGTCATCGAATGTTAACCGTGCGGACCCTATGGGTTCGAGAACTATGTAGACAAGACCGAGACACATCTCCAGTAAATTACCAATAGCGGAACCAGGATGCTCATATTGGCTCCGACATATTCTACGAAGATCTTTATCGGTCAAACCGCATAAATCTAGGAGAAGCATAGCAACGAGCGTGGAGAGTGTGTCTACATACCCTCGTAGACCGAAAGCGGAAGCGTTTAGTAACGCGGTTGATGTAGCCGAACATCTTCGCAATCCAACCGATCCAAGTACCGAACACACGGCACCTGCGCAATCTGCACACGTCCAACTCGGTGACGTCCCTCGAACTCTTGATCCAGTTGAGGCCGAGGGAGAGTTTCATCAGCATGATGGCGTGGTGACGGTGATGATGAAGTTACCTGCGCAGGGCTTCGCCTAAGAACTATGACGATATGACCAATGTGTTGAACTATGGAGGGGGGCACCGCACACGGCTAAGAGATTATCTGTTGTGCCTTTCGGGTGCCCTCTTCCCACGTATATAAAGGAGGGGAAGAGGAGGCCGGCCAATAAGGGGCACGCCATGGAGAGGGGAGTCCTACTAGGACTCCAGTCCCAGTAGGATTTGGCCCCACCCTTTTTTCCTTCTACCAGAGGGGGAAAAGGGGAAGGAGAGGGAGAGGGAGTAGGAGAAGGAAGGGGGGTGGCACCCCTTCCCAAGTCCAATTCGGCCTCCTCCCTTGTGGGGGGCGCACAAGCCCCTTGTGGGCTGGTTAGCCTCCCTCCTATGTCCCATAAGGCCCATATCTTTCCCCGGGGGGTTCCGGTAACCTCCCGGTACTACAGAAAAATGCCCGAATCACTCAGAACCACTCTTATGTCCGAACGCAGCCTTCCAATATATGAATCTTTACCTCTCGACCATTTCAAGACTCCTCGTCATGTCCGTGATCTCACCCAGGACTCCTAATAAACTTTGGTACATCAAATCACATAACTCGTAATACAAATCATCATCGAACGTCAAGCGTGCGGACTCTACGGGTTCGAGAACTATGTAGACATGACCAAGACACATCTCCGATCAATAACCAATAGCAGAACTGGGATGCTCATATTAGCTCCTACATATTCTACGAAGATCTTTATCGGTCATACCGCATAACAACATACGTTGTTCCCTTTGTCATCGGTATGTTACTTGCCCGAGATTCGATCGTCGTTATCATCGTACCTAGTTCAATCTCATTACCGGCAAGTATCTTTACTCGTCCCGTAATGCATAATCCCACAATTAACTCATTAGCCACATTGATTGCAAGACTTATAGTGATGATCATTACCGAGAGGGCCCGGAGATACCTCTCCGATACTCGGAGTGACAAATCCTAATCTCGATCTATGCCAACTCAACAATGTTGGGGAACGTAGTATTTCAAAAATTTGTCTACGATCATGCAACATCTATCTAGGAGAAGCATAGAAACAAGCGGGGAGAGTGTGTCCACGTACCCTCGTAGACCGAAAGCGGAAGCATTTAGTAACGCGGTTGATGTAGTCGAACGTCTTCGCAATCCAACCGATCCAAGCACCGAACGTACGGCACCTCCGCGTTCAGCAAACGTTCAGCTCGGTGACGTCCCTCGAACTCTTGATCTAGTTGAGGCCGAGGGAGAGTTCTGTCAGCACGACGGTGTGGTGACGGTGATGATGAAGTTACCGGCGCAGGGCCTCGCCTAAGCACTACGACGATATGACCGAGGTGTGTAACTGTGGAGGGGCGCACTGCACACGGCTAAGAGATTGTCTGTTGTGCAATTGGGGTGCCCCCTGGCCACGTATATAAAGGAGGGAGGAAGAGGAGGCCGACCTAGGAGGGGCGCGCCTATAGGGGGAGAGGGAAGGAGTAGGAGAGGGAGAAGGAAAGAGAGGTGGCGCAGCCCCCTCTCTAGTCTAATTCGGACTTGCCATGGGGGGTGCGCGGCCACCCCTTGAGGCCCTTCTCTCCTTTTCCGTATGGCCCATTAAGCCCCATTACTTCCCCCGGCGAATTCCCATAACTCTCCGGTACTCCGAAAAATACCCGAATCACTCGGAACCTTTCTGATGTCCGAATATAGCCTTCCAATATATCGATCTTTACATCTCGACCATTTCGTGACACCTCGTCATGTCTGTGATCTCACTCGGGACTCCGAACAACCTTCGGTACATCAAATAACATAACTCATAATACAAATCGGCATCGAACGTTAAGCGTGCGGACCCTACGGGTTCGAGAACTATGTATACATGACTGAGACACATCTCTGGTCAGTAACCAATAGCGGAACCTGGATGCTCATATTGGCTCCTACATATTCTACGAAGATCTTTATCGGTCAAATCGCATAACAACATACATTGTTCCCTTTGTCATCGGTCTGTTACTTCCCCGAGATTCGATCGTCGATATCACTATACCTAGTTCAGTCTCTTTACTGGCAAGTCTCTTTAGTCGTTTCGTAATGCATCATCCCGCAACTAACTCATTAGTCACATTGCTTGCAAGGCTTATAGTGATGTGCATTACCGAGAGGGCCAGAGATACCTCTCCGACAATTGGAGTGACAGATCCTAATCTTGATCTAGTCCAACTCAAAAAACACCATCGGAGGCACCTGTAGAGCATCTTTATAATCACCACTACAAAAAAGACACATCCGTGACATTGTGGGCCGAACAAAAAAAAATTATGTCATACATATGACACTTCTATGACGATAATTGTGACAAAACCCAGTATCATCATAGATGTGGTGGGCTCCTACTTCTGTGACAAAAAATCAAGACAGAAAATGGGCTTTTCGTCCTGGGCGGGCCGGAGACGCAGTTGTTGGAAATATGCCCTAGAGGCAATAATAAAAGCATTATTATTATATTTCCTTGTTCATGATAATTGTCTTTATTCATGCTATAATTGTGTTATCCGGAAATTGTAATACATGTGTGAATAGTAGACACCAACATGTCCCTAGTAAGCCTCTAGTTGACTAGCTCGTTGATCAACAGATAGTCATGGTTTCTTGACTATGGACATTGGATGTCATTGATAACGAGATCACATCATTAGGAGAATGATGTGATGGACAAGACCCAATCCTAAACATAGCACAAGATCGTATAGTTCGCTTGCTAGAGTTTTCCAATGTCAAGTATCATTTCCTTAGACCATGAGATCGTGTAACTCCCGGATACCGTAGGAGTGCTTTGGGTATACCAAACGTCACAACGTAACTGGGTGACAATAAAGGTATACTACGGGTATCTCCGAAAGTGTCTGTTGGGTTAACATGGATCAAGACTGGGATTTGTCACTCCGTATGACGGAGAGGTATCACTGGGCCCACTCGGTAATGCATCATCATTATGAGCTCAAAGTGACCAAGTGTCTGGTCGCGGGATCATGCATTACGGTACGAGTAAAGTGACTTGCCGGTAACGAGATTGAACAAGGTATTGGGATACGGACGATCGAATCTCGGGCAAGTAACATACCGATTGACAAAGGGAATTGCATACGGGGTTGCTTGAATCCTCGACATCGTGGTTCATCCGATGAGATCATCGTGGAGCATGTGGGAGCCAACATGGGTATCCAGATCCTGCTATTGGTTATTGTCCGGAGAGTCGTCTCGGTCATGTCTGCATGTCTCCCGAACCCGTAGGGTCTACACACTTAAGGTTCGGTGACGCTAGGGTTGTGAAGATATGTATATGCAGTAGCCCGAATGTTGTTCGGAATCCCGGATGAGATCCCGTACATCACGAGGAGTTTCGGAATAGTCCGGAGGTAAAGAATTATATATAGGAAGTGTTGTTTCGGCCATCGGGACAAGTTTCGGGGTCATCGGTATTGTACCGGGACCACCGAAAGAGTCCCGGGGGTCCACCGGGTGGGGCCACCCATCTCGGAGGGCCCCATGGGCCAAAGTGGGGAGGGGAACCAGCCCATAGTGGGCTGGTGCGCCCCCCTAGGCCCACCCCATGCGCCTAGGGTTAAAACCCTATGGGTGGGGGCGCCCCACCTTGGCTTGGGGGCCACTCCAGCCCTTGGCCGTGCCCCCCCCCCCCTAGGAGATCCAATCTCCTAGGGCCGGCGCCCTCCCTAGGGGGCTATATATATGAGGGGGGAGGGGGCAAGCACACCCTGAGTCCTGGCGCCTCCCACTCTCCCTGCTACACCTCTTCCTCTCGTAGTACACGGCGAAGCCCTGCTGCTGTGACGCCCTGCATCCACCACCACGCCGTCGTGCTGCTGGATCTTCATCAACCTCTCCTTCCCCCTTGCTGGATCAAGAAGGAGGAGACGTCACGCTGACCGTACGTGTGTTGAACGCGGAGGTGCCGTCCGTTCGGTTCTAGGATCTCCGGTGATTTGGATCACGTCGTGTACGACTACCTCATCCCCGTTCTCTGAACGCTTCCGCTCGCGATCTACAAAGGTATGTAGATGCATCCGATCACTCGTTGCTAGATGAACTCATAGATGGATCTTGGTGAAACCGTAGGAAAATTTTTGTTTTCTGAAACGTTCTCCAACAGTGGCATCATGAGCTAGGTCTATGCGTAGTTCTTCTTGCGCGAGTAGAACACAATTTGTTGTGGGCGTAGATGTTGTCAACTTTCTTGCCGCTACTAGTCTTATCTTGCTTCAGCGGTATTGTGGGATGAAGCGTCCCGGACCAACCTTACACGTACGCTTACGTGAGACTGGTTCCACCAACTAACATGCACTAGTTGCATAAGGTGGCTGGCGGGTGTCTGTCTCTCCCACTTTAGTTGGAGCGGATTCGATGAAAAGGGTCCTTATGAAGGGTAAATAGAAGTTGACAAATCACGTTGTGGCTTTCACGTAGGTAAGAAAACGTTCTTGCTAGAACCCTAATTCAGCCACGTAAAACTTGCAACAACAATTAGAGGACGTCTAACTTGTTTTTGCAGCAAGTGCTTTGTGATATGATATGGCCAAAGTTGTGATGAATGATGAATGATATATATGTGATGTATGAGATGTTCATGCTATTGTAATAGGAATCACGACTTGCATGTCGATGAGTATGACAACCGGCAGAAGCCATAGGAGTTGTCTTTATTTTTGTATGACCTGTGTGTCATTGAGAAACGCCATGTAAATTACTTTACTTTATTGCTAAACGCGTTAGCCATAGTAGTAGAAGTAATAGTTGGCGAGCAACTTCATGGAGACACAATGATGGAGATCATGATGATGGAGATCATGGTGTCAAGCCGGTGACAAAGATGATCATGGAGCCCCAAGATGGAGATCAAAGGAGCTATGTGATATTGGCCATATCGTGTCACGTTTATTATTTGATTGCATGTGATGTTTATCATGTTTTTGCATCTTGTTTACTTAGAACGACGGTAGTAAATAAGATGATCCCTCATAATAATTTCAAGAAGTGTCCCCCCTAACTGTGCACCGTTGCGACGGTTCGTTGTTTCGAAGCACCACGTGATGATCGGGTGTGATAGATTCTAACGTTCACATACAACGGGTGTAAGACAGATTTACACATGCAAACACTTAGGTTGACTTGACGAGCCTAGCATGTACAGACATGGCCTCGGAACACAGAAGACCGAAAGGTCGAGCATGAGTCGTATAGAAGATACGATCAACATGAAGATGTTCACCGGTGTTGACTAGTCCGTCTCACGTGATGATCGGAGACGGCCTAGTTGACTCGGATCATGTTATACTTAGATGACTAGAAGAGGGATGTCTATCTAAGTGGGAGTTCATTAAATAATTTGATTAGATGAACTTTATTATCATGAACTTAGTCTAAAATATTTACAATATGTCTTGTAGATCAAATGGCCAACGTAGTCCTCAACTTCAATGCGTTCCTAGAGAAAACCAAGCTGAAAGACGATGGCAGCAACTACACAGACTGGGTCCAGAACCTGAGGATCATCCTCATAGCTGCCAAGAAAGATTATGTCCTACAAGCACCGCTGGGTGACGCACCTGTTCTCCCTGCAGAACAAGACGTTATGAACGCTTGGCAGGCACGTACGGATGACTACTCCCTCGTTCAGTGCGGCATGCTTTACAGCTTAGAGCCGGGGCTCCAAAAGCGTTTTGAGAGACACGGAGCATATGAGATGTTCGAAGAGCTGAAAATGGTTTTCCAAGCTCATGCCCGGGTCGAGAGATATGAAGTCTCCGACAAATTCTTCAGCTGTAAGATGGAGGAAAATAGTTCTGTCAGTGAGCACATACTCACTATGTCTGGGTTACATAACCGCTTGACTCAGCTGGGAGTTAATCTCCCAGACGACGCGGTCATTGACAGAATCCTCCAGTCGCTTCCACCAAGCTACAAGAGCTTTGTGATGAACTTCAATATGCAGGGGATGGAAAAGACCATTCCTGAAGTATTTGCTATGCTGAAATCAGCAGAGGTAGAAGTCAAGAAGGAACATCAAGTGTTGGTGGTGAATAAAACCACTAAGTTCAAGAAGGGCAAGGGTAAAAAGAACTTCAAGAAGGACGGCAAGGAAGTTGCCGCGCCCGGCAAGCAAGCTGCCGGGAAGAAGCCAAAGAATGGACCCAAGCCCGAGATTGAGTGCTTTTATTGCAAGGGAATTGGTCACTGGAAGCGGAATTGCCCCAAATACTTAGCGGACAAGAAGGCCGGCAAAACAAAAGGTATATCTGATATACATGTAATTGATGTGTACCTTACCAGTACTCGTAGTAGCTCTTGGGCATTTGATACCGGTGCAGTTGCTCACATTTGTAACTCAAAGCAGGAGCTGTGGAATAAGCGGAGACTGGCGAAGGACGAGGTGACGATGCGCGTCGGGAATGGTTCCAAGGTCGATGTGATCGCCGTTGGCATGCTACCTCTTCATTTACCTACGGGATTAGTTTTGAACCTCAATAATTGTTATTTAGTGCCAGCTTTGAGCATGAACATTGTATCGGGATCTCGTTTAATTCGAGATGGCTACTCATTTAAATCCGAGAATAATGGTTGTTCTATTTATATGAGAGATATGTTTTATGGTCATGCTCCAATGGTGAATGGTTTATTCTTAATGAATCTCGAGCGCAATGCTACACATGTTCATAGTGTGAATACCAAAATATGTAAGATTGATAATGATAGTCCCACATACTTGTGGCACTGCCGCCTTGGTCACATAGGTGTCAAACGCATGAAGAAGCTCCATGCAGATGGACTTTTAGAGTCTCTTGATTATGAATCATTTGACACGTGCGAACCATGCCTCATGGGTAAAATGACCAAGACTCCGTTCTCAGGAACAATGGAGCGAGCAACCAACTTATTGGAAATCATACATACTGATGTGTGCGGTCCAATGAGTGTTGAGGCTCGCGGTGGCTATCGTTATGTTCTCACCCTCACTGATGACTTGAGTAGATATGGGTATATCTACTTAATGAAACACAAGTCTGAGACCTTTGAAAAGTTCAAGGAATTTCAGAGCGAGGTTGAAAATCAACGTGACAGAAAAATCAAGTTCCTACGATCAGATCGTGGAGGAGAATACTTGAGTCACGAATTTGGCACACACTTAAGAAAATGTGGAATAGTTTCACAACTCACGCTGCCTGGAACACCTCAGTGTAATGGTGTGTCCGAACGTCGTAATCGCACTCTATTATATATGGTACGATCTATGATGTCTCTTACCGATTTACCGCTATCTTTTTGGGGCTATGATTTAGAGACTGCTGCATTCACTTTAAATAGGGCTCCGTCGAAATCCGTTGAGACGACACCGTATGAATTATGGTTTGGGAAGAAACCTAAGCTGTCGTTTCTAAAAGTTTGGGGATGTGATGCTTATGTCAAGAAACTTCAACCTAAAAAGCTCGAACCCAAGTCGGAAAAATGCGTCTTCATAGGATACCCTAAAGAAACTATTGGGTATACCTTCTACCTCAGATCCGAAGGCAAGATCTTTGTTGCCAAGAATGGATCCTTTCTAGAGAAGGAGTTTCTCTCGAAAGAAGTAAGTGGGAGGAAAGTAGAACTTGATGAAGTGTTACCTCTTGAACCGGAAAATGGCGCAACTCAAGAAAACGTTCCTGAGGTGCCTGCACCGACTAGAGAGGAAATTAATGATGATGATCAAGATACTTCTGATCAAGCTCCTACTGAAATTCGTAGGTCCACAAGGACACGTTCCGCACCAGAGTGGTACGACAACCCTGTCTTGGAAATCATGTTGTTAGACAACGGTGAACCTTCGAACTATGAAGAAGCAATGGCGGGCCCGGATTCCGACAAATGGCTGGAAGCCATGAAATCCGAGATAGGATCCATATATGAAAACGAAGTATGGACTTTGACTGACTTGCCCGTTGAGCGGCGAGCCATAGAAAATAAATGGATCTTTAAGAAGAAGACAGACGCGGATGGTAATGTGACCATCTATAAAGCTCGGCTTGTCGCTAAGGGTTATCGACAAGTTCAAGGGGTTGACTACGATGAGACTTTCTCACCGGTAGCAAAGCTAAAGTCCGTCCGAATCATGTTAGCAATTGCCGCATTCTACGATTATGAGATATGGCAAATGGATGTCAAAACGGCATTCCTTAATGGTTTCCTTAAGGAAGAATTGTATATGATGCAGCCGGAAGGTTTTGTCGATCCTAAGAATGCTGACAAGGTGTGCAAGCTCCAACGCTCGATTTATGGGCTAATGCAAGCATCTCGGAGTTGGAACAGTCGCTTTGATGAGATGATCAAAGCGTTTGGGTTTACGCAGACTTATGGAGAAGCCTGCGTTTACAAGAAAGTGAGTGGGAGCTCTGTAGCATTTCTCATATTATATGTAGATGACATACTTTTGATGGGAAATGATATAGAACTCTTGGACAACATTAAGGCCTCAGCCATAGGTTCTATTATGTATGCTATGCTATGTACCAGACCTGATGTAAACCTTGCCGTAAGTTTGGTAGGAAGGTATCAAAGTAATCCCGGCAAGGAACACTGGACAGCGGTCAAGAATATCCTGAAGTACCTAAAAAGGACTAAGGAAATGTTTCTCGTTTATGGAGGTGACGAAGAGCTCGTCGTAAAGGGTTACGTCGACGCTAGCTTCGACACAAATCTGGATGACTTTAAGTCACAAACCGGATATGTGTATATTTTGAATGGTGGCAGTAAGCTGGTGCAGTTGCAAGCAGAGCGTCGTGGCGGGATCTACATGTGAAGCGGAGTACATGGCAGCCTCAGAGGCAGCACATGAAGCAATTTGGGTGAAGGAGTTCATCACCGACCTCGGAGTCATACCCAATGCGTCGGGGCCAATTAAACTCTTCTGTGACAACACTGGAGCTATTGCACTTGCCAAGGAGCCCAGGTTTCACAAGAAGACCAGGCACATCGAGCGTCGCTTCAACTCCATTCGTGAAAATGTTCAAGATGGAGACATAGATATTTGTAAAGTACATACGGACCTGAATGTAGCAGATCCATTGACTAAACCCCTCCCTAGAGCGAAACATGATCAACACCAGGATTCCATGGGTGTTCGATTCATCACAATGTAACTAGATTATTGACTCTAGTGCAAGTGGGAGACTGTTGGAAATATGCCCTAGAGGCAATAATAAAAGCATTATTATTATATTTCCTTGTTCATGATAATTGTCTTTATTCATGCTATAATTGTGTTATCCGGAAATCGTAATACATGTGTGAATAATAGACACCAACATGTCCGTAGTAAGCCTCTAGTTGACTAGCTCGTTGATCAACAGATAGTCATGGTTTCTTGCCTATGGACATAGGATGTCATTGATAACGAGATCACATCATTAGGAGAATGATGTGATGGACAAGACCCAATCCTAAACATAGCACAAGATCATATAGTTCGCTTGCTAGAGTTTTCCAATGTCAAGTATCATTTCCTTAGACCATGAGATCGTGTAACTCCCGGATACCGTAGGAGTGCTTTGGGTATACCAAACGTCACAACATAACTGGGTGACAATAAAGGTATACTACGGGTATCTCCGAAAGTGTCTGTTGGGTTAACACGGATCAAGACTGGGATTTGTCACTCCGTATGACGGAGAGGTATCACTGGGCCCACTCGGTAATGCATCATCATCATGACCTCAAAGTGACCAAGTGTCTGGTCGCGGGATCATGCATTACGGTACGAGTAAAGTGACTTGCCGGTAACGAGATTGAAAAAGGTATTGGGATACCGACGATCGAATCTTGGGCAAGTAACATACCGATTGACAAAGGGAATTGCATACGGGGTTGCTTGAATCCTCGACATCGTGGTTCATCCGATGAGATCATCGTGGAGCTTGTGGGAGCCAACATGGGTATCCAGATCCCGCTGTTGGTTATTGTCCGGAGAGTCGTCTCGGTCATGTCTGCATGTCTCCCGAACCCGTAGGGTCTACACACTTAAGGTTCGGTGGCGCTAGGGTTGTGAAGATATGTATATGCAGTAGCCCGAATGTTGTTCAGAGTCCCGGATGAGATCCCGGACGTCACGAGGAGTTTCAGAATAGTCCGGAGGTAAAGAATTATATATAGGAAGTGCTGTTTCGGCCATCGGGAAAAGTTTCGGGGTCATCGGTATTGTACCGGGACCATCGAAAGGGTCCCGGGGGTCCACTGGGTGGGGCCACCCATCCCGGAGGGCCCCATGGGCCAAAGTGGGGAGGGGAACCAGCCCATAGTGGGCTGGTGCGCCCCCCCTAGGCCCACCCCATGCGCCTAGGGTTAAAACCCTAGGGGTGGGGGGCGCCCCACCTTGGCTTGGGGGCCACTCCAGCCCTTGGCCACCGCCCCCCTAGGAGATCCAATCTCCTAGGGCCGGCGCCCTGCTGCTGTGACGCCCTGCATCCACCACCACGCCGTCGTGCTTCTAGATCTTCATAAACCTCTCCTTCCCCCTTCCCGGATCAAGAAGGAGGAGACGTCACGCTGACCGTACGTGTGTTGAACGCAGAGGTGCCATCCGTTCGGTGCTAGGATCTCCGGTGATTTGGATCACGTCATGTACGACTACCTCATCCTCGTTCTCTGAACGCTTCCGCTCGCGATCTACAAAGGTATGTAGATGCATCCGATCACTCGTTGCTAGATGAACTCATAGATGGTTCTTGGTGAAACCGTAGGAAAATTTTTGTTTTCTGCAACGTTCTCCAACAGCAGCTACATGACATTCTTTGGGCCGTCCATGACGGAAAAAACTGTGGTAGAAGCGAGGGGGAGGAAAACTTCGGGGAGTTCCCAATTATTGTGGGAGGTCGGGGGCCGAGCGATGCGCGTTTCTCTCGAACACATACGCGCGTGTGTGCGAGGCGTTGGCTCTAACTGAACCCGAGCGAGGCATTGGGTTCTAACTAAACCCGAGCGATTGCACTGCTGGCTACGCGTTACTGAACCCAAGCGATCGATCGATGGCTGTTAATTGAACCTGATCGAGCGATTCCTTCGCTACTGCTGCTAACTGAAGCCGATCGATGTTGCCTCTGGGATGAACAGTGAGTGTTGCGGGGGGGTTGGATGAACAGTGAGCGGTGGCGTTGCCTCTGGATGAACAAGACCCCGTGGTGTGGTGGAGGGCTGGATGAACTATGGTTTAGCAAGAAACCAAAGCTATCGTTGCTAAGAATTTGGAGTTGCGATGCTTATGTGTAAAAGCTTCAAAGCTCGAACCCAAATCAGAGAAATGCGTCTTCATAGGATACCCAAAGGAGACTGTTGGGTACACATTCTATCACAGATCCGAAGGCAAGATATTCGTTGCTAAGAATGGATCCTTTCTAGAGAAGGAGTTTCTCTCGAAAGAAGTGAGTGGGAGGAAAGTAGAACTTGATGAGGTAATTGTACCTTCTCCTGAATTGGAAAGTAGTTCATCACATAAATCAGTTTCGGCAATTCCTACACCAATTAGTGAGGAAGCTAATGATGATGATCATGAAACTTCAGATCAAGTTGCTACCAAATCGTGTAGGTCAACTAGAGTACGTTCCGCACCAGAGTGGTACGGAAATCCTGTTTTGGACATCATGTTACTTGACCATGACGAACCTACGAACTATGAGGAAGCGATGATGAACCCAGATTCCGCAAAATGGCTAGAGGCCATGAAATCTGAGGACGGATCCATGTATGAGAACAAAGTGTGGACTTTGGTTGACTTGCCGATGATCGGCAGGCCTTTGAGAATAAATGGATCTTCAAGAGGAAGACATACGCTTATTGTCACTACAAAAAAAAGACACATCCGTGACATTTTGGGCCGAACGAAATTTTTTTTTGTCATCCATATGACACTTCTATGACGATAATTGTGACAAACCCCGGTATCATCATAGATGTGGTGGGCTCCTACTTCTATGACAGAAAATGGGCTTTTCGTCCTGGGTGGGCCGGAGACGCAGCTGCATGACATTCTTTGGGCCGTCCATGACGGAAGAAACCATGGTAGAAGCGAGGGGGAGGAAAATTTTGGGGAGTTCCCGGTTACGGTGGGAGGTCGGGGGCCGAGCGATGCGCGTTTCTCTTGTACACGTACACGCGTGTGTGCGAGGCGTTGGCTCTAACTGAACCCGAGCGAGGCGTTGGGCTCTAACTGAACCCGAGCGATTGCATTGCAGGCTACGCGTTACTGAACCCGAGCGATCGATCGATGGCTGTTAACTGAACCCGGTCGAGCGATTCCTTGGCTACTGCTGCTAACTGAAGCTGATCGATATTGCCTCTGGATGAACAGTGAGCGTTGCGGGGGGGTTGGATGAACAGTTCCCGGTGGGAGTGGATGAGCAGGACCCCGTGGTTCTGGATGAACAGGAGCCCGTGGTGTGGTGGAGGGCTGGATGAACAGTTTACGGTGGAGGGGTGCCCGTGGAGGGGTGGATGAACAGGACCCCGTGGTGTGGAGGGTAGGATGAACAGTAGACGGTGGAGGGGTGCTGTCGGTGTCAAAACCGGCGGATCTCGGGTAGGGGGTCCCGAACTGTGCGTCTAGGCGGATGGTAACATGAGACAAGGGACACAATGTTTTACCCAGGTTCGGGCCCTCTTGATGGAGGTAAAACCCTACGTCCTGCTTGATTAATATTGATGATATGGGTAGTACAAGAGTAGATCTACCACGAGATCAAGGATGCTAAACCCTAGAAGCTAGCCTACGGTATGATTGTTGTATGTTGAGGTTCTGTCCTACGGACTAAAACCCTCCGGTTTATATAGACACCGAAGAGGGTTAGGGTTACACAAAGTCGGTTACAATGGTAGGAGATCTAAATATCCGCATTGCCTAGCTTGCCTTCCACGCCAAGGAAAGTCCCATCCGGACACGGGACGAAGTCTTCAATCTTGTATCTTCATAGTCCAGGAGTCCGGATGAAGGTATAGTCCGGCTATCTGAACACCCACTAATCCAGGACTCTCTCAGTTGCCCCTGAACCAGCTTCAATGACGACGAGTCCGGCGCGCAGATTGTCTTCGGCATTGCAAGGCGGGTTCCTCCTCCGAATTCTTCATAAAAGATTGTAAACACCAAGAGTAGTGTCCGGCTCTGCAAAATAAGTTTCCGCATATTGCCATAGAGAGAATAATATTAACACAAATCTAATCTGTTGACATATTTCGTAGCGCGACATCACACTACGGCCAAGCCTTTATTCGAATCGTTTTCACTTCTCCACCTCAGCGCGTTTTGCGAGGCGGTTTCCTTGTCACGTCTTGTCAAAGTAGAGATCGTGTCCCCCATTTACGGGATTCTCATCAATACGGACGTCGGTAACCTAAACGCGCCATTTATCACGGCGCTTGGGAGGCAAGCGAGTTTTACCAGGCTGGTGGGGACGCATAGCCGCATCCGCCCATATAAGGGGATAAGGATCCACCTTTTTACCTACGCCTTCTTCCTCCTTTGCCTATCCATCTCCTACTCACCCGAGCTCCAGCGCCCAAGCCCGCACTTCCCACCTCAACCTTCTCCAGCAATGTCCGAAGCGGGAGGCAAGTGGATGGCCTCCTCCGTCACGGAGGGCCATGTCAAAAAGCTGAGGAAGGCAGGATACTTGTCCAAAGACATCGCGCACCGGCTCCCTGAAAAGGGGCAGCTTCTCCCCACCCCAGGGCCCCATGAGAGGGTCGTATTCCTTCCACACTTCCTCCGCGGACTGGGTTTTCCTCTCCACCCATTCGTCCGGGGGCTCATGTTTTACTACGGCCTGGATTTCCATGATCTGATCCCGAACTTCATCCTCAACATATCGGCGTTTATCGTCGTGTGTGAGGCCTTCCTCCGCATCCGCCCCCATTTCGTCCTATGGCTCAAGACCTTCAACGTCAAGCCCAAGGTGGTGCGAGGCAGCCAAGCGGAGTGCGGAGGCGCCATGGCGGGCAAGATGGCCAACGTCCTATGGCTCGAGGGCTCCTTTGTGGAGACCCTGAAGGGGTGGCAGTCAGGGTGGTTTTACATCACCGAGCCGCGCGACCTTGATTGGGTCGCAGCCCCCGAGTTCCGGTCCGGACCCCCTACTCGGCTCACGTCCTGGAAAGAGACGGGCCTGTCATGGGGCGACGAGGGAGAGGTGACCTGATTGCAAACATGCATCCAGTCCCTGGTGAACAAGCGGCTCAAGCTTGTCAATATAGTCCAGGTTATGCTCCTCCGCCGGATTCTCCTGTGTCAACAACGGGACTTCAATCTGTGGGAGTTCGATCCGGCGCAGCACCAAACCTTGAACAGGCTCTTCGACATGACATACGGGGACGCCTGGAAGGTGTTGTTCAAGGGCGCCGAGGCTCCCGCATCCGCATCCGAGGATCGCGGATTCAGCACGCAGTGTCCAGCTAGCGCGGTGAGTTATCTTTACCTTTTACAGGACATTTGTTTCTCATCGTTTGACTCTATGCGAGATCTAAACTCCCTTACCTTTGACAGGAATGGCAGGTGAAGTCCGGACCGATTAACTGTCCGACTCCTTTGCCCGAAGACCCAGCAGACGCTCGTTTATCGAAGCTGCTGGCTCCGACACCTTACATGGTGTCGGAGAAGAAGGCCAAGAAGAAGAAGGCCACGGGGACTCGAAAGAGTTCCCGTCATATGTTGGTGTCGGACTCGTCGTCCGACGAATCCGAGACGCACTCCTCCCGTGAAGACGAGGAGGAGGAAGAAGAATCCTCTCCCCCTCTAGCGGGGGGAGGAAAGAAGAGGAAGGTCGCCCCAATGGGGGAGGCCGAAGGGTCCAAGAAGGGGAAGACCCTTCCTTCGGACTACTCCGCCGACGCCGCCGACGACGAAGAGGAGTGGCTGGACAGGGCCAAGCGTCCGGCGAAATCATAAGTGTTCAGGTACCAGAGTAACTCATAATATCCCTTTGTTGCACAGCTTTCCCTAATGTCGAATATAATTATGCAGCCTGCCCAAGGCCGGGCTCGACGAGTCGTCGAGCGGCTCACTGGATTCATCGAACGTGAATTTAGTTCCGCCCGCTGCCTCCCCCCGCACTACGGACGATGCCGAAGTGGCGTCGCGACAAGCTCCGGGGCAAGAGGCGGTGGTCCTGGAGGAGCCGCGAGGCGACCTCCCGGACTCCAGGAGTAAAGGGGACAAAACCCCCGAGGGCTCCAAGTCCGGCATTGAGCCGGACACCGCGCCGGAATCTTCAACGGTTCCGGATCGCGGTAGGTAAACTCCTTCCAAGAGGAGCAAGCCTTCTGAGCCGGCAGCCTCCGTCCAACCGGAGGTGCCGGACAATCTGCTGGAGGTGCTTAACGGCGCCTCCATCGACGAGGAGCACTGTACTATTATGAGTACGGTGATCCAGAAGGTTCAGTCCGCCAAGAGCGGACTGACTGAAGCTTGTGCCAGCCTTCTAACAGGCTTTGAGGTAAGTAAGAAATATGTAAAAATATTACAGCATAGACAGTAGCCCCTGATGCTCTGTTTGGCGTTCGGAAAGAAAAGCCGAATAGAGGATCTATTAAATTTCGCAGGAGTCTAACAAAAAGGAGTCAATATGCGCATGCAGGCTTCGCTGCTAGCCACCGCCGCACTGACTGCGGAGGTGGGTGCCCTGAAGCAGGGTCTCGAGCGGACCGAGCAAGAGCTCGGCCTTGCCAAGCGGCAGCTCGAGGAGAAGGATGGTAAGAGATACCTTATGGAAATATATATATATATATATATATATATATGTGTGTGTGTGTGTGTGTGTGTATAAAAAAGATGCAATTGCAAAAAATGACAGGATTGTACTGCTTATTGTAGGGGCCACGACTAAGGTGGCCACCCTCAAGCAGGCGCTGTCCGAGGCCGAAAAGAGAGCGGCCATGGAGCGCACCGAGCGAGAGAAATTTGAGGCCCAGGTCAGCGAGGTGCAGCAAGAGCTTCAGGCTCTCATGAAAAAACATGAGAGTTTGGAGCTTGACTCGAAGACGCGAGCGTCCGAGCTCGCGGCGGCCCTTGAAACTGCCAAGTCTGCCAAGGCCGAATCCCAGAAGGCCCTCCAAGAGTTGGAGGCGGTGAAAAAGATAGCGGCGGGTAAGGCATTCTTTATGCAAAGCAGACATATAAAAGTAAACTACTTGTTACTTACCCGAATCCGGAGTTCTCCAAGGGCATTCGTAGATCTTCCCCGCAGCGTATTCGATGCCGCCACATTCTACCGAGCCGAGGAAAGCAGCACGACGGAGAATGTGTTCTGGTCTCAGTACGCTGAGGCCGGACACCCTGTGCCCTTGAGCGACCAGCTGAAGCAGCTGGTCGAGCTCCACAAGGCGGCCGAATAGGCCCTGAAGGGCTTCATAGTTCGGCTGTGGCCTGGAGAGGCCTTGCCTGGGAGCTACTTCGGACTGGTGCGGCGGCTGGTGGAGGCCTGTCCAAGGCTCGAGGTCATCAAGCGCTCCGTCTGCATTGAAGGTGCCCGTAGGGCCCTTGCCCGTGCAAAGGTGCACTGGGGTAAGCTGGACGGTGAGAAGCTTGTGAGGGACGGGCCGCCGCCGGGGAAGGAGCATCGCAAGCCCGAGAACTATTATAAGGATGTTCTGGCGGGTGCCCGCCTAACGGCGTATGAATGTACCAAGGATGTAATTTTTGAATGAACTCGCTCGTGTTATCCTGTGCGCTGAAAACTTGTTCATATGCGCTAAGCAATGCTTGTTGAATTTAAAATATTACTTTCTGTGCGGTCGTTTATCAAAAAATTGAGAGATGGCCAGTCGTCGGCTTCTGCCCCCATGCCACTAGTGCTGGGGTGTTCGGGATAAACCTGAGCGCTCTTTTTCCCATGTTTGGGTCCTTCGAGGGAGGCGATCAGCACAACGAACAAGGCAATCGGACTATAATGCTTGAACACTCTCACTTAGCCATAGAACTCTATAATTTTAAATTTCGGCGAAGCCCATAGTATTCGGAAGACCGAGTTCGGGGCGCTATCCACGGCTTTGCCGGACAAAGCCGGTTCCTCGCTCTAAGCGGCATAAGTCTTTAAGGACTCGAAAAACCTCTCGAACAGCGACCGGTCTCTCGCCTCATCATGACAGTCAGTTTTAGCTTTCTCTACTGAGGTGCTCAGCCCAGCTCAACTGGGGCACAATCGCAGTAGTTCTCCTAGTGCTACCTTAGCCGATATAGCGGAACGTAAGGCACCAAAACATAGGAGTCGGGCAAACCCAACTATTGACCCAAATCATGATTCAGAGCCGATGCATATAGTGCTATAAGTTCGGGGTGCCGCACTTGTGAAAGTGTTCGGACTTCTCACATCATATTGAGGGGTACTGAGCCCCTGGCGTATTTGCCGTACCGCAATGTACGGGTGCAACATGTCATTAAGAAACATATACATAAAAAAAGGATAATGCAAAAAATAGACGAAAGCTATGCATTGTTTATAGAAAAGCTGCTATCAAAGCAGAACGATACAAATAGTGCGAGAAGCAAAAGAAATTGGACTATTTAACATGTCCTGGCCAGGGGCAGGCCGCGGAATTGTATTCAAAACATGTATATGCTCGTAATAGAGACCACCTGGGAGTTCCATAATGCGGCATGGCTTGTCTGCTTTCCTGGATCTTGCATCGTTTGTGCGGCAGTTGAATTGCCGAACAGGTCGTCCGAAGTATGGAGTCCTGAAAGTAAGAGAAAATTAAAAAATAATCCGGCAGCCCCTGGTGCGGTTTAAGCCGTACTTCGGGCGTGCCGTGATAGTGCCCCTCCCCCTATGCCCATGGTATTTCAAGAGTGTAGTTATGTATGCGAAGCACTGGTTTCGCTATATCGCGAGGGCTAGGGTTGGGGCCGCATTGCTACGCTAGCTCGGGACGTGACAGGCGGTCTTGTTGTAGGTTACTCCGGGCGCGCTTGATAGTGTCCTGCTTTTTGAAGGCCGGACTGGAGAACTGCCTAGAGAGGCTGCTATGTACTTCTGCTGCGAGCGCTGCCGTGTGCTCCTCCGTTCGGAGGGAGCGCTCGGTGTTCCCATTGACCGTGATTACTCCTCTAGGGACTGGAATCTTGAGCTTGAGGTATGCATAGTGCGGTACCACATTGAATTTTGTGAATGCGGTTCGCCCGAGCAGTGCGTGATAGCCGCTGCGGAACGGGACTATGTCGAAGATTAACTCCTCGCTTCGGAAGTTATCCGCAGATCCGAAGACCACTTCAAGTGTGACTGAGCCTGTACAGTTCGCCTCTACACCTGATATGACGCCTTTAAAGGTCGTTTTGGTGGGCTTGATCCTTGAGGGATCTATTGTTGGGGAACGTAGTAATTTCAAAAATTTCCTACTCACACGCAAGATCATGGTGATGCATAGCAACGAGAGGGGAGAGTGTTGTCTACGTACCCTCGTAGACCGAAGCGGAAGCGTTGACGCAACGTAGAGGAAGTAGTCGTACGTCTTCCCGATCCGACCGATCCAAGCACCGTTACTCTGGCACCTCCGAGTTCTTAGCACACGTCCAGCTCGATGACGCTCCCCGGGCTCCGATCCAGCAAAGCTTCGGGGATGAGTTCCGTCAGCACGACGGCGTGATGACGATGATGATGTTCTACCGACGCAGGGCTTCGCCTAAGCACTGCAACGATATGACCGAGGTGGAATATGGTGGAGGGGGGCACCGCACACGGCTAAGTAACAATCACGAAGATCAACTTGTGTGTTCTAGGGTGCCCCCCTTCCCCCGTATATAAAGGAGCAAGGGGGAGGAGGCCGGCCCTAGGAGGGGCGCTCCAGGGAGTAGGATTCCTACTCCTAGTTGGAGTAGGTTTCCTCCTTTCCTAGTCCAACTAGGTCAAGGGGGGAAAGAGGGGAAGAGGGGAAGGAAGGGAGAGAGGGGCCGCGCCCCAAACCCCTTGTCCAATTCGGACTGGGCTTGGGAGGGGCGCACGCCACCTCCTGGTCCTTCCCACTAAGGCCCATCAAGGCCCATTGCTTCTTCCTCGTATTCCCGTAACTCCTCGGTACCTCCGAAAATACCCGAATCACTCGGAACCTTTCCGATGTCCGAATATAGTCGTCCAATATATCGATCTTTACGTCTTGACCATTTCGAGACTCCTCGTCATGTCCCCGATCCCATCCGGGACTCCGAACTCCTTCGGTACATCAAAACTCATAAACTCATAATATAACTGTCATCAAAACCTTAAGCGTGCGGACCCTACGGTTTGAGAACAATGTAGACATGACCGAGACACGTCTCCGGTCAATAACCAATAGCGGGACCTGGATGCCCATATTGGCTCCTACATATTCTGCGAAGATCTTTATCGGTCAGACCGCATAACAACATACGTTGTTCCCTTTGTCATCGGTATGTTACTTGCCCGAGATTCGATCGTCGGTATCTAATACCTAGTTCAATCTCGTTACCGGCAAGTCTCTTTACTCGTTCTGTAATACATCATCTCGCAACTAACTCATTAGTTGCAATTCTTGCAAGGCTTATGTGATGTGCATTACCGAGAGGGCCCAGAGATACCTCTCCGACAATCGGAGTGACAAATCCTAATCTCGAAATACGCCAACCCAACATGTACCTTTGGAGACACCTGTAGAGTTCCTTTATAATCACCCAGTTACGTTGTGACGTTTGGTAACACACAAAGTGTTCCTCCGGCAAACGGGAGCTGCATAATCTCATAGTCATAGGAACATGTATAAGTCATGAAGAAAGCAATAGCAACATACTAAACGATCGGGTGCTAAGCTAACGGAATGGGTCATGTCAATCACATCATTCTCCTAATGATGTGATCCCGTTTATCAAATGACAACTCATGTCTATGGCTACGAAACATAACCATCTTTGATCAACGAGCAAGTCAAGTAGAGGCATACTAGTGACACTCTGTTTGTCTATGTATTCACACATGTATCATGTTTCCGGTTGATACAATTCTAGCATGAATAATAAACATTTATCATGAAATAAGGAAATAAATAATAACTTTATTAATGCCTCTAGGGCATATTTCCTTCAGTCTCCCACTTGCACTAGAGTCAATAATCTAGTTTACATCGGCATGTGATTTAACAGCAATAGTTCACATCACCATGTGATTAATACCCATAGTTCACATCATCATGTGACCAACACCCAAAGGGTTTACTAGAGTCAATAATCTAGTTCACATCGCTGTGTGATTAACACCCAAAGAGTACTAAGGTGTGATCATGTTTTGCTTGTGAGAGAATCTTAGTCAACGGGTCTGCCAAAATTCAGATCCGTATGTATTTTGCAAGTTTCTATGTCTACAATGCTCTGCACGGAGCTACTTTAGCTAATTGCTCTCACTTTTAATATGTATCTTGATTGAGACTTAGAGTCATCTAGATTAGTGTCAAAACTTGCATCGACGTAACCTTTTACGACGAACCTTTTTGTCACGTCCATAATCAAGAAACATATCCTTATTTCACTAAGGATAATTTTGACGGATGTCCAGTGATCTACTTCCTAGATCACTATTGTACTCCATTGCTTAACACAGTGTAGGGTATACAATAGATCTGGTACATAGCATGGCATACTTTATAGAATCTATGGCTGAGGTACAGGGAATGACTTTCATTCTCTTTCTATCATTTGTCGTGGTCGGGCTTTGAGTCTTACTCAATTTCACACCTTGTAACACATGCAAGAACTCTTTCTTTGACTGTTCCATTTTGAATTACTTCAAAATCTTGTCAAGGTATGTACTCATTGAAAAAATTTATCAAGCGTCTTGATCTATCTCTATAGATCTTGATGCTCAATATGTAAGCAGCTTCATCGAGGTCTTTCTTTGAAAAACTCCTTTTAAACACTCCTTTATGCTTTGCAGAATAATTCTACATTATTTCCAATAAACAATATGTAATTCACATATATTTATCAGAAATGCTGTAGTACTCCCACTCACTTTCTTGTAAATACAGGCTTCACCGCAAGTCTGTATAAAACTATATGCTTTGATCAACTTATCGAAGCGTGTATTCCAACTCCGAGATGCTTGCACCAGTCCATAGATGGATCGCTGGAGCTTGCATATTTTGTTAACACCTTTAGGATTGACAAAACCTTCTGGTTGCATCATATACAACTCTTCTTTAAGAAATCCATTAAGGATTGCAGTTTTGTTATCCATTTGCCAGATTTCATAAAATGTGGCAATTGCTAACATGATTCGGACAGACTTTAAGCATCGATACGAGTGAGAAAATCTCATCATAGTCAACACCTTGAACTTTGTCAAAAACCTTTTTTGACAAGTCTAGCTTTGTAGATAGTAACACTACTATCAGCGTCCGTCTTCCTCTTGAGGATCCATTTATTTTCTATGGCTTGCCGATCATCGGGCAAATCCATCAAAGTCCATACTTTGTTTTTATACATGCATCATATCTCAGATTTCATGGCCTCAAACCATTTCGCGGAATCTGGGCTCATCATCGCTTCCTCATAGTTCGCAAGTTCGTCATGTTCTAGTAACATGACTTCTAGAAAAGGATTACCGTACCACTCTGGTGCGGATCTCACACTGGTTTACCTACGAGATTCGGTAGTAACTTGATCTGACGTTACATGATCATCATCATTAACTTCCTCACTAATTGGTGTAGTAGTCACAGGAACATATTTCTGTGATGAACTACTTTCCAATAAGGGAGCAGGTACAGTTAGCACATCAAGTTCTACTTTCCTCCCACTCACTTCTTTCGAGAGAAACTCCTTCTCTAGAAAGGATCCATTATAAGCAACGAATGTCTTGCCTTAAGATCTGTGATAGAAGGTGTACCCAACAGTCTCCTTTGGGTATCCTATGAAGACATATTTCTCCGATTTGGGTTTGAGCTTATCAGGATGAAACTTTCTCATATAAGCATCACAATCCCAAACTTTAAGAAACGACAACTTTGGTTTCTTGCCAAACCACAGTTCAGATTGTGTCGTCTCAACGGACTTAGATGGTGCCCTTTTTAATGTGAATGCAGATGTCTTTAATGCATAACCCCAAAACTATAGTGGTAAATCGGTAAGAAACATCATAGATTGCACTATATCCAATAAAGTACGGTTATGACGTTTGGACACACCATTATGCTATGGTGTTCCAGGTGGCGTGAGTAGTGAAACTATTTCACATTGTTTCAACTGAAGACCAAACTCGTAACTCAAATACTCTTCTTCACGATCAGATCGTAGAAACTTTATTTTCTTGTTACGATGATTTTCCACTTCACTCTGAAATTATATGAACCTTTCAAATGTTTCAGACTTCTATTTCATTAAGTAGATATACCCATATCTGCTGAAATCATCTGTGAAGGTCAGAAAATAATGACACTTGTCGCGAGCCTTAATATTCATCGGACCACACACATCAGTATGTATGATTTTGAACAAATCTGTTGCTCGCTCCATTGTTCCGGAGAACGGAGTCTTAGTCATCTTGTCCATGAGGCATGGTTCGCAAGCATCAAGTGATTCATAATCAAATGATTCCAAAATTCCATCAGCATGGAGTTTCTTCATGCGCTTTACACCCATATGACCTAAACTGCAGTGCCACAGATAAGTTGCACTATCTTTATTAACTTTGCATCTTTTTGGCTTCAATATTATGAATATGTGTATCACTACGATCGAGATCCAACAAACCACTTTCGTTGGGTGTATGACCATAGAAGGTTTTATTCATGTAAACAGAACAACGATTGTTCTCTAACTTAAATGAATAACCGTATTGCAATAAACATGATCAAATCATATTTATGCTCAACGCAAACACCAAATAACACTTATTTAGGTTCAACACTAATCTCGAAAGTATAGGGAAGTGTGCGATGATGATCATATCAATCTTGGAACTACTTCTAACACACATCGTCACTTCACCCTTAACTAGTCTCTGTTTATTCTGCAACTCCTGTTTCAAGTTACTACTCTTAGTAACTGAACCAGTATCAAATACTGAGGGGTTGCTATAAACACTAGTAAAGTACACATCAATAACATGTATATCAAATATACTTATGTTCACTTTGCCATCCTGCTTATCCGCCAATCACTTGGGGTAGTTCCGCTTCCAGTGACCAGTCCCTTTGCAGTAGAAGCACTCAGTCTCAGGCTTAGGTCCAGACTTGGGCTTCTTCACTTGAGCAGCAACTTGCTTGCTGTTCTTCTTGAAGTTCCCCTTTTTCCCTTTGCCCTTTTCTTGAAACTAGTGATCTTGTCAACCATGAACACTTGATGCTCTTTCTTGATTTCTACCTTCATCGATTTCATCATCATGAAAAGCTCGGGAGTCTTTTTCGTCATCCCTTGCATACTATAGTTCATCACGAAGTTCTAATAACTTGGTGATGGTGACTAGAGAATTCTGTCAATCACTATCTTATATCGAAGATTAACTCCCACTTGATTCAAGCGATTGTAGTACCCAGACAATCTGAGCACATGCTCACTAGTTGAGCGATTCTCCTCCATCTTTTAGCTATAGAACTTGTTGGAGACTTCATATCTCTCAACTCGGGTATTTGCTTGAAATATTAACTTCAACTCCTGGAACATCTCGTATGGTCCATGACGTTCAAAACGTCTTTGAAGTCCCGATTCTAAGCCGTTAAGCATGGTGCACTAAACTATTAAGTAGTCATCATATTGAGCTAGCAAAACGTTCATAACGTCTGCATCTGCTCCTGCAATAGGTCCGTCACCTAGCGGTGCATCAAGGACATAATTTTTCTGTGCAGCAATGAGGATAAACCTCAGATCACGGATCCAATCCGCATCATTGCTACTAACATTTTTCAACACAATTTTCTCTAGGAACATATCAAAATAAACATATGAAAGCAACAACGTGAGCTATTGATCTACAACATAGATATGCTAATACTACCAGGACTAAGTTCATGATAAATTAAAGTTCAATTAATCATATTACTTAAGAACTCCCACTTAGATAGACATCCCTCTAATCTTCTAAGTGATCACGTGATCCAAATCAACTAAACCATAACCGATCATCACGTGAAATGGATTAGTTTTCAATGGTGAACATCATTATGTTGATCATATCTACTATATGATTCACGCTCGACCTTTCGATCTCCGTGTTCCGAGGCCATATCTGCATATGCTAGGCTCGTCAAGTATAACCCGAGTATTCCGCGTGTGCAAAACTGGCTTGGACCCATTGTAGATGGACGTAGAGCTTATCACACCCGATCATCACGTGGTGTCTGGGCACGATGAACTTTGGCAACGGTGCATACTCAGGGAGAACACTTCTTGATAATTTAGTGAGAGATCATCTTATAATGCTACCGTCAATCAAAGCAAGATAAGATGCATAAAAAGATAAACATCACATGCAATCAATATAAGTGATATGATATGGTCATCATCATCTTGTGCTTGTGATCTCCATCTCCGAAGCACCGTCATGATCACCATCGTCACCGGCGCGACACCTTGATCTCCATCGTAGCATCGTTGTCGTCTCGCCAATCTTATGCTACTACGACTATCGCTACCGCTTAGTGATAAAGTAAAGCATTACAGGGCGATTGCATTGCATACAATAAAGCGACAACCATATGGATCCTGCCAGTTGCCGATAACTCAGTTACAAAACATGATCATCTCATACAATAAAATTTAGCATCATGTCTTAACCATATCACATCACAACATGCCCTGCAAAAACAAGTTAGACGTCCTCTACTTTGTTTGTTGCAAGTTTTACGTGGTTGCTACGGGCTTAAGCAAGAACCAATCTCACCTACGCATCAAAACCACAACGATAGTTTGTCAAGTTGATGCCATTTTAACCTTCACAAGGACCGGGCGTAGCCACACTCGGTTCAACTAAAGTTGGAGAAACTGTCACCCGCCAGCCACCTGTGTGCAAAGCACGTCGGTAGAACCAGTCTCGCGTAAGCGTACGCGTAATGTCGGTCCGGGCCGCTTCATCCAACAATACCGCCGAACCAAAGTATGACATGCTGGTAGGCAGTATGACTTATATCGTCCACAACTCACTTGTGTTCTACTCGTGCATATAACATCAAACCATAAAAACCTAGGCTCGGATGCCACTGTTGGGGAACGTAGTAATTTCAAAAATTTCCTACGCACACGCAAGATCATGGTGATGCATAGCAACGAGAGGGGAGAGTGTTGTCTACGTACCCTCGTAGACCGAAGCGGAAGCGTTGACGCAACGTAGAGGAAGTAGTCGTACGTCTTCCCGATCCGACCGATCCAAGCACCGTTACTCCGGCACCTCCGAGTTCTTAGCACACGTCCAGCTCGATGACGCTCCCCGGGCTCCGATCCAGCAAAGCTTCAGGGATGAGTTCCGTCAGCACGACGACGTGATGACGATGATGATGTTCTACCGACGCAGGGCTTCGCTTAAGCACTGCAACGATATGACCGAGGTGGAATACGGTGGAGGGGGGCACCGCACACGGCTAAGGAGCGATCACGAAGATCAACTTGTGTGTTCTAGGGTGCCCCCCTGCCCCCGTATATAAAGGAGCAAGGGGGAGGAGGCCGGCCCTAGGAGGGGCGCGCCAGGGAGTAGGATTCCTACTCCTAGTTGGAGTAGGCTTCCTCCTTTCCTAGTCCAACTAGGTCAAGAGGGGAAAGAGGGGAAGAGGGGAAGGAAGGGAGAGAGGGGCCGCGCCCCAAACCCCTTGTCCAATTCGGACTGGGCTTGGGAGGGGCGCGCGCCACCTCCTGGTCCTTCCCACTAAGGCCCATCAAGGCCCATTGCTTCTTCCTCGTATTCCCGTAACTCCCCGGTACCTCTGAAAATACCCGAATCACTCGGAACCTTTCCGATGTCCGAATATAGTCGTCCAATATATCGATCTTTACGTCTCGACCATTTCGAGACTCCTCGTCATGTCCCCGATCCCATCCGGGACTCCGAACTCCTTCGGTACATCAAAACTCATAAACTCATAATATAACTGTCATCGAAACCTTAAGCGTGCGGACCCTACGGTTCGAGAACAATGTAAACATGACTGAGACACGTCTCCGGTCAGTAACCAATAGCGGGACCTGGATGCCCATATTGGCACCTACATATTCTGCGAAGATCTTTATCGGTCAGACCGCATAACAACATACGTTGTTCCCTTTGTCATCGGTATGTTACTTGCCCGAGATTCGATCGTCGGTATCCAATACCTAGTTCAATCTCGTTACCGGCAAGTCTCTTTACTCGTTCCATAATACATCATCTCGCAACTAACTCATTAGTTGCAATGCTTGCAAGGCTTATGTGATGTGCATTACCGAGAGGGCCCAGAGATACCTCTCCGACAATCGGAGTGACAAATCCTAATCTCGATCTATGCCAACTCAACAAACACCATCGGAGACACCTGTAGAGCATCTTTATAATCACCCAGTTACGTTGTGACGTTTGGTAGCACACAAAGTGTTCCTCCGGCAAACGGGAGCTGCATAATCTCATAGTCATAGGAACATGTATAAGTCATGAAGAAAGCAATAGCAACATACTAAACGATCGGGTGCTAAGCTAACGGAATGGGTCATGTCAATCACATCATTCTCCTAATGATGTGATCCCGTTTATCAAATGACAACTCATGTCTATGGCTCGGAAACATAACCATCTTTGATCAACGAGATAGTCAAGTAGAGGCATACTAGTGACACTCTGTTTGTCTATGTATTCACACATGTATCATGTTTCCGGTTGATACAATTCTAGCATGATTAATAAACATTTATCATGAAATAAGGAAATAAATAATAACTTTATTATTGCCTCTAGGGCATATTTCCTTCATCTATGCCCATTTTCCGCACTGTATCCTGGTAAAGCAGGTTCAGGCTGCTGCCGCCGTCCATAAGGACTCTTGTGAGATGAAATCCGTCAATAATTGGGTCTAAAACCAATGCGGTGAACCCGCCATGACGGTCGACTGAATTCTGGCGACTGATCTTTTTGCAGCTCCTCCCAACGTCACTGATCTCCCAGACAACGACGAGGATGTGCCACTCAGGCCCTTGGGAAGAAGAAGCAGGAAAACGTCCACTGGTAAGACGCCTCAGTCGACACCGGTGACGGAACCGATAATCCAGGAGGCCGGCGATACCAATCGGACTTCGTTCACCTTCTCCATACCATTGTCGAGTGCTCAGCCTTCAGCGTCAGCCGCGCAGACTCCAGCCGATCCACCTTCACTTTTTGCTGCACATCACGTCCCGGAGGACCAGGTGGGTGCTTCCAAAGAGGCTATACGCCAGGCGGGCATTATGATGGAGCAGATGAAGGTGGTCCGGGAAGCCAGCCAAGCTTCTTATGACGCCAGTTCCGCTCTCCAGAGCAACGTCCAGGTTAGCAAATTGTTTACTGGCTCTTTTAGCTTGTTGCTTGTTCTGTTAGGATATGCTACCTGAAAACTTTCGCATTTTGCATTTGTACACCCACTAGGTGTTTTGACTTGTCATTGAGAAAATTTGTATCTTCAGTCGACTAGGTTGTGTCGATTGAGTCTTTGAACTAGTGGGGGCACGTGAGTGCACCCACTAGGTGTAGTCGATGAGACCATCGTTGACTGTGGGCTGTCGACTGTGGTCTGAGAATCTGAATTTTCTCACTCGGCCTAGACAGACCCTGTCGAGTGGAACATGAACTAGTGGGGGCACGCTAAGTGCACCCACTGGGTGTAGTCTCCGAGACCGTGGGCGACTGCGGGCAGTCGACTATGGTGTGAGAATATATTTTTTGCACTCGGGCTGGACAGACCATGTCGAGTGGAAACTGGACCAGTGGGGGCACGCTAAGTGCACCCACTGGGTGTAGTCCCCGAGACTACTGTTGGATGTTTGATTCGGCAGTAGTCTTAGAACTTGTTGAATTTATCAGACTATTGTTCTGAAGTAACCAATCTCACCATCCGTCGATTGACCGTCTTTTGATTATAGAAATGTTGTGAACTTGGAGCTCGTTTCGCTGATCTGGAGAAGAAGCAGATTCAGCTCAACCTTGATCTGGAGCTGGCCAAGACAAATCTGCAGAAGGCCAAGGATGAGGCCACTGGTAAAAAGGAACTTGTCGACTGATTTGTTTCTGAATCTGGATGTCATTTGCTCTTTTTTAACCGAGTGTTATTTCTTTCAGAAACTCTGAACCAAGCCCTGGCCAAGAAGGACCAAGACCTTGCAGCCGCACAGAAAATAGCTGATGAGAAAACTGCACTCGCTAAATAGAAGCTAGCTTCAGTCGGGAAACTCAAAGAAGAAAACGCCAAGCTGAAAACTGCCCTTGATGAAGCCAATAAGGAAGCTACTCGCCTGAAGAAGGACAAGAATAATCTGACCGAAAAGATGGAAGGCATTGCTTGCAAGAGGAACGATCTGGAGAACTATCTGGGAGGTCTTGCCAAGAAGTTGTTCGTCATGCATGAAGGTATTTTCTTTGGCCCGGCTGACTTGTTACTGTCGACTCGACATACAACCACGAACTCATCTTTGAATTGTGCGTGCAGAATTTTTCCAAAACTTCGTGGAAGAGACTGGGCGAGTTGAGACAAGCTTGGACCCCATCCTCTCTCCAGTGAAGGACGAAGCTGCCATGAACGTACCCCGACTGGAATCTCGCGTTCCTGGTGTTGTCGACTATCTTGCTCGACTGAAAGTCGCGATGTTGCGGATCGACACAGCACTCTGGCCAAGGGCGATGCTCCAGAATGACCTCGAGTCTCTGATGACTCTACTTAATGAGGTCCCCGGTCGAGTGAAAGAATGGAATAAGTCTTCTGCTCGGTGCGGCGCTGATGTGGCTCTGTCCTTGGTTCGTGTCCACTGCAAGGAAGCGCGAGAAGAGAAGCTGGCGGCGATCAAGGTTGCCAATACCAAGAGGCACGACTTCCAGTCTTTCATGGAAACCTTTATTGCTGCTGCCACTCGAATCACTAACGGAATCGACCTGGACGAGTTCGTCGAGCCTGCTAGCCCTCCTCCTGCGGAGTGAACAAACTTTATGCCTCACCTTAAATTTGCATCGGGATGCAGAGTGATTTTGTAACCGTTAAACTCCTTCGGGCTGGATGCTCGAGTACTATAATCCGTGGTCCGGAACCTCACGATTTATCTAAACTTGGTTTATCTCTGAATATGCTTGTGTTTGCCTTCGAGTGGAACCTGTTCTTCACTCGGAATAATCTTTGTACTTGAGATGCAGCTCTGAAGAGAAGGTCACAGTCGACTTGCACCTCGTCGTCCTTGCGGATGAGGATGGAGTGCATGTTGTATTTGTGGCGCAGTTCCGAAGAGAAGGTTGTGGTCGACCTCGTCGTCCTTGCGGATGAGGATGGAGCGCACGTTGTATTTGTGGTGCAGCTCCAAAGAGAAGGTTGCAGTCGGCCTGCACCTTGTCGTCCTTGCGGATAGGGATGTGCTTCAAACTTAGGCGAGTACTGGACTGCAGCTAAGCCCCCGAGTGTGAGGGTTGCTCACCACTCGGTAGGATTTTTTAAACTTAGGCGAGTACTGGACTGCAGCTAAGCCCCCGAGTGCGAGAGTTTCTCACCACTCTATAGGATTTTTTAAAATTAGGCGAGTACTGGACTGCAGCTAAGCCCCCGAGTGTGAGGGTTGCTCACCACTCGGTAGGATTTTTAAACTTAGGCGAGTACTGAACTGTAGCTAAGCCCCCGAGTGAGAGACATGCTCACCACTCGGTAGGATTTTTTAAACTTAGGCGAGTACTGGACTGCAGTTAAGCCCCCGAGTGAGAGGCTTGCTCACCACTCGGTAGGATTTTTCAAACTTAGGCGAGTACTGGACTGTAGCTAAGCCCCCGAGTGAGAGGCTTGCTCACCACTCGGTATTATTTTTCAAACTAAGGCGAGTACTGGACTGAAGCTAAGCCCCCGAGTGAGAGGCTTGCTCACCACTCGGTAGGATTTTTCAAACTTAGGCGAGTACTGGACTGCGGCTAAGCCCCCGAGTGAGAGGCTTACTCACCACTCGGTAGGATTTTTCAAACTTAGGCGAGTACTGGACTGCAGCTAAGCCCTCGAGTGAGAGGCTTGCTCACCACTCGGTAGGATTTTTTAAACTTAGGCGAAACGGATTCGCAGCTAAGGCCCCGAGTGAGAAGCTTGCTCATCACTCGGTAGGATTTTTTAAACTTAGGCGAAACGGATTCACATCTAAGCCCCCGAGTGAGAAGCTTGCTCATCACTCGATAGGATTTTTTAAACTTAGTCGAAACGGATTCGCATCTAAGGCACCAACTGGGGGATTTGAAACATATAAAAAAGAAACAGCAATCATTTAGGAGACTGTAAAACTGTGTCTTTGATAATCAAACTAGAAGGTATTTCTTATTACATCTCAACAGTCTGAATGCTTAAGTGTAAAAGGGGCGGAGTAGCTCTGCATTCCAAGCGTGTGGCTCATCTTTCTTGTGCTCGACATTGTAAAGGTGGTACGCTCCATTGTGCAACACTCTGGTGACATCGAAGGGGCCTTCCCAAGCAGGAGCAAGCTTGTGTGGTTTCTGCTGATCCACTCGAAGAACCAAGTCTCCCTCTTGAAATGCTCGACCCCTCACGTTTCTGGCGTGGAATCGACGCTGGTCTTGCTGATAGATGGTCGACCAGATCAGGGCCATCTCTCTTTCCTCTTCTACTGCATCTTGACGTGCCTGTTCTGCTTCATCTTCTGAGAAAAGCTCGACTCAGGGTGCATTGTGAAGCAAGTCATTCGGAAGTACAGCCTCAGCTCCATAAACCAAGAAGAATGGAGTTCGGCCAATCGACCGATTGGGAGTTGTCCTCAATCCCCAAAGCACTGATGGAAGTTCATCGACCCAGGCGCCTGCTGCGTGCTTGAGGTCATGCATCAGTCGGGGTTTCAGTCCTTTGAGAATCAATATGTCTGCTCTTTTAGCTTGTCCATTCGACTGGGGGTGGGCGACTGAAGCATAGTCGACTCGAGTGCCTTGGGAAGTGCAGAAGGCTCTGAACTCATCAGAATCGAAGTTTGACCCATTGTCAGTGATGATGCTGTGCGGAACACCATATCTGAATGTTTAACTCTCTGATGAAGCTGACAGCAGTACTAGCTTCAAGATTTTCGATAGGCTTGGATTCAATCCATTTGGTGAACTTGTCGACTGCCACGAGCACATGAGTGAATCCGCTCCTACCGGTCCTTAGAGGTCCAACCATATCCAACCCCCAAACAACAAAGGGCCAGATGAGTGGAATGGTCTTCAGGGCTGATGCAGGCTTGTGAGACATGTTGGAGTACAACTGGCAACCTTCACATTTGTCAACTATTTCTTTTGCCATGTCATTTGTCGTGGCCAATAAAATCCCGCTCGGTATGCTTTGGCCACAATGGTTCGAGAGGACGCATGGTGACCACAGGTCCCCAAGTGGATGTCGTTGAGGATCACTCGACCTTCTTCTCATGTTATGCATTTCTGGCTGACTCCAGTTACACTTTCTCTGAACAGCTGTCCTCTTATCATAGTAAAGGCTTTGGATCGACGGATGATCTGTCGAGCCTCTTCTTCATCCTCTGGGAGTTCCTTCCTAAGAATGTACGTGATATACGGTACTGTCCAGTCAGGAGTGATGACCAAAACCTCCATGATCAAGTCGACCACGGCTGGGACTTCGACTTCAGTCGGATCAGTGGCGCTCTTTGGTTGTGGGGGTTCTTCAGTGAAAGGATCTTCTTGAACTGAAGGTGTATGAATATGTTCCAAAAACACATTGCTGGGAACGGCCTCCCTCTTGGAACCTATCTTTGCCAAATCATCGGCTACTTGATTTTTCAGTCGGGGTATGTGATGGAGCCCTAATCCCTCAAACCTCTTCTCTAACTTTCTCACTGCATTACAATAGCCAGTCATAGCTGGGCTTCTGACATCCCACTCCTTCATTACTTGATTAACCACTAAATCCGAGTTGTCGTAGACCATGAGGCGACGAACGCCGAGTGAAATGGCCATATGCAACCCGTACAGAAGTGCTTCAAATTCAGCTTCATTGTTGGAGGAGTCAAAATGAATCTGGAGAACATAGCTGAGTTTTTCACCTCGGGGGGATACCAATACTACCCCAGCACCGGAACCATTCAGCATCTTGGATCCATCAAAGAACATGGTCCAATGCTCCGAGTGAAACTGAGTCGGTAGTTGTTGTTCGACCCACTCGGCGAGGAAATCTGCTATTGCTTGGGACTTCATAGCTTTCTTTGCCTCAAACTTGATATCCAAGGGAAGGAGTTCAATCGCCCACTTTGCCACTCAACCAGTTGCATCTCTGTTGTTCAGAATTTCTGACAATGGTGCGTCGCTGACGACTGTAATGGAGTGATCAGAGAAATAGTGTGCGAGTGATCAGAGAAATAGTGTGCAACCTTCTTCGTGGTCATGTAAATCCCATAAAAAAAGTTTCTGATAATGTGGATATCTTTTCTTGGATGGAGTCAGAACTTCAGAAACATAGTATACTGGGCATTGAACTTTATAGGCTTTTCCTTCTTCTTCCCGCTCGACCATGAGTATTGTACTAACAAATTGTCCAGTGGCTGCAATATAAAGCAGTAAAGGCTCTTTGCTGATTGGGGCAACGAGCACCGGCTGGGTGGAAAGTAGGGCTTTGAGCTCTGCAAACGCTGCATCAGCTTCATGAGTCCACTCGAACTTGTCAGATTTCTTCATCAGTCGGTAAAGAGGCAATGCCTTTTCACCGAGGTGAGAAATGAATCGACTCAAGGCGGCCAAACAACCAGTAAGCTTCTGGACATCATGCACACACACAGGGCGCTTCATCAGGAGTATGGCACCAACTTTCTCTGGGTTTGCGTCAATCCCTCGTTCGGAAACGAGGAAACCGAGTAACTTTCCGCCAGGAACTCCGAATGTGCACTTTGATGGGTTAAGCTTGATATCATACCTTCTCAGGTTGGCAAAGGTTTCAGCAAGGTCAGCCAGCAGGTCGGAACCTTTACGCGACTTGACCACAATGTCATCCATGTATGCTTCCACATTCCGACTGATTTGCGTGAGCAGACACTTCCGAATCATCCTCATGAATGTGGCTCCAGCGTTCTTGAGATCGAATGGCATGGTGACATAACAAAAGCATCCAAATGGAGTGATGAAAGGTGTTTTTATCTCATCGGGTCCATACAGTCGGATCTGATGGTACCCGGAATAGGCATCTAAAAAAGACAGACGCTCACACCCCGCAGTCGAGTCGATGATCTGGTCGATGCGGGGGAGAGGAAAATGATCTTTCTGGCAGGCCCAATTGATATGCTTGAAGTCAATGCACATGTGAAGTGAATCGTCCTTCTTGGGGACCATGACAACATTGGCGAGCCACTCGGAGTGGTAAATCTCTCGGATGAACTCAGCTGCCAGGAGCCGAGCCACTTCCTCCCAAATTGCTTTTCTCTTCTGTACGGCGGACCGTCGAAGATGTTCCTTGACTGGTTTTACTTTTGGGTCGACTCGCAAACGATGCTCAGCCAGTCCCCTGGGTACACCCGGCATGTCAGAAGGTTTCCATGCAAAGATGTCCCAGTTCTCATGGAGGAACTGGATGAGCGCTTCTTCCTATTTGTTGTCGAGTGATGTTGAGATATGAGTAGGAGCAGCATTAGGATCGGTCGGGTGAATATGAACCGGCTTGGTTTCACCGGACGACTGAAATGCAAAATCAGAGCCAGGCTTCTTGGAGCACAGCAAATCACTCGGATCTGCATTCTTCCTGTATTCTTGCATTTCGACTGCTACCATTTGTGCATCGGCGACTTTTGAGCCCTTCTGAAAGCACTCTTCTGCTTTCTGCCGATTGCCAGTGATAGTGATCACTCCTCTGGGACTAGGCATTTTCAATTTGAGGTACACGTAACATGGTTGAGCCATGAAACGTGCATAGGCAGGCCTACCCAGAATAGCATGATAAGCACTCCGGAAATCCACTACTTCAAAAGTCAACTTTTCCTTGCGGTAATTCTTGGAATCACCGAAAACAACATCAAGGGCGACCTGGCTGAGTGATTCAGCCTTCTTGCCAGGTATAACGCCATGAAAATTCATATTACTTTCACTAAGCTTGGACATCGGAATGCCCATTCCTTTCAAGGTTTCTGCATAAAGGATATTCAGGCTGCTACCACCATCCATCAGCACTTTAGTCATTCGAGTGCCTTCAACAACTGGGTCGACCACCAATGCTTGCCTCCGAGGGGTGGCTATACGTGCTGGATGGTCAGACTGGTCAAATGTGATGGCAGTCTGGGACCACTTCAAATAACTTGGTGCTACCGGAGCAACCATGTTCACTTCTCTGTTGATAACTTTTAGTCGACTTTTGCTCTCAACATCAGCAAAAATCATCAGAGTGGAATTGACGTTGGGAAAACCACAATCATCTTCTTCCTTATCCTCACCCTTGTCCGACTCCTTTTCCTTCTCATTGGGCTGCTTTTCTTGGAACTGCTGGATCAAAACTCGACACTGTCGAGTGGTATGTTTAGGATAAATCAGATTACCCTCTTCATCCTTCTTGATGTGAATGTGACATGGCAAATCCAACACATCATTTCCGGCTTGATTTTTACTTTCTTGGGGTTCGAGGGCCCTTTGGGCTTCCCCTTGAACTTTCCTTGAGCTACAACTAAAGCTTCACCAGGAGCAGCTGGCTCGGCCTTACGCTTCTGTTTCCGATTGGAAGTACCTCCACCGGTTTCTTGGGCGACTGTTTTGTGCTTGCCACTACGGAGTCGGTCTTCTTCTTTGCTGTTAGCGTACTTGGTGGCAATCTCCATCATCCGAGTCAGGGACATATCCCCTGTCCGACCGAATTTCAGATTCAATTATCGATACTTAACACCCTCCTTGAAGGCACAAACTGCTTGGTGATCTGACACATTCTCCACTGTATGGTGCAATGTGATCCATCTCTGGATATAATCTCTCAAGGTCTCATTCGGTTTTTGCACGCAGGATTGCAATTCTGTTAACCCTGCTGGCCATTTGCTAGTACCTTCAAAAGTTCTAACAAACACTCGGGCGAGCACTTCCCAACTGAATATACTGCCAGGTGCTAACTGAGTCAACCATGCTCTGGCTGAGCCTTCCAACATAAGAGGAAGGTGCTTCATGGCCACTTCATCATTGCCACCACCAATTTGTACAGCCACTCGGTAGTCTTCAATCCAAGTGTCAGGCTTAGACTCACCGGTGAACTTGCTGACTCCAGTCGCCAACCTGAAGTTGGGAGGAATCACTGCGGCCCTGATGGCCCTGCTGAAACACTCGGGACCGGAAACGTGCACTCTGCTGCCAGTCGGATAATCTCTGTCATGGCCTTCTCTGTGTGCTCTGTTCCTGTCAACCAGACCTTGAACAAGAATAGATCTCGCATCAAAGCCCGGCTCCCTTGGGTCGACTAGTACTCTTCGCTCGCCGCTGTGGGGGCGCCTGTCATCATGCCGCCGAGGCGCGTATGACCCACTCCTTGGAGGAGGCATGGGCACTCGACGACGGTCATTGTGGTCTAGTCGGTGATCATACTGCTCGCAGTTTCCGTACTGATCCTGCCGGTGCCCACGTCTCTCACGCCATGGAGGCGATCTTGGGTTGTGAACCGACTGGACTGTGTCTGCCATCACAGATCTGCTATGAATCCTATTCCGCGACTGACATACTAATGTGTTCTGCTCGCCGGCTGCCCAGAGCAAAGCCCGGATCTGCATCAAACCTCTGCCAGCTTCTGATTGGGAAGGCTGAATTGACTCTACTATTCGGGCCGCTGCTATGAGATTTTGGATCGGAGTGCGTACCTGAGTTTGAGGCGGAAAAAGCTGCCACCGACTGGATTTAGGGATCCGCTGCCGAGCATGCTCGTCGAGTGCGTGCTGGAGGTTCTCCAGTCGAGTGCGCTCAGCCAAGTTGGCCAGGCGCGCCTCCTTCAAGGCCCAGGCCTCGGGGGTTTCTCCAACGATAGGAGTGTGAAGTGCATCCATATTGCGGCGGCGAAGCTCTTCCCTCTGCTGCGAAGAAAGGGGCTTGGGGCGGTACTCCTCGTGAACGCGCGACGGATCGCCGCCGCCATCGCCACCGTCATCTCGGGGAAAGCCAGGAGGACTACGCGGTTCGTTGACCATCAAGACTTCCGCCGCGGGATCGCTGCTGTCGCACTCGGATGCGGTCTCCACGGAGCCAGTCGAACAGGCCGTAGAGAGTTTCGTCGGGCTCAATTGCCGTGACTTGTGGGGTGGCCGACTGACGGGCCACCACGTGTCTCATCCACCGCTGGAGCCGCGACCGACCGAAACGCTTGCGCCAGTGAACAGCGGGGAGCGAGGACACCACAGGAGCCGACCGATACTGGGTCGACGGCTGCCGGAGAAGGACTTCGCGGACGCACGCGTGAAAGTGCGTCGCCCCGCGGACGGGGAGCGCCTCGACGTCAAGTGGAGCCTCTTGAAGCCAGGTGGAGTCGTCGACGACGAAGACGAGCGCGCGGAGACGAATCTCGTGGTCCTCAGCTAATCCACCGCCGGAAACCATGATGATGGGAATCGAAAAAATCGCAACTTCACCAAAAAGTCGCTAAGACACCTGCCCCAAGGTGGGCGCCAACTGTCGTGGATCTAAGACTGACAGTAGAATGGGGGTAGGTATGAGGAGGCAAGATCCTAGCTATGGTGAAGTTGTACACACGAGTTTTACGAGTTCAGGCCCTTCGCAGAGGAAGTAATAGCCCTACCTCTCGGAGCCCGGGGGCGGTCGACTGAATTATGCGCGTGTGTGTTACAGGGGGTGTGAACCCTTGTGCCAGTGGAGGGGGTGGCTTATATAGAGTGCGCCAGGACCCCAGCCAGCCCATGTTACAAGTAGTTCAATGTACATAAAGAGGGAGCGTTACAGGTAACGTCCATAATAAAGTGATGTAAATAATCATTAAGTCTATGAGTAACGCCCGACCGTTGTTGTGCAGAGTGACTTTGGATCTTCTGTCTGTCGAGTGGTTTTTGTTACGGTCGAGTGACATCGAATCTTCCGAATGGAATGCTTCTGGTCGAGTGGATGCTGTTATCCTTTGAATACTTCTAACTTTAGGGAGATGTCCTAGGGGAGGGTGTCTAGGTCAGGCCTATGACCCTACCCTAGCTACATGGCTTCATCAGGTGGCGCCCCCTTCCCATGTCCAATTCGGCCTCCTCCCTTTTGGGGGGCACACCATCCCTTATGGGCTGGTTAGCCTCCCTCCTATGGCCCATAAGGCCCGTATCTTTCCCCGGGGGGGTTCCGGTAACCTCCCGGTACTCCGGAAAAATGCCCGAATCACTCGGAACCATTCTGATGTCCGAATGCAACCTTCCAACATATGAATCTTTACCTCTCGGCCATTTCGAGACTCCACGTCATGTCCGTGATCTCATCCAGGACCCTGAAAAAATTCAGTACATCAAATCACATAACTCATAATACAAATCGTCATCAAACGTTAAGCGTGCAGACCCTACGGGTTCGAGAACTATGTAGACATGACCGAGACACATCTCCGGTCAATAACCAATAGCGGAACCTGGATGCTCATATTGGCTCCTACATATTCTACGAAGATCTTTATCGGTCAAACTGCATAACAACATACGTTGTTCCCTTTGTCATCAGTATGTTACTTGCCCGAGATTCGATCATCGGTATCATCATACCTAGTTCAATCTCGTTACCAGCAAGTCTCTTTACTCATTCTGTAATGCATCATCCCGCAACTAACTCATTAGTCACATTGCTTGCAAGGCTTATAGTGATGATCATTACCGAGAGGGCCCAGAGATACCTCTCTGATACTCGGAGTGAAAATCCTAATCTCGATCTATGCCAACTCAACAAACACCATCGGAGACACCTGTAGAGCATCTTTATAATCACCAAGTTACGTTGTGACGTTTGATAGCACACAAGGTGTTCCTCCGGTATTCGGGAGTTGGATAATCTCATAGTTAGAGGAACATGTATAAGTCATGAAGAAAGCAATAGCAATAAAACTAAACAATCATTATGCTAAGCTAACGGATGGGTCTTGTCCATCACATCATTCTCTAATGATGTGATCCCGTTCATCAAATGACAACACATGTCTATGGCTAGGAAACTTAACCATCTTTGATTAACGAGCTAGTCAAGTAGAGGCATACTAGGGACACTCTCTTTTGTCTATGTATTCACACATGTATCAAGTTTCCGGTTAATACAATTCTAGCATGAATAATAAACATTTATCATGATATAAGGAAATATAAATAACAACTTTATTGTTGCCTCTAGGGCATATTTCCTTCACCTTTGTCATCGGTATGTTACTTGCCCGAGATTCGATCGTCAGTATCATCATACCTTGTTCAATCTCGTTACCGGTAAGTCTCTTTACTCGTTCCGTAATGCATCATCCCGCAACTAACTCATTAGTCACAATGCTTGCAAGGCTTATAGTGATGTGCATTACCGAGAGGGCCTAGAGATACCCCTCCGATACACGGAGTGACAAATCCTAATCTCGATCTATGCCAACTCAACAAACACCTTCGGAGACACCTGTAGAGCATCTTTATAGTCACCCAGTTACATTGTGACGTTTGATAGCACAAAAGGTGTTCCTCCGGTATTCGGGAGTTGCATAATCTCATAGTTAGAGGAACATGTATAATTCATGAAGAAAGCAATAGCAATAAAACTAAGCTATCATTATGCTAAGCTAACGGATGGGTCTTGTCCATCACATCATTCTCCTAATGATGTGATCCCGTTCATCAAATGACAACACATGTCTAGGCTTGGAAACTTAACCATCTTTGATTAATGAGCTAGTCAAGTAGAGGCATACTAGGGACACTTTGTTTTGTCTATGTATTCACACATGTATCAAGTTTCCGGTTAATACAATTCTAGCATGAATAATAAACATTTATAATGATATAAGGAAATATAAATAACAACTTTATTATTGCCTCTAGGGCATATTTCCTTCAGTGGGCGGCTGGCCGGCGGCGCCCGCTCGGCCCAGATCTGGGCCCGTTCGGGTCCCATCTGGGCTAGGACGGGCCTGTGGGTCGGGGCGCGACGGCGTTGCTCCTTGGTGGTGAGGCTAGGCGGCCGTGGCTGCGGTGGTGATGGCTCCGGCGGCCGGCGTGCTGCAGCATGGCTGCAGTGACTGTCCGGACCCGTTGGGGTCCGGCCGGGCCGGTGGCGGCCTGGCAGGTCCCTATTGCTATGTCCGGTCGGCTCCACGCGGCGGTGGAGGTGGTTCCCTCCTTCGGTTGCGTTGCGGTTATCATCGAGTCTGGTGTCTCCTTGTCCTACCTCCAGGTCTCATGTTGGTGGCCTCAGTGAGACAATGAAGATGGTGCGGTGTTCGTGGTGGCACAGGCTGGTGGGCGGCATGTTGGGCGGTGCGTTTTCGATTGTCTGGGGTGGCGGCGGTGGTTTCAGGCGCGAGAAATCTCTGGCGGCTCGTTCGCCACCGGCGCGACTGCGCCCGTGGGCGTTGCCGGACCCTCCTGAGGGGCGTCGGTGATACCCCTTCCCCACTGCCATGCATGTACCGGGGGAAACCCTAGTTGTTCGGATAGCAACGGCGTCGTCATCGCATTCCTTCATGGAGGTGTTGCTTGGTACGCGAGGCTTCGGAGTGTTTGACGGGTGGTGGTACTTCTTCGGAGGGTGCAGCGGGTGTCGGCCATCTTCGCTTAGTTGAGCTGCCGGCGTCGACATTTGTTTCTTTTTTTTCTCTCATTTTTCTTTTGGGCTCGTTTGTGTTGCGGCCCCATAAATACAGTACTAGGTGAGTATAGTTTGATTCATTATGACATATATTTTACTTATCTTGTATTGTAGACGTTGATACAATTTTCTACAAAACTGATCAATCATAGAAAAGTTTCACTAAGAGAAACGCCTTATATTTTGTATAAGGGAGGGATTGTCTCAGGATTGCTTGGTTGGTCTCTATTTCCACTATTAACTCTTCGACGGAGGGAGCGTGCATTATTTCTAAAAAAAAATACTGTATGGTGCACGCATCATTTAAAGGATGTGTAACCATTATTTTTGTTTAACTCCATAATGCCGCGTCACAGCTTTTATACCCAACTATAATCATTACGGTCAACTACACCAATATAGATACAGCCAAATAAAGATGCAAATACTGTATGGTGCATTTAAAGTACAAAGTTTAATCAGCCGGCAGTTAGTAACTCAATGGAACAGAAAAAAAAAGATGCAAATACCACTTATACTTGCGAGGGTAGAATTGCACATGAAAATGGTGCAAGGAAAAAGAAATTACAATGCCAAGAACATGCACCTGACTTAAAAGATCACATATTCCTGGGCTAAATTTCAAGACTATTGCACCGGCTGCAAGGCTTCACAACTTCTAACTCCACACTAAGGGGAACTTTCCCCAAAATGAATCTTTCCACGGCCAAGAGTGCTTTGCGGGCTTCCATCCTCATATGCTTGCTCATTTGGAGGCATCTACTATTTTCACTATCAGAGCACAAAATTTCAGGGTTCGAAGAGGTGTTCAGTGTAAGGTACTCTAGCGACTTCGCATTCTCAAGCATATGGCATGTTAGCTCAACCATGCTCTTTGCGGAACAAAAGCCAATGATAACCACATCCTTTATGTTCCTATGCACGTGTCCTGGCATCTGCCTTAGATCATGCGAAGATTCTCCTAAAACCGATTCTTGCCTCACGCGACCCGCATCTACCTGCATTGCATAGATGTTAATGTCAATCATAATAGTTAAAAGACGAAACATATACTCAAACTAATGCATGGCTCCACCAGGTATATAAAAGTAAATGTATAGAGCTATTCTAAGGTTGAGTGTAAAATATTTATTAAAAATAGATGTTAGTAAAACATTACATAGTTTTACTAGGGGTGTACGTATAGTTTACTACAATTTATAGACTTACGGATAATATGAAAGTCTCCAAGGAAGGACACGCATCGAGAATAGAAACCAGAGACAAATAATCATAGTCTGGGTTAAAAGCCCCAATACATAGGCATTGGAGCTGGAGGAATTTGCCAGGCACCACCAGTGTATCCCTCTGCATAATAAAATGCTTCAAATTAATTATAATAACGAAATGCAAGTTGCTACTGATTGTTATGTAATTCTAGTCTCTAAAAATGCAAACTATAAGAATATACCGCACAATACGAAGATATTTCGAGATCTTCAAGATGTGGCACCATGCGCAGAAGATCGGCCCAAGGATAATGAACAACGTCTTGACGACCTAACAAAGCATCAATGCATAGGTTCTGCAATGAATCACCAAGTGATAGCGGTATTAGGGTACCACCATAATAAAAAATGTGTAGATTAGGGGCTTTGCTCTTTATCACTTCCAGATTTCCACAATCCATGACAACCAGGTGGTTAAGCCGCTGCAACAGGCTAGGTATCTCCAAGAAAGATAATTCATTGCAGGACCTGAGTACCAGTTTCTCCAAAGCAATTGAACTGGAAAAAAGGCACCTTAACTCATCTTCTGTAATGCGCACACGAAAAAATTCGAGACTAGTCAGGCTTCTTAAGCGGCCAAGTCCTGTCGTGGGGCGGAGGGCACAATTGTTGAGATGAAGCTGCTGGATCGACTTGCCATTCCCATCTAAAAGTGAGCATGGAAAGTTGTACACATTTGTATGGGATTTTATTCGACAAAAAGCCGCCTCAGATATCTTTCGACAAATAGTTGCATGGGATTTTTTTGGACAAAGAGCTACATAAGTTGATAAAAGCTTCAGGTCAAGTTCTTCAATCCCTGGTTTGACAGCAATATGAAGCCAACGATCGAGATCGCAAGAGTTGTTGAAAAAGGGGAAACCACATATTTCAAGCTTGAGTGCCTTAACGCCAATGCCTGAGTGGTTTTTGAGAATGTGGTCGGTTTTCCTTGCAAGATCCATCGCTATTTCACATCGACATGACAATCCATCCACCCCGACATGCAAACCCAGTGTTTCCCTAGTTAAGCTGAGATTGGGAAAATGTCTCCAGTAACTTTTAAATGTATGAGACACGCAGGCAACACGTGCAGCATCTCGCAGAGGAAGCAGAGAATATATATGATGCCATATATCCTGCATGAACATGCATTGGAGAAAAAATCATCTTAAGAATTGTATATAGGCGAATAGTTGCTTCAGTTTTGAATAGGAAAAAAAAGGACCAGATGAAGTAACACTAAAAAAAATCTGATCTGAACATTGAAATGTGCACAAGACCATGTAAAAGTATTCAACAACTTAGGAGCTACAGCAAATTAAAAGTACATGACACGAACACAGTTTGCGCAGCTAGAATTGATCCACCAATTTGCGCAGCTAGAACAGACACAGTGATATTTTACTTGCAATACAAGTATGTTGCAAATTATCAGCATTTAATGACGAACCTCTAGAAGGGGTGGTCCTGAATATCTCGATTTTTTAACACTCCCAGAATTGTCATCATGTAGGCTGCAGGGTGAGCCCTTTCTTTTGGCTACGGATGAAGTCACCAATCCATCTGCAATACACGATGCATTTTTAGAATAAAAGAGATGCCGATGAAAGAGAACAAGAAGTATACTGCTCTTTTTATCTTGGGAAAACAGCACAAAAGAGTACTCCCGCGCAAAAACAAAAGAAAAACATATACAGATCGACCGCGAACATGCTCTCTTGGTAAGAGATTGAACAGATTACAGGCTCATCGCAAAAAAGAAGAAAAAAACAACTTGGTTGTGCCATCTCATGCACACACAACACATGACCGAGACAAATAGGCGGAGCTAGGTAGCTGAGAGGCGGACGGCTTACTGCGGCCTTGAGTTGGCCGGCGACGCCAATCCGGCTGCATAGACACGAGCCGATTGATTGCCAGCAACCCCATGGGTGTAACGACGAAACAGGCGGGCCGATTCTCTCTCTTCTCTCTCTCTCTCTCTCTCTCTCTCTCTTCCGATCGGCTGCTCTATTTATTTTCAGGCGGCAGGGCGAGCTTGCTCTGAATTCGGATTCAAGAAGGCGAGGCGGAAGGGGGATCGATCGCGTCGGCACCGGCCGCGGAGGGGCAGCCTAACGAAACACGACACGGGAGGAAGCCGGACTCTGACAGGACTCCTCTACCGTGCGCGGTAGCGAAAATATTCTACGCGATGCCCCTGTTCACAACTTCTACATAGGAGACGGCCCGTGCCTCCCGTGATACCTCATGGTGCGATTGGATCTGCGTGTAGGGATAGGATCAACTCTCCTGTAAAAACAATTGGGCCACTGCTACAAATCATCCGGACGATGTTTGGCAGAATTAAACCGCTGCTAGAGCCGTCCGATTTAGACGCTCTCAGCCGCAGGATGAGGCATCTCCTCCATGGCAGCAGCACCGCACAGAAGCTTCCCATGGCAGCACCGCGCAACACCGCCGGCGCCCGCCATCGCTCTATTGCAGCTCCGTCGGCGATTCATTGCAACGCCGGCGTTGCAACGCCGGCGAAGCTTCTACGGCCCTCCGGCGCTTCAATGCAACTCCGACGACGCTTCACTGCAGCTCCGGCGATGCTTCACTGCAGCTCCGGCGATGCTTCACTGCAGCTCCGGCGACGCTTCAACGACCCCGCGTGCTTCACTGCAGCTCTGGCGGCCCCCCGGCGATCCTTCATCGCAACGCCGGCGAGCCCCCTCTGCTTCACCGGCTGTTGCAGCCCCGCATCGTCGAGCGGTTGAGCTTGTTGATGTTTTGCACCTCCTCCTCGGCCTCCCTATTGCAGCAAGTGCGGCGAGAGGCTCTGCCTTGAGACACCATCAACGGCTGCAGCACCTCGCCGGACCCCTCGCGTCGCCGCCCACACCATGAGAAAAAATCAGCATGTGCGGCCATGGCGGGATGAAGCAGAATCGGGCGGGGATGAAGCAAGGAGATGGCGAGGTGTGAAGCAGGAGAGGTGCGGTCATGGCGGGATGAACCAGGGAGGCGGAGCAGGCAGGGATGAACCAAGGAGATGCGGGGATCAAAGTAGGAGAGATGGGCCATGGCGAACTTGCGGGGATGGTAGCTATGGCGTCCAAAAAGGAACGAGGCAGGAGGAAACGGGTGGATGGCCTGAAGATAACGCTAGGAGGTGCGGCGGCGAGCAGGCGCCACAAGGGACACGTGTAGCGAGCGTGATAGTTTAAGTTTCGTTACTATCAGTCAGCTTAAAACAAACGTTTTTCAAAACAATTTGGTTTTTAATGACAAAAAACGTGTCAGCACTCAGCAGCCCTGACATGATGGGCCCACCACCTAGCACACGCGACAAAAAATGGGCAAAAACGACAAATATGACTTACGGTCAAAATCAATTCACAAACAACTGTTGGTGATATTTTTTGGCTCCCCTGACCCTTTCGTGTAACGCTTAGACAGGCGCCACACTACACTGTGTAGCGCCTAACTGATAGACACTACACATCTGGGTAGCGTCACACCCCAAACTGGCTGAAAATTGCTAAGTCAGCATGAAACGCCTAAGAGCTATACAGTGTAGCGCCTAGACGCTTGACGTTGCACTAGTGGCCGCTTCATCTTGTAGTTGCAAATAGTGAAGCCACTAGTGCAACGCCTACACACTAGGTGCTAGCTCTCAGGCGTTTCACACTGACTTAGCAATTTTTGGACAGCCTGGAATGCGACGTTGCCAGACGTGCAACGCCTGTCAGTTAGGCGTTGCACAGTGTAGTGTGGCGCCCGGCTGTCGGGCTCTACGCGAAAGGGTTAGCGGAGCGAAAAATTCACCAATAATTCAGTTTGTGAATTGATTTCGACCACAAGTCAGAACAGTGATTTTTGCCCAAAAATGTGTTTGCCAGTACCTACATGCACCTCGGGATTCACATCGGTCAGCCATGAAGCAAATTCTTCATTATGTTCGCCTCACAACCTCTTATGGATACATCTTCGGCCTGCTCCCTAGGCTGTTCTTTCAGCCTTTTTCAGATGCAGACTAAACAGGCAATTCCGATGATCCGCGATCCAAGGGGGGGAGGGGGCATGCGGTCTCTTTCGGCCCCAACCTGATCGCCTGGAGTGCTCTCAAGCAAGTAGCAAATGCAAGTGCAGAACTTATTTGGATATAGCCTTTGCTTCATGAGTTACGTACCTCAACGACAACCACCAGTTCTTTGATGTGATAACATTGGTGCTACACACCTTTCATCTAATCCAGTATTTCAGATCAAGTTTATCTCCTCTAAGGATCAGCTTGCGGACATCTTCACCAAGCCGTTGCCATTACCCTTGTTTAAAAATTGTCGGCGCAATCTCAACTTGCGGAAGACGGTTGAAATTGAGGGAGGGTATTAGACTTGTATGTAGCTGCATATATGACGTGTAGTTGTACATGTAATCTCTTTATAAATATATAAATTCCAACGCCGCTAAATTTTGTTTAATAAAATAAATGTGTGCATCAGAGAAGAACAAAAGAAATGATGCAAATACCACTTATTATTGCCGTGTAGAATCACGCACACACGCACACACAAGGTGCAACAAAGAGAAATTACAATGGCAAGAACATGCACCTGGGTTAAAAGATCACCTTATTCCTGGCCTAAATTCTAAAGAGTATTGCACCGGCTGCAAGGCTTCACAACTTCTAACTCTACGGTAGATGGAACTTTCCCCAAAATGTGTCTTTCCACGGCCAAGAGTGCTTTTCGGGCTTCCATCTTCATATACTTGTTCATTGGAAGGCATATACCATTTTCACTTTTAGAACACAAAATTTCATCATCCCCGGAGGTGCTCAGTGTAAGGTACTCAAGCGACTTCACATTCTCAAGTATATGGCATGTTAGCTCAACCATGCTGGTTGCAGAACAGAAGCCAATGATATGCACATCCTTTATGTTCCTATGCATGTGGCCTGGCATCTGGATTAGATTATGAGAAGAATTTCCTAAAACTGATTCTTGCCTCACGCGATCTGGCTCTACCTACATTGGATAGATGGCAATGTCAATAACAACAGTGAAAAGACAAAACATATACTTGTATTAATGCTATATAACTTAGTAAAACTGCACATAGTTTTGCTAGGGGTGTATGTACAACTTCTACTACACTCTGTAGACTTACGGACAATACAAAAGTCTCCAAGGAAGGACATGCATCGAGTAAAGAAACCAGAGACAAATAATCATAGTCTGTGGTAAGAAACCCAATACATAGTCGTTGGAGGTGGAGAAATTTGCCAGGTACCACCAGTGTATCCATCTGCATAAAAAATGATTTAGATTAGTTATCCCACTAAAGTACAGGTTACTGCTTGTTGCGTAGTTCTGGTGTCTAATAATCCAAACTATAAGAATATACCGGATAATACGAAGATATTTCAAGAGCTTCAAGATTTGGCACCACGTGCAGAAGATCGGCACAAGCATGATGAACAACGTCCTGATCTGAAGCATCAATGTATAGGTTTTGCAATGAATCACCAAGTGATAGTCGTACTAGGGTACCACGATATCCAAAACTGTACAGATGAGGGGCTTTGCTCTTTATCACTTCCAGATTTCTACAATCCTCGACAACCAGGTGGCTAAGCCGCTGCAACAGGCTAGGTATCTCCAGGAAAAATAATTCATCGCAGGACCTGAGTGTCAGTTTCTCCAAAGCAATTGAACTGGAAAAAAGGCACCTTAACTCATTTTCTGTAATACGCACATAAAAAAAATTTAGACTAGTCAGGCTTCTTAAGCGGCCAAGTGCAACCGTGGGACGGAGGGCACAATTGTTGAGATAAAGCTGCTGGATCGACTTGCCACTCCCATCTAAAAGTGAGCATGGAAAGTTGTACACAATTGCATGTGATTTTTCAGATATCTTTCGACAAAGAGCCGCATGAGATTTTTCTCGACAAAGAGTTGCATGAGATTCAATAAGCTGGAGGTCAAGTTCCTCAATCCCTGGTTTGACAGCAATATGAAGCCAACGATCGAGATCACACGAGGTGTTGAAAAAGGGGAAATCACATATTTCAAGCTTGAGCGCCTTAACGCCAATGCCTGAGTGGTTTTTTAGAATGTGGTCGGTTTTCCTTGCAAGATCCATCGCTACTTCACATGGACATGACAATCCATCCATCCCGTCATCCAAACCCAGTGTTTTCCTAGTTAAGCTGAGATTGGGAAAACAACTCCAAGAACTTCTAAATGAATGAGACACGCAGGCAACACGCGCAGCATCTCGCAGAGGAAGCAGAGAATGTATATGATGCCAAATGTCCTGCATGAACAAGCATTGGTGAAAAGATCAACTTAGGGATTGTAAAGGCGAACAGTTGCTTCAATTTTGGAAAGGAAAAATAGGATCATATGTAATAACACTAACAATAAGGTAGTTATATCTCAGCATTCAAATGTGCACAAGACCATGTAAACGAATCCAACAGCTTTAGCAGCTACGGTGAAAAACACAAACATATGCACCGCAGTGGACTACGAAGCCAACAAAAGCACAGGGTAGCACAATCACACGGGAAGAAGTTGAAGCAACTAGTACGGGGATAGCTATAGCTAGGAAAGTAGGAAGTCTAGTCCTTATGAAGAGATAATTTTATTTAGCTAGTATTGATCCACCAATTTGCGCAGCTAGAACCGTCACAGTGATATTTTACTTGCAATATAAGTAAGTTGCTAATTATCAGCATTTTTATGGCGAACCTCTAGAAGGGGTGGTCCTGAATATCTCGATTTTTTATCAATTCGAGAATTTTCATCATGTATGCAGGGCGAGTCCTTCCTTTTAGCCAGGGATGAAGTAACCAGTCCATCTGCGATACACCATGCATTGGTTAGAAATTAAAGAGATGCCGATGGAAGAAAACTACATGTATACTGCTCTTTTATTCTTCGGGGAAAAGAAACTGTAAACGGCAGACACAAAAATATTTGTACAGATCGACCGCCCAGCCCTCTTGGTAAGACATTGAACAGATTACAGATTAATGGCAAAAAAAAAGAAAAATAGAGCTTGGTTATAGGCTGTTGATGCTAAAAGAAACGTGCTGAACTAGATGTCATCAGGACATGAAGACACAACACATGGCAGAGATGAATAAACAGAGCGGCCGAGCTAGGGAGCTGAGAGTCGGGCGGCTTACTGCGGCCTTGAGTTGGCCGGCGACGCCGATCGCGCTGCATAGACATGAGCCGATTGAGTGCCGGCAGCCCCATGGTACGGTGCGACGACGCCAGGCTCGAGAGCACAGATCAGGCGGAGCGATTCTCTTTCTTTCTCTCTCTCCCGGTCGGCTGCTCTATCTATTATTTTCAGTTTTGAGGCAGCAGGGCGAGCTTTATCTGAATTCGGATCCAAGAAAGAAGGCGAGGCGGAAGGGGGATCGATCACGTCGGCACCGGCCGCGGAGGGGCAGCCTAACGAAACAAGACACCGGGGGAAGCCCGACTGACGGGACGGGACTCCACCACCGCACACACCGTATATTCTTTTGCAAGGTGGACCCCATTATTCAGCGGACACGTCTACACAGCGGCCGAGTGCTTCCTAGCGTTCTGGAGCAGCCGGCCAAAAAAGAAAAAATTTGGTCTTTAATTTATAAAAAAATAGTTTGTTTCTATTGTTCTTTTATTTCTAATGAAAAAATCACCTGATCCTTTTCTTCACCGTGTATTAAATGCTCGAACAACTATCACCTAAAATGCATGTGTTTTGTTCTCTTGTGCATTTAATTCATGGTGTTAAAAATTCAAAAAGGCATAACTTGCAATCCTCGCGTCAGAACTAAGATTCATTTTCATCGTTGGAATCCTCGTGACGTGCTCTTTAAAATTAGATCCCACATGGCTATATTCACAACTTACTTTCCGTTTGATGCAACTATCTAGTAGTCACTATGCAACTACATGACAGTCGATGTGCAACATTTTCCTTACTTATGAACGTACAGTTTTCACACGTGCGAACAGATGTGAACGCATTTTATTCGGGGTTTTGGCTTTTCTAAAAGAACTCATAACTCTTGAGTCGAACATCAGAATTAAGATCTGCTTTCACCATTGGAACCCGCACGACGTGCTCTTTGAAACTAGATCCCGCATGAGTATGTTTCAAAAAAAATATTATTGTGTGCAACTCAATCCCTGTTAGGGGCAACTGCCTAATAATCGGTGTGCAACTATCTAAGAGTCAATGTGCAACTTTGCCCTACTCATGGAGGTGCAGTTGTCAGTGATGGCACCTCCCCTAGCCTACCCCTAACAATAAGATGTGCAACTTCTGTTGCGTAGGTCAACTGCCTAGTAGTTGACGTGCAACTTTCCCTTGCCCGTGGATGTGTGGGTTTCATTATTTGCTGCCTCAGTCAGCTATCTAACAGTGGATGTGCAACTTTGGATTCTTCCCCGATCAACTGCCTAACAGTGATGTACAAGTGTCCCTGTACCCCATGGATGTGTAGTTTTCCCTGCTAGCACCCCGTCCGAACCACCCCTACTAGTGAGATGTGCAACTTTAGTGCCCCATCTATATGCATCTTTTTAGTGCCCCCATGGAAGTGTAGTTTTCTCCATCCAACTCTCCCTGTCAGTGAGATGTGCAACTTCGCCTGTTGCCCCAGCCAACTGCCTAGCAAACTATGTGCAACTTCATATGTTGCTCCCGCCAACTAAAACTACACATTCACAAGTAGAAAGAGGAAGGAGTTGCACATCGACTATTAGGTAATTGGATGGAATAACAGACTAAGTTGCATATATTGTTGGCAGGGTGGGAGGGACAGGCTGTGCATGAAACCATAGTTAGATTCACGTCTGAACATGGGGCTTCTCAGCGATTTGAGCTTATGGGCCATCCGATCTCGAGCTTGATGCGTTCTGCACCGTCAGATCGGCCTCCTGGTTGTTCTCAGCCGTTGGATATAATGGATGGATAGAGCAATGGGCAGTGAATTTTTTTCTCACCGTGGGATATTAGGCGTGTCTCTCTGATCGGTGGGCCGCGCCGCTGCCGGGCCACACCTGTCAGTGGCTTAGGTGCGCAGACCCCCGGTGCGGGTAACCCGCGGTCAAAAAATCGTGCCACCGCGTGTAATTTCTTGATCCCGCCGAGGGCGTTTACGGAATTTCGCGTCCTTGCCCTTGCGTGGCGTGCCATGGGTGGGTCGTTTCTGTGTAAAGCAGGGGAGCGAGCCCGATTGGGCGAGAACCCTAGCCGCCATCCCCGCCACGTTCCTCTCCTTCTCTCCCGCATTTCATCCCCTTTCCTCTCCCATCGCCGCATTCGCCGCCACCGCTGCTCTCCCCGTCGTCACCGCGCCGCCATCCCCGCCTCCTCCCTGGGTGCCGCATCCCCTCCCTCTTCCTCTCGCGTCGCCACCGCTGCTCTCCCCGTCGCACTCGCGCTGTCATCCCCGCCTCCTCCCTGGACGCGGCAAACACGAGGAACAAGGATGGCGACTGGGCGCTGCAGGCGCACTGAGCATGCCCCGGAGCCCCGCGGCCTCTGGTTCGGCTTCTCGACCGGCCGCCGCCTCTGCGCATGGGACGACTCCGTCCCTCGCATCTCTCTCGCGCAGTCGTCGCCATCCTGCGGTCTTCGTCCTTCCGCCCTCCCTTTCTCCAGCCTGAGCCACTGCCAGCATGGGAGTAGGTCCGCGGTTCCATCACTCCGCTCGATCTACTGATTACTCGCGTGCGGCGGCAGAAGGAGGTCCTGCAGCCTGCTTCGGCACAACTCCTCGCGCCTCAGCGTCGTTTCCAACGTCGACGTGTGGGTCGACTTCTCCAGCGGTGTTTTCGGCTAGGTGAGGCCCCCATCACCGCTGAGGACCAGTCCACCGCGCTCGCCGGCGCACAGAGCACGCCTCTCCATGTTGTGCTCCAGGGCGTCGCTGATGCTCTCCCTGTACATGCCTTCACCTTAGTGAGACGATTCTTACTTAATAATTATGTTCAATGCTCAAACTGTTGGTCAACCATAAGATACTGGACTCACTGCAAGGATATTTGTGTTGTAGTCTGCATGTATTGGTGTCTACGCAAGTTCCTGAGTCGACAAGGCCACTCCTAAGGCAAATTGCAGTTGCAGGTATTGGTGCTTTAATAGATTTTTCCTTGTGGTGTAGTTAGTTCACCTTTCTTTTCTTATCGGGTGTATACGTACCACCTACACAATATGTGCATTGAGTTTTTTCTGAAGTACCCTAATCAATTGTGTGCTAATTTTAACAGGAATCAGCTGCTCCAAGGTAAGAAGCTTGGGCTGGTGTGGAGAGAACCTTGAACTCTCGCCGTCATGTCTGCAGTCTGCTCTGTACTGCCATCAGTACCTATTTTCATGTAGGTTATGCTCCTCTTCCCTTTTGCTTATCATACATAAACCACTTACTTATTTTCACACCCCCCTAATTATTTTGAGATATTCCATACCATGTTATCTGAAAACATTAGCGAGTCACTTTAATTAATCTCTTCATATATCTCAGATTATTCAAGCTGTCCTTTTTGTTCTCCTATGTCCTTTCAAGTCCCAAGTCAATAACTTTCTTACAAGATTCTTTATTTTATCCTATTAGATTCCAAATCTGACTTTGGGCAACTGCTTGAGGGAGTTTCCACTTCTCTTTTTGTGTGTGATTCTTGCTATAATGGCTGAACTGGTAATGTTGTGTGCATACTATTGAAGCACCTATTAAGTTTAAATCATCCGAAGAATGAGATCATGGTGACGAAATCAGATAAACGCATTTCTTAATCCTGCATTTAGTTTTTCCTTCCTATTTCACTAAAATGTGTACTAACATTTTCTGAAGAACAGAACTAGGGCAGTGCACAACTGCACATATAAGATTTATTTGTTCTTCTTTCATGTTGGAGGGAGTGGCAGTACCTTGCCAATTAAACTACATTCTTTCTTATTAGAGAGCTTTGTATATTCTCTAGCAGCTTAATGCTTTCTTTCTTGGCTGTGATTTATTTGGCATTTGAGGTGATCACAAATAGGAGTTGCGACAGAAAAATGTCGTTTTATTTCCTCTCATGTGACTGGCCAGTTTTGGGCGTTCATTTCATGCCCAGAGTCTTGCAAGTTGTACCCGAGATTTGCTATGGTTTCTTATGTCTTTGTTTCATGTTTATTTTGGGTTTTGCTTTTTGGCCTCAAATCCAGTGTATCCTTGATTCTATATTTATTGAATAAATGTCTGCAGTCTGCATTTAGTTCTGTAACATAGAAGTTTGGCCTGCTCCACTTCATCTCCAGCCACTGGTCCACTGTTTCTCTGGTTTTATCATAAAAAGGAAGATACTGCTTTTTTGTAGCTCATTGGTATTTATAGCCTTTATAGGAGGCTGGTTCTTAAAATGGCTAATTAACAAGCAACAATGTAGATGCGTACCTTCCACTATCTGATCTTTCCCCGTCCCACAGACCATATAAATGCATGCGTCAGAAGGCTGATTAGAAACTGGTCTTTAGTACCGGCTGCCGTCTATCTGAAAGATCAAACATTTACTTCCTCCTATTCTAATGCCGATGGTTTGCTTTTGTGATTGTAGACCGACTTGCGATGTTGAGTAGGTCACCACATTCAAAGACGAGCACTTAGAGAAGTGTGTGCTCGCCAAGGACGTCCCAATTAATGGGTTTCTTGAGAGTTGGCTACACACCTTTGGTTTCAGATGCACCCAACAGGCATACATGAGGTCTGCCCTGAGTTTTACCTTGGTCTTGCAGTTAGCAAAACAACTTTTTGGAATGTTCAAGGTCATGGTTCTATACTAAATAGTACCAGCTTGCTGCCTTTGTCGACTTCAATTACATTTAGTTAAGTCTTTCATCCATCCATATTTTTTGAGATTTGAAACCAGGGTGCACATCACAATATGTCAACCATGATGTCAGGAGCCCCTTATGCCGCTTTCTTTTGGGTTCGAGCATGTTTGATTGCTAATAGCAAACTTTTTTGAAAGAAATGAAGAATATAAAAATAACTTCCTTTTTTCTAACATGGCTTGATTTATATTTGCTTGTACATATTCAATGATGAGATAGTCTCCGATGTCTACTAGGTCCAAACAAGAATTTTTTTCTGAGTCAGAACCAACAGCCCCAATTTAAAAGAAGTATAGAAATGAACAAATATTTGCAAGCTAGATTATTTAGACTACGGTAGGATTTGTCGGGATAATTAGAGATGGTCATGGATAACTTGGTCAAACCAAATAGATAAGAACACACCTGAATCCAGGCTTGTGCTCTGTTTTGTATGTCTCGTGTACGAGCAGAGTCTTTGTGTATGTTGTAAGCTAGAACTATTTGTACCTACCAAAACCTATCTGTGTGCTGATCAATACCTGAATGTTCAAAAACTATACTTAGGCGGGTTTCCATATTACTCTGTGTATTCTTATTACTTTGTTCCCCTTGTGTCTGTGCATCATGGTGACCCGATTGTCCATTTCTTCTTTGATAGCCTTCAAGACTTCAATTAAGATATTAATACTTGGAGTTCATGAGTTCACATTAATCGTCTGATGGATTGTAAATGCAAGAAACTACTTTGTGTGTTTTAATCTCTTTTCTCCCACTGGTTTTCCTATGAAACTGGAGGGCTTAATGAGTGTTTTGGACATGTTCTATCAAGACATTTTCCATGTACATATTGAGTTCAGATGTTATTTTCTCATGTTGTTTCTTCAGATTGTTATTTCCTCCAGGAAAATCATTTTTTCTTCACTTCTTGGGCCACCATTACCTAACTTTTCTTCGAGCGGCGAGGAACTTTAGCCATTCTTGGCAAAGGACATCCGAAGACTCTGACAGATAACATATTTGTTGGCATTGACATTTGTCATTCTTGGAACTTTTTTAGGCTGCTGCCCTATTGTCACTAGCCTTTTTTCTTTTGTATAAACATCTTGCATTCAGTATTTTCTACTATTTGACTGCCCCTTAATCCGCTACTCAGGCTTTGGTCATTTTTTATATAAAAATGACTTGATCTAATTATTGTGAACGGTCTTTGGACCTACAGAATGTATTCCTTTCTATAGTATATCGTTACCTATCAGACTGTGTTGCTTTTGATGTATTGATAGTGTATAACCAGTGCATCAATTGAACCTTTTTTACCTTTCTTTTGGTATATTTTTAGTGTATACTGGAGTTTTAGACTCTGCGCCACAGTGCTGATCAAGACACCGCGCTTCAGGTAGTATAGAAAAAAATTATGGAAGTTTGTCTAAACTTTACGCCTTGTACAGAGACATAACACAATTGAGTGGCTAAACTTTATGCCCCATTGCTTTTAAACAAATTAAGTACTTCTACTTTGTCATAGGCATGTAAATGAAGTTATTATTTTGGATAACATGCTAAGCTTGTGCCATAATAATAGTATACGTGCACACACGCTTAGCAACAAGAGTTGGGACCCGACAACGCGCGCCAAGGTGCGCTGCTGGTCTAGTCCATAGTATTATAGGGTGCACATCGACTACTAGGTAGTTGGTTGGGGCAGTAGACTGCTTGCACATCATAAAGTCTACTTGCACATCATAAAAAGTTGGTTGTCATGGTTGTTAGGTTGCGACATCATAGGAAGTTGGATCATCCAGCTCTAAAAATAATTTAAAAAAATTGCACCATGTAGTACTAAAGTTGCACCATATAGCATCAAAGTTGGCATTGGAAATATTTCATCAAAATGTACCCATACATGATCTAGTTTGAAAGATATTCCCGTAAGGATTCCAACGATGAAAATGGATCTGAATTCGGACACACGCTTCACAAGATATGGCTTTTTAAAAATTTAAAAACCCGAAATAAATGTACGTACATCTGTTTTCTGTAAATCAAAGTGACTAGTGTGGATGTGCAACAACATACATGCGCTAAAGGACAAAACTTTTACACATGCATGCGCTGTGAAGGCGGCCGCTCGGTTCAGCCAATGAGCCCGCGGATGATTAGCTATTTGCGTTGTTCAGCGAGTACGTCCCAGGGTGGGTTCCACGGGGTGGATACATATATATACGCGACTCGTGCAAGGATAGGGTAGGAAGGAACAAATGACTAAGCTGTGTTGTAATTTGAACTCACTGTGTGGGAGGTTGGGTGGAACAACAAGCTTCCTTTTGATTTCATCCATGAATCTCCGTCTCCAACCTTTTCGATTTCGTCCATGAATCTCCGTTTTCAAGCTTGGCTACGGTTTGGGTAGAGGAAGAGTAGCTCGTCCCTAACACCTGGTATCAGATACAATTCGATATCCTGGATCTTCCCTCGCACCACCACCGCATGTGCTTTCGAGCTCGCCGGTGAGAAGCAGCCATGGAGGCACTGTCGTCGGAGTCTAAGGCGTTGTACGATCTATTTCGCGCCGACATCACCACCAACGTCGACTCCCTCATCTACGCGAGCCAGGACTGCGTCCTCAAGTGTGTGCAGAAGATGCTCGACAACACACATCAGGGTGTGAATCTGAGTAGTTCCTTGCTCAATGTGGTGCGGATTGATGGGTCCTTGACGTCGAAGATTGATGCGGTGCGTGAGGATCTCGGTGTCGACATCGCACAACTGCGTCTCGCCGAGGACAAGGGTGCTCGCACGGAGCCGCAACGTTCCCCTAGCGCCTTCTCCTCCCACGCGGATGATGCGTCGTCAGGTACGGACGACCAGTTGCAAACTAATGGTCGCGGTGACAAGGATCAACACCCGAGGCCGTCCAATTTGTACGTGCCTCCGCATGTTCCAGGTGTGCATAACCGATTATCGCTGCCTATTACACTCGTTCTTCATCCCTAGTCTGAACCGGAGCCGTTGTTATCCGCACCTCGTGTTGAATTGCCCTGATTCGATGGTAGTCATCCTCGTTTTTAGCAATCACAATGTGAGATTAATTTGCTCTGTGGGGTACCCTGGCTCATCATTGTATTAAGTATGCTTCCTCTTAGTTTGAGGGGGCAGCCGTTCGTTGGCTCGAATCTGTTCAACGGCGTGCTCCCCGTGTAACCTGGAGTGATTTTTGTCAATTATTGAGCATCAGGCTTTGATCCGTACATTCTTCCATATTACTCAACTTACTTCGAGTATTTATTATCTGGAGCACTTTTCTGAATTGTATGATCAATTGACTGCTTATGAGTCTTCTCTAGATCCATTGTACTATGTCACTCGTTTCCAGGAAGGTCTGAAACTTGATGTTCCTCGTTCCGTGGCGATGCAGAAACCTAAGGATTTTTACGCTGCTTAAGAGTTGGCCCTGCTCCATGAGGAACTGAGTGAGCTCTGTCCACCTTCTCCTGTGCAATCATTTCCTAAGAAGATATTCTCTGGCACTCCAACTACTGTTGCTAAATCATCTGTTGCCGACAATTCCACTGTTCATGTTCCTACAAAACATGCTCCTCCTGATGATAAATGGGCAACACTTAGAGCATTTCATAACTCCAAAGGATTATGTTTCATTTGTGGGGGGAAATGATCTCGAGACCATCAGTACAAAAGTTCTGTCAAGTTGCATTTTGTGTAGGAACTAGTGATCATTTGGACTCTAGTTCCACTGACTCCTGTGTTGCAGATAGCTATGTTTCTTATGAGCATGTTATGTCAATTTCTGAGGCTGCTCTGGGCACTACTACTTCTCTTCATACTATTAAGTTAACTATGCAGTTGCATGGCAAGCAATTACTCTTTCTGGTAGATTATGGCAGTACAAAATTTTTTAGATACATCTCTGCAGTCTGAATTACAAGATGTGGTTCTTGTTCCTCCATATTCAGTTACAGTGGCTGCTGGAACTCAGTTGACTTGTCAAGCACAGTTGCATCATTATGCATGGGTTTCTGCTAACACTGAGTTTTAGATTGATTTCAAGTTCTTGCCCTTGTTGGGAGTTTACGATGGCATCTTAGGAGTTGATTGGTTAAGTATGCATAGTCCTATGCAGGTTGATTGGTCATAGAAATGGATGTCTTTCATGCTGATACGTCTCCAACGTATCTATAATTTTTTATTGTTCCATGTTGTTATATTATCAATCTTGGATGTTTTACAATCATTTATAGTCATTTTATATCATTTTTTGGTACTGACCTATTGACATAGTGCCAAGTGCCGGTTGCTGTTTTTTCATGTTGTTTACATCACAGAAAATCAATATCAGACGGAGTCCAAATGCTCCGAAACTTTACGTAGATTTTTTATGGTCCAGAAGGAACATAACGGGCCCTGGCTACGCCTGGGGGGTGCCCCGAGGGAGGCACAACCCACCAGGGCGCGCCCTGGTCGGTTGTGCCCACCTCGGGTGCCCCCCGGACCGCCTCTTTGCTCTATAAATACCGCAATATTCCAGAAACCCTAGAGGAGTCGACGAAATATTCATCCAGCCGTCGCAGAGTCCAGAATCACCAGATCCAATCTAGACACCATCTGGGATGGGGTTCACCACCTCCATTGGCGCCTCTCCGATGATGCGTGAGTAGTTCTTTGTAGACCTTCGGGTCCATAGTTAGTAGCTAGATGGCTTTCTCTCTCTCGTTGGATTCTCAATACAATGGTCTCCTAGAGATCCATATGATGTAACTCTTTTGCGGTGTGTTTTGTTGGGATCGATGAACTTTGAGTTTATGATCAGATCTATCTTTTTATATCCATGAAAGTTATTTGAGTTTCTTTGATCTCTTATATGCATGATTTCTTATAGCCTCATATTTCTTCTCTGATATTTGGGTTTTGTTTGGCCAACTTGATCTATTTAACTTGCAATGGGAAGAGGTGCTTTGTAGTGGGTTCGATCTTATGGTCCTTGATCCCAGTGACAGAAAAGGAAATGACACGTATGTATTGTTGCTACTAAGGATAAAACGTTGGGGTCTATCTCTACATAGATAGATCTTGTCTACATCATGTCATCGTTCTTATTGCATTACTCCGTTTCTCCATGAACTGAATACACTAGATGCATGCTGGATAGCGGTCGATGTGTGGAGTAATAGTAGTAGATGCAGGCAGGAGTCGGTCTACTAATCTTGGACGTGATGCCTATATAATGATCATTGCCTCGATATCGTCATAATTATTTGAAGTTCTATCAATTGCCCAACAGTAATTTGTTCACCCACCATTTGCTATTTTTCTCAAGAGAAGCCACTAGTGAAACCTACGGCCCCCGAGTCTTCTTTCTCATATATTTGCCTTTGCGATCTACATTTTCCTTGCATTTATTTTCAGATCTATTAAACCAAGAATACAAAAATACCTTGCTGCAATTTTTCTTTATTTATTTTATTTGGCGTTCGATCTATCAATTTACTACAAATTTATCTCACGTCCGTTTGCCACTTGAGGCGCCGTACCCCAAAAGGGATTGATAACCCCTTTAACACGTCGGGTTGCAAGGATTTGTTATCTGTGTGCAGGGGCTGTTTATGTTGTGTTGCTTGGTTCTCCTACTGGTTTGATAACGTTGGTTTCATATCTAAGGGATATACCTACCGCCGCTATGTTGCATCATCCCTTCCTCTTTGGGGAAATACCAACGTAGCTTCAAGCGACATCACATGCATAAAGGGGAGTTGGTAATATTGCAAGGATTGCTACCTCATGATACAACTTTTCCGGGCTCCTCCCACTTGCTGCACCTCCCAGTTGCCCCTGCCTCCTGGGATAAAGCAACCACAGCTGCCGCCTCTCTGCAGGCCAAGTTCAACAACGGTGGTGGCCAGGTGCACCCCGTGAACAGTTGGGAGGCATATGTGGCTAGAACCCCTGCTATTGACTTCTTTGCTCTGCATGGTACGCCTCTTAGTGGGCGGGCTGAAATCTGCTTTGGGCCGGGAGCGCAGTTGGGTCCGGATCTCCCCGGCAGGAGCACACAGGAGGATGGGCTCTCTGGAGGGGATCTTGTCAATGCCATCGTTTCACGTGTGTCCTCCCTCCCATCCGATCTGCGGCAGCGGTTTGTTGGACGGGTTGCTGCTCTTCTATCCCCGTCTCTACTAGGTGTGCCGTCTACAGAGCCAGCAGGAGGGCAGACCAAGAGGAAGCTATTTGCTTCCAGGACCAAGATTTCCAAGAGCTCCCGTCAAGCTGTGGCTGGACACTCATTCATGACCTCCAGGAAATCTCAAGCTCAGTTCTGTGTTCGCCTGGGCCTGATCAAGAACGTCAAGGAGTTCAAGGATGACACCCTGAAGCTGTACCTAAGTTTCTTCAAGAACCCTGTGCCACAGCCTCTCCTCGCCAAGCTTGCTGAAGTTGCAGGGATTACTGCCCCCCCGTGTATCAATCTCCCAGATGAGGATCTGCAGCTCATCCTAGATGAGCTGAACGCTACTGCCAACTGAATCTCTTGCCCAGCATGGTTGTTACTCATCCCTCATGGATACTACAACATCTCCTTCATCTAGGTACCCCACTGCAGGTTGGGCCGCGCAGACTGCGCTAGCCCCAGTTGTATCCCAGTGTATTTGGCCTGTTTCCTTAGTTGTCCCGAACTTAAGTTACGCGCCGGTGGCGCCTGACTGTGTCTGTTTGTTGTGAGTTGAGTCCTGTGTCTGGTCTTGGTCGGCGGTGGCGTCGAACCAAAGATTTGTATTCACTTCTAGTGTCGCGCGGGTTGCGCCTACCTCTTGTATTCACGTGCCGGTGGCGCCTGATACTGAACCTTTGTATGTCCGGGTCGCGCCTTGGGCGCCTGCCATCTGTAAGCACGCGCCGGTGGCACCTGATCATTTCGTTGTCTTGCTGTTCCATCTTGTCTATTTGGCACCAGGCCTATGGCTGGTTGTTTCACCTAGTTCCCATGGATGAGAAGCTATCTGTGCTTTGCTGGAATGTGCGCGGTCTTAATGACCGTGCTAGACGTTTGGTAGTAAGATCCTTAATTGCCCAGTGCCGATGCTCGATCCTCTGCCTGCAAGAGTCAAAGTTGTGCTCCTTTTCTGAGGAGGATAGGAAGGAGCTAGGGGGAATGATGCTTCAAGGTGCAGTTGCGCTGCCTGCCCAAGGCACAAGAGGAGGCATTATCTTGCTTTGGGATACAACTCAGTACACCATCTCCGATGTAGTGCTTAAGGAATTCTCCATCACGGCCCTTGTTAAACCCCTGTATGGATGCCCATGGACAATTTCCACTGTGTATGGACCTCATGATGATCAAAGGAGAGCCAGCTTCCTATTAGAGCTGCAGGAGATAGCTAATTCAGTAAGCACCCCATGGCTAGTCTTAGGCGACTTTAACCTCATAACCTCGGCGGCAGACAAGAACAATCCTAACGTGGATCGGCGATGGATGCTTCGCTTTCGGAATGCCCTGCACACCTCAAGTCTGAAGGAGATTGACCTGATCGGACGGCGGTACACTTGGTCCAACGAACAATCTCCGCCAAGTTGGTCCGTCTGGACCGTGCGTTCTGCACTGCGGATTGGGAGCTCAAATTTCGGGCAGCTAAACTTCTCCCTCAGTCTTCTTCCATTTTGGATCATTGCCCGCTGCTCCTAGTGAATGAGGGGATGATAAAAAAACATAGAAGGTTCCAGTTTGAGTTATATTGGCAACACATCCATGGGTTCCAGGAGGTGGTGGCTGCGGCTTGGAATAGTTTGCCAGGATCTAATGATCTGATTAGCTCGTTTAATATTAAGCTTAGGACCGTTGCGCGTGCGCTTACTGTCTGGAGCAGGACAAAAATTGGAAACCTACAACTCCAGTTCGCGGCAGCGCAGGAGCTTATTCTGCGATTAGAATCTGCTCAAGATGAGAGGGCCTTGACTACTCATGAGTCGACAATTCGTCCAATTCTGAAGTCTCGATGTCTTGGCCTTGCAGTCCTGCTCAGAATTAAGCAATGCCAAAGAGTTAAAGTATCTTGGCTAAAGGATTCTATGTCCAGTTCCAAGATGTTCTTCATCAAGGCTAATTCTCGGGCAAAGAGGAATGCTATCCACTCCATGCTAAACTCCAATGGTGTGCTGCTTAGTGACCAGGAGGGCATACTTGACTCAGTTGGTGAGCATTTCAGGACGGTTCTGGGCACTCCGAGTGAAACATCATCGGCATTATGTTGGGACTTCCTCAAATTTAACCCTACAAATCTGCAAGATCTAGAACAAAATTTTTCCTTGGAGGAAATAAAGGAGGCGATCTGGGACATGCCAGTGGACAAAGCTCCGGGTCCCGATGGGTTCTCCGGAGCATTTTACCGTGTTTGTTGGGACACAATCAAAGACGACCTTCTGTGTGTCTTCCAGCGGTTGTTCAATCTCAATGCTCGATCGCGCCATAAAATAAATGATGCGTTGATTGTACTGATTCCAAAGAAGAAGGACCCCATGGGGATCGGTGACTACCATCCCATTAGCTTCATTCACAGTCTTATGAAGATCATCATGAAGGTCCTCTCAAGAAGATTAGCACCACGGCTGCCATCTCTCATCTCAAAATACCAGAGCGCGTTCATTAATGGTCGTTGCATCCAGGAAAACTTCATCTATGTCCAACACCATGCGAAGCACTTCCACCGGGCTCATCTCCCGGCGATACTGCTAAAGCTCGATCTGGCAAAGGCCTTTGACTCTATTTCATGGCCTTACATTTTGGACTGCCTACGAGCCATGGGACTTGGGGCGCGATGGTGTGAATGGATTGCCCTTATCTTATCATCCTCTTCTTCTATGGTTATGGTCAATGGCATACCATCAGTAAGAATTTGGCACAAGTGCGGCGTCCGCCAGGGTGACCCGCTGTCCCCTTTCCTATTCATCCTCACAATGGAGCCCTTGCACCGAATTTTTGACCTGGCAACCGAGCATGGGCTGCTCTCGAAGCTTCGAGGGCGAGCGACCACAATGAGAACCTCATTATATGCGGATGACCTGGCGCTCTTTGTCAACCCTTCACAGAATGATATGAGGATGGTGAGACACATTCTGGACATCTTCCAAAAGGTAACAGGTCTGCGGACTAACTTCGCAAAGAGTGTTGCCCTACCAATATGTTGTGATGAAGTGGACCTAGAGCATGTGCTGCTGCCGCTGGGCGTGCCTACGGGCACGTTCCCCTGTACCTACCTCGGGATGACTCTATCCATTAGAAAACTTCAGAAGATTCACTACATCAACATAACGACCAAGCTCGATACCAGGATGGCTGGTTGGAAGGGAAAGCTGATGTCTAAATGGGACAGATTACTTCTTGCAAGAGCAGTCCTACAGTCCTTGCCAGTGTACATGTTCTCTTCGCAAAACCCCCCAAAATGGCTTCTAAAATGGTTCGCTCAGCGAACACGGGCTTGGTTCTGGTGCCTTGAGGAGAAATGCAATGGTGGCCAATCCAGAGTGCGCTGGGATATGGTATGTCGCCCGAAACACTTAGGAGGCCTTGGACTCCAGGACATGGAAAAGTTCGCACGAGCTCCCCGGATGAGATGGATTTGGCTAAGATGGACCGCTGCTAAGATCCCAATAATTGGCACGTACGGCCCCTGTGACGACGAAGACTTCATGCTATTTGCAAGTGCTACGAGAGTGACAATTGGAGATGGGAAGACTGCGCTTTTTTGGAAAGATGCCTGGCTGAATGGAATGGCGCCCAGGGACATTGCTCCCGCTCTGTTCGGCGCGGCCTCTCGAAAAGAACGCACCGTCTATGACGCACTATCAACAAACAATTGGCTGCATGATCTGGAGCGAAACTGGAAAGATGAAATGATCGAAGAACTCATCAACCTATCTAGTTTGCTTGACCATACAGAGCTTAACCCACTTGTAGAAGACCACATTACATGGAAGTTAACAAATGATGGTGCTTACTCCGCCAGATCGGCCTACCTCCTCCAGTTTGAAGGAATGATCAAATCTCCTATATACAACAATGTCTGGCGTGGATGGGCTCCTGCCAAATGCAAGATCTTCCTATGGATGGCCTTGCAGCGCAAGATTCTTACAGCGGACGTGCTATTGTTGAGAGGGTGGGACAATAACTATTTTTGCCCTCTCTGCATGTGTTGTCTTGAAACGGCCGCACACCTATTCTCAGAGTGCTCATGGTCCAGGCGAGTCTGGGACTCTATGGCCACAACTGCGAACATTCCTTCTTTTAAGTCTTCTTAGTGGAGCGTGGATGCAACGCTCCATGAATGGCTACAAGAGCTCACACCCTAGGACACTGATACAACACGTAGAAGAGGTACGCAGGCGCTGGCAATGCTAATCTGCTGGGAACTTTGGCTCGAGCGAAACCGACGAATTTTCCACCAGCAAGAGCTACCGCTGCCAATGCTGGTCAACCGAATTAGGGATGTAGCAGCAATCTGGAAACTCGCTGGATGCCCAATCCCATTTGACCCAGGCTGAGCACTATTTATAAACTCGTCGCGATGTTGTTTGGCAAAGCAAACAACGGTTGTATTTTTATTTTTTCTCACTTGGTTTCCGACCTGACGTTGTATTCGGCCATCGGCCTTTCTTCTTCTTAATGGAATCACAGCAGCTCTCCTGCTGTCTTTCAAAAAAAATGATACAACTTTTGCTCTCATTTCTTTGTCTGCTCTTATTGCACAAGACAATGAACCTATTCCCCCAGAAGTACAAAAAGCTCTTGACCAATTTGAAGTGGTTTTTTCTATTCTTGATGGATTACCTCCTAGAAGATATTGTGATCACCAGATTCCCTTAATTCCTGGTGCCAGACCAGTCACTGTTAGACCTTATAGAGTAGCTCCACATCTTCAAACTGAGCTGGAAAATCAGGTTGCTGAGCTATCGGAGCAAGGTCTCATCAGGGTCAGTACTAGTGCTTCTCTTCTATAGTATTGCTAGTCAGGAAAAAGGATGGCACTTGGAGAGTGGTCATTGATGACAGACATCTGAATAGTATCACTGTGAAGGGCAAATTTCCTATTCCTATTATTGATAAGCAATTGGATGAGTTGGCAGGTGCTTCGTGGTTTTCCAAATTGGATCTCAAAGCAGGCTATCATCAAATAAGGTTATTTCCTGGGGAAGAGTTTAAAATTACCTTTTCCACACACAATGGTCATTCTGAGTTCCTTGTTACGTCCATGGGTTTAACTGGGATCCCTAATACTTTTCAACGAGTAATGAATTATACCTTATCTCCTGTGTTGAGAGTTTGTGCACTAGTTTTCTTTGATGATATCCTAGTTTATAGTAAAACATTCCTGGATCATTTAAAACATCTTAAGGAAGTGTTGAAGTTGATGGCGGCTAGTGAATGGAAGGTCAAAATGAGTAAATCTGCTTTTGCACAGAGAAAAAAACATTCTTATCTAGGTCATGTTATCAGTGAAGATGGTGTTGCTACAGATGACGGTAAGATTGACACTATTAAACAATGGCTTGTCCCTACTTGTGTGAAGGAAGTAAGGGGTTTCTTGGGTATTACTGGATATTAGAGGAAATTCACCAGACACTATGATATCATTAGTAGAGCCTTGGCTGATTTGCTTAAGAAAGGAGCTCTTTTCATCTGTACTCCTGCTACTGAAGAAGCTTTTTAGGTTTTAAAGCAGTCTCTGGTTCAAGTCCCAATTTTTTTATCTTCCTGGCTTCTCCAAGCCCTTTGTTATTGAAATTGATGCATGTGATATTGGTATTGGAGCAGTCCTTATGCAAGAAAATCATCCCCTGGATTTTATCAGCAAGGCATTGGGTCCTAGGACCAGAACTTTCTCAGTTTATGAGAAAGAATACTTAGCAATTTTGCTTGATGTAGAATAGTGAAGACTATATCTGCTAGTCAAAGAGTTTATCATCAGAACAAACCAGAAGAGTTATAATTTAATTCACCTGAATAATGAGAGCTTACACACTGAGTGGCAACAGAAGGCCTTAACAAAGCTTATGGGATTATCCTACCAAATGGTGTACAAGAAAGGAGTAGATAATTCTGCAGCAGACTCTCTTTCTAGAAGACCTCATTCTGATACTGAAGTACTAGGTTTGGTTCATATTCAGTCAGATTGGTTGTTAGAGATAGTTGAGGGGTATAATTCAGTTATAAAATGTTAGGAACTTTTGCAGCAATTATCTGTCAAAACGGATGCTCAGCTTCATTATCATCTTAGCAATGTTGTCTATAAATATAAATGGTGTCTCTTGATTGGCAATAATGCAGTGTTACGGCAGAATTTTTTTGTTGCCTTCCATGATAGTCCTGTTGGTGGACACTCTGGATTTCCTGTCACTTACAAGAGAATTCAATCTCTCTTTAGATGGCATGGTATGAAGCAATTTATCAAAGGCAGAGTGGCTTCCTGTTTGATATGTCAGCAAGCTAAACCTGAAAGAGTGTCCTATCCTAGGTTACTTGCTCCTCTCCCTGATCCTCCTAGAGCTTGGCATACAGTTACCATTGGTTTATCTATGGTCTACGAACTTCTGGTCATTATGATTGCATTTTGGTGGTCATTGATAAGTTTACCAAGTATGGGCATTTTCATCCTTTAAAGCATCCATTTATAGCAACTAAGGTGGCAAATGTTTTCCTAGACAACATTTATAAACTCCATAGTATGCACATGTTTGTTGTTTCTGACAAGGATCCTATCTTTACTAGTTCATTCTGGCAAACATTCCTAGCAGGTTCTTAGTTGAAGATGAGCGATGCATATCATCCTCTAAGTTATGGTCAGACTGAACGAGTAAATCAGCAAATTGAATGTTATTTGTGGTGTTTTATTAGTGCACACCCAAAGAAATGGGCCCAATGGTTGTCCTTCTATGAATTATGGTATAATACCAATTGTTACTCCTCTCTTAACAAATCTCCCTTCGAGGTTTTATATGGTCACAATGCTTGTTACTTTGGTATGTCAGCATCAGACATAGTTGCCACTACTCATATTCAATAATGGCTCGATGAGCATGCAGTTGTGATTGAATCTGTCAGGCAACGTTTTCTTCGAGCTCAAAATGGCATGAAAGTCAAATAGATAAGTCCAGGACTGAGCAAAAAAACCGAGGAGCGTCCCCAACTTGAAGATCAGTTCAAGGGGATAATGTTGGAGTCAAGGATGTTGGGGAACGTAGCAGAAATTCAGAATTTTCTACGCATCACCAAGATCAATCTATGGAGTAATCTAGCAACGAGGGGAAGGAGAGTGCATCTACATACCCTTGTAGATCGCTAAGCGGAAGCGTTCAAGTGAACGGGGTTGATGGAGTCGTACTCGTCGTGATCCAAATCATCGATGACCAAGCGCCGAACGGGCGGCACCTCCGCGTTCAACACACGTACGGAGCGAGCACGTCTCCCGCACCTTGATCCAGCAAGGAGGAGGGAGAGGTTGAGGAAGAGAGCTCCAACAGCAGCACAACGACGTGGTGGTGGTGGAGCAGCAGTACTCCGGCAGGGCTTCGCCAAGCTCTTAACGGAGGAGGAGAGGTGTTGGGGAGGGGAGGGGCTGCGCCTTGGATGTCGTACTGCAGCCCTCCCCTCTCCCCTCTATTTATAGGGAGACGGGGGAAGGGGGCCGGCCCCTCTAGATGGGATCTAGAGGGCGGGCGGCGGCCAAGGGGGAGGGGGCTTGCCCCCCAAGCCAAGGGGGCGCCCCCCTTTAGGGTTTCCCAACCCTAGGCGCATGGGCCCTAGGGGGGTGTGGCGCCCCAGCCCACTTGGGCTGGTTCCCTTCCTCATACGGCCCATAAGGCCCTCCGGGAGAGGTGCCCCCTCCCGGTGGACCCCCAGAACCCCTCCGGTGGCCCCGGTACAATACCGATATGCCCCCGAACCTTTTTGGTGATCGTATGACAACTTCCCATATATAAATCTTTACATCCGGACTATTTCGGAACTCCTCATGACGTCCAGGATCTCATCCGGGACTCCGAACAACATTCGGTAATCACATACAAGTCTTCCTAATAACCCTAGCGTCATCGAATCTTAAGTGTGTAGACCCTACGGGTTCGGGAACCATGCAGACATGACCGAGACAACTCTCCGGCCAATAACCAACAGCGGGATCTTGATACCCATGTTGGTTCCCACATGTTCCACGATGATCTCATCGGATGAACCACGATGTCGAGGATTCAATCAATCCCGTATATAATTCGCTTTGTCTAGTGGCATTGCACTTGCCTCAGATTCGATCGTCGGTATCTCGATACCTTGTTCAATCTCGTTATTGGCAAGTCTCTTTACTCGTTCTGCAACACATCATCCCGTGATCAACTTCTTGGTCACATTGCGCATATGATGATCTCCTACCGAGTGGGCCCATAGATACCTCTCCGTTACACGGAGTGACAAATCCCAGTCTCGATTCATGCCAACCCAACAGACACTTTCGGAGATACCTGTAGTGTACCTTTATAGCCACCCAGTTACATTGTGACGTTTGGCACGCCCAAAGTATTCCTACGGTATCCGGGAGTTGCACAATCTCATGGTCTAAGGAAATGATACTTGACATTAGAAAAGCTTCAGCATACGAACTACACGATCTTTGTGCTAGGCTTAGGATTGGGTCTTGTCCATCACATCATTCTCCTAATGATGTGATCCCGTTATCAACGACATCCAATGTCCATGGTCAGGAAACCGTAACCATCTATTGATCAACGAGCTAGTCAACTAGAGGCTTACTAGGGACATGGTGTTGTCTATGTATCCACACATGTATCTGAGTTTCCTATCAATACAATTATAGCATGGATAATAAACGATTATCATGAACAAGGAAATATAATAATAACCAATTTATTATTGCCTCTAGGGCATATTTCCAACAGTCTCCCACTTGCACTAGAGTCAATAATCCAGTTCACATTGCTATGTGATTAACACTCAAGGTCACATCCCCATGTGACTAACACCCAAAGAGTTTTGGGTTTGATCATGTTATGCTTGTGAGAGATGTTATAGTCAATGGGTCTGAACCTTTCAGATCCGTGTGTGCTTTACGAATCTCTATGTCATCTTGTAGATGCAGCTACCACGCTCTATTTGGATCTATTCCAAATAACTTTCTACTATACGAATCCGGTTTACTACTCAGAATCATCCAGATTAGTGTCAAAGATTGCATCGGCGTAACCCTTTACGACGAACTCTTTTACCACCTCCATAATCGAGAAAATTCCTTAGTCCACTAGTTACTAAGGATGACCTTGACTATTGTCCTGTGATCCATTCCTAGATCACACTTGTACCCCTTGACTGACTCATGGCTTGGCACACTTCAGGTGCGGTACACAACATAGCATACTTTAGAGCCTACGACTAAATCATAGGGGACGACCTTCGTCCTTTCTCTCTATTCTGCCCTGGTCATGTCTTGAGTCTTACTCAATACTCACACCTTGTAACACAGCCGAGAACTCCTTCTTTGCTGATCTATTTCGAACTCCTTCAAAATCTTGTCATGGTATGTATTCATTTGAAAGTACTATTAAGCGATTTTGATCTATCCTTATCGATCTTGATGATCAATGTTCAAGTAGCTTAATCCAGGTTTTCCATTGAAAAACACTTTTCAAACAACCCTATATGCTTTCCAGAAATTATACATCATTTCTGATCAACAATATGTCAACAACATATACTCATCAGAAATTCTATAGTGCTCCCACTCACTTCTTTGGAAATACAAGTTTCTCATAAACTTTGTATAAACCTAAAATCTTTGATCATCTCATCAAAGCGTACATTCCAATTCCGAGATGCTTACTCCAGTCCTTAGAAGGATTGCTAGAGCTTTGCATACTTGTCAGCATCTTTCAGGATTGACAAAACCTTCTGGTTGTATCACATACAACCTTTCCTCAAGAAAATCGTCGAGGAAACAATGTTTTGACATCCTATCTGCAAGATTTCATAAATAATGCAGTAACTCCTAACATAATTTCAACAGACTTATTAGCATCGCTACGAGTGAGAAAGTCTCATCGTAGTCAACTCCTTGAACTTGTCGGAAAACATCTATAACGACAAATCGAGCTTTCCTAATGGTGATACTTACCATCATTGTCCGTCTTCCCTTTTTAAAAACCATATGTATCTAACAGCCTTACGACCATCAAGTAGTTCTTCCAAAGTCTACACTTTGTTTTCATATATGGATTCTCTCTCGGATTTTATGGCCTCGAGCCATTCTTGGAATCCGGGCCCACCATGGCTTCTCCATAGCTCATAGGTTCATTGTTGTCTAGCAACATGACTTCCAAGACAGGATTACGTGCCACTTTGAAATAGCACGCATCCTTGCCGTCCTACGAGGTTTGGTAGTGACTTGATCCGAAGTTTCATGATCACTATCATAAGCTTCTACTTCAATTGGTGTAGGTGCCACAGGAACAACTTCCTGTGCCCTGCTACACACTAGTTGAAGCGACGGTTCAACAACCTCATCAAGTCTCCACCATCCTCCCACTCAATTCTTTCGAGAGAAACTTTTCCTCGAGAAAGGACCAAATTTCAGAAACAATCCCTATTGCTTTCGGATCTGAGACAGGAGGTATACCCAACTGTTTTGGGTGTCCTATGAAGATGCATTTATCCGCTTTGGGTTCGAGCTTATCAGCCTGAAACTTTTCACATAAGCGTCGTAGCCCCAAACTTTTAAGAAACAACAACTTAGGTTTCTCAAACCATAGTTCATACGGTGTCGTCTCAACGGATTTGTGTGGTTCCCTATTTAAAGTGAATGTGGTTGTCTCTAATGCCTAACCCAATACGATAGTGGTAATTCGATAAGAGACATCATGGTATGCACCATATCAAATAGGGTGCAGTTATGATGTTCGGACACACCATCACACTATGGTGTTCCCGGCGGTATTAGTCGTGAAACAATTTCCACAATGTCTTAATTGTGTGCCAAACTAGTAACTCACATATAAATCTCTATGATCATATCACAGACATTTTATCCTCTTGTCACGACGATCTTCAACTTCACTCTGAAATTACTTGAACCTTTCAATAATTCAGACTCGTGTTTCATCAAGTAAATATACTCAGCATCTACTCAAATCATCTGTGAAGTAAGAACACAATGATATCCACTGCGTGCCTCAGCGCTCATTGGACCGCACACATCAAAATGTATTACTTCCAACAAGTTGCTTTCTTGTTCCATCTTACTGAAAACGAGGTCTTTCAGTCATCTTGTCCATGTGGTATGATTTTCATGTCTCAAGTGGTTCAAAATCAAGTGAGTCTAAACGATCCATCTGTATGGAGTTTCTTCATGCATATCTACCAATAAACATGGTTCACATGTCTCAATCTTTTCAAAAACGAGTGAGTCCAAAGATCCATCAACATGGAGCTTCTTCATGCGTTTTATACCAATATGACTCAAATTGCAGTGCCACAAGTATGTGGTACTATCATTACTATCATATATCTTTTGGCATGAACATGTGTATCACTACGATCGGGATAGTATTATTCAAATAAATAGAGTAACCATTATTCTCCTTAAATGAATAACATATTGCGATAAACATAATCCAATCATGTATATGCCCAACGCAAACACCAAATAACAATTATTTAGGTTTTAATACCAATCTCGATGGTAGAGGGAGCGTACGATATTTGATTATATCAACCTTGGAAACACTTCCAATACACATCGTCATCTCACCTTTAGCTAGTCTCCGTTTATTCCGTAGCCTTTTATTTCGAGTTACTAACACTTAGCAACCGAACCGGTATCTAATACCCTGGTGCTACTAGGAGTACTAGTAAAGTACACATTAATATAATGTATATCCAACACACTTCTGTCGACCTTATCAGCCTTCTCATCTACCAAGTATCTAGGGTAATTCCGCTCTAGTGATCGTTCCCCTTATTACAGAAGCACTTAGTCTCGGGTTTGGGTTCAACCTTGGGTTTCTTCACTAAAGCAGCAGATGACTTGCCGTTTCCTGAAGAATCCCTTCTTGCCCTTGCCCTTCTTGAAACTAGTGGTTTTACTAACCATCAACAATTGATGCTCCCTTTTGATTTCTACTTTCGCGGTGTCGCGAATAGCTCAAGGATCATATTTATCCCTGATATGTTATAGTTCATCACGAAGCTCTAGTAGCTTGGTGGCAGTGACTTTGGAGAATCATCACTATCTTATCTAGAAGATCAACTCCCACTCGATTCAAGCGATTGTTGTACTCATACAATCTGAGCACATGCTCAACGATTGAGCTTTTCTCCTTAGCTTGCAGGCTTAAGAAACTTGTCAAAGGTCTCATACCTCTTGACGTGGGCACTAACCTGAAATCCCAATTTCAGTCCTTGGAACATCTCATATGTTCTGCGATGTTTCAAAAACGTCTTTGGTGCCTCAACTCTAAACCATTTAGCATTACACACTGAACTATTATGTAGTCATCAAAACGTGTATGTCAGATGTTCGCAACATCTTCAACTGACGCTTGAGGTTCAGCTCACTGAGCGGTGCATTAAGGACATAAACCTTCTGTGCAGCAATGAGGACAATCCTTAGTTTACGGACCCAGTCCGCATGATTGCTACTATCAAGTTTCAACTAAATTTTCTCTAGGAACGTATCTTAAACAGTAGAACTAAAGCGTAAGCTACAACATAATTTGCAAAGATCTTTTGACTACTTTCATGATAATTAAGTTCATCTGATTATTTAATGAACTCCCACTCAGATAGAAATCCCTCTAGTCATCTAAGTGATACATGATCCGAATCAACTAGGCCGTGTCCGATCATCACGTGAGACGGACTAGTCATCATCGGTGAACATCTCACGTTGATCGCATCTTCTATACGACTCATGTTCGACCTTTTGGTCCTCCGTGTTCCAAGGCCATGTCTGTACATGCTAGGCTCGTCAAGTTAACCTAAGTGTTTCGCATGTGTTCCGAGGCCATGTCTGTACATGCTAGGCTCGTCAACACGCGTTGTATTCGAACGTAAGAATCTATCACACCCGATCATCACGTGGTGCTTTGAAACGACGAACCTTCGCAACGGTGCACAGTTAGGGAGAACACTTTTCTTGAAATTTTAGTGAGGGATCATCTTATTTAAGCTACCGTCGTTCTAAGCAAATAAGATGTAAAACATGATAAACATCACATGCAATCAAATAGTGACATGATATGGCCATCATCACTTTGCTCCTTTTGATCTCTATCTTCGGGGCTCGATGATCATCATCGTCACCGGCATGACACCATGATCTCCATCATCATGATCTCCATCATCGTGTCTTCATGAAGTTGTCTCGCCAACTATTACTTGTACTACTACAGCTAACGGTTAGCAATAAAGTAAAGTAATTACATGACGTTTATGTTGACACGCAGGTCATAAATAAATTAAGACAACTCCTATGGCTCCTGCCGGTTGTCATACTCATCGACATGCAAGTCGTGATTCCTATTACAAGAACATGATCAATCTCATACATCACATTCTTTTTGGCCACATCACATCACATAGCATACCCTGCAAAAACAAGTTAGACGTCCTCTAATTATTGTTGCATGTTTTTACTTGGCTGCTATGGGTTTCTAGCAAGAACGTTTCTTACCTACGCAAAACCACAAAATGATATGCCAATTTCTATTTACCCTTCATAAGGACCCTTTTCATCGAATCCGATCCGACTAAAGTGGGAGAGACAGACACCCGCTAGCCACCTTATGCAACTAGTGCATGTCAGTCGGTGGAACCTGTCTCACGTAAGAGTACGTGTAAGGTCGGTCCGGGCCGCTTCATCCCACGATGCCGCCGAATCAAGATAAGACTAGTAACGGCAAGTAAATTGACAATATCGACGCCCACAACTACTTTGTGTTCTACTCGTGCATAGAAACTACGCATAGACCTTGCTCTGATACCACTGTTGGGGAACGTAGCAGAAATTCAAAATTTTCTACGCATCACCAAGATCAATCTATGGAGTAATCTAGCAACGAGGGGAAGGAGAGTGCATCTACATACCCTTGTAGTTCGCTAAGCGGAAGCGTTCAAGTGAACGGGGTTGATGGAGTCGTACTCGTCGTGATCCAAATCACCGATGACCAAGCGCCGAACGGACGACACCTCCGCGTTCAACACACGTACGGAGCGAGGACGTCTCCCGCACCTTGATCCATCAAGGAGGAGGGAGAGGTTGAGGAAGAGAGCTCCAACAGCAGCACAACGGCGTGGTGGTGGTGGAGCAGCAGTACTCCGGCAGGGCTTCGCCAAGCTCTTAACGGAGGAGGAGAGGTGTTGGGGAGGGGAGGGGCTGCTCCTTGGATGTCGTACTGCAGCCCTCCCCTCGCCCCTCTATTTATAGGGAGAAGGGGGAAGGGGGCCGGCCCCTCTAGATGGGATCTAGAGGGGGGGCGGCGGCCAAGGGGGAGGGGGCTTGCCCCCGAAGCCAAGGGGCGCCCCCCTTTAGGGTTCCCCCAACCCTAGGCGCATGGGCCCTAGGGGGTGTGGCACCCCAGCCCACTTGGGCTGGTTCCCTTCCTCATACGGCCTATAAGGCCCTCCAGGAGAGGTGGCCCCTCCCGGTGGACCCCCAGAACCCCTCCGGTGGCCCCGGTACAATACCGATATGCCCCCGAACCTTTCTGGTGACCGTATGACAACTTCCCATATATAAATCTTTACCTCCAGACTATTCCGGAACTCCTCGTGACGTCCAGGATCTCATCCGGGACTCCGAACAACATTCGGTAATCGCATACAAGTCTTCCTAATAACACTAGCATCATCGTACCTTAAGTGTGTAGACCCTACGGGTTCGGGAACCATGCAGACATGACCGAGACAACTCTCCGGCCAATAACCAACAGCGGGATCTGGATACCCATGTTGGTTCCCACATGTTCCACGATGATCTCATCGGATGAACCACGATGTCGAGGATTCAATCAATCTCGTATACAATTCCCTTTGTCTAGCGGTATTGCACTTGCCCGAGATTCCATCGTCGATATCTCGATACCTTGTTCAATCTGGTTATCGGCACGTCTCTTTACTCGTTCCGCAACACATCATCCCGTGATCAACTTCTTGGTCACATTGCGCATATGATGATGTCCTACCGAGTGGGCCCAGAGATACCTCTCCGTTACACGGAGTGACAAATCCCAGTCTCGATTCGTGCCAACCCAACAGATACTTTCGGAGATACCTGTAGTGTACCTTTATAGCCACCCAGTTACGTTGTGATGTTTGGCACACCTAAAGTATTCCTACGGTATCTGGGAGTTGCACAATCTCATGGTCTAAGGAAATGATACTTGACATTAGAAAAGCTTCAGCATACAAACTACACGATCCTTGTGCTAGGCTTAGGATTGGGTCTTGTCCATCACATCATTTTCCTAATGATGTGATCCCGTTATCAACAACATCCAATGTCCATGGTCAGGAAACCGTAACCATCTATTGATCAACGAGCTAGTCAACTAGAGGCTTACTAGGGACATGGTGTTGTCTATGTATCCACACATGTATGTGAGTTTCCTATCAATACAATTATAGCATGGATAATAAACTATTATCATGAACAAGGAAATATAACAATAACCAATTTATTATTGCCTCTAGGGCATATTTCTAACAATGGACTAGGGGATACTCACCACATCATCTCCCAGCCAGGTAGGTCAGGCCGAGGACCCCCATGGCGGTTCAGTAATGGGCCACTTCGCGTAGTCCATTGTTGGGAAATGTTGCATGGAAAACAGCAAATTTTCTACACACACGCAAGATCTATCTAGTAGATGCATAGCAACGAGAGGGGAGAGTGTGTCTACGTACCCTCGTAGACAGTAAGCGGAAGCGTTTTACAATGCGGTTGTGTTAGGGAACGTAGCATGCAATTTCAAAAAAATTCCTACACTCACGCAAGATCTATCTAGGAGATGCATAACAACAAGAGGGGCAGATGTGTCCACGTACCCTAGTATACCGAAAGTGGAAATGTTTGACAACGTGGTTGATGTAGTCGAACTTCTTCTCGTTCCGACCGATCAAGTACCGAACGTATGACACCTCTGAGTTCTGCACACGTTCAGCTCGATGACGTCCCTCGAACTCTTGACCCAGCAAAGTGTGGAGGGAGAGTTTCGTCAACACGACGGCATGGTGACGGTGATGGTGAAGTGATCCGCGCAGGGCTTCGCCTAAGCACTACGACAATATGACCAAAGGCGTAAACTGTGGAGGGGCGCCGCACACGACTAGGAATCAATGTTGTGTGGTCTAGAGGTGCCCCCCACGTATATATAGGTTGGAGGGGAGGAGAGGCAGCCAAGGGGCACCCAAGTAGTAGGAATCCCACTTGGGAATTCGGCCTCCCCCCTTTCCTTTTACCGGAAGGGGGAAAAGGGAAGAGAGGGGGAGCAAGGAAAGGGTGGGGGGGGGGGGTTGAACCCCCACCTCCTTCTCCTATTCATCCTCCTTCCTTAGGGGGGGGGGGGCGCACCACCCTTTGTGGGCTGGTGTGCTTCCCTCCTATGGCCCATAAGACCCATTATTCCCCCGGGAGATTCCGGTAACCCCCACGGTACTCCGATATGTACCCGGTATTCCCCAAAACACTTCTGGTGTCCGAATACTATCGTCCTATATATGAATATTTACTTATCAACCACTTTGAGACTCCTCGTCATGCCCGTGATCTCATGTAGGACTCCGAACAACTTTCGGTCACCAAATCACTTAACTCATATAATATAAAATTGTCATCGAAACGTTAAGCGTGCGGACCCTACGGGTTCGAGAACTATGTAGACATGACCGAGACTCTTCTCCAGTCAATAACCAATAGCGGAACCTGGATGCTCATATATGTTCCCACATATTCTACGAAGATCTTTGTCGGTCGTACCTTAATGACAACATACGTTATTCCCTTTGTCATCGGTATGTTACTTGCCCTAGATTTGATCGTCGGTATCTTCATACCTAGTTCAATCTCGTTACCGGCAAGTCTCTTTACACGTTCCGTAATGCATCATCCCGCAACTAACTCATTAGTCACATTGCTTGCAAGGCTTATCATGATGTGCATTACCGAGAGGGCCCAGAGATACCTCTCTGATACTCGGAGTGAAAAATCCTAATCTTGATCTACGCCAACACTACTAGGGAAAAGCCTATACACAGAATCTTACCAGCAGCACGCTTTAAAATCAGCGCTGCTGCTAAGTAGCAGTAGCGCGGGTTTTTAACCCTCGCTACTCCTAAGTTGATAGCAGTAGCGCTGGTTTTTAACCCTCGCTACTACTAAGCGGTCTCTACCGTGCCCCCCGGGACATGCCATAGTAGTAGCGCGGGTTTTTAACCCTCGCTACTACTAAGTTGATAGCAGTAGCGCTGGTTTTTAACCCCCGCTACTACTAAGCGGTCTCTACCGTGCCCCCCGGGACATGCCATAGTAGTAGCGCGGGTTTTTAACCCTCGCTACTACTAAGTTGATAGCAGTAGCGCTGGTTTTTGCCCCTCGCTACTACTAAGCGGTCTCTACCGTGCCCCTAGGCCATGCCATAGTAGTAGCGAGGGTTATAAACCCGCGCTACTACTAAGTTTTTACCCCTCGCTACTACTAAGAGGTCTCAACCGTGCCCCTCCGGGACATGCCATAGTAGTAGCGAGGGGTAAAATCCCTCGCTACTACTAAAGGTCCCATTTTGAAACTCTACCCCCCCCCCCCCCGTGGATCGCCTTTTCGGTTTTCTAGAAAGCAAAAGAAAATGATAAAAACTTCAAAAATTAAAATCCTTCGAGATGTAGTTATGTTACTACATCTACTAGTTAGGAAAATTTAAAAACTTAAATTTGGACATGTTTTGCAAAAAGTGTAGGGAAAATGTAAAATGGCTATAACTTTTGCATACGATGTTAGAAAAAAACATATAATATATCAAAATGTTTCAAAAATTAAAATCCTTCGAGATGTAGTTATGTTACTACATCTACTAGTTAGGAAAATTTAAAAACTTAATTTGGACATTTTTTGCAAAAAGTGTAGGGAAAATGTAAAACGGCTACAACTTTTGCATACGATGTTAGAAAAAAACGTATAATATATCAAAGTGTAGGGAAAATGTAAAACGGCTATAAATTTTGCATACGGCCTGTTTGCAAATTTTTAGAATCCTCAAATTCTAAAAGGAAAAAAGTTATGCTCAAATTTTAGTTTTTTTAATTTTGGTCAAATCTGGTCAAACTGTGGTCAAACTACTTATTCAAGAAGTATTAGTATTACTAAATAATTATTCAAGAATATTAGTGTTACTAAATAATTATTTCAGTTTTTTGGATGTTTGGTCAAATCTGGTCAAACTGTGGTCAAAATGTGGTCAAACTACTTATTCAAGAAATATTAGTGTTACTAAATAATTATTGTTTTTTAGAACAATAGTTTTAAACTCAAACAGTGAAATGTGTGACTTCATGCTCAAGCTAAACTCCCGAGGGTTAATAGGATTGACATCTTACTATTGTCAGGAAAACAACAAGTGCAGACTTGGAATCGAGGGAGAATAGAACCCGGAAGTTAAGCGTGCTCAGGCTGGAGTAGTGAGAGGATGGGTGACCGTCCAGGAAGTTAGATGATTTGGAATGATGAGGGGTGATTAGAGATTAAATTGAGCAGCAATGAGGGGTGATTGGAGATTAGAGGTTAAAATAATTCAGAAATTTGAAAATTCGGGCAAAAAATCGATTTTTTTTTCAATTTTCCAGATTTCAAAGCACGGGTTAGTAGTAGCGCGGGTTTTTACCCACGCTACTACTAACGGACGTAGTAGTAGCGCGGGTTGCACCCGCGCTGCTGCTATACGTTAGCTGTAGCGCCTTATTAGTAGTGCCGGTCGCCGCGCTACTAATAGGCCCAAAACCCGCGCCGCTGCTAGGCTTTTCCCTAGTAGTGCAACCCAACAAACACCTTCGGAGATACCTGTAGAGCATCTTTATAATCACCCAGTTACATTGTGACGTTTGATGGCACACAAGGCATTCCTCCCGTATCCGGGAGTTGCATAATCTCATAGTCAAAGGAATATGTATATGACATGAAGAAAGCAATAGCAATAAAACTTAACGATCATTATGCTAAGCTAACGGATGGGTCTTGTCCATCACATCATTCTCCTAATGATGTGATCCCGTTCATCAAATGAGAACACATGTCCATGGTTCGGAAACTTAACCATCTTTGATTAAAGAGCTAGTCTAGTAAAGGCTTACTAGGGACACGGTGTTTTGTCTATGTATCCACACATGTATGAAGTTTCCGGTTAATACAATTCTAGCATGAATAATAAACACTTATCATGATATAAGGAAATATAAATAAAAACTTTATTATTGCCTATAGGGCATATTTCCTTGAGTCTCCCACTTGCACTAGAGTCAATAATCTAGATTACATTGTAATGATTCTAACACCCATGGAGTCTTGGTGTTGATCGTGTTTTGATCATGGAAGAGGCTTAGTCAATGAGTCTACCACATTCAGATCCATATGTATTTTGCAAATATCTATGTCTCCCTCCTTGACTGGATCACAGATGGAGTTGAAGCGTCTCTTGATGTGTTTGGTTCTTTTGTGAAATCTGGATTCCTTCGCCAAAGGCAATTGCTCCAGTATTGTCACAAAAGATTTTCATTTGACCCGATGCACTAGGTATTACACCTAGGTCGGACATGAACTCCTTCATCCAGACTCCTTCATTCGCTGCTTCCGAAGCAGCTATGTACTCCGCTTCACACGTAGATCCCGCCACGACGCTCTGCTTGGAACTGCACCAATTGACAGCTCCACCACTCAATATAAATACGTATCCAGTTTGTGACTTAGAGTTATTCGGATCAGTGTCAAAGCTAGCATCGACGTAACCATTTACGACGAGCTCTTTGTCACCTCCATAAACGAGAAACTTATCCTTAGTCCTTTTCAGGTACTTCAGAATGTTCTTGACTGCTGCCCAGTGATCCACTCCTGGATTACTATTGTACCCACTTGCTAGACTTATAGAAAGGCACACATCATGTCTGGTACACAGCATAGCATACATGATAGAACCTATGGTTGAGGCATAGGGAATGGCTTTCATTTTCTCTCTATCTTCTGTAGTGGTCGGGCATTGAGTCTGACTCAACTTCACACCTCGTAACACAGGCAATAACCCTTTCTTTGACTGATCCATTTTGAACTTCTTCAAAACTTTATCAAGGTATGTGCTTTGTGAAAGTCCAATTAAGCATCTTGATCTATCTCTATAAATCTTGATGCCCAATATATAAGCTGCTTCACCGAGGTATTTCATTGAAAAACTCTTATTCAAGTATCCTTTTATGCTATCCAGAAATTCTATATCATTTCCAATCAACAATATGTCATCCACATGTAATATTAGAAATTCTACAGAGCTCCCACTCACTTTCTTGTAAATATAGGCTTCTCCAAAAGTCTGTATGAAACCATACACTTTGATCACCTCATGAAAGCGTATATTCCAACTCTGAAATGCTTGCACCATTCCATAAATGGATCGCTGGATCTTGCACACTTTGTTAGCACCTTTAGGATCGACAAAACCTTCTGGTTGCATCATATACAACTCTTCTTTAAGAAATCCATTAAGGAGTGCAATTTTGACGTCCATTTGCCAGATTTCATAATCATAAAATGCGACAATTGCTAACATGATTTGGACAGACTTAAGCATTGTACGGGTGAGAAAGTCTCATCGTAGTCAACTCCTTGAACTTGTCAAAAACTTTTCGCAACAAGTCAAGCTTTGTAGATGGTAACATTACCATCAACGTCAGTCTTCTTCTTGAAGATCCATTTATTCTCTATGGCTTGCCGATCATCGGGCAAGTCAACCAAAACACATACTTTGTTCTCATACATGGATCCCATCTCAGATTTCATGGCCTCAAGCCATTTTGCGGAATCTGGGCTCATCATCACTTCCTCATAGTTCGTATGTTCGTCATGGTCTAGTAACATGACTTCCAGAACAGGATTACCGTACCACTCTGGTCCGGTACGTACTCTGGTTGACCTACAAGGTTCGGTAGTAACTTGATATGAAATTTCATGATCATTATCATTAGCTTCCTCTTCAGTTGGAGTAGGCATTACGAGAACGGTTTTATGTAATGAGCTACTTTCCAATTCGAGAGAAGGTACAATTACCTCTTCATCAAGTTCTACTTTCCCCCCACTCACTTCTTTCGAGACAAACTCCTTCTCTAGAAAGGATCCATTCTTAGCAACAAAAACTTGCCTTCAGATTTGTGATAGAAGGTGTACCCAACAGTTTTTTTGGGTATCCTATGAAGACACACTTCTCCGATTTCGGTTCGAGCTTATCAGGCTGAAGCTTTTTCACATAAGCATCATAACCCCAAACTTTAAGAAATGACAACTTAGGTTTCTTGCCAAACCACAGTTCATACAGTGTCGTCTCAATGGATTTAGATAGTGTCGTATTTAATGTGAATGCAGTTGTCTCTGATGCATAACCCCAAAATGATAGTGGTAAATCTGTAAGAGACATCATAGATCGCACCATATCCAATAAAGTATGGTTACAACGTTTGGACACACCATTACGCTGTGGTGTTCTAGGTGGCGTGAGTTGTGAAACTATTCCACATTGTTTTAAATGAAGGCCAAACTCGTAACTCAAATATTTGCCTCCGCGATCAGATCATAGAAACTTTATTTTCTTGTTACGATGATTCTCCACTTCATTCTGAAATTCTTTGAACTTTTCAAATGTTTTAGACTTGTGTTTAATTAAGTATATATATCCATATCTGCTCAAATCATCTGTGAAGGTCAGAAAATAACGATAACCGCCACGATCCTCAACACTCATTGGACCGCATACATCGGTATGTATTATTTACAATAAGTCAGTGGCTCGCTCCATTGTTCTGGAGAACGGAGTCTTAGTCATCTTGCCCATGAGGCATGGTTCTCAAGCATCAAATGACTCATAATCACATGATTCCAAAAGTTCATCTGCATGTAGTTTCTTCATGAGCTTTACACCAATATGACCTAAATGGTAGTGTCACAAATATGTTGCACTGTCATTATCAACTTTGCATCTTTTGGCATCGATATTATGAATATGTGTATCACTACGATCGAGATTCAATAAAAATAGACCACTCTTTAAGGGTGCATGACCATAAAAGATATTACTCATATAAATAGAACAACCATTATTCTCTGATTTAAATGAATAACCATCTCGCATCAAACAAGATCCAGATATAATGTTCATGCTCAACGCTGGCACCAAATAATAATTATTTAGGTCTAAAACTAATCCCGAAGGTAGATGTAGAGGTAGCGTGCCGACGGCGATCACATCGACCTTGGAACCATTCCTGACGCGCATCATCAAATCGTCCTTAGGCAATTTCCGTTTAATCCGTAGCCCTTGTTTCGAGTTGCAAATATGAGCAACAGAACTAGTATCAAATACCGAGGCGCTACTACGAGCATTAGTAAGGTACACATCAATAACATGTATATCAAATATTCCTTTTTTCACTTTGCCATCCTTCTTATCTGCCAAATACTTGGGGCAGTTCCGCTTCCAGTGACCAGTCCTGTCATGGACTTAACACGGCAGATGCCCTAGCAAAAGGACTTAGAGGTGGAGTCATCACAACATAGTTAGCTTGAAGGGGTTAAACGGGACAAAGGACACAAAGGGTTTACCCAGGTTCGACCCCTCTCACGAGGTAAAAGCCTACTCCTGCTTTAGGTTGTATTGCTTGGGTTTCGATGACCAGGGAGCGAATACGCTTGACCTAGCCCTCGGTTGATTGTTACTTGAGTTAACTGATACGTCTCCAACATATCTATAATTTTTGATTGTTCCGTGCTATTATATTATCCATCTAGGATGTTTTATATGCATTTATATGCTATCTTATATGATTTTTGGGACTAACCTATTAACCTAGAGCCCAGTGCCAGTTTTTGTTTTTTCCTTGTTTTTGAGTATTGTAGAAAAGGAAAACCAGACGGAGTCCAATTGACCTGAAATTTCACGGAGATCATTTTTGGACCAGAAGAAGCCCACGGAGCACCGGAGATAGGCCACAAGATTCCCGAGGCACCCACGAGGGTGGGGGCGCGCCCTACCCCTGGGCGCGCCCCCTACCTCGTGGCCACCTCGAAGACCCCCCCTGACTTGTTCCCGATGCCAAAACCTCTTATATATACCCAAACTTCCAGAACATAACCTAGATCGGGAGTTCCGCCGCTGCAAGCCTGTGTAGCCACCGAAAACCAATCTAGACCCGTTTCGGCACCCTGCCAGAGGGGGGAATCCCTCTCCGGTGGACATCTTCATCATCCTGGCGCTCTCCATGATGAGGAGGGAGTAGTTCACCCTCGGGGCTGAGGGTATGTACCAGTAGCTATGTGTTTGATCTCTCTCTCTCTCTCTCTCTCTCTCTCTCTCTCTCTCTCTCGTGTTCTTGAGGTGGTACGTTCTTGATGTATCGCGAGCTTTGCTATTATAGTTGGATCTTATGATGTTTCTCCCCCTCTATTCTCTTGTAATGGATTGAGTTTTCCCTTTGAAGTTATCTTATCGGATTGAGTCTTTAAGGATTTGAGAACACTTGATGTATGTCTTGCATGTGCTTATTTATATGGTGACAATGGGATATCACATGATCCACTTGATGTATGTTTTGGTGATCAACTTGCGAGTTCCGTGACCTTGTGAACTTATGCATAGGGGTTGGCACACGTTTTCGTCTTGACTCTCTGGTAGAAACTTTGGGGCACTCTTTGAAGTTCTTTGTGTTGGTTGAATAGATGAATCTGAGATTGTGTGATGCATATCGTATAATCATACCCACAGATACTTGAGGTGACATTGGAGTCTCTAGGTGACATTAGGGTTTTGGTTGATTTGTGTCTTAAGGTGTTATTCTAGTACGAACTGTATGATAGATCGAACGGAAAGAATAGCTTCGTGTTATTTTAATACAGACTCTTGAATAGATCGATCAGAAAGGATAACTTTGAGGTGGTTTCGTACCCTACAATAATCTCTTCGTTTGTTCTCCGCTATAAGTGACTTTGGAGTGACTCTGTGTTGTATGTTGAGGGATTCTTATATGATCCAATTATGTTATTATTGTTGAGAGAACTTGCACTAGTTAAAGTATGAACCCTAGGCCTTGTTTCCTAGCATTGAAACACCGTTTGTGCTCACTTTTATTACTTGTCACACTACAAAAAAATACACTTCCGTGATGATACGTGTTTGTCACAGTAGGTCGCATTTTTTGTCATGCATGTACATCCATGACAAATTTATGACAGAATCAAGATAGTCATACCTGTGCTGTCGTAGAAGTGTTCCATGACATTACCAAAATTATCATCATGGAAGTGTCCACTTCCATGACGATAAATCACGCGTCACAGAAGTGCTTTCGTCAAGGGTGACCGACACGTGGCATCCACCATAACGGAACGCCGTTAAGTTATCGGGTCGGGTTTTGGATCCGATAACCCGTTAACAACCCCGACCAATGGGAAATTTCCACGTGTAAAATTCTTATTGGCCGGACGAAACACGTGTCAGCTCGTCAGTGGGTCAGATAGGCGCCTATGATACGTCGACACGTGGCAAGGCCCAACAGAGGCCCATTCCTGTGAAAAGGCCGGCCCGTTTGACTTGGTCAAAAGGTGGCGGGCCGACCCATGGAAAGCCTGTTAACGGCCTGTTCGCATATAGCCCATTTACAGTCCGCTAACCCAAGGCCCGTTACGCCCTATTCGAATTAGGCCCAGTAGCGTCATCTGAGCCATCCAATATGATTCCAGCACGTTTTCACTTCTGGCCCATGTATGGCCCATGATGTCTTTCGGCCCATATGAGGCCCTATGTAACTATTGGCCTATTAACGGCCCGTGGTGAAACTGGTCCGTAATGAACAATGTATCACTTTACACCCATTAATGGCCCGTGGTGAAACTGGCCCGTAAAGAACAATGTATCACTTTATACCCATTAACAACCCGTTATTCCGTTGGGTCGTTTCCAGCCCATGTTATCTTTCGGCCTTCTCAGAGCCCATTTATTCTTGGGCTCATTTCCAGCATTCGTTTACTTACGGCCCGTTACTGTCATTTTCTGCTTGTGGGCCAAATTCAGCTTGTGGTTACAGTCGGCCCGTTTGTGGTCCGTTAATACGTTGGGCCCTTTTCATAGCATCATCAAATATGGCCTATTAACGATGGCCCGTTATGGTCAGCCCATGAACGGACGATTCCAACTCTAGCCCGTTTATGGCCATAATGCGGTCTGTTTGGCCCATGTTTGGCCAATCGATCATACGGCCCGTATAAGGCCCATTGATGATACGGCCCGCCGAAGGCCCATTGTTTCTCCGGCTCATAGAAGGCCCATTGTTTCTACGGCCCGTAGAAGGCCCACTGTTTCTACGGCCAGTAGGAGGCCCGGTGTCACTACAGTAAATATTAGCCCATGGTTATTGTGGCCTAGTTTTAAAAAATAGGTTATTGCAGCTACTAGCTAATCGCGGAAAAAGAACTGCAATGACTACAAGCAAACAAATAAGCAAGACAACAAGGAAATAAATAAGCAAGCAACTAACGCTAGGCTATCACGTCTATTACACATATTACATCCAATGGGCATCAAAGTTCGCCACCAGTGAAAATATAGGGAACAAAGCAGCATATCATATACACTGGCCGTCAAAATTTGAAACAACTTCAGAAGAGCTCAAGAAACGTTATCCTGGGTATCCACCATGCTAGCAATAAGCTTAGCAAGCTGATTAGCTTTGTCCTGTTTGGCGCTAAAAGCCTCCAACGCTTGCTGTTGCACTAGAAAGTATGCATGTGAATGCTCCAGGGACTTCCGCAGTCCTTCCGCTTCTTGTCGCAACACAGCTGATCGATGTCTTTCAGCTTGTAGTTGAGACTCAAGAAACCGAACTGATTCAGACAGTGAGTTTGAATAGCTTGTGCAAGCGGTAGTGGCCAGTAACTCGAACACCAAACCAAGACAGGATGTGTCACTATCCTGAACCTTATCTGCATTACTTCCTTTACCATTGCTTAATAAGGCACTCTTCCCCAATATTCTGTCAGCATTCTAAAAGAAGAAACAAGCACACACATAACAAGTTTAGCATGTACTAGTATATGAAACTCATTTCGGTGAACCAGTTCATTAGTAAGGTGGACGGGATTAAACTACCAAGTCTTCTATTGCCAAGTACTAGTACATAATAAAATCATCAAACAAACATATATCTATGTCCTATGGTAGCAATGGAATCTTAAATTAGAACAGTTGTTCTTCAGGTTTAGGCACTTGTTCTACATGAACAGAGTACAGTAAGACGCAAGAATATAATACATAAAAATAGAAAATGAGCTCATAGACCTTACCACATTCTTGGTTCGGGACCAGTACAGAACAAGGCATTACCAGTCATCGTCCAGTAAATGTGTCTCAGGAGAACGTAAGGGAATTTGATGAGTTTCTTTGCCGGTGAAGTACGTTTTCTTCAGGTAATTCCGATACTGCCACCAAGCATTCTTGAAGATAGCAGAGGTATTAGCACATGTTACCTCATCCTGAGTTTCCAAATCGGTCCTTCACTATAGAGAAAAATGGGAAAATTTGCTGTATTATAACCATCATGGAGGTAGGATGTATGGGACGAAGCAAAGTAATTGCCATGAATAACATTACTTACACATAACTCCTGGATAAACACCTGCAACTAGCATTTTCCTTCATCTTCAGTATAATATTTCCAAGATGGGAAGATACACACATATGATTTAACAACATCAAATGTGATAGATGCTAAACCATGACTAGCTGCTTGTGCTTCCTCCACAGGAATAGGCGTACTAACTGGTGGAGTTGGGGTTCGCCGTGATAGTACTGGCCCTTTGGGCATTGGAGCTGCCTTACTAAATGCTCTTGTTTGGGAGCTCTGTGGTGGAGATGGTGCTGTGTCAACAAGAACTGGGTTACTATCGGCTGGGGTTGGGGTTAGATTGGGTGAAGCTGGTTCTCTGTCCATCGCAGTTGGGGTACAATCTGCGAGAGTTTGGGTTATGTGTGGTAGGGCTAGTTCTTGTGCATGTACAACCGGGGTGCTATCTCCACCAAGAGGTAGCACTGTTTTATTTGAAGACCGTGTTTTTAGTCCGCTAGATACTGGCATCACCCGCTCCAATTCAAATGGCTGATAAACAGGAAACATAGTTGAATGTACAGACATTGTATGAGAGACAGATGCAATAGATAGTGTGGAAAAAGAGGGCATGAAATAGTTGACATGTATATTGTTTAACTAAAACGGATAACATGACATAATTTCACATATATGATGTCTATCTAAACTGGATAGCATATCATAACATAATTCAAAGATATGATGAATAACTAAACAAGATCGCATGACATAATTCAGCTACATGTTATCTAAGTAATCAGGATTGCATCATTTAATTCACATATGTGATTTATATGCTAAACAGAGGGCATTCGATATGATGCCTGAACTAAGAACATGGTGTTGAATATTGTGTATATGATGTCTAAACTATGCAATGCAAGACACTGTATGCATGATATGAGCAGTATAACCGTGCCAAGTTAGAGCATACACCTCAGTGGGGGAACAGGACTGGTCATCTGTCTCTGAATCCATCTCTGAGGAGCTATCGGGACCCAACAAGCGATCTGCTTCGACAGGTAGCACTGTCCGCTTTGAAGGCCTTGTTTTCACTCCAGATTTTTCCATCTCCCACCCAAATGGCTGATTCACAGGAAGAGTAGTTTAATGTACAAACATTGTCAACAAATGGAAATGCAATGAAGAAAAGGATGGGCAAGATATCATTCAAATATATGATGCCTGGTTAAACAGGATGGCATTGCACATTTCACATATATTATGGCTAGCTAAAAGACACGAGACTGCATAATTCCCATATATGATATAGAAACTAAACAGGTGGCACTATAGAACATGTCTAAACTAAGAAGAAGACATATATGATGTCAAAAGTAGGCACTGCAAGGCAACATGTGCATGATATGACTAAGATCATCATGCCAAGGTAGAGCAAACACCTTGGGGGGTAAATTGGAGTGGTCAGGGCGTCTGAATCCACCTCAGAACAGATATCTTCCTATGGATTACAATCTGGAGAGGGATGGGGAGGGTTTGCCATTGAACCCACCATGGAGCGATGTCTGCATGACATTGTATTGCCACGCAAAACTCTTCTCTTTTTCTCTACATGTTCAGCATGACTGTGTACAATATCTGACATGCATACGAAAAAAATATGGTGAGATTATGTAAGGAGAGCATGTAGAAATTTAGAGTGATGGTAACAACCAGTGGATCGACGTTTTTCCGTTGAACCAAAATAGCCCTAATGGATCGACGTGAATGTATAGTAATAAGTGATGCAACAAGTGTACAACCTCTTTGCCGTAGCCGTGTCGACCTCAGCATCATTGGGTTGGTCGCTGAAGCAGTTGAGGCAGAGGTGGCTGTCGGAGGTGTGGAGGAAGATTTGAGGAATCTGTAGACGGCGTCCAGGGCACTGCTCTGTTGTGATGGATCGTTCTGTTGTTGGAGCAGCTCCGGTGAGCCGTAAGACGTCAAGGCTGAAGCAGCACAAGACAGACATCGTCAATCTCAAGTGGGATTCTAATAGCATCTCCAATAGATGATGTAAATGGATGTAAAATTAACATCACCAAAAACCACCTGACTACAACAGATGAGGTAAAAACTGTTGACTTTGAACTTACTGTCGAAACTGAAATTTACTGTGGAATCTGAATGCTACTGTCGAAACTGATCGCAATGGTAGTAGAGAGGCACTTGACATGTAGTTTAGGGAGGGCCTGCAGTTTATCTTCAACCTGCACCCTCCCGAGCTGCCAGCCACCACCGGCCGAACCGCCGGCCCCAGCGCCGCCTCGCCGCGCCAAAACAACTCGCCACCGTCGCCCCGGCCAGCCCTCTAGGCCCCCGCCCCCACCCTGAACCCTAAGATAGATAGTGGGGTACCTCTCCGGCGAGCCCCCATCCCCGCTGTGGGTGGTTCTTCCTTAACTCCGGTGAGCCCCCACCAACCCCTAAAAATCGACTGACCCAAAAGTCGATTCAGTCGACTGAAGTGTGGCTTAATCGGAGCAGAGCAGTAGCACGAGCGAGGGGGAGAGCAACAACATCAGCTGGGCGAGCGAGCGATCGAGCGAGAGCCGGAGCAGCAGCGCGAGCGAGCGAGCGAGAGCCGGAACAGCAGCAGCAGATCCGGCTGGTATGGACGCCGCCGCCGAAGGGGCCTCGCACTGGAGAAGAGCCGCCGTGGAGATGTCACCCGTGGCGCCGGCTTCAAGGTAGCTGCTCCATGGGGGTGCGGGATGGAGCACCGTCGGCGCCGAGAGGTCGAGTTAAGGAGAAGGTGCGATGTGATGAGTGTACAACCTCTTTGGTTGCGCCGAGTAGGCCTTGGCTTCGTCCGAGGAGTCGGTGAGGATGTTGCGGTTCTGGTGGAGCAGGTTAAGGCGGCGCTGTGGGGATGGAGCAGCCGCGATAGACAACGCGATCATCGGAGCAGCTCTTGGAGGTGGAGGACGGGGTGGCTGAACCGGCGGGACGGCAAGATGGACGATGGATCCTCATCCAGGGAGGTGGAGGAGGGACGTCGAGCTGTTGCGATGGACGATGTCGTCGGGGAAGAGGCTCCGGCTGGGCAGCGGTGATGTGGCGGACAAAGGAGGGTGGGTTTTCGCGGCTGGAGCGGAGAGGTTATGGCGGCCTGGGATTTCGAATGGCGAAAAGGGGGCGATGGGAGCGGGTGAAGCATGACTTAGGAACGCGCTTGTCCAAAATGTAGGGCGTGTTACAAAAGTACCCCCCACCGATTTGCTTTAGCGGCCCTTTCGGCTCAGGGTTAGAAGGGGGATTTCGCGTGTCAGGATTTGGCAGCTCGAGGGAGTTTTCGCGCGTGTTGTAATTTTGGGATAGCAAGGCGATATCTGAATTTTTGGGATATAACAAGACGCGGGTTGAATTTTAGGGACAAGCCTAACGTGTGGTAATATTGTACTTGTACGTACCAAATCAATTCACACTTCCCTCAACCAAAAAGAAAACGAAAAAAATAAAACTATTCACACCACACAAAGAGAGAGTCTTGCCCCGTTTTACTATACAAATGCTATTCAAAGATACTCCCCCCTTCCATCTATATAGGGCCTAATGCGTTTTTCGATGCTAACTTTGACCAAATATTAGAGCAATGATATATGACATGCAACTTACACAAAGCACACCGTTAAATTCGTCTGTGAAAGGTTCTTTCAATGATATAATTTTCACATTGTGCATGTCATGTACTATTAATCTTTTCAATAGTCAAAGGCGGTCTTAAAAATCTCATTACGCCCTATATAAATGGAAGGAGGGAGTATGAATCCATGTTATGTCCGATTAAATTTTTTCGCTTGCTGTATAATGCATGTAACCTACTCATACCAACATTTTAGTGCATTCCAAATGTCTATACTACCGCTGCAATTCGAACTAAATTTGAATTCGTTTCTCTATTTCAATAAGAATCTACAATCATGATTGTTGCCAACTTCAACCATCATAGTTTCCTTTCTATCCGCCAGATATAAATCGGACGACCTATAATGTAGGATGGCAGGCACACCATCATCAACAACTTCGTGTTTTATAAGAGTAGAGATAAAATATTAAATGTAGTATAACATGTTCATAACCACACCATGTGTATCACCGTTATATATATTCACACATGCGTCGGTTTGAAACACTATGATAAATTCTTCAAATATCCGAATTCGCTTTTTATAATGTAGTATATATGATCTCTATTCGTCTTTTACACCCACACAACCCTTTTATCTCTGTAGCTAGCGCTAACTTTCTCTTGTGCATGCACACGCCCGCATCCCTCTCACCCTCCCTCAGCATTCTCTAGCTCCATCGCGCAAATTCGTCTTTTCACTTTAGGTCGTTCACCCACGGTGTGTGTAGGCCCCCTAGCTCCTTCTTTACGGCACACACCGATCGATATGCCTCTCTAGCCAGGTGTGCCTAGCACAAACACAAGCTTCCCCTCTTCTCTTGTCATCGTCCATGCCTCACTCCCACCACTCTTTTCATCGTTCTCGTACTCGCACACTCCCCCCTCGATATAATATGCCTCTCGTACCACCTCCTACATGCATCCCTCTCTCTCTATCCTTCTCCTCGTGCCTCATTTGCTTCTAACACACACATGCATGTATACTGATCGATCTCCCAACATATACCTAGATCGACTTTAACTACCCCCCCATCGATCGACGTACCTCACAAGTTATGTCTCTCCTTTCCCTTACAAAGGGCGATTGATCTTCCTATGTAGTTATGTCTGCTTACCATAGCCACATCGTCCCCCCTCATCATTCGTGCATGCCTCCTGACCCGTCTCTCACACGCACGTGCACAGACAACAAGCAGCCATCTCCTCTCCTATTGATATTGCGGGCGTGCCCTCCGTTTGTCTAGCAAGCCTATCCCACCATTTGTTAGAAGCAACTCCACTACCACCCCCTCCAACACTCTAGCTTTGTCTCTCTCCCAACCTTATTCCTCTCCTGCACATATGCATGGATGCCGATCGATCTCCCTTAATACATGAGGCAGATCGATCTCCTTAATACATGAGGTAGGCCTCTCTCCTCCTCCACACATATACCAGCCATTGTACCTCTATAGTTAATTGGGCCTCCCTCTTACCCCACCACACACCGATAGTCGAGCGCTGCAGGTAGGTATCCATGCCACAGAGACAAACTGCACATGTCCCATCTCACGTTCCAGTAGGCCAGCCACTCTATATCTTTGACGTGGGCACACACAAATTCGATGGCACTCTTTATCGATCGCGCGCGCGCACACACACACATCATCCCTCTCTTCGATTCTATGGACACCTCAAGCCGATGATACCTCTACTCTCTTCTCGTGGATCGCCCCCTCTATATATATGTTATATCCAGGACTCTATTTCACACACATTGCATATGTTACATTTTTTGATTGACCTCCCCCCAAAAACTCTCAAGAACCCACACACTATATCTCTCTAGGTTTGTATCTCTCTCACACAACCCAACGTAGGTGGTGTACGTATAAAAGAAGAGAATAGGTGCACCGTGCACGTACTCACGCTTTGTGCCCATCCACACCCGCGCGGGTACACGGTGGAGCTCATTTCTTTACGAAATGGCAGCCCACATGCTAATTTGAACGCATGTAGCGGTTGTTTACCTAGGGAGGTCGTGTACCATGCGTGCATGAAACAAAGTTCGACTTGACGCGTTGCCGCGTTATTTTTAAATAAAGGTATAGCGCTCAATGGCACGTACATAGAATATAAAATGATTTGTATGGAGAAAAGTAGTCCGCTCACTATATACAATGGAGCCTGCCTGCCTGGTTTCTCGCTCTTCAGAGTATCTCACACAAGGCTGCGGTGGCCTCTCTCTCTCTCTCTCTCTCTCTCTCTCTCTCACCGTTGGTCACTGATCTGGCCGCATCCCGTCCGCCAGGGGAAAGGGAGTGCGGTGGCCTCTCTCTCTGTCTCTCACCGTTGGTCACTGATCCGGCCGCATCCCGTCCGCCGGGGGAAAGGGAGGAAGTGCATCGTTTCTTCGTTCGACGGCGCCGAGGCAACACGTCCCGATCTGCGGTACACGCCGTTCTCTCTGACCAAGCTCCGGCATGGCAAGGCCTACGCCACCTGCTCACAGATTCCGCCCGCCGCTCACCTAGTTACATCCCGACGACCTCCAGGTATCCCCTCCGGCCTTGCTCCACTCCCCGTCTTCCCACGTCGCTGCATGTGGATCTTCCATAGTTCTTTGCCCAAAACATAGCTCGTCCGGCGTACTTTCCATATTGGATTCTCGTCCTCACACCGTTTTAGACAAACACAACCATGTTGTTATCTTCCCTTAGGACAAGGAATATGCTTCTTTTTTGTCGTCGCATGTGTCATCAACTATTATTGGCCAGTAATTGTTTCCTTTCTACCTCTTTTTTGCAAACACGGATATCCATTTCACCTCGTTGCTAGTGCGACCTTTTGGTGAACTGCACAAATCACTTTTTTCTTAAGAGTGTTTTGTGCAGTTGTACTAAAATGTCACACGGGCAACATCTCTACATTTCAGTGCGACTGCACAAAGGGAGATTGGTTTTGCTCTATCCTCCTCATCCAACTCTGAGCCTAATCTTCTCCAACTAGTTAGTCTTAAGAGAGACTGCAAAGGTGACCGACTTCTATTTGTGTGTTTATTGTTTCATCAGCAGTCCTCTATTATCGTAATCACACTTAATATCTTTGGAACAGGGACGCTCAGCTCTATTTTAGTGGAACTGCACAAAATGATCGGAATGTTGCATGCTCCAGACAGCTACTTTTTTCCCAAAATGCCTTGTTGATTTAGACAGAGCTGGGGGACGTTCTTGCCAATGAAAGCATGGATCAATTTTAATTTAACACCTTCTCACAACTCTGCCTTCAGTTGTGATATAATTATTAGCTCTGATCTGCTAATAATTGACATGCATTAGCAAGGAAGTTAGTTTTTTATTGTCTCCGAAAGAGCATCAATGGCATGACACACACAAAATCTGAAAGCTCACACCATTTTACAATTTCATGTCGCTGGAAAATTATTTGTATAGTACGTCAATTATGTAAACAAATGATGGAAGCTTGATAGCATTGCCAGAAGCCTCTTCATCATCCGGGTCCATCTGCCATGCACAAAATTATACTCCTTCGTTCCTAAATATTTGTCTTTTTACAAATTTCAAACGGGCATATTTTAGAGTGTAGATTCACTCATTTTGCTTCATATGTGTACCCCCTCCGTTCCTAAATATTCTATTCGTCTTTCTAGAGATTTCAACAAGTGACTACATACGGAGCAAAATGAGTGAATCTACACTCTAAAACATGTCTATATACATCGTATGTGCCAGTCCATTTGAAATATCTAAAAAGACAAATATTTGAGTAGTCACTCGTTGAAATCTCTAGAAAGACAAATACTCCGGAGTATATTTAAGAACCGAGGGGGTAGTGCACAACCGCATGGGAGACTCAGCCCGGTCGTTGCACCGCATTAATAGTGAGTAATGAGCAGTCAAATCATAAGCCCCGCCTTTCCCACTATAAGTTGCTCTGAAGAAGGAACCATCAATACGCTCTTCTTTGAATCCTCTCATACTACTCCATCCGTCACTGTTTATACAACGCGCTTCAGAAAAAAGAAAAAAAATCTGTGGGACCAAGGCGACTAGCGATCAGCCTGAAAAATAACATTGGTAGTTATAGCACGACGTCTATTACTAAAGGGAATAATGCGTACACACATGCATGCAGTGCTTCCACCCCAGGTACACACATGCATGCACTTACTCCACTCCGTAGTAGTACAGTACATGGAGAGAAAATTGTGGACTTGATTGCAGTTACCATGCCCTAATTAATTGAGCATTAAACCAAATGCGTCTAAAGTCTCTCTCGTGGTGGAAATGCATTGAGAGAAATGCATCATAATGAAGCGCGCCCTGTAAACTGTGACGGAGGGAGGAGTAGTATATGAAGGTGCAAAACCAAGTACGCGTATGGCCAGTCGGTCAACGCACCTCCTCTTGGCATACACTGACATGTGGGACAGGAGTGTGAGCAAACCGATCTCAATCGACGGCAAAGAGCCAACCCGCCGGTCCTTGAGAGAGACGAGGAGCGAGAACACACAGACGGGCTCGCACGGAGGCCAAGATATATTCGAGCATGGTTGGTTGATCGATATCATTCATTACATGTTGGGCTGCCGTTTTCCGCCCTGCTCCAGAATAAATGTGTACTTTATCAGAGATAAAAAATAAGAGTACAGACGCTCCACCATGCGGTTCTAGTAGTAGTAGTACTACTCGTACTACTGCGCTTGGCTCTTCGCCTCTTCGTGAAGTCAAACAATGATGGTACTCCGCATGTTGGGTGAGGGAGTCCTGGATTAGGGGGTGTTCGGATAGCCGGACAATACCTTCGCCGGACTCCAGGACTATGAAGATACAAGATTGAAGACTTCGTCCCGTGTCCGGAAGGATCTTTCCTTGGCGTGGAAGGCAAGCTAGGCGTGCGAATATTCAAGATCTCCTACCATTGTAACTGACTCTGTGTAACCCTAACCCTATCCGGTGTCTATATAAACCGGAGGGTTGTAGTCCGTAGGACAACCATCATCATACACAATCATACCATAGGCTAGCTTCTAGGGTTTAGCCTCCTTGATCTCGTGGTAGATCTACTCTTGTATTACCCATATCATCAATATTAATCTAGCAGGAGTAGGGTTTTACCTCCATCGAGAGGGCCCGAACCTGGGTAAAATAAAGTGTCCCTTGTCTCGTGTTACCATCCGACCTTAACGCACAGTTCGGGACCCCCTACCCGAGATCCGCCGGTTTTGACACCGACATTGGTGCTTTCATTAAGAGTTCCTCTGTCTCGTCGCTTTTAGGCCCGATGGCTCCTTTGATCATCAACAACGATGAGGTCCAGGGTGAGACTTTCCTCCCCGGACAAATCTTCGTCTTCGGCGGCTTCGCTCTGCGGGCCAATTCGCTTGGTCGTCTGGAGCAGATCGAAAGCTACGCCCCTGGCCATCAAGTCAGGTTTGGCAGCTCAAACTACACGACAGATATCCGCGGAGACTTGATCTTCGACGGGTTCGAGCCACAGCCAAGCGCGTCGCACTACCTCGAGGGGCATGATATAGCTCTGCCTCCGAATAGTGCCCTGGAGGCCGCACACGCACCGGCCCCGATCCTCGACTCGGAGCCCGCTGCGTTCTTTGAGGATGAACGGTTGGACGTCACCTCGGGGGCTGCGATCTTGAAGGCGATCGAGCCGAACGCCAGCCCCGCACTCCGCACGGCCCATGACTCCAAGGAGTCGGATTCTTCTCCGAACTCCGGGCCTCCCGTGCCCCTGCCGATCGAATCCGATTGGGCGCCTATAATGGAGTTCACCGCCGCGGACATCTTTTAGCACTCACCTTTTGGTGATATCCTGAATTCTCTCAAGTCTCTTTCTTTATCAGGAGACCCCAGGCCGGATTACGGTCTGCGAGGTTGGGATTCAGACGACGAAGAAATTCAAAGCCCACCCACCACCCACTTAATAGCCACTGCCGATGATTTAACCGACATACTTGACTTCGGATCCGAAGACTTGGACGGTATGGACGACGAAGATGGAGACGAACAGGAACCAGCACCTGTAGGGCGCTGGACCGCCACCCCATCTCATGATGTATTCATGGTGGATACCCCTAAAGGAAACGACAACGAGGAAAAAGGGGACGAAAAAAGGGATAAACCCCCCGAAAAGCAATCAAAGCGGCTACAAAAACGCCGAGCCAATCCCCGCCTCGATCAAGACCCAGCCATAGAGCAGGATGAGCCGGTAGACGACGAGCATGCCTTAGAGCAACCGTCCGAACTGGGCAACACAGATAGAGAGGACAGACAACCCTCCCCCGGCCATAACAGAACTCCGGACGATCTCATGCCGGATAAGACCACGGAGCAGAAGAATCTGCACAAAAGGCTCGTTGCCACAACACGTAGCCTGAAAAAGTAGAAGCGGAAGCTAAAGAAGGCAGAAGATGCACTCAGAATAAGATGGAGCAAGGTATCAAGACCTCAGACAAATACGGCGGCAGCCGCCGCACTAAAAGCTATCCGAAGAGAAAATTACTGCCCGAGTTCGACCAAGAGGCCCTAGAGCCCTCGCATTCAAAAAATAAAAAAGCCACACGGTCGGATAGACGACCCCATGGCCACCATAAAACGGCAAGCGGCGCCGCACTCAATGTGGCATGCGACCCAATTAAAGACTCGCATCATGGCCCAGCCAGGTCCATTTATGGGCCAAGAAAGCAAGCTCTCACAAGCAATGCAAAAAAGCCATCATCAGAATCCGGCACACCCAAATACAGGGGCACCGCACACCCCCTATGTTTCACTGATGAGGTCCTGGAATATGAATTTCCAGAGGGATTCAAACCCGTCAACATAGAGGCGTACGATGGAACAACAGACCCCGGAGTCTGGATCAAGGATTATATCCTCCACATACATATGGCTAGAGGAGATGATCTCCACGCCATCAAATATTTACCCCTTAAGCTTAAAGGGCCAGCCCGGCACTGGCTTAAAAGCCTTCCCGAAAACACAATTGGAAGTTGGGAAGAGCTCGAGGATGCTTTCCGAGCAAATTTTCAAGGGACCTATGTCCGCCCCCCGGACGCAGACGATCTCAGTCACATAACTCAACAGCCCGGAGAATCAACTCGGCAGTTCTGGAACATATTCCTTACTAAAAAGAATCAGATAATGGATTGTCCGGACGCCGAAGCCTTAGCAGCTTTCAGGCATAATGTCCGAGACGAATGGCTCGCCAGACACCTCGGCCAGGAAAAGCCAAGAACAATGGCCGCACTCACAATCCTCATGACCCACTTTTGTGCAGGAGAGGACAGCTGGTTGGCAAGATGCAGCCCCAGCGACCCAAGTACATCCAAAATCAGGGATGGAAACGGAAAACCGCGACGAAATAAGGACCGTCGCCGAACCAAAGAAAAAAGTCCAAAGAGCACGGCAGTCAATGCTGGATTCAAAGGCTCATGGCAAAATCAGACAAAACCACCCCTTCAGGACAATAGGGATGATCCGTCCAGCTTAAACAGAATCCTGGACAGAATATGTCAGATACACAGTACTCCTGGGAAGCCTGCTAATCACACCCACAGAGACTGTTGGGTTTTTAAACAATCCGGAAGGCTTAATGCCGAACACAAGGGGCTCGATACACCAAGCGAAGACGAGGACGAACCCCAGAAGCAGAACACCAGGAAACAAAAGAACTTCCCACAAGAAGTTAAAACAGTGAACTCACTTCACGTAACAAAACGTGTGGCACCCATAAAGGTACGCGCAATAAAACCTATCCCTCAGGGGTCCCACCACTGGTTATTAAAACCAATCATTTTTTATCATCTAGATTATTCTAGAAATATCAAAAACGCAGGCCGGACTGCCCTGATACTCGATCCAATAATTGATGGATTCTAGTTTACCAATGTCCTTATGGACGGCGGCAGTGGACTAAACCTGATATATCAGGATACAATCCACCGCATGGGCATAAACCCAGCAAGAATCCGCCACAGCAAAACCTCCTAGCAAGGGGTAGCACCGGGCCCGGACACCCATTGTATGGGTTTTCTCCGGCTTGAAGTCATATTTGGCTCTGCCAATAACTTCCATCGCGAAAAGATGACCTTCCATGTCGTCCCGTTTTCAAGTCGCTATCAAGCACTAATGGGACGCGGAGCTTTCGCTCGCTTTAACGCAATACCGCACTATGCATCTCTCACGCTTAAGATGCCCGGTCCATGAGGCATCATCTCTTTAAAGGGAACGCACTGAAATACGCCTCCTCCAAACGGAGGATTGCACGGCCGCTTAAACAGCCACACAATAAAGTGGCCTCGCCAGCCAAAAGACTTTTTCGATATAAGTCATTAAAGGCCACGGACCAGGAATAAATGAGTTCAGCACAAGTCCATCATCAACGCAGGCTTAAACACCATATACCCCCGTACCGGGGGCTATACACAGAGACAATAAAGCTCAACTTTATATATGTTTTACTTTATATTTTGTTTATTATCTTTTTGTTCTGCACGACCCATTTTCAATTCAGTTCCTCTCTTTTACAGATGAACGTCGTGCATCGCCCGTCCAGGACACGGCACAGCGGAGACATAGGCGCAGACGTGCAGTAGGGACCCATCCTAAGGATTCTTTTTAGATTAAGACCCTACGTAAACCGTTTTTACTGTCTCTTGCTGCTATACATCCCCTGGTTTTTTCTACTATAACCAAGGAGGAGGCTGGCATTTTGGCATGTGGCCACGCCAGAATTTTTGCTCGTACCTTGGCACTAGGGGCTCTCTTTTTTTAAAGGGTGTTGTTTCACCCGCACTCATAAAGACCGAACACCTTAGGGAGTGTTCGGCGTCGCGAGTTTTGGCACTATATGCATCAGCTCTGAATCATGTCTTTGGTCAAATGTTGGGTTGCCCGGTTCCTAAGTTCGGCTACCTTACGTTCCGCTCTATCGGCTAAGGTAGCACCAGGAGAACTACTGCGATTGTGCCCCGGTTCGGCCGGGCGAGCACCTCAGTAGAGAAAGCCGAAAACTGACTGTCATGATGTAGCGCGAGACTGGTCGCCACTCGATGACTTATAGGAACTTATCGGATTCCTCCGCTTTGACGAAGGGCTGTTTCCCGGTCAGGGACGTATGCGCCCCGAATTCGGGCAAGCGCAGTCGCCACTAAGGGGCTACCTAAAGAGTCCCACTGTCAAGCTCCTATGGCTAAGTGGAAGTGTTAAAGCATTATAGTCCGGTTGCCTAGCCCGCTGCGCTATCACCTCCTTTGTAGGACCAAGACGTTGGGTTAAGTGTGAAAATGCGTCTTCTGCGCGCACCCCCGCACTATGTGCATGGGGGCTGAAGCCAACGACTGCAATCTTTCAGAATTTATGTATTAAAACGGCCGCACAGGAGGTGTTCTTAATACGTGAAAGCACAAGTCTAAAAAATGCCACTACAATATATCAAAATACTGTTTTATGATTACATATGCTATCATAATATAGCATGCTTCGAGCACTACGTCTCTATTACGCGAGCGCCTTCGAGGACTTCCTTAAAATAGTGCTCGGAAGGTATTCGGCTTTTATCCGAATCCCGGGACGCAACAATGGTGGGCTCCATATCTGCCCAGTATGTTTTGACACGGGCAAGAGCCAGCTGAGCGCCCTCTATGCAAGCTGACCTCTTCATAGCATCGACACGTGGCACCACATCAAGAAATTGCTGCACCGAGCTGAAATAACTCTTCGGCTTCGATCTCCCCGGACACAGATGATCCATGACGTACTTCATGGCGAGTCCGGACAACCTATTCAGTTCGGCCCATTGGGCCAGGCGATCGTCCACTGCCAGTGGACGCTCTGGATTGAGGAAATGCGACCAAAAGAGCTTCTCCACTTCATGATCCTTTTTATCTCGAAAGTGTTCGGTCACATCAGCAGCACTAGCCGCCAAATCCAGATAGGTGTCCTCTACACTCCACAACCAGTCTAACGGGGCGAACTTCGGATCACAAAATTTTCTCCGCAGCGAGAAGGGCTTTCCATCCGCAATTTGTCCGGCTTGACGCAGCTCTTCCCTTGCCGCTCTCATTATAGAGCGGGCATCCTTGGCGTCAGCAACAACCTTCTCTAAGCTCGTTTGCCTCGCCCGACCCTCTTCTTCAAGAAGCTTGCAACGGTCAGTAGCACTCTTTAACTTTACGGCCATATCAGCCATCTCCTCCTTGCTTCGGCAATGGGCAGCCTGTTCGGCTTTCAGCTCTTCAAGGGCTTTCACGGCAGCCGCATCGCTTTTCCTGGCTTGTTCCTTCGCTCGGGCGAGTTCGGCCCTAAGATCCTCCACGGCGGCCGCACCATCTGCGTTAAGCATACACACGGTAAGATATTGACATAAAGCTCCTCTTACTAACCATCGCCCGATGATTTCAATACCTTGAGCATCATCAAGCCGCTTGTTAACAAGCGCGATGTCGGCTTCTGCCTCATCAAGTTGTCGCTTCAGTTTGGCAAATTCACCAGTCCGACTTGACTCCGGACAATCCGCCACCCACATATAAAGGTGCCACTTAAAGGACCTGGGATTAAGATCCTCTGCGCGCCGTCAGTTTTAACGACGCACAGAGTCTCAGGGGCTACTATCTACACAGGGCGCACTTTACTTATGCACAACTAACACAAGTGTACATTATTTAAAACGTACCTCAAGGCCCGTCAGTAAACTTTTGACGGCCTCGTGCAATCCGCTTTCTGCGGATGAAATCTTTTCAATCACCGTGCTCATCAACGCACGATGCTTCTCTGAGACAGAGGCTCGCCCCAGCAGAATCTTTAGCTCCTCCGGCCGAACAACAGATGGTGCCGGACTCGTCCCATGGCCTCACTCAAAGGCCGGACGCGGAGAACCTCGGGGGGTCGCATGGCCACCTTCCGCCCCTGTCGGATCCGGAGAAATCCTCCGCGACGACACTTCAGCGTCGCCCGCCTTGCTAGGCGGTACAGAAGGAGGAGGCGTTCCGCTCTCCATCATCTCCGGAAGAAGATCCCCCGAGGACGAGCTCAGCTGAGAAGGGCTGAGGTCCGAACTACAAAGTAAGGTTTCGGTTGAAACTTCTCAGATATAAATCAAGGATTTCTCTTAAAAGAAAAAATCTTCTTCTACTTACAGCTCGCTGGAGAGCTGGTCCCTTTGAGGGTTTAGTTCGGCCGAGGGGCTCCCCGGCGTCGGGCCCTCTGACAAGGATTCTTTCCCCCGCTTCGAGGCTTCGGTCTCCGTGTCGTCAGAGGTGGCCCTTTTCTTTCTCTTAGGAGGGGAATTGTCGATTCCCCCCTTCGGAATGGCCTCTTTTGAGGAGGCCATGGTTTCCTTGTCCTCCCCCTTATTTCCCTCCAAAGGCACTACCTCCAGCATACTGACTAGCACGGGATCCAGCCTGATTTCGGGAAGGGGAGCCGGACACCTGATCAGCTTCGCCTTCGCTATCCACTCCTGCTTAAAAGGAGAAGCGCTGTTAAGAGCAAGTCAATTATGCAGATAGAAGGTCCGGGCACAAGGTCACTTACTTGAGTATCCGAGCGATTGCGGCTTAAACCCACGTCCTCGGTCAAATCCGGACTCACTTCTTGTGATCCAAAGAACAGTTTATACATCTCCGCGGGCATCGCGCCCATAAAATCCCGGAGAGCTCCCGGTCCCTCTGGATTGAACTCCCACAGACGAAGGGGGCGACGTTGGCCGGGCAATGTCCGGCGAATCAGCATGACTTGTGTCACCTTGACCAGGTTGAGGTCTCCTTCCAAGAGATCCTTAATGTGGCCCTGCAGCAGAGGTACGTCTTTGGGCAAGCCCCGATCTAATCCTGTGTTGATCCACGATGCTAGCCGCGGTGGGGGACCCGAGCGAAAGGCAGGAGGCGCCACCCATGCGGTGCCCCGAGGGGCGGTGATATAGAACCACTCCTGTTGCCACAAGCCAAGCTCCTCTTGAAAAGCGCCCTCGGGCCATGGAGCATCGGCATTTCTTTTTATAGCAGTGCCTCCGCACTGTGCGTGGCGCCCCTCGATCATCTTCGGTTCTACTTTGAAGGTATTGAACCATAATCCGAAGTGAGGGGTAACATGGAGGAACGCTTCGCACACAACAAGGAACGAGGAGATAAGGAGGATGGACTCGGGAGCTAAGTCGTGGAATTCTAGCCGATAATAAAACATCAGCCCCCTTACAAAGGGATCCATTGGGAAGCCTAATCCCCGAAGGAAGTGGGATACGAATACCACACTCTCACCAGGCTGAGGGCTAGGGATCACCTGTCCTTGAACAATCAACCTGTGCGAAGTCTCGCCGGTCAGGAATTTAGCTTCCCTCAACCTTAATACGTCCTCCTCCATGACGGAGGAGGGCATCCATCGGCCTTGGAGGTCGGAACCAGACATTGTCGAAGGTCCGGTGCGCCTGGAATCTGGAAGCCTAGGGTGTTGGAACTCGAGGCGACGGGCGAACTTGTTTTGAGAGTAGAAGAAGGGAACAGGGTCTTGGTCTCTTTATAAGAGGCAGAATACCAAGAGCCCTCCCCATAGCCGTCTTGGACTAGCCTTTAATTAAGGCAAACATGCTAACGAGCACGATTGGGTTACCCACGTCCGTATTGATGAGAATCCCGTTAAAAGGGGCACACGATCTCTGCTTTGACAAGACGTGCCAAGGAAACCGCCTCGCTAAACACGCTGAGGTGGAACAATGAAAACAATTTATATAAAGAGCTTGGCCGCAGTGTTATGACGCACTGCGGAATACGTCAGCAGATTTGATTTATGTTAATATTATTCTCTGTATGGCAATATGTGGAAACTTATTTTGCAGAGCCGGACACTATTTTTGGTGTTTGTAATCTTCTTGAAGAACTTGGAGGAGGAACCCGCCTTGCAATGCCGAAGACAATCTGCGCGCCGGACTCGTCGTCATTGAAGCCTGGTTCAGGGGCTATCGAGGGAGTCCTAGATTAGGGGGTGTTCGGATATCCGTACAATACCTTCACCGGACTCCAGGACTATGAAGATACAAGATTGAAGACTTCGTCCCGTGTTCGGAAGGATCTTTCCTTGGCGTGGAAGGCAAGCTAGGCGTGCGGATATTCAAGATCTCCTACCATTGTAACCGACTCTGTGTAACCCTAACCCTATCCGGTGTATATATAAACCGGAGGGTTTTAGTCCGTAGGACAACCATCATCATACACAATCATACCATAGGCTAGCTTCTAGGGTTTAGCCTCCTTGATCTCGTGGTAGATCTACTCTTGTATTACCCATATCATCAATATTAATCTAGCAGGAGCAGGGTTTTACCTCCATCGAGAGGGCCCGAACCTGGGTAAAATAAAGTGTCCCTTGTCTCCTGTTATGATCCGACCTTGACGCACAGTTCAGGACCCCCTACCCGAGATCCGCCGGTTTTGACACCGACATTGGGTACTACAGTGTATGCCTCTGACAATTTGACACCGAATGGACTGATGCATGTCCACCGAGGGTAGGTTGCATTAGTCAAAAGGTGTAAGCTAGCTTCACCTTGTCCTGCAAGATTCTCCTCGTTTTGCGAGTTGACGGGACACACCAAAAATTAGTGCTAGTCCATACTCCCTCCTTTCCGGTTAATATGGCTTAATATTTTTTGCGGGTAAATGAGAGAGCTTTATTCATATATAAGCATTCTTAGGACGATCAGCCAAGACATTGGTCACTAGGAAGCGAGGTACCCCGCAAAAAAAGAAGTAGGAAGCGAGGTGTTTCATCAAGCCAGCTCTCGGCCACATTCAAAGTGCAGCAAGCACGGTTCGCACGAAGATGCGCCGCAAGGTTTGCTGACCTGTTTACATGCTGAATAACAAAAAAGAGGAAATATTACCGAGTGCTACTATTTGTAACAGGATATGAGCCAGAATTAAGCGAGAATTGTGGCGAGTGTTCCATGCAATCAACTTCCATTATCACATGCGAGAACCATCGAAAAGAACCAAATGTGTTGAAGATTGCTTTATCACATTTTAAAATTACAATAAGAGTGCAGACGCTCCTCCATCCGGTTCCTAGTACTAGTATAGTATGTACCTTTATAGACTATAGTAGTAGTACTATTAAACTTTGCGTTTGGTTGTTCGCCTATTCGGGAAGTCAAACAATAATAGCACTAGTAGTATAGTGTATGCTTCTGGCAATCTGACACTAAATTAACTGTTGCACGTCCATCGCCTGAGCGAGGGAGAGCTTGCATTAGTCAAAAGTTTCTCCTTGTCCTGTGAGCCACCGCGCGCAAGCTTCTCCCGTCCTGCAACCTTCTCCTTGTTCGGCAAGTTGATGGGACACAGCAAAGTAATGCTAGTCCATAGTGCCTCCTCTCCGGTTAATATGGCTTAATTTCAAACAAGATAAATACACTGTCTGCCACAGTATATTTGTAAAAATACGGTCAGTGGACTTTATAATACGCTCATTGCGCTCAAGATATATATTTTCCGGTGTTCATACGGTCACTAGCTCACCCTGACTGAGTATGTGTGTGCATGCACGTGTATGTTGGGCACTTGAGCGTGACCGTGTGTGTTCCGTCGTGTGCTCGGACATGCATGCATTAGGGCGTCGTGCGCGTTTTTCTGTCCATGTGTACGTGTGACTGTTGCATACATGCAGGGGGAGTACGTGTAGGGGCCACTAAGGAGCAGTCAAATCACACAGTAAGTTAGTTGGAAGAAGCAACCATCATTTCACTCTTGAATGACACGTACGCAATATAAAATGGTTGATATGGAGAGAAAAAGAAAACCACTATATATACACTAGCAGGAGCCTAAGCTACAAGCCTGCTTGCTTAGATTGCTCTCTTCACAAGCATAGAACGATGGGCCTGATCCCGCAGCTGGGGGAAGGGAACAATGTTCTGCATAGACGTGGTCGACATCGGCGAGGGAGAAAACCCACAGTCGGTGCGTCCCAATCGGGGGTCATCGCGGTATTGGCCGACGCCGCGTCCCAACCGCCCATCTAGCTACAGCCCGACATCCCACGTAGTCCATCTTCCTTTTGGAGCCGGCTTGGTCCACTGCCGTAGCTCCATCTCCATGTCGATCTTTCTCTACTTCTACCGGCTTCTACTTGTGATGAGTTTATGTCTCATGAACTAGTGCCAGTACTATTATTCTAATCACACTTCTTCAATATCTTTGCCATCAGGGATGCTCAGGTCGATTTTAGTGGAACTTCACGAAAGCATCGTATGATCCGAGGGTGCCAGCCGTCTTTCCTTCGACAGGTTCTACCTGGCCAGGAAATTAAATCATGTTTAGGGTTTAGGGTTTAAATCGTAGTGAACCCATCATTAGTTTTTCTTTCGTACACGCTCTCACAACTTTTTTCTTTAGTTGTGAAGTAAATATTGGCTATGATCTATGAATCATTGAGATGCATCAGCATGCCTGTTAGTTTTCCTTTGTATTTGATGGAATGTTGTAACGGGCCAACCTTGGAATAGGAATGAAAATGGAGTGGAAAAGTTACCGTTTTTCCGGAGAAAAAATGGAAACGAAGAGAAACCAACGTTTCGTTTCGTTGGATCGTGCCATCGAGCAAAACCAACATTTAAATCACGTTTGTCGTGTTCGTGTCTCACCCTCCTCCACGGCTCGACCCCACACGGTCGCTCGGCATGCCACTCACCGCAAACCGAGTATACGATAACTTTCCCGCCTGCTTGTCGATGGATCGTGCTACCTCTTGAGCACTGCGTTGGTTTTCCCCGAAGAGGAGAAGATGATGCAACAAAGTAGCGTAAGTATTTCCCTCAGTTTTTGAGAACCAAGGTATCAATCCAGTAGGAGGCCACAGTCAAGTCCCTCATACCTGCACAAAACGATAGCTACTCGCAACCAACGAGATCAGGGGTTGTCAATCCCTTCACGGTCACTTACGAGAGTGAGATCTGATAGAGATGATAGATAATATTTTTGATATTTTTGATATAGAGATGCAAAGTAAAAAGTAAAAGGCAAAGTAAAAAAGCAAAGCAAGATTAAAGTGATAGAGATTGATATGATGAGAATAGACCCGGGGGCATAGGTTTCACTAGTGGCTTCTCTCAAGAGCATAAGTATTCTACGGTGGGTGAACAAATTACTGTTGAGCAATTGACAGAATTGAGCATAGTTATGAGAATATCTAGGTATGATCATGTATATAGGCATCACGTCCGTGACAAGTAGACCGACTCCTTCCTGCATCTACTACTATTACTCCACTCATCGACCGCTATCCAGCATGCATCTAGAGTATTAAGTTAAAAAAAGAGTAACGCTTTAAGCAAGATGAACATGATGTAGAGAGATAAATTCATGCTATATGAAATAAACCCCATCTTGTTATCCTCGATGGCAACGATGCAATACGTGCCTTGCTGCCCCTTCTGTCACTTGGAAAGGACACCGCACGATCGAACCCAAAGCTAAGCACTTCTCCCATGGCAAGAAAAACCAATCTAGTAGGCCAAACCAAACTGATAATTCGAAGAGACTTGCAAAGATAACCAATCATACATAAAAGAATTCAGAGAAGATTCAAATATTATTCATAGATAGACTTGATCATAAACCCACAATTCATCGGTCTCAACAAACACACTGCAAAAAGAAGATTACATTGAATAGATCTCCATGAGAGAGGGGGAGAACGTTGTATTGAGATCCAAAAAGAGAGAAGAAGCCATCTAGCTACTAACTATGGACCCGAAGGTCTGAGGTAAACTACTCACACTTCATCGGAGGGGATATGATGATGTAGAAGCCCTCCGTGATGACGGCCCTCTCCGGCGGAGCTTCGAAACAAGCCCCAAGATGGGATCTCGTGGATACAGATAGTTGCGGCAGTGGAATTAGGTTTTTGGCTCCTGTTCTGATAGTTTGGGGGTACGTAGGTATATATAGGAGGAAGGAGTACGTCGATGGAGCTTCGAGGGGCCCACGAGGCAGGGGGCGCGCCCTAAAGGGGGGGCACCCTCGTGACTGCCTCTTGGCTTCCTTGGAGTAGGGTCCAAGTCTCCTGGATCACGTTCGGTGAGAAAATCACGTTCCCGAAGATTTTATTCCGTTTGGACTCCGTTTGATAGTCTGTTTCTCCGAAACACTGAAATAGGCAAAAAACATCAATTCTGGGCTGAGCCTCCGGTTAATAGGTTAGTCCCAAAAATAATATAAAAGTGGAAAATAAAGCCCAATATAGTCCAAAACAATAGATAATATAGCATGGAGCAATCAAAAATTATAGATACGTTGGAGACGTATCAGGCATCCCCAAGCTTAATTCCTGCTCATCCTCGAGTAGGTAAATGATAAAAAGAGAATTTTTGATGCGGAGTGCGACTTGGCATAATTTCAATGCAAATCTTCTTAATTGTGGTATGAATATTCAGATTCGAAAGACTCAAGACAAAAGTTCATATTGACATAAAAATAATAATACTTCAAGCATACTAATAAAGCTATTATGTCTTCTCAAAATAACATGGACAAAGAAAGTTATCCCTACAAAATCATATTGTCTGGCTATGCTCTATCTTCACCACACAAAGTATTTAAATCATGCACAACCCCGATGACAAGCCAAGCAATTGTTTCATACTTTAACATTTTCAAAACTTTTTCAATCTTCATGCAATACATGAGCGTGAGCCATGGACATAGCACTATATGTGGAATAGAATGGTGGTTGTGGAGAAGACAAAAAGAGGGGAAGATAGTCTCACATCAACTAGGCGTATCAATGGGCTATGGAGATGCCCATTAATAGATATCAATGTGAGTGAGTAGGGATTGCCATGCAGCGGATGCACTAGAGCTATAAGTATATGAAAGCTCAACAAAAGAAACTAAGTGGGTGTGCATCCAACTCGCTTGCTCACGAAGACCTAGGGCATTTTGAGGAAGCCCATCATTGAAATATACAAGCCAAGTTCTATAATGAAAAATTCCCACTAGTATAGGAAAGTGACAAAATGAGAGACTCTCTATCGTGAAGATCTTGGTGCTACTTTGAAGCACAAGTGTGGTAAAAGGATAGTAACATTGTCCCTTCTCTCTTTTTCTCTCATTTTTTTATTTGGGCCTTTTTTATGGCCTCTTTTTTTTCGTTCGGAGTCACATCCTGACTTGTGGGGGAATAATAGTCTCCATCATCCTTTCCTCACCTGGACAATGCTCTAAAAAATGATGATCATCACACTTTTATTTTTCTTACAACTCAACAATTACAACTCGATACTTAGAACAATATATGACTCTATATGAATGCCTCCGGCGGTGTACCGGGATATGCAATGAATCAAGAGTGACATGTATGAAAGAATTATGAAAGGTGGCTTTGCCACAAATACGATGTCAACTACATGATAATGCTAGCAATATGACAATGATGGAGCGTGTCATAATAAACGGAACGGTGGAAAGTTGCATGGCAATATATCTCGGAATGGCTATGGAAATGCCATGATAGGTAGGTATGGTGGCTGTTTTGAGGAAGGTATTTGGTGGGTGTATTATACCAGCGAAAAGAGAGGCTAGCAATGGTGGAAGGATGGGAAAAAGTGCGTATAATCCATGGACTCAATAATAGTCATAAAGAACTCATATACTTATTGTAAAAATCTAGAAGTTATCAAAGCAAAGTATTACGCGCATGCTCCTAGGGGGATAGATTGGTAGGAAAAGACCATCGCTCGTCCCCGACCGCCACTCATAAGGAAGACAATCAATCAATAAATAAATCATGCTCCGACTTCATCACATAACTGTTCACCATACGTGCATGCTACGGGAATCACAAACTTCAACGCAAGTATTCTTTAAATACACAACTACTCAACTAGCATGACTCTAATATTATCACCTCCATATCTCAAAACAATTATCATGCTTCAATCTTTTCTTAGTATTCAACACACTCAAAAGAAAGTTTCACAAATCTTGAATACCAAGCATATTATTATTAAGCAATTTACCATGCTATTAAGACTCTCAAATGATCTAAGTTAAGCATGAGAGATCAATAGTTTTTTTAAAACAAATCCACCACCGTGCTCTAAAATATCTAAGTGAAGCACATAGAGCAAAGTTATAACGCTCAAAAGATATAAGTGAAGCACATAGAGCAAAACTATAACGCTCAAAAGATATAAGTGAAGCACATAGAGTATTCTATAAAATTTTAATTCATAAATGGCTCTCTCAAAAGGTGTGTACAGCAAGGATGATTGTGGCACACTAACAAACAAAGACACAAATAATACAAGATGCTCCAAGCAAAACACATAACATGTGGTGAATAAAAATATAATTCCAAGTAAAACTACCGATGGAAGTAGACGAAAGAGGCGATGCCTTCCGGGGCATCCCCAAGCTTTGACTTTTTGGTGTCCTTGGATAATCTTGGGGGTGCCATGGGAATCCCCAAGCTTAGGCTCTTGCCACTCCTTGTTCCATAATCCATCAAAAGATTTCACCCAAAACTTGAAAACTTCACAACACAAAACTCAATAGAAATCTCGTGAGCTCCATTAGAGAAAGAAAACATCAAACTACTTCAAGGTACTGTAATGAACTCATTGTTTATTTATATTGGTGTTAAACCTACTATATTCCAACTTCTCTATGGATTATGAACTATTTTACTAGCCATAGATTCATCAAAATCACAACACGCGAAAAACAGAATCTGTCAAAAACAGAACAGTCTGTAGTAATATGTAACTAACGCAAACTTATGGAACTCCAAACAATCTACCAAAATAGGAAGACCTAGAAAATTTGTTTATGGATCAGCAGCAATTGGAGTCAGTATTTTATCACGTTCTGGTGATTTTTAACAATTGTTTTTGTGAACAGAAAGATTCTGGAATTTACAACAAGATCAAATAACTATCATCCAAGAAGATGCTATAGGTCTAACTTGGCACAAACACTAATTAAAACACAAAACCACATTTAAACTGAAGGTAGCTGGATTATTTATTCCTAAACAGAAGCAAAAAAAAAACTCAAAATAAAATTGGGTTGCCTCCCAACAAGCGCTATCGTTTAATTCCCTAGCTAGGCATAAAAGCGAGGATAGATTTAGGTATTGCCATATTTGGTAGGCAATCCATAAGTGGCTCTCATGATAGTTTCATAAGGCAATTTTATTTTCTTTCTAGGAAAGTGTTCCATGCCCTTTTTTAATGGAAATTTAAATCTAATATTCCCTTCCTTCATATCAATAATCGCACCAACCGTTCTAAGGAAAGGTCTACCAAGAATAATCGGGCAAGAAGGATTGCAATCTATATCAAGAACGATAAAATCTATGGGCACATAATTCATATTTGCAACAATAAGAACATTATTAATTCTTCCCATAGGTTTTTTAATAGTGGAACCCGCAAGATGCAAGTTTAGAGAGCAATCATCAAAGTCATGGAAATCTAGCAAATCACACAAAGTTTTGGGGATTTGGAGACACTAGTACCCAAATCACACAAAGCATAAAACTCATGATCTTTAATTTTAATTTTAATAGTTGGTTCCCACTCATCATAGAGTTTTCTAGGGATAGAAACTTTCAACTCAAGTTTTTCTTCATAGGATTGCATCAAGGCATCAACAATATGTTCGGTAAAGGCTTTCTTTTGACTATAAGCATGAGGATAATTTAGCACGGATTGCAACAAGTAATTACAATCAATTAAAGAGCAACTTTCATAATTAAATTCCTTGAAATCCAATATAGTGGGTTTAGCAACATCTAGGGTTTTATTTCTTTCAATCCCACTTTCATCAATTTCATCATAAAGGTCTAAATACTCCAAATTTTTAGAACGCCTTCTAGGTAAAGGAAGATCATATTTAGTTTCACCAAGATTCATATTGCAAAACAAAGATTTGATAGGGGACACATCAATAACTTTTAGATTTTCATCTTGATTTTCATAGGAATTGGAAGAACACGCTTTAATAAAGGCATCTTTGGAAGCACGCACCCTAGCGGTTCTTTCTTTGCACTCATCAATGGAAATTCTCACGGCTTTGAGAGACTCATTGATATCACGATTAGGAGGAATAGATCTAAGCTTTAAAGAATCAATCTCAAGAGAAATTCTATCAAGGTTCCTAGCCAAATCATCAACCTTAAGCAATTTCTCTTCAAGCAAAGCATTAAAGTTCTTTTGTGAACTCATAAAATCTTTAACACTATTCTCAAATTCAGAGGACATCTTATTAAAATTTCCATAAGAGTTGTTGTAGGAATTTCCATAATTATTAGAAGGTTTACTAGGATAAGGCCTAGGATTAAAATTCCCTCTATACGCGTTTTTACCAAAATTATTCCTACCAACAAAATTCACATCCATAGATACATTATTAATCTCAATCAAAGTAGACAAAGGCATATCATTACTGTCGGTGTACTAGAGTAGGGGTACCCTAGTATCCCGAACTTGTGCACGGGCGGTTGCAGCGCCCCGCGACAAGGCTTGCCAGGTGACCGCCAAGGTCCTCCGTGGTTCCTTTGGAGCCATTCAAGAACAAAGTATTCAAGCCAAGGAGACAAGGCCCCGGCAAGAGGAGCTTGCCGGGAAGGCCACTCAAGACATAAGACCCCGACAAGAGGAGCTTGCCGGGAAGGCCACTCAAGGAACAAGACCCCGGCAAGAGGAGCTTGCCGGGAAGGCTAACCAAGGCATCTCAAGGAACTTGCCACGACGCACCACGCGTCCCGGCAAGGCCCGGCGAGCGACAAGCTTCCGGACGCGACAAGACAACGACCGCGGCAAGGCGCTTGCCGCGGCAAGCAACCACTCTGTACCCGTGCTCCAGCGCATCCACCAACGTGTCGCTCTGGGACCTTTCCAGGCGTACGTGGCGGAAGGCTGTGCAGCCAGGGGTGCACTGTGGCAAGCGGCGCTGACAAGATCGCCATCGTGGCGAGCGGTGGCGCCCCTGACGGTCCCTTTTCTGCACTGTTTGGGCGACGTAGATAGGCATTTAATGCCCTTGTCCCCTGCCGTCAGGGTTAGGTATGATACACTGTACAAGTAGCTGTACCAACCACAGCACCTTTTCCATTTTTACCCTTGCCTACGTTGCCACCTGTCGGTGACCCCTTGAGCATATAAATGGAGGCCCTTGCGCAACGTAGAGGGGGAGGACGAACAGAAGCACGCTCGGTCTCGTTAGCTGCTTGAGTGTACTGTAGCTCTCAGCGCCCCCGAGCAAGAACACAATACAATCCACAAAGCAGCAGTAGGGTTTTACGCATCCGTGCGGCCCGAAGCTGGGTAAACTGCTCGTGTGCCTCGCCTCGATGTGCTCTTCGTGCGACCTCCGCCCCCCGCCGAACCGAAAAGGGGCTCCGTCCCCATAGGTGCTCGTGGATGCAGTTTCCCCGACATCTTTGGCGCGCCAGGTAGGGGGCGTCGAGGTTGTGTGAACCTGATTCGGCGTTCACATGAGCTGGATCTTCATCATCTTCATCGACATGCCGCCGAAGAAGAAGGCTTCGGAGGCAGCAGATCCGCCCGCGACAGATCCACCACTGCCAGAGCAAACGGCTAGTGGGAAAGACGCCGGCGGAAGAACGGGCGTCGACGAGGGAGCCCACGGTGCTGCCAGGTCCAAGGACAAGACTGCGCTGCCCATCGTTGGCGTAGCCGGCTCCCACGACGACAGGGCGTCCGTAGATGCACCGCGCCCATCTCAGGAGGTGCGGGACCGGCAGCGTCATGGTACTCACGGTACCATACGCTTGCTGGACCCAAATCGAGCTGGTGGATCTCGGAATGCTCAAGGCCAACATGCTGGCGCGAGCGAGGCATGGTCGCCTGGACGGGATATTGCTCCTTCTAACGTAGTTAGAAGTCCGAGCATATCCCGCTCCTCGCACCGTTCGCCACCGCTACCCGCCACTCCAGCGGAAGCTTTGGCGCGAGCACAACTGCTCCTAGACTTCCCTCCAATGCCGGACAAGATCGACGACTGGAGGGCCACCATTCAGAGTCTCATCGGCTTCGCCAACAGCGTCACTCCATGGCAGCCGACTGCATCTCAGCCGCGGCAAGCCAGCCAGGTGCGAGCCGATGGCGACAAGACTGGTGGGGGTGCAACCACCGTGCACTCTCCGCCCCGAAGGCCAAGATCGCCGACTCGCCGGGTCCACCACGACAGCGACTCCACTGCGTCATCAGATCCGCGAGCTCGTCGCGACCAGCGCCAAGTTCTTCACGAACGACAGCAAGAAGACGCTCATACTCGCATCGAGCGCCGAAGAGAAGCGTGGCGTCAATCAGACCGGCGCGCTGGGCCCACTGTCGACGTGCATGCGCCAGGGGAACCAGGTGACCTGCCGTACACGGTAGGTTGCCCTGCGTTTACCCCTGAGCTGCGGCAAGTCCAGTGGCCCAGTACGAAGAATTTCAAGCCAGACGTACCAGAGAAGTACGACGGCAAGTTGCATCCGTCGGAGTTCCTCAGCATCTACACCATCGCGGTGCAAGCTGCCGGGGGGCGAGACGACAAGATCCTTGCCAACTACTTCCCGCTGGTGCTCAAGCCCAACGTCAGGTCCTGGCTCATGCACTTGCCGGAGAACTCCATATCCTCCTGGGCGGACCTGTGCCATCAGTTTGTCAGCGCCTTTACAGGCGGCCACAAACCTCATGGCCAGGAAAGTGACCTTCATCTGCTCGCCCAGAAGGAAGGAGAGCCTCTATGCAAGTACATCCAAAGATTCAGCCAGGTACAACGCAACATCCCAGATGTCCACCCTGCCGCGGTCATCAGCGCGTTCCATCAGAACGTGCATAACCGCAGGATGCGGGAGGAGATGGCGATGTGCAAGATCAGAGACGTCAGTGAGCTGTACGCCCTGGCCGACAAGTGTGCACGTGCTGAGGAAGGGAGGAGACTCCCCGGAGAGAACACAGGAGTAGAAGGATCTGACAGCGAAGATGCTGCCCCGGCAATGAAGAGCCGGCGACGGAACAACAGAAAGAAGAAAGGCAAAGAGGTGCTAGCTGTTGAGCAGTCCGGCAACGAAGGTGGCGCCAAGACAGCCAAGGTTGGTAGCTCCGGCAAGGAGGTTGCCGCATGCACCAACTGCCAGGCTGTGGCTGCCGCCGACAAGTAGGACGGCACCAACAAACAGTACTGCAAGATCCACCGCACCAAGGGCCATGACCTCCAGAGTTGCAAGAAGGTCGAGCAGCTTGTCGAGCTGCAAAAGGCCGAGTACGAGCGACGTGACAAGGAGAAGGCCCAAGGAGGTACTGGAGGATCTGGCACGAAGCGCCCCGCCCGGGGAGGACGCCGCGGCAAGGCCAAGCAGCGGCAAGGAGACAGACCTCCCCGCGGCCGCGACAAGGATGAAAATGACGACGACGACGAAGACATGGAAGATGACGAGACCAGTGAGCAGGAGTTTCAGAAAGCCACAGAGGTCTTGTGCGTTGATGGCGGTGCTTCTCTGCATACTTCACACCGCCAAATCAAGCAGTGGGTGCGGGAAGTCAATGCGGCAGAACCACCCGTCGAATTGCGCAAGCTTCTGAAATGGTCCAGCACGCCTATCGTCTTTGATATTGAGGACCACCCTGATCGCACAACTGCGGTCGGGTGCTTGCCGATGTTGGTTTCACCAACTATCCGCAACCTCAAGGTCACCAAGATGCTAGTTGACGGCGGGGCCGGCTTGAACCTGATCTCCTCCGCTGTGCTCCGGAAACTCCAAGTCCCCGACAGCGAGCTCGAAGAGACCGACACATTCCAAGGAATCAACCCGGGAAGGAGCAAGCCGAAGGGGAAGATCACACTGCCGGTGACATTTGGCAGCGAGCTGAACTTCACGACTGAGAGGATCACCTTTGACGTTGCCGATTTTGCATTGCCTTACAATGGGATTCTCGGCCGTCCAGCGCTCGCCAAGTTCATGGCGGCCTCTCACTATGCTTACAACATGCTCAAGATGCCAGGCCCGATAAGTGTCATCTCTGTCCCTGGCGACAAGAAAGATGCTCTTATCTATGCCGACAAGATCTACCGGGAGGCAGTAGCCGCAACGGATCGCGAGACACTTGCCGCTGAAGCTCCCGGGGGGAAGAAGAAGACCAAGTCCGGCAAGAGTTCTGATGACCACTCCGGCAAGCGCACCTCTTCGGAGTGCTGCGCTACCGTCGAGGACGCACCATCGAGCTCCACCGGCAAGTGTAAGAAGACGATGGCAGCTCCGCCAGCGACCAAGAAGGTGTCCGCCAAGGAGGACGGCACTGGTGGTACCTTCACCATCAGTGCCACACTCGACCCTAAATAGGAAAGCGCGCTCATTGCTTTCATGCGGGCGAATGTCGACGTGTTTGTGTGGCAACCGTCTGACATCCCCGGTGTTCCCAGGAAAGTAATTGAGCACCACCTTGCCATCTGTCCTCATGCGCGGCCCGTCAAGCAAAAAGTCAGGAAGCAAGCAGTGGAGCGCCAAGAGTTCATTGCAGAAGAAATCAAGAAGTTGGAAGCAGCAGGCCTTGTCAGAGGAGTGCTCCATCCAACGTGGTTGGCCAATCCTGTAGTCATGCGCAAGGCAAACGGGAAGTGGAGGCTTTGTATCGATTTTACCGATGTTAACAAAGCTTGTCCTAAAGATCCATTTCCCTTGCCGCGCATTGACCAGATTGTTGACTCCACGGCAGGATGTGATTTTCTTTCATTTCTTGATGCATACTCAGGATACCATCAGATCTTCATGGCAGAAGAGGATGAGGAGAAAACCGCATTCATCACTCCATGTGGCACGTACTGTTTCATACGGATGCCTTTTGGTTTGAAGAATGCTGGTTCAACATTTGCAAGGGTAGTGCATACCGCTTTTGAGCCACAAATACACAGAAATGTCGAAGCCTACATGGATGATATAGTGGTCGAGAGCAAGGACAAGTCAACTCTGATTCAAGATTTAGAAGAGACTTTTGCAAATCTGCGCAAGATCAGCCTCAAGCTCAACCCCGAGAAGTGCGTGTTTGGAGTCCCTTCCGGCAAGCTTCTCAGGTTCTTCGTGTCTCAGCGGGGAATTGAAGCCAATCCCGACAAGATCAAGGCCATTGAGCAGATTGAAGCACCGAAGCGCGTCAAGGATGTACGAAAACTTGCCGGTTGCGTGGCAGCTCTCAGCAGGTTTATCTCTAAGTCAGCTGAGCACGCCCTGCCGTTTTTCAAAATATTGAAAAAGGCAGGTCCAATGAAATGGACTCCGGAAGCGGAGGCTGCGCTGCTGTATCTGGCGGCAACCAATCAAGTGGTTAGTGCTGCGTTAGTAGCGGAGAGGGAGGCAGAAGATGAGCCAGCAACCCAGGCAAGCACATCCAGCGACAAGCAGGGGGCTTCCCCGACAAGCTCTGGTCCCGACAAAGATAGATCTGCGCAGGTGTGCGAGGAGATACAGAAGAAGAGGATGGTGCAGCGCCTAGTTTACTTTGTCAGCTCCCTTCTGCAGGGGGCTAGGTCAAGGTACTCTGGTGTGCAGAAATTGCTTTTCGGCCTTCTCATGGCCTCGAGAAAGCTACGCCATTACTTCCAAGCACATGATATCACAGTTGTCACTCGTTTTCCGCTGAAGAGGATACTGCAGAATCCAGAAGCAACAGGCAGGATTGTTGAGTGGGCACTGGAACTCTCAAGCTTTGGCCTCAAGTTTGAGAGCACTTCGACTATCCAAAGCAGAGCATTGGCAAAATTCATAGCAGAGTGGACGCCAACACCAGATGAAGAAATTCCAGAGACGAGCATCCCCGTCAAGGAGGCAAGCAAAGAGTGGCTGATGTACTTTGATGGTGCCTTCTCGCTGCAAGGCGCTGGTGCTGGCGTGCTGCTTGTCGCACCCACCGGAGAGCACCTCAAGTACGTAGTCCAGATGCACTTTCCCAAGGAGCAAGCGACAAACAATACTGCAGAGTATGAAGGTTTGCTTGCCGGTCTCAGGATCACGGCAGACCTTGGGATCAAGAAGCTCATTGTCAGGGGTGATTCGCAGCTTGTCGTCCGCCAAGTTAACAAGAATTATCAGAGTCTGTTGATGGAAGCTTACGTTGATGAAGTGAGAAAGCTAGAGGAGCACTTTGTCGGCCTACAGATGGAACACGTCCAAGATCTCAGAACGACATTGCTGATGGCCTGTCAAAGTGCGCAGCACTTAAGTTACCTGTGGAACCAGGGATCTTTGTGCTCAAGCTGACTCAACCGTCTGTTACGCCATCAACTGGACAGAGCAAGAAGAGGAAGTTGATTTCTGGTGACTATTTTCCGGCAGAGCTTCCCGAAGCCGCCTCCAAGAAGGTCCCCAAGATCAACACCAAGAGTCCTGAGGAGCAGTCTACTCCGGCAAACCCCATGGTTTGTTCCGTCGAAGCAGACGCTCCCGACAAGTTTTGCTCCGGCAAGCTTGCCGGGGAACGTCAAGCTCTGGCTGAACTGCAGGTTCTCGCCGTAGAAGCGGATGTTCCCGCAGCAGCAGATGTGCCTTTGGTCCTTGTTGTCGAGCCGCAAGCTCCAGCATGGGCACAGCAGATCGTCCGTTTCCTTCAGACAGGAGAACTTCCCGAAGTGCAAGAAGAAGCGGAAAGAGTAGCCCGGCAGTCAAGTATGTACCAGTTTGTCGACAGCACACTGTACAGAAGAAGACTCAACGGTGTGAAATTGAAGTGTATTCACCGGGAAGATGGACAGAAGCTGTTGGCAGAGATACATGGAGGCATATGTGGTCACCACATTGGCACAAGAGCACTTGCCGGCAAAGCTTTCCGGCAAGGTTTCTTCTGGCCGACAACCCTCCAGGGTGCAACTGCACAAGTAACCAAGTGTGAAGCGTGCCAGTTCCATTCAAAGCAGATACACCAACCAGCTCAAGCTCTCCAGACGATCCCTTTATCCTGGCCATTTTCGGTCTGGGGGCTCGACATCCTCGGCCCCTTCCCCCGAGCAGTCGGGGGCTTTGAGTTCTTGTACGTCGCAATCGACAAGTTCACAAAGTGGCCGGAAGTGGAAGCAGTGAGGAAGGTGACAGCACAGTCAACAGTCAAGTTCTTCAGGTCAATTGTTTGCCGCTTAGGGATCCCTAACAGGATCATCACCGACAACGGTACACAATTCACGAGCCGCACCTTCATGCAGTACGTCCAAGATCTTGGCGCCAAGGTCTGCTTCGCTTCTGTTGCTCACCCAGAAGCAACGGTCAAGCGGAGAGGGCAAATGCTGAAGTGCTGCGTGGGCTCAAGACTAGGACTTTCGACAGGATGCACAAGTGCGGAAGAAACTGGATCGAGGAGCTGCCGGTGGTTCTTTGGTCGATCAGGACGACGCCAAATCGAGCCACTGGCCAGACACCTTTCGCTCTAGTCTATGGAGCAGAGGCAGTTCTCCCCACGGAACTCGTATACGGGTCACCTCGAGTGCTCGCTTATGATGAGCTTGAGCAAGAGCAGCTGCAAGAAGATGACGCGCTGCTCCTTGAGGAGGACCGTCTTCAGGCTGCTGTGCGAGTTGCTCGCTACCAGCAAGCTCTGCGCCGCTACCATAGCCGCAAAGTTAACGCCAGAAGTCTCGAGGAAGGCGACCTTGTTCTTCGGCGCGTTCAGTCCGCCAAGAATTCCAACAAGTTGACACCGAAGTGGGAAGGCCCTTACCGGGTGAAACGAGTCACTAGGCCTGGCGCTGTCCGCCTTGAGACCGAAGAGGGCATTCCGGTGAGCAACTCCTGGAATATTGAGCATCTTCGTAAGTTTTACCCGTAAGGCGCAGTTGTCGGACCCTGTTCCGGCAACCACCTTTTTTACAAGTCTTGCCGCTGTTGCATGTAATCCTTTGTACAAAGCCAGGCGCATACCCTGTGCATAAATAAAGCTCATGTGCTCCGCACACCTTGTCAACCTCATGCTTTTATTTTTTACATGAGTTATCTGACACTTTGTGTAGCGCCAATCCCCGGTAAGCAATAACGAGCCATAAGGCTCCGTATCTTTATTTTCTTTTCTTTCTTTTCTCAAGGAAAGGAAGGTTCCCCTCGCCCACAAGTTTGCCCGGGGGGGGGGGGGGGGAAGGAGGAGATAAGGGTGAGGACCAGGCGTCGTTCAAGCAAGTTACGCCTTGCCGGAGAGAAAACAACAAAAAAAGCTAAGTCGCCAAAGTTTGAGCAATCAGATTTTTAAATTTTTAAGTTATCTTCCTTGAACGACCCTGCTTTGTGCGGAAAACCTGTGCGCGGAGGAACCAGCTCGTGGCTAGTTGCGCCCTTACTTTGTTTCGAGTTTGCTCAACAACTTAAGTGTGCTGCAACTAGAGTTGCGCCCTTACTTTGTTTCGAGTCCGCTCAACAACTTAAGTGAGCTGCGAATAGTTGCGACAAGGTTTCTTGTCGGTAACGGCACCGCCAGCAGGCTGCTGACGTCCCGCACTCAGCGCTTGCGGCAAGGGTGCCTGCGCCGGCAAGTTCCCTAAAAGCGTAGGGCAAAAACATACAAAGGAAGGAGTCAAGTAAAGGAAATAACATTGCAATCATTGCCCAAAATAAAATTATATATTACAAGATAGCTTGTCGCGGCTCTAATAGACTGTTTTCATAACATGATCAACAGCGACAAGAAAAGAAGAAAATAGGCGGCCTAGTCCACGCGGTCACCCTCAACCCTCTTGATCCCGCTCACCCTGTCCACGATGGGTGCGACAAGGGTCTTGAGCTCCTCCAGATCGGCATCCCCCTGCAGGGACCTGAGGACGTTGGTGAGGATGAGGCCTGGGTTGCGGTAGGCCACCTTCATCAACACCTTCTGAAGAGCTCCTGCGCAGATCTTGCACGACTCGTCGGCCAGCTGCTTTGGGATCCTCTCCCGGAGCCGCTGGAGGGCCGTCGCCACGCCTTTGAAGAACAAGGTGAGCTTGGCGCTGGATGGGAGGCTCACATCAGAGGGATACCCGAGATCCTCCATCCCCAGCAGCGCCAGCTCCTTGTCGATGTCTGCGGCAGCGTTCACAAGACCCTCCGTCCACTGCTCCACAGTCTCTCTGAAGGTGTTTTGGGTGGTAGCAATGCTCTCAAGCAACGCCTTGTCGGCCTTGATCTCCTTCTTCAAGGCCGCCTCCTACTCCCTGGCGCCGTCCAGCATCTTGGTCAAAGCATCCAGCTTCAGCTCAAGATCGGCGTTGGAGTCCTTGGCGGCGCCAAGCTCCTTGACCTTCTCGGCGAGACGACCCTGCAGATCGCCAAAGGTGTAGGCGTCCTTCTCGCGCTCATGCTTGAGCGCGGCAAGCTCTTCACCGCTCGCCTTGAGATCAGTCTCCAGCTGTGCCACCTTCATCTCCAGCTCCTTCTTGGCGGCCTCGGCAGCTGCGGCAGCGTCCTTTGCTTCCTGGAGAGCCCCGCCAAATGTTTGCTCACGCTCAGCAAGCTCCTCCTCGTGGCTGTCTAGGCCGACCTTCAGCTGCGCCAACTCACCCTCCCGCGCAGATAGCTCCTCGGCAGCAAGCCGTTGTTGCTCTGCAACTTCTGCCTTCTCGAGGATGAAGGCCTTCTGCGCCTCGGCGAGCTGCGCCCGCTCCTCTGCCAGGGACCGGAGAGCTTCCTGGTTAAGACCCCGGAGCTCCTCCGCGCACTTTTCAATATCTGCTCCCGCCTTCGCGACAAGCGCTTCTCGGCTTTCCACCTTGGCCCGTCGAGCGCGGTAGAGCGACACCAGCTTCCGGAGCAGCCGCTCCTCCTCAGACTCGTCGCTGCTGCTGCTCGGCGCATCAACCAACGTCAGCCCAGCGGAGGCGAGCACCTCTCCATCCAAGATTTCTCCTTCGACCGGCGCCCTGGAGCCTGACTCCCAGGGGAGCTTGATGAAGACGCCGTCGCCGGCCTTCAAGTAGACGCCGGGCTGAGGCTCTTCGGAGCCCGACGCTGCAGCAGCGGTGGGAGAGTCGGCGGTCGGCGTAGCGCCTGTCGCTCCTGTGGCCCCAGGGCCGTCAGTGCGATCGCCAGACTCCTCGTCAGCCGCTGCGGCGGCAGCCCTGGCGGCCTCTTCACCGGCGGGATCATCAGCGCTGGCCGCTTCTTCGGCGGCAGCGGCATCATCAACAGCGACCTCGATCTCCATCGGATCCGCAGCGGATGGATCTGACGGCCGGAAAAGGGAGAAAGGTCAAGAAAATATCCAAAAAGAAGATCAAGTGAAGAAGAACCCAAGGGAAGTTTTCGAAGCAAGGGGTTTACCTGTATCGGGCTCTGCAGTTGCGGCCTCCGCCGCCGAGGGGCCGCTGGTGCTGTCCCTTGCCGGAGACTGCTCCCTCGCCGGAGATTTCTCACTTGCCGGAGAACTCCCTCTTGCCGGAGAGCTCTCCCTTGTCGGAGGATCCTCCCTTGCCGGGGAACTCTCCCTTGGCGGTGTAGTCGAAGAAGATGGCATGACAGGGGTGGCCTCCGGGCGCTCCTGGTGGGGCTGCTCTGCTCCTACACAAACCAACAAGTCAGATATCAGCAAGCAAAGAGTACCCAGCGCGCTTAACAGCGGGAAGTAAACCATAAACTTACGCTGGGGGCTGCGCTGGGGGCTGCTCTGAAGATCAGTTGCCGGGTCCGTCAAGGTTATCTCAGGCGCACCCCCTGCTGTCGCGGTGGGTTCGTCCTCGATGATGATCAGCGGGGACTTGGCTCTCTTGGCCGCTCTCTGGGCCAGAGTCCTGAAAAGGGAATAAGTTCAGAGTAAAGCAATGAGATACAAGACAAAACAACAAGGATTGAAGAAATACAAGAACAACAAGGATCCTACTCTTCTTCTTCCTCGTCGGAGCTGAGCGCGGAGAAGTCAAAGCCCGGCCCGCCTCCGGCGTGATGAGGCGGAGGAGTAGGTTCCCTTGGTCGCTTGGCGGGGGAAGCAGCGGTCCGGGAAGACCCTGCTCCAGTTGCCGCAGCAGCGTGAGGTGATCCCGTGGCACCAGAACTTGCCGCGGTGGAGCGCGTCGCGCGGCGCGCCGGCTGTTGACCCGTCTGCCGCTCCGCTACGTCTCCAGTCTTGCGGAGACGCCTTCTTGGTGGAGCCGGGGGCTCTGTTTGCGGCAAGCTGCTCGAATGTGCGGAGGAAGAGGCGTCGATCCCCGACGAGCCGCCCGTGCCTTCGGCGGGCTCGCCCAACTCGATGTCGTGCCCGACAGGCTCCTCCTCGCCGACAAGCCCCTCTTCCCCAGCAAGGCTTGCCACCTCTGCTGCCTCTGCCTCCTCCACCGTGAACCCGAATTCGCCCGCGGCTGCAGCTGCTGTCGCCTCTTCCAGCCTAGTGGCGATGTGCTTCAGATCCTCGTCGGTGGTGTCGCGAATGAGGCCCTTCAGCTCGTCGGGGCGGATCGGCACTTCTACCAAGCTATAGAAGAATGCCTGCACGACTTCGTCTGCAGGCTCTTGCCAAGTTGGATCGATCCCGTGCGAGTCGCACAGCGGCATCATTGCACGGATGCGGCTCAACGAGGAATTGTTGCACAGCGGAACGACGCCCTGCGGCAACCTGAATACTTCGGGATGATCTGGGTCGTACTTGAACAGCTCCTGGAGCATCGCGTTGTGCTCCAGAACAGTGAAGTTATAATTGAGGCCCGGACGCAGCCTCATGATATCCGCCGCGTTCTTGAACTCCCAAGCGGGTCTCCTCCTCTCCTGCAAGGGGGCGATGCGGCGGCGAAGGAAGTCTACGCCGACGGCGCCTACAGTGAGCCCGGCAAGCCTGAGGCGTTGGATCCGGGCGGTGGCAATCTTTAGCCTGTCGTTGTCCGGGGACACGTTGCTCCAATCGCTGCCGCGCACCACTGCAGTTTGGCGCAGAGCGGTAAACGGCTGCGGGTTCTCCTCGACAACCCAGCAGCAATCTGCCCTCCATTCCACCCACTTGCTGCGGAATTCTCCCTCCAGATAAGCCTCCTTCTTGCCGCCCTTTGAGATCCAGGCGATTCCGCCGGATAAGGGCTCTCCTCTCTCAACCTGCGGCATGAAGAAGTGGCGAAAAAGAGCTACGTTGGGATGGACTCCGACAAAGTTTTCGCAGAGATGTGCGAAAACTACCATGGTCAGGACAGCATTGGGGGTGAAGTCAAGGAGGCGGAACCCGTAGGTGTTCATAATGTCGCAGAAAAATTCAGAGAAAGGCGGGCAGAGCCCGTAGTAGAAGAACAACGCGAAGAAGGAATATCCATTTGGAGGTCTCGAAGCAATGGCTGGGAGTACCTTCGTGCGCGGATGCGCTCGCGTCTCCGTCGACCAGAAGAGGTAGTAGAACTCCTTCAGCTCCTTTGCGGCGAGCTTGGGGGGGGGGGAAGATTGCCCGCTCCTTTCGCAGGGCAGCGAGCCGCTGCGCCTCGGCCGACTTCACCTTCTCGGCTTTCGGAGCCATGGCGGAGGTGGTGAGGGAGATCGACGGCGTTGGTGGCGCTGGTGGCGAAAGGGGGCGGAGCGCTGCTCTCCTTCGGCTTTGGGAAGAAGGGGAGTGGCGGAGATTCTCGAGGAAGGAATAGCAACGGGCAGATGGGCGGACTGCCCCTGTTTTCCCTGCTTATAAGGAGGGAGGGGGCGGACGTTTCGCCTTTCCGAATAAAGAAACCACCCACGATCTCTCCCACAACGCCGCAATCGACGCGTGTCGTTCAGGGAGGGCGCGGTGGATGCAGAGTCAGATACAGTGTGACCCAGGCCGCGCGTGCCCGTGCCCTGTTTTGGGCCTGGCCCAACAGCGCTCGGCACCGTGTATGGCCCAGGCCCGGGGGCTCCTGTCGGTGTACTAGAGTAGGGGTACCCTAGTATCCCAAACTTGTGCACGGGCGGTTGCAGCGCCCCGCGGCAAGGCTTGCCAGGTGACCGCCAAGGTCCTCCGTGGTTCCTTTGGAGCCATTCAAGAACAAAGTATTCAAGCCAAGGAGACAAGGCCCCAACAAGAGGAGCTTGCCGGGAAGGCCACTCAAGACATAAGACCCCGGCAAGAGCAGCTTGTCGGGAAGGCCACTCAAGGCACAAGACCCCGGCAAGAGGAGCTTGCCGGGAAGGCTAACCAAGGCATCTCAAGGAACTTTCCACGACGCACCACGCGTCCCGACAAGGCCCGGCGAGCGACAAGCTTCCGGACACGACAAGACAATGACTGCGGCAAGGCGCTTGTCGCGGCAAGCAACCACTCTGTACCCGTGCTCCAGCGCATCCACCAACGTGTTGCTCTGGGACCTTTCCAGGCGTACGTGGCGGAAGGCTGTGCAGCCAGGGGTGCACTGTGGCAAGCGGCGCTGACAAGATCGCCATCGTGGCGAGCGGTGGCGCCCCTGACGGTCACTTTTCTGCACTGTTTGGGCGACGTAGATAGGCATTTAATGCCCTTGTCCCCTGCCGTCAGGGTTAGGTATGATACACTGTATAGGTAGCTGTACCAACCGCAGCACCTTTTCCATTTTTACCCTTGCCTACGTTGCCACCTGTCAGTGACCCCTTGAGCAAATAAAAGGAGGCCCATGCGCAACGTAGAGGGGGAGGACGAACAGAAGCACGCTCGGTCTCGTTAGCTGCTTGAGTGTACTATAGCACTCAGCGCCCCCAAGCAAGAACACAATACAATCCACAAAGCAGCAGTAGGGTTTTACGCATCCGTGCGGCCCGAAGCTGGGTAAACTGCTCGTGTGCCTCGCCTCGATCTGCTCTTCGTGCGACCTCCGCCCCCCGCCGAACCGAAAAGGGGCTCCGTCCCCATAGGTCCTCGTGGAGGCAGTTTCCCCAACAATTACGATCAGAAGAAACACTCTTAGTAGCAAATAATTTAATAAGTTCATCCATCTTTCCACTCAAAACATTGATTTCTTCTATAGCATGCAGTTTTTTATTAGTGGATCTTTCAGTGTGCCATTGAGAATAATTAACCATAATATTATCTAGGAGTTTAGTAGCATCTCCTAAAGTGATTTCCATAAAAGTGCCTCCCGCGGCCAAATCTAAAAGATTTCTAGAAGCAAAATTCAATCCGGCATAAATTTTCTGTATAATCATCCACAAATTCAAACCATGAGTAGGGCAATTACGCAACATTAATTTCATTCTCTCCCAAGCTTGTGCAACATGTTCATGATCAAGTTGCTTAAAATTCATAATGTCGTTTCTAAGAGCGATGATTTTAGCGGGAGGAAAATACTTAGAGATAAAAGCATCTTTGCAAGAATCAATACTATTTTTAGGCCAAGACGAAAACCAAGCTTTAGCACGATCTCTAAGCGAAAAAGGAAATAGCTTCAATTTAACGACATCATTATTGACATCTTTTTTCTTTTGCATATCACATAAATCAACGAAGCTATTAAGATAAGTAGCGGCATCTTCACTAGGAAGGCCGGCGAATTGATCTTTCATAACAAGATTCAACAAAGTAGTATTGATTTCACAAGATTCAGTATTGGCAAGAGGAGCAATCGGAGTGCTAAGGAAATCATTATTATTGGTATTGGTGAATTCACACAATTTGGTAGTATCTTGAGCCATCGTGACAAACAAGCAATCCAACACATGAGCAAACAAAAGGCAAGCGAGAAAAAGGCAAATGGAAAGAGAGAGGAGGAGACTGGGAAAGAGAAGGCGAAAAAGACGGCAAGGGTGAAGTGGGGGAGAGGAAAACGAGAGGCAAATGGCAACTAATGTAATGCGAGAGATAGGGATTGTGATGGGTACTTGGTATGTTGACTTTTTGCGTAGACTCCCCGGCAACGGCGCCAAAAATTCTTCTTGCTACCTCTTGAGCACTGCATTGGTTTTCCCCGAAAAGGAGAGGATGATGCAGCAAAGTAGCATAAGTATTTCCCTCAGTTTTTGAGAACCAAGGTATCAATCCAGTAGGAGGCCACGCTCAAGTCCCTTGTACCTTCACAAAACGATAGCTACTCGCAACCAACGCGATTAGGGGTTGTCAATCCCTTCACGGTCACTTATGAGAGTGAGATCTGATAGAGGTGATAGATAATATTTTTGGTATTTTTGATATAGAGATGCAAAGTAAAAAGTAAAAGGCAAAGTAAAAAAGCAAAGCAAGGTTAAAGTAATAGAGATTGATATGATGAGAATAGACCCGGGGGCCATAGGTTTCACTAGTGGCTTCTCTCAAGAGCATAAGTATTCTAGGGTGGGTGAACAAATTACTGTTGAGCAATTGACAGAATTGAGCATAGTTATGAGAATATCTAGGTATGATCACGTATATAGGCATCACGTCCGTGACAAGTAGACTGACTCCTGCCTGCATAAACTACTATTACTCCACTCATCGACCGCTATCCAGCATGCACTAGAGTATTAAGTTAAAAATAGAGTAACGCTTTAAGCAAGATAACATGATGTAGAGAGATAAATTCATGCAATATAAAATAAACCCCATCTTGTTATCCTTGATGGCAACGATGCAATACGTGCCTTGCTGCCCCTTCTGTCACTGGGAAAGGACACCGCAAGATCGAACCCAAAGCTAAGCACTTCTCCCATGGCAAGAAAAACCAATCTAGTAGGCCAAACCAAACTGATAATTCGAAGAGACTTGCAAAGATAACCAATCATACATAAAATAATTCAGAGAAGATTCAAACATTATTCATAGATAGACTTGATCATAAACCCACAATTCGTCGGTCTTAACAAACACACCGCAAAAAGAAGATTACATCGAATAGATGTCCACAAGAGAGGGGGAGAACATTGTATTGTGATCCAAAAAGAGAGAAGAAGCCATCTAGCTACTAACTATGGACCCAAAGGTCTGAGGTAAACTACTCACACTTCACCGGAGGGGCTATGATGATGTAGAAGCTCTCCGTGATGACGGCCCTCTCCGGTGGAGCTCTGGAACAGGCCCCAAGATGGGATCTCGTGGATACAAAAAGTTGCGGCGGTGGAATTAGGTTTTTGGCTCCTGTTCTGATCATTTGGGGGTACGTAGGTATATATAGGAGGAAGGAGTACGTCGGTGGAGCTTCGAGGGGCCCATGAGGCAGGGGGCGCGCCCTAAGGGGGGGGGGCGCCCACCCTCGTGACCGCCTCTTGGCTCCGTTGGAGTAGGGTCCAAGTCTCCTGGATCACGTTCGGTGAGAAAATCACGTTCGCAAAGATTTTTATTCCGTTTGGACTCCGTTTGATATTATGTTTCTCCGAAACACTAAAATAGGCAAAAAATAGCAATTCTGGGCTGGGCCTCCGGTTAATAGGTTAGTCCCAAAAATAATATAAAAGTGGAAAATAAAGCCCAATATAGTCCAAAACAGTAGATAATATAGCATGGAGCAATAAAAAATTATAGATACGTTGGAGACGTATCAGATCGCTCCATGGAGTACTAGCACTACTGGAAGAGACTGACGAGTTGGGGGAGGACGCTTTCTCGGCCGGCGCGCCGCTTCAATGCCGGCGCTAGTGAGAGGTCGCGTCTGCTCTGGCCGGGCATGAATGCGGCACTGACCGTTTTTGGCGGGAAGCACGCACGGGTGATGAAGAGGGTTCGGGTTGGTCAGGACCGGCCGTGGCAGCGGTCCGGGCGCGCGCAAACAAGATATGATGTACGTTAATATTGTTGCGTATATAATTAACAACGTAAATAATGTGCCAGTTGGACAAATATGATTGGAGATGGAGATTGAAATGGAATTTTACGTAAAAACGGATATGCATGTCTATGTATATGTGTGTGTGTGCGACGAATCTCGCGACCTGCAAGCAGGGCGTGTTTTTGATTGAGTTTTCTTTCTTAGTACGTTAGAAAATCAGTTTGTCTAATTCACATCTAGATGGTATTTAAGGATATCACATCCAAGCTCCCACAAGTATATAATGTAGCAACAAGAAACAAAAAAAACTAGGAAAAAAATAGACCACAAACAGAGTGGACATCAACTTAGATGTGACATAACTATGTCACATCTAGATGCGTCCTAGAAAGACCCTTAAAAATTGTCCGCCGGTTTTCGTTTCTTTTTTACGGGAACGCGCATATTATATTTAAAACCACTGCTATGGAGAGATTTTTTACTCCATTATAGCCTCTTGTTTGATAGAGTTTCTCGCGTCTCGCTCTCTCACCCTCTCCATATCAAAACAAGATGACAATGTCCAATCTATCGCTCTCCTCACTGGTGGTCACAGATCCGGCCGAATCCCGTCCGCTGTGGGAGGTGAGGACGTGCATCATTTACGTTGTCGCCGTCGGCGACGGAGGAAGCCGATGCGCACCGCCCTCTCGGAGCCGGCGCTGGTACGGACGAAGATCCTCCGCACCCTTGTTCGCTGCCATCGTGTGGGCAGATCCAGCCGGCTCGCCTAAACGACATCTCGCCCACCTGAGGTACTGGTCCAGCTCCCCAGGTCGCTGCGTGCGGGTTTTCTTCTATGCGACTACTCCCCAGCTCCCCATGCATAGTAGCTAGGGTTCATTGTCTGTCCAACATCACCTTCGAAAAGTTGTCCTGATTTATGCCTCGGTGGAGGTATACATGTTGTTTCGACAAAAAGTACATGGTGGTTGTGCGGTCATTGTCCATATGGTGGTAGTACTATCACTATTTAAATGAAGAAATGCTTTTTTTCTCGGGTATCCTGGTTTAGTTCCCATCAAGATAATTATGATGCTTCTGTTTGTTGGTGTACTTTTCATTAATTCTTATTGACAATTGAGATGTCGTTGCTAACCCTTTTTTATATTTTTGGAAACAACGATGCGTGTCTCCATACCCGGGCATGTCTTCCTCAATTTTAGTGGAACTGCACAAAATTGGATGGCCATTGTTGTTCTGCCTCACTGTGCTCTGCCACGTGGTTCTTCCTTCCACGAGCTTGATTACTGAGAAGAAACAGACCACAGTGAGGATTTGTCAAACTTCATAGGTGCCTCACCCAAACTTGATGCCAAATGGATGATGCATCACCATGATGACCTATCGATGCTCATGGTTGCGCCTCATGGTTGCGTCGGCTGGTGAAGCTGATCGATTTTCGACGAAAAACAAGTTGTCTTCCATCAATGCTCTTTGCTTGTTAGCACAAAGATGATATCCTTCGTCAGTTCACCTTGGTTGCGTTGGAGACGCAGTCGTCTTTCACGTTGGTGCAATTTTATCACACTATTGGCTATGAACCAAATGTTTCCTCGAAGAAGGATCGACATTGGTACTAAGAGCAAAAGTTTTGTATTGATTTCTAAGCCTTCTCACAACTTTGTTTCCAGCTCCCCTGTAATTTTATTTATCCAGCTATTAACTTTGATTTAAAAAATGGTGTGGACGAAAAACCCGGATGGACATTGTAGCCCTCCATTTTTATTTACTCCGCATATTAGATTTGGCTAAAGTCAAACTTTGTAATACTCTCAAACCTTTCCGATAATTGAAATTAAATTTCTTTATTTGTACACACTCTCGCACGTTTCCGATTGGCTCATGTGTGGTTGTTCACTTAAGGAAGGGTAGTGTACCACACGTGAAGGACAGGAAGTGCGACCAGGACGCGTGGGCATGGATCGTTAGTTCATCGGAAGTAGTACTAGTTTTCTTCACTGTACATTAAATAAAGAGTTTTGTTTCGTACTTACACAATTTAAAATGATTGTTATGGAGATAATAAGAAAACCACTCCACTATATATTAGTCGTATACACGAGAGTACTATATGGACGCAACTTGATTGACTTAGTGCACATGCCTTTGGATTTATGACAGGTGGGCCCAAAATGTGGCTGGCTCACCTGTCATACAGCCAAAAGCAGGTGCAGTGAAGGCACCGGAGCTCAGTCCGTACTACAGTAGTATATATATAAGCGGGAGCCTCAGTGCTTGTTCGCTAGGGTTTGCACTCTCCACACGCTCGCCGCACTACATATATGTTACACGTTGGAGGCTCAGTGTTCATTTGCTAGGGTTTGCTATATTCACAGTCTCTCACCCTCTCTCCACTAGATCTAAACAAGACTGCGTTGGCCTCTTGTCTCTCTCTCCCCCCTCACAGCTGGTGAAGGAGGCGTCTGTATCCCGTCGCACCGGGAAGGGGAGGAGGTGCAGCGTTCACTCTATCGCCTTCGGCGAGGGAGGCAATCCACTGTCGGCTGCGATGTTCTCTTTCACCCAGCGCCTGTGCGGAAGGGACACCGACCCCTTCTTCCTCACTACCGTACGTAGTGTGGGCAGATCCGGCCTCCCGCCGCACGCCTTTCCACATCCCGACGACCCTAAGGTATAAGTTTCTTTGAAACCGTCGTTGCTCTAGCTGCATGTGGATCTTTTTCGATCTGTAGTCGAATCTAGGTCTTGGTTCAAAGAGGAAAGAAGGGTGCGGTGGGCTGGAGCAAGAATCTACGACGTGGTTCAATGAAGAAAGGAGGGGCAGAAAGTAGTATAGATTGGCTATCCAGCCGCTTTGTAGGTTGAAAAGGAAAAAATGGGGTAACCCAGTACACACATCTGTAAGGAACCATTCTCTTTGTTGAAAAGGGAAAGAAACTGGGGAGTCGGGTAGTTTGTGCGGGACTAGATTTGCTGCCCTCACATAGGAAGAAGGTTCAAAGAGAACAAATATGGGACGAGCGCATATATGTTGCTTGGCTACATACTCTGTATCACCCATTTATATGTGTGGACGCACATGGTGCTAGCATGTCCCATACAGCTATTTTGATGTTGTTAATATAAGAATGCCGCCGGAAAATTGAAGCAATGCCACTGTTAAAAGTAAATTACATTTTTTAGCGAATGTTGTTTCAAGAGAATGTCTCTGTTAATATGAATCAATGAACCATTTTAGAAATGCTACTGTCGTACTTTGTTTTCCATCCAAGATAATTTAGATGCTTCTTTTTGTCACCATTTGTTTCATCCTCCTTTATCGGCAAGTAATTGTTTCCTTTTTTGCCTCTGTGAAAACAGGGGTATCGATTCAACTTGTTACTATTGTGACATTTTGCTTCTCTACTCGAAACACTTATGTTTTAAGAGTGTTTTGTGCAGTTCAACTTGAATGTCACACCAGTGACTTCGCTTAATTTTGGTGGAACTGCACAAAAGGAGATTGAGATTTGTTTCCAATCTTCGTGGCAAGTTGTTTCAAATCTTGGTCTCAACCACATGATGTGCAGTGTGCTTTGAGATGTTGTGCTACTTGTTTTGGTACTGTTTTAAGTAAATGTTGAATTGAAGCTATTGTATCGCTGTCTTTTCCCATTAAGTAGTGAACAAAAATGGGACCAACCCAGACATGATGCTTGTTGCTTTGTTACAACAAATTCAGCATCACCCCCTTTATAAGTCACTAATTGATGCCACTCTCAGAATTAACTACTGAATCTTATTTCAAAACTGCAACACTTGTTAGGGATTGGCGGGATTACCATTTTTTTGGCCGCATGTTTCATCCTTCTTTATTAGCCAGTAATTGATTCCTTTTTTGCCTCTGCTTAAATAGGGATATCTATTCAACTTGTTGCTATTGCAACATTTTGCTTCGCTACGTGAAACACTTTGCTTGATTTCAGTGCAACTACACAAAACGAGATTGGATTTCCTATTCGTGTTGGCAGATTCGTATTTTATCTTGTTCGTCTCATGAAAGGTCAGTACAGGCCTTCATCCACATGATTGTGCAGTGTGCTTTGAGATGTTGTGCTACTTGTATTGGTACTTTTTTAAATAAATTTTGAATTGAAGCTATTGTATTGCTGTCTTTTCCCATTAAGTAGTGAGCAAAAATGGGACCAACCCAGACAGGATGCTTGTTGCTTTGTTACAACAAACTCTGCATCACCCCCTTTATAAGTAGATGGAAGCACATACTGTTGTTGCGCCCACTCTCCCCTGGAACTGTTTATGCTTTTCGTTAATCTAATGCCACTGGTAAAATTAAGCAATGCCACTCTCAGAATTAATTAACACTGAATCTTAGTTCAAAACTGCAACACTTGCTAGGAATGGTACTATCCTCCTTTGTAGTTCTTTCTACATGTTTAACCAAGGTATTGTTAAGATAATATCTCTGCTAAAATGAATCAGTTGCATTGTTTTAGGAATGGTACTTTTCTTCTTTGTCGTTCTTTATACATCTTGAAACAAGGTATTGTTAAGATAATGTCTCAGTCAATATGAATGAATCACACTGATGGAGAATTGCTACTCCCCTGCTTTGTTTCCCATTAAGATAAAGTAGATCAGTAGATGCTTTTCTTCCGGGAGTACAAGTCATCAACCGTTATTTCTTAGTAATTGTTTCCCTTATACCTATTGTTGCTTACAAGGATATCAAAATTAAAGCTCGGCTTTATTCCGACTTCGATTTTAGTTGAACTGCACAAAAGGAGCCAATGTGTCCAAGGCAAACTGCTGCATTACTGGTTCCAGTTGGTCGTTCCACTTTGCAGAGAGAAGCAATCACTGTTTGCGCTACATTACAGAAGGAATGGGCGAGAAGCTTTACAGAGTATTAGGCCTTCCACTATGTAGGCCAAAAGAGGTGCCAATTTCACCTTTTCTTAGTTTGGCACCGAATCCCTCCATTGCTTCAGCCGGTGCCATAAATATTAGACACCGGTGACATGACTAGTCTGCAGAGACCATTGGCAATTTAACAACACGTGGAGTGCCCTGGGCAAAAGGTGCCCAAACAAGTACAAGAAGCGACAGGACTCCACGATCATAGGCATTACATATTTTGAATGGGAAAAGCTTGTCAAAGTTTAATCATTGATGTTAGCAAGAAGACGTTAGTTTAATATATTGGAATTGGAAAACCTTGTCAAAATTTGCTTATTGATGTTAGCCAGAAGACATGCATTTGATATTTTTGAGTGGGACGCCCTTGCTGTGAGCAGCGTTGAGTGTTTTTTCCTATTCGTGTGTTCAGTTTAGAAGTAAATAGTTACTCTGCTAAGATATTCCTGTGTTAAGAGTTTGTTCTGAATATTGTCTATGTAATGTCAGGCCTTGTGTTTGATTGCAAAGTTGAGCTTGTAATGTTGTGGCATGCGGCATCATGAGCTGTTCACCGTGCCTCCTGAGAATAATGCTTCGTATTGTTTTGCATGTCGATCTAATGCCAGTGATTTGCTTGTTAAGAAGATCATCCTCTTCTGTTGTTTCCGTGCTTAAGAAGTTCATCGTCTGATGTTTCATTCATAGCCTATACGACAAGTCGGGTAGGTTAGACGTGAAACCAAATGATCTTCCGACCAACTCATGATATTAGGCCGTGATTGGATCATCGTTTTCCAACCAAAACCGCTTGTAAAACTGTCGCTTGTAAATTAAAGCAGATGGTCTCGGGCGAAGGCGCTTGGTTGGTCGATTTCGACTAGTAAAATATCGGAAGTACTTCACACACGATAAAAATGCTGAACGACACTCTGACAATTGCTAATCCAGCCGTTAGCTACTGTTTCAGCCTTGCCCATGGATGGCATGATACGCACGTCGTGCATGTATCGTCTGGTAATGTCGTCCATATAGCAGTGCTCGTAAAATATACACTGCTCTCTCAAATTACACGCGTAAACCGCCGGTTTTACTTACAGACCTCGGGCCCTCGGTTTCATTATGCCTGTATTTTACGCGTTGTTTCCGATGACGAGTAAATTACACTTGTATGTTAATACATGTTTGAAATAAACCAGAGCTCCCAAGCGCGGCCTTACCGTTTCATGCCGTCTCAGTTTCTCGAAGGTGCTCATAGGTGTCCGATGATCCTGGCTTCCTGAATGAGCAGCGGGCACTGTATCAGACCATCCGTAGGGCCCACGAGGCCCTCTCCGTTGTCCTTCGAGTTGTTGCGCTCGCCGTGGCGCCGAGCATTGTTAACATCGTCAATGAACATGAGGATTCAGGACATGACTTTATTTTTACTAGATGCCACTAGGGACCCACTAGGGCCATAGCCGTATGTACACAAGTGCCTCCTTATTATGTACAACTATATGTTTTTTGCTTTCTCCTGGTTTCCTGACATCACGGTCCCACACCATTGTCAACCTATGTAGTTAATATAAACAAGAGAATTGCACAAGGTGCGGCCGACAGCTGGGACCAAGCAACTCGAGCAGTATTTGTGTTTTTGAGGCATGAGCACTGCAGAGTTTTTCTTTCTTGGATGATTTCGTTGTTGTTCAGAGGAGAGCAGGGTATTAACTGGGCGGGCTGTGGCCCGTCTAGCCCAGGCCAGATATCCAGCCCAGATAATAATTTTTTCAAGATGAAAATGGCTAGCCCAGCTATACGTCTTTTTGAGGAATACCCAGGCAAGGTCAACTTGTTATTCTCCACCCCGCTGGGATGCAAATCTTTCCTAGGAGGGATGCATTAGGCTTAACAGGAAAATGGGCTTTAAAAAATAATAAATGGGATGTAATTATAAAAACTGGGCAGTAACTATAAAAAAATGCACCAAACACGAAATTAGTTTATAAAATATTATTTATGGATTTTGAAAATCTTAAATTTTCATTGTTGCATGCACAATGTTTCGTTGGATTTTTACGTAATACAAATTTTTATTTAATATGACTAGAAATTTCGGGATAAAAATATTTCGGAGCCCATCAAAATGTGGGAAATTTTATTGAATTATGTCTTCAACAGTTGGTTGAAATTATTAATCATTGTCCTAGATAGAAAATGGGCTGTACTTTTAACAAACTATAAATGGGCTGTTGTAAATTCCATTAGAATTCAAAAATGGGCTGTACATTCTTACAAAACGCAAATGGGATATAAGTTCTCTGCCACACACTTGTGGGCCTACTAAGTGACGTGTCCCCTGAAAAAATAAGTTGGAGCGCATGCAAGGCTTTTCCAACTTATTATAGTCAACACACGGTTCTAGCAGCAGTGGCTGTTGGATGTATATCCAACGGATGTCGTGCTTCTTCTTCAATCTCGGATATTCTTAGCTTCGGTCGCCCAAAAAATGATTCCTCCCCCCTGACATTTGGGGCGCACCGTTTCGGAGGCTGACCTGTGGGCCTACTAAGTTGGAGCGTACCAAGGGCTTTGTCAACTTAGTAAATATAAACGATTCTAGCTTCAGTGATCGTACGATGTCCATCCAACGGTCATAGTGCTTCTTCAACCTCTGGTCTTCTTGGTCCAGCCGCCCAAAGCAGCGCCGGTCGTGCCTCCTGCTCCTGCCTCCCGTGGCCGGCTGTGCTGCCGCGGAGGCCTCACCGCCCCCATACTACTCCCACCGCTGGCCAGGCTATCCCTCCACTCACCCACACCCCCTATTATTCTGCGGTGACGGCAGCCTCACACCGCAGCCGAACCAGTGAACCCCCGTACTCCTCTCCGCACGGGCTTCCACTGCCACGTCTTCCCCGGCTCCGCGTCGTCCCCTTCCTAGGCCTCGCCGTCGTCCAAACCACCGCCCTGGTGCTCTTGGCACGGCGTGGTCAACGTGGTCAACGACCGACTTCCATCAGAAGAGTACTGTACGTGGAGAGGCTAACAGCTGGGTCCAGGCGGCCGCAAGGAAGTGCCTCCTTATTACACGCAAAATAATTATTCCTCCACCTGACAGCAGGGACCCACCGGACGAGCCACCTTATTTCGCCAAAAAAACGTTTCCCCCTTGACTACTGGGACCCACCGGACGACCAGTGTATTTCGTGAAAAAAACGTACCCCCCGCTGTCAGCTCGGACCCACCGGAAGTGCCTCCTTATTACTCACAAAAAAGTGAATACTCCCCCTGCTAGCTGGGACCCACCATGGTGGGAGGCTGACTTGTGGGCCTACTAAGTTTACTGGGATGGGGGCCTTTGTCAACTTTAGTCAATATGAATGATTCTAGCTCCAGTGATCGTACGATGTCCATCCAACGGTCGTAGTGCTTCTTCAACCTCTGGTCTTCTTGCTCCAGCCGCCCAAAGCAGTGCCGGTCGTGCCGCATGCTCCTGCCTCCCGTGGCCGGCTGTGCTGTCATGGAGGCCTCACCGCCCTCTACTATTCCCACCGCTGGCCAGGTCCTCCGGCGATGGCAGCCTCACACCGCAGCCTAACTAGTGAACCCTCGTACTCCTCTCCGCGTGGGCTTCCATTGCATCGTCTTCCCCGGCTCCCCGTCGTCCCCTTCCTAGGCCTCGCCGTCGTCCACCGCCCTGGTGCTCTCGGCGCAGCATGGTCAACGTGGTCAAGGAACGACTTCCATCGGACGTGGACTATACGTGGAGAGGCTGATAGTTGGGTCCACGGCCGCAGCATGGAAGTGCCTACTTATTGTGTGCAAAATAATTATTCCTCCACCTGACAGCGGGGACCCACCGGACGGGCCACCATTTTTCGCGAAAAAAATGTTTGCCCCTGTCTGCTGGGACCCACCAGCTACATCTTCGCACGCAAGGAAGTGCGTCCGGGCAAAAAAATTATTCGCCCCCTGACTGCTGGGACCCACCAGCTACATCTTCGCAGGCAAGGAAGTGCCTGACAGTCGGGACCCACCTGGTCGAAGCGTACGTAGCGTTGTCATTCTGGTCGCGAACGTGTACGTACATATATACTGGTGGATGTAGAGGCGCGCACGTGTCGTAGTAGAGGCGTGCACATAGCATGTACACGTACGTACAGCGGCCAGGCTGCAAGAAAGAAAATACGGCCACGCATGTGTACATACGGGCGGGGTCTCGAACGCCTACTCGCGCATACGTACGGCGAGGGCTCGTTGACATGGCTGGGTCGGAACGGAGAAACAGCGTCGTCGTCGTGTTCATGGGGAGGCAACGGAATGCGTAGTGTTCATGGGGAGGCAACGGAATGCGTCGTATTCATCGGGAGGCAACGGGACGCTTGGGAGCCAACCGGCTGGGTCGGAACGGAATGCATGGTTGTGTTCATCGGGAGGGCTTGGACGAAACAGGCGATGGAAACGAGGCCTGGCGTACCGCAGAGCTGAGGAAACGGCCTCGTGTTCGACCGGCCACGTTCGAAACGGGATCCTGTTCATCGGGAGGGGTTTGGCGTACCGCAAAACGGAGGAAACGGACCTCCTACGGTCGAAACGGGGGTCCTGTTGATCGGGAGGGGTGTGGTGTACCGCAAAACGGATGAAACGGACCTCCTACGGTCGAAACGGGGATCCTGTTGATCGGGAGGGGTGTGGCGTGCCGCAAAAAGGACGAAACGGACCTCCTACGGTCGAAACGGGGGTCCTGTTCATCGGGAGGGGTGTGGCGTACCGCAAAACGGGTCTCCACGGGATACTGTTCATCTCCACCGTCTACCTCCTCCAGCCTCCACGGGCTACCGTCGACCTCCTCCAGCCTCCACGGGCTCCTGTTCATCCAGCCTCCACCGTGCGCTACTCCACCGGCTACTGTTCAACCACCCCTCCACCGTCTACTGTTCATCCAGCCCTCCACACCACGGGGTCCTGTTCAACCACCCCTCCACGGGCACCCCTCCATCGTCTACTGTTCATCCAACCCTCCACACCACGGGGTCCTGTTCATCCACCCCTCCACGGGCACCCCTCCACTGTCTACTCTTCATCCAGCCCTCCACCACACCACGGGGTCCTGTTCATCCAGAGGCAACGCCACCGCTCACTATTCATCCAAACCCCCCGCAACGCTCACTGTTCATCCCATCGACCGGCTTCAGTTAGCAGCAGTAGCGAAGGAATCGCTCGATCGGGTTCAGTTAACAGCCATCGATCGATCGCTCGGGTTCAGTAACGCGTCGCCTGCAGTGCAATCACTCGGGTTCAGTTAGAGCCCAACGCCTCGCTCGGGTTCAGTTAGAGCCAACGCCTCGCACACACGCGCGTACGTGTACGAGAGAAACGCGCATCGCTCGGCCCCCGACCTCCCACCAAAACCGGGAACTCCCCGAAATTTTCCTCCCCCTTGCTTCTACCATGGTTTTTTCCGTCATGGACGGCCCAAAGAATGTCATGCAGCCGCGTCTCCGGTCCGCCCAGGACGAAAAGCCCATTTTCTGTCATGATTTTTTGTCATAGAAGTAGGAGCCCTCCACATCTATGATGATACCGGATTTTGTCACAATTATTGTCATAGAAGTGTCATATGTATGACAGAAAACAAATTCGTTCGGCCCAAAATATCATGGATGTGTCTTTTTTTGTAGTGTTACCTTGCTGTTTTTATAATTTCAGATTACAAAAACCTATATCTACTATCCATATTGCACTTGTATCACCATCTCTTCGCCGAACTAGTGCACCTATACAATTTACCATTGTATTGGGTGTGTTGGGGACACAAGAGACTCTTTGTTATTTGGTTGCAGGGTTGTTTGAGAGAGACCATCTTCAACCTACGCCTCCCACGGATTGATAAACCTTAGGTCATCCACTTGAGGGAAATTTGCTACTGTCCTACAAACCTCTGACTTGGAGGCCCAACAACGTCTACAAGAAGAAGGTTGCGTAGTAGACATCATTAACCCGCCGCCAGGTCACCCCTTTATATACATAGGCAGACGCCCGGCGGCTTATAGAGTCCCGGCCGACTCATACACAATGTGTCCGGCTCGGTGACTAACTAAGCTTGCCTTACAATATAATTTACACATATGACGGTTCATCCTCTTAGGCCTAAAGTCCCCTCTGGGTCTTGGGCCTTCAATAAGCTTGCTTCATGACCCGCCATCTTCATCTCTAAGTCGCCAGTGGTATGACCCGGCCCCTCCTGGGCGGGTTATACCCAATAGTTACATCCCCAACATTAGGCCCCAGGTTGATTTGAACTTTTTCACATCAATCTTCAGTGCTTGACTTGGCAAAATCCTGTGTCGTCAATATTTATGAACCTGCTATAATCCGCCATGAGGTCAGCTCATAGAATCTCGTTAACCCGCCATGACGTCACCTTGCATTAACTTCACATGAAACTCCGAATATCTCAACAGATCTTTATCGTTAATGGACCTTCCAACATTCGAGGCACCCGTGCAGTCACATAATCATTTTTTGGCCTCCTCGATTCCCACGCATGCCATCCAATCCATTACCTTATAAATAGGGACAAGGGTCCTTTGTTTTCACTTTTACCCCCTGCCGCTGCCTGTTCTTCTTCTTCCTCTCAACGCTACCGTGACCAGAGCTCCACCGCCGTCGTCAACCTTCTTCAACAGCTCGAAGCCATGCCGCTGCATCAACCTGAACGCGTCCAGAAATCGCAGCACTTCTCCATTGTCCATCAGCCCCAACAGGCATTCATCATCCCTTGTTACAGATCTGCATTAGGGTTCCGCTGTTCGTCGGAGTTCTTCACTGTTCTTCCCTGTTCTTCTCTAGATCGTGTAGTTGATTCTGAACATAACACTAAAAACTCACAGTAGTAGTTCTAGCATCTTTTTCCAATCATAACAGATACTCTTCCTGCACAAGATCCATCTGAACGCATGAGTTCTTCCACTAACCCTACTTTAAATCTAGAATTTATTTTGTTTTCTGAACTGCCACATATAAAAAATGATAGCACCAAACTTTAGAATCTGTTTATCCAACACTTAGCAATTACTCACTCTGAAACATAACTGTTTGGGTGGCTTAACTGATAAATCGTAACCCGCCAAGGTACCATTAGTCCCCTTTTAAGCCGCCGATATGTACATGCGCAAACCTCAGTGTTTATCTTCTGGCTTAACGTGTTGGCCTTTTATAGCACTTTTACTTTTGAATCCATGGTCCGGCTTAGCTACCATAATCTTAAACCGGCAATATTTCTCTCCTTTAGGCCTTCATCCTAAAAAATGACTAAGACTATCACCGCATGCAACTGGGTCGTTTCCCGGGTCATCGAGGAAGAATTGAACGAGTATTTCCAGACAGACGTCCAAGCCAAAAAAGACGTCATCCATTGGAGGGTCCGAGGCACAGAAACCCCTCCCGAGCCCAGGGACGGTGAAGTAATTGTCTTCACTGATCACTTGCTTCGGGATTTTAGCCCTCCCGGTTCAAAATTCTTCCGTGACGTGCTGCACTTTTTCAAGCTCCATCCTCAAGATATTGGGCTAAATTCCATTTCAAACATCTGCAACTTTCAAGTGTTCTGCGAGGTGTACCTTCAACATGAACCCACTGTAGAACTATTCAGGGAATTTTACTATTTGAACTGGCAGACCGAGTTCACAGACGGGCCTAGCCTAGAATTAGGTGGCACCTTTATTCAAAGGCGGAAAGTAGACACTTTCCTAGTCGCCAAACTGCCCAGTCATCCCAAGGATTGGAACCAAACTTGGTTTTATTGCCAAGAAACTTCTCTAGCAGGGGAAAACATACTGCTGGGTTATTGTGACAGCCGACTTAGCAATAGGCATCCTCTTCCAAACCGTATCAACACAGCGGAACGAAAAAAATATATGATCGTCTTTTCAAAGATTCGAGCCTTAATGGCCAATGGCTTGGCCGGAATCGATCTGGTTTGATGCTGGGTCGCCTGGAGAATTCGGCCCTTAAGCCGCCAGCCTGGCTTAATGTGCAATTATACCTGTGACTTGAAAGATCCACAACACCACTGCCAGATTCAGTTGACTGACCAGGATATCAATAACATTACCAAGTCTCTGTTGAACGGGATCTTGGCAGATTGCAGCAAAGCCGGACTGAATCCTTTCTGCATTCTCAACAAGCCACCAGCTGTAAGTTTGTAACAATTTTTAGTTGAATCATATTCTCACTTTAAACTATCCCCTTATAATCATTTGATTTCCATAGTACGATTCTCCTTTTTGGAATAAGAAGCTGCAGGATAAGCTGGGCAAGACAAACCGGATGAAGAATAAGGCTCAGAAAAAGCCTGCCAAGAAGAAGACCAACACCTCCGAGCCTTTTGACTTGGATGATATTGAGTCGGAGGTAGAACTTGATTCCCTTGGCTCATTTTTTATACATCTTATTGACAATGATCACTATCAGGATGATGCAGAGGGCAGCCACGTAGATGGTGAAGAGGTAACTATCCTTTCCTCCGAGTCAGACCCTCTGCCAAGACAGAAAATTCGTCAAGCAAGCCGGAAAGTAAGGTTTTCTCATCCTTTAGCTTATTTGGATCCCAACTTTATTTTGAAGAAGCGGGAACATGAAGCTCGCCGCATGACCCAGAATAGCGGACGCGGGATTCTCTCCTCCGGCTTGCCGAACACACCAACTCCTCGCAAGCGTCGTCTACAGGTTTCACCGATTTCTGACTTAGCTTGTCCCAAGGCGGGTCTTCTTCGACAACCTATTAACCCTTCCGACTCAAATTACAAGGGAACATCTCATTCCTCTTCCGACGACTCAACAGGGACTCAAATCCCAGTCTTCAAGACCGTGCCCAGGTAAAAAGGTTAAATCTCTCCTTTCAATCATGCACTCAATTGTCGTATTAACCCCGTCTTGTGCTTCATTTTCAGAGCTATGGCAAAGCCCAGCAAAAAGCTGAAGGTGACCAAAACAGCTGAAGACCTTAATGAACCAGAGAGGCAAACAACAGAAACTTCTCTCCAAGCTGCTGAGGACACCATTGATGACCCACCATCAGAGAAGCACGACGTCATCATCGATCATATGTATGTTGATCCGGCCACTACCAAGCCGCCAAGTCCTATCAAGCCTACTGAAGAAAAAGCTGATGATGTTGTCATTACTCGGCTTGGTTACACGGCGCCGGGCAACCCTACTGTCTTGTCAAAGCATAGTGCTAAGGAAGAGTTATCCGTTGCTTACAAAGGCAAATGGTCAGCAAATTTGGAAAGCAATGCTCAATATAGCGCTTAAGAGATCCACTCTGGGTATCTGAACCGTCTGCACACAAGCCGCAACTTTGAGGCCGGCTTAGTCAATCTTATGAAGGAACATTTTGAGGTACACTTCTATCAGCCGCCAAGTCTACTGAATATGATAGAAATGAATATGGTGTAGACTTTTAGATAGCCTTATAGATATCAAGATGAAAACAAGAAGCCCCCAAGGGTCGGCTTAAACTGTCAAGTTAAGCCGGAACTTCGAATAGTAGTGAGCAACTTTTGCACCTGTAGCCCCCAAGGGCCGGTTTAATCAGCATGGATAAGCCGGGACTTATCACCATAATTGTCAATAAAATCCAAGTATGTAGGCCCCATGAGTCGGCTATAGTCATAATAGTGTAGCAGGGTCATCATAGAATTGCCTTCAGAAAAGAGCAATGTGCATTAGTCCCCAAGTGCCATGTGAAATACTTGTATTATGCTTGGGACTTTAAAGAAAATTATTGTAATGCTGCCTGTCATTTACATACTACAGGCGGAGCTAAATGTTAAGGAATCTCAAGTCGCCGATCTTCAGCAAAACATCAAGTCTCAACAATCTGAAGCTTCCAAGGCCAAATCAGAATTGACAACCGCCTTGGAAGAGATGGAGACACTATAGCAGGATGGCCCAAACGCGACACTACAATCAGAGACCCTTCGATGAAACTGTGTGCGATGCCATAATCGCAAACAGTGGTGTAAAAAACGTAAAAAAAGGTGCAAAATGTTTGCGATGACGGATGCATCAAACACGGTTCAGATTTTAGTTGCGTGTGTGATCTAGGGCATACGGTTCAGCTAAATTAACTGTTTGGCATGAGGAGGAACAAAAGAAATGGGCAGCCAGATGAAGGCATGTGCGATATACAACATACGGCTCACTAGGATGAACTGTGTGTGATTAGGCAACACAATGGAAACGGTTCAACTGAACAAGATGTGTGTGATACGCGGCAAACAGGTTCGTAATCAAAAATGTGTGCGAAGACCAATAATAACACAGACGATTGCTGCTAATAAGCCGTGTGATTTGCTCTGTCTAAAGTAGAATAACATGTGTGTGTGTGTATAAAATTGAAATAAACATCTAATTACATAAGTGGCTATACAAATCATTCACACACACCTCAATAAACAATTGCATGCGTTCTAAAGTAGGAGAAACGATCGTCTAGTCATCTACTTCTTGTGACGCTCCCGCCACTGCTATATGGCTCGATCCCTCATCTGGGCGAGGAAAAAGACAGTTCCTCATGTCAACGATCCGCCTGTACATCTCGTAGCTTGTGTACGCGTCCATGGCCTCGTACTTGGCATGTTGTTCATCCAGTCTCTCATGCCACACACTGTGCCACGCGTACTTGTCCTTATTGCTCTCTACCTTGCATAGTAGGAGTCGATGATGGCCGAGTGCTACCTCTTGAGCACTGCGTTGGGTTTCCCTTGAAGAGGAAAGGGTGATCCAGTAAAGTAGCGTAAGTATTTCCCTCAGTTTTTGAGAACCAAGGTATCAATCCAGTAGGAGGCCACGCACGAGTCCCTCGCACCTACACAAACAAATAAATCCTCGCAACCAATGCAATAAAGGGGTTGTCAATCCCTTCACGGTCACTTATGAGAGTGAGATTTGGTAGATATGATAAGATAATATTTTTGGTATTTTTATGATAAAGATGCAAAGTAAAATAAAAGGCAATAAAAATTACTAAGTGTTGGAAGATTAATATAATGGAAAATAGACCCGGGGGCCATAGGTTTCACTAGTGGCTTCTCTCGAGAGCATAAGTATTACGGTGGGTGAACAAATTACTGTTGAGCAATTGACAGAATTGAGCATAGTTATGTCGGTGTACTAAAGTAGGGTACCTTAGTATCCCGAACTTGTGCATGGGCAGTCGCAGCCCCCCACGGCAAGGCTTGCCGGGCGACCGCCAAGGACCTCCGAAGTCCCTTTGGAGCCATTCAAGAACAAAGTATTTAAGCCAAGGAGACAAGGCCCCGACAAGAGGAACTTGCCAAGAAGGCCACCCAAAGCACAAGACCCTGGCAAGAGGAGCTTGCCGAGAAGGCCACCCAAAGCACAAGGCCCCGGCAAGAGGAGCTTGCCGGGAAGGCCACTCGAAGCTCAAGACCCCGGCAAGAGGAGCTTGCCGGGAAGGCCAACCAAGACACTTGCCGCGACAAGCCACTCCTCCACGGCCCGCGCTCCAGCTCATCCACCAACGTGTCGCTCTGGGGCCGTTCCAGGCGTACGTGGCAAGAAGCTGTGTAGCTAGGGGCATGCGGTGGCAAACGACGCTGACAAGATAGCCATCATGGCAAACGGTGGCGCCCCTGACGGCCACTTTTTGCACTGTTTGGGCGACACAGACGGGCATTTAATGCCCTTGTCCCCCGCCGTCAGGGTTAGGTATGATAACACTGTACAATTAGCTGCACCCCACACAACACTTTTCCATTTTTACCCTTGCCTACGTTGCCACCTGTCGGTAACCCCTTGAGCATATAAAAGGAGGCCCATGCGCTACGTAGGAAGGGAGGGAGAACACTCACGCTCGGTCTCGCCAGCGGCTTGTGTGTACTGTAGCACTCAGCGCTCCCGAGCAAGAACACAATACAATCCACAAAGCAGCAGTAGGGTTTTACGCATCCGTGCGGCCTGAAGCTGGGTAAACCCCTCGCGTGCCTCGCCTCGATCTGCTCTTCGTGCGGCCTCTGCCCCCCGCCGAATCGAGAAAGTGGCTCCGTCCCCATAGGTGCCTGCGGAGCCAGCTTCTCCCCGGCATCTTTGGCGCGCCAGGTAGGGGGCGTCGAGGTTGTGTGAACCTGATCCGGCGTTCGCATGAGCTAGACCTTCATCGTCATCATCGACATGCCGCCGAACAAGAAGGCTTCGGAAGCGGCTGATCCGTCTGTGTCAAACCCGCCGCCGCCGGAGCCAGCGGCTGGTGGGGTAGGCGCCGTCGGAGGAACGGGCGTCGGCGAGGAAGCACACAACGCCGCGGCGTCCGAGCACGCACCGCGCCCATCTCAGGAGGCGCGGGACCGGCAGCGGGATGGTACTCACGGTACCATACGCGCGCTGGACCCAGAGCGAGCTGGCGGATCTCGGGATGCTCAAGGCCAGCTTACACGCCAACATGCTGGCCCGAGCGAGGTGCGGTCGCCTGGACGGGGGACTGCTCCTTCTAACGTAGTTAGAAGTTCGAGCACATCCCGCTCCTCGCACCGTTCGCCACCACTACCCGCCACCCCAGCGGAAGCTTTGGCTCGAGCTCAGTTGCTCCTAGATTTCCCTCCAACGCCGGACAAGATCGACGATTGGAGAGCCACCATTCAGACTCTCATCGGCTTCACCAACGGCGACACTCCACGGCAACCAACTGCATCGCAGCCGCACCGAGTCAGCCAGACACGAGCCGATGGCGACAAGACCGGTGGAGGTGCGACCACCGTCCACTCTCCGCCCCTAGGGCCAAGATCGCCGACTCGCCACGTCCACCATGATGATGACTCTACTGCTTCATCAGACCCGCGAGCTCGTCGCGATCAGCGCCACGTTCTTCACGAACGACAGCAAGAGGACGCTCGAACACGCATCGAGCGCCGGAGAGAAGCGCAGCGTCAGTCAGACCGGCGCGCTGGGCCCACCGCCGACATGCATGCACCAGGGGAACCAGGCGACTTGCCCTATGCGGTAGGTTGCCCTGCGTTTACCCCTGAGCTGCAGCAAGTCCAGTGGCCCAGTACGAAGAACTTCAAGCCAGACGTACCAGAGAAGTACGACGGCAAGCTGCATCCGTCGGAGTTCCTCAGCATCTACACCATCGCGGTGCAAGATGCCGGGGGGCAAGACGACAAGATCCTTGCCAACTACTTCCCGCTGGTGCTCAAGCCCAACGTCAGGTCCTGGCTCATGCACTTGCCGGACAACTCCATATCCTCCTGGGCGGACCTGTGCCATGAGTTTGTTGGTGCCTTCACAGGCGGCCACAAACCTCATGGCCAGGAAAGCGATCTTCATCTGCTCGCCTAGAAGGAAGGAGAACCTCTGCGCAAGCACATCCAGAGATTCAGCCAAGTGCAACGCAACATCCCAGACGTCCACCCCGCTGCAGTCATCAGCGCGTTCCATCAGAACGTGCGTAACCGTAGGATGCGGGAGGAGATGGCGATGTGCAAGATCAAAAACGTCAGTGAGCTGTATGCTCTGGCCGGCAAGTGTGCACGTGCTGAGGAAGGGAGGAGACTCCCCAGAAAAAATGCGGCAACAGAAGGATCTGATAGCGAGGATGCCATCCCAACAAGCAAGGGCCGACGGCTGAACAACAGAAGGAAGAAAAACAAAGAGGTGTTGGTTGTTGAGCAGTCTGGCAGCGAAGGTGGCGCCAAGCAGGCCAAGGCTGGTGGCTCCGGCAAGGAGGTTGCCACGTGCACAAACTGCCAGGCTGTGGCGGCCGCCGACAAGCAGGACGGCACCAACAAACAATACTGCAAGATCCACCGCACCAAGGGCCATGACCTCCAGAGCTGTAAGAAAGTCGAGCAGCTCGTTGAGCTGCAAAAGGCCGAGTACGAGCGATGCGACAAGGAGAGAGCCCAAGGAGGTGCTGGAGGATCTGGCACGAAGCGCCCAGCCCGGGGAGGGCGCCACGGCAAGGAAAAGTAGTGGCAAGGAGACAGACCTCCCCGCGGCCGCGACAAGGATGGAGATGACGACGATGACGAAGACATGGATGATGACGAGACCAGTGAGCAGGAGTTTCAGAAAGCCACAGAGGTCTTGTGCATTGACAGTGGTGCTTCTCTGCATACTGCACACCTCCAACTCAAGCAGTGGGTGCGAGAAGTCAATGCGGCAGAACCACCCGTCGAGTCGTGCAAGATTCTGAAATGGTCCAGCACGCCTATCATCTTTGATATTGAGGACCACCCTGATCGAACAACTGCGGTCGGGTGCTTGCCGATGTTGGTTTCACCAACTATCCGCAACCTCAAGGTCACTAAGATGCTAGTTGACGGCGGGGCCGGCTTGAACCTGATCTCCTCCGCTGTGCTTCGGAAACTACAAGTCCCCGACAGCGAGCTCGAAGAGACTGGCACATTCCAAGGAATAAACCCGGGAAGGAGCAAGCCGAAGGGGAAGATCACGTTGCCGGTGACGTTTGGCAGCGAGTTGAACTTCAGGACTGAGAGGATCACCTTTGACGTTGCCGATTTTCCATTGCCCTATAATGGAATTCTCGGCCGACCAGCGCTCGCCAAGTTCATGGCGGACTCTCATTATGCATACAACATGCTCAAGATGCCATGCCCGATAAGTGTCATCTCTGTCCCTGGCGACAAGGATGCCCTTATCTGCGCCGACAAGATCTACCGGGAGGCAGCAGCCGCAACGGGTCGCGAGACACTTGCCGCTGAAGCTCTCGGAGGAAAGAAGAAGACCAAGTCCGGCAAGAGCTCTGATGCCCACTCCGGCAAGCGCACGTCTTCGGAGTGCTGCGCTACCGTCGAGGACACACCATCGAGCTCCATCGGCAAGTGCAAGAAGACGATGGCCGCTCCGCCAGCGACCAAGAAAGTATCCGCCAAGGAGGACGACACTGGTGGTACCTTCACCATCAGTGCCACTCTCGCCCCTAAATAGGAAAGCGCGCTCGTTGCTTTCCTGCGGGCGAATGTCGATGTGTTTGCATGGCAACCGTCTGACATCCCCGGTGTTCCCAGGAAAGTAATTGAGCACCACCTTGCCGTCTGTCCTCACGCGCGGCCCGTCAAGCAGAAAGTCAGGAAGCAAGCAGTGGAGCGCCAAGAGTTCATTGCAGAAGAGATCAAGAAGTTGGAAGCAGCGGGCCTTGTCAGAGGAGTGCTCCATCCTACGTGGTTGGCCAATCCTGTAGTCGTGCGCAAGGCTAACGGGAAATGGGGGCTTTGCATCGATTTCACTGATGTTAACAAAGCTTGTCCCAAAGATCCATTTCCCTTGCCGTGCATTGACCAGATTGTTGACTCCACGGCAAGATGTGATTTTCTTTCATTTCTTGATGCATACTCAGGATACCATCAGATCTTCATGGCAGAAGAGGATGAGGAGAAAACCGCATTTATCACTCCACGTGGCACGTATTGTTTCATACGGATGCCTTTTGGTTTGAAGAATGCCGGTTCAACATTTGCAAGGGTAGTCCATACCGCTTTTGAGCCACAAATAGACAGAAATGTGGAAGCCTACATGGATGATATAGTGGTCAAGAGCAAGGACAAGTCGACTCGGGTTCAAGATTTAGAAGAGACTTTTGCAAATCTGCACAAGATCAGCCTCAAGCTCAACCCCGAGAAGTGTGTGTTTGGAGTCCCTTCCGGGAAGCTTCTCGGGTTCTTCGTGTCTCAGCGAGGGATTGACGCCAACCCCGACAAGATCAAGGCCATTGAGCAGATCGAAGCACCAAAGCGCGTCATGGATGTGCGAAAACTTGCCGGTTGCGTGGCAGCTCTCAGCAGGTTTATCTCCAAGTCTGCTGAGCGCGCTCTGCCGTTTTTTCAAAATCTTGAAAAAGGCAGGTCCAATGAAATGGACTCCGGAAGCGGAGGCTGCGATGCAGGACTTGAAGAGATACCTGTCCTCCACTCCAACACTTGTTGCGCCTAAACCACAAGAGAAGTTGCTGCTGTATCTGGCGGCAACCAATCAAGTGGTTAGTGCTGCGTTAGTAGCGGAGAGGGAGGCAGATGATGAGCCGGCAACCCCAGCAAGCCCATCCAGCGACAAGCAGGGGGCTTCCCCAACAAGCTCCGGTCCCGACAAGGATGAATCTGCGTAGGTGCAAGAGGAAGTGCAGAAGAAGAAAATGGTGCAGCGCCCAGTTTACTTTGTCAGCTCCCTTCTGCAGGGGGCTAGGTCAAGGTACTCTGGTGTGCAGAAATTGCTTTTCGGCCTTCTCATGGCCTCGAGAAAGCTGCGCCATTACTTCCAAGAACACGAGATCACAGTTGTCACTCGCTTTCCGCTGAAAAGGATACTGCAGAATCCAGAAGCAACAGGCAGGATTGTTGAGTGGGCACTGGAACTATCAAGCTTTGGCCTCAAGTTTGAGAGCACCTCAACTATCCAAAGCAGAGCATTGGCAGAGTTCATAGCAGAGTGGACACCAACACCAGATGAAGAAATTCCAGAAACGAGCATCCCTGTCAAGGAAGCAAGCAAGGAGTGGATTATGTACTTTGATGGTGCCTTCTCGCTGCAAGGCGTTGGTGCTGGCGTGCTGCTTGTCGCACCCACCGGAGAGCACCTCAAGTACGTAGTCCAGATGCACTTTCCCAAGGAGCAAGCGACAAACAATACTGCAGAGTATGAAGGTTTGCTTGCTGGTCTCAGGATCGCGGCAGACCTTGGGATCAGGAAGCTCATTGTCAGGGGTGACTCGCAGCTCGTCGTCCGCCAAGTGAACAAGAATTACCAGAGTCCGTTGATGGAAGCTTACGTTGATGAAGTGAGAAAGCTAGAAGAGCGCTTTGTCGGCCTACAGATGGAGCACGTTCCAAGAACTCAGAACGACATCGCCGATGGCCTGTCAAAGTGCGCTGCACTTAAGTTACCTGTGGAACTAGGGATCTTTGTGCTCAAGCTGACTCAACCGTCTGTTACACCATCAACTGGGCAGAGCAAGAAGAGGAAGTTGATTTCTGGCGACTATCTTCCGGCAAAGCTTCCCGAAGCTGCCGCCAAGAAGGTCCCCAAAATCGACACCAAGAATGCTGAGGAGCAGACTGCTCCGGCAAACCCTAGGGTTTGTTCCGTCGTAGCAGACGCTCCCGACGAGTTTTGCTCCGGCAAGCTTGTCGGGGGACATCAAGCTCTGGCTGAGCTAGGTTCTCGCCGTAGAAGCGGATGTTCCCGCAGCAGTAGAAGCGCCTTTGGTCCTTGTTGTCGAGCCGCAAGCTCCAGCATGGGCACAGCAAATTGTCCGTTTCCTTCAGACAGGAGAACTTCCCGAAGAGCAAGAAGAAGCGGAAAGAGTAGCCCGGCAATCAAGTATGTACAAGTTTGTCGACAACACACTGTACAGAAGAAGACTCAACGGTGTGAAATTGAAGTGTATCCCCCGGGAAGATGGACAAAAGCTGTTGGCAGAGATACATGGAGGCATATGTGGTCACCACATTGGCGCAAGAGCCCTTGCCGGCAAAGCTTTCCGGCAAGGCTTCTTCTGGCCGACAGCCCTCCAGGATGCAACTGCACAAGTAACCAAGTGTGAAGCGTGCCAGTTCCATTCAAAGCAGATACACCAGCCAGCTCAAGCTCTCCAGACGATCCCTTTATCCTGGCCGTTTTTGGTCTGGGGGCTCGACATCATCGGCCCCTTCCCCCGAGCTGTCGGGGGCTTTGAGTTCTTGTACGTTGCAATCGACAAGTTCACAAAGTAGCCGGAAGTGGAAGCAGTGAGGAAGGTGACAGCACAGTCAGCAGTCAAGTTCTTCAAGTCGATTGTTTGCCGCTTCGGGATCCCTAACAGGATCATCACCGACAATGGTACGCAATTCACGAGCCGCACCTTCATGCAGTACGTCCAAGATCTTGGCGCCAAGGTCTGCTTCGCTTCTGTTGCTCACCCCAGAAGCAACGGTCAAGCAGAGAGGGCAAATGCTGAAGTGCTGCGTGGGCTCAAGACCAGGACTTTCGACAAGCTGCACAAGTGCGGAAGAAACTGGATCGAGGAGCTGCCGGTGGTTCTTTGGTCGATCAGGACGACGCCAAATCGAGCAACTGGCCAGACACCCTTTGCTCTAGTCTATGGAGCAGAAGAAGTTACCCCCATGGAACTCGTATACGGATCGCCTCGAGTGCTCGCTTATGATGAGCTTGAGCAAGAGCAGCTGCGGCAAGAGGACGCGCTGCTCCTTGAGGAAGATCGTCTTCAGGCTGTTGTACGAGCTGCTCGATACCAGCAAGCTTTGCGCCGCTACCACAGCCGCAAAGTTAATGCCAGAAGTTTCGAGGAAGGCGACCTTGTTCTTCGGCGCGTTCGGTCCGCCAAGAATTCCAACAAGTTGACGCCGAAGTGGGAAGGCCCTTACCGGGTGAAACGAGTCACTAGGCCCGGCGCTGTCCGCCTTGAGACCGAAGATGGCATTCCAGTGAGCAATTCCTGGAATATTGAGAATCTTCGTAAGTTTTACCCGTAAGGCGCGGTTGTCGGACCCTGTTCCGGCAACCACCTTTTTGTACAAGTCTTGCCGCTATTGCATGTAATCCTTTGTACAAAGCCAGGCGCAGACCCTGAGCATCAGTAAATGAAGCGCTGGCGCCCTAAGTTTTTGCATGCATGCTGAGTCAAGTCTCGTCCTTGGTTAGGGTTGATAGTGCTTGGCGGCAGCTAACCCCTAGCTTAGAGGTCGAGTGTGCGTCCTTTTGTCGCTCCTTCGTTGTTCTTGGTCCGCAGGGTTCGGACCACCATGGGATGAAAGGGAGAAGAAGGACGGACCAGCATCTGGACCCCGGCGGGCCAGTATCGCCGGAGGCTGCGCCCCGGCAAGCTGGCATTGCCGGGGGCTGCAAGTACAAAGATTCACCCACGGCAAACCAGAGTTGCTGGGGGCTGCAGTCTCAGATAAGTTTTTCATCCCTTATCATGCATTTTCTTATCGACTGAGGAATGCGAAACCTCGTTACTTCCTAAGAGCTACCGTACTCCCATAACTCTAGGCCCTAGGGCTCGTTCCTGGGACCAGGTTTGGTCATAGTCGCGGCAGCAAAGGGACGAAACGAGGAGCCTGAACCCGCCTCATCCCCGCCTCCACCAAAAGCGTGAGAAAGGTCGAGCGACGGTAGGAGACGGCAGGGCCTGCTGCCGGGAAAAGAAATGTCTATCTGAAAGATATCAAGGACTTGCTCCTTGACGTGGGTTTCACCCGCGAGACAAGCAACCCGGCAAGCATCCCCTTTTCATTAAAAAACATTTCACTCAGGTACAGTCCATAGAGAATGAAAAACATGAATAAAGGGATTACAAGCTTTAAATACAGCTAAGGCCCGAGGGCTTACAAATTAAAAAGAGATAAGGTGCCCGTAATCCCTTTCTTGGTCCTATCTTGAGGAGGTAGGGCAAGGAGGCTTAAGAGCAAAAGGAGCGCCTAGGCGAACTACGGGTGGCAGAAGACACCAAGAAGACATCTTGGCGGCCGTCCAAGGGCTGGATGGTGATGGCGGCGCCGGAAGCGGGTGTGACACCCCAAAAATTTGGCCTTGTTTTAATGAATTAAAATTTTGTCAGGAATTAGAACTTTGAATTTCTGAGCTCCTTTTTTTTTTATTTTTTTATCATTTTCTTCCCTATTGTGATGAGTTTTTCCCAAGGATAAAACTTTTCAAATATGTTATTGGGCTTATTTGATCTCTCAAGAGAAAATTTTCCTTATTTAATATAACTAATTACATAATTAAGTTGCTTGATCTTTACTTTCTTGAAAATGGTTTTTCAAAGTTAAAAAGGCCATATTTGAACTACAACCATTTGATAAATTCACTTAAAATTCCCACAAAAATTTGGAGATGTCTTGTGATGTTATTAAATAACCTGTGTGCAAAAACATCTTAATTTCACGTAATATTTTCGGCTCTACACCCTTTTTTCTTCTCTGGTCTAGTGGGTAATTTTGCACTACAACCCATTTAAACATTTTCTTCTAGCCTCCACCAAAATTATGAGATGTTGGTTATAGCCTGTGATTCAACTTTATGCAAAAACCTGGTGTTGTTCTTTGAAAATTTTGAGTGAATCAGCATCATCTTCATTCTGGTCCAGCCCTTTGATTTCTACTGCAACCCTATTTATTTTTCCTCCAGTGACCTTGTGCTTTCACCTGCTTGTAGACCACCCTACCAAACCCCTAAGTCCAGAAGCATGCACCCTTTGGATCATTTTTGGTTCATGAAATGATGCCATTTATTCCCTGTCCAGAATTGAAGTTCAGCAAAACTTACACTAACAAGTTGCTGCATTTGACAAACTAACCTCACCACTCTCTCTTTCATCTAAAGAGACTTCCATCTGGAGTTTTGGACCACTCCAAGACTTGCCTAAGTGCCCTTGACATTTTGTCAAACACCTTATGGGCATGATCTGTTTTGGCATGAATTTTTGGTTTGCACTGTGAACCTGATCCCCTGACCAAACCAGCTTGTCCACTGATCTCCTTGCAAGCCCAAACCTAGACCTGCTAAACCACAGCTCCAACCGAGCCACCTAGCATGCCATGGCATTTCGCCGAGCATCTGGTGGGCGTGCGCTGGGCGCGCCCAGAACGCGCAAATTGCAGCCGTGCACACGAGCCGACACGCTGGCCCCCCTGGTTTTGGCCCGCTCTGCAGCGCCACACCACACACTACCCTCCTCGCAGCAACGCGCCAACCGCCCTGGCACCCTACAGCTCCACCGCCAGAGCCCTTTTGGCGGCACGCCGGCGTCGGCCGACGGCCTCTGCCACGGGCAGCGCCGCCCAAGCCTCTCCCGCTCGCCACCTGGCCCCTGGGAACAGCGCAAGCCTATCCCTTCGCTCGTCGGCTAGCTCCCGTCGTCGCCACGTCGCCATTGCTACAGAGAGGCGGTTCGCCGTCATCCTTATCGCCGGCCGCCTCGGAACCGACCTCCATCGCGTATATAAGGACCCCGGAGCTCAATCGAGACGGGGAGCAACCTCATATGATCCTCCTAGTGCTGCCTTGGCCAGGAGTCGAGAGAGGGAAGGCCTTCTTCCCTGAGTCCGGCCAATTCGGCCGCCGCCAAGTTCCGGCCGATTCCGTCGCCACCAGTGCCTCTCCCTCTCCATTCTCTCCACCAAGAGCTCCCCCTCCCTCTCGTGAGTGCAACCCCACGCTCGATTTTGGTCAGAGACCACCGCAGCCCCAAACTCACTATCCACCCGAAGCCTTCTCCGCCGCGAAGCTCGCCGCCGGCAGCTCCCTCCGTCCCCACCGTCCTGGCGACCACCTGGAGGACCGCAATGGAGTGGCGGATCCATCCCCGCCCCCAGGGCCCCGCGAGGAGCCGCCCGTCGCCGACGACAATCGCCGGAGCCCCGCCTCCACTCGGAACAGAGGAAGAAGAGGGAGGGAGGAATAGTCAAACCTGACTAGTGGGCCCCCTGGACCCACTATCAGTGACACACCGCGGCATCCACGTGTTTTAAGTGAAGACGTAATCCGCCCAGTACGTTTCCCCCGCTCCGAAAGCGTATTCCTCTCTGAAACGTTTTTCTTTTTCTGTCTTATTCAAATCAGTTTTTGACCAGAACTTTGACTGACTATATCTTTTTAATTATAAATCCAAATGACATGATTCTTTTTCCTACCTTCCTCAAATATTGTCTAGTTTATTTTAAGATTTATTTCGAAAAATTTCAAACAACTTTTTTGTGCTGCCTTGGATTTGTGTGTTAATTCAAATATATTTTTAAATAGGATTTTGGAGAGAGAGTAGAAACTTTCAAAAGTTTTGGAGAGCACCTCACCCCTCCACAACTTAAAGGCAAGCATTCTGAACCCTGGCATGATATTTTTGATGTGTTGGTTGACACGTTTAGAACACCAACTTATTTCAGATGACTTATCATTTCATGTGGCATGATCATTTGCGTGGAAGCATATTAGTGATTTCCTTACTGTTGGAAATGAAAATGATTGTGATGGTAATCATCCTCATGTGCCTTGCATGCATGCCAAAAAGGAATCCGGGAAAGCCTCGGCCTTGGGTAGGCGTGAGCTTGTCGCCGGTCCCCGTCGGGACGGTTATGTCCGGTATGGCATGGTAAGGTACATTGAGTGGTGATTTCTTCAGTTGAATTATATTTGATATACATGTCATGCAGGAACTTATAAACCTCCTGAGTCGACCGCAGATTGAGTCTTGTCCCAGTAACCCCATACTTGCTTCGTACTACCACTCGTCCCAGCCGCAGGTAGGGTACGGTTCAGTAAGTCATCAACCCCTTTCCAGCACACACCGTACAGAGAGGCCATGGTGGAAGATATCGGTTGTAGCCGGTAGGCATGCCACCTGGTCAGGGGGCATGGGTGTTTCCGGTTGGGAACGAGAGGGGAGGCCACCCCTTAGAGCGCGCGATATAAATTTGATCCCATGCTACTCGAGGTTGTAGCCTCCCCACTTAGAGTTTTGCTTAACAAGTGTCGTGGGTGATTCCAGACACCGATGAGTTAAGCTGGTGTGTGCAAGTTAGGCGTATTTTCAACTAAAAGGCCGTAGACGGAATTAGTCCCGATGGACTAAAGGAATCCGTTACTCGTGGGTAAAGAGTACACCCTCTGCAGAGAAATAACCTATTCGAATAGCCGTGTCCATGGTTAAGGATTATAGTCTGGGATGGGTCAAGTGTCGGTCTTAGAGTCGGTCTTCGGAGGTGAAATTGTCAAACAGGGACTGGAATTACTACCTGTGACTTGTGATATTCATGAATTATTATCAGTATTGGCTAACCCGTGTTATTATTATTATTGTCGATTATCCCCGGGATGGTTCTACCTCTGAGATATTCACTATGATTATTGCTTTTAAAGCCCTTTAAGTGGTGTCGCTCAGACGCCCGATTGTGGCATTTCTTTCAAAGCCCTTTATGTGGTGTCGCTCAGATGCCCGACTGTGGCATTTCTTTTAAAGCGCTTTATGTGGTGTCGCTCAGACGCCCGACTGTGGCATTTATTTCAAAGCCCTTTATGTGGTGTCGCTCAGACGCCCGACTGTGGCATTTCTTTTAAAGCCCTTTACGTGGTGTCGCTCAGACGCCCGACTATGGCATTTCTTTCAAAGCCCTTTATGTGGTGTCGCTCAGACGCCTGACTGTGGCATTTCTTTTAAAGCCCTTTATGTGGTGTCGCTCAGACGCCCGACTGTGGCATTTCTTTTAAAGCCCTTTATGTGGTGTCGCTCAGACGCCCGACTGTGGCATTTCTTTTAAAGCCCTTTATGCGGTGTCGCCCAGACGCCCGACTGTGGCACATTTTATTATTTCATTTACTTGTTTGATTACCCGTGCATTCCTTAAATATTTACTCGCATACATCATGAACCTTATTCCATAATGTTCAGAGTAATCAGAGAATATTTTGAAACATGTTTATCTGTGGCTATAATATACCTGTGTTCTTAATGTTTACGAGTACATTCAAAGTACTCACTGGCTTGTCCCTGGCTATTGTCTTGGCCAGATTGATTGCTTAGAGAGGAGCGTTGCGACGACAGCCTCGCAACCTAAGCAACGGTGATAGCAGCCTCGCGAAGATAGGAGTTAACCTGGTCAGCTGTTCCCGTGGGAAATGGAGTCCCATAGCCATGGTGATCCACAAACCGCTTCCGTCCTCAACCACTAGAAACCATTTGTTGTACTCATAGGCCACAATGGTCTTGTACTACATATTTGTACTCTTGCTTGGAATTTCTGTGTCAAGTTGGATCCTCATCAGCTAACAGTAATCCTGGGGCTGATGAGCTCGACGACCATTTTCTGGAAATTAATGTCCGGAAAAACCGGTCGCGACAGACTTGGTATCGGAGCCAGGCTGACCATTGGCTAATCCTATCTTAGCCAGGTCACTAAATCTAGGCAAACCAACCCACCGGTCCTTAACCGAACTCCAGCCAAGCTTCTCATGCAAGATAGCCCCATAGTGACCCGACACATTTTGGCAGTCGGTGCCCAACCTATCAACCTAGCCTGTCGATCACGCACCAGTGACCAGCACCCAAGACGTCTCATTCGCAAGCGTGCGGAAGAAGACTCCGTCCCCTTTCTCCTATAAATAGGGCACGCTAGTCTCAACCCAGCACAGCACAGCTGTTACCCCAAACCGAGCCACAGTGCCTGGTCCTATCGTGCACCACGAGACCACAGCAACCAACCTTGGAGGTTTTGTGACCATACTCGCAAATCTCACCCGACGTGCCTATGCGTTAGAAGAGCCCCCAAAATATGTTGTGTACCAAGGACCCGTAAGCGGTGAAAGCCGTCAATTCTGGGCCACTGTACACATCTACGGTAGGGGTCTAGCACCTGAGCGTCCCTATAGGTTCACCGGAAGAACAACTTCCTTTGAGCCACAAGCCATCCAACTAGCTGCTCGAGAAGCTATAGTTCATCTCCGGCACTTGTCGCCCAGAGTTGACTGTCGCTCGTTCCACTACAACCCCAGGCGTGAAGGGTATGGTAGACCACCCCAAGTTGCCAACGGAGATCACGAGACAGATCCTGCATTGTTGCACCTGGTGCGCTACGTAAGTGCACTAGAAGAACTGTGCGATCAGGTCACAATTGATCTTATCGCAGCTCGTGGAGAGCTGGTTCGTTGAGCCCCGGCAAGAGAATAGGACGAGCCCAACGCCGACAACCCAGTCGTGCTGTTTGGACACCCGATCGAGTCCCTGAGGTCTGCCCCAGCCATCGGCCAAGGTGCTGCGATAACCCCAGAAGTGCTACGTCGCATTTTGGGAACACACTCCAACGGGGTTGTGGCCAACAATCCCAGAGATGGTCCTCATCGCTACCCCGAGCCTGCAGCCCCTCAACCCACTCCAGTCAATTCCGACGGCGAGACCCGTGGAGGAGCCTCAACATCCACAAGGCACGCCCGCATGGATGTAAACGAGGTAGACTAAGTAACCCGACTTGTATCGAGTCCCAGTGTACCCTCGCTTTGTAACCGTGTGGCCTTGTGGATAAACGCTGCTTGTTGTCATGCCTCTGCTTTAGTAATAACCTTGTCTAAACAGCCAGTACGCAGTGTGAGATTGCTACCCCTGGCACAGTTACCAAAAACCTTCCCGACAACCCCCACAGTAACACGTCACCTCGGTGAAATATGTGTATCTGTGGCATTGACTTCGACCCGCAGAACAGAGCTGAAAATTTTCTTTACCATTCACCACGGTAAAAATGACCCAGCTCCGGTGCCATAAAAAGGCCACCGCGTGACCTTGCCAAGCACCTCTCACCTTGTGCACCACCCTCACAACCATTTCTTGCCATGTCGACCCCCAGCATTTACCTGAGAATCCCAGATGCAACCCAGGGTAGTTTCGTCAAGATATTGTGGGATTTTACCTACAGTACCATGGGCGCTACCCAGCCACCCCAGTACGAGCTGTTCAAATCGAGGATCACCTTTTCCACCTCGAGATATTGGGCCGCAGTGCACATTCCTCCCGTAAACTCAGCCCAAGACCCAACAGAGGTTTCCTTCATGGGGAAATCTATGCCAACCCCACAGATGGCCGTGGAAGCTGCGGCTTACGAAGCGCTTGCTCGCCTTCGATTCGCGGTACCTTATGCTAGCGAACGAGGGTATTATTACTTCCCGAGCCGTGCAGCGCCCGGAGGAGTAACATCGTTTCCTGGTGTGCGAATCAAAAGAGACCCCGTCATGGCCAACCTTGTCCAGTACGTCATCGCTCAAGAGAGTTTGATCCAACGCGTGATGGGTTATCTCCAGAGCCTCGCAGATTTAAATCCTTAGATCGCCATTGGCAGATCACTGAGGCCCGACCAGGAGAGACACGTGCATCGACTGGTCAATCCACTTTCTCCGATAGAGGAAGAATCTGTCTCAGTACCAGAGACATTTCCTCGGGATTCCATCCAGTTACCCTTTGCATTATAGACGTCGCTGCTACGTTTAAATTGTTGCAACATTTATTTATCCGATGTAACTTATGCGTGGTAATCGAATGTGCGCATTGAGTAAATCTTTAGTTTCAATTAATATGAGTGATTTTGCTGCATTACTGTTTTCTTCCGCGAATAATCCTGGAATGAGTGTTCTTTTGGCCAAGCCACTACATCCGCATCTTCTCACGTCATGGATTATTTTATTTCACACAGCACAACAACCACAGACACTCGACCATAATCATCCGAGCACATACACCGGTTACAAAACTTTGCAATGGTCTTACATCTGGCTAACCACCCCCCTAACAACAGTTAGCACACGACACACCCCACCTACTCCTCGTGATCGTCACCACCGCGGAGAGCCAACACCCGAGCAGCAGCATCACAACGCTCGTCGAGGATCATCGCGCACAGGAGCATGGAGAGCACCAGCAGTGTCACCAGCCCTCCGCATACCAGGATCGCGAACCAGTCCGGCATCGCATCCGCCATTAGAGCCTCACCCGAGCTTTTGTAAGCAGAAATGGAGGAAGAAGAAGAAAGGGAAGCGAGGCCAGGTGTGAGGAAGTAGAGAAGGACACCTCGGCCGTTTTATAGCTCGAGCTCGGTGTTCAGTGGGCAAAGTCCACCAACGCCGCTCGTCCCCCGATCGCCGGTGTTCGGAGTCGAATCCGCGAGCAGTGCCGACAGCACGCTGGCCCGCGAGGTGAGTGCACGCTGCCCCGGCAGCTAGCACGCCGCGCACTACCGCAGTACGGCCTAGATGCCCTACGCGCTAGGCGTCGCCGGGGAGAAAGCACGGGAAAGCGTGTGGAAGAGAGGAAGAAGAAGAGGCTGACTGTGGGCCCCGGGTCCACCTGTCGGCCAGAATGAGCATTGTGCTCTCGGGTACGACCAGCGTATATTTAAATTTAGAAATTATTCTAAATTTATATCCAGCGTAGAAATCTCACGTTTTTGTCCCGAACCGTAGATTTTTCCATGCAGCACCAGTATTCACACTGTGGTTTTCACCACTTATTGCCCTCTCACTGTAGCAACATTTTTATTGCATATAATTTTCTTGAAAACAGCTTTTAACAAATCTCGAGGACGAGATTTTTCTTAAGGGGGTTAGTGTTGTGACACCCCAAAAAATTGGCCTTGTTTGAATGAATTAAAATTTTGTCAGGAATTAAAACTTTGAATTTCTGAGCTCCTTTTTTTGATTTTTTTATCATTTTCTTTCCTATTGTGATGAGTTTTTCCGAAGGAGAAAACTTTTCAAATATGTTATTGGGCTTATTTGATCTCTCAAGAGAAAATTTTCCTTATTTAATATAACTAATTAAATGATTAAGTTGCTTGATCTTTACTTTCTTGAAAATGGTTTTTCAAAGTTAAAAAGGCCATATTTGAACTACAACCATTTGATAAATTCACTTAAAATTCCCACAAAAATTTGGAGATGTCTTGTGATGTTATTAAATAACCTGTGTGCAAAAACATCTTTATTTCATCTAATATTTTGGGCTCTACACCCTTTTTTCTTCTCTGGTCCAGTGGGCAATTTTGCACTACAACCCATTTAAACATTTTCTTCTAGCCTCCACCAAAATTATGAGATGTTGGTTATAGCCTGTGATTCAACTTTATGCAAAAACCTGGTGTTGTTCTTTGAAAATTTTGAGTGAATCAGCATCATCTTCATTCTGGTCCAGCCCTTTGATTTCTACTGCAACCCTATATATTTTTGCTCCAGTGACCTTGTGCTTTCACCTGCTTGTAGACAACCCTACCAAACCCCTAAGCCCAGAAGCATGCACCCTTTGGATCATTTTTGGTTCATGAAATGATGCCATTTATTCCCTGTCCAGAATTGAAGTTCAGCAAAACTTACACTAACAAGTTGCTGCATTTGACAAACTAACCTCACCACTCTCTCTTTCATCTAAAGAGACTTCCATCTGGAGTTTTGGACCACTCCAAGACTTGCCTAAGTGCCCTTGACATTTTGTCAAACACCTTATGGGCATGATCTGTTTTGGCATGAATTTTTGGTTTGCACTGTGAACCTGATCCCCTGACCAAACCAGCTTGTCCACTGATCTCCTTGCAAGCCCAAACCTAGACCTGCTAAACCCCAGCTCCAACCGAGCCACCTAGCATGCCATGGCATTTCGCCGAGCATCTGGTGGGCGTGCGCTGGGCGCGCCCAGAGCGCGCAAATTGCAGCCGTGCACACGAGCCGACACGCTGGCCCCCCTGGTTTTGGCCCGCTCTGCAGCGCCACACCACACACTACCCTCCTCGCAGCAACGCGCCAACCGCCCTGGCACCCTACAGCTCCACCGCCAGAGCCCTTTTGGCGGCACGCCGGCGTCGGCCGACAGCCTCTGCCACGGGCAGCGCCGCCCAAGCCTCTCCCGCTCGCCACCTGGCCCCTAGGAACAGCGCAAGCCTATCCCTTCGCTCGTCGGCTAGCTCCCGTCGTCGCCACGTCGCCATTGCTATAGAGAGGTGGTTCGCCGTCATCCTTATCGCCGGCCGCCTCGGAACCGACCTCCACCGCGTATATAAGGACCCCGGAGCTCAATCGAGACGGGGAGCAACCTCATATGATCCTCCTAGTGCTGCCTTGGCCAGCAGTCGAGAGAGGGAAGGCCTTCTTCCCCGAGTCCGGCCGGTTCGGCCGCCGCCAAGTTCCGGCCGATTCCGTCGCCACCAGTGCCTCTCCCTCTCCATTCTCCCCACCAAGAGCTCCCCCTCCCTCTCGTGAGTGCAACCCCATGCTCGATTTTGGTCAGAGACCACCGCAACCCCAAACTCACTATCCACCCGAAGCCTTCTCCGCCGCGAAGCTCGCCGCCGGCAGCTCCCTCCGTCCCCACCGGCCTGGCGACCACCTGGAGGACCGCAATGGAGTGGCGGATCCATCCCCGCCCCCGGGGCCCCGCGAGGAGCCGCCAGTCGCCGACGATGATCGCCGGAGCCCCGCCTCCACTCGGAATAGAGGAAGAAGAGGGAGGGAGGAATAGTCAAACCTGACTAGTGGCCCCCCTGGACCCACTATCAGTGACACACCGCGGCATCCACGTGTTTTAAGTGAAGACGTAATCCGCCCAGTACGTTTCCCCCGCTCCGAAAGCGTATTCCTCTCTGAAACGTTTTTCTTTTTTTGTCTTATTTAAATCAGTTTTTGACCAGAACTTTGACTGACTATATCTTTTTAATTATAAATCCAAATGAGATGATTCTTTTTCCTACCTTCCTCAAATATTGTCTAGTTTATTTTAAGATTTATTTCAAAAAATTTCAAACAACTTTTTTGTGCTGCCTTGGATTTGTGTGTTAATTCAAATATATTTTTAAATAGGATTTTGGAGAGAGAGTAGAAACTTTCAAAAGTTTTGGAGAGCACCTCACCCCTCCACAACTTAAAGGCAATCATTCTGAACCCTGGCATGATATTTTTGATGTGTTGGTTGACACATTTAGAACACCACCTTATTTCAGATGACTTATCATTTCATGTGGCATGATCATTTGCATGGAAGCATATTAGTGATTTCCTTGCTGTTGGAAATGAAAATGATTGTGATGGTAATCATCCTCATGTGCCTTGCATGCATGCCAAAAAGGAATCCAGGAAAGCCTCGGCCTTGGGTAGGCGTGAGCTTGTCGCCGGTCCCCGTCGGGACGGTTATGTCCGGTATGGCATGGTAAGGTACATTGAGTGGTGATTTCTTCAGTTGAATTATATTTGATATACATGTCATGCAGGAACTTATAAACCTCCCGAGTCGACCGCAGATTGAGTCTTGTCCTAGTAACCCCATACTTGCTTCGTACTACCACTCGTCCCTGCCGCAGGTAGGGTACGGTTCAGTAAGTCGTCAACCCCTTTCCAGCACACACCGTACAGAGAGGCCATGGTGGAAGATATCGGTTGTAGCTGGTAGGCATGCCACCTGGTCAGGGGGCATGGGTGTTTCCGGTTGGGACCGAGAGGGGAGGCCACCCCTTAGAGCGCGCGATATAAATTTGATCCCATGCTACGCGAGGTTGTAGCCTCCCCACTTAGAGTTTTGCTTAACAAGTGTCGTGGGTGATTCCAGACACCGATGAGTTAAGCTGGTGTGTGCAAGTTAGGCGTGTTTTCAACTAAAAGGCCGTAGACGGAATTAGTCCCGATGGACTAAAGGAATCCGTTACTCGTGGGTAAAGAGTACACCCTCTGCAGAGAAATAACCTATTCGAATAGCCGTGTCCATGGTTAAGGATTATAGTCTGGGATGGGTCAAGTGTCGGTCTTAGAGTCGGTCTTCGGAGGTGAAATTGTCAAACAGGGACTGGAATTACTACCTGTGACTTGTGATATTCATGAATTATTATCATTATTGGCTAACCCGTGTTATTATTATTATTGTCGATTATCCCCGGGATGGTTCTACCTCTGAGATATTCACTATGACTATTGCTTTTAAAGCCCTTTATGTGGTGTCGCTCAGACGCCCGACTGTGGCATTTCTTTCAAAGCCCTTTATGTGGTGTCGCTCAGACGCCCGACTGTGGCATTTCTTTTAAAGCCCTTTATGTGGTGTCGCTCAGACGCCCGACTGTGGCATTTCTTTCAAAGCCCTTTATGTGGTGTCGCTCAGACGCCCGACTGTGGCATTTCTTTTAAAGCCCTTTATGTGGTGTCGCTCAGACGCCCGACTGTGGCATTTCTTTCAAAGCCCTTTATGTGGTGTCGCTCAGACACCCGACTGTGGCATTTCTTTTAAAGCCCTTTATGTGGTGTCGCTCAGACGCCCGACTGTGGCATTTCTTTTAAAGCCCTTTATGTGGTGTCGCTCAGACGCCCGACTGTGGCATTTCTTTTAAATCCCTTTATGCGGTGTCGCCCAGACGCCCGACTGTGGCACATTTTATTATTTCATTTACTTGTTTGATTACCCGTGCATTCCTTAAATATTTACTCGCATACATCATGAACCTTATTCCATAATGTTCAGAGTAATCACAGAATATTTTGAAACATGTTTATCTGTGGCTATAATATACCTGTGTTCTTAATGTTTGCGAGTACATTCAAAGTACTCACTGGCTTGTCCCTGGCTATTGTCTTGGCCAGATTGACTGCTTGGAGAGGAGCGTTGCAACGATAGCCTCGCAACCTAAGCAACGGTGATAGCAGCCTCGCGAAGATAGGAGTTAACCTGGTCAGCTGTTCCCGTGGGAAATGGAGTCCCATAGCCATGGTGATCCACAAACCGCTTCCGTCCTCAACCACTAGAAACCATTTGTTGTACTCATAGGCCACAATGGTCTTGTACTACATATTTGTACTCTTGCTTGGAATTTCTGTGTCAAGTTGGATCCTCATCAGCTAACAGCAATCCTGGGGCTGATGAGCTCGACGGCCATTTTCTGGAAATTAATGTCCGGAAAAACCGGTCGCGACAGCGGGGCTCAAAAACGAGGCGGCAGGACGTTAGCATGCTGTCGAGGGCGCCGTGCCCCCGTACTCCGAGTTGACGGCCTTGCCGCCCGCCCTCTTCCTCTTCCGCAGCCTCCCTACGCTAGCCGCCAAGGGGACGACCCCGAGAAGCTCAAGGAGCCGGTGACGCGGATGATGGGGTCGCCGGTGCCACACGGAGCGGCGCCCGACACCTAGTCGGACCCGTCATCCCGCCACCTGCCACCCTCGTCGTCGCTGTCGCTCCCCTCCTCGTCACTCTCGCTCGAGGAGAAGTCTTCGCTATCGGAGGAGCTGTCCATGCAGCACCTGGCCCAGGTCCCGAAGCACCCGAAGAACAAGACGAAGAAAGCATATCCAGGCGGAGCTCTTGCCTGGGCGGCGGCTGGAAATACCTTCGTGCGCGGGTGCGCCCGCGTCTCCGCCGACTAGAAGAGATAAAATTCCTCCCTCAGCCCCACCGCGTCGAGCCTAGGGGGGGGGGGAAGATGGCCCGTTCCTTTCGCAGCGCCTCGAGCCGCTGCGCCTCGACCGACTTCGAGGCTTTTCCCTTCCCCTTGTCCCCCTTCGGGGCCATGGCGGAAGTGGCGAAAAAGGTCGACGGCGTTGATGGTGCTGGCGGCGATGGGGGCGGGGCGCTGCTCTCTTTCGGCTTTGGGAAGAAGGGGAGTGGCGGAGATTTTTGGAAGGCAGAATAGCGACGGGCGGATGGGCGAACTGCCCCTGTTTCCTCTGTTTATAAGGGGGAAGGGGCGGACGTTTCGCCTCTCCGAATAAAGAAACCACCTACGACGTGACGCATGCATGCGGGACTCAGCCCCGCGCACGCCACCCACGTCACGCACGTCTCTCTCCCACGACGCCGCAATTGACGCGTGCCGTTCAGGGAAGGCATGCTGGATACAGAACAAGGTACGGCGCGACCCAGGTCGCGAGTGCCCGTGCCCTGTTTTGGGCCTGACCCAACAGCGCTCAGCACCGTGTATGGCCCAGGCCCGGGGGCTCCTGTCAGTGTACTAAAGTAGGGGTACCTTAGTATCACGAACTTGTGCACGGGCAGTCGCAGCCCCCCACGGCAAGGCTTGCTGGGCGACCGCCAAGGACCTCTGAAGTCCCTTTGGAGCCATTCAAGAACAAAGTATTTAAGCCAGGGAGACAAGGCCCCGGCAAGAGGAGCTTGCCGAGAAGGCCACCCAAAGCACAAGACCCCGGCAAGAGGAGCTTGCCGAGAAGGCCACCCAAAGCACAAGGCCCCGGCAAGAGGAGCTTGCCGGGAAGGCCACTCTAAGCTCAAGACCCCGGCAAGAGTAGCTTGCCGGGAAGGCCAACCAAGACACTTGCCGCGACAAGCCACTCCTCCACGGCCCGTGCTCCAGCTCATCCACCAACGTGTCGCTCTGGGGCCGTTCCAGGCGTTCGTGGCAAGAAGCTGTGCAGCTAGGGGCATGCGGTGGTAAACGACGCTGACAAGATAGCCATCGTGGCAAACGGTGGCGCCCCTGACAGCCACTTTTTGCACTGTTTGGGCTACACAGACGGGAATTTAATGCCCTTGTCCCCCGCCGTTAGGGTTAGGTATTGTCGTGGATTTGTCACGGCAGATGTCCTAGTAAGAGGACTTAGTCGTGGAGCCATCGCAACGGGTTAGCTTGAAGGGGTTAAAGTGGACACAAGGACACGGTTTTTATACTAGTTCGGCCCCTTCGATGAAGGTAAAAGCCTACGTCTAGTTGTGATGGGATTGATGGGTTTCGAGGGCTTAGGGAGCGATATGCTTCGCCTAAACCTCGAATTCTTCTTCTCTGTCCTCAAACCGCCGCCGGGTCATCCCCTTATATACACGGGTGACGCCCGTCGGTCTGCAAAGTCCCAACCTCCGGCTTATAAACGTGCCCGGGTCGGTCTCTCTATTCCTAACTTACAATACAAGTTTACATCAGGCCGGTTTACACCATAAACCTTTAAACCGATTACGGGCCTTAGGCCCTTCTATCTCTCCTTGGGTTTTAACATCTCGGGTCTGTTGACGGAGGTAACCCGGGCCCTGCAGGCCGGTTTACCCCGGATAGCAACATCCCCAACATTAGGCCCCAGATTGATTTGAACAGGTTCATGTCAATCCTTAATAAGAATTTCTGTCTTCAAATGTCTTCTAGTGACTTGTTAAACCGTCGTTTCTCCGTCTCCTCTTGCTGTGGTAAACCGATATGCCGTCAGCGCAAGTCGCCGTCTCATTTCGCTAACCCGCAAGAATCAGGGCGACGGCTGGGCTTCCGAAATCTCCGGCCCCTGGATTCGCGCGCCTGACACGCGCGCCGCGCCTTATAAATAGGATTTGAAGGCCATCTTCCTTTCCTCCCTTTCGTCCCCTTCTTCGTCTTCCTCGCGACCCATACCTCAGAGCTCCGCCGCCGCCGTCAGCTGCTGCATCAACTCCGGCCGCTGCATCAACCTGATCGGATCAGAGCACCGCGGCGACTTTCCACATCTGTTTCGGATCCCGGTAAAGCCTCTGCTCTTCCGCTTTTAGATCTGTTCTAGGGTTCCAGGGTTTGTCGTCCTGTTACTGTTTCTTGTTCATCCCCGTAGCAGCTTTGCGAACAGATGATGATACTTGTACCGTGATCTGTAGTCCCTCTTAGCAGTCGCCATAAATCTGCACTCATCTCCTTAGATCTCACTCTTGTTCCTGCCTGTCGAACTTATGTTGTTCTGCTGTGAGCCCGACTTCATATTACCTGTTTTTATTTCTTTTTCGCCCTAGCTGTAGATCCATTGCTTTGAAAGAATCCGTACGGGATCTGTTTCTGCTTTCATACTCACAACTATTTAGACCTGGTCGGTTTAACTCTTAGCAAAGCGAACAAACCGATCTACACATCCATTAGTCCCCTTGATGAACCGCCGGTTGATATTATTGTAGATAACCTGACTCTATATAAGAGCATCTTCGGTTTACAATCATACTTGCTCTCAAACCGGAATACCTTTGCCTTGTAGATTTCCTCATGGCAAAACAGGTGTATGAATGCAACTGGGTTCCCTCTTGCATCACTGAGACCCAACTAAACAACTTAGTTCTGACTGGTGCTTTGAGTAGCAAAAGTACCATCCATTGGAGGGTTCCAGGAGACGAATGTCCTCCTACCCCGCAGGAGGGAGAAGTGGTGGTGTTTGCGGATCACCTGGCCCGGGGGTTTAATCCACCCGGTTCAAAATTTTATCGGGACGTCTTGGCTAATTTTAGGTTGCGCCCACAAGATGTTGGTCCAAATTCAGTCACGAATATCTGCCATTTTCAAGTACTTTGCGAGGCGTACTTCCAAGAAGAACCTACTGTAGAGCTGTTCCGGGACTTTTTCCATTTGAACCGACGTACTGAATTTACCGACGGCCCTAATATGGAACTGGGTGGTATGGCGATTCAGAAGAGGAAAGAGGTGACTTATCCTCACGCCAAGTTGCATAGTCATCCGCAAGAATGGAATTGCACTTGGTTCTATTGCAAGGATACTTCCCCTGCTGAAGAAAATCCGCTGCCCGGTTTCCGTCCAGAGAGACTTAGCAACACTCACCCCTTCCCCCCACGGCTAACTGCCAAAGAGAGGAGTAAGTATGCCCCTCAGCTGTCCAAGCTCAGAGCCTTCATGGCTAATGGTTTAACGGGGGTTGATCTTGCTCGTTGCTGGATTTCATGGAGCATCCTGCCCCTTAGCATCCGCTCCGGTTTGATGTGCCAATACACGGGTCGGGTTGATGATCCTTTGAGGCACTGCAACATTCAGCTGACAGAGGACGAAGTCGCTGAAGCCGTGAAAAAGATGCTGAACGAACCGGAACATGTTTGCGCTCGAACCGGCCTGCTTCCATTTTGCGCCACAAACAAACCACCTGCTGTAAGTAACTCCTCCCTGTTTATAGAATTTTTGATCTCCTTATATATATTGCTAACTTCCAGTCCTTTCCGAAACAGGGAGATGATCCGTTTTGGAGCAAGAAGCTTCAGGAGCCAACCGAAAAGATAATCAGACCCAAGACAAGGGTGAAGAAGCCTGCTACAAAGAAAAGGCACACTGCTTCCTGTACCCCCGATTTAGAGGAGGATGATGTGGGTAATCCGGACCTTGGGGTAGACCTTGATTCAGTTGGCTTACTTTTTGTACGTCTTATTGATGATGATATTTGTCAGGACGACGCTGAAGCGAGCAATGCTGAAGGCCCAGAGGTAACTATTCTTTCTTCTGATGCCGTTCCTTTGCCTTTGAAAAAACCTCGCCAAGCAAACCGGAAAATTAAATTTTCTCACCCTCTTGCTTATTTGGATCCCAAATTTCTTGTGAAGACCCAGCAACATGAAGCTCGACGCACCACTCGGCATAGCGGCCAGGTAGTCACCTCCGCCGGTTTACCGAACAGCCCGGTTCGGAAACGCCGCTCAGAGGTCTCCAATTTATGCGCTAGCTTTCCTCCTAAAGCGGGTTTAACTCGTCAGCCTCTAAATCCATCTGACTCCGATTATCAGGTCACTTCCCATTCATCTTCCGGTGAATCTTCAGCCACTCAACTGCCACCGTTGAAGACAGTTATTGGGTAAGTTGGACCGATCACAACATATCTCTGTATGGGTCTCTTAATCCATCTTACACCGTTTTTTCAATCTTTGGGCTTTTTCCAGGGCCAAACCTAGACCGAGCAAGAAGGCTCGTCTGGATAACCCGGCTGGAGGAACTGCCGCTCCTGAACCGGAGAAAACTCCTGGTGCTGACGCTCTGGGTCGTGAAGATACTCAGAGTTATCTATCTCCGCAAGATGACACCTGCGCTGAAGAAAGGATTATCGAACCTGCCAGCCATACTAATCCGCCTGCCAGTCCTGTTCGGGTTGAGGAATCCATCCCCCCTTCTGGAACTGCTGATAAACCGACAGGGCCACTGCAGAGCAGCGATTCCAAGGATGATGATGTTGTGATTACCGGCATCGGTCACTCTGAACCAGGGAACACTGCTACCTTAGCCAAGCATACTGCCAAGGACGAAATCTCGGCCATGAAGGGCAAATGGGACCTTGACTCTTCTACGTACGCCGCTTTAAGCGCCCCGGATCTTTATTCCGGGTACCTGAACCGACTGTACACCAGTCGGGATTATGAAGCTGGCATGATCAAGATGATGAAGGAGAAACTTGAGGTAACTCCCTTGTGCTTCATTCCATTGCAACTTAGCTTATCAATATTTCCAAACCGAGATGGTAAACCCGGATCAGGCTGTCTTGACAATTAAAGTCCGGTTTAGAAAACCCAAGGCTTCAACTTAGGTCATAACCAGAAAACATCATTAGATAACTATTAGCTCCCAAGTGCCAAGTTTAAATACTTGTATTAATCTTGGGACTTTTTGCAATGGGAAACTTGCGTTAAAATCAAATATGCATTAGCCCCCAAGTATCGAGCACATAACTTGCTTGTGTGGTTGACACTTCCAAACCGTGCAATATTTTCTGAACACTGTTTTGACGACCTGCTGCAGGGGGATCTAAAGACCAAAGCGAAACAAGTCTCGGACCTTCAGGAAATCTTAAAAACCCACGTTAGGGGCGCTTGCGCCCCCAAGGGCCCGTGCCATTGGCTAAGCCGGTCCGGCCGACGTGCCGTGGCCGGCCGCCTCGAAGCTCCCTTCCCAACGGGCGGTGGGCTGAAAAAACGAAGGACGAATTGGCCCATGCCTTAACCGTTATGGAACAGCTGAAAGAAAGCCACCAGAAAGAACAAGCTGATTGGGTTACTGAGAGAGCTCTTTTGACGAAGAGGGCTGAAAATGCCGAAGCTGCTCTTAAACCGGTGGTCGATGAATTATCCACCGTGAAGCGACAGATACACTCCATGACCTCTGCTGTCTTTGGTAAGCTTTTCGACGCCCTTCTTCCAATTTGTACCTTGTCTGTTACATCCTATGTCCGGTTTGTAATCCATCTTGAAACACTGCAGGCTCACGTATTGGACACTTGGGTTCTGATGTGCGGATGAAACTCAAAGCTGCTTATACTCTGATTGAACAGTTGTACACCGGAGCACAAAGGGCTATCACCACTGCGTCGCATAACAACCCTGCGCCGTCTCTGATTCAAGACACATTAAAGAGGCTGTCCATGCTTCCAGCCCGGATTGAAGAATTGAAAAGATCAGCTGCTCGAACTGGAGCCATTACTGCCTTGATCCGGGCCAAAGCATGGGTACCAGATTTCGATCCTGCCGAAGCGGCCCAAGGATACCCCAGCTTGAAGGAAGACGGTTCAGACTTTGGTGAAGACGATTTGAGGGCGATAAACCGGGCGGTGCGCCCCCTAGCTTGTCAATTGGCTGAGGAAGCAGATCTGTCACGTTACCAAGCCCAATACGACAACCAGAACAAACGAGTGGCTGCTCCGGTCCCTGAAGCGGGAAACCTTATTCCTCCAATCCGTAAGCATACTTACGCCCCTGACATTGAACCGTCTTTGCTGATTCACGAAGAAGCCGTCTTTCAAGCGCTAATGGGAATCGACTGGACCACTGCTGATTTCCAGCCAATGGGTAATCAAGATAGAGCTGAAGCGGCGCAAGACGATCCCCAGCCTTCGAACCGAGGCGGCGAACAGGCCTAATCAACGCTCCGGTTCACCTTACTTGGTGACGTTTTAATCCGTCAACGAACAATATATTCAGGCACTACGTTTGCCTTGTAATAAGATAGTTTAATACCTCTGCATTTGAATGTGCCTTCGCGCACGGGTACTGATGCTCTTTCCAATGACGTTTTCCAACTTTGTTTCCTGTCTTTATTGAGTACACAAGATCTTCCGGCCCTATGAACCGTGCTGCGCCCTTGCCAAACCGGGCAACTTGCCTCTGGGTTAAAAAACGGACCAGGCTATGTCAGCTGAATCGGTTTAAAAACACTTGACGTTCCGAAGAACAAAAAACACCACAATAAAGGTAGAAAACAAAAACCAAATATGAAAAGGCAACGCGATAGTAAAACGCATGCAAATAGTGGCTACTATGAACCGTTCAGAAGGCGTGACCATCGTCAAGACAAAACCGAGCCCCCAAGAGGTGTAGCTACGGTTTAGGTCGACTAGGTTCCTAACTGAATCGTGGCAAATATGCCGGCCAAATGGCATTGCATTGGTTCGTCAACCAAGCCCCCAAGTGACTCAATGGCCAAGGGCCGATCAAGTGGCATTGCGTTGGTTCAGACACGACCAAGCCCCCAAATGATTCATTGGCTAAAAAGCCGACCAGAAGGCATTACCATCATCAAGACATGACCGAGTTCCCATAAGGCGTAATCTGCGGTTCAAGTCGATTAGGTCCCCAACTGATTCAGTGGCAAATGTGCCAGCCAGAAGGCATTACCGTCGTCAAGACATGCCCAAGCCCCCCGGAGGTGTAGCTACGGTTCAGGCCGACTAGGTCCCCAACTGACTTTATAGGGATAGCTATGTTCTCTTTGGTTCGAATACGACCTATGTTTGAACAGGAAGCCCCGTGTTTGAATAGCTATGTTCTCTTTGGTTCGAATACGACCTATGTTTGAACAGGAAGCCTCATGCTTGAACCGGGATATTGAACCGGATATTAAGAGCTTCACAGCCTTGTAGGAGACATCTTCCCTTGAACCGGCTTTTAAACCGGAATCTATAATTTGAACTTCTGTGAAACGACCTCCAGGGGTAAGCACACATGATGTGAAGAACAGTAGAGACCCCGTTTTACTCGTGGCTTCGGTTTATTGTATTAATCATAATATATACATGGTCATGATATGTACATAAACAGAGCCCAGGGCTCATGTATAATAAGGTCGAAGATGAGCTATGTTCCACGGCCTGCTGGTTTCCTCCTCTGATGTGCGTGAATCCTTGCGCTCTCGAATATCAATCAGGTAATATGACCCATTATTCAGATTCTTGCTGACCACAAAAGGTCCCTCCCAAGGCGGGGATAATTTATGCTGATCAGATTGATCCTGGATGAGCCGAAGCACCAAATCCCCCTCCTGAAAGGTTCTGGTCCTAACCCGACGGCTGTGGTAACGGCGAAGATCTTGCTGGTAAATCGCTGAACGGGCAGCTGCCAAGTCACGCTCCTCATCCAACAAGTCAAGAGCGTTCTGCCGTGCCTGCTCATTATCCGCCTCAACATATGCTGCCACGCGAGGTGAGTCATGTCGTATATCACTTGGGAGAACCGCCTCTGCTCCATAAACCATAAAAAACGGCGTAAACCCCGTGGATCTGTTAGGCGTGGTGTTGATGCTCCATAATACAGACGGTAGCTCCTCCACCCAACAACCCGGCGTCCTTTGCAAAGGGACCAGAAGCCGGGGTTTGATACCTCTCAAGATCTCTTGGTTCGCTCGTTCTGCCTGACCATTAGACTGTGGGTGCGCTACCGAAGAAACATCAAGCCGTATATGCTCCCGTGCACAGAACTCCTTCATGGCCCCCTTGGACAGATTGGTACCATTATCTGTGATGATGCTGTGTGGAAAACCAAACCGGAAGATCACCTTCTTTATAAACCGAACCGCCGTGGCCGCATCACACTTACTGACAGGTTCGGCCTCCACCCATTTTGTAAATTTGTCAACCGCCACCAGTAGGTGGGTCTTCTTATCTTTGGAACGCTTAAAAGGCCCAACCATATCAAGCCCCCAAGTCGCGAACGGCCAAGTGATTGGAATCATCCTCAATTCTTGAGCCGGTATGTGCGCTGGTCTGGAAAATTTCTGGCAACCATCACATAACCGGACCAGGTCTTCCGCATCAGCATGAGCAGTTAACCAGTAGAAACCGTGGCGGAACGCTTTAGCCACCAATGATTTTGAACTGGCGTGGTGGCCGCAATCCCCTTCATGTATTTCTCGTAATATCTCGCACCCCTCCTTAGGGGATATGCACCGTTGCAGCGCTCCTGACACGCTGCGATGATGTAACTCTCCTTGAAAAATAGTCATAGACTTGGACCGTCGTACTATCTGTCGAGCCAAGCTTTCATCCTCTGGCAACTCACCCCGGTTCATATATGCCAGGTAAGGGAGCGTCCAATCCGGGGTGGCGTGGAGAGCCGCCACTAACTGAGCCTCCGGATCAGGAACAGCCAACTCCAGCTCACCGGGCAGCTGTACCGATGGGTGGTATAATACATCCAAGAAAACATTGGGTGGGACCGGTTTACGCTGAGAGCCCAAGCGACTTAAAGCGTCCGCTGCCTCATTCTTTCTGCGGTCCACATGATCCACTTGATAGCCTTTGAAATGCCCAGCCACCATATCTACTTCACGTCGGTATGCAGCCATAAGCGGATCCTTAGAATCCCAGGTGCCAGATACCTGCTGAGCCACCAGATCCGAATCACCAAAGCACCTAACTCTGCTCAGATTCATCTCTTTAGCCACCCGAAGACCATGAAGCAAAGCTTCATACTCCGCCGCATTATTTGTACAGGGGAACATTAAACGGAGGACATAACAAAACTTATCTCCTCGTGGGGAAGTTAAAACGACTCCAGCCCCCGAGCCTTCCAATTGCCTTGATCCGTCAAAATGAACGGTCCAATAGGTGTTATCTGGCTTCTCCTCAGGCGCTTGTAACTCTGTCCAATCGTTTATGAAATCGACAAGTGCCTGTGATTTTATGGCCGTCCGGGGTACGTACCTTAAATCGTGCGGCCCGAGCTCGATAGCCCACTTGGCAATCCGACCGGTCGCCTCCCGGTTCTGTATAATGTCACCCAAAGGAGCAGAGCTGACCACCGTGATGGGGTGTCCTTGAAAATATTGCCTCAGCTTCCGGCTTGCCATAAAGACACCATATACCAGCTTCTGCCAATGCGGATACCTTTGTTTGGACTCGATAAGTACCTCACTGATATAGTAAACCGGTCGCTGAACCGGATGTTCTTTTCCAGCCTCCTTTCGTTCTACCACCATCGCCACACTAACCGCTCTGGCATTCGCAGCAACATATAACAGGAGTGGCTCTTTATCTACAGGGGCTGCCAAAACTGGCGGATTGATTAGCTGCCGCTTCAAATCCTCAAACGCTTTATCAGCCTTCGGACTCTAGACAAATTGATCCGCCTTCTTGAGCATTTGATACAAGGGGATCGCCTTTTCACCAAGGCGACTGATAAACCGGCTTAACGCCGCAATCCGCCCGGACATGCGCTGAACATCATTGATGCATTTCGGTTTGGCCAGGGAGGTGATGGCTGTGATCTTTTCTGGATTGGCCTCAATTCCTCTATGGGACACTAAAAATCCCAACAACTTACCAGCAGGTACACCAAAAACACATTTAGCCGGGTTGAGCATCATCTGGTATACTCTCAAGTTATCGAAAGTCTCCTTCAAATCGTCAACCAGGGTCTCCTTCTTTCGTGACTTGACCACAATATCATCCACATAAGCATGCACATTACGACCAATCTGCTTGTGGAGGCAATTTTGCACACATCGTTGATAAGTAGCCTGCGCACTCTTAAGCCCAAAGGGCATAGACACATAGCAGAAGGCTCCAAAGGGAGTAATGAACGCTGTCTTCTCCTGGTCCTTAACTGCCATCTTGATCTGATGATAGCCCGAATAGGCATCCAAAAAACTTAAACGCTCGCAACCTGCCGTAGCATCGATGATCTGATCAATCCGAGGGAGAGCAAAAGGATCCGCTGGGCAAGCTTTATTCAAGTCTGTGTAGTCCACACACATGCGCCAGGTGCCGTTTTTCTTAAGAACTAGCACCGGATTAGCAAGCCATTCGGGATGAAAAACCTCAATGATAAAACCAGCTGCCAGAAGCCTGGCCACTTCCTCACCAATTGCTTTACGTCTTTCTTCGTTAAACCGCCGTAAGAACTGCTTTACCAGTTTATACTTAGGATCCACATTAAGGGTGTGCTCAGCGAGTTGCCTCGGTACACCAGGCATGTCAGACGGCTTCCATGCAAAGATGTCCCGATTCTCACGGATGAACTCGATGAGCGCGCTTTCCTATTTTGGATCCAAGTTTGCACTGATGCTGAACTGCTTGGATGAATCGCTAGGCACGAAGTCAACAAGCTTAGTTTCGGCCGCTGACTTGAACTTCAAGGCCGGATCGTGGTCCGTAGTTGGCCTTTTTAATGAAGTCATATCCTCCGGATCAACACTGTCTTTGTACTGCTTTAGCTCCTCCGTAGCACAAACCGATTCTGCATAAGTCGCATCTCCTTCCTCGCATTCCAAAGCGATTCGACGGCTCCCATGAACCGTTATAGTGCCCTTGTAACCTGGCATCTTAAGTTGCAGATACACGTAGCAGGGCCGTGCCATAAATTTTGCATAAGCTGGCCGTCCGAACAAAGCGTGGTACGGACTTTGGATTTTAACCACTTCGAACGTCAGCGTCTCTGATCTGGAATCGTGACTATCTTCAAATACCACTTCAAGGGCTATCTTACCAACCGGATATGCAAATTTGCCAGGCACCACCCCGTGGAACACTGTATTGGTCGGTTTGAGATCCTTATCTGCCAGTCCCATACGACGGAAGGTCTCGTAATACAAGATGTTAATGCTGCTCCCTCCGTCCATGAGCACCTTAGCGAGCTTATAACCTCCCACCTGAGGCGCCACCACCAACGCTAACTGACCCGGATTATAAACCCTGGGAGGGTGATCCTCTCGGCTCCATATGATAGGCTGTTCTGACCAGCGCAGATAGTGAGGCGTGGCTGGTTCAATAGCACTGACTGCTCGCCTCTGAAGCTTTCTATCCCGTTTATCCAAGCTTGTAGTAAAAACATGATACTGCCCACCGCTCAACTGTTTCGGGTTGCTCTGAAAACCACTTTGATTACTTTGATTATTTTGATTATTTTGGCTGACCTGTCCGCCCGGATTACTCTGGAACCCTGGACCGGAATTTCCGCCACCGTACCCTGATCCGGAACCGGAACCGCCGCCGGAGCTGTGATCATATTGGAAAGTGTTTGAGCTTTTGAATTCCTTCATGATATAACAATCCTTCCAAAGATGGGCTGCTGGTTCCTCCTTTGTTCCATGCTTCGGACAGGGCTGGTTTAAGAAAAAGTTCAAACGCTCTGGGTTAGGACCGGGATGTGCGCGAAAACTTGGCTGTTTCCCCTTACGCCGCTGGCCTTTATCCTGTGCACTTGTGCTGGCCACCAAGTCCATGCTCCCGTCCGGTTTACGCTTACCTCCGCCTCCATTACCTGCCGGCCGATGTTGCTGGCCCTTGGTGTTGCTATTCTTCTTTCCCTTCCCTGCTTTGTCATCACCAGAGTCAGGATCCTTGGTACTGTCCGAATCCGCATACTTCACTAAAGCGGTCATGAGCGTTCCTATATCTGTACAATCACGCTTCATCCGTCCCAGCTTTAGCTTCAAAGGGCCAAACCGACAGTTGCTTTCCAACAGCACCACGGCGGTGTCTGCGTTGATGCGATCTGACGAGTGCAAAACTTCTGATACCCGCCGTACCCAATGGGTAGTTGATTCCCCTTCTTGCTGAACACAGGCTGCTAGGTCAACTATCGACATTGGCTGTTTGCACGTGTCCTTGAAATTCTTGATAAACCGGGCGCGCAATTGGGCCCACGAACTAATTGAATTAGGCGGTAAGCTCTTTAGCCAAGTCCAGGCCGTTCCTTCTAGCATCATAGTAAAATACTTGGCACACGCCGTGTCATCCACGTCCAGCATCTCCATAGCCATCTCATAGCTCTCCACCCATGTCTCCGGAGGCTGATCTGCCGTGTAGTTTGGTACCTTGCGGGGGCCTTTGAAGTCTTTGGGCAGGCGTACGTTGCGCAAAGCGGGAACAAGGCACGGTACTCCCAAAGAACTGGAAACCACCCCCGGTTCAACCGTAGCTGCTGGGAAGATAGGTGTAAGCTGACGAGCCTGATGCTGCACTGCTAATCCGGCCCCCCGTGCACGGGTGCGATCCACATTCTCGTGAGCATTGTCAACGCCCGCCGGATTGTTGCCGCGGAGCGCTTCACGCCTGGTGTTACTTGAAACGGCCGGCTCCTCCACGCGCCTACTATAGCTCCCGCTGGGGCGAGGGGTGGAGTGAATCCGATCACGGCTTTGCGAATATGCTTCTTGCTGGGCCAGCGCGGTCCTAAGGAGCTCCTTGACCCGGCGTGTCTCTTCATCCTGCGGTGAATCTCCTTCGATCGGAATGGCTTCCAACCGAGCCGCCGCCGCGACGAGGTTATCCATCGGGTTGGAATAATGACCTGACGGCATTGGTATGGCCGGTGGTGTACCAGTGTTGTGACGAGGCAGGTCTATTACCCGGTGCTGAACCGGGGCGCCGGTTGTCGCCTCCGCACGGTTTACCCCCGGGGTGTTGAAGAGATTTCGAGCGTCAAGGGCGGCGGGCAACCGAGATCGGGATTTTCTTTTCAAGACTTCCTGAGACGCCTTCTGATCCATCATGAGCCTGTAAGCCTGTGCATCTAAAGCGGCGCGCTCCGCCGTCATCCTGATCTCTTCTGCTGCCAGCTCCGCTTTAGCCCGAGTGATCTGCTCTCTTACTTTGGCAATCTCAGCAATGTGAACCTCCTGATCCACCGGGTTGGCTTCCGCCATGAGCGCTGCTAGTGCGTCAAACAGGTCTGACAAAACTTGGGCTGGTGATCCCGTAGGGCCTCCTGCCCGCGCAGCCGTTGCTGCTGCCGATCCGGAGATCGCTGCTGCTGCAGTTGATGATCGTGGCGCCGCCTGTGTCCCAGCCATGAAGATCCCAACCCGATAGGGAAGATCAGAGGGGTCCGGAATACTGTTGCCATCGGAGCCGCCCCCAACCCGATCATCTTGTAGCTGGTAAAGAGATTCGGTCTCCCCGGTCGACGTTTCATCGCCAGAGTAGATGGCGGTTTCGTCACCAGATTCGGATCCTTCCTCGTAGCTTCCCCCGTGGATGACTCCCACGAAGGCGTGCTTCCTGGTCGGTTTAGCCAGGGTCGATCTCGTGCACTGAGCTGTCTCGATGAGGTCGGCGCAGACGCCTAACTCGGGGCCCGGTTCTCCGATCTTGCCGATGAAAACATGGATGCCGCCAAAGGGGACCCGGTACCCGTACTCGATCGAGCCGGCGTCGGGGCCCCAGCCTGTGCTGTCGATGTAGAGTTTTCCGCGGCGGCTCTTGGTCATCCGTCCCACAGCGTAACCCTCGAGTCCTTCAAAGAGGCCCTCCAAGAACCTGAAACCATCTCGCGATAGCCCCACGGTGGGCGCCAACTGTCGTGGATTTGTCACGGCAGATGTCCTAGTAAGAGGACTTAGTCGTGGAGCCATCGCAACGGGTTAGCTTGAAGGGGTTAAAGTGGACACAAGGACACGGTTTTTATACTAGTTCGGCCCCTTCGATGAAGGTAAAAGCCTACGTCTAGTTGTGATGGGATTGATGGGTTTCGAGGGCTTAGGGAGCGATATGCTTCGCCTAAACCTCGAATTCTTCTTCTCTGTCCTCAAACCGCCGCCGGGTCATCCCCTTATATACACGGGTGACGCCCGTCGGTCTGCAAAGTCCCAACCTCCGGCTTATAAACGTGCCCGGGTCGGTCTCTCTATTCCTAACTTACAATACAAGTTTACATCAGGCCGGTTTACACCATAAACCTTTAAACCGATTACGAGCCTTAGGCCCTTCTATCTCTCCTTGGGTTTTAACATCTCGGGTCTGTTGACGGAGGTAACCCGGGCCCTGCAGGCCGGTTTACCCCGGATAGCAACATCCCCAACAGGTATGATAACACTGTACAATTAGCTGTACCCCACACAACACTTTTCCATTTTTACCCTTGCCTACGTTGCCACCTGTCGGTAACCCCTTGAGCATAAAAAAGGAGGCCCATGCGCTACGTAGAAAGGGAGGGAGAACACTCACGCTTGGTCTCGCCAGCGGCTTGTGTGTACTGTAGCACTCAGCGCTCCCGAGCAAGAACACAATACAATCCACAAAACAACAGTAGGGTTTTACGCATCCGTGCGGCCTGAAGCTGGGTAAACCCCTCGCGTGCCTCGCCTCGATCTGCTCTTCGTGCGGCCTCCGCCCCCCGCCGAACCGAGAAAGGGGCTCCGTCCCCATAGGTGCCTGCGGAGCCAGCTTCTCCCCGGCAAGTTATTAGCATATCTAGGTATGATCATGTATATAGGCATCATGCCCGAGACAAGTAGACCGACTCCTGCCTGCATCTACTACTATTACTCCACACATCGACCGCTATCCAACATGCATCTAGAGTATTAAGTTCATAATAACAGAGTAACGCTTTAAGTAAGATGACATGATGTAGAGGGATAAACTCATGCAATACGATATAAACCCCATCTTGTTATCCTCGATGGCAACAATACAATACTTGCCTTGCTGCCCCTACTGTCACTGGGAAAGGACACCGAAAGATTGAACCCAAAGCTAAGCACTTCTCCAATTGCAAGAAAGATCAATCTAGTAGGCCAAACCAAACTGATAATTCAAAGAGACTTGTAAAGATAACCAATCATACATAAAAGAATTCAGAGAAGATTCAAATTCTTCAGTCTGCTTGTCTTCATCTTGTGTTATCCTGTGATTACGCTTTCTGTACTCAGTGCTAGTCTTCATTTCATCATGATGATCATGCTTGTGTTCTGCTTTGTTTTCATTTGAGTACTTATTCCTCTGCTAGTAGTTCTTTGCTAAGGAATTTCCTCACTAGCAAATTCCTCAGTGAAGAATTTCTTAAAAATCGCCTATTCACCCCCCCTCTAGTCGATATAACACACTTTCAATTGGTATCAGGGCAATTGAAAGTGCGTTATATCGACTAGAGAGGGGGTGAATAGGCGATTTTTATGAAATTCTTCACCGAGGAATTTGCTAGTGAGGAAATTCATTAGCGAAGAACTACTAGCAGCGGAATAAGTACTCAGATGAAAACAAAGCAGAACACAAGCATGGTCATCATGATGAAATGAAGACTAGCACAGAGTACAGAAAGCGTAATCACATGATAACACAAGATGGAGACAAACAGACTGAAGAATCTGAACTAAGGAAATTGAGAAAGTCTTCAGTCAAAGTCTTTAAACACAGATATGATAAACAAACAGAACAATACAGAGGAAATAAAAGAGTTGAGGAAATGGAACTAGTAAGCTTGGTGAAGACAATGATTTGGTAGACCAGTTCCAACTGGTGTCTCAGTTGTACATCTGGTTGGAGCGGCTAAGTATTTAAACTCGAGGACACACAGTCCCCGACATCCAATCCTGAGCACGCAGCTCGGGACACCAATTCCTCATGGTATTCTCCTTGAAGTAAGGACACACAATCCTCGTCCAATCACTCGTGGTAAGTCTTCAGGTGACTTCCGAACCTTGACAAACTTGGTCACTCTGCGATCCACAATTCCTCTTGGATGCTCTAGACCGTAACGCCTAACCGTTTGGAAGAAGCACAGTCTTCAAAGGTAACAAGCGTCGGATCCACGCAGGATCAATCTCATCAGTGATGCTCAATCACTTTGGGTTTGTAGGTGTTTGGGTTTGGGTTTGGATTTTCCTCACTTGATGATTTTCACTCAAAGTCCTCGGAGGATGGGTTGCTCTCAAATGACAAGTGTCAGTTTCTCTCGGAGCAGCCAACTAGCTAGTGGTTGTAGGGGGCGGCTATTTATAGCCTAGGGAGCAGCCCGACATGATAAGACATAAATGCCCTTCAATGATATGACCGTTGGATGGATAAGATATTTTGGGACAGCTGGCGCGTAGCACAACAACGGTCGGAAATTTGAGGTACAAATTTCTCAGGGCTATCATGTTCCTCACTGTATAGGCAATCCGCACTGGCTAATTCCTAACTCCTTAGTCAGAACATAGTCCTCAGTGACTAGAAGAACTGCGTCTCTATCACTGAAGAAATTGACTGAACTCTATGAGATTTCCAATGGCTTCACTCGAAGGGATTGGTAGGTGTAGGATTTGAGTTGAGCATCAAATGGAAATTTTCCTTAGTATTTCCTCGACCCCCTTTAACAGTACGTGTTTCCTATGACTCAAGAAAGAGAAAATGAAACTACAAAAACAAAAGTCTTCACGCTTCATGTTCCTCGAATGAATACCAAGTCTTCAAGGTCACACCAATTTCTTCACTTTCAAAGTCTTCAGAAAGTCTTCGGTATATCAAAGTCTTCAGTTGAAGAACTTCATTTTTAGGGGTCGACTTTCTCTATAAATATCAAACTCCTCATAGACTTATAGACCTGTGTACACTCATAAACACATTAGATCCTTAACCTATAAGTCTTCAACACACCAAAATCACTAAGGGGCACTAGATGTACTTACGATCTCCCCCTTTTTGGTGATTGATGACAACATAGGTTAAGTTTTCAACGGGGATAAACATATGAAGTGTAAATACTGATATTGAGGAATTTGATTGCAAGTTATAGAAGAACTCCCCCTGAAGTTGTGCATAGTGAGGAATTTGCTTTTGAAGCAATGCACACTTGAAGAGATGAATCATGGAGATCTCCCCCTATATCTTGTAATTCATACACGCATTTGATATATAATATGAAGAATTTGAAATGCATGATGAAATATGGTGACTGATGTAATTCAGCATGCGTGCGATAATATTAACGAGGAATAAGCATGCAGAATAACGTAGCAGAAGTGTCAGATCACCATCGGGTTTAAGTTTACAACTCGATCCAATTAAATTTTCGGAAGAACGAGAGTTGTAACTTAGCAAAAAAACTCCCAAATAATAGACCCGCTTGAAGACTAACTCAGATTTATCCCCCTTTGTCAACGAATGACCAAAAGGATCGAAACTGAGGACTAACGCCCCTGAAGATAATCAAGTTGATGAAGGAGCGCCAGCGTTGTTGGGGTCGGTTGTTGAAGTAGGGCCTGCCGCAGTGTCGTCCAAGTCTTCATTTTCATCAGTGTCACGCGATGAAGAATAGGAGCTATCCACCAAAGAAGGAACCTTGACCTTCTTCAATTTCTTGGGAGGAGGTGCAGACCAGTCAAACTCTTCTTTGAGACCCATTTTCTTCAGATCTTCAGCGCTGTAAACTTGAGACAGAACAACCCAGGTGCGGTTGAGGGTTTCATGGAGGTAGTAGTGGTTTTTCTTCACTTTTTGTGTGTTGAAGTCATGTTGTGAAGAATTGAACCACACTGATGCTTGACCCATTTGTGATTGCGATCAACCTTTTGATGAAGACTGAGGAGTAACTCACGATCAGTCATCACCCTGGGTGCTGTAGCTTGAGGATTTTGCTTGGCAGTGTTGGCGGCAGAGACTTGTGTGGCAGAGTCATCATTGGTGGAATAGGATGTAGCCTTGCGAAATTGACCATCCAATGGACGAATGCCTTCATCTGTCACAGCAGTTGCCTTGCCTTTGTCATCAGCTGAGGAAAATGTCCTTTTGAGGACTTCAATTGGAGGCAAGTAGCTGCAGTGGTTCAGAGTGTCAGCTTTGAAGTTGAGTGAAGACCTTGTCCTGATGAATCTCATAATCCATGGCGCATAAGGCTTCAGCTCAAATGGTGACATAGCAATGTTGGCCAGAGTCCTCATGAAGAAGTCATGGAAGTTGACGGGAACGCCATGACAGATGTTGAAAAGCATATTCTTCATGATGCCAACAACTTCTTCATCACTTGAGTCGTGGCCTTTGATATGACTCATTGTCTTCGACAGAATGCGATAGACAGTCCGAGGTACATAGAGCAATTCCTTGACGAGGAAATTGGTTCTAGAGGCCTGCCCTGGCTTCAAAGGTTTCATCAATACTTGCATGTAATGATTTGAAAGCTCAGGTTCATTGTAAACACAACGTGCATCTTCAAGGGGAGGACTTAGAGGAAGGGCACGAAGCAATTCAGACGCTGGTGCCTTGTAGTGAGTGTTCTCTGTCATCCAGTCCAGAACCCATGAATTCACATCTTCAGAATCGCCTGTGATGTGCAGCGTTGCGTAGAATTGAAGAATGAGTTCCTCATTCCAATCACATATGTCAGTGCAGAAATTAAGTAGCCCAGCGTCGTGAAGAACACTCAGGACTGGCTCGAAGCACGGCAGAGACTCCATGTCTACGTGAGGAATATGTGCATGATCGAAGACTTTATCTTTGTTGAACAACACTGAGGAATAGAAGTTGGCTTGACTAGCAGTCCAGAAACGCCTCTTCCTTCTGCGAGCAGAGTCATATGGATTATAATCTGTGAAGAACACGTCCTCACCAAAGAAGTCTTCAGCCTTGAACTTTTGCTTCCTTGAGAACGAATCCTTTGGCTTTGGCAATGGATTGTCAGTGAGTTGCATCACGACCTCAGGAATCGCGATCTCAGGTTCTTCAGGCTGAGGAATTTCTGGTTCCTCCTCAGGTGCAGTCACATTTTCAGCTGCAGCAGTTTCTTCAGCACTAGTGGCTGGAATATCTTCATGGACAGGTGAGGTGGGATGAGTTTCTTCAGAGCCCATTTGAACTGTTGGTGCAGGGGAGTGAGGAATTTGCTGCAGTGGAGTAAAGAGTGGAGAGTTGGGAAGCTGACTTTCCTAGAAATCATCATTCATCACTGGCGTTGTGCTGCCAATGTCCATGTCTTCATCATCAATTTCTTCAACACCAGCCTCTTCAGCAGTAAACTGAGGCATTGGTGATGATATCACTGGGGTCGAAGGGATTGTATCCACTTCAATTTCCTCATCAATCTTCTCTGAGGAAGCAGCAGATTGAGTTTCTTCATCAGATCCGCTTGGGATCTCATATTCTTCATCAAAAGGAACAAGGTCCTTTGATGGCATGGTTGAAATTGGAACAACATCAATGGGATTTTCAAAAGAGCTGGTCATAGGCTTCATCTTCTTTGGAGCTAAAGATTCTGAAGCACTTGATGATTTCCTTTTCTTCACTGCAGCTCTGCAGCCTTGGTCTTCTTCACATCTGATGCAGATGGAAGGATAGGAGTTGGTGTAGGCGCAGGTGGAGCTGAGGAATCTGTTTGTATTTCTTTAGGCGCAACTGATGTAGTTGCCCTGACCTCTTCAGTTTCTTTAGGCGCACCACTAGTGGATGCCCTGGCAGTTTCTTCAGCAGCTGGAATGGAGTCATCAGCCCTGGAACTAGCATTTTCTTCAGCAGCCTAAAAATCATCAGCGGTGCTGGCATGTTCTTCAGTGGTCTGAGCAGAAACTTCAGCGTGAGGAACTTCTTGTTGCGTTGGGGCTGCAACATTGCTGAACTTCTCAGTCAGTTTCACAAATCTGACTTTGGCTCCTTTCCAATCAGCATAGTATGAGTCAAATTTGTCGCTGAGGGCTTTGATGTCAGCCTGCATCTTGACGAGTTCTTCAGTTGTCATCTTGACAACATTTTTCTTCAGAAGTTTCTCTTTTCGGTACTGCAATTTCTTGATCTCTCTGGCCCTATCATATTTCCATTTCTCCTCTTGGATGAAATGAGTCAGCATGTGACTTTGGCCCGATGTCAGCTTGAAGTCTGGCATAGGAGTGTTTGGGTCCTTGTGCCAGAGATCAATGTAGTCTAGGATCGCTCTTGGAACCAACAGCAGCGGCACAGGTGTGCCTTTGGCTCTAGCAGCCCTTTCTTGTCTGTCCCTGATGATTTCTGCAAGTTCGTCTTCATCAGCCTCATCTTCTTTAGACGGCACATTGAAGACAACCTGCTTCTTCTTAGGACTTGGGCGAGGACCTCGTCCAACAGTAGCCTTTTTCTTCAGCAGAGAGGGTCCAGCTAAGGAACTTGGTGCAACTGAGGAACTTGCTGAGACACCAGAGGAAATGGAGATGCATGTAGTCCTTTGGCACGTGGCAAGATGCACAGGTGCTGAGGACTTTGTCGGAACAGCTGAGGATTGTGGAGGAGGTGCTGAGGACTTTGGTGGAGCAGGAGCAACATGAGGAATTTGCTTTGAAGATTTTGAAGTTCCTGGCCGTGAGGGCGCAGCTGAGGGTGAAGCACTTGGCTTTCGAGCGGGCTTCTTTGCCATTGATTTCCTCGGCTCGACAGAGGCCTCAGTGGCAGCAACAGCAGCAGAATCTTTGTTGAATTTCTTCACTGCTTCTCTGGCTTGTCTTGCCGGCTTGGCTTGACGCCTTGCCCATTCCTCAGGAAAGTCCTCACCGCGTTTGATGCTAGTGGGATCAGCCACTTGGCCAGGTGCCAATGGGGCTCTTGGGCATGGAGGGTTGAGAGCGAATTTCCTCATGTACTTTGGAGTAACATATCTGTACTCCCTCCATTCTCTTTCCCATCTCCTTTCTATCCTTTGAATGCGCACCTTGCACTGATTCTTGGTCTCTTTGCCAAGCTTGGCTTCATCAGGCATGCAGTACTCTTTCTAAATGTCCTCAGGGATTTCAAACGCAGTCATGACCTCAGGCTTCTTTCCTCCTTTCTGCGGCCTCTTACCATCTTCCATATTCTTCAGCTGAGGAATTTGAACAATATAATTCTCTGAAGAAGTATGTAGTTTTTCTTCAAGGAACGCTGCAAATGAGTTAAGTTGATGAGAACCTAGTGATTCAGCAGCAGACATGACTACCTGTGAACAGAGTATAGTTTCGAGGAATTTGGAGTGGTCATATGCGTTCTCAGAAGGTTTTTCAAAAAGAACAAGTTTGAGGAATTTGACCAGATGTGTCTTGAGGAATTTCACTAAGCGCGCTTTATCTTAGGTTCCAGAGTTGTATAGATCGAAGATCCACACAATTGAGGAATCTTGAAAAACAATGATGCTTAGGGAAATGAATCAAGAATAGATGACATGTGAGGTGTTTAGTGTGTGAAGATTTGAAGAATAAAACACCTTTGAAGATTTTGTAGAAAAACTTTGAATCAAAGCGGGCAGTAAAAGTAACTTTTAATTACCCTAAATGAAGAACACGACGAACAAAGAGGTGAAACAGTGAAGTTCGTCGGTGTAGATCTTCCACATCCTAACTCGGCGGAGGAAGACGTCTACGGCGGCGGCGGAGGTGAAGATTTCCGCGGTCGGTGCGAGTACGACAGCGACGAGGTCGAGGCAGTGAAGCTCTTCCTCACCGGCGACGATGGAGTAGCGGCAGCGCTAGGGTTTGGGAAGCTCGAGCGGGAGAGAGAGTTCGAGCGGAGTAAAAGAAGTGAGGAAGGGATAAGGGGGTATTTATAGTAGCAGTGAAAAACTATTCGCCCGAAGATTTGGGACGAACGTTCCCCTGACCTTTCTCCTTCACACGACATGTGTCACCCACGTACAGTGTAGTGGAGATCGTGTAAGATCGTGGGTGAATTAAAAATTCATCGTGGGATGCGGAACGATTTGAGCGGCAAAACCAAAAATTTGGATAAGATTAGTTTTAACGTTCCATTCGCAATTTCTTCAGCTGACAAGGACAAAGTGAAGATTTTGAACGAGTTTCAAATAGAACGCACATGAAGAATTTGTGAATAGATTGGATTGAGTATAGCATAGAGGGGGAAGGGTCCGATCACATTCACTTAGTAGAGAAACATCAACTTGAAGAAATAGCCATAAGTGAATGTTGTAGAGGACATAAACTCATATATATATAGCCAATGAAGAAAAACGACGAAAACAGTGAAGATTTTGAAAAATTGAAGAATTTGAACAACTGAGGAATTTCAAACTGAGGAAAAACTCAAATTGAAAATTTTCAACTTTTGTGGTGGCGTGACCCACCGTATAAGAATGATGATTTCAGACACCGCGTACAATTGTCGTAGGGTTCTGAGAATCAAATTCTTCATTAATTTCTCACTTAGAGTGTTATTCTTCATGGATTGAAGAAAAATGTTTCTTCATGTGTTGCACATCTAAGTCATCAATTTTGCATAAGTGTTAGGATGAGTGCCTTTTCAAAGTACATTCGAAGACTCTAAGATATTTAGCTCACACTGCAACTTGCTAAATCTCTTCTCATCCAAGGGCTTGGTGAAGATATCGGCTAGCTGTTCTTCAGTCTTCACATGCTCAATAGAAATGTCGCCCTTCAACACATGATCGCGAAGAAAATGATGACGAATCTGAATGTGCTTTGTCATCGAGTGTTGAACTGGGTTGTGAGCAATCTTGATGGCATTCTCATTGTCATAGAGGAGAGACACATCCTTCACGTTGATGCCATAGTCCTTGAGTGTTTGCTTCATCCATAGCAGTTGAGCACAGCAAGAACCAGTAGCAATGTACTCAACTTCAGCAGTAGACAGTGATACGCAGTTCTGTTTCTTCGCGGACCAACAGACCAAGGATCGTCTGAGGAAATGACATGTACCAGATGTTGACTTGCGGTCCACGCGATCACCAGCATAGTCAGAATCAGAATATCCAATGAGATCAAAATCCGAGCCCTTGGGATACCATAATCCTAGTGTTGGTGTGTGAGCTAGATATCGAATAATATGCTTCACAACCTTATGGTGTGATTCCTTCGGTGCAGCTTGAAATCGGGCACACATGCAAACACTAAGCATTATATTTGGCCTAGATGCACATAAGTACAATAAAGAGCCAATCATGGAGCGGTATACCTTATGATCGAAGTCAATACCATTTTCATCAGTGCATAGTTGACCATTTGTGAGCATAGGAATTTTGATGCCTTTGCAATCCTGGATGCTGAATTTCTTCAGGACATCCTTGAGGTATTTCTCCTGAGATATGAATATGCCATTGAGCTGTTGACGAATTTGAAGACCTAAGAAGAATTTCAACTCTCCCATCATAGACATTTGATATTCTTCACTCATCATATAGGCAAATTCATCACACGCCCGTGGGGCTTGCTTGAGTCCATAGAGGGCCTTATTGAGCCTGAAGACTTTGTCAGGATTCTTTGGATCTTCAAAACCTGGGGGTTGAGCAACATATACTTCTTCCTCAAGCTTACCACTGAGGAATGGACTTTTCACATCCATTTGATATAAGATGATATCATGATGGTTAGCATTAGAAAGTAATATGCGAATAGCCTCAAGTCTAGCAACAGGTGCAAAAGTTTCATCGAAATCAACTCCTTCAACCTGTGTGTAGCCTTGAGCTACTAAACATGCCTTATTCCTCACCACAAGGCCGTTTTCGTCTTGCTTGTTGCGGTAGATCCATCTTGTGCCAATGATATTATGCTTGCGAGGATCTGGACGATTGACCAGTTCCCAGACGTTGTTGAGCTTGAACTGATGTAATTCTTCTTGCATGGCCTGAATCAACTCAGGCTCCAGAAATGCTTCATCTACCTTAGTGGGCTCTATGATAGAGACAAAAGCAAAGTGCCCACAAAAGTTAGATAAGTGTGAAGCTTTTGAGCGTGTGAGAGGACCTGGTGCTCTAATGTCATCGATGATCTTCTCCACTTGCACTTCTCTTGCAACACGAGGATGAGCTAGTTGTCGTTGAGGAATTTGATCAGCATTTTCTTCAGCATTTTCTTCAGATGCATCAGCTCGACGTTCTTCATGTTCTGGAATGAATTCTTCAGCAGACTATTCAGTAGGAATGACATCTTCAGTAGCCTTGTGCTTGATAGAATCCTCAGGTGCTGGTTCATCTAACACAGAAGGTAGGTGCTCTCTTTGCGAGCCATTAGTTTCATCGACCCGCACATCTATAGTTTCAACGATCTTGTAAAGAACATTGTTGAAGACTCTGTAGGTGTGCGAGTCCTTTCCGTAACCAAGCATAAAACCTTCATGTGCTTTCGGTGCAAATTTAGAGTTGTGATGAGGATCTCTAATCCAGCATTTAGCACCGAAGACTTTGAAATAACTCACATTGGGTTTCTTGTTTGTGAGGAGTTCATAGGCAGTCTTCTTGAAGAATTTGTGAAGATATACTCTGTTGATGATGTGGCACGCAGTATCAATTGCATCAACCCAGAAACGACGAGGGGTTTTGTACTCATCGAGCATAGTGTGAGCCATCTCAGCAAGAGTCCTGTTCTTGCGCTCCATGACGCCATTCTGTTGAGGAGTATAAGGAGCAGATAACTCATGAGTAATACCAAGTTCATCAAGATAGTCATCGAGACCAGAATTCTTGAACTCAGTGCCATTGTCACTTATGATGTGCTTGATCTTTACACCAAAGTTGGTTGAAGCCCTCGAGGAAAATCATTTGAAGACTTCCTGCACTTCATGTTTGTAAGAGACAAGGTGTACCCATGTGTAACGAGATGCTTCATTTGAGATGCTTCATTTGAAACAGAAGAATAATGATTAGGACCGAAGAGATCCATGTGAAGCAATTCAAATGGACGAGTGGTGGTCATGATAGTCTTCGCTGGATGCTTGGCCTTGGTCATCTTTCCAGCTTCACAGGCACCGCATAAGTGATTCTTGAGGAATTTGACATTCTCAATGCCAATGACATGGTTCTTCTTTGCAAGCGTGTGCAAATTCCTCATGCCTGCATGACCAAGTCGTCGATGCCATAGGCATCCTTTTGAAGCTTTTGCGAGTAGGCACACGGTTGGTTGTGAATCTGCAGAGAAATCAACAATATACAAATCTCCTCTCCTAAAGCCTTGGAAGACTTTGGAATTGTCAGCTTCCATAGTCACAACACAACGATACTTGCCAAAGACAACAACCATATCAAGATCACAAAGCATTCAGAAAGACATAAGGTTGTATCCTAAGGACTCAACAAGCATGACTTTGTCCATGTGTCGATCCTTTGTGATAGCAACCTTACCTAGACCCAATACCTGACTTTTGCTTTTGTCAGCGAAGATGATATGCTTCAGATGTGATGATGATAAGGGAGCATCCACCAATAGATTCTTGTCACCAGTCATGTGATTTGTACATCCACTATCGAGGACCCACTCAGTGGCTTTGGGTTGATCATCCTGCAGATGAATTAGTGGAACTTACGAACCTCATATACTTCAGGAGTGAAGAATATGATATCACAATTCATCAGATCAATCTCATCAAGTAGTAAGACAAATAAAGCAGTAGGAGGACGTGTGAAATGAAAGTTCATTTCTTCATGATTAGCCTGCGTCCTTTCAGGCACTTTGTCAGGTCCCCAGCAAATTCTTCAGACGTTACAGTACGTCTGGAGACCTGACCCTGCACAAGAGATTAGTTCTTTTTCTTCACCACCCACATTTGAAGGGGTGGCAAAGAGTTCATCACTCTGCGAGCTCCATATGAAAATGGTGGCATGAAGGCCAATCCATTTCGTTTCACATAAGAGTGGTTAGGATAAGCATATGAATAAGCAGAGAAATTCTTCGAGGACTTATGAACATAATAATTAGAAGAATAATGCTCATATTCATAGCCCTTGGCTCTTCCCTGCGAAACATAGTTGTTAGCACGATGATGTTCATATGAGGACTTTGATCCATGTGAGGAATTTGATCCCCTTGAGGAATATTGTCCATATGAGGACTTGGATCCATATGAAGAATTTTGTCCATATGAAGAATTTGATCTGGGGTTCCTATTCTTCACAGGTGGTGTCATGAGGACATTCACCTGATGACTTTCAAGGGACTTTTTGGGAACCCAGATTTTCTTCATAGGGGAACCATTCCTGCAGTTAGTGCCAACATATTTAGCAAATACTTCACCATTCTGATTTTTGAACAGTTTATAGTTGGAGTCAAATGACTCATCAGAAGAATGTGAAGGTTCACATGTATAGCCAGATAAATTAGATGGATCAACTGGAGGTCCCTTTGCAGCAACCCATGAGGTTTTGGGGTACTGCTCAGGCTTCCAATTTATACCATCAGCATTGAGTTTCCTCTCAAAGGCAATACCTTCTTTCCTAGGGTTCCTGTTGAGGATCTGCTTTTTAAGCACATCACAAAGAGTCTGATGCCCTTTGAGGCTTTTGTACATGCCTGTCATGTACAATTTCTTCAGCCCTGCATCGTCAGTGATACTAGCAATGTCCTCAGATGAGGAATTAGTGATAGCAGAGGCAGGTGAAGAATTTGTACCATTAGAAGCATTTGAACATTCAGGTGAGGAATTAGCAGATTCTCGTTCAATGCATTTCAAACATGGAGGAATAAATTCTTCCTGAGCAGCGCTGATTTGTTGAGCAAGTAATGAATCGCGCTCCTTCTGAAGATCTTCATAACTCACTCTTAGCTTCTCATGGTCAGATAAGAGAGAGTTAAGCTGATCTTGAAGGGAGTCATACTTAGAATGAAGTCTCTGAAGACTTTCAGCCAAAGCTTTTGACTGATACATTTCTTCGCCCAACATATCATTGCTCTTACTAAGCATTTCGTGAGCCTTTTCCAAAGCTCCTTGTTGTTTTGTAGCAAGGGAAGCAAGTTTGACATAACTGGGTCCAAATTCATCACCAGATTCATCATCACTAGATACATACAGAGTGCATTCAGTTACCTTTTCGCCATCTGCCATAAGACAAGGTGAGGAAGATGATGATTCTGGTTCAAATGTCATTGACTTGAGAGAGTCCTTGAAGTCCTCGAACCAAGGATCATGACGTGTTCGATGACCCTCATAGACATCAGAGATACGGTCCCAGATAAGCTTCGCCTGATCGAGATGCATGACGTTCCTGAACTGATTTCGAGACAGACTGGAGCAGATGACAGCCTTCGCTATGAGGTTGAGATGAGTGTACTTGCGAATGTCATCAGCTTCCGCCATCTTGCACAGATTGGTCAGACCAATCTCAGTGACGGTCCACAGCTCGCTGCTCATTGCCATGAGACGCTTCTTCATCATGGCCTTCCATTTGGGATACTCATGACCGTCAAAGATGGCGCATGTCACTTTCTTCATATCTGCGGTCGACATAACTAAAACTCTAGGCGGTTAAACCAAAATCACCCAGAACAAGGGAGTACCTTGCTCTGATACCAATTGAAACTGCGTTATATCGACTAGAGGGGGGGTGAATAGGCGATTTTTTTGAAATTCTTCATTGAGGAATTTGCTAGTGAGGAAATTCCTTAGCGAAGAACTACTTGCAGCGGAATAAGTACTCAGATGAAAACAAAGCAGAACACAAGCATTGTCATCATGATGAAATGAAGACTAGCACAGAGTACAGAAAGCGTAATCACAAGATAACACAAGATGAAGACAAACAGACTGAAGAATTTGAACTGAGGAAATTGGGAAAGTCTTCAGTCAAGTCTTCAAACATAGATATGATAAACAAATAGCACAATACTGAGGAAATGAAAGAGTTGAGGAAATGGAACCAGTAAGCTTGGTGAAGACAATGATTTGGTAGACCAGTTCCAACTGCTGTCTCAGTTGTACATCTGGTTGGAGCGGCTGAGTATTTAAACTCATGGACACACAGTCCCGGACACCCAGTCCTGAGCACGCAGCTCGGGACACCAAGTCCTCACCGTATTCTCCTTGAACTAAGGACACAAAATCCTCGTCCAATCACTCGTGGTAAGTCTTCAGGTGACTTCCGAACCTTGACAAACTCGGTCACTCGGCGATCCACAATTCCTCTTGGATGCTCTAGACCATGACGCCTAACCGTCTGGAAGAAGCACAGTCTTCAAATGTAACAAGCGTCTGATCCACGCAGGATCAATCTCTTCAGTGATGCTCAATCACTTTGGGTTTGTAGGTGTTTGGGTTTGGGTTTGGATTTTCCTCACTTGATGATTTTCACTCGAAGTCCTCGGAGGATGGGTTGCTCTCAAATGACAAGTGTCAGTTTCTCTCGGAGCAGCCAACCAGCTAGTGGTTGTAGGGGGCAGCTATTTATAGCCTAGGGAGCAGCCCGACATGATAAGACATAAATGCCCTTCAATTATATGACCGTTGGATGGATAAGATATTTTGGGACAGCTAGCACGTAGCACAGCAACGATCGGAAATTTGAGGTACAAATTTCTCAGGGCTATCATGTTCCTCACTATGTAGGCAATCCGCACTGGCGAATTCCTAACTCCTCAGTAAGAACAAAGTCCTCAGTGACTAGAAGAACTGATTCTCTGTCACTGAAGAGATTGACTGAACTATGTGAGATTTCCAATGGCTTCACTCGAAGGGATTGGTAGGTGTAGGATTTGAGTTGAGCAATAAATGGAAATTTTTCCTTAGTATTTCCTCGACCCCCTTTAACAGTACGGTGTTTCTATGACTCAAGAAAGAGAAAATGAAACTACGAAAACAAAAGTCTTCACGCTTCATGTTCCTCGAATGAATACCAAGTCTTCAAGGTCACACCAATTTCTTCACTTTCAAAGTCTTCAGAAAGTCTTCGGTATATCAAAGTCTTCAATCGAAGAACTTCATTTTTAGGGGTCGACTTTCATGTAAATATCAAACTCCTCATAGACTTATAGACCTGTGTACACTCATAAACACATTACATCCTTAACCTATAAGTCTTCAACACACCAAAATCACTAAGGGGATCTAGATGCACTTACAACAAACACACCGCAAAAGAATATTACATCGAATAGATCTCCACAAGAGAGGGGGAGAACAGTGTATTGAGATCCAAAAAGAGAGAAGAATCCATCTAGCTAATAACTATGGACCCGAAGGTCTGAGGTAAACTACTCACACATCATTGGAGATGCTATGGTGTTGATGTAGAAGCCCTTCGTGATCGATGCCCCCTTCGGCGGAGCTCCGGAAAAGGCCCCAAGATGGGATCTCACGGGTACAGAAGGTTGCGGTGGTGGAATTAGGTTTTTGGCTCCGTATCTGGTAGTTTGGGGGTACGTAGGTATATATAGGAGGAAGAAGTACGTCGGTGGAGCAACATGGGGCCCACGATGGTGGAGGGCGTGCCCAGGGGGGTAGGTGCGCCCCCTACCTCGTGCCTTCCTGGTTGATGTCTTGACGTAGGGTCCAAGTCCTCTGGATCACATTCGTTCTGAAAATCACGTTCCTGAAGGTTTCATTCCGTTTGGACTCCGTTCGATATTCTTTTTCTGCGGAACTCTGAAATAGGCAAAAACATCAATTCTGGGCTGGGCCTCGGTTAATAGGTTAGTCCCAAAAATAATACAAAAGTGTATAACAAAGCCCAATAAAGTCCAAAACAGAATATAATATAACATGGAACAATAAAAAATTATAGATATGTTGGAGACGTATCAAGCATGCCCAAGCTTAATTCCTGCTTGTCCTCGAGTAGGTAAATGATAAAAGCATAATTTTTGATGTGGAATGCTACTTACCATAATTTCAATGTAATTCTTCTTATTGTGGCACGAATGTTCAGTTTTAATATGATTCAGGATAAGAGTTTCATGTTGACATAAAAACAATAATACTTCAAGCATGCTAACCAAGCAATTATGTCTTATCAAAATAACATAGCCAAAACAAGTTATCTCTACAAAATCATATAGTCTATCTGTCGGTGTACTAAAGTAGGGGTACCTTAGTACCCCGAACTTGTGCACGAGCAGTCGTAGCACCCCGCGGCAAGGCTTGCCAGGTGATCGCCAAAACTCTCCATGGTCCCTTTTTGGGTCATCCAAGAACAAAGTATTTGAGCCAAGGCCCCGACAGGAGGAGCTTGCCGGGAAGGCCACCCGAAGAGAGCAAGGCCCCAGCAAGAGGAGCTTGCCGGGACGGCCGCTCGAAGCACAAGGCCCCGGCAAGAGGAGCTTGCCGGGAAGGCCGACCAGGGCACGACAAGAGACTTGCTGCGACGCGCCACCCGTCCTGGCAAGGACCGGTGAGCGACAAGCTCCCGGGCGCGACAAGGCATCAACCGCGGCAAGACGCTTGCCGCGGCAAGTCACCACCCCGCGCCTGCGTTCCAGCTCATCCACCCACGTGTCGCTCTGGGGCCATTCCAGGCGTACATGGCGAGAGGCTGCGCAGCCAGGGGCATGCGATGGCGAAGCAACGCTGACAGGATAGCCGTCGTGGCAAACGGTGGCGCCCCTGGCGGTCCCTTTTCTGCACTGTTTGGGCGACCTAGACGGGCATTTAATGCCCTTGTCCCCTGCCGTCAGAGTTAGGTATGATAGCACTGTGCAAACAACTGTACCCAACACAGCGTTTTCCAGTTTTACCCCCGCCTGCGTTGCCACCTGTGGGTAACCCCTTGCGCATATAAAAGGAGGCCCCATGCGCAACGAGGAGAGGGGAGGAGGGAGGACACTCACGCCCGGTCTGATTAGTTGCCTGAGTGTACTATAGCACTCAGCGCTCCGGAGCAAGAACACAATACAAACCACAAAGCAGCAGTAGGGTTTTACGCATCCGTGCGGCCCGAAGCTGGGTAAACCCCTTGTGTGCATCGCCTCGATCCGCTCTTCGCGCGACCTCCACCCCCCGCCAAACCAGGAAGGGGCTCGGTCCCCATAGGTGTTCGTGGAGGCAGATTTCCCCCGACATCTTTGGCGCGCCAGGTAGGGGGCGTCGAGGTTGTGTGAACCTGATCAGGCGTCTGCACAGGTTAGTTCTCCATCATCTTCATCGACATGCCACCGAAGAAGAAGGCTCCGGAGGTGGCTGGTCCGTCCGCGTCGAACCCACCGCCCCTGGAGCAAACGGGTGGTGGGGATGGCACCGACGGCGGAACGGACGTCGTCGAGCCAGCTCATGGTGCCACGGCGTCCGAACATACGCCGACATCTCTCGGCGCAGGTAAGCCCTGGTATGACCGGGCAACCTTTCGCTCTATTCCATGGAGCGGAGGCAGTTAGCCCCACGGATCTCGCATACGGGCCACCTAGAGTGTTCGCTCACGCTGAGCTCGAGCGAGAGCAGCTGCGACGGGATGACGCGCTGCTCCTCGAGGAGGACCGTCTTCAGGCCGCTGTGCGAGCTGCTCGCTACCAGCAAGCTTTGCGCTGCTTTTATAGCCGCAAAGTTAGTGCCAGAAGTCTCGAGGAAGTGGGAAGGCCCTTACCAGGTGAAACAAGTCTCTAGGCCTGGCGCTGTCCGCCTTGAGACCGAAGATACCACTCCGGTGAGCAACTCCTGGAACGTTGGGCATCTTCGTAAGTTTCGCCCGTAAGGCGCGGTTGTCGGACCCCGTCCGTCAACCACCCTTTTGTACAAGTCTTGCCGCTGTTGCATGTAATCCTTTGTACAAAGCCAGGCGCAAACCCTGTGCACAGATTAAGTTCATGTGTTCCGCACATCTTGTCGATCACATGCTTTTTATTCTTTGCATGTATTATCTGACACTCTGTGCAGCACTGACCCCCGGTAAGCGATGACGGGCCATGGGGTTCCAAACTTTTATTTTCTCTTCTTCCTTTTCTTCTCAAGAAAAGGAAGATTCCCTCGCCCACAAGTTTGCCGGGGAGGGAAGGGGGAAGATAATGGTGAGGACCAGGCGACGTTCGATGAAGTTTCGCCTTGCCAGAAAGCGACCTTGCCGGGCAGCGAGCCACGGAAAAGCTAAGTTGCCAAAGTTTGAGCAATCAAGTTTTTAAATTCTAAGGTTATCTTCCTCGAACGACCGTACTTTGTATGGGAAACCTGTGCGCGGAGGAACCAGCTCGTGGCTAGTCGCGCCCTTACTTCGTTTCGAGTCCGCTCAACAATTTAAGTATGCTGCGACCAGACTCGCGCCCTTACTTTGTTTCGAGCTCGCTCAGCGACTTGAGTGTGCTGCAACTGCAGTTGCGCCCTTATTTCGCTTCGAGCCTGCTCAACAACTTAAGTGAACCGCGGCTAGTCACGACAAGGTTTCTTGCCGGCAACGGCACCGCCAGCGGGCTACTGATGTCCCGCACTCAGCAAGTGTGCCTACGCCGGCAAGTTCCCTAAAAAGCGTAGGGCAATAACATACAAAGGAGGGAATCAAATAGAGGAAGTAATAGTGCATTCACTACCTAAGATGAAGTTATATTACAAGATAGCTTGTCGCAACCCTAATTAATTGTTTTCATAACTCGGCCAGCGGCGACAAGAAAAGAAAAGGGCGGGCGGCCTAATCCACGCGGTCGCCCTCGATCCTCTTGATCTCGGGCACCCTTTCCACAATGGGCGCGACGAGGGCCCAGATCTCCTCCAGGTCAGCGTCTGGCGGCAGGGATCTGAGGACGTTGGTGAGCTTGAGGCCTGGGTTGCGGAAGACGATCTTCACCAACACCTTCTCAAGGGCCCCAGCGCAGGCATCGCGCGTCTCGTCGGCCGGCCGCTCTGGGATCGCATCCCGGAGTTCCTGAAGGGCCGTCGCCACGCCTTTGAAGAATGAAGTGAGCTTGGTGCTGGGTGGGGGGTTCGCGTCGGAGGGATACTCGTGACCCTCCATCCCCAGCAGCGACAACTCCTTGTCGATGGAGGCGGCGATGTCCACCAGACCCACTGTCCACTGCTCCACCGTCCCCCTTTATTGCAACGTGACGCATGCCTGCGGGGCTCAGCCCCATGCACGCCGCCCACGTCACGCACGCCTCTCCCCACGATGCCGCGTTCGACGCGTGCCGTTCGGGGATGGCGTGGCGAATGCAGAAAAAGATGCAGCGTGACCCAGGCCGCGCGTGCCCGTGCACTGTTTTGAGCCTGGCCCAACAGCGCTCGGCACCGTGTATGGCCCAGGCCCGGGGGCTCCTGGTCGGTGTACTAAAGTAGGGGTACCTTAGTACCCCGAACTTGTGCACGGGCAGTCGGAGCACCCCGCGGCAAGGCTTGCCAAGTGATCGCCAAAACTCTCCATGGTCCCTTTTTGGGCCATCCAAGAACAAAGTATTTGAGCCAAGGCCCCGGCAGGAGGAGCTTGCCGGGAAGGCCACCCGAAGAGAGCAAGGCCCCGGCAAGAGGAGCTTGCCGGGACGGCCGCTCGAAGCACAAGGCCCCGGCAAGAGGAGCTTGCCGGGAAGGCCGACCACGGCACGACAAGAGACTTGCTGCGACGCGCCACGCGTCCCGGCAAGGACCGGTGAGCGACAAGCTCCCGGGCGCGACAAGGCATCAACCGCGGCAAGACGCTTGCCGCGGCAAGTCACCACCCCGCGCCTGCGTTCCATCTCATCCACCCACGTGTCGCTCTGGGGCCATTCCAGGCGTACGTGGCGAGAGGCTACGCAGCCAGGGGCATGCGGTGGCGAAGCAACGCTGATAGGATAGCCGTCGTGGCAAACGGTGGCGCCCCTGACGGTCCCTTTTCTGCACTGTTTGGGCGACCTAGACGGGCATTTAATGCCCTTGTCCCCTGCCGTCAGAGTTATGTATGATAGCACTGTGCAAACAGCTGTACCCAACACAGCGTTTTCCAGTTTTACCCCCGCCTGCATTGCCACCTGTGGGTAACCCCTTGCGCATATAAAAGGAGGCCCCATGTGCAATGAGTAGAGGGGAGGAGGGAGGCCACTCACGCCCGGTCTGATTAGTTGCCTGAGTGTACTGTAGCACTCAACGCTCCCGAGCAAGAACACAATACAAACCACAAAGCAGCAGTATGGTTTTACGCATCCGTGAGGCCCGAAGCTGGGTAAACCCCTTGTGTGCATCGCCTCTTCGCGCGACCTCCGCCCCCCGCCGAACCAGAAAGGGGCTCGGTCCCCATAGGTGTTCGTGGAGGCAGATTTCCCCCGACACTGTCTATGCTCCATCTTCCCCACACAAAATATTCATATCATGTACAACCCCGGTTTTAGCCAAGCATTTGGTTCATACTTTACAACGCCCTTCATCCTTTTCAATTCTTACGCAAAACATGAGCGCAAGCCATGGATATAGCACTATGGTGGAATAAGGTATAATGGTAGGGATTATGTGGGAAGACAAAAAAGGAGAAAGTCTCACATCAATGAGGCTAATCAACGGGCTATGGAGATGCCCATCAATTGATGTTAATGCAAGGAGTAGGCATTGCCATGCCACGGATGCACTAGAGCTGTAAGTGTATGAAAGCTCAAAAAGAAACTAAGTGGGTGTGCATCCAACTTGCTTGCTCACAAAGACCTCGGGCATTTTGAGGAAGCCCATCATTGGAATATACAAGCCAAGTTCTATAATGAAATTTCCCACTAGTATATGAAAGTGAAAAAATAAGAGACTCTCTATTATTTAGATCACGGAGCTACTTTGAAGCACAAGTGTGGTAAAAGGATTGTAACATTGTCCCTTCTCTCTTTTTCTCTCATTTTTTTATTTGGGCCTTTTTTACAGCCTCTTCTTTTTAGTTCGGAGTCTCATCCCGACTTGTGGGGGAATCATAGTCTCCATCATCCTTTCCTCACTTGGGACAATGCTCTAATAAGGATGATCATCACACTTTTATTTACTTACAACTCATGAATTACAAATCAATACTTAGAACAAAATATGACTCTATGTGGATGCCTCTGGTGGTGTACCGGGATATGCAATGAATCAAGAGCGACATATATGAAAGAATTATGAATGGTGGCTTTGCCACAAATACAATGTCAACTACATGATCATGCAAAGCAATATGACAATGACGGAACGTGTCATGATAAACAAAATGATGGAAAGTTGCATGGCAATATATCTCGGAATGCCTATGGAAAGGCCATAATAGGTAGGTATGGTGGCTATTTCGAGGAAGATATCAGGAGGTTTATGTGCGGTAGAGCATATCATATCACGGGGTTTGGATGCGCCGGCGAAGTTTGCACCAACTCTCAAGATGAGAAAGGGCAATGCACGGTACCGAAGAGGCTAGAAAATTGCGGAAAGGTAAGTGTGGTATAATCCATGGACTCACATTAGTCATAAAGAACTCATATACTTATTGCAAAAATTTATTAGCCCTCGAAGAGAAGTACTACCACGCATGCACCCAGGGGAAGGGTTGGTAGAAGTTAACCATCGAGTGATCCAGACCGCCACACAAAGGATGACAATCAATAAATACCTCATGCTCCGACTTCGTTACATAACAGTTCACCATACGTGCATGCTACGGGAATCACAAACTCCAACACAAGTATTTTTCTATTCCACAATTACTGAACTAGCACAACTATGATATTACCTCCTTTATATCTCAAAACAATTATCTAGTATCAAATTTCTCATGATATTTTATAGGACTCTCAAAAAGATATAAGTGAAGCATGAGAGAACAATAGTTTCTATAAAACAAATCTACCGCCGTGCTCTAAAAGATATAAGTGAAGTAGTAGAGCAAAACAATATAACTCAAAAGATATAAGTGAAGCACATAGAGTATTCTATTAATTTCCGAATCATGTGTCTCTCTCTTAAAAGGTGTGTACAGCAAGGATGATTGTGGTAAACTAATAACAAAGACAAAAATAATACAAGACGCTCACAAATAATACAAGACGCTCCAAGCAAAACACATATCATGTGGTGAATAAAAACATAGCTCCAAGTAAAGTTACCGATGGAAGTAGACGAAAGAGGGGATGCCTTCTGGGGCATCCCCAAGCTTTGGCTTTTAGGTGTCCTTAGATTATATTGGGGTGCCATTGGCATCCCCAAACTTAGGCTCTTGCCACTCCTTGTTCCATAATCCATCAAATCTTTTACCCAAAACATGAAAACTTCTGTCGGGGGAAATCGGCTTCCTCGAACACCTATGGGGACCGAGCCCCTTACTGGTTCGGCGGGGGGCGGAGGTCGCGCGAAGAGCGGATCGAGGCGATGCACACAAGGGGTTTACCCAGCTTCGGGCCGCAGGGATGCGTAAAACCCTACTGCTGCTTTGTGGTTTTGTATTGTGTTCTTGATCGGCAGCGTGTGGTGCTACAGTACACACGAGCCGCTGGCGAGACCGAGCGTGATTGGCCTCCTTTCTTCTACGTTGCGCATGGGGCCTCCTTTTATATGCTCAAGGGGTTACCCATAGGTGGCAACGCAGGTCAGGGTAAAACTGTAAATCGCTGTGTTGGGTACAGCTGTTTGTACAGTGCTAACATACCTAACTCTGACGGCGGGGGACAAGGGCATTAAATGCCCGTCCGCGTCGCCCAGACGGTGCAGAAAAAGGGACCGTCAGGGGCGCCACCGTCCGCCACGATGGCTACCCTGTCAGCATCGCTTCGCCACCGCATGCCCCTGGCTACACAGCCTCTCGCCACGTACGCCTAGGACGGCCCCAGAGCGACACGTTGGTGGATGAGCTGGAGCGCAGGCACGGGGTGGTAACTTGCCGTGGCAAGCGCCTTGGCGCGTTCGATGCCTTGTCGCGTCCGGGAGCTTGTCGCTCACCGGTCCTTGCCGGGACGCGCGGCGCGTCGCGGCAAGGCTCTTGTCGTGCCGTGGTTGGCCTTCCCGGCGAGCTCCTCTTGCCGGGGTCTTTACTTCGAGTGGCCGTCCCGGCAAGCTCCTCTTGCCGGGGCCTTGCTCCCTTCGGGTGGCCTTCCCGGCAAGCTCCTCTTGCCGGGGCCTCGTGCTTTGGCTCAAATACTTTGTTCTTGAATGGCCCAAAAGGGGCCATGGACTGTTTTGGCGGTCACCTGGCAGGCCTTGCTGCGGGGTGCTACGACTGCCCGTGCACAAGTTCGGGGTACTAAGGTACCCCTACTTTAGTACACCGACAGGAGCCCCCGGGCCTGGGCCATACACGGTGCCGAGCGCTGTTGGGCCAGGCCCAAAACAGTGCACGGGCATGCGTGGCCTGGGTCACGCTGCATCTTTACTCCGCACCCATCGCGCCTTCCCCAAATGGCACGCGTCGAACGCGGCGTCGTGGGGAGAGGCGTGCGTGACGTGGGTGGCGTGCGCGGGGCTGAGCCCCGCAGGCATGCGTCATGTCGTAGTAAAAAGAGGTGGTTCGTGCCTCCCCCATAAACGGAGGGAGGCGTGGAGGCGTGGTTTACTTACTGGACGGGGCCGACGCGCGATTTTCGAGGCGTCCACCCCCCATGGTCACGGAGTGGGGGAGAGGTCGCCTCACCTGTCGTCTCGGTTCTGCACGCCTGCCACGCGGCCCCCATGCGTTAGGGGGCGCGGACGGTGGATGCAGGAAGCCGGGCCATCGTGGGTTGGGGCAGCAGGCCGACCCCAACCGCCTGGACTTCTTGCGTCTTGATTGGTTGAGCGGGGCGGTCGAGCCCCCACTCCGCCCCTTTACAAGGGGCGAGAAGGGGCGACGGGAGTCCGCACTTCTTCATCTCTTCTTCCTTTCAGCTTCCGATCCCCTCTCCCCATTCGTCATGGAGAAAGGGAACCCTAGTCCTTCATCGGTGGCGGCGAGGGTCGCCGCTAGGCAACGCGCCCCTCCTCCCCTTGCACCCGCGGTGGACGAGCCAGCCATAAGGGGAAGGGGCAGGGGGCGAGGTCGTGGACGAGGTCGTGGACGAGGCCGAGGCGCTCGGGGGCGAGGCGGACGGGGCGACGCACCGGCCTCGCCTCCGCCAGCGGCTCCTCTTCTCACGGCGGTCCACATTGGGGACGACCCTTGCGAGTTCTTCATCAGGCTGCGCCGGGCGCCTCGTCGTCGCCTCCGTCTCACGGCTCCCTTCGCAAGCGTGATGGAGATGGAACAACCCGAGACGCTAAGACTGCGCATGAGGGGCTGCGGGATCAGCGACACGCGGGTCCACGTTGAGTCCCCAGCCCCCGGCGTGATGTATCTTGGTCGAGGGTGGAAGACGTTCGCCCGTATCCACAGCTTGATGGAGGGGTTCACCCTCCATTTTAAGTTGATGGAGGGCGACCTCCTCTCCGTCAAGGCCTTCGGGGACTTCGGGACCCGGGCCCGGTGCTACGTGGATAGCTCCTCCGACAGCGAAGGCTCCTCCTCGAGCGAGAGTGACGAGGAGGGGAGCGACAGCGACGACGAGGGTAGCGGTCGTCGGGATGACGGGTCCGACTAGGCGCCGGTCGCGGCTCCGCGTGGCACCGGCGACCCCATCATCCGCGTCGCTGGCTCCTTGAACTCCCCGGGGTCGTCTCCTTGGGCGGCTGGAGTGGCGAGGCTGCGGAAGAGGAAGAGGGATGGCGGCAAGGCCGTCAAGTCGGAGTACGAGGGCGAGGTGCCCTCGACAGCGTGCTGACGTCCTGCCGCCTCGTCGAGCCCTGTTTCCGGAGCAGCCACCACCGCCTAGCCTTCCGACGGCCCCTGGGATGTTCTGTTGGTGTCTTCTGCCACCCGTAGATCGCCTAGGCGCCCCTTTCGCCCTTTTCGCCTCCTTGTCCTACCTCCTGAGGAGAGAGACAAGAAAGGGATTATGGGCACCTTATCTTTTTTCAATCTGTAAGCCCTCGGGCCTTAGCTGTGTTTAAAACTTGTAATCCCATCTTTCATGTTTTTCGTTCTCTTTGAACTGTACCTGAGTGGAATGTTTTTAATGAAAAGGGGATGTTTGCCGGGCCACTTGTCTCGCCGGTGAAACCCGCGCCAAGGAGCGGATCCTTTATATCGTTAAGATAGACACTTCTTTGCCTGGCAACAGGCCCTGCCGTCTTCCCGCGTTGCTCGACCTTTCTCACGCTCTTGGCGGAGGCAGGGACGAGGCGGGTTCGGGCCCCTCAGTTTCGTCCCTTTGCTGCCGCGGCTACTACCAAAACCGGCCCCAGGAACGCGCTCTGGGGCCTAGAGTTAAGGGAGCACGATAGCTTTTTAGGAAGAAACAAGGTTTTCGCATTCCTCAGTCCATAAGAGAATGCATGACAAGGGATGAAAAACTTATCTGGGATTGCATCCCTCGGCAACTTTGGCTTGCCGCGGGTGAATCTTTGTACTTGCAGCCCCCGGCAACACTGGTTTGCCGGGGACCAGATGCTGGTCCACCCTTCTTCTCTTCCTCGTCCTTAAGCGGTCTGGCCAGGATATGCAAAACCCTGCGAACCAAGGGAAACGAAAGAACAGGAAAAAGGGACGCAGACTCGACCTCTAAGCTAGGGGTTAGCGGCTGTCAGGCACTATCAACCCTAACCAAGGACGAGACTCGACTCAGCATGCACGCTAAAACTTAGGGCGCCAACGCTTCATTGACTGCTGCTCAGGGTCTGCGCCTGGCTTTGTACAAAGGATTACATGCAACAGCGGCAAGACTTGTACAAAAGGGTGGTTGCCGGACAGGGTCCGACAACCGCGCCTTACGGGTAAAACTTACGAAGATGCTCAATATTCTAGGAGTTGCTCACCGGAGTGCCATCTTCGGTCTCAAGGCGGACAACGCCGGGCCTCGTGACTCGTCTCACCCGGTAAGGGCCTTCCCACTTCGGCGTCAACTTGTTGTGATTCTTGGCGGACGGAGCGCGCCGAAGAACAAGGTCGCCTTCCTCGAAGCTTCTGGCTTTAACTTTGCGGCTATGGTAGCGACGCAAAGCTTGCTGGTAGCGAGCGGCTCGCACAGCAGCCTGAAGACGATCTTCCTCAAGGAGCAGCGCGTCATCTTCACGCAGCTGCTCTTGCTCAAGCTCATCATAAGCGAGCACTCGAGGTGACCCGTATACGAGTTCCGTGGGGGTAACTGCTTCTGCTCCATAGACTAGAGCAAATGGTGTCTGGCCAGTGGCTCGATTTGGCGTCGTTCTGATCGACCAAAGAGTCACTGGCAGCTCCTTGATCCAGTTTCTTCCGCACTTGTGCAGCCTGTCGAAAGTCCTGGTCTTGAGCCCACGCAGCACTTCGGCATTGGCCCTTTCCGCTTGACCGTTGCTCCTGGGGTGAGCAACGGAAGCAAAGCAGACCTTGGCGCCGAGATCTTGGACGTATTGTAAGAAGGCGCGGCTCGTGAATTGTGTACCGTTGTCGGTGATGATCCTGTTGGGGATCCCGAAGCGGCAAACAATCGACCTGAAGAACTTTATGGCTGACTGTGCTGTCACCTTCCTCACTGGTTCCACCTCCGGCCACTTTGTGAACTTGTCGATCGCGACGTACAAGTACTCAAAGCCCCCGACAGCTCGGGGGAAGGGGCCGAGGATGTCGAGCCCCCAGACCGAAAATGGCCAGGATAAAGGGATCGTCTGGAGAGCTTGAGATGGCTAGTGTATCTGTTTGGAATGGAACTGGCACGCTTCACACTTGGTTACTTGTGCAGTTGCATCCTGGAGGGCTGTCGGCCAGAAGAAACCTTGCCGGAATGCTTTGCCGGCAAGTGCTCTCGCGCCGATGTGGTGACCACATATGCCTCCATGTATCTCTGCCAACAGCTCTTGTCCGTCTTCCCGGGGAATACACTTCAATTTCACACCGTTGCGTCCTCTTCTGTACAGTGTGTCGTCGACAAACTGGTACATACTTGACTGCCGGGCTACTCTTTCTGCTTCTTCTTGCTCATCGGGAAGTTCTCCTATCTGAAGGAAACGGACGACCGGCTGTGCCCATGCCGGAGCCTGTGGCTCGACGACAAGGACTAAAGGCACGTCTGCTGCTGCGGGAACACCTGCTTCCACGGCGAGAACTTGCGGTTCAGCCAGAGCTTGATGTTCCCTGGCAAGCTTGTCGGGGCAAAGCTTGTCGGGAGCGTCTGCTTCAACGGAACGAACATTGGGGCTCGCCGGAGCAGGCTGCTCCTCAGCACTCTTGGCGTTGATCTTGGGGACCTTCTTGGCGGCGGCTTCGGGAAGCTCTGCCGGAAGATAGTCGCCAGAAATCAGCTTCCTCTTCTTGTCCAGCCCAGTTGACGGTGTTACGGATGGTTGAGTCAGCTTGAGCACAAAGATCCCTGGTTCCACAGGCAACTTTAGTGCGGCGCACTTTGACAGGCCATCGGCAATGTCGTTCTCAGTTATTGGAACATGTTCCATTTGCAGGCCGTCAAAGTGCTCCTCTAGCTTCCTTACTTCATCAACGTACGCTTCCATCAATGGGCTCTGATAATCCTTGTTCACTTGGCGGACGACAAGCTGCGAGTCTCCCCTGACGATGAGCTTCTTGATCCCAAGTTCTGCCGCGATCCGGAGACCGGCAAGCAGACCTTCATATTCTGCAGTATTGTTGGTTGCCTGCTCCTTGGGAAAGTGCATTTGGACTATGTACTTGAGGTGTTCTCCGGTGGGTGTGATAAGCAGCACGCCAGCACCGGCGCCTTGCAGCGAGAAGGCACCATCAAAGTACATCAGCCACTCTCTGCTCGCCTCTTTGTCGGGGATGCTCGTCTCTGGGATTTCTTCGTCTGGTGTCGGCGTCCACTCTGCTATGAACTCCGCCAATGCTCTGCTTTGGATAGTTCAAGTGCTCTCGAACTTGAGACCGAAGCTTGACAGTTCTAGTGCCCACTCGACAATCCTGCTTGTTGCTTCTGGTTCTGCAGTATCCTCTTCAGCGGAAAGCGGGTGACAACTGTAATCTCATGTGCTTGGAAGTAATGGCGCAGCTTTCTCGAGGCCATGAGAAGGCCGAAAAGCAATTTCTTCACACCAGAGTATCTTGACCTAGCCCCCTGCAGAAGGGAGCTGACAAAGTAAACTGGGCGCGGCACCATTCTCTTCTTCTGCACCTCCACTTGCTCCTGCGCAGATCCATCCTTGTCGGGGCCAGAGCTTGTCGGGGAAGCCCCCTGCTTGTCGCTGGACGCGCTTGCCGCGGTTGCTAGCTCATCATCTGCCTCCCTCTCTGCTACTAACACAGCACTAACCACTTGATTGGTTGCCGCCAGGTATAGCAGCAACTTCTCTTGTGGTTTAGGCGCGACAAGTATTGGAGCGGAGGACAGGTATTTCTTCAAGTCTCACAGCGCAGCCTCCGCTTCCGGAGTCCATTTCACTGGACCCGCCTTTTTCAAAACTTTGAAAAATGGCAGGGCGCGTTCTGCAGACTTGGAAATAAACCTGCTGATTGCCGCTACGCAGCCGGCAAGCCTCTGTACATCCTTGACGCGTGTTGGTGCTTCAATCTGCTCGATGGCCTTGATTTTGTCTGGATTGGCTTCGATTCCCCACTGAGACACGAAGAACCCGAGAAGCTTGCCGGAGGGGACTCCAACCACGCACTTCTCGGGGTTGAGCTTGAGACTGATCTTGCGCAGGTTCGTGAAGGTCTCTTCTAAATCTTGAATCAGGGTTGCCCTGTTCCTGCTCTTGACCACTATGTCATCCATGTAGGCCTCCACATTTCTGTGGATTTGCGGCTCAAAAGTGGTATGGACAACCCTCGCAAACGTTGAACCAACATTCTTCAAACCGAAAGGCATCCGTACGAAACAGTACGTGCCACATGGAGTGATGAATGCGGTCTTCTCCTCATCTTCTTCAGCCATGAAGATCTGATGGTATCCTGAGTATGCGTCAAGAAATGAAAGCAGGTCGCATCCGGCCGTGGAGTCAACAATCTGGTCAATGCGCGGCAAGGGAAACGGATCTTTGGGACAAGCTTTATTGACATCGGTAAAATCGATGCAAAGCCTCCATTTCCCGTTTGCTTTGCGCAGGACAACAGGATTGTCCAACCACGTCGGATGGAGCACACCTCTGAAGAGGCCTGCCGCTTCCAACTTCCTGATCTCTTCTGCAATGAACTCTTGGCGCTCCACTGCTTGTTTCCTAACTCTCTGCTTGACGGGCCGCGCATGAGGACAGACGGCAAGGTGGTGCTCAATCACTTTCCTGGGAACGTCGGGGATGTCAGATGGTTGCCAGGCAAACACATCGACATTCGCCCGCAGGAAAGCAACGAGCGCGCTTTCCTATTTGGGGTCGAGAGTGGCACTGATGGTGAAGGTACCACCAGTGCCGTCCTCCTTGGCGGACACCTTCTTGGTCACTGGCGGGGCTGCCATTGACTTCTTACTCTTGCCGGTGGAGCTCGATGGCGCGTCCTCGACGGTAGCGCAGCACTCCAAAGAGGTGCGCTTGCCGGAGTAGGCACCAGAGCACTTGCCGGGCTTGGTCTTCTTCTTCCCTCCGGGTGCTTCAGCGGCAAGTGGCTTGTGATCCGTTGCTGCTGCTGCTTCCCGATAGATCTTGTCGGCACAGATAAGGGCATCCTTCTTGTTGCCGGGGACAGAGATGACGCTTATCGGGCCTGGCATCTTGAGCATGTTGTATGCGTAGTGAGAGGCCGCCATAAACTTGGCGAGCGCTGGACGGCCGAGAATTCCATTATAGGGCAATGGAAAATTGGCAACGTCAAAAGTGATCCTCTCTGTCCTGAAATTCAGCTCGCTGCCAAATGTCACTGGCAACGTTATCTTCCCCTTCGGCTTGCTCCTTCCCGGGTTGATTCCTTGGAACGTGTCGGTCTCTTCGAGCTCGCTGTCGGGGACTTGGAGTTTCCGGAGCACAGCGGAGGAGATCAGGTTCAAGACGGCCCCGCCGTCGACTAGCATCTTAGTGACCTTGAGGTTGCGGACTGTTGGTGAGACCAACATCGGCAAGCACCCGATCACAGTTGTGCGGTCAGGGTGGTCCTCAATATCGAAGATGATAGGCGTGCTGGACCATTTCAGAGGCTTGCGTGACTCGACGGGTGGTTCCGCTGCATTAACTTCCCGCGCCCCCTGCTTGAGCTGGCGGCGAGAAGTATGCAGAGAAGCACCGCCGTCTACGCACAAGACCTCTGTGGCTTTCTGAAACTCCTGCTCACTGGTCTCGACATCATCCATGTCTTCGTCTTCGTCGTCGTCTGCGTCCTTGTCGCGGCCGCGGGGAGGTCTGTCTGCTTGCCGCTGCTTGTCCTTGTCGCGGCGTCCTCCCTGGCTGGGGCGCTTCGTGCCGGATCCTCCGCCACCTCCTCGGGCTTTCCCCTTGTCGCGTCGCTCGTACTCGTCCTTTTGCAGCTCGACGAGCCGCTCGACTTGCTTGCAGCTCTGGAGGTCATGGCCCTTGATGCGGTGGATCTTGCAGTACTGTTTGTTGGTGCCGTCCCGCTTGTCGGCGACCGCCACAGCCTGGCAGTTGGTGCATCCGGCAACCTCCTTGCCGGAGCTACTAGCCTGGGCCTTCTTGGCGGCGCCTTCATCGCCGGACTGCTCAACAACCAGTACTTCTTGGCTCTTCTTCTTCCTGCTGCTCCGCCGCCGGTTCTTCCTTGCCGGGGCAGTATCTTCGCTGTCAGATCCTCCTGTTCCTGCATTCTCTCCGGGGAGTTTCCTCCCTTCCTCAGCGCGTGCGCACTTGTCGGCCAAGGCATACAGCTCACTGACGTCCTTGATCTTGCACATCGCCATCTCCTCCCGCATCCTGCGATTACGCATGTTCTTATGGAACGCGCTGATGACCGCGGCAGGGTGGACATCGGGGATGTTGTAGTGCACACGGCTGAATCTCTGAATGAACTTGCGCAGAGGTTCTCCCTCCTTCTGGACGAGCAGATGGAGATCGCTCGCTTGGCCATGAGGTTTGTGGACGCCGGTAAAGGCGCCAACAAACTGATGGCACAAGTCTGCCCAGGTGGATACGGAGTTGTCCGGCAAGTGCATGAGCCAGGATCTGACGTTGGATTTGAGTACCAGCGGGAAGTAGTTGGCAAGGATCTTGTCGTCCCGCCCCCCAGCAGCTTGCACCGCGATGGTGTAGATGCTAAGGAACTCCGATGGATGCGACTTGCCGTCGTACTTCTCTGGTACGTCTGGCTTGAAGTTCTTGGTGTTGGGCCACTGGACTTGCCGCAGCTCATGGGTAAATGCAGGGCAACCCACCGAGTATGGCAGGTGGCCTGGTTCCCCTGGCGCATGCATGTCGACAGAAGGCTCAGCGCGCTGGTCTGATTGACGCCGCGCTTCTCTTCAACGCTCGATGCGAGTACGAGCGTCCTCTTGCTTCCGTTCGTGAAGAACTTTGCGCTGATCGCGACGAGTTCGCGGATCTGATGACGCAGTGGAGTCGTTGTCGCGGTGGTTCCGGCGGGTCGGCGACCCTGGCCTGTGGGGTGGAGAGTGCACGGTGGTCGCACCCCCACCGGCCTTGTCGCCACCGGCCGGTGCCTGACTGGCTCGACGCGGCTACGACGCACTCAGCTGCCGCGGAGTGTCGCCGTTGGCGAAGACGATGAGACTCTGAATGGTGGCCCTCCAATCGTCGAGCTTGTCTACCGTTGGAGGGTAATCCAGGAGCAGTTGGGCTCGTGCTAGAGCTTCTGCTGGAGTGGCGGGCAGCGGTGGCGAACGGTGCGTGGAGCGGGATGTGCTCGAACTTCTAACTATGTTAGAAGGAGCAACACCCGGTCCAGGCAGTCGTGCCACGCTCGCGCCAGCACGTTGGTGTGTATGCTGGCCTTGAGCGCCCTGGGATCCGCCAGCTCGATCTGGGTCCAGCGAGCGTATGGTACCATGAGTGCCAAGGCGCTGCTGGTCCCGTGCCTCCTGAGAGGGGCGCGGTGCATGTTCGGACGCCGCGGCACCATGAGCTGGCTCGGCGACGTCCGTTCCGCCGACGGTGCCGTCCCCACCACCCGTCTGCTCCAGGGGCGATGGGTTCGACAAGGACGGACCAGCCACCTCCGGAGCCTTCTTCTTCGGTGGCATGTCGATGAACATGATGGAGATCTAGCCTGTGCGGACGCCGGATCAGGTTCACACAACCTCGACGCCCCCTACCTGGCGCGCCAAAGATGTCGGGGGAAATCGGCTTCCTCGAACACCTATGGGGACCCAGCCCCTTATTGGTTCGGCGGGGGGGCGGAGGTCTCGTGAAGAGCGGATCGAGGCGATGCACACAAGGGGTTTACCCAGCTTCGGGCCGCACGGATGCGTAAAACCCTACTGCTGCTTTGTGGTTTTGTATTGTGTTCTTGCTCGGGAGCGTGTGGTGCTACAGTACACACGAGCCACTGGCGAGACCGAGCGTGAGTGGCCTCCTTTCTTCTACGTTGCGCATGGGACCTCCTTTTATATGCTCAAGGGGTTACCCACAGGTGGCAACGCAGGTCAGGGTAAAACTGTAAATCGCTATGTAGGGTACAGCTGTTTGTACAGTGCTAACATACCTAACTCTGACGGCGGGGGACAAGGGCATTAAATGCCTGTCCGCGTCGCCCAGACGGTGCAGAAAAAGGGACCGTCAGGGGCGCCACCGTCCGCCATGATGGCTACCCTGTCAGCGTCGCTTCGCCACCGCATGCCCCTGGCTACACAGCCTCTCGCCACGTACGCCTGGGATGGCCCCAGAGCGACACGTTGGTGGATGAGCTGGAGCGCAGGCACGGGGTGTTAACTTGCCGCGGTCGATGCCTTGTCGCGTCCGGGAGCTTGTCGCTCACCGGTCCTTGCCGGGACGCGCGGCGCGTCGCGGCAAGGCTCTTGTCGTGCCGTGGTTGGCCTTCCCGGCGAGCTCCTCTTGCCGGGGTCTTTGCTTCGAGCGGCCGTCCCGGCAAGCTCCTCTTGCCGGGGCCTTGCTCCCTTCGGGTGGCCTTCCCGGCAAGCTCCTCTTGCCGGGGCCTCGTGCTTTGGCTCAAATACTTTGTTCTTGAATGGCCCAAAAGGGGCCATGGAGGGTTTTGGCGGTCACCTGGCAGGCCTTGCCGCGGGGTGCTACGGCTGCCCGTGCACAAGTTCGGGGTACTAAGGTACCCCAGTACACCGACAACTTCACAACACAAAACTTGACCGAAAATCTCGTGAGCTCCGTTAGCGAAAGAAAACAAAACACCACCTCAAGGTACTGTAATGAACGCATCCTTTATTTATATTGGTGTTAAACCTACTGTATTCCAACTTCTCTATGGTTTATAAACTATTTTACTAGCCATAGATTCATCAAAATAAGCAAACAACACACGAAAAACAGAATCTGTCAAAAACAGAACAGTCTGTAGTAATCTGTAACTAACGCAAACTTCTGGAACTCCAAAAATTCAGCCAAAATAGGACGACCTATATAATTTGTTTATCGATCAGCATCAATTGGAATCAATATTTTATCATGTTCTGGTGATTTTTAACAATGATTTTCGTGAACAGAAAGTTTCTGGAATTTTCAGCAAGATCAAATAACTATCATCCAAGAAGATCCTACAGGTTTAACTTGGCACAAACACTAATTAAAACATAAAAACACATCTAACCATAGGCTAGACAAAATCTTTATTCCTCAACAGGAGCAAAAATCGAAAAACTAAAAATAAAATTGGGTTGCCTCCCAACAAGCGCTATCGTTTAACGCCCCTAGCTAGGCATAATAGCAAGGATAGATCTAGGTATTGCCATCTTTGGTTTTAGGGAAGAAAAGAGCAAACTTGTTATCTATGGAATTAATCTTTCTATTTTGATAAAGCACGTGGCCATTAATGGTAGAAGAAAGATTAAGCACGTTGCGGAAATTGGCATCTAGGCTAGCTTTTATTTCTTTGATAGATTCGTTTTGGTAAGAGAGCAAAAGAGATGTGGATTCAACTTTCTCATTCATGGGGTGCCCAAATATAGTTTTCATCTTCTCATAGGTATCTATGGGCCCCCTTCAAGAAAACCCTCTTCAAACATAGAATCTAAAACTTGTTTGAACGAAGCGGGCAACCGAACATAAAAGATTGTTAAGTAAACCTCAATTTGATATTGGGGTACATAGCTAGCCCGGATCCTTAACAGCCTATCCCAAGCATCTTTCAAAGTTTCATCGAGTAAATAACAAAAAATTCCAGAATCATCTTCATCAAAATTATTAAGATTCTCACTGATAACTCCGGCAGGTTTTTCCATAGTATCTCTATTTATGAGTTTAGATAAAATAGCAGGATTGTCAAAAGTGCTAAAACTCGGGAGAGAAACCCCAACCCTTTTTTATTCTGACATGGCGAAAGGAAGGCGAGCGGAAAAGAGAGGGCGAATAAAACGGCAAGAGTGAAGTGGGGGACAGGAAAACGAGAGGAAAATGACAAATAATATAATGCGGGAGATAAGGGTTTGTGATGGGTACTTGGTATGTTGACTTTTGCGTAGACTCCCCGGCAACGGTGCCATAAATCCTTCTTGCTACCTCTTGAGCACTGCGTTGGTTTTCCCTTGAAGAGGAAAGGGTGATGCAGTAAAGTAGCGTAAGTATTTCCCTCAGTTTTTGAGAACCAAGGTCTCAATTGAGTAGGAGGCCACGCACGAGTCCCTCACACCTACACAAACAAATAAATCCTGGCAACCAACGCAATAAAGGGGTTGTCAATCCCTTCACGGTCACTTACGAGAGTGAGATCTGGTAGATATGATAAGATAATATTTTTGGTATTTTTATTATAAAGATGGAAAGTAAAATAAAAGGCAATAAAAATAACTAAGTGTTGGAAGATTAATATAATGGAAAATAGACACGGGGGCCATATATTTCACTAGTGGCTTCTCTCGAGAGCATAAGTATTACGGTGGGTGAACAAATTACTGTTGAGCAATTAACAGAATTGAGCACAGTTGCGAGAATATCTAGGTATGATCATGTATATAGGCATCACGTCCAAGACAAGTAGACCGACTCCTGCCTGCATCTACTACTATTACTCCACACATCGACCGCTATGCAGCATGCATCTAGAGTATTAAGTTCATAAGAACAGAGTAACGCTTTAAGTAAGATGACATGATGTAGAGGGATAAACTCATGCAATATGATATAAACCCCATCTTGTTATCCTCGATGGCAACAATACAATACGTGCCTTGATGCCCCTACTGTCACTGGGAAAGGACACCGCAAGATTGAACCATAAACTAAGCAATTCTCCCATTGCAAGAAAGATCAATCTAGTAGGCCAAACCAAACTGATAATTCGAGGAGACTTGCAAAGATAACCAATCATACATAAAAGAATTCAGAGAAGATTCAAATATTGTTCATAGATAAACTTGATCATAAACCCACAATTCATTGGTCTCAACAAACACACCGCAAAAGAAGATTACATCGAATAGATCTCCACAAGAGAGGGAGGGAACATTGTATTGAGATCCAAAAAGAGAGACGAAGCCATCTAGCTAATAGCTATGGACCCGAAGGTCTGAGGTAATCTAATCACACATGATCGGAGAGGCTATGGTGTTGATGTAGAAGCCCGCCGTGATCGATTCCCCCTCCGGTGGAGCTCCGAAAAAGGCCCCAAGATGGGATCTCACGGGTACAGAAGCTTGCGGCGGAGGAATTAGGTTTTTGGCTCTGTATCTGGTAGTTTGGGGGTACGTACGTATATATAGGAGGAAGAAGTACGTCGGTGGAGCAACATGGGGCCCACGAGGATGGAGGGCGCGCCCCCCTACCTCATGCCTTCCTGGTTGATGTCTTGATGTAGGGTCCAAGTCCTCTGGATCACGTTCGTTCCGAAAATCACGTTCCCGAAGGTTTCATTCCGTTTGGACTCCATTTGATATTCTTTTTCTGCTAGACTCTGAAATAGGCAAAAAAACAGCAATTCTGGGCTGGGCCTCCGGTTAATAGGTTAGTCCCAAAAATAATATAAAAGTGTATAATAAAGCCCAATAATGTCCAAAACAGAATATAATATAGCATGGAACAATCAAAAATTATAGATACGTTGGAGACGTATCACGTTGGTTTTCCCTTGATGAGGAAAGGGTGATGCAGCAAAGTAGCCTAAGTATTTCCCTCAGTTTTTGAGAACCAAGGTATCAATCCAGTTCGAGGCCACATGCAACTCCCTTGTACCTACACAAACAAATAAGAACCTTGCAACCAACGTGATAAAGGGGTTGTCAATCCCTTCATGGCCACTTGCAAAAGTGAGATCTGATAGAGATGATAAGATAATATTTTTGGTATTTTTATGATAAAGACTAAAAGTAAAGAAAGCAAAATAAACGGCGATAGAAATAGCTTGTTGACGGGAGATTATATGATGGAGAATAGACCCGGGGGCCATAGGTTTCACTAGTGGCTTCTCTCAAGATAGCATAAGTATTACGGTGGCTGACCAAATTACTGTCGAGCAATTGATAGAAAAGTGCATAATTATGAGAATATCTAGGCATGATCATGTATATAGGCATCACGTCCGCGACAAGTATATCGACTCCTGCCTGCATCGACTACTATTACTCCACACATCGACCGCTATCTAGCATGCATCAAGAGTATTAGGTTCATAAGAACAGAGTAACGCATTAGGCAAGATGACATGATGTAGAGGGATAAACTCAAGCAATATGATATAAACCCCATCTTTTTATCCTCGATGGAAACAAGACAATACGTGTCGTTTCCCCTACTGTCACTGGGATCGAGCACCGCATGATTGAACCCAAAGCTAAGCACTTCTCCCATTGCAAGAAAGATCAATCTAGTAGGCCAAACCAAACTGATAATTCGAAGAGACTTGCAAAGATAACCAATCATACATAAAAGAATTCAGAGAAGATTCAAATATTGGTCAAAGATAATCTTTATCATAAACCCACAATTCATCGGATCTCGACAAACACACCGCAAAAAGAGTTACATTGAATAGATCTCCAAGAAGATCGAGGAGAACTTTGTATTGAGATCCAAAGAGAGAGAAGAAGCCATCTAGCTAATAACTATGTACCCGAAGGTCTGTGGTAAACTACTCACACATCATCGGAGGGGCTATGGTGTTGATGTAGAAGCCCTCCGTGATCGATTCCCCCTCCGATGGAGCACCAGAAAAGGCCCCAAGATGGGATCTCACGGGTACAAAAGGTTGCGGCGGTGGAATTAGGTTTTCGTGGTGCTCCTCGATGGTTTTGGGGTACGTAGGTATATATAGGAGGAAGAAGTAGGTTGGTGGAGCTACGAGGGGCCCATGAGGGTGGAGGACGCGCCCCCTGCCTTGTGGCCTCCTCGTTGATTGCTTGACGTCCACTCCAAGTCCCCAGGACGACGTTTGTTCCAAAAATCACGCTCCCGAAGGTTTCATTCCATTTGGACTCCGTTTGATATTCTTTTTGTGTGGAACACTAAAATAGGCAAAAAACAGCAATTTGCACTCGGCCTTGGGTTAATAGGTTAGTCCCAAAAATAATATAAAAGTTCATAAATAAGCCCATTAAACATCCAAAACAGAATATATAATTGCATGGAGCAATCAAAAATTATAGATACGTTGGAGACGTATCAAGCATCCCCAAGCTTAATTCTTGCTTGTCCTCGAGTAGGTAAATGATAAAAACAGAATTTTTGATGTGGAATGCTACTTAGCATGTTTCTCAATGTAATTTTATTTATTGTGGCATGAATGCTTAGATCCGAAAGATTCAAGATAAAAGTTTAATATTGACATAAAAATAATAATACTTCAAGCATGCTATCCAAGCAATTATGTCTTATCAAAATAACATAGCCAAAGAAAGCTCATCCCTACAAAATCATATAGTTTGTATATGCTTCATTTTTTCACACAAAATGCTCTCATCATGCAAAACCCCGATGACAAGCCCATTAAACATCCAAAACAGAATATATAATAGCATGGAGTAATAAAAAATTATAGATACGTTGGAGACGTATCACCGAGGCGAGGTCAACCAGGGAGTTCAGTTTCTTTTTGTCGCCACCCCAGACCTTGTAGTACTGGCGTTGTATGTTGACAAGATTCAGGCATTTCAAGCACGAAACCTTGAGCCCTTTTAGATCGTTGGTGGTGTCCACCGCAGCGAAACGGTAGTCAGAGCTGTTGATAAACCTGGAGAAACGCTCACAAGGCGTTGTGGCCAGGTGGTAGTGGTAGACGAGGAAGTCATGTCGCACGCACAACTGGGCGACGGCAACCTTCTGATCACGCCCGGCATGACCCATGGTGTACTCGAGGTCGAAGCCGACCACTTGGTACTTGTCTTCGGCAAGGAACTGCTCCATAGTTTGGATGGAGCTCTCCGCCGAGACCGGATCTTTTGTGTACACCACCGAGAGAGCCTTCCCCCTCACGTGGGTGTCCACAGCGTATTGCGTGGTGAAGTGTAAGCCGTTGTCGTCGTCGGCCGCTGGGCGCGCCATTGGAGCCACGGGGAGCGCCATTGGAGCCGTTGGATGTCCTCTCTGTATGTGTCCTCGTGGGTGTGCTTATTGTGTCGTGTGAGACGAGAGATGAAGGTAAATGGCCGCAGGAATAAAAGGGGGCTGGGCGGCATGGATTCTCGGCGCGTCCGCATGGCAGTTTTTGCGGCGGGTAACTGCATTATCGCGCCGTGCCCGGCGCAACCGCAAGCATAGGAACGTGCGTGATCATGCGCCGACCCCGAACACTGGCAGCGCGCCTGGAGGGACGAGGGCAGGGCACCTGGAGGGACGCGAGAGCAGAGCACGTGCGCGCAGCGGGACGCGAGAGTAGAGTCAGGTGGACCCTCCCGGTGGACCCCCGGAACCCCTTCGGTGGTCCCGGTACAATACCGGTAACCCCCGGATTATTCCGGTGACCGTATGATGACTTCCCATATATAAATCTTTACCTCCGGACCATTCCGGAACTCCTCGTGACGTCCGGGATCTCATCCGGGACTCCGAACAACATTCGGTAACCACGTACATCTATTCCCTATAACCCTAGCGTCATCGAACCTTAAGTGTGTAGACCCTACGGGCTCGGGAGTCATGCAGACATGGCCGAGACAACTCTCCGGTCAATAACCAACAGCAGTATCTGGATACCCATGTTGGATCCCACATGCTCCACGATGATCTCATTGGATGAACCACGATGTCAAGGATTCAATCCATCCCGTATACAATTCCCTTTGTCTACCGGTATAGCACTTGCCCGAGATTCGATCGTCGGTATCCCGATACCTTGTTCAATCTCGTTACCGGCAAGTCCCTTTACTCGTTCCGTAACACATCATCCCGTGATCAACTCCTTGGTCACATTGTGCACATTATGATGATGTCCTACCGAGTGGGCCTAGAGATACCTCTCAGATACATGGAGTGACAAATCCCAGTCTCGATTCGTGCCAACCCAACAGACACTTTCGGAGATACCCGTAGTGCACCTTTATAGCCACCCAGTTACGTTGTGACGTTTGGCACACCCAAAGCACTCCTACGGTATCCGGGAGTCTCACAATCTCATGGTCTAAGGAAATGATACTTGACATTAGAAAAGCTTTAGCATACGAACTACACGATCTTGTGCTAGGCTTAGGATTGGGTCTTGTCCATCACATCATTCTCCTAATGATGTGATCCCGTTACCAACGACATCCAATGTCCATGGTCAGGAAACCGTAACCATCTATTGATCAACGAGCTAGTTAACTAGAGGCTTACCAGGGACATGGTGTTGTCTATGTATCCACACATGTATCTGAGTTTCCTATCAGTACAATTCTAGCATGGATAATAAACAATTATCATGAACAAGGAAATATAATAATAACTAATTTATTATTGCCTCTAGGGCATATTTCCAACAGTCTCCCACTTGCACTAGAGTCAATAATCCAGCGCTATGTGATTAACACTCAAGGTCACTTCCCCATGTGACTAACACCCAAAGAGTTTACTAGAGTCAACAATCTAGTTCACATTACCATGTAATTAAAACTCAATGAGTTCTGGGTTTGATCATGTTATGCTTGTGAGAGATGTTATAGTCAACGGGTCTGAACCTTTCAGATCCGTGTGTGCTTTACAAATCTATATGTCATCTTGTAGATGCAGCTACCACGCTCTATTTGGAGCTATTCCAAATAACTGTTCTACTATACGAATCCGGTTTACTACTCAGAATCATCCAGATTAGTGTCAAAGATTGCGTCGGCGTAACCCTTTACGACGAACTCTTTTACCACCTCCATAATCGAGAAAATTCCTTAGTCCACTAGTTACTAAGGATAACCTTGACCGTTTTCCTGTGATCCATTCCTAGATCACACTTGTACCCCTTCAGGTGAGGTACAACATAGCATACTTTAGAGCCTACATCTAAAGCATAGGGGACGACCTTCGTCCTTTCTCTCTATTCTGCCGTGGTCAGTTCTTGAGTCTTGCTCAACTCTCATACCTTATAACACAGCCAAGAACTCCTTCTTTGTCGATCTATTTTTTTTGAACTCGTTCAAAATCTTGTCATGGTATGTGTTCATTTGAAAGTACCATTAAGCGTTTTTGATCTATCCTTATAGATCTTGATGCTCAATGTTCAAGTAGCTTAATCCGGGCTTTCCATTGAAAAACATTTTTCAAATAACCCTGCATGCTTTCCAGAAATTCTACATCATTTCTAATCAACAATATGTTAACAACATATACTCATCAGAAATTCTATAGTGCTCCCAATCACTTCTTTGCAAATACAAGTTTCTCATAAACTTTGTATAAACCTAAAATCTTTGATCATCTCATCAAAGCGTACATTCCAATTCCGAGATGCTTACTCCAGTCCTTAGAAGGATTGTTGGAGCTTTGCATACTTGTTAGCATCTTTCAGGATTGACAAAACCTTCTGGTTGTATCACATACAACCTATCCTCAAGAAAATCGTCGAGGAAACAATGTTTTGACATCCTATCTGCAAGATTTCATAAATAATGCAGTAACTGCTAACATAATTCCAACAGATTCTCAGCATCGCTACGAGTGAGAAAGTCTCATCGTAGTCAACTCCTTGAACTTGTCGAGAAACATCTTAACGACAAGTCGAGCTTTCTTAATGGTGACACTTACCATCATTGTCCGTCTTCCTTTTAAAATCCATCTGCACCCAACAGCCTTACGACTATCAAGTAGTTCTTTCGAAGTCTACACTTTGTTTTCATACATGGATCCTCTCTCGGATTTTATGGCCTCGAGCCAATTTTCGGAATTCGGGACCACCATCGCTTCTCCATAGCTCGTAGGTTCATTTTTGTCTAGCAACATGACTTCCAAGATAGGATTACATACCACTCTGAAGTAGTACGCATCCTTGTCGTCCTACGAGGTTTGGTAGTGACTTGATCCGAAGTTTCATGATCACTATCATAAGCTTCCACATCAATTGGTGTAGGTGCCACAGGAACAACTCCCTGTGCCCTGCTATACACTAGTTGAAGTGACGGTTCAATAACGTCATCAAGTCTCCACCATCCTCCCACTCAATTCTTTCGAGAGAAACTTTTCCTCGAGAAAGGACCCGATTCTAGAAACAATCCCTATTGCTTTCGGATATGAGACACGAGGTATACCCAACTGTTTTGGGTGTCCTATTAAGATGCATTTATCCGCTTTGGGTTCGAGCTTATCAGCCTAAAACTTTTTCACATAAGTGTCGCAGCCCCAAACCTTTTAAGAAATGACAGCTTAGGTTTCTATGAACCATAGTTCATACGGTGTCGACTCAAACAGAATTTCGTGGTGCCCTATTTAAAGTGAATGTGGTTGTCTCTAATGCCTAACCCATAAACTATAATGGTAATTCGATAAGAGACATCATGGTATGCACCATATCCAATAGGGTGCAATTATGATGTTCGGACACACCATCACACTATGGTGTTCCAGGCGGTATTAGTTATGAAACAATTTCCACAATGTCTTAGCTATGTGCCAAACTCGTAATTCAGATACTCATCTCTATGATCACATCATAGATATTTGTATCCTCTTGTCACGACGGTCTTTCAACTTCACCCTGAAATTACTTGAACCTTTCAATAATTCAGACTCATGATTCATGAAGTAAATATACTTAGCATCTACTCAAATCGTCTGTGAAGTAAGAACATAACGATATCCACTCCATGCCTCAACACTCATTGGACTGCACAAATCAAAATGTGTTACTTCCAACAAGTTGCTTTGTTGTTCCATCTTACTGAAAACGAGGCTTTTCAGTCATCTTGCCCATGTGGTATGATTTGCATGTCTCAAGTGATTCAAAATCAAGTGAGTCCAAACGATCCATCTACATGGAGTTTCTTCATGCGTACAAACCAATAGACATGGTTCGCATGTCTCAAACTTTTCAAAAACGAGTGAGTCCAAAGCTCCATCAACATGGAGCTTCTTCATGCATTTTATACCAATATGACTTACATGGTAGTGCCACAAGTAGGTGGTACTATCATTACTACTCCCTCCGTTCCAGAATATAAGGTGTATTGGTTTCCGTGCAAGTCAACCATTTGAAAGTTTGACCAAGATTATGGAACAAAATAGAAACATCTGCAATACATAATAGATAAAATATGAAACTACCTTTCATGATCGATCAAATGATATAAATTTCGTATTGTGAATATTGATTTATTTTTCTTAAAACTTGGTCAAACTTGCATTCGTTTGACTTTTGAAAAAACAAATACACCTTATAAAAAGGAACAGAGGGAGTATCTTATATCTTTTGGCATGAACATGTGTATCACTACGATCGAGATTCAATAAACCATTAATTTTAGGTGCAAGACCATTGAAGGTATTATTCAAATAAACAGAGTAACCATTATTCTCTTTTAACGAATAATCTTATTGCGATAGACATAATCCAATCATGTCTCTGCTCAACGCAAACACCAAATAACAATTATTTAGGTTTAACACCAATCCCGATGGTAGATGGAGCGTGCGAGGTTTGATCACATCAACCTTGGAAACACTTCCAACACATATCATCGTCTCACCTTTGGCTAGTCTCCGTTTATTCTGTAGCCCTTTATTTTGAGTTACTAACACTTAGCAACCGAACCGGTATCTAATACCCTGCTGCTACTAGGAGTACTAGTAAAGTACACATTTAATATAATGTATGTCCAATACATACTTTTGTCAGCCTTTCCAGCCTTCTTATCTACCAAGTATCTAGGGTGGTTCCGCTTGAGTGACCGTTCCCCTTATTATAGAAGCACTTAGTCTCGGGCTTGGGTTCAACTTTGGGTTTCTTCACTAGAGCGGCAACTGAGTGGTCATTTCATGAAGTATTCCTTTCTTGCCCTTGCCCTTCTTGAAACTAGTGGTTTAACTAACCATCAACAATTGATGCTCCTATTTGATTTCTACTTTCACGGTGTCGCGAATAGCTCAAGGATCATCATATCTATCCCTGATATGTTATAGTTCATCACAAAGCCCTAGTAGCTTGGTGGCAGTGACTTTGGAGAACCATCACTATCTCATCTGGAAGGTCAACTCCCACTTGATTCAAGCGATTGTAGTACTCATACAATCTGAGCACATGCTCAACGATTGAGCTTTTCTCCTTAGTTTGTAGGCTTAGAAAACTTGTCAGAGGTCTCATACCTCTTGACGTGGGCACTAGCCTGAAATCCCAATTTCAGTCCTTGGAACATCTCATATGTTCTGCGATGTTTCAAAAAAACGTCTTTGGTGCCTCAGTTCTAAACCGTTTAGCATTACGCACTGAACTATCATGTAGTTATCAAAACGTGTATGTCAGATGTTCGCAACATCCACAACCGACGCTCGAGGTTCAGCTCACTAAGCTGTGCATTAAGGACATAATCCTTCTGCGTAGCAATGAGGACAATCCTCAGTTTACGGACCCAGTCCGCATAATTGCTACTATCAACTTTCAAGTAAATTTTCTCTAGGTTCATATCTAAAACAGTAGAACTAAAGCATGATCTATGACATAATTTGCAATGTCCTTTTAACTATGTTCATGATAATTAAGTTCATCTGATAATTTAATGAACTCCCACTCAGATAGACATCCCTCTAGTCATCTAAGTGATACATGATCCGAGTCAACTAGGCCGTGTCCGATCATCACGTGAGACGGACTAGTCATCATCGGTGAACATCTTCATGTTGATCGTATCTTCTATACGACTCATGTTCGACCTTTCGGTCTTCCGTGTTCCGAGGCCATGTCTGTACATGCTAGGCTCGTCAAGTCAACCTAAGTGTATTGCGTGTGTAAATCTGGCTTACACCCGTTGTATTCGAACGTTAGAATCTATCACACCCGATCATCATGTGGTGCTTCGAAACAACGAACCTTCGGAACGGTGCACAATTAGGGGGAACACTTTCTTGAAATTATTACGAGGGATCATCTTATTTAAGCTACCGTCGTTCTAAGCAAATAATATGTAAAACATGATAAACATCACATGCAATCAAACAGTGACATGATATGGCCGATATCATTTTGCTCCTTTTGATCTCCATCTTCGGGGCGCCATTATCATCATCATCACCGGCATGACACCATGATCTCCATCATCATGATCTCCATCATCGTGTCTTCATGAAGTTGTCTCGTCATCTATTACTTCTACTACTATGGCTAACAGTTTAGCAATCAAGTAAAGTAATTACATGACGTTTATGTTGACACGCAGGTCATAAATAAATCAAGACAACTCCTATGGCTCCTGCCGGTTGTCATACTCATCCACATGCAAGTCGTGATTCCTATTACAAGAACATGATCAATCTCATACATCACATATATCATTCGTCACATCCTTTTTGGCCATATCACATCACATGGAATATGATGCAACAACAAGTTAGACGTCCTCTAATTGTTGTTGCAAATTTTTACGTGGCTGCTATAGGTTTCTTAGCAAGAACGTTTCTTACCTACGCCAAAACCACAACGTGATATGCCAATTTCTATTTACCCTTCATAAGGACCCTTTTCATCGAATCCAATCCGACTAAAGTGGGAGAGATAGACACCCGCTAGCCACCTTATGCAACTAGTGCATGTCAGTCGGTGGAACCTGTCTCACGTAAGAGTACGTGTAAGGTCGGTCCGCGCCGCTTCATCCCACGATGCCGCCGAATGAAGATAAGACTAGTAACGGCAAGTAAATTGACAAAATCGACGCCCACAACAACTTGTGTTCTACTCGTGCATAGAAACTACGCATAGACCTAGCTCATGATGCCACTGTTGGGGATCGTAGTAGAAATTTAAAATTTTCTACGCATCGCCAAGATCAATCTATGGAGTAATCTAGGAACGAGGGGAAGGGGAGCGCATCTACATAACCTTGTAGATCGCTAAGCGGAAGCGTTGCTAGAACACGGATGAATGAGTTGTACTCGCAGCGATTCAGATCGCGGTTGATTCCGATCTAAGCGCCGAACAACGGCGCCTCCGCGTTCAACACACGTGCAGCCCGGTGACGTCTCCCGCGCCTTGATCCAGCAAGGGGAGAAGGAGAGGTTGGGGAAGATTCCGTCCAGCAGCAGCACGACGGCGTGGTGGTGAAGGAGGAGCGTGGCAATCCTGCAGGGCTTCGCCAAGCACCTGCGAGAGAGGAGGAGGACTTGGGAGAGGGGGAGGGATGCGCCAGAACTTGGGTGCGGCTGCCCTCCCACCCCCACATATATATAGGGGCAAGGGAGAGGGGGCCGGACCCTTCAGATCCAATCTGAGGAGGGGGTGGCGGCCAGGGGGGTTGCCTTGCCCCCCAAGGCAAGGGGACGCCCCCCTTTAGGGTTCCCCCAAAACCCTAGGCGTATGGGCCCTAGGGGGGAGGCGCCCAGCCCAGTAAGAGGCTGGTCCCTCTCCACACACAACCCATACGGCCCTTTGGGGCAGGTGGACCCTCCCGGTGGACCCCCGGAACCCCTTCGGTGGTCCCAGTACAATACCGGTAACCCCCGAATTATTCCGGTGACCGTATGATGACTTCTCATATATAAATCTTTACCTTCGGACCATTCCGAAACTCCTCGTGACGTCCGGGATCTCATCCGGGACTTCGAACAATATTCGGTAACCACGTACATCTATTCCCTATAACCCTAGCGTCATCAAACCTTAAGTGTGTAGACCCTACGGGCTCGAGAGTCATGCAGACATGGCCGAGACAACTCTCCGGTCAATAACCAATAGCGGGATCTGGATACCCATGTTGGCTCCCACATGCTCCACGATGATCTCATTGGATGAACCACGATGTCAAGGATTCAATCAATCCCGTATACAATTCCCTTTGTCTACCGGTATAGCACTTGCCCGAGATTCGATCGTCGGTATCCCGATACCTTGTTCAATCTCGTTACCGGCAAGTCTCTTTACTCGTTCCGTAACACATCATCCCATGATCAACTCCTTGGTCACATTGTGCACATTATGATGATGTCCTACCGAGTGGGCCCAGAGATACCTCTCCGTTACACGGAGTGACAAATCCCAGTCTCGATTCGTGCCAACCCAACAGACACTTTCGGAGATACCCGTAGTGCACCTTTATGGCCACCCAGTTACGTTGTGACGTTTGGCACACCCAAAGCACTCCTACGGTATCCAGGAGTTGCACAATCGCATGATCTAAGGAAATGATACATGACATTAGAAAAGCTTTAGCATACGAACTACACGATCTTGTGGTAGGCTTAGGATTGGGTCTTGTCCATCACATCATTCTCCTAATGATGTGATCCCGTTATCAACGACATCCAATGTCCATGGTCAGGAAACCGTAACCGTCTATTGATCAACGAGCTAGTCAACTAGAGGCTTACCAGGGACATGGTGTTGTCTATGTATCCACACATGTATCTGAGTTTCCTATTAATACAATTCTAGCATGGATAATAAATGATTATCATGAACAAGGAAATATAATAATAACTAATTTATTATTGCCTCTAGGGCATATTTCCAACAAAATCATACTTATAAACCAGGACGGTGGTATAGAAGGTAATTAAATTGCAAACGTTTTTTATTAACCATATGTGTACGTGGCCTTTCGTCCTCCTCTCGCATGTCTTGTCACCCCGCTGCCGCAGACGGCTTACAGCACAAGCTTGCGTAGCGCGTGAGGCACTACAAAAAAAGTCACATCCGTGACATTTTGGGCCGAACGAAAAAAATTTCTGTCATACATATGACACTTCTATGACGATAATTGTGACAAAACCCGATATCATCATAGATGTGGTGGAATCCTACTTCTATGACAAAAAATCATGACAGAAAATGGGCTTTTCGTCCTGGGCGGGCTGGAGACGCAGCTGCATGACATTCTTTGGGCCGTCCATGACGGAAAAAACCGTGGTAGAAGCGAGGGGGAGGAAAATTTTGGGGAGTTCCCGGTTACGGTGGGAGGTCGGGGCCGAGCGATACGCGTTTCTCTCGTACACGTATGCGCGTGTGTGCGAGGCGTTGGCTCTAACTGAACCCGAGCGATGCATTGGGCTCTAACTGAACCGGAGCGATTGCACTGCAGGCTACGCGTTACTGAACCCGAGCGATCGATCGATGGCTCTTAACTGAACCTGATCGAGCAATTCCTTCGCTACTGCTGCTAACTGAAGCCGATCGATGCTGCCTCTGGGATTAACAGTGAGCGTTGCGGGGGGGGGGGGGGGTTGGATGAACAGTGAGCGGTGGCGTTGCCTCTAGATGAACAGGACCCTGTGGTGTGGTGGAGGGCTGGATGAACAGTAGACGGTGGAGGGGTGCCCGTGGAGGAGTGGGTGAACAGGACTCCATGGTGTGGAGGGCTGGATGAACAGTTTATTGTGGAGGGGTGCCCGTGGAGGGGTGGTTGAACAGGACCCCGTGGTGTGGAGGGCTGGATGAACAGTAGACGGTGGAGGGGTGGTTGAACAGTAGCCGGTGGAGTAGCGCACGGGTGGAGGCTGGATGAACAGGAGCCCATGGAGGCTGGAGGAGGTCGACTGTGGAGATGAACAATATCCCGTGGAGTCTCATTTTGCGGTACGCCACACCCCTCCCAATGAACAGGACCCCCGTTTCGACCGTAGGAGGTCCGTTTTGTCCGTTTTGCGGTATGCCACACCCCTCCCGATCAACAGGACCCCCGTTTCGACCGTAGGAGGTTTGTTTCGTCCGTTTTGCGGTACGCCACACCCCTCCCGATCAACAGGACCCCGTTTCGACCTTAGGAGGTCCGTTTCATCCGTTTTGCGGTACGCCACACCCCTCCCGATCAACAGGACCCCATTTCGAACGTAGGAGGTCCATTTCCTCCGTTTTGCGGTACGCCAGGCCTCGTTTCCATCGCCTGTTCCGTCCAAGCCCTCCCAATGAACGCGACGCATTCCGTTGCCTCCCCATGAACAGGACGCATTCCGTTGCATCCCCATGAACACGACGCATTCCGTTGCCTCCCCATGAACACAACGACGATGCTGATTCTCTGTTCCGACCCAGCCATGTACACGAGCCCTCGCCGTACGTATGCGCGAGTAGGCGTTCGAGACCCCGCCCGTATGTACACATAAGTGGCCGTATTTTCTTTCTTGCACCCTGGCCGTTGTACGTACGTGTACATGCTACGTGCGCGCCTCTACTACGACACGTACGCGCCTCTACTACGACACGTGTGCGCCTCTACATCCACCAGTATATATGTACGTATACGTTCGCGACCAGAATGACAATGCTACGTACGCTTCGACCAGGAGGGTCCCGACTGTCAGGCACTTCCTTGCCTGCGAAGATGTAGCTGGTGGGTCCCAGTAGTCAGGGGGTGAATCGTTTTTTTCACCCGGATGCACTTCCTTGCGTGCGAAGATGTAACTGGTGGGTCCCAGCAGTCAGGGGCAAATGTTTTTTTCACGAAATACAGTGGCCCGTCCGGTGGGTCCCCGCTGTCAGGTGGAGGAATAATTATTTTACATGTAATAAGGAGGCACTTCCTTGCTGCAGCCGTGGACCCAGCTGTCAGCCTATCCACGTACAGTCCATGTCCGATGGAAGCCGTTCCATGACCACGTTGACCACGCCGCGCCGAGAGCACCAGGGCGGTGGACGATGGCAAGGCCTAGGAATGGGACGACGCGGAGCCGGGGAAGACACGACAGTGGATGCCCACGTGTAGAGGAGTACAAGGGTTCACTGGTTCGCTGTGGTGTGAGGGTGCCATCGCCGTAGAATAACAGGGGGTGTGGGTGAGTAGAGGGATGGCCTGGCAAGCGGTGGGAGTAGTAGGGGGCGGTGAAGCCTCCGCCGCATCGCAGCCAGCCACGGGAGGCAGGAGCACGAGGCACGACCAGCGCTGGTTTGGGTGGCTGTAGCAAGAAGACCAGAGGTTGAAGAAGCACTACGGCCGTTGGATGGACATCGTATGGTCACTGGAGCTAGAATCGTGCATATTAACTAAGTTGACAAAGCCCTCCGTCCCCGTCAACTTAGTAGGCCCACAAGTCAGCCTGCCACTATACTGGGTCCCAGCTAACAGGGGGAGTATTCATTTTTTTGTGCGTAATAAGGAGGCACTTCCTTGCGTGCGAAGATATAGCGGTGGGTCCGAGCTATCAGCGGCGGTAACATTTTTTCGTGAAATATAGAGGCCCTTTCGGTGGGTCCCTGATGTCAGGTGGAGGAATCATTATTTTGCACGTAATAAGGAGGCATTTCCTTGCGTGCGGGCGTGGACCCAGCTGTCGGCCTCTCCACATACAGTCCACTTCAGATGCATGTCGGTCGTTGACCACGTTGACCAGGCCGCGCCGAGAGCACTGGGGCGGTGGACGACGACGAGGCCTAGGAAGGGAACGATACTGAGGCAGGGAAGACTCGGCAGTTGTTTCCCACGCGGAGGGGAGTACGACTGTACGAGGGTTTACTGGTTCGTCTGCCATCGCCGGAGAATAACAGCAGGTGTGGGTGAGTAGAGGGATGTCTAGGCCAGCGATGGGAGTATGGTAGGGCGGTGAGGCCTGCACGGCAGCACAGCCGGTCGCGGGGAGGAGGGAGCAGGCAGTCCCGCCGGCGCTTGTTTGAGCGCCTGGAGCAGGAAGAGCAGAGATTGAAGAAGCACGACGGCCGTTCGATGGACATCCAACAGTCACTGCTTGTGCGTCAACCTTTTTTTCAGGAAAGCCTCAAATCTGTGGAAAACAACATACAACCCATCTGCCATTATTTCTAATAATTTACAGCCCATTTGCTAATTCTTAAGGTTTTTTTTGGAGCCCATATTCTTTTTGTTAGCATTACAGCCCGTATTGTGGCCACGGTTAAAAAGTTATACGAAATTTTGCATATTTCGATGCGGTCCGAACTGTTTTTAATACCGAAATTTCGACTCACATTCAAACTGATTTTAAAAATAAATGTATATAAATATAAAATCCAACAAATTCTCTATGCATAAAAATTAATGTATTTTAAAATCTCGAAATAAAAAAAGATACTTGAAACTAATTGCCGGTTTGATGTGTTTTAAAAATGTACAACCCATTTCTCATTACTGATGGGCCATTTTCTCGGCTAGCCGAATGAACTCTCTCCTCGTCTTGAAAGATTTGCAGCCCAACAGGCCTGACAAAGCGACTTACTTGGCAAATCACAAAAAAACTGGGCTGTGGCGGTGGACCCAGCTGTCAGCCTCTCCACGTACAGTACTCTTCCGATGGAAGTCGTTCCTTGACCACGTTGACCATGCCGTGCGGAGAGCACCACGGCGGTGGACAACGGCGAGGCCTAGAAAGGGGACGACGCGCGGAGCAGGGGAAGACGCGGCAGTGGAAGCCCGCGCGGAGAGGAGTACGAGGGTTCACTGGTTCGGCTGCGGTGCGAGGCTGCCGTCGCCGCAGGGCCTTGCCAGTGGTGGGAATAGTAGGGGGCGGTGAGGCCTCCGCGGCAGCACAGCCGGCCATGGGAGGCAGGAGCATGCGGCACGACCGGCGCTGCTTTGGGCGGCTGGAGCAAGAAGACCAGTGGTTGAAGAAGCACTACGGCCGTTGGATGGACATCGTACGGTCACTGGAGCTAGAATCGTTCATATTGACTAAGTTGACAAAGCCCTTAATCCCCGTCAACTTAGTAGGCCCACAAGTCAGCCTCCCACCAAGGTCGGTCCCAGCTAGCCGCGGGAGTATTCATTTTTTGTGCGTAATAAGGAGGCACTTCTGGTGGGTCCGAGCTGACAGCGGGGGGAACGTTTTTTTCATGAAATACGGTGGCCCGTCAGGTGGGTCCCAGCAGTCAGGGGGCAAACGTTTTTTTTTGTAAAATATGGTGGCCCGTCCAGTGGGTCCCTGCTGTTAGTTGGAGGAATCATTATTTTTCGCGTAATAAGGAGGCACTTACTTGCCGCGGCCGTGGACCCAGCTGAGACTCTCCACGTACAGTATACTTCCGATGGAAGTCGTTCCTTGACCACATTGACCTCGCCGTGTTCCGTTGCATGCATGCGTCCATGGGCGTGGTGCGTCCCCACTGTCAGCCTCTCACATACAGTCATCTTCCGATGACTCTCGGTTGTTGACCATGTGGACCACACCGTGCCGAGCGCACCCAGACTGGAATGACCCGGAGATGGGGAAGACGAGGCAGTGGAGTCGCTGATGGAGAGGAGTGGGAAACTTCACTGGTTCGGGTGCGCGGTAGCACACCCGCGGTGCCGCCCACGGGAGACAGGAGCAAGAACAGAGGTTCAAGAAGGAGCACGGATGTTGGATTAACATCCAACGGTCCAGCTGCTAGAATAATTTGTTGATTAAGTTGACAAAGCCGTGCGTACACGTCTGCTTAGTAGGCCCACAAGTCAGTCACCAAATCTGACGGGTCCCAGCTGTCAACGGGATGAATATTTTTTTCGCAAAACAAGGAGGCACTTCCTTCCATGAGAAGATGCAGCCGGTGGGTCCCAGCTGTCAGGTGGAGGAAACAATTTTTTCAGCTTAATAAGGAGGAACTTTCCTTGCATGCGACCATGGACCTCATGGGTCCCACCTGTCAGGCTCTCCACATACAGTCCTCTTCCGATGACTCTCGTTTGTTGACCACGCCGCACCGAACGCAGCGAGGCAGTGAACGGCGGCGAGGCCCCGGACGGGAACGTCTCGGAGATGGGGAAACGCGGCAGTGGAGTCGCAGATTGAGAGGAGGAGAAGGGTTATAACTGGTTCTGTTGCGGCGTGGGGCTGTAGTCTGTGGAGAATAATAGGAGGTGCCGAGGGGTGGAGGGATAGCCTGGCCGGCGGTGGGGTAGCGCTTCGCAGCGATGCGTTCTAAGCAGATCCGCTAGCTGCCGGAGGCCGGACCAGGCGGTCCCGGCGACGCTGGAGGAAGAAGACGAGAGATTGAAGGTGCATGCCGGCCATTGGATATAAATCCAATGGTTGTGGATGACACAATCATTTGTTGACCAAGTTGACAACACCCTGCGTAGGCTTCGACCTATTGGCCCACATGTCAGCCTGCAAAAATGTGGCATATGTTTAACCCATGTTTTCTAGAATGTACAGTCCATTTGCTGGGCTGGGTGAACAAATAATTTCGCGTCAATCAGGCCCATTTATATTTTCTAAGAAATCCCAACCCATTTGCACTTCCTTGAAATACACGTATTAGGTGGGTTCGTTATATATATAATGTTATGTTAGAAGGAGCAATTAATATCAAAGAATAAACCGGAGAGGCACATTATATATATATATATATATATATATATATATATATATATATAAAATTAAGAAATTAGCGAGTTATTGCTCAAGATAAATATGAGCATGTTATTATTAAATTGGTCCTTAAAATCTTCGCAAGCTTTTGTACGCAATCACCAGGATTTCCTTGCCTGTGAGTCAAAAACAACTTGGATTTTCCTTGCCAACTTCCGTTAAACATTTACTTTTATAAGTTAATAACACGTCGGAAGTTTTTATAATGTATAGATAAGTCTCTATAAAACATAAATTGGACACAACATTACTTTTATAAGAGACCTGCGTTTTATACCCCACAGTAGGCATACCAGCAAGTTCACACACAAATACAAAAGAAAAGGTAAACATTCATATCAAACTCAGGTTCATGGGACACGTTCATATTCAGGGCCAACATTCACTATTAACAACTCAAAAGATTCATATATACACAAGCTCAGCATATCTATGCATCCAAATGATTGATAGATCACACGACAATATTCATACATAATTCACAAAAAGATTCAGATATACACATGTTCAATATGTTTATGCATCCAAATGATTGAAATCACATCCAATATGATCCATGGACGAACTTTAATTACCTAGGGTACAGACTGGTAAATGGTGTTCAATCGGAGGTACTTCTTGCTAGAATTAGTTCTTGTACGAGTAAACTTTCGAGTAGATAAGAGGCAGCACAGACAATCTGAACTTTGCTTGTAGGTTTATCCTCAAATAGTGGCCTCGTGCCGAGGGAGGTTTGAGCAACTTGGCCACTACTTTCATCCAACTAGTTTACTGGCTCATCTTGGTCCTGTATCTTGCCAAAATTCTACATTGCAGATGAGAAAGGAGGCGGTTGAGAAAATGAACCACCCAATTTTTTTGTGCAGTTCAACTGAAATGGAGCATCCTTGGCATGCAGAATGATTAAGTGCCAGATGAATATACGCGTCAACCAACTTGTCTGGAATCTTTAGACTCCATGCCATATAGTTCGCTACCATAGGTGCCGATAACCAAAAGGCACAAGTTGGGACCAAAGACTAGACTGCGTTTTTCTGGGCTATGCACCAAGCATTATTTTTGGCGTCCACTCTCCTAATACTTGGAGTTTGACAACTGGTTGACATTCGTTGATACTCGAATGAATATAGGCACTTCTTGTCAACATCGATGCTTGTCTGAGTGAGCTTTGGAGTACATAGCAGCAGCATACGTACCTGTCCATCTGATCATTTTGTGCAGTTCTACTGAAATCACCCGATGTAATGATTTTCCCGCGAGTTCAGGCTCCAAATTACTCCTTTATGAAATCGGCAAACAGTAGCACAATACCAAATTATCAATACATATGACAGGCACAATAATCAGGATAAAGACCAGTACCAACCTGTGTGAGGTAGGATATCAATTACTATTTCCTTTGACTGGAAGCCGAGATAAGCCAAGCGACTGACAGCAAAGGAAGAAAGCAAGCGGAGTTTAGCGACTGACAGGAAAGGACGGAAGCTGTCGAGGCAATGAAGCACCCAAAGTTTTTGTGCAGTTCCACCAAAATCGAGCATCCCTGTTGGCACATATATTGAGAGAGTGAGATTACTGTAATAGTGGGACTAGTTGACGAAACATACACTAACAAATAGAAGCACCCCCATTATCTTAATGGGTAAAGTTAGCAACATAGTAGTCTTGCTTAAAGAGTGGTATTAGTTTGTTTAATCAGTGCCAATTAGCTCAACTCAACACTCAAAGCATTGCCATTTATCATAGGTTGCAAAACTTTAACGTGCCAAGATAATGGAGTTTCTCATGACAGTAGCACTATACAAATTGAGATGACAACAAACTAATATGGATGAAGGCCTTAGGCCCGTACCAACCTGAGAAAGAAAATCTTATTCATGTAGTCCCATAAGAGATGATAAAGCACTCACTGGAATCACACGATAGTATATATTTTTGTGCACTTCAAATGTATGGTTGAAATCACTCTTGTTTACCAGTGCTGAGATTATATCGAAAGATTATCAAGAACTTCCAGCAGAGTTAAAGCACTGGCTGGGATACAGTTCATTGTATTGTCTTGTGTAGTTCCACTAAAATGTATGATTGGCACAACATGATCCCTGTTTGCACAAGTAGGAACAAGGTGAAACCTTCATTAGCTTAGTGAGAAAGGATAGCAAGACATTAGCATATTACTCAAACAGTAGCATCAAATTCATGATGGACAATACGCAAAACATTGCCTCATTGAACCAATGGCAATAAATTGACATGCAAAACAATAGCACTATTATGTCATGACACTAATAATATTCCCTCCCTGTCCACCACATGATTCACCTCCATAGACAAACATACACACGTACATGGTTCAGCATGGGGTCCTACTAAAGATTTGTCTAACTCCAACAGGAAAATTAGGCAGTAATAAATTAGTGGTACTTAAGTACTCCTAATTAATTAAGTGAGACAGCAGAAGTGGAAGGGCTCCCTGGGGGATCGTCTCACATGTAAGGTAGTCGTTGTCGGAGCCCTTGAATGGCCTCGACTGAGGCCTCTGGCTTCAGCAAGATCGCCTTGGCACTGTTTATTCTTCTTCTTCTTCCTCGTCATGCTCTGTTTCTCTTTCTCCTCACCAGTTGGTGAAACCAAGTACATGATTGGCCTTCTAATTCAGAACTGGTTTTGTCAGTGAGGGAGTACAAGTGCACTAGTAAAAAAACAGCATTATTTTCTCATGGCAGTCGGAAAATAGAGATGAACACATGCATTAAATATCATTCTTACCTAAAGGAAGGTTATGGCGCCAATATGGATGATGAGGATTGGAACACAGATCTCCCTTTGTGCAGTTCCACCAAAATGAACCAATTGTTCCATTTTGATATTCCAGTTAAACAGCACAAAAGTCACTTCTTTTAAGAAGAGTTTTGTGCAGTGCACCAAAAGGTCACAACAGCAACCAGGTGAATTGGATATCCCTGTTTGCACAAAAAGGCACAAAGGAAACAGTCAGAGTCTCAAACAGTTACATGCAAAAACATTTGGCTAAACTTGTCATGGCTTATAACAGTGGCATGGCTTCATTTTTACTAGGGACATTAGATTAAGAACATCTAAGGTTGCATTCGGTTCACAGGTTTGGTGCAGGATTTTCATAGGAACACAATTCCTACGGTATTCTTTCCCTTCCAACCATTCGGAACACGGGAAAGGTGAATAGTGTTTCATAGGACAACTGGTCTGGTAGTACTGATTCCATAGGATTAGAAACATCCACGCGCTGCTCATTTTTTGGGCGGAAGCCCGAGGCAGGCGCTCGCTGCCATGCGTTAGACAGGTTGCTGTGATGTGTTGCCGGAATAAAAAAATCAACCAATGTGTGGTACGTGAGGTGAGGACAAGAGTAGTCAGTATGCAGCTGAATAAACAAATATCATCTCATACTGCCAAGCATGCTACTCTAAAAAAACAAATCTGTACATTTCGTAGTCCATCCAAACACATTCTCTTGAGAGTTCCCTCCGGTTCGCTGTTCCATAGTTTTATACCTACATTCTTTCCTATTCCTCTATTTCCATCAAGACCTATGTTTTCTGCCCCTTTATTCCAAACGGAGCCTAAATATTTGGTATAAGGGCATGGGACAGTGGGTGCACCAGCAGTCCAGCACCATGTACGTAAACAGGGGCATAAAGTGGTGATTCATAGTTTATTGCCCCGAGAAACAAACATCCAAGAAACATATCTGGGTTGGTCCCATCTTTGTTCACTCTAGCCACCTACTCCTATGTGTGGATAGAAAATCTAGTCCTGGTCATACCACTGTGTACAGCGTTACCCCTATATTTCCCTTTTCGACCAAGAGACCGGTTGGATGACCAGTCTGTACTACTTTCACCCCCTTTCCTTCCTGTTTCTACCGAGTCCGATGTACATACTAAATTTCCCCACCCCCACTTTATTTCTCGTTTGAACCAAGGAGTACCAGATTCGAATCCATGAAGTAGCTTTACCTCTTACAATAGAAGAAAAATATATGTGACGTTGGACCATCTGATCGAGAGGGGCTGAGAGGTAGAAAATGATGCACATGCAGCGACGTAGCGAGCTGGGGAAGTAGAGCTAAGGCGGTTTCGAATGAAGATATACCTGAAGGTCGTCGGGATGTGGATAGGTGGGCGGCGGGAGGCCGGATCCGCCCACAGGCAATGACGAAGGGATCGGAGGACCTCCCGCGCCAGCGCTCGGCCAGAGATAACGGTGCGGCCGACAGTGGGTCTCCTCCCTCGCTGTCGACGACGGCCTAAACGCTGCCCCTCCTCCCCTTCACCAGGGGAGGGGGATACGTCCGGATCTGTAACCAGCGGTGAGGATAGAAAGCCAGTGTGTTTTGAAGGGAGAAAGACAGTGTTACTGCCCCTATCTTGTTTAGATATCGAGAGGATGAGAGTGTGTGAATAGAGCAACCCTAGCAAGCAAGCGCGGAGGCTCCGGCCTATATATACGTAGTGAGCAACCCTAGCAAGCAAGCAACCCCTATCTTCGTCAACTCGTACAAGACCGAGAAATTTGATTACTACAACGCCCTCTCCCTCGTGGACTGAGCTCCGGTGCCTTAACCGCACCTGCCTTTGGCTGCATGACAGGAGGGCAAACCACCTGTTGGACCCACCTGTCATAGACGCAAAGGCAGGAGGAGTAAGTAGAAGCTTTCGCTACACGCTATCCCTCCCGCACGAGGTGGACGGACATGCAGCAGTGGATTCGATACTGTAGAAGTAGGAGTAACATCATTGCTCGTCTTCTCGAAGAGGTGAAGAGCCAAGCGCAACCCGAACATGGCAGTTGTGAACGCTCGCGTGGTGCGGTTCCTTGGAGTACTAGCCAGGCTCTTGCATGAGACATAATTGCTATTGTTTAACAATTAAACTCCATTATCCATTGGTTGATACTCATTCTGCATAGGTCCACGCGCTTAGCACCTTTTCCTCCTAGGGTCACCAATGTTTTTTTGCTAATTAATAGCATTGCATGCAATGAACTAGCCATTGCAAGTCATTAAAAGCATGCACAACTCTCATCTCTTATTGGTTGATATGTCAAGAAACAAGAAACAAGGTAGAAGTTAATGCACCGCGCCTAAGTGTTTTGGGACTATTTGGTTTTCGTAAGATGACTTACACACATAGACGGAGAGAGTACTATAGCCCTGTAAACCGAAAAGGAGTATTTGCCTTTCTAGAGATTTCAACAAGTGACTAGACTACACCGTCTGCAGTACTCCCTCCCTTCCGGTTTATAGGGCTCAAATCTCAAATCTCATGAACCAAGGCATTTTGCCATTGGAGGAATGTATCTCGTACTTTACAAAACTACCCTAATTAAACTCATGCATTAATTACGTAGTTCTCTTGTTTTCCTCTCCGCCTTGGTCGCGGTGCACAATAGTGAGCACTCCTATATGACTAGCCGCTCTATCTACATGCGAGACATTTCAAAGCATCCGGGCCCGCGTGCCATCCACCAAATCACAGCGAGGTGCTACAGTCGAGACTCACCTGTCACCCCGGTGTGGCCGTCATGACCCGTCATATCACAAAACCCACACCTTTACTAGCAGTGGTAAGGTGGCCTCCAAGTTAGACTGGACGAAGCAACCATCATTTCACTGGAATGCTCGTTCAAGCCCTTTCTTCCCTTTATTGAAGAAAACCTCACTCCAGGCTACTCACTTCTGCCATTTTTCTTCTGTACCGACGAAGGAAAGGTGGGCGAATCAGTTATGTTGCTATATTTTCATTCCAAGAATCTTCTTTTTGCGAAGCACCGACCCATTCTCACATCCTATTCTTTTCCCGTTTTCATTGCAATTGTGGTTTCCTTTCGATTGCTTTTTGTTTGTCAGTTCACTGATGGATCCTGGAGCAATAGGCAAAGAGTTGCTGGCGGACAACTCACTAGAGACAGCGATCTCCAAGAAGCGAGCACCGACCAACGAGTTGACCATGTTGGCGGGCCAACCCATGGAGACGAAGAACTCCAAGAAACAAGCACTGGCCCAATAGTTGAGGACGTTGGCGGATGAACTCCTCAAAGAAAGTTGGAAGAACAGCAAGGGCCCCACCGTGCCTACCCCAGGAACTCTGATTGCCACCTATGTGAGGCTCAAGACCGAGTTTGAGGAGATAGTCGCCGTTGAGAAGCAGTATTCCCCTGGCAAGGTGATGGCCCCCCATCGAGGACGAGGAGATGGCCCCGGAGGGATGAGATCCCCCGGTGAGCTGCACAAGGTAAAAAATAATGGCTTATTACCATAGTTGTGGTTTTTGATTATTTGCAATGTGCTTGCTAATATGTTAGGGTTGTGCAGGTGCCGGTGGACGTCCTTGATGATTCCGATGTCGTGGCCCGTCCTGTTGGCATCGCCCCGGAGATCGATTCCGATGCCGTTGTCCATCCTATGGACATCGCCCCAGAGATCGAGTCCGATATCGCGGTCAGTCCTGCGGACATCGCCCCAGAAATCCATTCCCATGCCGCTGTCCGTGCTGTGGTCATTGCCCGAGAGATCGATGACAAGAAATAGTTGGTCGCACTAATCCTTCAGGGTAGTTTGCATTGCCCTATGTGTAATTACCAGAATGATGCGTGTTATCAAACCATCTTAGGGCTAGTGCACTGTCTTGTGTGGGAGGATCTTGCTACTTTTGTTTGATAGTGAATCATGCGATGAATCATGCGAACCCTCTCCGAGTTATGGAAACAGATGTATCCTCACTAGCTTTTGATGTAATATATGGCATGCTTAGATGTAAGTTTGAACTGTTTATCATATCAGTAGGGCTTCTTTGATGATTCTTGGTGTTAGTAGGCTAGCTACTGTGCGAGCTATAGTACTTGCAAAACACTCACCGAAGAGAAACGTTGGGGCTGATAAGCTTGTGGTACGCTTATACTTATCCCTCGTCGATCGACCAATAGCCCTAGCTCCTAAAATTGTAGGCTTAGCGATTGATCAGACAATAGTCGACATACATTCAGGCCTCATTTGGTTCATAGGGTAGGAAAATCCTAGCAAAAATACAGAGTATGTGCATCACAAAATCATAGCAGTGCAGAGACGTACTCCCTCCATTCCAAAATAGATGACCTAGGCGGGCTAGTTTGGCCTAGTGGATTTCAGTGATATGACGTGGTACAGTGCCGTCCAGTCTTCGCGTGTGGTAGCAGTATTGCGGGTACAGTAAGTTTTCTTGAAGAAGCGGAATTCAACGAAGTCATGATGGTTCCTTCGTCCGAACAACTTACAGTGGGAAAGGTTGGGCCTGCGATACGACCGGGGTAGACCAGGATAATTTTGTGCATGGCAGGTGGACCAGGATGGTCGACATCCCACATGTCGGCGAATGAAAGTATTCTTTCTTATATAGAGGACGAGCAACGAGTATTCATTGTTTATTTTTGATGAAAGCTATTGTCTCCACTGTTAGACGGAGGAGTGTGAAACACGGCAGCCCAGTGAACTTGGCATGTGCACCACTCCCACCTTCCTCATGTAATGCCCAGGTTACAGCTTTTTCTCACTTTCTCTCTATCTATTTCCTCTCAAATGTTTTTTACCTTTCTTTTTTAAGACACAATTGTTTTTATGCCTTTTTTAGAATAATCTTTTTATACCTAGGAGCACGTGTAGAGACGGGATCTTGCAGATCCCACTCTTTGACTTTGTCAATGCCTCTCTCTCCTCCACATAAGGAGTACTACTTGCTATGCATGCATGCGGCGGGCAGCTGGCGTCTTGAGGGGCCAGGGCGGTGAGAGCGGGCTCTGGAAGCAGTCTGGACTCCAGCATGGCCCACCTCACATTATCACCATATATTTCTTGGAGTCCGTGCGCGGCAGGCGGGCGATATCTTCTCCCTCCCCTGTTTCTCTCTTCTCAGCCGATGACCGCCGAGCGATTAGATTTCGGCTATCGACGGTTTATTCAATTATGGTTCCACATGTCAGTGAAATTGCAAGACAACGCGTGTCCCCTCTGGTGAGCGGCGTGCAAGCCAGACTGTCGGGGTTGCGACGCGTACGAGTCGTAAGTGTGCTGCCTTTTCCTTTAGAACTTGCGAAGCGTAACATTTTCGCGCGATCGATCGATAGAAATCCAGAACAAAATGACGAGGGCGATGCTTTCCCGCTCGTTAGGTGGGCTAGTTCGAGTGATATGACGTGCTACAGTGCCGTCCACTTGCTCCATTTTTATGTAAGCAAGAGTTTACACTCTTACGCGGGAGGAGTGCGAAACACCGCGGGTCTGATTTTGATCGAGGGATAACTGTTCCCTGCCAAATAATGGAGGATTGTTAGCGATTATAGCATGATAGTTAGGGCATCTCCAGCGCTGGCCCACAAATTTACATCGGCATCTGTCTAAGGACACTGATGGATGCCATCTGATGCTGCCCGCATACCTTTTGACAACTATATGAACTAACAGGTTGAAATTCGTGAAACAAAGCAAATTTCAAATTGACCGGATGAAATTCATTACATTTCGAGAACTTTTCCTATAAACTGGATGAAATTCATTACATATTTCGCACAAACCGTACTAAAACCTACTGTAAACCTAATCTAAACGATCGCCGGGCCCTGAACACCATGTCCGACCATGAACCCGAGAAAGCCGGCCATTGCCTTTGCCTCCTCCTTATCCGCCTCGATAACCTCCTCCTCCGGAGCACAAGGTTATGAAGATTTCCGCCTCCACGCCGCCATCAAGCGGCTAATCGGCCGCCGATTTTTATCCCACCAAGCTTGGCGTCGACTGAGTGGAGGAGCGGTGGCCTTCCTAGGACCAGAGCGGTGGCGACCTACCGTGTACTACTCTTCCTTGCTGCCGGCTGCGCCCGCGCACGCTCGGCGGAGGGCGGCCGGGGGGAGCTGGCGATCTCCTTCGTCTCCTCCTGCGAGAGTACGTACAAGAGAGCTTTGGAGCACGCCCGGAGCGGAGCCACCGTTGTTCTTCGTCTACTCCTACGACAGTACGTCAAAGAGATCTTTGGAGTGACCGGAGGCCATGGTTGGAGTGGTTCCAACAAAAGGAAGGGACCGGAGGAGAATGAGTGTGGGTCTTTGGCTATGGCTGGGAGCTGGGGCTCAAGTTAATATAACGGGCGAATGGCAATGAGCCGTGGCAGACGGATGGATGGCTGGCAGCGGAGTAGGTTCGTCGGCAGCCGTGGCGTCATTAACGCGGAGCAGTCGCTTGCACTGGGATGCCGCGCGGGTGGCGCTCTCTCGGCCAGTGCGCTGCTGCAATGCCAGCGCTAGTGAGAGGCCGCGTCGGGCGTGAATGCGGACGCTGCTTCAGTGAGTTAACCGCATGTGCGTTGTCTCACGAACATGTGGGCCCAACGGGCATCAGGCCCGCATGTCAGTGACACACCAAGTGCACCTGTAGTTAAGGATGGTGAATGCGGCATTGAAGTTCTGGAGAGACGGTGATCGTTTCAGGCGGGACGCGCTCGCTAGCGATGGAAGGGGTTTTGGTAGGCCTGGGCGGTCAAACGCTGGCATGGTGGTAAAATGTGAACTCATGGATGACGAGCCTTTGAAGCGTATGCGGCACGTATTGACAACTAGGCGTCCATGCAACCGCTCTTGTCGCCAGCTAGCATTCGATGACCACCATTAGACACCACACAACCATACATAACTTATGAATAATGGACGAATCGTTTAGACACACACTCGTGTGCAGTGGCACTATGATCGGTTGCTCACGATAGTACATACTCCGCACCATAGTACCCTCTCTAGCTAGGCTATTTTATAGATTGTCATTGTGATGGACGATATACATGAGCAAGGTGCCGAGTCACGAGTATGACCGTTGGTGTTGAGCCAGGTGAATACATGCTCGGTGTTCGCGGAGGCCTCCAGCAAACATCTAAACTATAATGTCACATACACATAATTTTGGTTTTTATTTCTTTCTTCACTGACAGGTAGGCCCGCATAGATAGATAGATAAAGAACACGAGCTGATGAGGCGCATGCGGACTGTTTGACTGGTCAACCAGACAAATACAGAGCTATACGCTGAGCCAGTGACCGTATAATCACCATATCTCATATACAATGATCAAAGTGAGCTATCAAGACAAGTTCGATGACCGCCAATGCATTTTACTTGGTAATAAATGACCAGGATTGAAGGGGAATCCAAATTTGCTTCGTCTTCTGTCCTTGATCTCTTGACAAACCAATGCACTATACGGTTGTCCGGCCACTCCACCCCAGAGCTCTCACCAAGCATCGTTCATGCCACCGCGCCGCACACTAACCGGTAAGGCAGCGATGGCATCCCGCCGCGCTGAGTTCCTCGCCACCCACGACCGCACACAAAATGGTACAAAAGCGATGGTATCCCGTCGTGCCGAGTTCATCGCCACTCGCGACCTCATAACTATGTGGGAGGAATTTGATGATGCCAAGGCTGAATGGGTGGTAGAGCAAGAGGCGGCCAAAGCCGCACAGACGGAGCGGAAAAGTCAGAAAGCACTCAAGAAAAGAGAGACCCGTCACCGCAATAAAGAAAAGGACGCACGCGCTGCTGCGGAGAGGTCGGCGGAGATCCAAGCACGGAGGGGTGTCGCCGACAAAGCCGGGAAGGAGAACGACGGCGTCTGGCCAGCATGTGAGAAGTAGTAGTACTAGTAGTTAGTGTGTGTGTCTGTGTCTGAGTATGAGCATGTACCAATACTAGTACTAGTTACTACTGTAGTTTTTAGAGCAAATTACCAGTACATTAGCCTAGACTAAATGGAAAAAAATCCTATCCTAAGCATCAAATGGCATTTCTTTCTCTATAGAAATTGAGATGCATGTCATCTCACTTCCTATGATTTTCATATTCCTATCCTATGAATGAAAGGAGGCCTCGGTTGGAGTAACTACTGTAGCTAGCAGTACTGCTGGTACAGTAGTTTTCTTCAAGAAGCGGAATTCAACGAAGTCATGATGGTTCCTTCGTCCGAGCAATTTCAAAGTGGGAAGTGGGCGTGTGATTTGATGGCTCATTAGTCATTGTTACTATGGCGCGACGACCTGGGTGACTCCCTTGGAGTTCTGCGTGCATGGCAAGTGGACCAGGATGGTCGACGTCCCACATGTTGGCGAACGGAAGTATTCTTTCCAATATCGAGGAGCAAGGAAACCGCGTGGTATAGTATCACTACTGATTGGTTCGCAAAAAAAATAGTATCACTGCTGATTTATAATTATTTTTTATTTCTGAACAATGCTAGTGTTTCAACTCTTACGACGAAGGGTGCCAAACACGACACGTGATGGATGTCCCACACGTCAGCGAAAGGAGTGGGACATGAACAACGTGGTAGATCCCAGCGTAAAAAAAACAGCGTGGTAGAGCGTCTCCACTTCTTCCACTTCTGGGTCGGAGACCACACGTAGTAGTACTTAGTGGTATGAACGATACAAAGTGCGACCTGGAGACTAAGACATGTCTAGTTGGAAGGTGTCGAGGCATACACGTAAACAAATATAAAAGTTAATATGTGCCTCCAACTAATATAGTAGTAGTAGAGTACTTAGGCACGTACTCCATAACATCACCGTGCATTGCACGTACAATATTTAGTGGTAGTACGTAGTAAGAGACAAATGCCGCCCAAGAGTTCCCTTCTCGACCCACTTTTGGGTGTTTGGTAGAGTGTATGGAGGGTGCATGAGTCCACACTAGTTTAGCACAAATACACTAGAAGCATGCATGAAGAGAGCATGCATGAAGAGGGGTGTTGAGTTGAGCATGCATGAAGAGGGAACAACTATGCTGAGACAAGAACGCAACCAAACACACCCTATATGCCATGCATGTTCATACCATTTGTGCCTTTCTACTTCACTTACTGCGCTACATTACTCAGGTTCGTACGTCCACTCATGGGTATATGTTCGTCTCGTAGTTCCAGTTCCACGTGTTCTTCATATAGATGGAACGATACTTGCATAACACGTGCACCTTGATGGTAGATGTCTCGCGTGTTGGCAAAAGGATGAACAAAGCTCACGTAAAAAAATAGAGTGGAAGAACATAGATTCCGAACGACCGAGAAGGAGCAAGGAACCTCGTGGTGGAGCGTCTGCACTCATAATATTTAATGTTATTCAGCGATATAAAATTAGCCAATCATCTCCACAGTGGACTGGAAGAGTACGAAACACGGCAGCCCAGTGTAGTTACATCATACTAGTACATGGCTAAGCCACGCTATCACCATATTTCTTGGCTTTTGTGCGACACCTATCCCTAGTAATCCAGCAGCCTGTATCGCTTCTCCCTCCTCGTCTCTATCAAAGTGCGGCGGGCTGGCGTTTCTGCCGTCTATTGAGGTCAGTTAACTATCACATGTTAGCGACATGCCAAGAGCATTCTAAACAAAATTCCTTTCACGTTCCGTTTTCAAAAAGAAAAAAAATCCTTTCATGTACGAATTTTCCTGTATGCTTTGAGCAACTTGCATGTCCTATACTGCTCCTGTTTGATACTCTAACTTAGCTAGAGGTTAGAGTAACTCATGACTAACCCTGAACTAACTGTAGCCAAAGAGGTGTTTGGGTGACAGGGTTAGATTGGCAATAAATGCACTTCGTGGAGAGAGAAAAATGATTTTTCAGTGGTCCCAATGAGAACTATCTCCAGTTAGCACCTCTTGGGTGGGATATATTTTTGGTGGGTTCAGTGCAACTTGCTCCAATTTAAACCCTCATGCTTGGATACTTTAGGGCTATTTGAGCCCCAACTAGCTGAAACTAACTCTAACCCATGGATCGAAACAGGGCCTATGGCCAGTCTCGACGCGGAGCAGTCGCATGCACCGGGAAGCGGCGCTCTCTTGGCCGTCGCGCCACTTCAAAGCCGACGCTAGTGATAGGTTGGCTCCGCTCTGGCCGGGCATTAATGCGGCACTAACACTCTAGGGCGACGCTGACCGTTTCACACGGGAAGCGCGCGCTGGCAAGGGAGTATAGGTTTTGAACCGTTTCAGGTGTAGTACTGGTAGTTTGCAAAACTACTCAATTATTGCACTTAGTTTCCTAAGAAATTATGGTAAAAAATGTTACTCCACAGCCCGCTTACCTTCTCCTTCCTCTTCCACCGCCCGCGCACGTCCGCGGAAGCGACTAGTCAACCCTTATATAGGAGTGCTAGCACAAAAAGATGCATGCATGACCACTAAAATTTCCATATTAAAGCGTCGCTCTGGCAGGAGTATGGTGTATGTTGTTACCTTCGGCCGGCCCATGGCTACCGGGCGACGGCGACCAGAGAAGAGGCGGCGGGAGGGGAATGAATGCAGCTATTGTTTGGGTTCGCCTTCCGGCTTAAATAAATGCGTAGCATCATGTGTACCCGCGGGTGCACAAATTGTAAGATACGTGTCTGCTCAAGTGGGTGTCACGTAACTGGTGTGTGTGTGAGAGAGATTCTGAGAGACAGAGTGCGTGTGTGCAACTCTAATCTTCAGACATGTACTCAACCTTTTGCATCGGGATATAAGTATAATGGTATTTACTTTATCTAGTGATTTACGTGGCCATGTTAACATGGTTGTGTCAAAAAAATGTCACTTCCTGCTCGGGATTTGCGTTATATAATTACAAGCAAGATTCTCATGCATTGCACGGAACATCAATATGCATTTTTTTACAGAACACCTGTTGTGATTGACCCATGCAGGAGTAATCCCATGTGTAAAAACTAATGATATCTCGAGAATTTTATCGAAAAATTGGTATCTCGAGAATGTCATCGAAAAAATGAAAGATGAGAGATAAGGCGAGGAGTGGAGCGTGGTGGTGACTGGTGGTCGGAATGGGCAGGGGCATGGGTATGGATGGCGCCGGCAGGCGGCAGCGGCCACCATGCATGCTAGATTGTTCCAGAGACTTATTACTTTTTTAATTGTTGAGCAATGAGGTTGCGGGAGATAATGATGTGGAGAGAGGTGCGTGTATCTTTTGTAAAATTATCATAGTTTGCTTTCTATCCTCAGATATAGATCATACGGTTTGTATTACAAGATGGCAGGCACACCATCACCGCCAACTCGTTTTTTATAAGGGTAATGATGATAAGTTTGCTGACTACTAAAGTAAAGTGGAATTTGTCCATGTTCTGCAAGTAAATAAAGCTGATTGTTTATCATACGAGTAAGGTTGGATGAAGGGTGGTAGGAACAAATGCTCCGCCTAGAGCATGTGTGTGTGAGATGGAGTCTTAGTGTGTGTGGTGTGTGTGTGTGTGTGAGAGAGAGAGAGAGAGATGGAGTCTTAGTTTGTGTGTGTGTGAGAGAGAGAGAGAGAGATGGAGTCTTAGTGTGTGTGGGGGGCGTGCGTGCGTGCGTGTGTGTGTGTTTGTGTATGTCAGAGAGAGATAGATGGAGTCTTAGTGTGTGTGGGGGGTGCGTGTGTGTGTGCGTCTGTGTGTGTGTGTGTGTCGCGGGGTCCTTTGTGGTGGATGTAATTTAGGTGTGCATGGCTTCATCATAGAGAGGTGATGTGTATGGCAAAGGCCACCAACGATGGGGTGCGAGAGAGAAAATGCTCGTAGAGAGGGAAGAGTAGGTGTGTGTGCGTGAGAGGAGTCGACTTCGAGAGAACGTGTTTGTTCGAGAGACACCGAGGAAGACTACTATATATCGATGGTGCATGTAGGCGAGAATTAAACAAAGGGATGGTCTTATTAGTTTCGGGGATATAGGGGAAGAGTGAGAGGCGGGGGGTAGCTAGAAGGAGATTGGTAAGTGTGAGTGTGTGTTTTACCCATCCAGGCGGAAGTTATGTGCACAAAAGAGGAGAACGATTCGATGTGGCATTAGGATTGAGGGTAATTAACTACGTATGGAGACATAGAGACCTTGAACGTGCATGTGTGAGAGGTATACATGTATACGTGGGATGTGTGTGTGTGCGTGCGCGCATGATCGAGATAAAAGAAAGAATACATAAGTCATAAGATCAACGACATGGGAGAGACGGATCAGTATGACAATATGCATGCATGTGAGAATGCAGGGAAGAAGGCCCGACAATTGAGCATGTGTTTTTGTCTTTAAGAGATAGTGGCGTGGGCTGGAGCATGCATCTATGGCGAGCAGAGGGAGTGAGGCGCAACGATTGTGCAAAAGAGACCAACCTATAAATGCATATGTATGGAGAGACATATATAGTGTGGGTGATAGGAAGCAAGACTCCATACATCCGCTAGTTTACAGAGATGGAGATGCTAGCTAGAGGGACATCCGCTAGTTTGGGTGTTGGAGATGACCGTCGGGTGGTTCAAAGGGTGAAGTTATATATGTGTGTGAGAGGGCACTTGACTGCATGTAGAGAGAAACATATGTAGTGTGCGTGATAGGAATCAAGAGTGAGGGCGAGAAATAAGGTTGACGGAGAAACAAATAAATAGAAAGATAAAGATGCTAGCTAGTGTGCGTTAGAGATAGGAGTCGAGTGGATCAGAAGGCTGGGTTATGTGTGTAGGTGTGAGAGAGATAGAGAAAGGGTGCGTGTGAGTCACATACAAACAGATATTAGAGAGAAATGAGATCCAGAGAGATGGAGTTTTGTGTCTGCGAGAGAGAAAGATATTTCTCAACGGGAGTGATAGCTAGAGTGACATACGAGGGAACCCAAGATATCTCTAGGGAGAGAGGGTGTGTGTGAGCGACATACAAGAGAACAATGGAGAAATATGAGACCCTGGGAGACAGAGTTTGTGTTTGTGTGTGAGAAAGAGATATTGAAGAGGAAGAGTCATAGGTTCTCATATCTAAGGAGCGATAGACATCTTTGTATGAGGGGTGTGCGAGTGGCACACATGGGAATAGTAGAGAGAAATGAGACCCCGGTGGAAAAAGTTTTGTGTTTGTGTGAGAGAATGAGATTCCACATGGAGAATCATAGTTAGAGACACTTAGCAGGGAGCGAGATATACTTAGAGAGAGATAGAGTGATGAAGGTCGAGGGAGAGAGTACCGTCAGTGTGTTACGAAGATAAAAGATCATTGTCGACATACAAGTAGCACGAGAGATACCTGAGAGATGATGAACGCGTATAGGTTCAGAGAGATAGTCCTATATAAGTATGAGTGATAGCTATATGAGACAAATATCTAGATTAAAGGGGGTTCAAATATTTAAACTGGAGATTACGACATCGATAATATCATAACGCAAATTGGTGTATCAAACATGCATATTCATTTGAATTTGGGCACACGTGTAATGTTATATAGTTTATCAATATTGGTGATCCATAGATTCTTCAATTACAAACAATGCAAGGTTTATATGCAATTAATGTCTAAACGGGATTACACTATATGTTGCATGTGTGAAACACATTATACATGTTTGAGAAGTAAAAAAGACCCGCATGAAACACACATTAATTGGAGACAGATAGCGAGGAATGCATACATTGGATTTCAACATAAAGTGGTTTCAAATATTTGAAAATCCAAATTGATGGATACAACCTTATGAATCTGAGATCATGCCATTTGTAAACCATATTTATGTATAAATGGTGTTGTGCTTTTGAAAGTATATATTAAAAAATGATGTATATAGAATGTAATTCCAATTGAAAATGGATCCCGCCTGGAAAAAATAGAATACAAACGGGATTCGAATTGAGTTGGCACTGTAAACGTGCACTCTGCAAAATTTGAACGAAGCGGGGAAAGTCGCAGTAACTGCCCGAAACCAAAATCTGCGAGATGGAAATCACTACTGCCTATCCCTGCCACGCAAAGCCTATCTGCTGGATTTCTATAGGTTTCGATGCGGGTAGGTTTGTAATTTCACCCAAACGTGACGTAACCGCCTCTCACCCGGATTCATACACGGTGGGCGGCAAAACATAGTGTGTCCTCGGCCGAAATCGACTCCCTCCCCGATTCATATTGATACACGGTGGGCGCCAAAAACAAACTCTCGTCGGCAAATATTCGGTGTATGCGAGATTACTATCCTATCCCCAACCGACTAATGTTGCTGTGATGTAGTACAAATTTGAAACGGGGGCTAAGTTTGTAAATTTCCTCGCATTTGAGATAAGCGCGACCTGAATACATGGTTCCCCCTTCCTCTCTACCTCCCTTTTCCCCATTCGTACTCCGTGGGCGCCAAAACACCCTCTCCACCCCACCCTCCTCCATCCGCCGCCGTCTGCCACCCCATCCACCGCCGTCCTCCTCCACCATGCCGGAGCTGATACCCCGGTGCCGCCGTCCATTACAACAGATCGACCTCTCTCATCCACGGCTTCGGACCGGGATCCTTGCATCCCATCCTCTCGCTTCATCCCCGCCGTCGTCCACCTTGGCGGCGCCGCTCCTACGACCGTCTCGTCCACCGCGCCCCACCGCCACCATCTACACTCCTAGATCTGCTTCCACGCCGCCGACAGCCATCGCTACCGCAACATCGTCAAATTCTCAGCAGATGCGTACACGGCGCCGCACCAGAGGCGTTACTCTTTTGCTCAACTTATTTATCGCAGCAAGAAAATAGGTCTCCACTGCTTTACTCTGATTTCTTATCTTGGTTGCGAAGTTTCCTTTGTCCGGTTTGCACCTTCATATCCGCCATGGCACGCTCAACACTATACTCCCAATGCTTATGGTTTTCCTCTTTTATATTCCACACTAGTTAAATCACAGTAGACTAAATTTCAAAATTGGGTCAGTCGATTTTTCAGAGCTCGCCGGAGTTCGCCGGTGCGATCGAAGGGGCTCGGGTGGTTGTGGGGCCTCGCCGAATGAAGAAAACTCGACGCGGGTAGGGGTTGGGGCGGGGGTGGGGGTGGGGGTGGTGGAGGAACACAGGCGGTAGGGGCCGGTGGTCCGGCCGGCGGCCCGTGCGGTGTTCTGTATGGGAAGAATCAGAGACGAGGAAGAAGAAGGGTTAGGAGATGTAGGATCTTCATCCAACCGCATGAAATGGTCGAGATACAGCTGTGAGTTGCATTCTTAATGCGCTCTGGTTCATCATGTATGGGCACTGCGCAACCAACATTTTATTATCCAAAATCTGCTTGCTCTTCTTTACCATGTTCCTCTTCCGTTCTTCTTTAATATGTACTCTCTCCATTCCTAAATACAAGTCTTTGTATAGATTCCACCATGGACTACATATGGAGCAAAATGAGTGAATCTACACTCTAAAATGTATCTAGATACATCTGTATGTGATCCATAGTGGAAATCTCTACCAAGACTTATATTTTGGAATGGAGGGAGTATGATAGTAGTACAGTATGTTCCTTGTACTGAAGATGAGCAGGGACATTTGCAATGTAGAGGTCTATACGGTCGGTTGTGATGGACACTTTGAGCCTCTTTGATTAGTATGATCTTGTAAACATAGGAATAGGATTTGTAGTGGCCTGCCCACTTGAATCCTATAAGAATAGCAAGGAAATACGGGGAGCCGTGTCGCCTTTGAGGGTTACACTGATATTAACAGTACGGCACCTTCACTTGAAGAGAGCTGGTATCCGAAGCCTTTCTAGCCGTACCGGCAATACTAGCACATATATTCCAGCAAGTTCCACTTTGCTGATTTTACTCTGATGCTTAAGGTTTTCCCGTTATATCTACACTATGATCTGTGTTGCTACTTTGTGTCGCACTAGCAGCAGTCCACTCTTGAAGCTAAACACTGCAATGACTTACAAAATTGGCACCAAGGCATTGAATGCCATTCTGGATGCAATAAAACTCATACGCTCCCCACCCGTTGATTCTTGTTCGGAATATGATCCTAATGACTATTCTAACCTCGAGGAGTCAAAGACAGATGGCCTGTCCTGTTCACCCATCAAGGTGTTTGTTCTAATTTGGCAATGTTTTATTGATTGCGGGTATCTTGCATATGTTGTCTTGCATTTCTTCTACTTTGTTGCACTGCCATCTGCTTAGTTTACTCATCATATATGTCGAGATGCCATGCCCATCCATTATCAATACATATTCCATCTGTCATCATACCATGTTTTTTCACACAAATGTTGTTCTTGTGCATCAGACATCAAAAAGGAAGAGGGTGATTGCCGAACCTGAAGGAGCACCAACAAAGTCCTTGAAAAACATGCTGGTGCTGGAGAAATCAGACAGCACCCCACTTATATTGGCTGTACAACTAGTGACACAAAACGTAGGACCGACTCCAGCAGACTCTACCCATACTTCACTGGCCACACCACTAGCCCCACCACACAGGACCTGCACTCCAGCAAAAGATATATCGATTTCATTTGCCATAGCACCAGCTGTACCACAAAAAAATCCCACTCCAGCAAAAAGTACAGCAAGTCCACCGGCCGAAGACCTATCCCAACTTCAGAGACGGCCAATTCCTGCAGACTGGAACACCATTCCATTTATTCCCAGTTTAAAAGACAATGCTTTCAATGTTGTTAGGGACTACATGCATATATTCCCATCATGGGAAGATTGTTGTGAAGACAAACACCATTTTCACATCTTCCTGTCCAACTTACGTGTAAGTGCTATTATTCATGGTTATTATTTTCCTGTTTTCCGCTGATTGAACACATCAATGATTTACATTACATTGTTGTAACTAGGCGAGGGTCAATCTGGATAGTCATGACGAGCAAACCTTGCTTGTTCTTTTCAAGGAAGCATTGCAGCAGTATCGGTGTTACCTGAGGAAATCACACTTTGATGGCAAGTCTATAAACGAATTTCCGGTGAAGTCTCCTGTGCTAAATTTAGAAGACATTGAATGGAAAAACCTTGTTATGCACTGGTCTTGTTCCCAGGATGAGGTACTATCTATGAAATCACATGACAATTTGAACTTCTACTTTTCCGCATGTGCCTTACGGATCTTTTTTGCAGGAAATCTTCTCGAAGAATAATTCCCGTTTGACAAGAACGACAGGATATCGCAAATATGCTGCCCGCTGCTTTGCTCTTGTTAGTAATTGTTGTCCTGTATCACTTTACTTGCATACATACCTGGTTCATTATGTGACAACAGTATGCATGATATCTTGCTTATCAATTGTTCGCTCCAAATTATCTGATCTGTATGAATGGTTACATTAGTGTAGAATATATCCAATGCCAATGTTTTTTTAGCTCTGCATTGTTCTTGTAAGTACATGATGTGCTTTACTAGTGTACTTATAATGACACGTAGTTGTTCATGTACCATCACTCTGCAGCTTATTTTCCTTTGCCCTCCATTTTCTACACATCAGATCTATATTTACTCTTACCATAAGGTTGGTACTGAAGAAGTTTAGCTGTGCATTGCTCTTGGTTGTACCTTTGCTTGTATCGCTGCACTTACATTTATTGCTACTTGGTTATGTAGCATCACTCTTCATCTTATCTTAAATATTCTCCATTTTTTTTGTATATTATCACATCTATATTTACTCTTAACAAAATGTAGAATAAAGGCAATGCTTTTGAAGAAGATTCTGTGGTAAAGTTCTTGAATTCCCCCCCCCCCCCATCAGCATGGACAAGGCGTTTAGAGAGCCTGTATTCACCAATAATGTAAGTTTGTCCATCTCAAGCCTTCAAACTTTGTTGTATATATTTGGTTAGGCATGACTGCGACAGCTGTTTATTTTTGGTGTTTGCATCAAGTTGCTTGTTAAAAGTTTATTATGTAGTTCATAAACAAAAGTTTGTCCTTTCTCAATTTAAGTTTTTAGTTGTACAACCAAGTTCCTTCTTCATACCATGTAAATTAAACTATACAGAGCAAGTGATCTTCTTTTGCACTGCATGTATGCTTCTGTTCTTCATCCGTAATCCAGTCACTACTAGAAAAAGGGCTACTAATGGCGCACCCAATTTGGCCATTAATGGCGCATTAGTGGTGCGCCATTACTAGCACGCCATTAGTATCTGGTATTTACTAATGATGCACCACTGGTGCGCCATTAGTATCTGGTATACTAATGGCGCACCACTGGTGCGCCATTAGTATAGGGCACGGTGCGCCATTAGTATGCCTCCCAGGGGCCATGTATAGCCAGGTGCTTTGGCATACTAATGGCGCACGACAAGAGGATGCGCCATTAGTAACCTCGGCATACTAATGGCGCACTGCTTAAGGATGCGCCATTAGTATCCTCTGGCATAATAATGGCGCACTGTTATGTGATGCGCCATTAGTATGAATATTAGGGTTTTTTTAATTTTTAATTTTCTGTTTTTTTGCACAGGTTACAAAATGGATAATTGGACAAAATATAGACAACACACATCAACAACAGATTCATCGAATACAATAGAAGATTAGTCTCTGAATACAATTCATCATATTAGTCTCCGAATACAATTCATCATATTAGTCTCCGAATTGAAAAGACCGAACAAAGATAGAACATTATATTACAAGTCTCGAGACCGCGAGTAGCGAGTTTGTCTTCACATTACAAGTCGATATCGATCATCTAAACTACCATCACATAGAAGAGAGCTGCGGTCATCACGATGAGCATCATCACGATGAAACTCGTCTTCATCCGGTTCCTCCAACGCTCCCTCCCCTCTCCCGCTAGATAGCGGGCGTATCTAGATTCGGCCTCGACCCTAGTGGTGTACCCTTTGTAACTGTTACCGCTGAATCGGTGAACCTATCTCCGACACTCCTCCCAATCGTCGTAGACTCCGGGAACCTTACCCTTCTAGACGACATACGACGGCATAGCTATGCATTAGCCAAACGAAACGTTAGTACCAATTCACAGACAATACATAAGCAATATATAAGTATGCAACAGAACGATCGGAAGAGAAAAGCAAGACATTAATAGCATCGATTACATCTAAGTTGAACGATTCTCGAAACCAAAGAGACATACTACAAGTTCATTAAAGTTTAATTACAACATGAGCCAATCGATGTTTCATAACTAGACACAGCATCACTGCTTTCGACTCGACTCAAGGGACCGGAGCGTGGATGAAGTCGCCGTGTATCATGGGAGTCATGAAATTACGGGCGTTGTCAGCCTGCATTTGTAACATTCCGTCTATCTCACTGTTGGACGGTTGATTTCTGAGGTAGAACTGCCCCGAGGTACGAAGGACATCTTGATGGATGATTTCCGCAAACTCCGACTGGATGCGAAAGAATTCTTGTCTGATGTCCGCGTCCTGGATTGCCGACATGCTCGCGGCCCAATCTTTTGAGTTTACTCGGTAGCAGAAGTTGATGATGGTCCCGTACGATCGCCCGCATGTGATGGATGGCGTAGTAGGCACCCTTCTAACCGCCAGGCGGCTGCTTGACGCAGCAGAATGTCATATTGTGGGAGAACACGTGCTTGTCGTACTTACGAATAGGCCTGTTGAAGGTGCCTCCAGATTGGGCGTAGCCGGGGAGAACATCGTCAAGAACCTTCTTGACATTTGTGTAGTCTACGTTCGACTGACGGTCCGGGTCGAATATGTGGCCATGGAATATTTGGGGCTTAGGAGGATGAGCATGCAATGTGTGTCACTGCAGAAAACACGGAATGCTAAAAGAAAAACGATCAAAATCTAAGAATTCGTATGTTACGGGGCGGTTGAGGGGAGGACTTACTCGGGAAAGTAAGGCACGAGGAAGTTATCCTTATCTGGGTTTGCCAGAATGACGCCTTTGAGGTAAGAACTCACGACTTGCCGGTCCCCAGCGCTGCCCAAGATCTTGGCACGCATGTAGAAGGGGTCGACTATCACGATGTCCGGGGTCTTGTCGCGAATGATCCGCATCTCCATACTCAGTGAAAATAGCCGAACGAAGGTGTAGTGCAGCGGATGAAGGTTCAACATAGCGTGGATGTCATCAAACCGCAGGACGATCGTACCCCCGATGGAGTTATCCACAAAGCCCTTGCCCTCTGGCACCTTGGCCACGAAAACCGGCTATGCCACATCCTTCTCTCTGAGACGCCGCTTCTCCAAAGAAAGAACACTGTCATGCAGACTCCGCATAGCACCGACTGCAACATCGAGCATATTTCTCGGTAGCATCGGCCTACCCGCCACATGCACCCTCCTCATTAAATCCTCAGGTGAAGGTGGCCCGTCCTGAGCACGGATCGTACTCAGTGCCGGCTGGCCCGCACCCTTGTTAGTCTTTCTTTTGCGTGCCTTCTTCTTCTCCTGTAATGGGACCGAGTTCTGCTCATAGACCGCCTTCTTGAGTGTGTTGGGGCTGAGAATATTTCGCACCTCGCCTATCTGAGGCTCGGTGAAGTCAGCAGCTGGAGGCGTCTCCTGAGAGTTGAACGGCAGACGACGCCTGTTGCAACTTGGCTTCTCCGCGGTACCAGCTAGATCGCGCACGTCTTCTGTTGGGTTGGGTTCTTGAGAAGGAGGCCCCATGAAGTTGCCATCGTACCCATGATCGGCAAAGTACCGATCGACGTTGGCAAATGTATCATCGTCGTCGTCATTCTGATCCTGTGCCATATGCATGTTTGGATCCAGTGGCATAGGGATGTCCGGCACCGTTGCGGCGGTCTTGCCATGGGGCCGACTTGGCGCCGGCACGACTGGCGGTGTTGTCTTTGGGGTGGTGTCCCCCGCCCCCAAACGAATCTGGCTCTTCGGCCAAAGCAGGGGCTGGCTCAGGCAGGCGCTGAGGGTCATCAAGTCATCATCGTCGGCCCCGACGGGTCGAATCGGAGGTAACAACTCGTCGCAGCCTGGCAGCACCCGAACCAGTTGAACCTTAAACAAGTTGGGTGGCATCTTGGTACCATGGAACAAGGGGTTGCCCGGTTGAATGATTTTGCCCTTGGCGACATCGACCAACTCATTGTTCACGAAGTGCAGGAGAGTGCACGGAATGTCGGCGACGCCCTGCGAAAACATGTAGGGCGTCAGGGATGCCCAGTCAAAGGCAAGGAGATGAAGTCCTCGGCGGAGAGAGGCTTAATTAGTTACCGTGATGATGGCGTCGAGCTCGGCTAATGTCGAGGCACTGCCAACGGTGGGCGTGCAGTTGACGGAGGGGCCGCTTGCTGCAGAGGTGCCGGCCGGCATACACCCGGGTGCATTAAGCTCCCGTGCCGGCGTCGGAGACACCAATGCCGCCTCCGTCGGAGACACCAATGGCCCCGCCATCGCGTTCTGCGAGTTGCTGGCCGTGAAGCTAGGAATCGGGGGCGGCCCCTGTTGGCCGCCCGCAATCCACGCACTCAACCCCTGGATCAAGGTAGGCACAATGGCGGTGATCGTCGCTCCGAGTTGTTGTTGCACTTGCTCTTGGACAATCTCCGGAATCCGCGCCACCTGTGTTTAAATATGTTCAAACTTGTTTAAATCATAACAGTAATATTTTTTTATAAGACAGTAATAATGTTTTAAAAAATATCATTAACTAGTAATGCCGGTGGAGCGGGGGAGGGTGCGGGGGGTGCGGGGGGTCGGCGGCGGCAGTTGAGTAGGGGAATCGAGGGTGCGGGGGGTCGGCGGTGGCGGCTGGTGGACCGGGGGGTGCTCGGCGGTGAGTGGGACCGGATCTGTCGAGGTGGGATAGCGATCGAGATGGAGGGGGATCGAGATCGAGTGTCCATGAAATTTAAAAATATTCATGATAGTTCAAAAAGTGCCCATGAAATACAATCGAGAAATGAAGGCTACGATTTAATTAAATACAATATTCTTGCCCTTCTTTTTCGCAAATGGAGTTCTTCTGTGGAACGGACGTCCTTTAGGTAGGGTGGTCCTGCTTCTTCTTGTGCTGTATGCTGCTACTTCATCATCGTCGTCATGTTCGATCCTCGGGTCGTCGTACTTGTCGAAGTCTTGCTCATTGGCTACTCCATCCATTCCGATGATCTTCCTTTTGCCTCTCCTCACGACAACATGACTGGGCTTTGACCGGTCGGTAATGAAGAAGCATTGGTCCACTTGGGAAGCCAGTACCCATGGCTCATTTTTTGCGGTGACGTTTGCGCCCGCGGTCTTGGATTTGGCTTCGGGTATAACCATGGTGGTGAAATACCGGTCTTCTTTTAGGACGCTCTTGGCCCATCTGACACGGAACATCGGGACCTTCTCTCCAGCGTAGCTCAGCTCCCAGATCTCCTCGATCCTTCCGTAGTATCTGTCCATGTCGTTACCGGTGTAGGATTCCATCGTTACCCCGGAGTTCTGATAACCATCGCTCTTCATGTCCTTGGCCTTGGTGTAGAATGTGTAGCCGTTGATATCGTACGCCTCATAGGTCATCAGGTTGTGCTCGGCGCCCTGTGACAAGGCGAATATGAGTTGTTCTTCCGCGGAAGAATCCTCATGTAAAGGGTACGACAGAAGCTTCAGCTTGAACCAACGCGTGAAACATGAGTTGTGCTCTTTGAGTATATTTCCGTCCGTCCTCTGTTGGCCTCGGTCATTGTACGTCTTCTTAATAAAGGTTTTGTGCTCTACAACCCAAGGATCGACCACGTCTATGTGTTGTAGCGCGACTAGGTTTGCTCTTTCAAAGTCGGCGAGTCGACCCTCGAAGTCGACATGCATTTCGCGGCGACCCTCACGGTGACCCCATCCAGCGAGCCTGCCGAGGTGCCTGTTGACGGGCAGGCCAACGGGGTTCTCGATGCCTAGATAATTTGTGCAGTAGGAGATGCACTCTTCGGTTAGAAAGCCCCTGGCTATGCTTCCCTCTGGACATGACATGTTGCGAACGTATCCTTTGATGACACCATTCATCCTTTCGAACGGCATCATGCTGTGCAGGAACGTCGGCCCGAGTTGGATGATATCCTCCACTATATGGACCAGCAGATGCACCATAACGTCGAAGAATGCAGGCGGGAAGTACATCTCAAGCTCGCATAGTATCACCACGCTCTCTTCCTGTAGCCTTCTGAGTTGCCTCACGCCAATCGACTTCTGAGAGATGATGTCGAAGAAGTTGCATAGGCCAAATAGCGTTTCACGGACGTGCGCGTCCATGATCCCACGGATTGCAACTGGAAGTATCTGCATCATCAGCACGTGACAGTCGTGAGACTTCATCCCGCTGAACTTCTGCTTCGCTGGGTCTAGGTATCTGCTTATCTTCCCTGCATAACCGTAAGGAAGTTTTACTCCTAGGAGGCAGGTGAAAAACTGCTCGATCTCCTCCTGACTTAGAGTGAAGCACGCGGGAGGGTAGTCATTTCCAGTCTTCTTGGCCTTTTTGCCTTTGCGACGACTTTCTGTGTCCTGCTTCGCCTCATCATCATCATCATCATCATCATCATCATCATCATCATCATCATCATCATCATCATCATCATCATCATCATCATCATCATCATCATCATCATATATAGCGTGAAGCTCCTGCCTGATGCCCATTGATTTCAAGTCTGCCCTTGCTTTCGGCCCATCTTTGGTCCTCTCTGGTATGTTGAGCAGGGTACCAAGCAGACTCTCGCACACGTTCTTCGTGATATGCATGACATCAAGGCTGTGAGGCACACGGTGGATCTTCCAGTACGACAAGTCCCAGAAAATAGACCTCGTTTTCCATACCTTCAGCAGCGGCTCTGGCACCTTTCGCTTCTTTCCCGGCTCTAGCGCCTTTTGCTTCTTTCCCGGTAGTGGGCAGTCTTTCCAATTTTTCAACAGCTTGTCTATTTCCTCGCCGCTCCTCGTACACGGGCGTTTTCGGGGTTCGGTTTCACCATCGAACAGATCCTTGCGTTTCCTCCACGGGTCATCGTCGCGAAGCCACCTTCGATGTCCCATGAACACGGTTTTCGAACACCCAGGATCTCTATCTAGCTGGCGATACGTTGTGTCATCCATGCACCTTATGCATCCAGAAAATCCGTGGACTACCTGCCCCGCGAGATATCCGTAACCGAGATAGTCGTGCACCGTCGTGAGCAGTGCGACTCTCATAGGGAAATATTCTTTCTCTGCGGCGTCCCACGTATTGGCTGGCGTTTTCCACAGCGTGTCTAGCTCCTCCTTCAGCAGCCCGAGATACAGATTGATGTCGTTCCCTGGTTGTTTCGGCCCTTCAATTAGCATACTCATGTGAATGTACTTCCTCTTGATGCACAACCAGGGGGGAAGGTTGTACATCCACACAAACACAGGCCAGGTGCTATGTGTGCTTCTCTGGCTGCCAAACGGATTTACTCCGTCGGTGCTCGCGCCCAGCACGATGTTCCTTGGATCCTTCCCAAATTCTGGGTATTCAAAATTCAACGCTTGCCACTGGCTCGCATCCTTAGGGTGACTCAGCATCTTGTCTTTTTTATCTATCTCCAGATCATTTGCGTCATCTTCTCGCTTCTTCTCCTCCCTATCCGCGTGCCAACGCAGGAGCTTTGCTACCTTAGGATCCGCGAAATACCGCTGCAGACGAGGAGTGATCGGAAAGTACCACACCACTTTTCGAGGAGCTTTCTTCCTCTTCTTGTATCGAGTGACGCCGCACACCGGACATATGGTAGACTCCGCGTGCTCGTCCCGATAAATGATGCAATTGTTCATGCACACATGGTATTTCACGTGCGGTAAATCCAGAGGACACACGATTTTCTTCGCCTCCTCCAAACTGGTCGGGCACTTGTTCCCCTTTGGAAGACGTTCGTGCCAGAATGACATGTTCTCGTCGAAGCATGCGTCGGTCATTTTGTGTTTTACCTTCATCTCCAGAGCCATGAGCGTTACTTTCAGGCGGGTATCCTCGGGCCTGCATCCTTCATACAATGGAGTAACCGCGTCTAACTCAAGTTGATCCACCTTGGCTTTCTCTCGGGCGGCAGCTCTTGCGTTATCCGTCTGCTTGAGAAGCAGCTCTTGAATATAAGGGTCCTGCACCCAGCCCATCGATGGTCCACCGTCGTCTGCTCCGCCGGCATCATCATCTTCATGATCATGCCCGTCGTCTGCTCCGGCATCTTCCTCATCATCATGCCCATCGTCTACGTGATCATCTCCTGGGGATTCTTCGTCTTCTCACCCACCCGAGCCGCGGTAGTTGTCTTGCTGCCTTTCCTCATTTCTTGCCCGGCCCCCATGGACGACTTCGTAGTCATCTTCATCACCTTGCCACCGACAGCCATCCATGAAACCACGCAAGAGCAGGTGGTCCCGCACCTGCCCGGAATCCGGGTCCGCAATAAGGCTCTCCAGCTTGCATCTTCGACACGGACATCTTATCTCCGTCTCGTTCTTTTGAAGCATCTCGGCCTTTGCGGACCTCAAAAACCTATTCACGATGCCTTCGGTCATCGTGCGGACCATGGTCGCCTGCGGGGTAGAGCAAAACGATATTTTAGAACAAAGAAAAAATTTGGCATGACTTTCCCTAAAAATGGGACCAAAAAGAATGCTTAATGCCAAAATTATCGCCGAAACGGAAATGAATCAACATTCCAGCAAAATATTGGCAACTATCGCATTTCAAATACCGGTACACCTCCAAACACAAACACATATGCAACACCACAAACATATGCAACACCACGAACATACATAGATCTAGCTAGGCCATAAAAAGTGCATGTGCACATTGTTGTAGGGAGAACAACATAAATATAGCTTCCCCCCTTACTTACCTATCAAAACAAGGTAATTTAACCACTTAATTTGAATGAATCTATGGTGGAAATGAGATGAAAAAGAGGAGGCACCCGAGACAAGGAGGAGGTGGAGAGAATGAAGTGGGGAGAAAGTGAGTGTGGGAAGGAGAGGCTGCCCAAAATATCTTGTTGCTGCCCACTTACTAATGGCGCACCAACAACAAATGCGCCATTAGTAATCCAGGTTACTAATGGCGCACCAACGTCTGATGCGCCATTAGTAATTTTGCAAAAAAAAATACTAATGGCGCACTGATACAGAGTGCGCCATTACTAGTTTGAACTAGTAATGGCGCACGGTGGAAGAGTGCGCCATTAGTAGTTTTTCAACAAAAGGAATAAAAAATATAATTAAAAAAACAACATTAGTGGCGCACTCTGGGACGAGTGCGCCATTACTAGTTACAACTAGTAATGGCGCACTGTGTCTGGATGCGGCATTAGTATGTTTGGACAGGCGCGCTAGTTCAAAAAAAAATTGGTACTAATGGCGCATCCTAGGCCTGGTGCGCCATTAGTAGTTTCAACACTAATGGCGTATCAGAAGGTGGTGCGCCATTAGTATATCTGGTGCGCCATTAGTGTCAATCCCATCTATAGCCCTTTTTCTAGTAGTGAGTGGTGTGGTGAACCTACCCACTACAGCACAATGTCATATTTTGCAATATCTTAACTATGAACAATGTCATATCATTCTACTATTATTTAAACCATCTCTTTATTTGCCAATCTGAAATGGTATAAATTGACAGCACACTAACCATTGATACTTATGAGTTCTTGATCTGTAATCCAGTGGTGTCGTGAAGCTGCCAACTCCTTCACAATGTCATTTCCTGCCATGTCTTGACCTGAACAATACCATATTGTGTTAATGCAATTTTAAACTGTGTTACTTTATTCGTCAGTAAGAAATGTGATGAATTGTCAGCATTGATAATTTTATGTGTAAAACCTGTCATATGTCTACTTGTTTATCTTTCAGAGTGAGGAAGATATAAGTGTTGAACAAGCGCAGTCTCATCATCTTGCTCAGCTGCTTGCACTGCAGCTCCCTAGCAGGGCTAACCTTTCTTGAACTCTATTGAAGTGTTGTCAGTTTTGTATATTACTTTGTCGGCGTGTTTATTTGCACTGGTGGCGATCTTTGATGCCCAATGTATGTAATCTGCTGTCTGCTTGTGCTTTATTATCATAGTGGCGAACTTTGATGCCCAGTGGATGTAATATGTCATAATTTCTCTATTGTATAGTCTAGGTTTTTTCTTATTCACAATGCTGCAGTTATTTTACTGTATATATATCCTGTCTTCGCAGTAAACTGGCCAAACTGTAAAATTACGATACATAATCGGGCCGTCATGCAATCACGATGTAGGTTGGGCCTGAAACGTGCTGAATAGCTCACGGGCCGGTAGCAGCCCAAAATGAACCCCGACCCATGATTGTGCGAATCAAATCACGGGCTTTTAACAGGCCAAAATTGTCTCGGTCCTTGTTTGGCCCAATCAAATATCGGCTGCAAGCAGGCCGGATGCAAACCGGGCCGTAGTTAGGCCCAACTATATGATGGGCTTTTAACATGCCGAAATTAATATAGGGCCGAAATGTTAAATGGGCCCTTAACAGGACAAACTAATATCAGGCCGAATTACTAAGTGGGCCTTTAGCAAGTGGGCCCAAAGGCATAGTGTCCAGTTGACGGGCCGAATCTGATATGGGCCATAATTAAGCCCAAAGCCTCTTAAAGGGCCGGACCTGATCTGGGCCTTAATTTGGCCCAGAACATGGTAGGCTTTTAACGGGTCGTATATCATATGGGCCACTATTAGGCCCGGAGCGTGGCAGACCATTAATGGACCGGATCAAATATGGGCCGACATTTAGCCCAAAACATGGCAACCAGTTAATGGGCCGGCCTACTAGGGTCCTCAAAATCATGTGGGCCTACAGCTGGGCCGGCCCATTAACGTCGGCGAAATCTCCTGGGCCTTTAGCTGGGCCGGCCCATTATGATCCGCCAGAATCTTGTGGGCCGGCCCATTATGGCACACAAAAATCTTGTGGGTCTTTACCTGGGCTGGCCCATTATGGCCCGCAAAATCTTGTGGGCCTTTAGCTGGGCCAGCCCATTATGGTCCACAAAATCTCGTGGGCCTTTAGCTGGGCCAGGCCATTATTGTCCGTAAAATCTTCTGGGCCTTCAGTTGGGCCGACCCATTTAAACTTCATGGGCCAGTCCACGTGTCAACATATCATAGGCGCGTCTCGCCCATTGGATGAGTGACACGTGTGCCAATGATGATTTTACACATGGAAAATCCCCATTGGTCGGGGCTGTTAACGGGTTATCGCATCCAAAACCCGATCCAATAGCTTAACGGCGTTCCATTACAGTGGATGCCACGTGCCGGTCACCCTTGCCGAAAGCACTTCTATGACGCGCGATTTATCGTCATGGAAGTGGACACTTCCGTGACGATAATTTTGGTAATGCAATGGAACACTTGTACGACAGCACAGGTATGACTATCTTGATTCTGACATAAATTTGTCATGGATGTACAGGCATGACAAAAAGCGCGACCTACTGTGACAAACACGTATCATCATGGAAGTGTATTTTTTTTGTAGTGGGGGCGTTCTTTTGGCCAAACAGTGGCGCCAATGAATCGTCGGTGAGCCCATTCCTGCGCAACCTCGCAGGTTCCGGTGCAAGCTTCCCGCCCGGCTCGGTTAAATCCCCCAAAATCCTAATGCTTACCGGCCTGCTATAAAAACCCTCACGGCTGGCGAGTCCTGCGTCGCATTTTCCCCTCCCTCCCTGTAGCTTATCTCGTCTGCTTCTCCCACAATCGCCAATGGCACCGGTCCGTCCTCGTCGCTCAGCCACTCCGCCGTCATCAGAGGATAGCTCCAGCTAGGAGGCTACACCGCGGCGGTGGTGCAGTCCCCGGTGTAGTGTAGTGCACGTGGCATCCCTGTTGGGTGTGCGCGGCACACCCACCACACGCTCCGTCGCCGTTGCCCGTCGACAGCTGTTGCCGTCCGCCGTTGCCGCCACACCACCGTCGTAAGCCAGGGCCATCGCCCGCTCCGCTGCCGCAGCCCGAAGGCGGGAGGTGGCCATCGTGGACGCCACCCCACTGCCGTCCACTGTGGCCATCACCCGCTCCGCCATCGTGGCCCGAAGGCAGGAGGTGGTGGTCGTGGCCGCCAGCCCACCATCGACTGCCCGGTTCATCACCCGCTCCGCCACCGCCGCCCGAAGGCGGGAGGCGGAGGTGGATTCCCGCACATGCGTCAGCAACCTTGCGCGCTACATCGAGTTCCTATGAGAAGAGGAGGAGCGCCTCGTCGAGCATGCAAAGAGCCTTACCGCCACCGTGACCGCGGCACACGCCGCCTCAAAAGGCGAGGAATCAGGAGATCTACGAGGAGAACCACCACTTCGAGAGGGGTCGTCTGGAGCGGCAGAGGGTGTTCGAGGTGAGAGTCGCTGAAGCTGCAACAGCGACAGGCACCGTATTGCAGTGGTCCAGCTCGTCGGTAGGCTCCTCCGCCTCCGCCTCTTACTGAGCGTGCTCAGCAGAGAGAGGCAGCCGAAACTAGTACAAAGCCCCTAGTAGTATTTAGGGGCTATTTTGTTCAGTTCATCTGACTATAGATGTGGTGGAACTGTACAACATACTTAAAATTAGCTAGTATATATAGTTGAACTATCTATTTCATTGCGTGGCTGGCAACAATTGGGGAAAAGTTTGGTCGGTTCAGCTGTCGAGTTGAACTATTTGTATAAATTAAGAACGACTGCTTAATCTATGAATGAAATCTATGCTTAATTACTGAACTTTAGTTGCAAAAATTAGATAGTGCTAGTGATTTTTAGCTGCATATTTTGACAAATTGTAGTGTTACAAGGATTGGCAAATCTACCAAATTGTTTGTACATGGTTGCACACGGGTTATCCAAAACAACTGTTTGCGTTGAGGGGATGCACAGATCCTACGCTGCTCTCACTTTGCATACGGGTGTTCTATCTAAAATGTTTGCGATCAAGAGCTGCAGAAATCCTACTCGGCACATTTTCTCTTGGCTTCCTGGGGAAGCTGTCGATTTTGCATATGGGTGTTCTAACTAAAATGTTTCCGATGAGCGTTTTATATTTAAAACCGAATTAAACTGCAGCTTGGGCGCCATTAATGGAGAGGATGCGATCAAGGAGGGCGGCCATGTAAGTCAAAGGACTCGCTTCCCAGTGAGCCTGCGCAGCGTATAACTCGCACACTTCCCATTGAGCATGCGCACTCAAGGACACCATGCACGCCTCTCGGTCAGCGTGCACACCGGACGACGCTTGCACACCTCCCATTCAGTCAAGGTCAAGCAGCTATCCGCATGGCACCTCCTACAACCATTAAAACCAAGACACGTGGTGTCACGTGAATGGTTAACAGAACGCACACGGTTTGAGTTATACAAACATTTGAGATATTAAAGTGGCAGCTATTTTTTCAAAATGCCTTTGTTGGCTGTCATTATTCGAGTGCGCCTTCTCTCAAAATGGACACGAAAAATACCACAGCATGTCGGGTGCCATTCCATGATATAATGCCAAGTTTCATGAATTTTAGACGAGTTTTGGATTAACTAGAATTTAAAAATAAAGTACTCAACGTTTTGCCGGCAATCAACGGTGCCCTGGTGTTTGAAATTCATTCTCATTTCTTGCATGGGACGTAAGCATGCACCCAAGGACAGAGATTTGATTTTTCAACAAATTTATGTGCACTGGAGCATGTTCATGTAGTTCAAATTTGAACTATGCACATAAATGCATTGAAAACTCAGTTAATGCATAAAAATGTCCAAACAAACCCCGAAAAATCACAAAAATTGACACAACACTCCTATTGTTCTATGTTGACACGATAAAAATTTGAAAGCAATAAGAGGCAATGGATATCGTTTCGTCCCCAAAGGTGGCACGTTCCCTACCAAAACCATCATGCTTGTTGTGAGAAGCTCTGGTTTGTGAAAAGCATATACCCAAACCTGCCCCAAATGGGACAAAAAATTTACCATGGCATGTTGATGCCGCTCCATTATAGCATGCCAAGTTTCATGAATTTCATACGAGTTTTGGATTTACTAGAATTTATAAATCAGGCATCTCAATGTTTTGTCGGCAATCAATGGTACCCTGGTGTTTGAAATTCATTCCCATTTCTTGAATGGGACCTAAGCATGCACCCAAGGACACAAATTTGATTTTCAACCAATTTATATGCAATGGAGCATGTGCATGTAGTTCAAATTTGAGTTATGCACATAAATGCATTGCAAACTCAGTTAATGCATAAAATGTCCAAACAAACCCCAAAAAATCACAAAAATTGACACAACACTCCTGTTGTTCTATGTTGAAACGAGAACAAATTTGGAAGCAATAAGAGGCAATGGATATTGTTCGTCCCCAAAGGTGGGACGTTCCCTACTGAAACCATCATGCTTGTTGTGAGAAGCTCTGGTTTGTGAGAAGCATATACCCGATGTCGGTGTACTAGAGTAGGGGTACCCTAGTATCCCGAACTTGTGCACGGGCAGTCGCAGCGCCCCGCGGCAAGGCTTGCCAGGTGACCGCCAAGGTCCTCCGTGGTTCCTTTGGAGCCATTCAAGAACAAAGTATTCAAGCCAAGGAGACAAGGCCCCGGCAAGAGGAGCTTGCCGGGAAGGCCACTCAAGACATAAGACCCCGGCAAGAGGAGCTTGCCGGGAAGGCCACTCAAGGCACAAGACCCCGGCAAGAGGAGCTTGCCGGGAAGGCTGACCAAGGCATCTCAAGGAACTTGCCACGACGCGCCACGCGTCCCGGCAAGGCCTGGTGAGCGACAAGCTTCTGGACGCGACAAGACAGCGACCGCGGCAAGGCATTTGCCGCGGCAAGCGACGACCCTGTACCTACGCTCCAGCACACCCACCAATGTGTCACTCTGGGACCCTTCCAGGGGTACGTGGCGGGAGGCTGTGCAGCCAGGGGTACGCGGTGGCAAGCGGCACTGACAAGATTGCCATCATGGCGAACGGTGGCGCCCCTGACGGTCCCTTTTCTGCACTGTTTGGGCGACGCAGACGGGCATTTAATGCCCTTGTCCCCTGCCGTCAGGGTTAGGTATGATACACTGTACAAGTAGCTGTACCAACCGCAGCAACTTTACATTTTTGCCCTTGCCTACGTTGCCACCTGTCGGTGACCCCTTGAACATATAAAAGGAGGCCCATGCGCAACGTAGAGGGGAAGGACGAACAGAAGCAGGCTTGGTCTCGTTAGCTGCTTGAGTGTACTGTAGCACCCAGCGCTCCCGAGCAAGAACACAATACAATCCACAAAGCAGCAGTAGGGTTTTACGCATCCGTGCGGCCCGAAGCTGGGTAAATCGCTCATGTGCCTTGCCTCGATCTGCTCTTCGCGCGACCTCCGCCCCCCGCCGAACCGAAAAGGGGCTCCGTCCCCATAGGTGCTCGTGGAGTCAGTTTCCTCGACATCTTTGGCGCGCCAGGTAGGGGGTGTCGAGGTTGTGTGAACCTGATCCGGCGTTCACACGAGCTAGATCTTCATCATCTTCATCGACATGCCACCAAAGAAGAAGGCTTCAAAGGCGGCTGATCCGCCCGCGACAGACCCACCACCGCCGGAGCAAACGGCTGGTGGGGAAGACGCCGGCGGAAGAACGGGCGTCGACGAGGGAGCCCATGGTGCCGCCAGGTCCAAGGACAAGGCCGCGCTGCCCATCGGCGGCGTAGCCGGCTCCCACGACAACAGGGCGTCCATAGATGCGTCGCGCCCATCTCAGGAGGCGCGGGATCGGCAGCGTCATGGTACCCACGGTACCATACGCTTGCTGGACCCAAATCAAGCTGGCTGATCTCGGAATGCTCAAGGCCAACATGCTGGCACGAGCGAGGCACGGTCGCCTGGACGAGATATTGCTCCTTCTAACATGGTAAGAAGTCCGAGCATATCCCGCTCCTCGCACCGTTCGCCACCGCTGCCCGCCACTCCAGCGGAAGCTTTAGCGCGAGCACAACTGCTCTTAGATTTCCCTCCAGCGCCGGACAAGATCGACGACTGGAGGGCCACCATTCAGAGTCTCATCGGCTTCCCCAACGGCGACACTCCATGGCAACCAACTGCATCGCAGCCGCGGCAAGTCAGCCAGGTGAGAGCCGATGGCGACAAGACCGGTGGGGTGCAACCACCGTGCACTCTCCGCCCCGAAGGCCAAGATCGTCGCCTCGCCGGGTCCATCACGACAGCGACTCCACTGCTTCATCAGATCCGCGAGCTCGTCGTGATCAGCGCCAAGTTCTTCACGAACGACATCAAGAAGACGCTCGTACTCGCATCGAGTGCCGAAGAGAAGCGCGGCGTCAATCAGACCGGCGCGCTGGGCCCACTATCGACATGCATGTGCCAGGGGAACCAGGCGACCTGCCGTACGCGGTAGGTTGCCCTGCGTTTACTCGTGAGCTGCGGCAAGTCCAGTGGCCCAGTACGAAGAATTTCAAGCCAGACGTACCAGAGAAGTACGACGGCAAGTTGCATCCGTCAGAGTTCCTCAGCATCTACACCATCGCGGTGCAAGCTGCCGGGGGGCGAGATGACATGATCCTTGCCAACTACTTCCCGCTGGTGCTCAAGCCCAACGTCAGGTCCTGGCTCATGCACTTGCCGGAGAACTCCATATCCTCCTGGGCAGACCTGTGCCATCAGTTTGTCGGCGCCTTTACAGGCGGCCACAAACCTCATAGCCAGGAGATCGACCTTGATCTGCTCGCCCAGAAGGAAGGGGAGCCTCTGCGCAAGTACATCCAGAGATTCAGCCAAGTACAACGCAACATCCCAGATGTCCACCCTGCCGCGGTCATCAGCGCGTTCCATCAGAACGTGCGTAACCGCAGGATGCGGGAGGAGATGGCGATGTGCAAGATCAGAGACGTTAGTGAGATGTACGCCCTGGCCGACAAGTGTGCATGTGCTGAGGAAGGGAGGTGACTCCCCGGAGAGAACACAGGAGCAGAAGGATCTGACAGCAAAGATGCTGCCCCGGCAACGAAGAACCGACGGCGGAACAACAAGAAGAAGAAAAACAAAGAGGTGCTAGCTGTTGAGCAGTCCGGCAACGAAGGTGGCGCCAAGACAGCCACGGTTGGTTGCTCCGGCAAGGAGGTTGCCGCATGCGCCAACTGCCAGGCTGTGGCTACCGCCGACAAGCAGGACGGCACCAACAAGCAGTACTGCAAGATCCACCGCACCAAGGGCCATGACCTCCAGAGTTGCAAGAAGGTCGAGCAGCTTGTCGAGCTGAAAAAGGCCGAGTACGAGCGACGCGACAAGGAGAAGGCCCAAGGAGGTACCGGAGGATCTGGCACAAAGCGCCCCGCCCGGGGAGGACGCCGCGGCAAGGTCAAGCAGCGGCAAGGAGACAGACCTCCCCGCGGCCGCGACAAGGATGAAGATGACGACGACGATGAAGACATGGAGGATGACGAGACCAGTGAGCAGGAGTTTCAGAAAGCCACAGAGGTCTTGTGCGTTGACGGTGGTGCTTCTCTGCATACTTCACACCGCCAACTCAAGCAGTGGGTGCGGGAAGTCAATGCGGCAGAACCACCCGTTGAATCACGCAAGCTTCTGAAATGGTCCAGCACGCCTATCGTCTTTGATATTGAGGACCACCCTGATCGCACAACTGCGGTCGGGTGCTTGACGATGTTGGTTTCACCAACTATCCGCAACCTCAAGGTCACTAAGATGCTAGTTGACGGCGGGGCCGGCTTGAACCTGATCTCCTCCGCTGTGCTCCGGAAACTCCAAGTCCCCGACAGCGAGCTCGAAGAGACCGGCACATTCCAAGGAATCAACTCGGGAAGGATCAAGCTGAAGGGGAAGATCACGCTGCCGGTGACATTTGGCAACGAGTTGAACTTCAGGACTGAGAGGATCACTTTTGACGTTGCCGATTTTCCATTGCCTTACAATGGAATTCTCGGCCGTCCAACGCTCGCCAAGTTCATGGCGGCCTCTCACTATGCTTACAACATGCTCAAGATGCCAGGCCCGATAAGTGTCATCTCTGTCCCTGGCGACAAGAAGGATGCTCTTATCTGTGCCGACAAGATCTATCGGGAAGCAGCAGCCGCAACTTATCGCGAGACACTTGCCGCTGAAGCTCCCGGGGGGAAGAAGAAGACCAAGTCCGGCAAGAGCTCTGATGCCAACTCCGGCAAGCGCACCTCTTCGGAGTGCTGCGCTGCCGTCGAGGACGCACCATCGAGCTCCACCGGCAAGTGCAAGAAGACGATGGCAGCTCCACCAGCGACCAAGAAGGTGTCCGCCAAGGAGGATGGCACTGGTGGTACCTTCACCATCAGTGCCACTCTTGACCCTAAATAGGAAAGCGCGCTCATTGCTTTCCTGCGGGCGAATGTCGATGTGTTTGCGTGGCAACCGTCTGACATCCCCGGTGTTCCCAGGAAAGTAATTGAGCACCACCTTGCCGTCTGTCCTCACGCGTGGCCCGTCAAGCAGAAAGTCAGGAAGCAAGCGGTGGAGCGCCAAGAGTTCATTGCAGAAGAAATCAAGAAGTTGGAAGCAGCAGGCCTTGTCAGAGGAGTGCTCCATCCTACGTGGTTGGCCAATCCTGTAGTCGTGCGTAAGGCAAACGGGAAATGGAGGCTTTGTATCGATTTCACCGATGTTAACAAAGCTTGTCCCAAAGATCCATTTCCCTTGCCGCGCATTGACCAGATTGTTGACTCCACGGCCGGATGTGACTTGCTTTCATTTCTTGACGCATACTCAGGATACCATCAGATCTTCATGGCAGAAGAGGATGAGGAGAAAACCGCATTCATCACTCCATGTGGCACGTACTGTTTCATACGGATGCCTTTTGGTTTGAAGAATACTGGTTCAACATTTGCAAGGGTAGTCCACACCGCTTTTGAGCCACAAATTCACAGAAATGTAGAAGCCTACATGGATAATATAGTGGTCAAGAGCAAGGACAGGTCAACTCTGATTCAAGATTTAGAAGAGACTTTTGCAAATCTGTGCAAGATCAGCCTCAAGATCAACCCCGAGAAGTGCGTGTTTGGAGTCCCTTCCGGCAAGCTTCTTGGGTTCTTCGTGTCTCAGCGGGGAATTGAGGCCAATCCCGACAATATCAAGGCCATTGAGCAGATCGAAGCACCGAAGTGCATCAAGGATGTATGAAAACTTGTCGGTTGCGTGGCAGCTCTCAGCAGGTTTATCTCCAAGTCTGCTGATCGCGCCCTGCCGTTTTTCAAAACATTGAAAAAGGCGGGTCCAATGAAATGGACTCCGGAAGCGGAGGCTGCGCTGCAGGACTTGAAGAGATACCTGTCCTCCACTCCAATACTTGTCGCACCTAAGCCACAAGAGAAGTTGCTGCTATATCTGGCGGCAACCAATCAAGTGGTTAGTGCTACGTTAGTAGCGGAGAGGGAGGCAGACGATGAGCCAGCAACCGCGGCAAGCGCATCCAGCGACAAGCAGGGGGCTTCCCCGACAAGCTCTGGTCCCGACAAGGATGGATCTGCGCAAGCATGTGAAGAGATACAGAAGGAGAGAATGGTGCAGCGCCCAGTTTACTTTGTCAGCTCCCTTCTGCAGGGGGCTAGGTCAAGGTACTCTGGTGTGCAGAAATTGCTTTTCGGCCTTCTCATGGCCTCGAGAAAGCTGCGCCATTACTTCCAAGCACATGAGATCACAGTTGTCACTTGCTTTCCGCTGAAGAGGATACTGCAGAATCCCGAAGCAACAGGCAGGATTGTTGAGTGGGCACTAGAATTGTCAAGCTTTGGCCGCAAGTTTGAGAGCACTTCAACTATCCAAAGCAGAGCATTGGCAGAATTCATAGCAGAGTGGACGCCAACACCAGATGAAGAAATTCCGGAGACGAGCATCCCCGTCAAGGAGGCAAGCAAAGAGTGGCTGATGTACTTTGATGGTGCCTTTTCGCTGCAAGGCACCGGTGCTGGCGTACTGCTTGTCGCACCCACCGGCGAGCACCTCAAGTACGTAGTCCAGATGCACTTTCCCAAGGAGCAAGCGACAAACAATACTGCAGAGTATGAAGGTTTGCTTGCCGGTCTCAGGATCGCGGCAGACCTTGGGATCAAGAAGCTCATTGTCAGGGGTGACTCGCAGCTTGTCATCCGCCAAGTGAACAAGAGTTATCAGAGTCCGTTGATGGAAGCTTACGTTGATGAAGTGAGAAAGCTAGAAGAGCACTTTGTCGGCCTACAGATGGAACACGTTCCAAGATCTCAGAACGACATCGCCGATGGCCTGTCAAAGTGCGCAGCACTTAAGTTACCTGTGGAACCAGGGATCTTTGCGCTCAAGATGACTCAACCATCTGTTACGCCATCAACTGGACAGAACAAGAAGAGGAAGTTGATTTCTGGTGGATATCTTCCGGAAGAGCTTCCCGAAGCCGCCGCCAAGAAGGTCCCCAAGATCAACGCCAAGAGTGTTGAGGAGCAGTCTGCTCGGGCAAACCCCATGGTTTGTTCCGTCGAAGCAGACGCTCCCGACAAGTTTTGCTCCGGCAAGCTTGCCGGGGAACGTCAAGCTCCGGCTGAGCCGCAGGTTCTCGCCGTAGAAGCGGATGTTCCCGCAGCAGCAGATGTGCCTTTAGTCCTTGTTGTCGAGCCGCAAGCTCCAGCATGGGCACAGCAGATCGTCCGTTTCCTTCAGACAGGAGAACTTCCCAAAGAGCAAGAAGAAGCGGAAAGAGTAGCCCGATAGTCAAGTATGTACCAGTTTGTCGACGACACACTGTACAGAAGAAGACTCAACGGTGTGAAATTGAAGTGTATTCGCCGGGAAGACGGACAGAAGCTGTTGGCAGAGATACATGGAGGCATATGTGGTCACCACATTGGCGCAAGAGCACTTGCCAGCAAAGCTTTCCGGCAAGGTTTCTTCTGGCCGACAGCCCTCCAGGATGCAACTGCACAAGTAACCAAGTGTGAAGCGTGCCAGTTCCATTCCAAGCAGATACACCAGCCAGCTCAAGCTCTCAAGACGATCCCTTTATCCTGGCCATTTTCGGTCTGGGGGCTCGACATCCTCGGCCCCTTCCCCCGAGCTGTCGGGGGCTTTGAGTTCTTGTACGTTGCGATCGACAAGTTCACAAAGTGGCCGGAAGTGGAAGCAGTGAGGAAGGTGACAACACAGTCAGCAGTCAAGTTCTTCAGGTCAATTGTTTGCCGCTTCGGGATCCCTAACAGGATCATCACCGACAACTGTACACAATTCACGAGCCGCACCTTCATGCAGTACGTCCAAGATCTTGGCGCCAAGGTCTACTTCGCTTTTGTTGCTCACCCCAGAAACAACGGTCAAGCGGAGAGGGCAAATGCTGAAGTGCTGCGTGGGCTCAAGACCAGGACTTTCGACAGACTGCACAAGTGCGGAAGAAACTGGATCGAGGAGCTGCCGGTGGTTCTTTGGTCGATCAGGACGACGCCAAATCGAGCGACTGGCCAGACACCTTTCGTTCTAGTCTATGGAGCAGAGGCAGTTATCCCCATGGAACTCGTATACGGGTCACCTCGAGTGCTCGCTTATGATGAGCTTGAGCAAGAGCAGTTGCGTGAAGATGACGCGCTGCTCCTTGAGGAAGATCGTCTTCAGGCTGCTGTGCGAGCTGCTCGCTACCAGCAAGCTTTGCGCCGCTACCATAGCCGCAAAGTTAACGCCAGAAGTCTCGAGGAAGGCGACCTTGTTCTTCGGCGCGTTCAGTCCGCCAAGAATTCAAACAAGTTGACGCCAAAGTGGGAAGGCCCTTACCGGGTGAAACGAGTCACTAGGCCTGGCGCTGTCCGCCTTGAGACCGAAGATGGCATTCCGGTGAGCAACTCCTGGAATATTGAGCATCTTCATAAGTTTTACCCGTAAGGCGCGGTTGTCAGACCCTGTTTCGGCAACCACCTTTTGTACAAGTCTTGCCGTTGTTGCATGTAATCCTTTGTACAAAGCTAGGCGCAAACCCTGAGCATAAGTAAAGCGCTGGCGCCCTAAGTTATAGCATGCATGCTAGGTCGAGACTCGTCCTTGGTTAGGGTTGATAGTGCTTAACAGCGGCTAACCCCTAGCTTACAGGTCGAGTGTGCGTCCCATTGCCGTTCTTTCGTTTCCCTTGGTTCGCAGGGCTCGCATATCCTGACCGGACCACTTGAGGATGAAAAAGACAAGAAGGACGGACCAGCATCTGGACCCCGGCAAGCCAGTGTTGCCGGGGGCTGCACCCGGCAAGCCAGTGTTGCCGGGGGCTGCAAGTACAAAGATTCACCCACGGCGAACCAGAGTTGCCGGGGGCTGCAGTCTCAGATAAGTTTTTCATCCCTTATCATGCATTCTCTTATGGATTGAGGTATGCGAAACCTCGTTTCTTCCTAAAATCTATCGTGCTCCCATAACTCTAGGCCCTAGGGCTCGTTCCTGGGGCCAGGTTTGGTCATAGTCACGGCAGCAAAGGGACGAAACGAGGAGCCCGAACCCACCTCATCCCTGCCTTCGCCAAAAGCATGAGAAAGGTCAAGCGACGTGGGAAGACGGCAGGGCCTGCTGCCGGGGAAAGAAGTGTCTATCTTAAAGATACCAAGGATTTGCTCCTTGACGTGGGTTCCACCCGCGAGACAAGTGACCCGGCAAGCATCCCCTTTTCACTAAGAGACATTCCACTCAGGTACAGTTCATAGAGAATGAAAAACATGAATGATGGGATTACAAGCTTTAAATTCAGCTAAGGCCCGAAGGCTTACAAACTAAGAAGAGATAAGGTGCCCGTAATCCCTTTCTTGTCCTTCTCTTCAGGAGGTAGGCCAAAGAGGAGAAAAGGGTAAAAGGAGCGCCTAGGCGAGCTACGAGTGGCAGAAGACACCAAGAGAACATCTCGGTGGCCGTCCGAAGGCTGGATGGTGATGGCGGCGCCGGAAGCAGGGCTCGAAGACGAGGCGGCAGGACGTCAGCACGCTGTCGAGGGCGTCACGCCCACGTACTCCGAGTTGACGGCCTTGCCGCCCGCCCTCTTCCTCTTCCGTAGCCTCCCAACGCCAGCCACCCAAGGAGACGACCCCGAGAAGTTCGAGGAGCCGGCGACACGGATGATGGGGTCACCGGTGCCGCGTGGAGCGGCGCCTGACACCTAGTCGGACCTGTCATCTTGCCGCCCGCTACCCTCCTCGTCGCTGCCGCTGTCCTCCTCGTCACTCCCGCTCGAGGGGGAGTCTTCGCTATCGGAGGAGCTCTCCACGCAGCACCTTGCCCGAGTCCCAAGCACCCGAAGACCTTGGCGGAGAGGAGACCGCCCTCCATCAGCTTAAAATGGAGGGTGAGCCCCTCCGTCAGGTGGTGGATACGGGCGAACGTCTTCCACCCTCGACCAAGATACATCACATTAGGGGCTGGGAAGTCAACGAGGACTCGCGTACCGCTGATTCCACAGCCCCTCATGTGCAGCCTCAGTGTCTCGGGCGGTTCCAACTCCATCTCGCTCGCAATGGAGTCGGGAGACGAAGGCGACGACGAGGCGGCCGACGCAGCCTGACGAAGAACTCGCAAGGGTCGTCCCCAATGTGGACCGCCACGGGAAGAGGAACCGCTGGCGGAGGCGAGGCCGGCGCGCCGCCCCGTCCACCTCTTCCCCGAGCGCCTCGGCCTCGCCCTCGACCTTGCCCATGGCCTCGCCCCCTCCCTCTTACCCTTACGGCTGGCTCCGCCGCCACGGGTGCGGGAGAAGAAGGGACGCGTTGCCTAGCGGCGACCCTCGCCGCCACCATTGAAGGACCAGGGTTCCCTTTCTCCATGGCGAATGAGAGAGAGGGGAGCAGAAGCTGAAGGCAAGAGGAGATGAAAGAATGCTGGCCTCGTTCCCGCCCCCCGCTCCTTATAAAGGAACAGGGTGGGGGCTCGGCCGCCCCGCTTAGCTAATCAAGACGCAGAGGGAGCAGGGAACTGGGACCGGCCGCTGCCTCGACCCACGACGGCCCGGTTCCCCGCCTCCACCGTTCGCCACCCCAAGCGCATGGAAGCCGCATGGCGGGCGTGCAGAACCGAGGCGACGGTTGAGGCGACCTCTCCCCACACCGTGATCGTGGGGAGTGGACGCCTCGAAAACCGCGCCTCTGCCCCTGTTTCCCCTGCTCATAACGAGGGAGGGGGCGGACGTTTCGCCCTCCCGAATAAAGAAACCACCCACGATCTCTCCCACGACGCCGCAATTGACGCGTGCCGTTCGGGGAGGGCGCGGTGGATGCGGACTCAGATACGGCGTGACCAGGCCGCGCGTGCCCGTGCCCTCTTTTGGGCCTGGCCCAACAGCGCTCGGCACCGTGTATGACCCAGGCCCGGGGGCTCCTGTCGGTGTACTAGAGTAGGGGTACCCTAGTATCCCGAACTTGTGCACGGGCAGTCGCAGCGCCCCGCGGCAAGGCTTGCCAGGTGACCGCCAAGGTCCTCCGTGGTTCCTTTGGAGCCATTCAAGAACAAAGTATTCAAGCCAAGGAGACAAGGCCCCGGCAAGAGGAGCTTGCCAGGAAGGCCACTCAAGACATAAGACCCCGGCAAGAGGAGCTTGCCGGGGAGGCCACTCAAGGCACAAGACCCCGGCAAGAGGAGCTTGCCGGGAAGGCTGACCAAGGCATCTCAAGGAACTTGCCGCGACGCGCCACGCGTCCCGGCAAGGCCCGGCGAGCGACAAGCTTCTAGACGCGACAAGACAACGACCCCGGCAAGGCGTTTGCCGCGACAAGCGACCACCCTGTACCTACGCTCCAGCACACCCACCAACGTGTCACTCTGGGACCCTTCCAGGGGTACGTGGCGGGAGGCTGTGCAGCCAGGGGTACGCGATGGCAAGCGGCGCTGACAAGATTGCCATCGTGGCGAACGGTGGCGCCCCTGACGGTCCCTTTTCTGCACTGTTTGGGCGACGCAGATGGGCATTTAATGCCCTTGTCCCCTTCCTTCAGGGTTAGGTATGATACACTGTACAAGTAGCTGTACCAAGCGCAGCAACTTTACATTTTTGCCCTTGCCTACGTTGCCACCTGTCGGTGACCCCTTGAACATATAAAAGGAGGCCCATGCGCAACGTAGAGGGGGAGGATGAACAGAAGCAGGCTCGGTCTCGTTACCTGCTTGAGTGTACTGTAGCACCCAGCGCTCCCGAGCAAGAACACAATACAATCCACAAAGCAGCAGTAGGGTTTTACGCATCTGTGCGGCCCGAAGCTGGGTAAACCGCTCGTGTGCCTCGCCTCGATCTGCTCTTCGCGCGACCTCCGCCCCCCGCCGAACCGAAAAGGGGCTCTGTCCCCATAGGTGCTCGTGGAGTCAGTTTCCCCGACACCCGAACCTACCCCAAATGGGACAAAAAAGTTACCACAACATATTGATGCCGCTCCATGATATAATGCCAAGTTTCATGAATTTTAGACGAGTTTTGGATTTACTAGAATTTAAAAATGAAGTACTCAACGTTTTGCCGGCAATCAACGGTGCGCTGGTGTTTGAAATTCATTCTCATTTCTTGCATGGGACCTAAGCATGCACCCAAGGACAGAGATTTGATTTTTCAACAAATTTATATGCACTGGAGCATGTTCATGTAGTTCAAATTTGAACTATGCACATAAATGCATTGAAAACTTAGTTAATGCATAAAAATGTCCAAACGAATCCCAAAAAATCACAAAAATTGAGACAACACTCCTATTGTTCTATGTTGACATGATAAAAATTTGAAAGCAATAAGAGGCAATGGATATCATTTCGTCCCCAAAGGTGGCACGTTCCCTACCAAAACCATCATGCTTGTTGTGAGAAGCTCTGGTTTGTGAGAAGCATATACCCAAACCTGCCCCAAATGGGACAAAAAATTTACCATGGCATGTTGATGCCGCTCCATGATAGCATGCCAAGTTTCATGAATTTTGGACGATTTTTGGATTTACTAGAATTTAAAAACCATGTATCTCAATGTTTGCGGCCGAGTGACGGTGGCAGGGTGTTTGACATTCATTCCCATTTCTTGCATGGGACCTAAGCAGGCAACCAAGGACACGGATTTGAATTTTCAACTAATTTATATGCATTAGAGCATGTGCATGTAGTTCAAATTTGAATTATGCAGATGAATGCATTGAAAACTCAATTAATGTATAGAAATGTCCAAGCGAACACCGAAAAATTCCAAAATTTGACACAACACTCCTATTGTTCTATGTTGACACTAGGAAAAAAATTGAAATCATGAAGAGGCAACGGCTATCGTTCCGTCCAGAAACGTGAAACGTTCCCTACCGAAACCATCACACTTGTTGCGAGAAGCTCTGGTTTATGAGAAGCTTATACCCAAACCTGTCCCAAATGGGACAGAATTCTTACCACGGCATGTTGATGCCGCTCCATGATAGCATGCCGAGTTTCATGAATTTCGGACGAATTTTGGATTTACTAGAATTACAAAAGCAAGTACGTCGACGTTTGCCACAGAGCCACAATGTCGTGCTGTTCGAATTTCATCCCCATTTCTTGCGTGGGAGATAAGCATAAACCCATGGACACATATATGATTTTACAACCCATGTTGGTGCACCGGAGCATGTGCATGTAGTTTAATTTTGAATTGTGCACTTGAAATGGCTAGAAAACCAATTTAATGTACAAATGTTCAAACGAACCCTGAATAGTTCCAATTCTTTTATGACACACATATAGTTGCATGTTCACTCGAGAATAAAAGGTCTAGCAATCCAAACACCGTCCATTGCCGCTGTGACCCCATTATGTAATTCAAATGAAGATGAAAAATCAAGTAGATCGCACATTGTTTATTATCACGAACCGTGTGAGATGCAACACAAAATCAAGTACACCTATCGCTTACGCGCGAAGGTGCGTCGGCTACAGTCCACAGCCGGCATCTCAAGCACACTAGCTTGCTCCCCAAATATCATTTCACTGTTCTATCGTCACTTGTAAAAGATGGGCACGTGGACCCGCATCGTGAGGGCATCTTCGGTGGCCTACTCCAGCGAGAGCGCGGCTGTAGCCGCCATGCGTGTGCTAACAAGGTGCATGAGCGCGTCCGTGATCTGCGACCGGGCGGCAAAGGCAACCCAAACGACCGATGTTGCTTCTCAAGTAGCGGCAGCAACATCTGCCTCGGGGATAGCGGCTGGCGAGAGCGGCACAACAGTTGTCCATTCTGTAGCGCGGCCTTAGCCCTGATGGAGGCTGCCCACGACCATGTCGAGGCCATCCATGCCCAGCTCCTGGCGGTCACCGCACAAATCAAACGAAGCTTCTCCGACAATGGTCGACAACCCATGGCCGAAGAGCTGGCAATCACCGACAGTGTTCGAGCAGTCGTCCTTCCTTTGCCGCATACCTTGCAATGACGGAGCCCGTCCAAGCCCAGATCGCCTCCACCCATGCCCAGCTCGTGGCGGCCTTTTCCAAAGAGATGGCGGATGCGGATGGCGAGATTCTTGCTGAGTATAGTGCGATGGATGCCATGGAGCCCTTCCCCAGGAGACCGTCGGGCGCGAGCTAGACATGGAGGCGGCGGCGGAGATCGGCGAGCACCAGCCGTAGTAGTACTCTTTGTTTTATTTAGTTAAGAGCGCCGGTCTTTAATTTGTTAGAGTAATGTTTAGGTCAACTAGCTCTATTTAATTGTTGGACTTGCTCGATTAAGAAGGGTGGGTGTGTCGTAGTCTCCTTTGTTTCCCCAAATTATGCAATGACGTGGATGACTACTGTAACCATGGAAATTTGAACCAAAAATTTTGACGTTCAAACTCATCACACACGGGTTAAGCTATCTGAATCGGTTGTGATGTCCACATATTGTACACAGTTTTGAATAAGGGACCGTGTTTAATGACACTTTGCGCGCTAGTTTTTTGGCTGTAGCAATTCCAAATTTTTGGCTTTCGCGGAAATATCTACCTCCCCGCCCCCTCCCCCTTACCAAAAGCCACATTTCCCCTCTTTCCGCCTTCCTTTCCATGTTGAAACCTTCACTCCTTGCTTGCAGCGCCACCTCCTTGTCGGCGACCCTCCTTCACGCTACTCGGCCTCGTCTATCCAGGCAGGTAATCCACACCCGACCCCCATCCTCCTCCTCCTTCCACATCCCACATGCCCCGACCCCCAGCGCGAGCGTGACACCTTCCACCCTAATCACCGACCCCTCCACCAAATAAGCGCCGCCCTAAGGCATGGTGCACCCAATATAGCCAGGATCTCAAGGAGCATTTGGCAGCGGAGAAGCAAATCGCGCCCGCACGCACGGATGAGATCGTGATGGCTGCCATTCGTGCTGACCCCCAGATCTTGGAGGAGCACCTTGCCATTTGCCAGCTATGCCGCTTAAGCATGCTCGGTTTACCCATTGCGTGTGCTGCTCCTGCCTTTCCTTCACAAATTCTAGTGAATTGTGCTATCTAATTTTACCATGCAATATGTTGCTCTAGTGTATATGCTCTATATGTCGTGCAGTGTGGTGCTCACTTATTAACTGTTTTGATAATTAGTTATCATCTCAGTTAACTGTTTGGTTCAATTCTGCAAATGTGATGTTCAATTCTTTAGGCTGCAATTTTGTATTGTCTTCCATGTGAGAAATATATCGAATTTATCTTTACAAAATACATGAGAAATGAATACAATTGCTATATTCCCAAGTTGTCAAGCATGCTTGGTTTGGTTATACATTGTGCAATGTGGTGCTCAGTTAATGCTTGGTTCATTTGTGTTGTGGTGTTTAGTTAACTGTTTGATTCAATTCTACAATGCGATGTTCAATAGTTGTGGGTCCATTCTGTTATTTTATACCATGTGAGGAATAAGTTGAATTTGGCTGTAGTAAATACATGAGAAACAAATGCAATTGCTACAGTTGGTTTAGTTAACTGTTCGGTTAATTGTCTGATCTTCTATTAGGAGTATGTTATATTGTGCAATGTGGTGCTCAGTTAATGTTTGGTTCATTTATTGTGGTGTTTAGTTAACTGCTTGGTTCAATTCTGCAATGTGATGTCCAATTGTCATGGGTACAATTTTTTATTGTTGTGCATGTGAGGAATAAATCGAATTTGGCTGCACTTAATACATGAGAAACATATACAAGTGGTATATTTCCTAGTTCTTAATCATGCTTGGTTTGGATAAATGGGTTTCTCGTGCGACTTGAATTAATCTGATGAATCTGTAATGTGCTTATTTTTCATCAACATATTTTACTGATAGCATGTGAACCCTTACTTAACCTGATGACTAACTACCTTATATGTGTTGCAGGGAAACAATGGGAAGCACTGAGGTTTACAATCGAGGTTAGCACGTGCATGGTCCGTTCTCTATTAGCACATTATTGTGCAATTGCAGGAACCATTCTAATATCTTGGTTTTTAACAATTTGGTCTTGCACATGTAGGTCCTGGTGTCAGATCTTTGTCTGCAAAATGAAGAAGACATCAGGTCACTACAAGATGGTACTAACTATTATACCTTGCCTTTTTTTATTCCTTTGCTGCATTTCTAATATAGAGAAGATATTTATGCACATCCTTGTTTTCAGGCCTTTCCAAAGCAGTTCACTGATGATTACCTCTCAAACCACCTCTATGATCAGGAAGCGAGGAAGGTTTTCATACAACACCCACGGTTCAATATTGAAGTGTTCCTGAAGAGGGCGAAGGACGGACGGTCAATCATCCATAGGCACTGGCCTAAAGTTGCAAAGACCTTGAACATGAATGAAGGCTCAATATTCGCCTTCCGCTTCAGCAGTTTTCCAGATGAGATGCATCTGTCTATATACCGTCTATGATGCTAATTTCGAAAGGTTCTACATGTTGCATGTAGAACTTTGTGTTGGTGCAGTTGTGTAATGGGGTAGTTGAGTGCTGAAGCTATATCATGTTGTACTCTGATGTATTTCAATTATGAAATTATGCTTCCTTAATATGGAAATGAAATATATTGTGTGCTTAATATGAATGTCAGTTAGATTAATAAATGGATTGTTAATAATAGGGCAATTAGCCTGCTAATGGTGAATTAGCCTGCTAATTGCGTTTTGCTATTGCAAAGGTTGTTGAAAAAATACCATGGCGATGACCTTAGGAAACGCACATAGTTTATAGGAATAAACCGTGTTGGATCAATGAACAATAACACACAACTTTCTCTTGAAAACTGTTTGCATTAGGCCACCTTGCGCAAACGTTTACCACATAAAAACTGTGTGTGATGGACAGCCTTTGCCACACAGTTTCTTCTAAGGACCGTGTGTGATAAATTCAATAACGCAAACGATTTAACGGGAAAAATTGTGTGTGATGTACCTGTGAACGGATACGTTTTTCTTGGAGCGACTGTGTGGGATGTACATATGAATGGAAACATTTAGCGGGGACTGACTTTGTGGGATGTACTTGCGGCCGAAAACAATTTTGCCTGTATAATCGTATGTTTCAGCTCTACTATACGTATTTACGTATTTGAGCACTCGCCGGTCACACACGGCCTCATTTTTTTTCAAGCGTGTGTGCCAGGAGGGCATATCCCCAACGGTTTCTGGGTCGTGTGGGAAGGACCCCCCTATCACCCATACTCACCTGGCGACGGTTCCAAATGCCGTCGTGGAAAGGGGTTAAAAACCATTTGTTTAGGACCGACGCACACCAGTGAGAAGTTGAAAAAGGAATTCAAGGCTGGTTTAAAACATCAAATTAACACCATGACAGCCGCCATCTTTGGTAAGTAACACTGTACTTCAATCTTTTCGTAGCAATGTATATAATCATTACCCGATTTACCAACACTTTTTCATTGATGCAGGCCCGAGAAGCTCCAACCTTGGCCAAGATATGCGCGTCAAACTCAAAGCAACAAATACTCTAGTGGAACAATTATACACTGGCGCTGAATGAGCCATCTCTGTTGCCTTGGACAATGATACGTCTCCGCCGTATCTACTTTTCCAAACACTTTTGCCCTTGTTTTGGACTCTAACTTGCATGATTTGAATGGAAGTAACCCAGACTGACGCAGTTTTCAGCAGAATCGCCATGGTGTTATTTATGTGTAGAAACAAAAGTTCTCGGAATGACCTGAAACTCCACGGAACTTATTTTTGGAAAATATTAAAAATATTGGCGAAAGAATCAAGGCCAAGGGCCCCACCACCTATCCACAAGGGTGGGGGCGCGCCCTTGCATGATTTGAATGGAAGTAACCCGGACTGACGCTGTTTTCAGCAGAATCGCCATGGTGTTATTTATGTGTAGAAACAAAAGTTCTCAGAATGACCTGAAACTCCACAGAACTTATTTTTGGAAAATATTAAAAATATTGGCGAAAGAATCAAGGCCAAGGGCCCCACCACCTATCCACAAGGGTGGGGGCGCACCTGCCCCGCTGGGCGCGCCCCCTGCATCGTGGGCCCCTTGTTGCTCCACCGACCTCAACTCCAACTCCATATATTCATGTTCGGGGAGAAAAAATCAGGGAGAAAGATTTATCGCGTTTTACGATACGGAGCCGCCGCCAAGCCCTAAACTCTCTCGGGAGGGCTAATCTGGAGTCCGTTTAGGGCTCCGGAGAGGGGAATCCGTCGCCGTCATCATCATCAACCATCCTCCATCACCAATTTCATGATGCTCACCGCCGTTCTTGAGTAATTCTATCGTAGGCTTACTGGACGGTGATGGGTTGGATGAGATTTATCATGTAATCGAGTTAGTTATGTTAGGGTTTGATCCCTAGTATCCACTATGTTCTGAGATTGATGTTGCTCTGACTTTGGTATGCTTAATGCTTGTCACTAGGGCCCGAGTGCCATGATTTCAGATCTGAACCTATTATGTTTTCATGAATATATGTGAGTTCTTGATCCTATCTTGCAAGTCTATAGTCACCTACTATGTGTTATGATCCGGCAACCCAGAAGTGACAATAATCGGGACCACTCCCGGTGATGACCTTAGTTTGAGGAGTTCATGTATTCACTATGTGTTAATGCTTTGGTCCGGTACTCTATTAAAAGGAGGCCTTAATATCCCTTAGTTTCCATTAGGACCCCGCTGCCACGGGAGGGTAGGACAAAAGATGTCATGCAAGTTCTTTTCCATAAGCATGTATGACTATATTCAGAATACATGCCTACATTACATTGATGAATTGGAGCTAGTTCTGTGTCACTCTATGTTATTATTGTTACATGATGAACCACATCCGGCATAATTCTCCATCACCGATCCAATGCCTACGAGCTTTTTACATATTGTTCTCTGCTTATTTACTTTTCTGTTTCTATTGTTACAATCACTACAAAACCCAAAAATATTAGTTTTGCTACCGTTACCGTTACTTCCATACTACTTAATTTGCTACTAAATACTTTGTTGCAGATACTAAGTTATCCAGGTGTGGTTGAATTGACAACTCAACTGCAAATAATCAAGAATATTCTTTGGCTCCCCTTGTGTCGAATCAATAAATTTGGGTTGAATACTCTACCCTCGAAAACTGTTGCGATCCCCTATACTTGTGGGATAGTTCTAGTGAACCTCGCAAATATGTGTTTAGAGATTTTCTTGCTAGGATAACTGTGGGGGGGATCTAGAGATATAACACAAGCAACCATAGGGAGCATTCATTTTCCTAATATACATTATTTTTCTCTCTTCATAGGTAGGTCCATAAATGGTAAGGATGAAGCATGTCACATGTGTGTCCCTGGCCTCAGTATTCTTAGGAGTGCTGTGTTAGGAGATAAATCTTATAATTTGGGAGCCATTGTTGCCCGTAGGTTGCATCATAATAAAATTAATGGAGATCTCTTTGGAGGAATTTATGCAACCCGTCTAGCTAATTTTCTTGAGGTACCTATACGTGAGTATGATGTTGAGCTGCCTAATGTTTATTTAGATTGTTATGCCATGGTTCATCATCGTTTTGTTGAGAGGAACGAGCAGTCCCTCCATTATCGCTTAATCTTTGACAAACGTCGCGTTGTCCATATTACTCTCCCTGCTCCTGCCTTCTTTGATTATCAGGCAAAAGGAAGATATGTTATTACCAGAGAGGAGGCAGATGAGTACGAGAGGAGGGCGGAGGCAGCTCGCCGCCACGCTGCAGCTCAGGAGGCAATAGCCGCTGCATCTCAGTACGACCCCAGCTACAACTTTGGATATCCGCTAGGCCATCCGTGGCAATAAACTAACTTAGGCCAAAAGCCTAAGCTTGGGGGAGTACGTATTTCTCACCGACATTACATTCATGTTCACACACTCATTGTTAGTTGTCGGTGCTCATACTTTTTCACTGTAATATCCATGCTAGTTTATTTTCCTTTTTATGCTTTCTTCTTGTGTGTTTGATAAACTTTAAGAAAAACCAAAAAAACTAGTAGTAGCTTTTAGTTAGCTTACTTTCCTTGCTGTAATAATAATTAAAAAGAAAACCTAAAAAGATTTTATGTTCTTCTTTTGCTTGTTGGGAGCTTTCCTGTGTAAATAGTTTTATTTATTTTCTTTGGGGGTCGACAGGAGAAGACCATGATTAAATTGTGTAAGTGGCTCTTATATGCATTATTGTTGATTTAACCAAGAGCCCATATTGCCTTGTCTTCTCCTGTTTATTGAATGCTCCCATATTCCAGCTTAGTCCAATGCACGTGCACTAATATTATTATTCACATCGTTTGGTCGTGCAAGTGAAAGGCAATTATGACGATATATGATGGACTGACCGAGATGAGAGAAGCTGGTATGAACTCGTCCTCTCTTGTTTTTGTAAATATGATTAGTTCATCATTCCTGATTCAGCCTATTATGAATAAAAATGTTTGCAATGACAATTAGAGATTATAGTTACTTATGCCATGCTTAATTAGCTATGAGTTATAATGGTCTACCTTGCGTGCCAACATGCTATTAAAATGGTTGTGATGTGCTATGATGCGGTGGTATCCTCCTTTGAATGATTCAAGTGACTTGACTTGGCACATGTTCACACATGTAGTTGAAACAAATCAACATAGCCTTCACGATATTTATGTTCATGGTGGATTATATCCTACTCATGCTTGCACTCAATGTTCACTAATTTTAATGCATGTTCATGACAGTTGTCGCTCTCTAGTTGGTCACTTCCCAATCTTTTGCTAGCCTTCACTTGTACTAAGCGGGAATACTGCTTGTGCATCCAATCCCTTAAACCCCAAAGTTATTCCATATGAGTCCACCATACCTTCCTATATGCGGTATCTACCTGCCGTTCCAAGTAAATTTGTATGTGTCAAACTCTAAACCTTCAAATGAAATTCTGTTTTGTATGCTCGAATAGCTCATGTATCAACTAGGGCTGTCCTTATCTTCCATGTTAGGCGGGTTATTCTCAAGAGAAGTGGACTCCGCTCCTCACTCACGAGAAAATGGCTGGTCACCGGGATGCCAAGTCCCATGCTTTATGGAAACTAAATCAAAATAATTGCAAACAAAACTCCCCCGGGACTGTTGTTAGTTGGAGGCACTCGTTGTTTCGAGCAAGCCATGGATTACCATTATGTTTGGGAACCGCCTATAATGTGTGTAGCATGGAAGATATCGCCATCTATTGGTTGTTATGTTGACAATGAAAGTATGCCGCTCAAAATATTATTTATCTCTATTTCAAAACCGAGCTCTGGCACCTCTACAAATCCCTGCTTCCCTCTGTGAAGCGCCTATCTATTTACTTTTATGTTGAGTCATCACCCTCTTATTAAAAAGCACCAGCTGGAGAGCACCGCTGTCATTTGCATTCATTATTGTTAATTTATATTGGGTATGACTATGACTGGATCTCTTTTACCATGAATTACAATGCTTAGTCAGTCCTTGATCTTTAAAGGTGCTCTACATTTAGGTTTTGCAGTCTCAGAAAGGGCTAGGGAGATACCATGTTGTTATATCATATCATGATTATTTTGAGAAAGTGTTGTCATCCGAGATTTATTATTATTGCTCTCTAGTTGATTATGCCATTGATATGAGTAAACATGAGACCTAGGTGTTATTTACAACAACAAGAGCAAACAGAGTTTGTAAAAGTTTTTTCTTTATCACTTTCAGTTTATCAACTGAATTGCTTGAGGACAAGCAAAGGTTTAAGCTTGGGGGAGTTGATACGTCTTCGTCGTATCTACTTTTCCAAACACTTTTACCCTTGTTTTGGACTCTAACTTGCATGATTTGAATGGAACTAACCTGGACTGACGCTGTTTTCAGCAGAATCGCCATGGTGTTATTTATGTGCAGAAACAAAAGTTCTCGGAATGACCTGAAACTCCACGAAACTTATTTTTGGAAAATATTAAAAATATTGGCGAAAGAATCAAGGCCAGGGGGCCCACCACCTGTCCACGAGGGTCGGGGGCGCGCCTGCCCCTTGCCTCGTGGGCCCCCTATTGCTCCACCGACCTCAGCTCCAACTCCATATATTCGTGTTCGGGGAGAAAAAATCAGGGAGAAAGATTCATCGCATTTTACGATACGGAGCCGCCACCAAGCCCTAAACTCTCTCGGGAGGGCTGGTCTAGAGTCCGTTCGGGGCTCCGGAGAGGGGAATCCGTCGCCGTTGTCATCATCAACCATCCTCCATCACCAATTTCATGATGCTCACCGCCGTGCGTGAGTAATTCCATCGTAGGCTTGCTGGACGGTGGTGGGTTGGATGAGATTTATCATGTAATCGAGTTAGTTTAGGAAGGGTTTGACTTTGCTATGACTTTGCTATGCTTAATGCTTGTCACTAGGGCCCGAGTGCCATGATTTCAGATCTGAACCTATTATGTTTTCATTAATATATGTGGGTTCTTGAACTTATTTACTTTTCTGTTGCTATTGTTACAATCACTACAAATCCCAAAAATATTACTTTCGCTACCATTACTGTTACTTCCATACTACATTGCTACTGAATACTTTGCTGTAGATACAAAGTTATCCAGGTGTGGTTGAATTGACAACTCAACTGCAAATACTCAAGAATAATCTTTGGCTCCCCTTATGTCGAATCAATAAATTTGGGTTGAATACTCTACCCTCGAAAACTGTTGCGATCCCCTATACTTGTGGGTTATCACACAAAAAGTCACCACCTTCTCTTATCAAGGAAGTGCTGGAGAGGCTATTTGTGATGCCGCAAAGAATTGAAGTGTTGAAGCGATCAGCCGCCCGAGCCAATGCCATCAGCGCATTAAGCCGGGCAAAGGCGTGGCAAGCAGATCTTGATCCAGAAGACTTGGCCAATGGTTGCCCAAGCGTAAAAGAAGACGGGTCTCGTGCCGCTGACTTTTCCAACATAGTAAGGGGAATGCATCCATTAGAAAGCAAGCTGTCTAAAGAGAGGGACCTGTCCCAATATCAGACAGTTTATGATGCTGAAAATAAGAAGGTAAAGGAGCCGGTTCATGAAGCCCAGGATCTTACTCCGCCAATTAGTAGGCTCACCTTTGCCCCTGATATTGACCCGTCAACACTTATTGATGATGAAGTTGTTTTCAAAGCTTTGACTGGGATCAATTGGGCCACATCTGACTTCCATCCAATGGATAAAGAAGAAGAAGATGAATCGGTGCAAGATGACCCGGAGGCCTCGACCCGCCAAGACCACCAGGAGTCTTGATCCCTGAGCCGGTTTATCAGCCACAGCATTTGGATGTCGTGTGTCTCAAAACACTTATTCTTTTGGGCCTCATGATGCCTTGTAATAGGCTAGTTGACAAACCATGATTTGCCACACCATCGTGTGTGTTTATTTGCATAATACTTATGAGCCGTTCAATCTGATTTGAAAATACAATGTTGATGCTCATAATCATTGCCAACCTTGCTGATCATGTTGTCATAAGCCCTGCATTCAAACAGAGAGCAAGCGCCCTGGCGGCTTACCCCAAGGCAGGTCATAATGCCCCATATAAAATCCATTGGTGACTATCATCCATAACGAGTGTGGGTTTATCAAAACCTCATATAATCATAACAAAGTAAATATCATACCTGTGATACTTGTGTTGGGGAACGTAGTAATTTCACAAAAACTCCTACGCACACGCAAGATCATGGTGATGCATAGCAACGAGAGGCGAGAGTGTTGTCTGCGTACCCTCCTAGACCCTAAGCGGAAGCGTTCTGACAACGCGGTTGATGTAGTCGTACGTCTTCACGATCGACCGATTCTACCACCGAACGTACGACACCTTCGCGATCCGCACACGTTTAACTCGGTGACGTCCCACGAACTCACGATCCAGCAGAGTGTCAAGGGAGAGCTTCATTAGGACGACGGCGTGATGACGGTGATGATGAAGCTACCGGCGTAGGGCTTCGCCTAAGCATTGCAACGATATGACCGAGGTGGATTATGGTGGAGGGGGCACCGCACACGGTTAAGAGATCAATGATCAACTTGTGTGTTCTAGGGTGCCCCCTGCCCCCGTATATAAAGGAGCAAGGGGGAGGCTGGTCGACCCTTGGGGCGTGCCAAGGAGGAGGAGGAGTGCTCCTCCTAGTAGCAATAGGACTCCCCCTTTCCTAGTCCAACTAGGAGGGGGAAGGGGAAGGAAGGAGAGGGAGAGAGGGAGGGAAAGAGGGGGCGCCGCCCCCCCCCCCCCCCATTGTCCAATTCGGACTCCTCAAGGGGGGGCGTGGCCAGCCCATGGCTCCCTCCTCTCTCTCTCACAAGGCCCATGATGGTCCATTAGTTCCCCCGGGGGTTCCGATAACCCCCCAGCACTTTGATAATTATCCGGTGACCCCCAGAATACTTCCGGTGTCCGAATATAGTCGTCCAATATATCAATCCTTATGTCTCGACCATTTTGAGACTCCATGTCATGTCCGTGATCACATCCGGGACTCCGAACTATCTTCGGTACATCAAAACACATAAACTCATAATACCGATCGTCACCGAACAATAAGCGTGCAGACCCTACGGGTTCGAGAACTATGTATACATGACCGAGACACGTCTCTGGTCAATAACCAATAGCGGAACCTGGATGCTCATATTGGTTACTACATATTCTACGAAGATCTTTATCGGTCAAACCACATAACAACATACGTTGTTCCCTTTGTCATCGGTATGTTACTTTCCCGAGATTCATCGTCGGTATCTCAATACCTAGTTTAATCTCGTTACCGGAAAGTCTCTTTACTCGTTCCGTAATGCATCATCCTGCAACTAACTCATTAGTCACATTGCTTGCAAGGCTTATAGTGATTTGCATTACCGAGAGGGCCCAGAGATACCTCTACGACAATCGGAGTGACAAATCCTAATCTTGATCTATGCCAACTCAACAAACACCATCGGGAACAGTTACGTTGTGACATTTGGTATCACACAAAGTGTCCTCCGGTATTCGGGAGTTGCATAATCTCATAGTCATAGCAACATGTATAAGTCATGAAGAAATCAATAGAAACATACTAAACGATCAAGTGCTAAGCTAACGGAATGGGTCATGTCAATCACATCATTCCCTAATGATGTGATCCCGTTAATAAAATGACAACTCATGTCTATGGCTAGGAAACTTAACCATCTTTGATTCAACGAGCTAGTCAAGTAGAGGCATACTAGTGACACTCTGTTTGTCTATGTATTCACACATGTACTAAGTTTCCGGTTAATACAATTCTAGCATGAATAATAAACATTTATCATGATATAAGGAAATAAATAATAACTTTATTATTGCCTCTAGGGCATATTTCCTTCAGTCTCCCACTAGCACTAGAGTCAATAATCTAGTTCACATCGTCATGTGATTTAACACCAATAGTTCACATCTTTATGTGATTAACACCCATAGTTCACATCGCCATGTGACCACCACTCAAAGAGTTTACTAGAGTCAATAATCTAGTTCACATCGCTATGTGATTAACACCTAAGAGTAATAAGGTGTGATCATGGTTTACTTGTGAGATAAATTTAGTCAACGGGCCTGCCACATTCAGAGCCGTATGTATTTTGCAAATTTCTATGTCTACAATACTCTGCACAGAGCTACTCTAGCTGATTGCTCCCACTTTCAATATGTATCTGGATTGTGACTTAGAGTCATCCAGATCGGTGTCAAAGCTTGCATTGACGTCACTCTTTACGACGAACTCTTTATCACCTCCATAACCGAGCAATATTTCCTTAGTCCTCTAAGGATAATTTTGACCGTTGTCTTGTGATCTACTCCTAGATCACTATTGTACTCCTTTTCCAAACTCAGGGCAGGGTATACAATAGGTCTGGTACACAGCATGGCATACTTTATAGAACCTATGGCTGAGGCATAGGGAATGAATTTCATTCTCTCTCTATCTTCTGACGTGGTCGGGCTTTGAGTCTTACTCAACTTCACACCTTGCAACACAGGCAAGAACTCCTTCTTTGACTGTTCCATTTTGAACTACTTCAAAATCTTGTCAAGGTATGTACTCATTGAAAATACTTATCAAGCGTCGTGATCTATCTCTATAGATCTTGATGCTCAATATGTAAGCAGCTTTACCGAGGTCTTCTTTGAAAAACTCCTTTCAAACACTCCTTTATGCTTTCCAGAAAATTCTACATCATTTTTGATCAAAAATATGTCATTCACATATACTTATCAGAAAAGCTGTAGTGCTCCCACTCACTTTCTTGTAAATACAGGCTTCACCGCAAGTCTGTATAAAACTATATGCTTTGATCAACTCATAAAATCGTATATTCCAACTTCGAGATGCTTTCACCAGTCCATAGATGGATTGCTGGAGCTTTGCACACTTTGTTAGTGCTTTTAGGATCGACAAAACCTTCTAGTTGCATCATATACAACTCTTCTTTAAGAAATCCATTAAGGAGTGCAGTTTTTTTATCCATTTGCCAGATTTCTTAAAATGCGGCAATTGCTAACATGGTTCGGACAGACTTAAGCATCGCTACGAGTGAGAAAATCTCATCGTTGTCAACACCTTGAACTTGTCGAAAACCTTTCACGACAAGTTGATCTTTGTAGATAGTAACACTACCATCAGGTCCGTCTTCCTATTGAAGATCCATTTATTCTCAATGGCTCACCGATCATCGGGCAAGTCAATCAAAGTCCACACTTTGTTCTTATACATGGATCCCATCTCAGATTTCATGGCCTCAAGCCATTTCGCGGAATTTGGGCTCATCATCGCTTCCTCATAGTTCGTAGGTTCGTCATGGTCAAGTAACATGACCTCCTGAACTGAATTACCATACCACTCTGGTGCGGATCTTACTCTGGTTGATCTACGAGGTTCGGTAGTAACTTGATCTAAAGTTACATGATCATCATCAGTAGCTTCCTCACTAATTGGTGTAGGAGTCACAGGAACTGATTTCTGTGATGAAATACTTTCCAATAAGGGAGTAGGTACAGTTACCTCATCAAGTTATACTTTCCTCCCACTCACTTCTTTCAAGAGAAACTCCTCTAGAAAGGATCCATTCTAAGCAACGAATATCTTGCCTTCGGATCTGTGATAGAAGGTGTACCCAACAGTCTCCTTTGGGTATCCTATGAAGAGACATTTCTCCGATTTGGGTTCGAGCTTATCAGGTTGAAGCTTTTTCACATAAGCATCGCATACCCCAAACTTTAAGAAATGACAACTTAGGTTTCTTGCCAAACCATAGTTCATACGGTGTCATCTCAACGGATTTAGATGGTGCCCCATTTAACGTGAATGTAGCTGTCTCTAATGCATAACCCCAAAAACGATAGTGGTAAATCTGTAAGAGACATCATAGATTGCTTTACATCCAATAAAGTACGGTTATGACGTTCGGACACACCATTACGCTGTGGTGTTCCGGGTGGCATGAGTTGTGAAACTATTCCGCATTGTTTCAAATGAAGACCAAACTCGTAACTCAAATATTCTCCTCCATGATCAGATCATAGAAATTTATTTTTTTTGTTACAATGATTTTCCACTTCACTCTGAAATTCTTTTAACTTTTCAAATGTTTCAGACTTATGTTTCATCAAGTAGATATACCCATATTTTCTCAAATAATCTGTGAGGGTCAGAAAATAATGATACCCGCCGCAAGCCTCAACACTCATCAGACTGCATACATCAGTATGTATTATTTCCAACAAGTCTGTTGCTCGCTCCATTGTTCCAGAGAACGGAGTCTTAGTCATCTTGCCCATGAGGCATGGTTCGCAAGCATCAACTGATTCATAATCAAGTGATTCCAAAAGCCCATCAACATGGATTTTCTTCATGTGCTTTACACCAATATGACCTAAATGGCAGTGCCACAAATAAGTTGCACCATCATTATTAACTTTGCATATTTTGGCTTCAATATTATGAATATGTGTATCACTATGATCGAGATTCAATAAACCATTCACCTTGGGTGTATGACCACAGAAGGTTTTATTCATGTAAACAGAATAACAATTATTCTTTGACTTAAATGAATAACCATATTGCAATAAATATGATCCAATCATATTCATGCTCAACCAAATAACATTTATTTTAGGTTCGACACTAATCCTGAAGGTAAAGGGAGTGTGCGATGGTGATCTTATCAACCTTGGAATCACTTCCAACACACATCATCGCCTCGCCCTTAACTAGTCTCTGTTTATTTTGCTACTCCCGTTTCGAGTTACTACTCTTAGCAACTAAACCAATATCAAATACCGAGGGGTTGCTATAAACACTAGTAAAGTACACATCAATAACATGTATATCCAATATACCTTTGTTCACTATGCCATCCTTCTTATTCACCTAGTATCTAGGGCAGTTCCACTTCCAGTGACCATTTCCTTTGCAGTAGAAGAACTCAGTTCCAGGCTTGGGTCTAGCTTTGGGATTCTTCATCGGAGTGGCAACGTGCTTGCCATTCTTCTTGAAGTTCCCTTTCTTTCCATTGCCCTTTTACTTGAAACTAGTGGTCTTGTCAACCATCAACACTTGATGCTTTTTCTTGATTTCTACCTTCGCCGATTTCAGCATCACGAAGAGCTTTGGGAATCGTTTCCGTTATCCCTTGCATATTATAGTTCATCACGATGTTCTAGTAACTTGGTGATAGAGACTAGAGAACTCTGTCAATCACTATCTATCGGGAAGATTAACTCCCACTTGATTCAAGTGATTGTAGTACTCAGACATTCTGAGCACATGCTCACTCGTTGAGCTATTCTCCTCCATCTTGTAGGCAAAGTACTGTCAGAGGTCTCATACCATACACGGGGATGAGTATGAGATACCAATTTCAACTCTTGGAACATCTTATATGCTCTGTGGCGTTCAAAACATTTTTTAACTCCCGGTTCTAAGCCGCAAAGCATGGTGCACTATACTATCAAGTAGTCATCATACCGAGCTTGTCAAACGTTCATAATATCTGCATCTAGTCCTGCAATAGGTCTGTCACCTAGCGGTGCATCAAGGACATAATTCTTCTATGCAGCAATGAGGATAATCCTCAGATCACGGTCCTAGTCCTCATCATTGCTACTATCATCTTTCAACATAGTTTTTCTCTAGGAACATATCAAAAATAAATGGGGAGCTACATCGCGAGCTATTAATCTACAACATAGTTATGCAAATACTATCAGGACTAAGTTCATGCTAAATTAAAGTTCAATTAATCATATTACTTAAGAACTCCCACTTAGATAGACATCCCTCTAGTCATCTAAATGATCATGTGATCCAAATCAACTAAACCATGTTCGATCATCATGTGAGATGGAGTAGTTTTCAATGGTGAACATCACTATGTTGATCATATATACTATATGATTCACGCTCGACCTTTTGGTCTCTAGTGTTCCGAGGCCATGTCTGCATATGCTAGGCTTGTCAAGTTTAACCCGAGTATTCCATGTGTGCAAAACTGGCTTGTACCCATTGTATGTGAACGTAGAGCTTATCACACCCGATCATCACGTGGTGTCTCGGCACGATGAACTTTCGCAACGGTGCATACTCAGGGAGAACACTTGTACCTTGAAATTTAGTGAGAGATCATCTTATAATGCTACCGCCGAACTAAGCAAAATAAGATGCATAAAGTATAAACATCTCATGCAATCAATATAAGTGATGTGATATGGCCATCATCATCTTGTGCCTTTGATCTCCATCTCCAAAGCACCGTCATGATCACCATTGTCACCGGCGTGACACCTTGATCTCCATCGTAGCATCGTTGCCGTCTCGCCAACTATTGCTTCTACGACTACCGCTGCCGCTTAGTGATAAAGTAAAGCAATTACATGGTGATTTCATTTCATACAATAAAGCGACAACCATATGGCTCCTGCCAGTTGCCGATAACTCCATTACAAAACATGATCATCTCATACAATAAAATTTAGCATCATGTCTTGACCATATCACATCACAACATGCCCTGCAAAAACAAGTTAGACGCCCTCTACTTTGTTGTTGCAAGTTTTACGTGGCTGCTACGGGCTACGCAAGAACCATTCTTACCTATGCATCAAAACCACAACGATTTTTCGTCAAATATGTGATGTTTTAACCTTCAACAAGGACCGGGCGTGGCCACACTCGATTCAACTAAAGTTGGAGAGACTGACACCTGCCAGCCACCTATTTGCGAAGCACGTCGGTAGAACCAGTCTCACATAAGCTTACGCGTAATGTCGGTCTGTGCCGCTTCATCCAACAATACCGCCGAATCAAAGTATGACATGATGGTAAGCAGTATGACTATTATCGCCCACAAATCACTTGTGTTCTACTCGTGCATATAACGTCTATGCATAAACCTAGCTCGGATGCCACTGTTAGGGAACGTAGTAATTTGAAAAAAAAAATCCTACACACACGCAAGATCATGGTGATGCATAGCAACAAGAGGGGAGAGTGTTTTCTACGTACCCTCGTAGACCGTAAGCGGAAGCATTATGACAACGTGGTTGATGTATTCGTACGTCTTCACGATTGACCGATCCTAGCACCGAACGTACGGCACCTCCACGAACTGCACACGTTCAGCTCGGTGCCATCCCAAGAACTCATGATCCAACAGAGTGCCGAGGGAGAGCTTCGTCAGCACGACGGTGTGATGACGGTGATGATGAAGCTACCAGTGTAGGGCTTCGCCTAAGCACTGCAACGATATGACCAAGGTGGATTATGGTGGAGGGGGCACCGCACACGGTTAAGAGATCAATGATCAACTTGTGTGTTCTAGGGTGCCCCCCCGCCCCCGTATATAAAGGAGCAAGGGGGAGGCCGGCCGGCCCTTGCGGCGTGCCAAGGAGGGGGAGGGGTCCTCCTCCTAGTAGGAGTATGACGCCCCCTTTCCTAGTCCAACTAGGAGGAGGAAGGGGGAAGGAGGGAGAGGGAGAGAGGGAGGGAAAGAGGGGGCGCTGCCCCCCTCCTTGTCCAATTCGAACTCCTCAAGGGGGGGGGGTGGTCAGCCCATGGCACCCTCCTCTCTCTCTCACACAAGGCCCATAATGGCCCATTAGTTCCCTCGGGGGTTCCAATAACCCCCCGGTGTGACACCCCAAAATTTTTGACCTTGTTTTATTAATTAAAATTTTGCCAGGAATTATAACTTTAATTTTCTTGAGCTCCCTTTTTATTTTTGAACCATTATTCCCTTGGTCAATATGGAGTTTTTCCCCAAAAAGAGAACCTTTCAAATATGTTTTTGGGCTTGTTTAAACCTCTCAAGAAAAAAACTTTTCTTTTATTAGTAGAGCAAATTTACATAATTAATTTTTGCTTGCTCTTTATTTTCTTGAAAATGGTTTTTACAGGTTAAATGGCCATATTTGAACTACAACCTCTTTCAGAATTTATTCAAAAATCCCACCAAAATTTGGAAATGTCATGTGATGTTCTTAGATCACTTTTATGCAAGAATAACTCTTTTTCATCAAATAATTTGAGCTGTGCACCTGTTTTCCTTCTCCGGTCCAGTGGGCAGTTTTGCACAGCAACCCTTCTAAATAGTTGCTTCTAGCCTCCACCAAAATTATGGGATGTTAGTAGCAGCATATGTTTCAACTTTATGCAAAAACCCAGTGAGGTCCTTTGAAAAATTTGAGTGAATCAACCTCATCTTCATTCTGGCCCAACTTGCTGGTTTGTACAGGAACCACATTTTTAGTTGCTCCTTTACCCATGATTCCTTTTTCTACTTGAAGACCACCCTACCAAACCCCTATGTCCAGGAGCATGCAACCATTGGATCACTTTTGATCCATGTTGTGATGCCATTTACCTTCTGTCCAGAACTGGAGTTTTGCAAAAATTGCACTACCAAGTTTCTCCTTTTGCCAAACTAACCTTACCACCCTCTATTGCATCTAAAGAGACACTGATCTGGAGAATTTGACCCCTCCAAGAACTACCTAGATGACCTTAGCATTTCATCAAACACCCTGTGGGCATGATCAGTTTTGACATGGGATTTTGTTTGCACTATGGACTTGACCACCTGACCAAGCCACCTTGTCCCTTGGGTTTCCCTCTATCTTTAACCTAGCCCTGTTCCTTGCCTGCCACCCCCGCAACCTGTAGCATGCCACGGCATTGTGTTGAGCGCCTTCCGTGCGTGCACTGGACGCGCCCAGAGCGCGCGTATTGCACAAAACCTTGCTGAGCCGACACGCTGCCCCCCTGGTTTTGGCTCACTCTGCGGCGCCACGCCACGCACTACCCTCATCACAGCATCGCGCCAAGCCGCCCTGGCAACCAACAGCGCCACCGCCAGAGCGTTTTTTGCGGCACGCCGGCGTCGGCCGACAGTCGCTGCTCCGTCCAGCGCCGCCCAAGCCATCCCGGCTCGCCACCTGGCCCCTGGCACAGCACGAGCTCATCCGCAGCCTTGTCCACTAGTGCTCGTCGCCGCCATGTCGCCCTGCAGCACAGAGAGGCGGTTCGCCGCCGTTCTTATCCCCACCGCCGCAGCACCGACCTCGTCGAGCTATAAATGAGGTCCCCGAACTCCCCCGATCACGCAGGCGACCTCAGGCCACCCGTATGGCGCTCCCCTAGCCCGCATTCGACCCAGGGAAGCTTCCTTCCCCGTCTCCGGCAACTCCTGCCGCCGCCACTGCCCCGGCCGTTCCGGCGCCACTAAGGCCTCCCCCGCTCCATTCTCTTCACCAGGAAACTCCCCTTCCTCCCATGAACCCAACCCCCTACTCAATTTTGATCGGGAACCACCGTGGCCCAAAAATCACTCCGCTCCCGAAGCCTCCTCCGCCGCGAAGCTCGCCGCCGGCAGCTCCCGCCGCCCCCACCTGCCTGGTGACCACCGGGAGGATCGCCCTGGAGTGGCGGATCCATCCCCGCCCTCGAAGCCCCGCGAAGAGCCGCCAGTCGCCGGCGACGATCGCTGGAGCTCCGCCTCCGCTCGGGACAGAGGAAGGAGAGGGAGAAGGACTAGTCAAACCTGACTAGTGGGCCCCCTGGACCCACTGTTAGTGGCACCCGCGCCGTCCACGTGTTTAAGTGGAAGCGTAAACCCCCCAGTACGTTTCCCCTGCACCGAAGGCGTATTCTGTCCGAATCGTTTTCTTTTATATATTTATTTTAAAAACAGATTTGACTAAACTTTGACCGGCTCTAACTTTTTAATTATAACTCCAAATGAATTAATTCTTTTTCCCACATCTCTCAAATTCTGTCTAGTTTATTTTAAGATTTATTTGAAAGTTTTCCAAAAAACTTTTGTGTACTGTTTTTCAAATATGTGTTATTTGCATGTTTTTGAAAATAGGATTTTGGAAGAGATGAAAACTTCCAAAAGTTTTGGAGAGCACCCACACCTCTCCACTCCTTGAAGGCAAGCATTCTAAACCCCGGAATGATATGTTAGTGTGATGATTGACATGTTTATAAATACCACCTCATTTCGGAGTAGTGTTATTTCATGTGATATGATCTTTTGCATGGATGCATTATGTGGATTTCCTTGCTGTTGGGAATGAGCATACTAGTGTGATGACAATCATCCTCATATGCCTTACATGCATGCCGGTAAGGAATCCGGGAAAGCCTCTGCCTTTGGTATGCGTGAGCTTGTTAAGGTCAACTTCGGGTTTTCTACAACCGGACATCAACAAATTCCCATCTGCCTCATAACCGCGGGCACGGCTTTCGAAAGATAATACCCTGCAGGGGTGTCCCAACTTAGCCCATTATAAGCTCTCACGGTCAACGAAGGATATTCCTTCTACCGGGAAGACCCGATCAGTCTCGGAATCCCGGACTACAAGACATCTCGACAGTAATAAAACAAGTCCAGCAAAGCCGCCCATTGTGCCGACAAATCCTGATAGGAGCTGCACATATCTCGGTCTCAGGGCACATCCGGATGAGCTGTCCGTACAACTAAAACCAAGCCTCAAGTTTCCTTGAGGGGGCGCTGCACAGCGCTCTAGTTTGGACCAGCAATCGAAGGAGAACTGGCCCGGGGGTTAAAATAAAGATGACCCTTGAGTCTGCAGAACCCAAGGAAAAAGGCTTAGGTGGCAAATGGTAAAACCAAAGTTGGGCCTTGCTGGAAAAGTCTTATTCAAAGCGAACTGTCAAGGGGGTCCCATAAATCACCCAACCGTGTAAGGAACGCAAAATCCGGGAACATAACACCGGTATGACGGAAACTAGGGTGGCAAGAGTGGAACAAAACACCAGGCATAAGGCCGAGCCTTCCACCCTTTACCGAGTATACAAATGCATTAGTTAAAATAAGAGGTATTGTGATATCCCAACAAGTAAAACATGTTCCAACAAGGAACAACAAGTCCATGTTCCAACAAGGAACAACTTCATCTTCACCTGCAACTAGCAACGCTATAAGAGGGGCTGAGCAAAGCGGTAACATGGCCAAACAACGGTTTGCTAGGACATGGATGGTTAGGGGCTGACATGGCAATATAGGAGGCATGATATAGCAAGTGGTAGGTATCGCAGCATAGGCATAGCAAAAGAGCGAGCATCTAGCAAGCAAAGATAGAAGTGATTTCGAGGGTATGGTCATCTTGCCTGCAAGGTTCTTAGAGTTGTCGAAGGCTTGATCCTCGAAAGCGTTCTCAACAGGTTCCTCGTTCACGTACTCGTCTCCCGTCTCTACCCACATCAAGAACACAAGCAAAGAGGACAAACATCAATCACGATGCAATGCACAACCAACATGATGCACAACATGGCATGATATGCGAGATGTGATATGCAATGCATATGCGTGCTCTGGAAGGAAAAAGGATAAACAAGTCATAATCTTGGCAAACCAAGTATGCCGCTGGATAGGTGAGGTGATTTCGGTTGAAATCGATATAAAGATCACCGGAATCGGATGCACGGTTTGCAAATGACGAGCAATACAAGAATGACAATAATCTGCCATTAACAGCATGATGCTACTTAGCAAGCAACAAGAAATTAAGCTACTGCACCCAAACATATCAACAAAGCATATGGCAGTAATCTACTCAAGATTCTTGACAAAAGATGAACACTGAGCTACGGCTAAATCACACCACAACAGGTTCGAACAAGCATGGCAAAAGAGCAAAAGATGACATGTTTACAGCAATGAAACAACATGCTACAGGAACAGGACATAGCAAAATAAGGCATGGCAAGAATCTACTCAAAGCACTTGACAAAAGTCCCTTACTGACCATAAGCCAAAAAGAATCAGAAAATATGATAACACCAATGTCAATTAAGCAAATTTCGTTACAGGTTTCAGACTTCGCAGAAAACTGGACATGTCAAAAACAGATAACAAGTTGGCATGTTTACGAGCTCGATACACTTACTACAGAGCATTGCATGATAAACTAAGCATACATACATCAATAAGACATGGCATGGGAACTATACATGGCAAGAATAACATCATATCATGCAAGGATCAACTACACCAAGCTTGGCAAAATCGAATAACATGTAAACAATCTGCCAGCAACATTTTATAGCAAAAGTAGAGCTCGATTGACTCAAGCTATGGCACTCCATAAATACAAACAAAGGCATGGATGGATAGAGCAAATCCAGCTCAAAACACCCTTACTGATCATGCTCAAAATATGCATAGATCTCTCCGAAACAACATGAACACATGGCATAAAAATAACAGCAGGCGGGGACTTTGTGGAATTACCAAGTCTCTGAAATCAGCAACATTAAGTACCCTAGTTTGCATGCTTGTGCTAGTCACCACAAAGATCACAAAAATACATCGCATAATTCTCTGGAAAGGTAACATGGCACATTACAAAACTCATGTAGGGCTCAACTTCATAGGAGGTACACATCAATCATGGCAAAAATGACAAAAGTGCATGTTCTGATAAGAATCAGAAACTAACATCACATAGCCCTCTTATAACAGCATTTCGGGCATTAAGATGACCTCAAATGAAAATTATGCAATGGAATGAAATGATGTACCCTTCTTGGCGAACAATTTGACATATTATACGCCCAAAACGGAGGTACGTACATCAAGTTATGATGCGATGAACATGTGACGGTGATGCAAAAAAATATCGGACTTAGTAGATTTTGAGGGGGGAAGAAGTCAACCGGGCGCGTAATCCGAGGTTGGCTGGCGCGGCTCGCCGGAGAAGGGCCCGAGGGGGCGCGGGGAGGTGGCGATGTGCCGGATCCGGGCCGGATCCGGCCGGATCCGGCACCGGCGACGGCGCAGCGAGGCGGAGGAGGTGGCGCGGCGCGGAGGCGGCTCCGGCACGGCGCGAGGTCGACGGGAAGTCGCGGGCGGCGGACGGAGGAGGCGCGCCGGCGGACGGGCGACCAGGCGGCGGAGCCTCGGGCGCGGGCGCGGAGAGGCGCGCGCGCGGGCGGCGGCGAGCGGGCGGAGCGCCTGCGGGCCGGGGGGCCGGCCTCGGGCCGGAGCGGGCCGGCGGCGGCTGGCGGCCGAGATGCCCACGTGGCAGCGCCCAATTGGCCCGGGGCGGCGGCACGGACACGTCCGGCGGCGTGGGGGAAGAAATTTTAGGGTTTGGGTGTGGTTTGATCCGGAAATGGAGGAGGGGGAGGCCTTTTTATAGGTAGAAGGAGCTAGGAAGCTCCAAATGGAGAGCGGTTTTCGGCCACGCGATCGTGATCGAACGACGGTGGACATGGGAGTGTCTTAGAGGGGTTATTGGGATGTTTTGAAGGGGTGTTGGGCTGCAACACACACGAGGCCTTCACGGTTACCCGGTTAACCGTTGGAGTACCAAACGACCTCCGATTGACCCGAAACTTGACAGGCGGTCTACCGGTGCTATACCGAGGCCGCTTGACAAACCTCGGTCCATTCCGAGAAGGTTTGATACCCGCTCACGAAGAAATGTAAAAGGGGACGCCGGGGGACATAGGAGCGCCGGATTGGAAAACGGACAACGGGGAAAATGCTCGGATTCATGAGACAAACACGTATGCGAATGCGATGCACATGATGACATGATATGAAAAGCATGACATGAACAAAATGCGAAACAAAGGGAAACCCAACCACGGAGGAAATATCATATCACATAGCCGAAAATGGCAAGAGTTGGATTACAAATATGGCAAGTTACATCTGGGGCGTTACAGCACTCCACCACTACGAGAGGATCTTGTCCCGAGATCTAGGACTGAAAGAACTCCAGATACTCGGAACATAGGTGGTCCTCACGCTCCCAGGTGGCTTCTCGGTCTGAATGGTGTGACCATTTCACTTTCAGGAATTTGATTGACTTGTTGCGAGTCTTGCGCTCAGTTGTTTCAAGAATAGCAACGGGGTGCTCATGATAGGACAAATCTTCTTGAAGATCAATCTCTTCGAAGTTGATGGTGCGCTCAGGCGTCTTGAAGCACTTGCGAAGCTGTGACACGTGGAAGACATCGTGCACATTTGCAAAGTTGGAGGGAAGCTCAAGTTGATAGGCGAGATCGCCTCGTTCGCCGATGATCTTGAAAGGACCGACGTATCTAGGGGCAAGTTTCCCCTTGATACCGAAGCGACGAGTTCCTTTCATTGGAGAGACGCGGAGGTAGACATGGTCTCCGATCTCGAATGCCAAATCACGATGTTTGCTATCGTAATAGCTCTTCTGGCGCGACTGCGCGGCTTTGAGGTTCTCACGAATGACCTTGCACATAGCCTTAGCCTCTGAGATTAAATCATTGCCAAGCAATTGGCGTTCACCAGTTTCAGACTAGTTGAGAGGAGTACGGCACTTTCTGCCATAGAGGATCTCGAATGGGGCTTTGCCCGAGCTGGCTTGAAAACTGTTGTTGTAAGAGAACTCAGCGTAAGGAAGACAATCCTCCCACTTCATGCCGAAAGAGATAACACAAGCTCTGAGCATATCTTCAAGAATTTGGTTGACACGCTCGACTTGTCCACTAGTCTGAGGGTGGAAAGCTGTGCTGAAGCGAATATTGGTGCCCATGGCCTTCTGAAAAGAATCCCAAAACTTGGAGGTAAAGATGCTGCCATGGTCTGAAGAGATCAATTGTGGAATGCCGTGCAAGGAGACAATTCTGGAGGGGTAGAGCTCTGCCAGCTGCGCTGCTGTGATAGACTCTTTGATAGGAAGAAAATGAGCCACTTTGGTGAGCTTGTCGATGACGACGAAGATAGCATCATTTCCACGCTTGGACTTAGGAAATCCAGTCACGAAGTCCATTTCGATATGATCAAACTTCCATTCTGGAATAGCAAGAGGTTGGAGAAGACCAGCTGGTCGTTGGTGTTCTGCTTTCACCCTTCTGCAGACATCACACTCATTCACGAATTGAGCAATCTCTCGCTTCATTCGAGTCCACCAATACGACTGCTTGAGGTCATGGTACATCTTCGTACTTCCAGGATGAATTGACAGAAGAGAGTTGTGTGCTTCGTTCCTAATGACTTTAGGAAGATCTCCCTTTGGAACCACGATCCGGTCCTCTAAGAAAGGAGTATCTCTGTCATCAACTCGATAGCACTTGTATTTGGAAATGCCCTTGTCAATACCACGTTTCACCTTCTTCACCATGGTATCCAACAATTGTGCCTCACGAATTTGATCTTCCAAAGTAGGAGAGACGATGAGGTTGGCAAGAAAACCTTGAGGGACAACTTGGAGATTCAACTTGCGAAAAGCCTCACAGAGATCCGGTTGAAAGGGCTTGAGGATTAAGCTGTTGCAGTAAGCCTTCCTGCTCAATGCGTCTGCAATCACATTAGCCTTGCCTGGAGTATATTCAATACTCGGATTATACTCTTGAATCATTTCGACCCATCGAGTTTGCCTGAGGTTGAGGTTGGGCTGAGTGAAGATGTACTTGAGACTCTTGTGATCGGTGAATATGTCCACTTTCCTTCCCAACAGGAGATGTCTCCATGTTATTAGAGCGTGGACAACTGCCGCCAACTCAAGATCGTGAGTGGGGTAGTTCCTTTCGTTGGGCTTCAACTGACGAGAGGTATAGGCAGCAACCTTCTTCTCTTGCATTAGGATGGCACCGAGGCCCTGAAGAGAAGCATCACAGAATACCTCATAAGGCTTGGATTCGTCAGGAGGAGTCAGAACTGGAGCAATGACAAGTTTCTCTTTGAGAGTGTTGAAAGCAACGTCACACTCAGGAGACCAGACATACTTCACATGCTTCTGGAGGAGGTTGGAAAGAGGCTTTGCAATCTTTGAGAAATTCTCAATGAATCTTCGGCAATAGCTTGCAAGTCCAAGAAAACTGCGAAGCTGCTTGACATTCTGAGGCGGTTCCCAATTCACAACTGCAGACACCTTCTCAGGATTAACAGCGATGCCCTTGGCAGAGATGATATGGCCAAGATAAAGAACTTCATCAAGCCAAAATTCACATTTGGAGAACTTCGCATATAATTTGTACTCTCTGAGCTTGTCGAGCGCCAATCGCAAATGTTTGGCATGATCCTCCTTATTCTTGGAGAAGACCAAAATATCATCGAGATAGACCAAGACAAATTCGTTGATGTAGGGGTCGAAGATGAAATTCATCAAGCGAGAGAATGCTGGAGGAGCATTGACAAGGCCGAAAGACATGACAGTATATTCATAAGAACCAAAGCTTGTTCTGAATGCTGTCTTGGGAATATCTTCTTCACGAATGCGGATTTGGTGATAACCCATACGAAGGTCAAGCTTGGAGAACACCTTAGCACCTTTAAGTTGCTCAAATAGCTCATTGATGTTCGGAAGTGGGTACTTGTTCTTGATTGTCTTCTTGTTCAATGGACGGTAGTCGACGCAAAGTCGGTCCGTGCCATCCTTCTTCCGGACAAAAAGAACACCACAACCCCAAGGAGAAGAACTCGGTCTGATCAGACCTAGACGCTCTTGTTTATCGAGTTGTTTCTTCAATTCCTTCAACTCATCTGGTCCAAGCTTGTAAGGACACTTGCAAACGGGTTTCGTGCCAGGCTCAAGATCAATAACGAATTCAACTGGCCGGCGGGGAGGCATACCCGGAAGCTCTTCTGGAAAGACATCTTGGTACTCACAAACGACTGGAATCTGAGAGATAGCCTCCAATTCATCATTCTCATTGAGAGAAAACAACCGAATGGTATCATCACGAGAAGCATAGATGATCACATCGTTAGAAGAGTGAGTCAATTTGATTTCCCTGGCAGCACAATCAAGCTGAGCCTTGTGCTTAGAAAGCCAGTCCATCCCGAGAATGAGATCAATATCAGAGTCACCAAGAACAATTGGTTTAGCCAGGAATCTATAGTCGCCCAACTTGATACCGACATTCGGAACGCACAAATTAGATGTCATATGCTTACCCGGGGACACCACTGAGAGCGGACGATGATAAGGAGCACTTGGCCTTGGAGCTTGGTTCTGAGACTTGTTCTGATAGCCAGGGTTGGGTGGGTGGGAAGATCCACGACCACCTGAGTTCTTCTGCTGATAAGGCTGACGAAACGGAGGAGGAGGAGGCAACCAGAACTTCTGTTGCTTAGCTGCCACAAGTGAGGAAGAAGACGACTGAACTGCGTCTCTGACTCTCTTCTTAGATGCCTCACACTTGAGCTGAGCAGCTTCTTGTTTCAGCGCCATGTTGTAGAATTCATCATACTTTAACGGCTCGAAAAGCACGAGAGCAAGTTGTAGATCTTCTCTGAGACCATGCCTGAATTGGTAGATCATACTCTTCTCATCAGGGATGTCTTGCCTCTCAAAACAAGAGAGCTTCTGGAACTGAGTGTTGTATTGTTAGACAGACATGGTGCCTTGCTTGAGATTGCGGAATTCCTCACGCTTACTCTCAACAACACTTTCTGGAGTGTGGTGAGCTTTGAAGTCACGGCGGAAATCATCCCTGGTAATCACACGACCTCCTCTGGAATCTTTGTATTGCGGGAACCATTCAGCATCTTGATCTTTGAGTTGAAAAGAGGCAAACTTGACAAAGTCCTCAGGTCTGACATTGCTGCACTCGAAATGCTTGCTGATGTCCATGAGCCAATCATCGGCGTCTGTGGCCTCGACACAGTAGCTGAAGGTCTTTGGCTGATTAGCAAGGAACTGGTTGAGTGAAGCGAAGTGTGGCTGATTGTTGCCTTAGCCTTGATTCCCTTGATTATCTTGCCCTTGGTTGCGATCTTGCAAGAGCTGAATCAGAATCTGAGCGTTGGCATTTGTGGCAGTCATCAGGGCTTGCCAAGCCTCCGGAGGCGGAGGTGGTGGCAGAGGGTTAGCCTGACTTCCTTCATTGCGTTCCGGATTCTGATGCGTTGGCGGAGCCATCCTGAAGAGGGTGACATCCATTAGCATCTTGACAGAGATATATTCAAGCTGAATCAAAGGAACGAAATTGCAACATATAGTCTTCACAATAAACATTCGAACAAGAATGAACGAATGAATTCCAAAGTAAGCATCACACTTCCATAAGCTGAGAGGCCACTTAGAAAAAGGTATGGAATAAAATCAACAAGGTACGGATGTGAACAAATACTTGGTAAGGATTACCCAATCACAAACCGAAATTTATCAGAGTTACGTTCTTGCGTGAGAACTTAATAAAACTTGTTGCAAAATATTTTGGTTAAGATGTGAGTCACTTTGAGTAGCAATAGTATTATGAGTTGTTAATGTTTATGCTTGGTGTGTATATGGATGACATCGGTCATTTTTATAATTTAGTGATGCATGTGTGGTTTGCATTTCATGGCACGCGATGACACCGGTCATTTTTATTTTAAGTTGAACCTGAATATAACTCAACTTGAATATACCGTTGACTGGGTCATAGTGCCGCTGAATCGAGTTTCTTTCCCAGTGCAAACACATTTGCCTTTTTGGGAAGGCCTTGATTCGGTCCATTGACATGGCCTCTGGTAGGTGCCTCCAACTAGGGAAGGTTATGTCGTGCTTGCCCTGGCCCGGTAAGCAGGCATAATATTGTGTTCTCGTTGATGAGATTATGGTACCAAGTCCTTGAGTGGGATTGGTTTGGCCACGACGGTGGTCGGGGTGTCTTTGGTAGACACGAGGCCACCCAGGACCAGCCCGTTGGGGATTGGGTCGGAGTGGCCGGGAGAGTGCTGTGGCAATGGAAGGGTTTTGTCGAAATGTCGTTGGTCCACCCGAATGGGAGTGCGAGGCCATGGGTTCCGTTGTGTGGGTACAGTGTGCTACCTCTGCAGAGTGTATAATCTATCGATAGCCGAGTCCACGGTCACGGACACCTCGTAGTAGGTCCCACCATGAGTCAACGTTTAATAAAAATTGCACACTAAGCTATGAACTTTGCATTGTTGATGGATGGCAGAAAGGCCATCGAGGCATTCGGGACCAGATATTGGTCGGGGTTGTGATCGCCGTAAGGATCACGAGTTATTCTTGTTAAAGACCACGTTGGTGGTTTTCTTGTGATCCGAGGATGATCACGGTTGGTAAGTTGTCCCGAGGGACATTCGAGCATGATCACAACATGTTTGACATATAGTGTTGCATTATTAATAATTGGTTAAATATCAGGATATTGTTTGCCATTATGATTATGACTGTTGTGAGCTTGCAAGTACATTCAATGTACTGACATGGCGTGTCATGCTAGATTTCAGGAAAGTACCTTTGGAGAGGAGCATTGTTCGAGTCTAGATTGCGTCCGCATCGGTGTCCCTGTGAGATGGAGCTTCCGCCACGACGGTATTCCGCTGCCACGTAGTTGTTCGGATCGAGGTCCCTTTATGTTCACTAAATAATGTACATATTGTTCAGCCACACCGAGTGTGCCGCTTGGCCTCGACAACTGTTGTAATGTAGACTATGTTCCGCTAGCATCAATAAAGCGGTTTGTTTTTCTGTACCAAGATGTTGTGTGTTGTCAAAAGACATGGTCTCTGGGCTGGGAATGCAAGGTAAACCGGTCGCTCTGAGCCGGGGTGCCACAACGCTTGAGCCGTCACATGAGCTCGTCTTGAAAAAATTTGTCGGAGGCTCCACAATCTTGTCGGAGGCTCCCAAGTGAAACCTAGCCAATCTAGGAGACACCACTCTCCAAGAAGTAACAAATGGTGTGTTGATGATGAACTCCTTGCTCTTGTGCTTCGAATGGTACTCTCCCCAACACTCAACTCTCTCTCACAGGATTTGGATTTGGTGGAAAGAAGATTTGAGTGGAAAGCAACTTGGGGAAGGCTAGAGATCAAGATTCATATGGTAGGAATGGAATATCTTGACCTCAACACAAGTGTAGGTAGTTCTCTCTCAGAACATGAGTATTGCAAGTGTAGATGTGTTCTGATGGCTTTCTCTACGAATGAAGAGTGGGTGGATGGGTATATATAGCCTCCACACAAAATCTAACCGTTACACACAATCTACCAAACTCGGTGAGACCGAATGGTTAAACTCGGTCGGACCGATTCAACAAACCTAGTGACCGTTAGGATTTTCAGTGAGACTGAGATGCAACTCGGTAGGACCGATATGGTTAGGATTCGAGCATAACATAATCTCGGTGTGACCGATTACACAAACTCGGTGGGACCAATTTTGGTAATAAGCTAACCAGAGAGTTGGTCAGGTAAACTCGGTGGGACCGGTTCGCTCTTTTCGGTGAGACCGAAATGTTACCAAAGGGAAACAGAGAGTTTACATTGCAATCTCGATGGGACCGATCGCTCACTTCAGTTAGACCGAGAAGTTATGAAGGGAAACAGAGAAATTGCAATCCCATCTCGGCGAGACCGAGATCCCTATCGGTGAAACCGATTTGCCTAGGTTTTGTGGGAGTGGCTATGACATTTGAAACTCGGTGGCGCCGGTGTAACGCCCTCGATGCGGCTATATCTCCCACGTGTCGAAGCACGACTTAGAGGCATAACCGCATTGAAAGCAATGTCGCAAGTGAGGTAATCTTCACGCAACCCATGTAATACATAAGGGAAAAAGATACATAGTTGGCTTACAATCGCCACTTCACACAAATACATGAATAAAACATTACATCATACAGCTACAATCAGGGCCCGACTACGGAGCCAAAATAAAAGAAGAAACCCCAAAAGCGACAAAGGACCAAGATCGACCCCAACTGGGCTCCACTACTGATCGACTAGAACGAAACAACATAAAGGACAAGATCTTCATCGAACTCCTCCTTGAGCTCGGGTGCGTCACCTGCACAGTCTCATCGGCACCTGCAAACTGGTATTGGAAGTATCTGGTGAGTCACGAGGACTCAGCAATCTCACACCCGCGAGATCAAGACTATTTAAGCTTATAGGTAGGAAAGGATAGTGAGGTGGAGCTGCAGCAAGCGACTAGCATATATGGTGGCTAACAAACGCAAATGAGAGCGAGAAGAGAAGGCAAAAGCACGGTCGAACAACTATGATCAAGAAGTGATCCTGAAACTACTTACGTCAGACATAACTCCAACAACCGTGTTCACTTCCCGGACCCCGCCGAGAAGAGACCATCACGGTTACACACGCGGTTGATGTGTTTTAGTTAAGGTCAACTTCGGGTTTTCTACAACCGGACATCAACAAATTCCCATCTGCCTCATAACCGCGGGCACGGCTTTCGAAAGATAATACCCTGCAGGGGTGTCCCAACTTAGCCCATTATAAGCTCTCACGGTCAACGAAGGATATTCCTTCTACCGGGAAGACCCGATCAGTCTCGGAATCCCGGACTACAAGACATCTCGACAGTAATAAAACAAGTCCAGCAAAGCCGCCCGATTGTGCCGACAAATCCTGATAGGAGCTGCACGTATCTCGGTCTCAGGGCACATCCGGATGAGCTGTCCGTACAACTAAAACCAAGCCTCAAGTTTCCTTGAGGGGGCGCTGCACAACGCTCTAGTTTGGACCAGCAATCGAAGGAGAACTGGCCCAGGGGTTAAAATAAAGATGACCCTTGAGTCTGCAGAACCCAAGGGAAAAAGGCTTAGGTGGCAAATGGTAAAACCAAAGGTGGGCCTTGCTGCAAAAGTCTTATTCAAAGCGAACTGTCAAGGGGGTCCCATAAATCACCCAACCGTGTAAGGAACGCAAAATCCGGGAACATAACACCGGTATGACGGAAACTAGGGTGGCAAGAGTGGAAAAAAACACCAGGCATAAGGCCGAGCCTTCCACCCTTTACCGAGTATATAGATGCATTAGTTAAAATAAGAGGTATTGTGATATCCCAACAAGTAAAACAGGTTCCAACAAGGAACAACAAGTCCATGTTCCAACAAGGAACAACTTCATCTTCACCTGCAACTAGCAACGCTATAAGAGGGGCTGAGCAAAGCGGTAACATGGCCAAACAACGGTTTGCTAGGACATGGATGGTTAGGGGCTGACATGGCAATATATGAGGCATGATATAGCAAGTGGTAGGTATCGCAGTATAGGCATAGCAAAAGAGCAAGCATCTAGCAAGCAAAGATAGAAGTGATTTCGAGGGTATGGTCATCTTGCCTGCAAGGTTCTCAGAGTTGTTGAAGGCTTGATCCTCGAAAGCGTTCTCAACAGGTTCCTCGTTCACTTACTCGTCTCCCGGCTCTACCCACATCATTAACACAAGCAAAGAGGACAAACATCAATCACGATGCAATGCACAGCCAACATGATGCACAACATGGCATGATATGCGAGATGTGATATGCAATGCATATGCGTGCTCCGGAAGGAAAAAGGATGAACAAGGCATAATCTAGACAAACTAATTATGCCACTGGATAGGTGAGGTGATTTCGGTTGAAATCGATATAAAGATCACCGGAATCGGATGCACGGTTTGCAAATGACGAGCAATACAAGAATGACAATAATCTGCCATTAACAGCATGATGCTACTTAGCAAGCAACAAGAAATTAAGCTACTGCACCCAAACATATCAACAAAGCATATGACAGTAATCTACTCAAGATGCTTGACAAAAGATGAACACTGAGCTACGGCTAAATCACACCACAACAGGTTCGAACAAGCATGGCAAAAGAGCAAAAGATAACAGGTTCACAGGATGACATGTTTAGAGCAATGAAACAACATGCTACAGGAACAGGACATAGCAAAATAAGGCATGGCAAGAATCTACTCAAAGCACTTGACAAAAGTCCCTTACTGACCATAAGCCAAAAAGAATCAGAAAATATGATAACACCCATGTCAATTAAGCAAATTTCGTTACAGGTTTCAGACTTCGCAGAAAACTGGACATGTCAAAAACAGATAACAAGTTGGCATGTTTACGAGCAAGATGCACTCACTACAGAGCATTGCATGATAAACTAAGCATACATACATCAAGAAGACATGGCATAAGAACTATACATGGCAAGAATAACATCATATCATGCAAGGATCAACTACACCAAGCTTGGCAATATCGAATAGCATGTAAACAATCTGCCAGCAACATTTTATAGCAAAAGTAGAGCTTGATTAACTCAATCTATGGCACTCCATAAATACAAACAAAGGCATTTATTGATAGAGCAAATCCATATGCTCAAAACACCCTTACTGATCATGCTCAAAATATGCATAGATCTCTCCGAAACAACATGAACACATGGCATGAAAATAACAGCAGGCAGGGACTTAGTGAAATTACTAAGTCTCTGAAATCAGCAACATTAAGTACCCTATTTTGCATGCTAGTGCTAGTCACCACAAAGACCACAAAAATACATGGCATAATTCTCTGGAAAGGTAACATGGCATATTACAAAACTCATGTAGGACTCAACTTCATAGGAGGTACACATCAATCATGGCAAAAATGACAAAAGTGCATGTTCTGATAAGAATCAGAAACTAACATCACATAGCCCTGTTCTAACAGCATTTCGGGCATCAATATGACCTCAAATGAAAATGACCCAATGGAACGAAATTATGTACCCTTCGAGGCGAACAATTTGACATATTATAAGCCCAAAACGGAGCTACGTACAGCAAGTTATGATGCGATGAACATGTGACAGTGATGCAGAAAAAATATCGGGACTTAGTAGATTTTGAGGGGGGAAGAAGTCAACCGGGCGCGTAATCCGAGGTTGGCCGGCGCGGCTCGCCGGAGAAGGGCCCGAGGGGTCGTGGGGAGGCGGCGATGTGCCGGATCCGGCCGGATCCAGAACCGGCGACGGCGGAGCGAGGCGGAGGAGGTGGCGCGGCGCGGAGGCGGCTCCGGCGCGGCGCGAGGTCGGCGGGGAGTCGCGGGCGGCGGACGGAGGAGGCGCGCCGGCGGACGGGCGACCAGGCGGCGGAGCCTCGGGCGCGGGCGCGGGGAGGTGCGCGCGCGGGCGGCGGCGAGTGGGCGGAGCGCCTGCGGGCCGGGGGGGCGGCCTCGGGCCAGAGCGGGCCGGCGGCGGCTGGCGGCGGGGATGCCCACGTGGCAGCGCCCGATTGGCCCGGGGCGGCGGCGCGGACACGTCCGGCGCGGCCCGGACACGTCCGGCGGCGCGGGGGAAGAAATTTTAGGGTTAGGGTGTGGTTTGATCCTGAAATGGAGGAGGGGGAGGCCTTTTTATAGGTAGAAGGAGCTAGGAAGCTCCAAATGGAGAGTGGTTTTCGGCCACGCGATCGTGATCGAATGGCGGTGGACATGGGAGTGTCTTAGATGGGTTATTGGGCTGTTTTGAAGGGGTGTTGGGCTGCAACACACACGAGGCCTTCACGGTTACCCGGTTAACCGTTGGAGTACCAAACGACCTCCGATTGACCCGAAACTTGACAGGCGGTCTACCGGTGCTATACCGAGGCCGCTTGACAAACCTCAGTCCATCCCGAGAATGTTTGATACCCGCTCACGAAGAAATGTAAAAGGGGACGCCGGGGGACATAGGAGCGCCGGATTGGAAAACGGACAACGGGGAAAATGCTCGGATTCATGAGACGAACACGTATGCGAATGCGATGCACATGATGACATGATATGAAAAGCATGACATGAACAAAATGCGAAACGAAGGGAAATCCAACCACGGAGGAAATATCATATCACATAGCCGAAAATGGCAAGAGTTAGATTACAAATATGGCAAGTTACATTTGGGGCGTTACACACTAAGACGCCCGACTGTGGCATTTCTTTTAAAGCCCTTTATGTGGTGTCGCTGAGACGCCCGACTGTGGCATACTCTTTTTCACTACCCTTTCGAGACGTCGCTTCAGACATCCGATCGGTACACCTTATTTTTATTTGGTCATTGCATAAATTTCCGGTTGCATATGAATAACCTGCTTGCATGCATCAAGATATTTATTTTCATGACTAACTAAGTGAGCATAAGAATATTGCAAAGCATGATTATCAGTGGCTATATTATACCTGTGTTCTTAATGTTTGCGAGTACATTCAAAGTACTCACTGGCTTGTCCCTGGCTATTGTCTTGGCCAGATTTCTTGCCCAGAGAGGAGCGACATGATGACAGCCTCGGAACCTAAGCGACGGTGATAGCAGATTCGCGAAGATAGGAGTTAACCTGGTCAGCTGTTCCTGTGGGAAATGGAGTCCCATAGGCTGTGGTGATCCACAAACCGCTTCCGCCCTCAACCACAAGAAACCATTTGATGTACTCATAGGCCACAATGGTCTTGTACTACATATTTTGTACCTTTGCTTGGAATTTCTGTAACAAGTTGGTGCCTCATCAGCTAACAGTAATCCTGGGGCTGGTGAGCACGACGGCCATTTTCTGGAAATTAATGTCTGGAAAACCGGTCGCGACAGACTTGGTATCAGAGCCAGGCTGACCATTGGCTAATCCTATCTTAGCCAGGTCAATAAACCTAGGCAAACCAACCCACCAAGCCTTAACCAAACCCCAGCCGAGCTTCTCCTGCAAGATAGCCCCATAGTGACCCGACACCTTTTGGCAGTCGGTGCCCAACCTACCAGCCTAGCCGTCAATCACGCGCCAGTGACCGGACCCCCTAAATAGTCCTTTCTCGCAAGCGTACGAAGGAAGACTCCGTCCCCGTTTTTCTATAAAAAGGGCACGCTAGCCTCAACCCAGCACAGCACAGCCGCTATCCCAAACCGAGCCGCAATGCCTGGCCCTATCGTGCATCATGAGACCACAGCAACCAACCTTGGAGGTTTTGTGACCATACACGCAAACCTCACCCGTCGTGCCTATGCGTTAGAAGAGCCCCCAGAATATGTTGTGTACCAAGGGCCCGTAAGCGGTGAAAGCTGTCAATTCTGGGCCACTGTACACATCTACGGTAGGGGTCTAGCACCTGAGCGCCCCTACAGGTTCACCGGAAGAACAACTTCCTTTGAGCCACAAGCCATCCAACTAGCTGCTCGAGAAGCTATAGTTCATCTCCGGCACTTGTCGCCCAGAGTTGACTCTCGCTCGTTCCACTACTATCCAGACGCGAAGGGTACGGTAGGCCACCCCAGGTTGCCAACGGAGATCACGAAACAGATCCTGCATTGTTGCACCTAGTGCGCTACGTAAGTGCACTAGAAGAACTATGCGATCAGGTCACAATTGATCTTATCGCAGCTCGTGGAGAGCTGGTTCGTCGAGCCCCGGCAAGAATTGAGGACGAGCCCAACGCCAACAACCCAGTCGTGCTGTTTGGACAACCGATCGAGCCCCTGAGGTCTACCCCAGCCATCGGCCAAGGTGTTGCGATAACCCCAGAAGTGCTACGTCGCATTTTGGGAACACATTCCAACGGAGTGGTGACCAGCAATCCCCGAGATGGCCATCATCGCTACCCCGAGCCTGCAGCCCCTCAACCCACTCCAGTTAATTCCGACGGCGAGACCCGTGGAGAAGCCTCAACATCCACAAGGCACGCCCGCATGGATGTAAACGAGGTAGACTAAGTGACCCGAGTTGTATCGAGTCTCAGTGTACCCTCGCTTTGTAACCGTGTGGCCTTGTGAATAAACGCTGCTAGTTGTCATGCCTCTGCTTTAATAGTAACCTTGTCTAAACACCCAATACCAGTGTGAGATTGCTACCCCTGGCACAGTTACCTAAAGCCTTCCCGACAACCCCCACAGTCACACGTCACCTCGGTGGAATATGTGTATATGTGGCATTGACTTCGACCCGCGGAACAGAGCTGGAAGTTTCGTTACCATTCACCACGGCAGAAATGACCCAGCTCCGGTGCTATAAAGAGGACGCCACGTGACCTTGCCAAACACTTCTCATCTTGTGCACCATACTCACAACCATTTCTTGCCATGCCGACACCCAGCATTTACCTGAGAACCCCAGATGCAACCCCGGGTAGTTTTGTCAAGATATTGTGGGATTTTACTTGCAGTACCATGGGCGCTACCCAGCCACCCCAGTACGAGCTGTTCAAATCGAGGATCACCCCTTCCACCTAGAGATATTGGGCAGCAGTGCACATCCCTCCCGTGAACTCAAACCAAGACCCAACAGAGGTCTCCTTCGTGGGGAAATCTATGCCAACCCCACAAATGGCCGTGGAAGCTGCGGCTTACGAAGCGCTTGCCCGCCTTCGGTTCGCGGTGCCCTATGCCAGTGAACGAGGGTATTATTACTTCCCGAGCCGTGCAGCGCCCGGAGGAGTAACATCCTTTCCCGGTATGCGAACCGAGAGAGACCCCGTCCTGGCCAACCTTGTCCAGTACGTCATCGCTCAAGAGAGTTTGACCCAACGCGTGATGAGTTATCTCCAGAGCCTCGCAGATTTAAATCCTTAGATCGCCATCGGCAGATCACTGAGGCCCGACCAGAAGAGACACATGCATCGACTGGTCAATCCACTGTCCCCGATAGAAGAAGAATGTGTCTCAGTGCCAGAAACCTTCTCTTGAGACCCCGTCCAGCTACCCTTTGCACTATAAGACGTCACTGCTACATTTTAATTTGTTGCAACGTTTAATTATCCGATGTAACTTGTGCGTGGTAACCGAGTGTGCGCATTGAGTAAATCTTTATTAATGAGTGATCCTGTTGCATTATTGTTTTCTCCCGCAATTAATCCTGCCATAAGTTTTCTTTTCGCTGAACCGCTACTTCTGCACCTTCTCACGACATGGACTATTTTATTACACACAGCACAACGACCACAGACTCTCGACCATCGTCAACCAAGCACATACACTGTTTACAAAAGCTTTGCAACAGTGTTACATCTGGCTAACCGCCCTCTAACTACAGTTAGCACCCGGCACACCCCACCTAATCCTCGTGATCGTCACCACCGCGGAGAGCCAACACCCGAGCAGCAGCATCACCACGCTCGTCGAGGATCATCGTGCACAGGAGCACGGAGAGCCCCAGCAGTGTCGCCAGCCCTCCGCACATCAGGATCGTGAACCAGTCCGGCATCGCCTCCGCCATTAGAGCCTCACCCGAGCTCCTGTAAGCAGAAACAGAGGAAGAAGAAGAGGCCGACAATGGGCCCTGGGTCCACCTGTCAGCCAGAGAGAGCACTGTGCTCTCGGGTACGACCAACGCATAATCAAATTTAGAAATTATTCTAAATTTATATCCAGTGTAGAAATCTCACGTTTTTGTCTCGAACTGTAGATTTTTTTTTCACGCAGCGCCAGTTTTCTCACGATGGTTTTTCACCACTTATTGCCTTCTCACTGTAGCCACATTTTATTGTATATATTTCTTCTTAAACAGCTTTTAACAAATCTCGAGGACGAGATTTTTCTTAAGGGGGGTAGTATTGTGACACCCCAAAATTTTTGACCTTGTTTTATTAATTAAAATTTTGCCAGGAATTAAAACTTTAATTTTCTTGAGCTCCCTTTTTATTTTTGAACCATTATTCCCTTGGTCAATATGGAGTTTTTCCCCAAAAAGAGAACCTTTCAAATATGTTTTTGGGCTTGTTTAAACCTCTCAAGAAAAAAACTTTTCTTTTATTAGTAGAGCAAATTTACATAATTAATTTTTGCTTGCTCTTTATTTTCTTGAAAATGGTTTTTACAGGTTAAATGGCCATATTTGAACTACAACCTCTTTAAGAATTTATTCAAAAATCCCACCAAAATTTGGAAATGTCATGTGATGTTCTTAGATCACTTTTATGCAAGAATAACTCTTTTTCATAAAATAATTTGAGCTGTGCACCTGTTTTCCTTCTCTGGTCCAGTGGGTAGTTTTGCACAACAACCCTTTTAAATAGTTGCTTCTAGCCCCCACCAAAATTATGGGATGTTAGTAGCAGCATATGTTTCAACTTTATGCAAAAACCTAGTGAGGTCCTTTGAAAAATTTGAGTGAGTCAACCTCATCTTCATTCTGGCCCAACTTGCTGGTTTGTACAGGAACCACATTTTTAGTTGCTCCTTTACCCATGATTCCTTTTTCTACTTGTAAACCACCCTACCAAACCCCTATGTCCAGGAGCATGCAACCATTGGATCACTTTTGATCCATGTTGTGATGCCATTTACCTTCTGTCCAGAACTGGAGTTTTGCAAAAATTGCACTAACAAGTTTCTCCTTTTGCCAAACTAACCTTACCACCCTCTCTTGCATCTAAAGAGACACTGATTTGGAGAATTTGACCCCTCCAAGAACTACCTAGATGACCTTACCATTTTATCAAACACCCTGTGGGCATGATCAGTTTTGACATGGGATTTTGTTTGCACTATGGACTTGACCACCTGACCAAGCCACCTTGTCCCTTGGGTTTCCCTCTATCTCTAACCTAGCCTTGTTCCTTGCCAGCCACCCCCGCAACCTGTAGCATGCCACGACATTGTGTCGAGCGCCTTCCGTGCGTGCACTGGACGCGCCCAGAGCGCGCGTATTGCACGAAACCTTGCCGAGCCGACACGTTGGCCCCCCTGCTTTTGGCTCGCTCTACGGCGCCACGCCACGCACTACCCGCATCGCGCCCTGGCAACCAACAGCATCGCGCCAAGCCGCCCTGGCAACCAACAGCGCCACCGCCAGAGCGTTTTTGGCGGCACGCCGGCGTCGGCCGACAGCCGCTACTCCGTCCAGCGCCGCCCAAGCCACCCCGGCTCGCCACCTGGCCCCTGGCACAGCACGAGCTCATCCGCAGCCTTGTCCACTAGCGCTCGTCGCCGCCACATTGCCCTGCAGCACAGAGAGGCTGTTCGCCGCCGTTCTTATCCCCACCGCCGCAGCACCGACCTCGTCGAGCTATAAATGAGGTCCCCGAACTCCCCCGAGCACGCAGGCGACCTCAGGCCACCCGTATGGCGCTCCCCTAGCCCGCATTCGACCCAGCGAAGCTTCCATCCCCGTCTCCGGCAACTCCTGCTGCCGCCACTGCCCCGGCCGTTCCGGCGCCACCAAGGCCTCCCCCGCTCCGTTCTCTTCACCAGGAAACTCCCCTTCCTACCACGAACCCAACCCCCTACTCAATTTTGATTGGGAACCACCGTGGCCCAAAAATCACTCTGCTCCCGAAGCCTCCTCCGCCGCGAAGCTCGCCGCCGGCAGCTCCCGCCGCCCCCACCTGCCTGGCGACCACCGGGAGGATCGCCCTGGAGTGGCGGATCCATCCCCGCCCTCGAAGCCCCGCGAAGAGCCGCCAGTCGCCGGCGACGATCGCCGGAGCTCCGCCTCCGCTCGGGACAGAGGAAGGAGAGGGAGAAGGACAAGTCAAACCTGACTAGTGGGCCCTCTGGACCCACTGTCAGTGGCACCCGCGCCGTCCACGTGTTTAAGTGGAAGCGTAAACCCCACAGTACGTTTCCCCTACACCGAAAGCGTATTCTGTCCGAATCGTTTTCTTTTATATATTTATTTTAAAAACAGATTTGACTAAACTTTGACCGGGTGTAACTTTTTAATTATAACTCCAAATGAATTAATTCTTTTTCCCACATCTCTCAAATTCTGTCTAGTTTATTTTAAGATTTATTTGAAAATTTTCCAAATAACTTTTGTGTATTGTTTTTGAAATATGTGTTATTTGCATGTTTTTGAAAATAGGATTTTGGAAGAGATGAAAACTTCCAAAAGTTTTGGAGAGCACCCCCACCTCTCCACACCTTTAAGGCAAGCATTCTGAACCCCGGAATGATATGTTAGTGTGATGATTGACATGTTTATAAATACCACCTCGTTTCGGAGTAGTGTTATTTCATGTGATATGATCTTTTGCATGGATGCATTATGTGGATTTCCTTGCTGTTGGGAATGAGCATACTAGTGTGATGACAATCATCCTCATATGCCTTACATGCATGCCGGTAAGGAATCCGGGAAAGCCTCTGCCTTGGGTATGCGTGAGCTTGTCGCCGGTCTCCGTCGGGACGGTTATATCCGGTATGGCATGGTAAGGTATGATGGGTGGTGATTTGTTGGTTGAAGTATTTTTGTTGTGCTAACCATGCAGGGAACCTTTATGAGCCTCCTGAGTCGGCCATAGATCGAGTCTTGTTCCGGTAACCCCCATACTTGTTTCGTACTGCCACAGGTCCCCACCGTAGGTGGGGTACGGTTTAGTAAGTTGTTAAACCTTGTCTTGGCACACACCATACAGAGAGGCCATGGTGGAAGATATCGGCTGCATCCGGTAGGCATGCCACCTGGTCCGGGGGCATGGGTCTATCCGGTTGGGACCGAGAGGGGGATACCCTTAGAGCGCGCAAATAGAAATTTGATCCCATGCTACGTCGAGGTTGTAGCCTCCCCACTTAGAGTTTGCTTGACAGGTGTCGTGGGCGATTCCAGACACCGGTGAATTGAGCTGGTGTGTGCAAGTCAGGTGTGTTTTCAATTAAAAGACCGTAGACGGAATTAGTCCCGATGGACTAAAGGAATCCGTTACTCGTGGGTAAAGAGTACACCCTTTGCAGAGATATTAAACCTATTCGAATAGCCGTGTCCATGGTTAAGGATTACAGTCTGGGATGGGTCAAGTGTCGGTCTAAGTGTCGGTCTTCGGAGGAGAAACCACTAAAACTCGAATATTGATTATGACTTGTGATATATGATGGTTATGATTATTATTATCTTTATGGACTAACCGTTTTGAATGATTTGAAATAAAGAATACCCCTGGGACGGTACCACCTCCTGGATATTCACTATGATATTTTCTTTTTCATTAAAGCCCTTTATGTGGTGTCGCTAAGACGCCCGACTGTGGCATTTCTTTTAAAGCCCTTTATGTGGTGTCGCTAAGACGCCCGACTGTGACATTTCTTTTAAAGCCCTTTATGTGGTGTCGCTAAGACGCCCGACTGTGGCATTTCTTTTAAAGCCCTTTATGTGGTGTCGCTAAGACGCCCCACTGTGGCATTTCTTTTAAAGCCCTTTATGTGGTGTCGCTATGTAACGCCCTCGATGCGGCTATATCTCCCACGTGTCGAGGCACGACTTAGAGGCATAACCGCATAAAAAGCAATGTCGCAAGTGAGGTAATCTTCACACAACCCATGTAATAAATAAGGGGAAAGAGTTACATAGTTGGCTTACAGTCGCCACTTCACACAATACATAAATAAACATTCATCATGCAAATTACACTCAAGGTCCGACTATGGTACCAAAATGAAAGAAGACTACCCCAAATGCTACATAGATCCCCGGATCACCCCAACTGGGCTCCACTACTGATCATCTGGAAAAGACACATAGTAACGGCCACGTTCCTCGTCGAACTCCCAAGTGAGCTCGGTCGCGTCATCTGCACTGGCATCGTTGGTACCTGCAACTGTTTTGGTAGAATCTGTGAGTCACGGGGACTCAGCAATCTCACACCCGCGAGATCAAGACTATTTAAGCTTATAGGTAGGAAAGGGGTTGTGAGGTGGAGCGGCAGCAAGCGACTAGCATATATGGTGGCTACAACGCAAAAAGAGAGCGAGAAGAGAAGGCAAAGCACGGCCGTGAAGCTAGAAGTGATCAAGAAGTATTTCCTCTAGGGCATATTTCCTCTAGGGCATATTTCCTCTAGGGCATATTTCCTCTAGCATAAATAATAAACATTTATCATGATATAAGGAAATAAATAATAACTTTAGTATTTCCTCTAGGGCATATTTCCTTCAACTTGTTCATACTGTCGGCTTACAACGCCGCACCTAATAAGGGTAGCAACCCAAAAACTCAGAGCGCAGCGCCCTGTGCAATTTATTCATACTTCTAGCTTACAACGCCATAGATAGCAAAGGATAACATCCCAAATTTTAGAGTGCAGAACTCCAAGCACATAATCATCACTCACTGGAGAAACGTCCAATGCCAGTCCCCTTTAACAAAACACCGGATAGATTCAAATATGAATCATATGGACCAAGGCGACATGGCCCTAATCAATTTTCAACCATATATCAATATGGTACAAAAGATGAACCTAAAAAAATGTTCAAAGTAAATACAACCCAGAAAAAACAAAAAAAACAAGGCATTCATAGGCTGCCAAGCCTCAATATCAAGTGTTATTCAAGGGCCGCACAGCCACTGAGTTAATACTTAATTCAAACCTGTAAGCTGGGCCTCACATGACCAATCTCCGTTTTAACTTTGACAAGTCCGGAGTCTTTATAAGATTGACTGTCAAGACTATGGCAAGTCATTCTAGGATTACCTAGTCGGAGTGGCAAGCATACAAAGGCAGGATAACTCAGATTTTTGGTGAATACACCTGGCATCCAAGCCAATTATAAGGGACAACAAAACTCTTGTTCATTAACAAGGAGCCCCCAAGTAATATTTCAATCAAGGCGCATAAGCCGGATTAGTAGGGTAGTCATAGCTATGCTCAATGAGTAGGAAGCCCCCAAATTATTTGTAAACATGGCGTACAAGCCGGATCAAGAGGGTAATCGTAGCTATGCTCAATAAGCAGGAAGCCCCCAAGTGATCTTATGAAGAGACAATAAAGACTCAGATTCTCAGAAATGGAACGACAGAAGCCCTGAAATATCAGGGATGCCGGCTTTATTAAAATAGTTATAATATATACATTGGTAGAAATATGTACATCACAAGAGCCGGTGGCTCAGGTATAATAAGGCCGAAGATGAGCAATATTCCATGGCCGGCGGGTCTCCTCCTCCGATGTGCGTGAGTCCTTGTGGTTTCGAACATCAATAAGGTAGTATGACCCGTTATTCAGATTTTTGCTGACCACAAAAGGCCCTTCCCAAGGCGGGGATAGCTTGTGCATGTTTGTTTTATCCTGGATGAACTGGAGCACCAAATCTCCTTCTTGAAAGGTCCTTGTTTTAACCCGGCGGCTATGATAACGGCGCAGATCTTGCTGGTAAATCGCCGAACGAGCCGCTGCAAGGTCACGCTCCTCATCCAACAGGTCAAGGGCGTCCTGACGTGCTTGTTCATTATCAGCTTCAACATAAGCATCCACACGGGGCGAATCGTGAAGGATGTCACTAGGGAGAACCGCCTCTGCTCCATAAATCACGAAGAAAGGCGTGTAACCCGTAGATCTGTTGGGGGTAGTATTGATACTCCATAACACTGAGGGCAACTCCTCCACCCAACAACCCGGTGTCCTCTGCAAAGGGACTATAAGCCGGGGTTTGATGCCTCTCAAGATTTCTTGATTGGCTCTTTCAGCTTGACCATTGGACTAGGGGTGAGCCACAGATGATACATCAAGACGGATATGTTCACATTGACAAAATTCTTTCATATCACCCTTAGATAAATTAGTACCATTATCAGTGATGATGCCGTGAGGGTAGCCAAAACGGAAAATCACCTTTTTGATGAATTGAACCGCCGTTGCCGCGTCACACTTACTGACCGATTCTGCCTCAACCAACTTAGTAAACTTTTCAACCGCCACCAAGAGGTGAGTCTTTTTTTCCTTGGATCTTTTAGAAGACTCAACCATATCCAACCCCCAGACTGCAAAGGCCAAGTATTTGGAATCATCCTCAATTCTTGTGATAGCCTGGTTTTTGCCCTCTCTTATTTGCTTGATTTTAGTTTGAAAATTTTCTGAAACTTGGAGTTCTTGAATCTTTTCATATGGACTTAAACACTTGGGCATCCTTGGCTTTCACCCAAGTGCTTCACTTCCCTCCTAAACCATCATTTTTCTTCTGGTCCACCCCAAAATAATCTTTGGAATATATTTCTTAAATGAAAAATATTCATTTTCTCTCAGAAACCCTAGCCAGATCAATTTGCTTCAAAGCAACCCTAATATTTATGGCTTAGAAAAATCTGAGATAATTCACAAATATTCTATGAACCCTAGGGCACCTTCCTGAGCAAAAATATTTCATCACTGTTTGAATATTTTTGCTATAGAAAATATTTTCTGTTCAGGACAGGAATGGTGGTTTCTACAGCAACTACCATTTTACTTGCTCCATTTGACCTGAACTTTCTTGTGCATCTTTACCTTAGTAACTCATGACTAGCCTCCAAAGTGCAGCCTCAAACTCTTAGCCGTTTGACCACAGTAACTGTTCAAAGTTACTGATCAGAAACTTACCTGACTTGTAAAAACCTCTCTACTGGACCTGGATCCAAACCAAATAGTTGTAACACTCAAAACTACCACGAACAACATGCCAGACATCAAGTTTATGCTTAGATCGGCCTGATGTCATAGTTCACGCGGTGACCACGTTCGTCCAGGGGTGTTGGCATGCGTGTGGACGCACTCCGAGCGTCGCCAAGCGCTCTGTTCGCGCGTGCTCGCTTCCCTCGCCTGCCCGAGCGTGCCAAACCACGCCACCATCTTTGTCTCTAAGCCCGTAACCTCCCTCTGGCGCTCGCCGACGCCGGAGCTCGCCACAGCAAGTACGGGCAAGGTCCGGCCAGCCCAACAGTGCGGAGAGCACTGCGCTCATCGCCATCCTCTCGATCATGTGCTTGTCTCCGTCCGCCCACAGTTTTTGCGTGACCTCCGTCACCTTCTCCCCCTCTCACTGACGCTGCTCGTCGCTGGGCACCGTGGACAGGTGTCCACCAGCGAAGCCCGAACCCCCCTCGCCGCTCGCCTATAAATAGGGCCACCCGCAGCCTCCTCGAGCACCATCCAGCACTCCAACACACTCCACGATTGCGTAGGAAGCTGTAGCCTGGCCGGGCAGGCCTCGGGCCGCCGTCCCCGAGCTCGAGCTCGCCGGCGATCCCCTCTGGTCGTCGTGGAAGCTCTAGCCTCTCCCAGGCCAGGGCAACCCCTCCAGAGCTTCCGCCTCTCTCCGGTGAGGCCATCTCGCCCACTTGGAGCCCCTGGAGTGGCCTCCGTTCGCCGTGTTCCTCAACTCCGGCAACCACCGCATTCTGCCTCCGCTTGCGAGCTTGTTTCCGACGCTGTCCGACCACCCCTAGGCACGCTACGGGTACGGGCAGGTGTGCCATCGTCCCATCTCTAGATCCCCCCTCTCGTTTTGGCCAAGAAGCCCTCGTCGCCGGCGCGAGCTCCCGCGAAGCCGTGACCTTCTCTGTTTCTTTCTCCCCCTTCCCCCACCTGACTAGCGGGGCCCGCTAGTCAGCCACTCTGTACGCGCGTGAAGCGGTACGAGTTGTGGTGCCCTGAGGTTTTACGCCTTCGACATCACCCCCCCTCAGTTGTTTATTTAAATTCAAAATCATTTATATTCCAGAGAGCTTCAAACCGTTATAACTCTTCAACCATAAGTCCAAATGAATTGATTCTTTTTGCATTGTGTTCTTTGAAAAGAAATCTAGCAACTCACCAAAGATGAGATTTTTCTGAGCTGTTTAGAATTTCTGGTGATTTTCAGAAGTGTTCTTCATATTTTCTTTTTTTGTTTAAATTTATTTTTAGAGGGTGAGTGTAGGATCGGAAGTATGTCTAGAGGGGGGTGATTAGACTAATTGACCAAATAAAAAATCTAGCCTTTTCTCAATTTTAGTTCTTGGCAGATTTTAGCTATCTTAGCACAAGTCAAGCAATCTCCACACAATTCAAGCAAGCATGCAAAAGAGTATATGAGCAGTGGAAAGTAAAGCATGCAACTTGCAAGAATGTAAAGGGAAGGGTTTGGAGGATTCAAACACAATTGGAGACACGGATGTTTTTGGCGTGGTTCCGATAGGTGGTGCTATCGTACATCCACGTTGATGGAGACTTCAACCCACGGAGGGTAACAGTTGTGCGAGTCCACGGAGGGCTCCACCCACGAAGGGTCCACGAAGAAGCAACCTTGTCTATTGCATCACGGCCGTCGCCCATGAAGGACTTTCCTCACTAGCGGTAGATCTTCATGAAGTAGGCGATCTCCTTGCCCTTACAAACTCCTTGGTTCAACTCCACAATCTTGTCGGAGGCTCCCAAGTGACACCTAGCCAATCTAGGAGACACCACTCTCCAAGAAGTAACAAATGGTGTGTTGATGATGAACTCCTTGCTCTTGTGCTTCAAATGATAGTCTCCCCAACGCTCAACTCCCTCTCACAGGATTTGGATTTGGTGGAAAGAAGATTTGAGTGGAAAGCAACTTGGGGAAGGCTAGAGATCAAGATTCATATGGTAGGAATGGAATATCTTGACCTCAACACAAGTGTAGGTGGTTCTCTCTCAGAACATGAGTATTGCAAGTGTAGATGTGTTCTGATGGCTTTCTCTACGAATGAAGAGTGGGTGGATGGGTATATATAGCCTCCACACAATCTGCCAAACTCGGTGAGACCGAATGGTTGAACTCGGTCGGACCGATTCAGCAAACCTAGTGACCGTTAGGATTTTCAGTGGGACTGAGATGCAACTCGGTAGGACCGATATGGTTAGGGTTCGGGCATAACGTAATCTCGGTGTGACCGATTACACAAACTTGGTGGGACCGATTTTGGTAATAAGCTAACCAGAGAGTTGGTCAGGTAAACTCGGTGGGACCGGTTCGCTCTTTTCGGTGAGACCGAAATGTTACAAAGGGAAACAGAGAGTTTACATTGCAATCTCGGTGGGACCGATCACTCACTTCGGTTAGACCGAAACATTACGAAGGGAAACAGAGAAATTGCAATCCCATCTCGGTCAGACTGAGATCCCTATGGTGAACCGATTTGCCTAGGGTTTGTGGCAGTAGCTATGACATTTGAAACTCGGTGGCGCCGGATAGAAAGAATCCGTGGGGCCGAGTTTGACTTTTGGTTTAGGTCATATGTGGATGTGGGAAGATAGTTGAGGGTTTTGGAGCATATCACTAAGCACATGAAGCAAAAGGCTCATTAAACAACACCTCATCCCTCCTTGATAGTATTGGCTTTTCCTATAGACTCAATGTGATCTTGGATCACTAAAATATAAAGTGTAGAGTCTTGATCTTGAAGCTTGAGCCAATCTTTTGTCCTTATAATTTTGGGGGATCCACTTTCCTCATCCATGCCATGCCATCCATTGAGCTTTTTCTGAAATATTAATCTTGGATTAATGTTAGCTCAATGAGCTATATGTTGTTAGGAATTACCAAAACCACCCAGGGATAGTTGCACTTTCAGTGAGGCTTGTCTTGAGGATCACCAGAAGGCTTGTGAACCTCCTCTGCACTAAGGCAAGCCACATCAACATTTTCATGGTGTCATTTTAATATTTGTGATTTTCTTACTTGAATGAAATGATTAATCCATGCATTTTAATAACTATCGTGTTTTTATATTCTGTTAAAAATTTGTTAGTTAATATGCTTGATTTACAGAATGTTTGAAACTAGTTTAGTTGGTCGGGCAAGTTAAGATTGATTTGTGGTGATGTTAGAAATGATTTTTGTTATGCATGTTAATAATTATTTAAAGTTTTGTTCTTGCATGCCTAAATTGATAAATATTTGCAAGAAAATATTTTGTTAAACATTTGTTTAGTCATTTTACTTACCTTACAGAATATTTGAACATCACTTAGTTGATAAAGAAATTAAGAATTGTGGACAGTGAAATCATTTGTTAAGCATATGAGAAATTTATCAGAGTTACGTTCTTGCGTGAGAAATTAATAAAACTTGTTGCAAAATATTTTGGTTAAGATGTGAGTCACTTTGAGTAGCAATAGTATTATGAGTTGTTAATGTTTATGCTTGGTGTGTATATGGATGACATCGGTCATTTTTATAATTTAGTGATGCACGTGTGGTTTGCATTTCATGGCACGCGATGACACCGGTCATTTTTATTTTAAGTTGAACCTGAATATAACTCAACTTGAATATACTGTTGACTGGGTCATAGTGCCGCTGAATCGAGTTTCTTTCCCAGTGCAAACACATTTGCCTTTTTGGGAAGGCCTTGATTCGGTCCATTGACATGGCCTCTGGTAGGTGCCTCCAACTAGGGAAGGTTATGTCGTGCTTGCCCTGGCCCGGTAAGCAGGCATAATATTGTGTTCTCGTTGATGAGATTATGGTACCAAGTCCTTGAGTGGGATTGGTTTGTCCACGACGGTGGTCGGGGTGTCTTTGGTAGACACGAGGCCACCCAGGACCAGCCCGTTGGGGATTGGGTCGGAGTGGCCGGGAGAGTGCTGTGGCAATGGAAGGGTTTTGTCGAAATGTCGTTGGTCCACCCGAATGGGAGTGCGAGGCCATGGGTTCCGTTGTGTGGGTACAGTGTGCTACCTCTGCAGAGTGTATAATCTATCGATAGCCGAGTCCACGGTCACGGACACCTCGTAGTAGGTCCCACCATGAGTCAACGTTTAATAAAAATTGCACACTAAGCTATGAACTTTGCATTGTTGATGGATGGCAGAAAGGCCATCGAGGCATTCGGGACCAGACATTGGTCGGGGTTGTGATCGCCGTAAGGATCACGAGTTATTCTTGTTAAAGACCACGTTGGTGGTTTTCTTGTGACGAGGATGATCACGGTTGGTAAGTTGTCCCGAGGGACATTCGAGCATGATCACAGCATGTTTGACATATAGTGTTGCATTATTAATAATTGGTTAAATATCATGATATTGTTTGCCATTATGATTATGACTGTTGTGAGCTTGCAAGTACATTCAATGTACTGACATGGCGTGTCATGCTAGATTTCAGGAAAGTACCTTTGGAGAGGAGCATTGTTCGAGTCTAGATCGCGTCCGCATCGGTGTCCCTGTGAGATGGAGCTTCCGCCACGACGGTATTCCGCTGCCACGTAGTTGTTCGGATCGAGGTCCCTTTATGTTCACTAAATAATGTACATATTGTTCAGCCACACCGAGTGTGCCGCTTGGCCTCGACAACTGTTGTAATGTAGACTATGTTCCGCTAGCATCAATAAAGCGGTTTGTTTTTCTGTACCAAGATGTTGTGTGTTGTCAAAAGACATGGTCTCTGGGCTGGGAATGCAAGGTAAACCGGTCGCTCTGAGCCGGGGTGCCACAACGCTTGAGCCGTCACATGAGCTCGTCTTGAAAAATTTTGTCGGAGGCTCCACAATCTTGTCGGAGGCTCCCAAGTGAAACCTAGCCAATCTAGGAGACACCACTCTCCAAGAAGTAACAAATGGTGTGTTGATGATGAACTCCTTGCTCTTGTGCTTCAAATGGTACTCTCCCCAACACTCAACTCTCTCTCACAGGATTTGGATTTGGTGGAAAGAAGATTTGAGTGGAAAGCAACTTGGGGAAGGCTAGAGATCAAGATTCATATGGTAGGAATGGAATATCTTGACCTCAACACAAGTGTAGGTGGTTCTCTCTCAGAACATGAGTATTGCAAGTGTAGATGTGTTCTGATGGCTTTCTCTACGAATGAAGAGTGGGTGGATGGGTATATATAGCCTCCACACAAAATCTAACTGTTACACACAATCTACCAAACTCGGTGAGACCGAATGGTTAAACTCGGTCGGACCGATTCAACAAACCTAGTGACCGTTAGGATTTTCAGTGGGACTGAGATGCAACTCGGTAGGACCGATATGGTTAGGGTTCGAGCATAACGTAATCTCGGTGTGACCGATTACACAAACTCGGTGGGACCAATTTTGGTAATAAGCTAACCAGAGAGTTGGTCAGGTAAACTCGGTGGGACCGGTTCGCTCTTTTCGGTGAGACCGAAATGTTACCAAAGGGAAACAGAGAGTTTACATTGCAATCTCGATGGGACCGATCGCTCACTTCAGTTAGACCGAGAAGTTATGAAGGGAAACAGAGAAATTGCAATCCCATCTCGGCGAGACCGAGATCCCTATCGGTGAAACCGATTTGCCTAGGTTTTGTGGGAGTGGCTATGACATTTGAAACTCGGTGGCGCCGGTGTAACGCCCTCGATGCGGCTATATCTCCCACGTGTCGAAGCACGACTTAGAGGCATAACCGCATTGAAAGCAATGTTGCAAGTGAGGTAATCTTCACGCAACCCATGTAATACATAAGGGAAAAAGATACATAGTTGGCTTACAATCGCCACTTCACAAAAATACATGAATAAAACATTACATCATACAGCTACAATCAGGGCCCGACTACGGAGCCAAAATAAAAGAAGAAACCCCAAAAGCGACAAAGGACCAAGATCGACCCCAACTGGGCTCCACTACTGATCGACTAGAACGAAACAACATAAAGGACAAGATCTTCATCGAACTCCTCCTTGAGCTTGGGTGCGTCACCTGCACGGTCTCATCAGCACCTGCAAACTGGTATTGGAAGTATCTGGTGAGTCACGAGGACTCAGCAATCTCACACCCGCGAGATCAAGACTATTTAAGCTTATAGGTAGGAAAGGATAGTGAGGTGGAGCTGCAGCAAGCGACTAGCATATATGGTGGCTAACAAACGCAAATGAGAGCGAGAAGAGAAGGCAAAAGCACGGTCGAACAACTATGATCAAGAAGTGATCCTGAAACTACTTACGTCAGACATAACTCCAACAACCGTGTTCACTTCCCGGACCCCGCCGAGAAGAGACCATCACGGTTACACACGCGGTTGGTGTATTTTAATTAAGATCAACTTCGGGTTTTCTACAACTGGACATTAACAAATTCCCATCTACCCATAACCGCGGGCACGGCTTTCAAAAGATCAAAACCCTGCAGGGGTGTCCCAACTTAGCCCATGATAAGCTCTCGCGATCAACGAAGGATATTCCTTCTCCCCGGGAAGACCCGATCAGTCTCGGAATCCCAGCTACAAGACATTTCGACAGCAATAAAACAAGTCCAGCAAAGCCGCCCGATGCGCCGACATCCTGATAGGAGCTGCACATATCTCGTTCTCAGGGCAACACCGGATAAGCTAAGCGTACAGGTACCAACATAACCCAAGTTGCCAAGGGACGGTCCCGCACGGTGCTCTAGTTTGGACCAACACTTAGACTAGCATTGGCCCGGGGGCTAAATAAAGACGACCCTTGGGTTAATTACTCCCAAGGGAAAAGTAGGTGGTGGTGAGGCAAATGGTAAAACCAATGTTGGGCCTCGCTGGAAAAGTCTTATTCAAAGCGAACTGTCAAGGGGGTCCCATAAATCACCCGACCGCGTTAGGGACGCAAAATCTAGGAACATAACACCGATATGACGGAAACTAGGGCGGCAAGGGTGGAACAAAACACCAGGCATAAGGCCGAGCCTTCCACCCTTTACCAAGTATATAGATGCATTAATTAAATAAGATATATTGTGATATCCCAACAACTAAACATGTTCCAACAAGGAACAACATCTCCATGTTCCAACAAGGAACAAACTTCATCTTCACCTGCAACTAACAACGCTATAAGAGGGGCTGAGCAAAGCGGTAACATAGCCAAACAACGGTTTGCTAGGACAAAGGTGGGTTAGAGGCTTGGTTTGACAATATGGGAGGCATGATAAGCAAGTGGTAGGTATCGCAGCATAGGCATAGCAAAAGAGCGAGCAACTAGCAAGCAAAGATAGAAGTGATTTCGAGGGTATGGTCATCTTGCCTGAAATCCCGCAAGGAAGAAGAACGAGTCCATGAAGAAGACAAACGGACGTAGTCGAACGAATCCTCACAACTCCGGAACGAAACCGAAGCTAACGAGAGAAACAACCCAGAAAGAAACAAACAACAAAGTAAACAACCATCACATAAACATGGCATGATGCACAATCAAGTATGATGCAAGTCCGGTTTAAAGATGCATGGCATGGCAAAGAGCACAAGCAATCCTACAAATTAAGTGGAGATCAATACGCAACGAGTTGCATATTGACGAAACACCACATAAATTATTTAGTTCTCTCTTGTTTAGGCTACCCAACAATATTAAATGTTGGTTAACATGGCAAGGGGTGAAGCAAAATAAAACTACCTATTTAGGCAATTTTAAATGAGGCCGGAAATAACAAACAACAATTCCGGAAAAGCCTCATGAGCATATATTAGATTTGGTACTGTTCTGACCTAAAGCATAGTTTAGAGTTGTTAAACAGGAAAATAAAGTGCATCATGTTAATCTATGCATTTTTCTACCCCATTTACATAATATAAGTTATTACATTCCGAGTCACGGTTATTTAGTTATGGAATAAATCATTTTGACATGGCATTTAGTAAAATAAATGCAAACAACAATTTTAAGCATTTTAAATGTTGTTATCGTGATGCGGATGACAATTGCAAGTTTTAAGCAATTTTATGAAAATGTTGATAAGAGCATTAGGAAGCATTTGTCATCGTGGCGGAAAGAAAGTGTGCCACGGCAACGAATCCGAAAATGGTGCCACGGCAGCGAATCCGAAAATGGTGCCACGGCAACGAATCCAAAAATGGTGCCACGGCAACATATCGGTTCCGGTACCCATGAAGATATCGGTGCAAAAGGAAGCGTGACGGAAGCGAGTTGAGCATGATGGTGGGGTGATCCCGGATACCGGGTTCCCACGGGACGATGGCATGGCAACGAGTGACAATTCAGACACGGTGAAAAACACGGGCATATCATATAACACACGCATTCGGTCCGCGGCGGTCGTCTCGGGGTTATACCTTTCGAAACGTGCGTTATCGGAGGGGAACAAGTTCGGCGGTAGTGGAAGTAGTCGTGCACGGGTCGGCGTAGTGAAATAGTGGTTCACGCGACGGTAGTCGAACTTGACGGTTCCGTTACACGGGTCTTCAGCGACGGTCGTCGTACCTGGTTCGGAGGCGTTCGAGTCATCGGTAGCGGTACTTGATGAATTCCGGAATGGACTTGGCGTCTTCGTGCGTAGGGGTGCTTCGCGTTTCCGGAGACGACGATAGAGGTACATGGTGTCGGGGTACTTGTCGCATCACCGGGTGTAGTCGTACACGTTCGAAGCGGAACTTGGCATATCCATGTACTTGGCGTTCCGGTGTAGTAGTCGTTTTCGGGATCGGGGTCCTCGTGCACTTGACAACTCCGGCAGAGGAACTTGGCACCCACGGTTGTTGTGTCCATGGAGTGGACGTCAACGGCGCCAGGCAGAGGCGGTATGCGTGCTGTGACGAAGTCAGGAAGCCACACGAGGATAGCAGCGGCAGGGAACTTGGCGCGGCCGTGTCTTCACCTTGCAGACGAGGTCGACGCTGACATGGTGAGGAGGCAGAGGCGGCACCGGACGCGACTGCGGTATGGCGAGGTGGTCGCGGGGGTTCCGGACGGCGCGGAGAAGGCAGGGCCTCGGGTGCTCTGGGCTGAAGGAGCTCAGCGAGGGCTCGGCCATCCATGCGGCGGCGGCTCGGGAGCACGGGAAAGGAGCTGTGCCGAGAGGCAGCGCTCGGTGGTGGGGCCGACGTCGAGGACGAGGCGGAGAAGGAGCTTGGGGAGGCGACGCCAAGGAGGAGATAGATCCGGCGGGGGTGCGAGGGAGCCGGGCGGCGGCCTGCTGGATCCGGCGGAGGTGCTTGAGCAGGGGCGCACGCAGAGGAGAGGAAGGAGCAGTCCCGCTCCTCTCTCCTCTCTGCGGGAGGCGACACAAGCGAGGGAGAGGGAGAGATCGAGAGGGAGTGGCGGCGGTGTGCGGGGACGAGAGGGAGAGAGCGAGGGGATCGGGCAGGGGGGTTTTCGGGTTAGGGTTAGGTGAGCTAGGTGGGCCTGCGCGGGAGCAAATGGGCCTGCTGGCGCGCGGGGCTAGCTGGGCCAGCCTGGGAGGCCGAGGCCCAGGTGGGTGGCTGCTGCTGGGTTGTACTGCTGCTGCTGCTTTCTTTTCTTTTCCATTTCTTCAGGCAGAAATACAAAAAGGAAAGAGTAGGGGGAAAAGAAGAGGAGCTAGAGAAATATAAAAATATTCTCATGATCCTGAGCATGCTCACTATTTAATAAAAATAGTTTGGAGATTTATAAAGGAAGTAAAATAATTCAAGTTTGAATTAAATTCGAACTTGAACCATTTTAAACCCTAACCAAAACTATTCCGATTGGGATGAAGTTTGGCAGAGAGGCTAGGTACATGGTGTTAGAATTTTGGGGAAAAGATGAGCATTTTTTGGTGGAGGCAAAATGGCACTGCAAGAATGGAAGAAAAGGAAAGGAAGGGGAAGGGAAGGAGCAAAGGTTTGAAGAGGTGACAAGGGTACGCACAAGATGCTCATGGAAACAACATGAATGACAAAATGCAACATGGCAAGCACGAAGCTATACTTGATATGACAAAGATGCAACATAAGATGGCATGATGACATGATGCAATGCAAAATAAAAATAAAAGAGCAAGCACAAAAGAAACACCGGAGATCACGAAAAAAACATGGAAGTCTTCTGAAGCGTCGGTCTCAGGGCGTTACAACACTCCACCACTACGAGAGGATATCGTCCCGAGATCTAGGATGGCGCCGAATAGAAAACGGAAGAAGAAAGAGGTAAATCTAAGTTGCTTCTTCGATAAACGAGTGAAACCATAAACCTTGGGATGTTGAGAAAAATGAAAGAAAGAAAACAACGAAGATGAGCAAAATTGAGAACACTCCGTTAGAAAAGAGAAACAAAGAACATACTAGAACCTTGAGAGGTTGCAAAGCTTGAAGAAATGACACGACGGAGGTGAATTTTTTTTAAAACACTCCGTTAGATAAGAGGAACATGGGATACGATGAGAACCAAGAGGTTAAGTGACAAGGTAGATATTGAAAGCACTCTGGTTAAAACAAGATAGAGAAGGAATAAGAATGAAATAATTCGGGCAGCACTCCGACTGAAAATGGAAAGGATTTGAACATGACTTGACAAGATGAGAGGATACTTGAAGAGATCAACAGCACACTGCCTCCGGGAGTATTGAAAGAATGGCACAAGGGGTAAGAAAGATTTCAGACGGGACCTCGGTTGAGAAGGGGCAAAACTTGATAAGATGAAAGAACTTGAATGAAAGCACAACACTCCGGTTAAATGGATAAGCAAGGAAGAGAACATGATCTTGGCAAAACGAGATGATGAGTGAAAAGAGCAATGTCACCAAACCTCCGGAAGAAATAATAGAAACTAGATGGTTGGAAGAAAAGAACGGAGAAGCTAATGACAACTTCAACCACAATTGAATTTGGAAAGCACCCTTAAAAAGAAAGATAGAACGGAGTTGTTGGAAAAGCAACAACAACAAAATAGTAGGCTTGATGTGGGCTTATGGAAACATCTCAAAATTATGAGGTGACGACCTGCCACTAACGAAAACAATAGATTGGATTGATATCCACAAGGAGACGAGAAACTTATTTCACCGAAAGGATAAATGAAGAACTTGGGTCATTAATGAGCACCATAAATAGCAACAATTCTTAGGGAAGGCTTTAGGTGAAATATAACCCAAGATAACTCCAAGGAAGAAATTGATGGATTTAATATACCTCATTCTTGACAACATGTGAATCACGAAACACGAAGGGAAATTGTCAAAAACGACATAACACCACCTCAAAAGATAATGATAGAAATAATTGCACTTCGGAATGTAGGATAAAGAATACTTGAACTCCTCCAACAAGAATCTCGATGAACACTTCGAGAAGGAATTAAATCCTTGATGAACCATCATGTAGAGCCTCCATGAAGAACTCCGATAATAAAAGAATGATCACAAAAAAATGAAGGATGAGAAGAATAAGGTTGAAGCCTTGCAATGATTAGATGGATCTCCGTGGTGATATAATTGCGAGAGCTTGGAACTCCGAAAATGAAAAGATGAAGCATATCGAACTGAGAAATGTGACAAGATGAACAACTCTGGAAAGAAGAAACTAGACCACTTGGATGAAACAAGAACAAGAATTACATTATGCTTATCCTTCACCAATTAAATTGATGACCCACAATGGATTTGGCATACTACTTATTCTCGTAGAAAGGATTAAGATAGATATGGCGCAAACTTGGGAAGGTCTTCCACGAACCACCGGTAGGATTGGAAAGAACGAATTAATCTATATGATAACAAAGGAAGAAGGATCTTGAACGAACCACCGTAAGAATTGAAAATGAACGAAGAAAAGATAAAGAAACACCGGTAAGAATTAGAAAACAAATAAAGATACTTGACAGAATTTTGATACATGAGAACGAAGAGATCATGAACTGATTAGAGTATATTTGATCGATGCACCGGTAAGATTTGGAGAACGATAGACGAAGATGAGAATGAATAATTCTGAGATGATGGGCTCCGAAGAAACAAACTGAAAAGACTCCTGAAATGCTCCGGATGGTTGAAAAGAATTCTCACAATCGAAAACAATTATGAGAGGGTGGCATCAAGCTAGAACCATGAATCTTGAAGGGAATGGACCAAGATTTAAGAGAAACTCTTCTTCGGTCTTCAAATGTTGAGAATGATGATGAGAAACACCACCATGAATAGTTGAGGCACTCCGGAATGAAAATTAGAAAGGTTGAACCAACAATGAAAAGAATTTGGATGCGATCTTGGAGAAGGCACATGACTGATGAAAAATTCATTCTTACATCAACTTTGAAAAGAATTTGGTAATAGCTTCGGGATGATTAGAAGAGTCAGGTAAGATCCTGGGAAAAAAAACCTGTGGGTTAGGGCCCACTCAAAAGAAACACCGATGACCGATTTAAAAGAGAGAATGCACCGGTTAGATTTAAATGGCTAGAATGAGATAACAATCTTGAAATAGCTTGAACGGATTAAGAATGGAAACACGAATCTTCAGAGATATCTTCATCACTCTGGAACAATTGAATAGCGAGAAGTGGATGATTAAGAGATACGCCGGCATAAGAAAGCACTTGAAACGAGGAAAAACTATGATTGACAATGCTTGAATTGGAACCACCGAAGAAGAAAAGAATGACGAATGATGAACTTGAAGCTCCTGACCATCTTCATGATAATCACCGGATAAGAACATTAATGAGACGAATGGAGAGGTTTCACATCAATAAGATGGATACTTGATCAAGAAACCTGCGTCCTTGAAGAAATAAGGGTGGGAGGGCGGGAAAACAAAGGCAACTTTGGTCGAATGAAACAAACACCGTTGAGAAAACCAAGAATTGGTCTTGCGAATGTTGAAATGATCGGATTTACTTTGAAGAGGAGCACACCGGTTAGAAAAGAATTGACATGGCACTCTCAGATATCATGAAGGATTGGTATCCACATGAGAACACCGCTTAGAATAAGGTATGGAATCAACACTTGACATTGAAGCAACTCGAATACCACAAAACAAAACCAAAACAAAGGATTGGCTTGCGGAATAAGCCGGAAACAAACATATGATAGATCCCATATCGTATCATGTGTCTGTTGGAAAGAATTCCTACGTGATACTTGAATTCCCACTTATAAACTCCGGAAACTTTCTTGTTATGCAATCAGGTGTTGGGGATACAGGGGAAGCATAATATCTCACCCAAACTAGCAAATCCTACAACCAGCTGTATCCATCCTTCAACACATAACCAAGAAACCTTCGGAAATCGTCTACCTCAACCTTCGAAAAGCATCCGTTATACGAGTCATGGCAATACTCCCGCACTCGCCTCAGTACTGGGCTATCAGGGTTATCTCACCAACAACTGTACAAAAGAGATTTTCGATGTCGGCGTACTAAACTCAGGTATTCCAAAACCGCAACGATAAGATTATGACGACAGCACCTCGGAGCTCAACTCCCCGGGACACTACCACAACCCCTAAATGTCAGGAGGCAACCAAGACAATGTTGTCATCATAAAACCATCGGAACGATTGTAATATACCCGCGTGATCCAAAAAAAAATTTAGTGAAATTTGAGAAGAGAAGAGTCAAAACTCTACGTCAGGATGCCTTACCAGAAGGTCGAAGGGACTGGGAAGTAAAAAGAATTCCTAAACTCTCCGATATATAATTCCTAAATGACTCGAAACATTATTCTAGACACAACTCGGCCACTAAAAACGATCAATCAGTGGGGGCTCCTAAGGTCGGGGAAGGCTCTGATTACCAACTTGTAACGCCCTCGATGCGGCTATATCTCCCACGTGTCGAAGCACGACTTAGAGGCATAACCGCATTGAAAGCAATGTCGCAAGTGAGGTAATCTTCACGCAACCCATGTAATACATAAGGGAAAAAGATACATAGTTGGCCTACAATCGCCACTTCACACAAATACATGAATAAAACATTACATCATACAGCTACAATCAGGGCCCGACTACGGAGCCAAAATAAAAGAAGAAACCCCAAAAGCGACAAAGGACCAAGATCGACCCCAACTGGGCTCCACTACTGATCGACTAGAACGAAACAACATAAAGGACAAGATCTTCATCGAACTCCTCCTTGAGCTCGGGTGCGTCACCTGCACGGTCTCATCGGCACCTGCAAACTGGTATTGGAAGTATCTGGTGAGTCACGAGGACTCAGCAATCTCACACCCGCGAGATCAAGACTATTTAAGCTTATAGGTAGGAAAGGATAGTGAGGTGGAGCTGCAGCAAGCGACTAGCATATATGGTGGCTAACAAACGCAAATGAGAGCGAGAAGAGAAGGCAAAAGCACGGTCGAACAACTATGATCAAGAAGTGATCCTGAAACTACTTACGTCAGACATAACTCCAACAACCGTGTTCACTTCCCGGACCCCGCCGAGAAGAGACCATCACGGTTACACACGCGGTTGATGTGTTTTAGTTAAGGTCAACTTCGGGTTTTCTACAACTGGACATTAACAAATTCCCATCTGCCCGTAACCACGGGCACGGCTTTCAAAAGATCAAAACCCCGCAGGGGTGTCCCAACTTAGCCCATGATAAGCTCTCACGATCAACGAAGGATATTCCTTCTCCCCGGGAAGACTCGATCAGTCTCGGAATCCCAGCTACAAGACATTTCGACAGCAATAAAACAAGTCCAGCAAAGCCGCCCGATGCGCCGACATCCTGATAGGAGCTGCACATATCTCGTTCTCAGGGCAACACCGGATAAGCTAAGCGTACAGGTACCAACATAACCCAAGTTGCCAAGGGACGGTCCCGCACGGTGCTCTAGTTTGGACCAACACTTAGACAAGCATTGGCCCGGGGGGCTAAATAAAGATGACCCTTGGGTTAATTACTCCCAAGGGAAAAGTAGGTGGTGGTGAGGCAAATGGTAAAACCAATGTTGGGCCTCGCTGGAAAAGTCTTATTCAAAGCGAACTGTCAAGGGGGTCCCATAAATCACCCGACCGCGTTAGGGACACAAAATCCAGGAACATAACACCGATATGACGGAAACTAGGGCGGCAAGGGTGGAACAAAACACCAGGCATAAGGCCGAGCCTTCCACCCTTTACCAAGTATATAGATGCATTAATTAAATAAGATATATTGTGATATCCCAACAAGTAAACATGTTCCAACAAGGAACAACATCTCCATGTTCCAACAAGGAACAAACTTCATCTTCACCTGCAACTAACAACGCTATAAGAGGGGCTGAGCAAAGAGGTAACATAGCCAAACAACGGTTTGCTAGGACAAAGGTGGGTTAGAGGCTTGGTTTGACAATATGGGAGGCATGATAAGCAAGTGGTAGGTATCACAGCATAGGCATAGCAAAAGAGCGAGCAACTAGCAAGCAAAGATAGAAGTGATTTCGAGGTTATGGTCATCTTGCCTGAAATCCCGCAAGGAAGAAGAACGAGTCCATGAAGAAGACAAACGGACGTAGTCGAACGAATCCTCACAACTCCGGAACGAAACCGAAGCTAACGAGAGAAACAACCCGGAAAGAAACAAACAACAAAGTAAACAACCATCACATAAACATGGCATGATGCACAATCAAGTATGATGCAAGTCCGGTTTAAAGATGCATGGCATGGCAAAGAGCACAAGCAATCCTACAAATTAAGTGGAGATCAATACGCAACGAGTTGCATATTGACGAAACACCACATAAATTATTTAGTTCTCTCTTGTTTAGGCTACCCAACAATATTAAATGTTGGTTAACATGGCAAGGGGTGAAGCAAAATAAAACTACCTATTTAGGCAATTTTAAATGAGGCCGGAAATAACAAACAACAATTCCGGAAAAGCCTCATGAGCATATATTAGATTTGGTACTGTTCTGACCTAAAGCATATTTTAGAGTTGTTAAACAGGAAAATAAAGTGCATCATGTTAATCTATGCATTTTCTACCCCATTTACATATATAAATTATTACATTCCGAGTCACGGTTATTTAGTTATGGAATAAATCATTTTGACATGGAATTTAGCAAAATAAATGCAAACAACAATTTTAAGCATTTTAAATGTTGTTATCGTGATGCGGATGACAATTGCAAGTTTTAAGCAATTTTATGAAAATGTTGATAAGAGCATTAGGAAGCATTTGTCATCGTGGCGGAAAGAAAGTGTGCCACGGCAACGAATCCGAAAATGGTGCCACGGCAGCGAATCCGAAAATGGTGCCACGGCAACGAATCCGAAAATGGTGCCACGGCAACATATCGGTTCCGGTACCCATGAAGATATCGGTGCAAAAGGAAGCGTGACGGAAGCGAGTTGAGCATGATGGTGGGGTGATCCCGGATACCGGGTTCCCACGGGACGATGGCATGGCAACGAGTGACAATTCAGACACGATGAAAAACACGGGCATATCATATAACACACGCATTCGGTCCACGGCGGTTGTCTCGGGGTTATACCTTTCGAAACGTGCGTTATCGGAGGGGAACAAGTTCGGCGATAGTGGAAGTAGTCGTGCACGGGTCGGCGTAGTGAAATAGTGGTTCACGCGACGGTAGTCGAACTTGACGGTTCCGTTACACGGGTCTTCAGCGACGGTCGTCGTACATGGTTCGGAGGCGTTCGAGTCATCGGTAGCGGTACTTGATGAATTCCGGAATGGACTTGGCGTCTTCGTGCGTAGGGGTGCTTGGCGTTTCCGGAGACGACGATAGAGGTACACGGTGTCGGGGTACTTGTCGCATCACCGGGTGTAGTCGTACACGTTCGAAGCGGAACTTGGCGTATCCATGTACTTGGCGTTCCGGTGTAGTAGTCGTTCTCGGGATTGGGGTCCTCGTGCACTTGACAACTCCGGCAGAGGAACTTGGCACCCACAGTTGTTGTGTCCATGGACTGGACGTCAACGGCGCCAGGCAGAGGCGGTATGCGTGCTGTGACGAAGTCAGGAAGCCACACGAGGATAGCAGCGGCAGGGAACTTGGCGCGGCCGTGTCTTCACCTTGCAGACGAGGTCGAGGCTGACATGGTGAGGAGGCAGAGGCGGCACCGGACGCGACCGCGGGATGGCGAGGTGGTCGTGGGGGTTCCGGACGGCGCGGAGAAGGCAGGGCCTCGGGTGCTCTGGGCTGAAGGAGCTCGGCGAGGGCTCGGCCATCCATGCGGCGGCGGCTCGGGAGCACGGGAAAGGAGCTGTGCCGAGAGGCAGCGCTCGGTGGTGGGGCCGACGTCGAGGACGAGGCGGAGAAGGAGCTTGGGGAGGCGACGCCAAGGAGGAGAGAGATCCGGCGGGGGTGCGAGGGAGCCGGGCGGCGGCCTGCTGGATCTGGCGGAGGTGCTTGAGCAGGGGCACACGCGGAGGAGAGGAAGGAGCAGTCCCGCTCCTCTCTCCTCTCTGCGGGAGGCGACACAAGCGAGGGAGAGGGAGAGATCGAGAGGGAGTGGCGGCGGTGTGCGGGGACGAGAGGGAGAGAGAGAGGGGATCGGGCAGGGGGGTTTTCGGGTTAGGGTTAGGTGAGCTAGGTGGGCCTGCGCGGGAGCAAATGGGCCTGCTGGCGCGCGGGGCTAGCTGGGCCAGCCTGGGAGGCCGAGGCCCAGGTAGGTGGCTGCTGCTGGGTTGTACTGCTGCTGCTGCTTTCTTTTCTTTTCCATTTCTTCAGGCAGAAATACAAAAAGGAAAGAGCAGGGGGAAAAGAAGAGGAGCTAGAGAAATATAAAAATATTCTCATGATCCTGAGCATGCTCACTATTTAATAAAAATAGTTTGGAGATTTATAAAGGAAGTAAAATAATTCAAGTTTGAATTAAATTCGAACTTGAACCATTTTAAACCCTAACCAAAACTATTCCGATTGGGATGAAGTTTGGCAGAGAGGCTAGGTACATGGTGTTAGAATTTTGGGGAAAAGATGAGCATTTTTTGGTGGAGGCAAAATGGCACTGCAAGAATGGAAGAAAAGGAAAGGAAGGAGAAGGGAAGGAGCAAAGGTTTGAAGAGGTGACAAGGGTACGCACAAGATGCTCATGGAAACAACATGAATGACAAAATGCAACATGGCAAGCACGAAGCTATACTTGATATGACCAAGATGCAACATAAGATGGCATGATGACATGATGCAATGCAAAATAAAAATAAAAGAGCAAGCACAAAAGAAACACCGGAGATCACGAAAAAAACATGGAAGTCTTCTGAAGCGTCGGTCTCGGGGCGTTACAGCCGGATAGAAAGAATCGGTGGGGCCGAGTTTGACTTTTGGTTTAGGTCATATGTGGATGTGGGAAGATAGTTGAGGGTTTTGGAGCATATCACCAAGCACATAAAGCAAAAGGCTCATTAAACAACACCTCATCCCTCCTTGATAGTATTGGCTTTTCCTATAGACTCAATGTGATCTTGGATCACTAAAATATAAAGTGTAGAGTCTTGATCTTGAAGCTTGAGCCAATCTTTTGTCCTTATAATTTTGAGGGATTCACTTTCCTCATCCATGCCATGCCATCCATTGATCTTTTCCTGAAATATTAATCTTGGAATAATGTTAGCTCAATGAGCTATATGTTGTTAGGAATTACCAAAACCACCCAGGGATAGTTGCACTTTCAATCCCCCCCTTTTTGGTAATTGATGACAACATATAGATCAAAGCTTCGACAAATGATAATAAGACTGAAAGATATCGTCGCTTTGAGAAGTATGTGATAAGCAAGAGGTCCCCCTAAATTTGTGCATATTTTAAGATTTGCTTTGGACTGCAAATGCACAGTGAGTTAGGATCATGGGTTACTCTTCCATGTCACATACATCTTGGTGGAGCGCTCAAAATGATAAGGATAAAATATATGCACTCATCACCAAGCAAAGTGAATGATCATGTAAGGATAAGTAAGATAATATCATCCAACAAGCATAAGTGTAGCTTATGATCAAACACATGATCATCAATGTCTCACAGATAAGAGCATAGTATCTCAAGCACTCAAAAGCAAATAAAGTTCAACCAAGAAGACAAGAGAGAACAAATGCAAACTCTCTCTCTCTCTCTCTCTCTCTCGAAGCCTATGATCTATACATTTTTCTCCCCCTTTGGCAACAAGTTACCAAAAAGTTCATAGAAAATGCATAGCACTAAAACGACTCTCAGGCTTGGTCTTCAGGTGGTGGAGTCCGGATGACGCCAAGGACGAAAGCTTCAGTAGAAGTAGTTGGAGCTGCTGGGGTAGGAGCTGGAGCTGGTGGAACTGAGGCTGTAGCTGGTGCAGAAGTAGTAGCTCTGGTGTTAGGAACTAGCACTGCAGATGATCTCTGAGCTCTAGGCACTCTGGCAAATATATCAGTTGTGGTCTTGCCCTTCCTCTCCTGCATATCATCCTGTAGTTGCTCCACAGCAGACTGGATCTCAGTTACTTTCACATCTAGGTCATAGAACTTTTGTTCCATGATTCTTTCCAGGCTCTCTTGGTTTTGAGTCAGGGTGGCCAGTCCTTTCTCAATTCTCAGAGTTGATGCTATCAGGTAACCGAGCTGCTCCTGCTTGTTCTTCAAAAAGTACTCAGATGCCTACTCTTGAGTTGGCATCCTGGTAGCTTTCTCCATCTTTGCCTTCTCCTTCTTTGCTTGAGCTTGTGCAGATGATGGTTCATTCTCATTCATCACAACTTGATTGTCCTCAAAATCTAGATGGATGGGCAGGTGTTCCTTATCCAACAGATATGTGCCTGTGCCCATCTTCGAGTTAATCAACTCCTGAATTTGTGGGGCATATCCACAACTCCTCTTTTGATCAGCTGTTGTCCTCTTGATGGTCTCAACTATGAGGCTCATTACCTTGAACTTCTGTGGCACGTCAAATATGTGAAGCAAGTTTATTGCATGGCCTCTGATCATTTTGTGATCACCTGACTTGGGCAAGAGAGTGTGCCTTAGAATCCAGTTGATTTTAGGCAGCCCTAACAGAAGGAAGTGAACTGACCCAAACTTGAAAGATTCAAGAGCTTTGTCTGGGATCTCCTTGTACATGTTTGACATGGAACTGTGATCCATCTTCTTCTTGGCATAGACATCCAAGTCATCTTCTTGCTCTTCGGGGGCATTGATCAACTGAGCCCATTCTGCAACTATAGATTGGTATCTAGTGCCTTCAGTCATCCATACTATCCTGCCATCTGGATAGAAATGTGATGTGGAGTAGAATTGCATTATGAGCTCCTCATTCCACTTTGTGAGCTTCTGCCCAGCAAAGTCTGCAACTCCACAAGCTTTGAAGCTGTCAAGCACTCCAGGATAGTGTTCTTCATTCTCCTTGATATACTCCCAGTCAACCCATCTCATGTCACACACTATGGGTTTCTTGTCCAGCAACACTGTCTCATAGAAGTCTTGCTGTTCCTTGGTGTGGAATCTGTAATGAACAGTAGTTCTTTTCCTTGAAGCATATGGATCTGCCTCTCTCCTGATTTTCATGTCCTCAGCCACAGGATGAGCATCGTTGTGGTCTGGAATCTTGGGCTTGAGCTTCCTGAGAACTTGTCCTTCTTCTTCTTCTTCTTCAGTAGCAACATCAGGCACTGGGGCCTTGTTCTTCTCAGCAGCAGATATGTTCCTAGTGTTCCTCTTAGGTTTTGGCTTTGGAGCTGGAGCAGTAGACTTAGCAGCAGTTTTGGGTGCTTCTTTGAGCTTTGATGATGTAGCCCCTGACCTTATAACATCACCCATAAGCTTCTGTGCCTTGGATGCTGGTGCAGCAACCTCTTCTTCCTGTTCTTCTTCCTCAGAGTCTCTCCTCATGGAGGGTTTGCCAAGAACTCTGGTAGTAGTGGTTCTGACTCTCTTTTTCTTCTTGTCTTGGCCACCTGCTTCTTCTTCAGACTCCATGGTAAATTTCAAGGTTTCTCCAGTGGCAACCTTCCTAGGCTTGGAAGCAGGTGCCTTCTTATGCATACCTGGTTTTGTGGTTGCAGCTGAGCCATATTCCTTTTTGAGCACCTTCTTCTTAGAAGTGGCTTCCTCTTCTGCCACATAATCTTCATCCTCACCTCAGAAGTTCTCTTCTTGCTTGCTCTAGTGGCAGCCTTGGGCAAGTTGCTTGGGGTGCTTCAGCTACCCTCATCAGAGCTACTAGAGGGACTAGTGCTCTCACTCATGTGAACCTGCTCCTCTGATTTATTCTAGCTGTCACTCTGATCAGACATGTTGCAAACTCTGACTGCAGACCCTGTGAATAGATTTTAGATGAGATAGAGTGGATGAGCATCACAAAATGCAGAGATTTTTTGCAAAAGAATGATTCAAAAACTTAGTTTTAGTTTTCCACAGAAAGCATTTCAGATCAACTGATTTGCAAACTCGGTGATACTGAAGCAGCTTTTGGAACCAAAACTAGTGAACTCGGTCAGACCGAGTCACAGTTCGGTGGCACCGACACTGCTAGGGTTTCACAAAGTCCTGAACTCGGTCACACCGATTTGCAATTCTCGGTCAGACCGAGAACCACATGTGCAATGGCCGTGGCCAAATAGGTGGAACCGAGTTCCGCAACCCGGTGGGTCCGAGATGGTTTCGGCGGAAACCTAAACCTAAATTTTCAAATCGCATCTATTCTAAGGATTGTTTTGATTGGATAGAAGTGTTTCAATTGTAGCAAGAATCATAATGAACACAATGTGCTAGGAACGGGGATAGCACTGTGATCGAGTCCATACCCTAGTTCGGCGGTGAACTCTCTACGGCGGCAATGGCGGAGACGAAATCCATTGACGGCGGCGGAGACCAGTGATAGGAGGCGGCTGGTGACGAGGAAGACGATCCGGAGACCCAGTAGGCAGAGCGAGCTATGCGCGGGCGAAGAGGTTTCGGAGAAATTTCCAAAATTTTGCCCGTGAGTATATATAGCCCGACCCTGTCGGTGTGACCGAGTGGAACAACTCGGTGGCACCGAGATGCATAACTATTGACAATTATAGCAACTCGGTGTGACCGAAAAGTTCAAGTCGGTTGCACCGAGGTGAAAACCTAGATCGACTTAGTGATCTCGGTATGACCGAAATGGAGGAATCGGTCAGACCGAAAAGCACAAAGAAGTTTTTGAAGTTTAAGTCTATGACAAATCGGGAACTCCGAGTGCTCCTCACACAGAGTGGTTTGAATCTGACTTGATCAAATTTTGTGATGTAGCATGAATAGAGTTTGAGACGAGAAAAGCATAGATAGCTAGAGAGGGTTCTTAGGCATTCTTGTCCATCCACTTGGCAAAAGAAAAGAAGACCAATCAATCAAAACAACAAGTGGATGTCCTCGAATGAGTAAAATATGCAATCAACATGCTCACACAATGAAATGGTAATTGAAATATGTGGTAAAGCATGCACAACCAATTCTAGCATCTATCAAGCAATTGGCGATGACTAGGTCATCTATATATGAGTATATTGACTTAGGAGTCAAATGAAAACATTTGATCATAGGTCATACTCATCGTTTAAGCACAAGTGGGGTTACCACTTTTACATAAAGCATTGTTGTGTTCACACCATTAGAGTTGCTTTAGCTCAATTAGAGTAAAGCTCCCCCTAGATGTGATATCCCCCCTAAGAGGGATGAACTAACCTTGGGTTTTGTCGATGATGAGTTCATGTAGATGTTGAAGATGTGGATGCTCAATGTCGGTGTAGATCATTTGGAGCTATCCATTGGAGTGAGTTGCACTTTCAATACCTACATGGGTTAGTCCCACAATGTCGACTTGAGTGGTTGTCGGAGTCAGAGCCGGATACCCATTCACCAACATGAGCTTGATGTCTTCGTTTTGTGTAGCTCCTTGATGACTTGTCCTTTCTTTCCGAATCCTTACTTCTCCGTGAGTATCTTCGTTCATAACGATCATCTCTACTCCTTCTTTCTCTAGATGGTGATTCTTCTCTTATACTTCTTCTTTTGGGAGAATCTTCTCTTGTCTTGTAGGGAGATGTACACTCATTGGAATAGTGTCCGAGCCTTCCGCAATTGTAGCAGTTTCGCTCTCGACTAGAAGATCTTTTGTCATTGTAGGACCTTGACTTAGAGCTTCTATCTTTGCTTCTACTCTTGTAGAACTTGTTGAAGTTCTTCACCATTAAGCTCAATTCTTCATTGAAGGTTTGTTTCTCACTTGATGATGTGGGAGCTTCACATGAGGATTTGTAAGCACCACTTGATTTGTTGTGAAGTTCCTCTTTATCCTTGAGTGACATCTCATGAGCAACAATTCTTCCAATGACTTCTGTTGGCTTGAGATCTTTGTAATTGGGCATCATTTGGATCAATGTGCACACGGTATCATATTTTCCATCCAAGGCTCTTAGGATCTTCTTGATGATGAATCTATCGGTCATTTCTTCACTCCCTAATCCAGCAATCTCATTCGTGATAACAGCAAGCCTAGAGTACATTTCAGCGACACCTTCACCATCCTTCATTTTGAACTTGTCAAGTTGACTTTGAAGCACATACAATTTGGATTCCTTGACGGAGTCGGTACCTTCGTGCATATCAATCAAAGTATCCCAAATTTCCTTTGCATTCTCAAGACGACTGATTTTGTTGAATTCTTCGGGGCACAATTCGTTGAAGAGGATATCGCAAGCTTGAGCGTTGTATTGCAGCATCTTCAACTCTTCCGCGGTAGCTTCACGGTTTGGTTCTTTCCCATCGAAGAAGTCACCTTGCAAGCCAACACACACGAAAGCCCAAACAGCGGGGTTATGTCCAAGAATATGCATTTTCATCTTATGCTTCCAACTAGCAAAATTAGTTCCATCAAAGTAAGGACCTCTACGGTGGTAATTTCCCTCACTAGACGCCATACTCTCCTAGGTTGTGAAACCAAGGCTATGACCACCAAAAGCTATGGAAATCAAAGCAAATGGAGACCAAAGCTCTGATACCACTTGTAGGATCGGAAGTACGTCTAGAGGGGGGGTGATTAGACTACTTGACCAAATAAAAAATCTAGCCTTTTCTCAATTTTAGTTCTTGGCAGATTTTAGCTATCTTAGCACAAGTCAAGCAATCTCCACACAATTCAAGCGAGCATGCAAAAGAGTATATGAGCAGCGGAAAGTAAAGCATGTAACTTGCAAGAATGTAAAGGGAAGGGTTTGGAGGATTCAAACGCAATTGGAGACATGGATGTTTTTGGCGTGGTTACGATAGGTGGTGCTATCGTACATCCACGTTGATGGAGACTTCAACCCATGGAGGGTAACGGTTGCGCGAGTCCACGGAGGGCTCCATCCACGAAGGGTCCACGAAGAAGCAACCTTATCTATTCCATCACGGCCGTCACCCACGAAGGACTTGCCTCACTAGTGGTAGATATTCACGAAGTAGGCGATCTCCTTGCCCTTACAAACTCCTTGGTTCAACTCCACAATCTTGTCGGAGGCTCCCAAGTGACACCTAGCCAATCTAGGAGACACCACTCTCCAAGAAGTAACAAATGGTGTGTTGATGATGAACTCCTTGCTCTTGTGCTTCAAATGATAGTCTCCCCAACACTCAACTCTCTTTCACAGGATTTGGATTTGGTGGAAAGAAGATTTGAGTGGAAAGCAACTTGGGGAAGGCTAGAGATCAATATTCATATGGTAGGAATGGAATATCTTGACAAGTGTAGGTGGTTCTCTCTTAGAACATGAGTATTGGAAATGTAGATGTGTTCTGATAGCTTTCTCTATGAATGAAGAGTGGGTGGATGGGTATATATAGCCTCCACACAAAATCTAACCATTACACACAATCTGCCAAACTCGGTGAGACCGAATGGTCAAACTCGGTCGGACCGATTCAACAAACCTAGTGACTGTTAGGATTTTCGGTGGGACTGAGATGGAACTCGGTAGAAACGATATGGTTAGGGTTCGGGCATAACGTAATCTCGGTGTGACCGATTACACAAACTCGGTGGGACCGATTTTGGTAATAAGCTAACCAGAGAGTTGGTCAGGTAAACTCGGTGGGACTGGTTCGCTCTTTTCAGTGAGACCGAAATGTTACGAAAGGGAAACAGAGAGTTTACATTGCAATCTTGGTGGGACTGATCGCTCACTTCGATTAGACCGAAACGTTACGAAGGGAAACAGAGAAATTGCAATCCCATCTCGGTCAGACTGAGATCCCAATGGTGAAACCGATTTGCCTAGGGTTTGTGGCAGTGGCTATGACATTTGAAACTCGGTGGCGCCGGATAGAAAGAATCGGTGGGGCCGAGTTTGACTTTTGGTTTAGGTCATATGTGGATGTGGGAAGATAGTTGAGGGTTTTGGAGCATATCACTAAGCACATGAAGCAAAAGGCTCATTAAACAACACCTCATCCCTCCTTGATAGTATTGGCTTTTCCTATAGACTCAATGTGATCTTGGATCACTAAAATATAAAGTGTAGAGTCTTGATCTTGAAGCTTGAGCCAATCTTTTGTCCTTATAATTTTGGGGGATCCACTTTCCTCATCCATGCCATGCCATCCATTGAGCTTTTCCTGAAATATTAATCTTGGAATAATGTTAGCTCAATGAGCTATATGTTGTTAGGAATTACCAAAACCACCCTAGGATAGTTGCACTTTCAGTGAGGCTTGTCTTGAGGATCACCAGAAGGCTTGTGAACCTCATCTGCACTAAGGCAAGCCACAGCAACATTTTCATGGTGTCATTTTAATATTTGTGATTTTCTTACTTGAATGAAATGATTAATCCATGCATTTTAATAACTATTGTGTTTTTTATATTCTGTTAAAAATTTGTTATTTAATATGCTTGATTTAAAGAATGTTTGAAACTAGTTTAGTTGGTAGGGCAAGTTAAGATTGATTTGTGGTGATGTTAGAAATGATTTTTGTTATGCATGTTAATAATTATTTAAAGTTTTGCTCTTGCATACCTAAATTGATAAAAAATTGCTAGAAAATATTCTGTTAAACATTTGTTTAGTCATTTTACTTGCCTTACAGAATATTTGAACCTCACTTAGTTGATAAAGAAATTAAGAGTTGTGGATAGTGAAATCATTTGTTAAGCATATGAGAAATTTATCAGAGTTACGTTCTTGCGTGAGAAATTAATAAAACTTGTTGCAAAATTTTTTGGTTAAGATGTGAGTCACTTTGAGTAGCAATAGTATTATGAGTTGTTAACGTTTATGCTTGGTGTGTATATGGATGACATCGGTCATTTTTATAATTTAGTGATGCATGTGTGGTTTGCATTTCATGGCACGCGATGACACCGGTCATTTTTATTTTAAGTTGAACCTGAATATAACTCAACTTGAATATACAGTTGACTGGGTCATGGTGCCGCTGAATTGAGTTTCTTTCCCAGTGCAAACACATTTGCCTTTTTGGGAAGGCCTTGATTCGGTCCATTAACATGGCCTCTGGTCGGTGCCTCCAACTAGGGAAGGTTATGCCGTGCTTGCTCTGGCCCGGTAAGCAGGCATAATCTTGTGTGCTTGTTGATGAGATTATGGTACCAAGTCCCCGAGTGGGATTGTTTTGGCCACGATGGTGGTCGGGGTGTCTTTGGTAGACATGAGGCCACCCAGGACCAGCCCGTTGGGGATTGGGTCGGAGTGGCCGGGAGAGTGCTGTGGCAATGGAAGGGTTTTGTCGGAATGTCGTTGGTCCACCCGAATGAGAGTGCGAGGCCATGGGTTCTGTGGTGTGGGTACAGTGTGCTACCTCTGCAGAGTGTATAACCTATCAGTAGCCGAGTCCACGGTCACGGACACCTCGTAGTAGGTCCAACCATGAGTCAACGTTTAATAAAAATTGCACACTAAGCTATGAACTTTGCATTGTTGCTGGATGGCAGAAAGGCCATCGAGGCATTCGGGACCAGACATTGGTCGGGGTTGTGATCGCCGTAAGGATCACGAGTTATTCTTGTTAAAGACCACGTTGGTGGTTTGCTTGTGATCCGAGGATGATCACGGTTGGTAAGTTGTCCCGAGGGACGTTCGAGCATGATCACAGCATGTTTGACATATAGTGTTGCATTATTAATAATTGGTTAAATATCATGATATTGTTTGCCATTATGATTATGCCTGTTGTGAGCTTCCAAGTACATTCGATGTACTGACCTGGCGTGTCATGCCAGATTTCAGGAAAGTGCCGTTGGAGAGGAGCATTGTTCGAGTCTAGATCGCATCCGCATCGGTGTCCCAGTGAGATGAAGCTTCCGCCATGACGGTATTCCGCTGCCACGTAGTTGTTCGGATAGAGGCCCCTTTATGTTCACTAAATAATGTACATATTGTTCAGCCACACCGAGTGTGCCGCTTGGCCTCGACAACTGTTGTAATGTAGACTCTGTTCCGCTAGCATTAATAAAGCGGTTGTTTTTCTGTACCAAGATGTTGTGTGTTGTCAAAAGACATGGTCTCTGGGCTGGCAATGCATGGTAAACCGGTCGCTCTGAGCCGGGGTGCCACAACGCTTGAGCCGGCACATGAGCTCGTCTTGAAATATTTTGATAGCCATCACATTTGCTGACCAAATCCTCTGCATCGGCATGAGCCGTCAGCAAATAAAACCCATGACGAAAAGCCTTAGCCACGAGAGACTCAGAGCTGGCACGATGGCCACAATCTCCTTCATCAATCTCTCGTAGAATCTCATGACCCTCTTTAGGAGAAACACAATGTTTAAATGCTCCTATAACACTGCATCGGTGCAACTCTCCATTCACAATAGTCATTGACTTAGATTGTTGGATTATCTGCCTGGCCAAAACTTCATCTTCAGCTGACTCACCCCGGGTCATATAAGCCAAATATGGAACTGTCCAATCAGGAATAGCATGAAGAGCCGCCACCAGTTGTGCCTCCGGGTCAAGAATAGCAAGACCTTCCTCCGTAGGTAGTTTAATTAAAGGAATATGCAAAATATCAAGGAAAACATTAGGTGGTACCGGCTTACGCTGGGATCCTAGCCGGCTTAAAGCATCAGCCGCCTCATTTTTTCTGCGATCAACATGTTCCACCTGATAACCTTTGGAATGTCCAGCAATAGCATCAACCTCTCGGCTATAAGCCGCCATGAGTGGATCTTTGGAATACCAAGTTCCTGAAACTTTCTGAGCCACCAGATCTGAGTCGCCAAAACACCTCACCCGGCTTAGATTCATCACTTTAGCCATCCGAAGATCGTGGAGCAAGGCTTCATACTCAGTTGCATTGTTAGTACAAGGGAACATCAACCTTAAGACATAACAAAATTTATCACCTCGTGGGGAAGTTAAAATAACTCCAGCCACCGAGCCTTCCAACTGCCTGGATCCATCAAAGTGAATAGTCCAATATGTGCTTGAGACTTGATGGCCGTCCGAGGCATATACTTCAAACCATGGGGTCCAAGCTCAATGGCCCACTTGGCTACCCGACCTGTGGCTTCTCTATTTTGAATAATATCCCCTAAAGGAAAAGAACTGACCACAGTGATGGGATGACCAAAGAAATACTGCTTTAGCTTACGACTAGCCATGAACACTCCATACACCAATTTTTGCCAATGTGGATACCTGTGCTTGGATTCAATGAGTACTTCACTGATATAATAAACCGACCGCTGAACCGAATATTCCTTGCCTGCTTCCTTCCGTTCCACAACAATTGCCACACTGACAGCTCGGCTATTATTAGCCACATATAACAGTAAGGGCTCCTTATCAATAGGAGCTACAAGGATCGGCGGCTCAGCCAACTGCGTTTTCAATGCCTCAAACGCAGCAGTATCACTCCAAACAAAGTTGTCTGTTTTCTTCATCATCTAATACAAAGGGATAGCCTTTTCGCCCAACCGGCTTATAAACCGGCTTAAGGCCGCGATACGTCCTGCCAGATGCTGGACATCATTAATACACGCTGGCTTAGACAAAGAAGTAATAGCCTGGATTTTCTCCGGGTTAGCTTCAATGCCTCTTTCACAAACCAAAAAACCCAAGAGCTTTCCCGCTGGCACACCAAAGACACACTTGACCGGGTTAAGCATCATCTTGTAGACCCGGAGATTGTCAAAGGTCTCTTTCAAATCATCTATCAAGGTCTCCTTCTTCCTGGACTTCACAACAATATCATCCACATAAGCATGAACATTTTGTCCAATCTGATTATGCAAGCAGTTTTGAACACACCGCTGATAAGTCGCCTGGGCACTCTTGAGCCCAAAAGGCATAGATACATAGCAGAAGGCTCCAAAGGGAGTGATGAAAGATGTCTTCTCCTGGTCCTTAACTGCCATCTTGATTTGACGATACCCAGAATAAGCATCCAAAAAACTCAAGCGCTCACAACCCGACGTAGCATCAATGATCTGATCAATACGAGGGATTGCAAAAGGATCAGCCGGACATGCCTTATTAAGGTCTGTGTAATCCACACACATGCGCCAAGTGCCATTTTTCTTAAGCACCAGAACTAAATTAGCCAACCATTCAGGATGAAAAACTTCAATGATGAACCCAACCGCCAAGAGCCAGGCCACTTCTTCACCAATGGCCTTACGCCTCTCTTCATTAAAACGATGAAGGAATTGCTTGACCCGTTTAAACTTTGGTTCAACATTGAGAGTGTGCTCAACGAGTTCCCACGGTACACCTGGCATGTCTGAAGGCTTCCATGCAAAGATGTCCAGGTTCTCACGGATGAACTCGATGAGTGAACTTTCCTATTTCGGATCCATATTAGCACTGATACTGAACTGCTTCGATGAATCGCCAGGAACAAAGTCAACCAGCTTAGTGTCATCTGCCGACTTAAACTTCAACAATGGGTCATGCTTTGTGGTTGGCTTTTTCAAAGGAGTCATGTCTATCGGGTCAACATTATCTTTGTAGAACTTCAATTCCTCTGTTGCACAGGCGGTCTCAGCGTAAGCGGCATCGCCCTCTTCACACTCCAAAGCTATCTTCCTGTTGCCATGTACAGTGATGGTACCCTTATGACCTGGCATCTTAAGCTACAGATAAACATAACAAGGCTGCTCCATAAATTTAGCATAAGCCGGCTGTCCAAACAGGCGTGGTAAGGGCTCTTGATCTTGACCACTTCAAAAGTCAGTGTCTCAGCTCTGAAATCATTATCATCTCCAAAAGCCACTTCCAAAGCTATCTTACCCATTGGATACGCCGACTTACCAGGCACCACTCCATGAAAAACAGTAGAGGACGGCTTAAGATCCTTATCAGTTAAATTCATACGGCGGAAAGTATCATAATAAAGGATATTGATGTTGGTGCCTCCATCCATGAGCACTTTAGTGAACTTGTATCCTCCAACCTGAGGCACAACCACCAAAGCCAAGTGAACCGGATTGTCAACCGGGGCAGGTGATCCTCACAGCTCCATACAATAGCATGTTCGGACCATCGCAAGTATCAAGGGATCGCCGGCTCAACCGTGTTGACTGCCCTCTTATGAACCTTCTGGTCCCGTTTGCATAAACTTGTGGTAAACACATGATACTGACCACTATTCAACTGCCTTGGATTACTCGATAACCAGATTGCTGTTGTTGATTCCCTTGACCAGATTGCTGATTGAAACCACCTTGATTGCCTTGGCTCTGGAAACCAGAGTTTGAGCCGCCACCACCAAAGCCAGGCCCGTGAGAGCCGGATCCTGAGCCGCCATTCGGGCCATGATTATTCTGGAAAAAATTGGAATTCCTATACTCCCTCATGATGAAGCAATCCTTCCACAAATGATTGGCCGGCTTCTCCTGCGTACCATGCTTTGGACAAGGCTGATTCATCATCGCCTCAATGTTGAACTTTGGCCCTCCAAGTTGGGGTGGCTTTCCCTTACGACGCTGATTATTATTCTGCGTATTGGTGTTAGCCACAAAGTTCAAACCACCATCAGCTTTGCGCTTACCGTTACCACTTTGACCCACCGTATTATGTTGCTGCCCTTTTACATTGCCTCTCTTCTTCCCCTTACCAGCCTTCTCCTCATCAGACTCAGGGTCTTTAGTACTTCCAGAGTTGGGTATTTGACGAGAGCCGTCATGCGGCTTGAAGCTACGTCGGTATTTCCCCAAAGAGGAAGGGATGATGCATACGTGTCGGTTCCCCTTATGTCACTGGGATCAAGCACTGTAAGATCGAACCCACTATAAAGCACCTCTTCCCATTGCAAGATAAATAGATCAAGTTGGCCAAACAAAACCCAAATATCTGAGAAGATATATGAGGCTATAAGAGATCATGCATAAAAGAGATCAAAGAAGCTCCAATACTTTCATGGATATAAAAAGATAGATCTGATCATAAACTCAAAGTTCATCGATCCCAAAAAAGACACCACAAAAGAGTTACATCATATGGATCTCCAAGAGACCATTGTATTAAGAATTCAGAGAGAGAGGAAGCCATATAGCTACTAACTACGAACCCGAAGGTCTACAAAGAACTACTCACGCATCATCGGAGAGGCACCAATGGAGGTGGTGAACCACATCCGAGACGGTGTGTAGATTGGATCTGGTGGTTCTGGACTCTGCGGCGGCTCGATGAATATTTCGTCAACTCCCCTAGGGTTTTGGGAATATTGGGGTATTTATAGAGCAAAGAGGCGGTCCGGGGGGCACCTGAGGTGGGCACAACCCACTAGGGCGCGCCTGGGCCTCCTAGCGCGCCCTGGTGGGTTGTGCTCTCCTCGGAGCACCACCCAGGCGCAGCCAGGGCCCATTACGTGTCTTCCGGTCCATAAAAGATCTTCGTAAAGTTTCGTGGCATTTGGACTCCGTTTGGTTTTGATTTTCTGCGATGTAAAAACCATGGAAAAAACAGCAACTGGCACTTGGCACTATGTCAATAGGTTAGTACCAAAATGATATAAAATGACTATAAAATGATTATAAAACATCCAGGATTGATAATATAACAGAATAGAACAATAAAAAATTATAGATACATTGGAGACGTATCAGCATCCCCAAGCTTAACTCCTACTCGTCCTCGAGTAGGTAAGTGATAAAAATAGAATTTTTGATGTGGAATGTTGCCTATCATGTCATATCATGTTTCTTTTCTGTATAGCATGGATATTTGGACTTTTATATTGTTCAAAGCAATAGTCTAGTTTCGAGGGGAGAGGTAGTACCGCTTATAAGTTGTACTACTGCTCAACTACCGTGAAACCCGACACGAGAAATGCAAGACAAAACCGAGGTGGTAGTAGAGCGGTACTACCGCTTGACACTACATGCGGTACTACCGCTGCCGACCGCGGTACTACCGCAGGGAGAAAACCAGAACTGCCATAACTACTTCATATGAGCTCCGAATTGAGCAAACTCAAGCTTGTTGGATAGAGGAAGACGAGTAGCATCAAAACAGCCATAACTTATTTATATGATTATAGTAAGAAGATGCAGGGGAGGTATGCCTCGGATATAGAAGAGTGAACCCTCCATTAGAGAAGAACTGGCATAACCTCCAACATTGAAAACATCATAGAAGATGCATGAGTGAACTCTGTTTTCACTGAACTCGAGCTTGTCATCAAGATGACCATAAGCTCAAAAACTCACAAAGAGAAACACCAAACAAGAACCAAGAAAGATGATGCAAGGATGCAATGGTTTGATCTCTCTGTGAACAATACGATCAAGCTACTCATCAAGAGCCCCCCTTGATAGTACGAGAATCAATCCTATAACCCGGTCTCCCAACTACCACCATGAGACCGGTAAAATAGAAAACCTATCAAGGGCAAACCTTTGTCTTGCACAAAGTCCACTTGAGCTAGATGTAGACGATCTTGACTTCGTCAAGTTGGACCACCTTTCTTGATTGCGTTGGCTCGGTGAAGACTAGTAGGTTGCTCCCCCATACTCCACTATGGGTGAGCCACTCTTCGGCACATCTTCACAAATCCATAGTTACCACAATGGATGGCAAGCTTGATGTCTTCGTGATGCATCACTTGAACTTGCACACCACAACCTAACCCCACAAAGAACTCTCACGAAGACCATGGGTTAGTACACAAAGCAGAATTGACAATGCTTACCATACCATGGGATCGCTTGATCCCCTCTCGGTACATCTTCTACGCTTTGTGTGTTGATCAACTTGATTCACTCTTTGACTTAGTCTTGATCAACCTCTCACAAGACCAATCTTAAGGTAGTTCCTTGAATAGCACCTTGGTTGACACAAACTCTCCTTGACACCAACACATGTATTCCAAGAAAAGCCTATGGACAAAACCTTCAAATATAACTCAAGGCAACCATTAGTCCATAGAGATTGTCATCAATTACCAAAACCAAACATGGGAGCACCGCATGTTCTTTCAAAGGTATTTTTGTATTTTTAGTTTAATAGATCTGAAGAAAAAGAAAATGAAAATAGATCGCAAATGAAAAATAATATGAGAAGAGACCTAGGGGCCGTAGGTTTCACTAGTGGCTTCTTAATACGTCTCCGTCGTATCTATAATTTTTTATTGTTCCATGCCAATATTATTCAACTTTCATATACTTTTTGGCAACTTTTTATACTATTTTTGGGACTAACATATTGATCCAGTGCCCAGTGCCAGTTCCTGTTTGTTGCATGTTTAAGTTTTGCAGAATATCCATATCAAACAAAATCCAAAGGGGATAAAAACGGACAGAGATTATTTTTCAAATATTTGGAAAATTCCAGAAGAAAAACCCATGCGAGACGGTGCTCGAGGTGGCCACGAGGCAGGGGGGCGCGCCTGCCCCCCCTGGGCGCGCCCCTGACCCTCGTGGGCCACCCGTAAGGCGGTTGATGCCCTTCTTCGGCCGCAAGAAAGCTAATTTTTGGTAAAAAATCACGGCGAAGGTTTCAATCCAATCGGAGTTATGGATCTCCATATATATACGAAATGGTGAAGGGCAGCAGAGGAGAACGCAGAAACAGAGAGAGACAGAGAGACAGATCCAATCTCGGAGGGGCTCTGGCCCCTCTCACGCCATGGAGACCATGGACCAGAGGGGAAACCCTTCTCCCATCTAGGGAGAAGGTCAAGGAATAAGAAGAAGGGGGCTCTCTCCCACTCGCTTCCGGAGGCGCCGGAGTGCCACCGGGGGCCATCATCATCACCGCAATCTTCACCAACAGCTTCACCGCCATCATCACCAACTCTTCCCCCTCTATGCAGCGGTGTAACCTCTCTCTTACCTGCTGTAAACTCTACTTAAACATGGTGCTCAATGCTATATATTATTTCCCAGTGATGTATGGCTATCCTATGATGTTTGAGTAGATCTGTTTTGTCCTATGGGTTATTTGATGATCAAGATTGATTTGACTTGCATGTTTTGTTATTGGTGCTGTCCTATGGTGCTCTCTGTGTCGCGCAAGCTTGAGGTATTCCCATTGTTGGGTTTGCAATATGTTCATGATTTGCTTATGGTGGGTGGCTTGAGTGACAGAAGCACAGACCCGAGTAAGTAGGTTGTTTGCGTATGGGATAAAGAGGACTTGTTACTTTAATGCTATGGTTGGGTTTTACCTTAATGATATTTAGTAGTTGCGGATGCTTGCTAGAGTTCCAATCATAAGTGCATATGATCCAAGTAGAGAAAGTATGTTAGCTTATGCCTCTCCCTCAAATAAAATTGCAATAATGATTACCGGTCTAGTTATCGATTGCCTAGGGAAAAATAACTTTCTCGTGACAAAAAGCTCTCTACTAAAACTAATTTAGTAGTGTCTTCATATAAACAGCCCCTAGATTTTATTTACTCGCTCTTTATTTTCTTGCAACCTATCCAAAAACACCTACAAAGTACTTCCAGTTTCATACTTGTTCTAGGTAAAGCGAACGTTAAGCGTGCGTAAAGTTGTATCGGTGGTCGATAGAACTTGAGGGAATATTTGTTCTCCCTTTAGCTCCTTGTTGGGTTCGACACTCTTACTTATCGAAAGAGGCTACAATTGATCCCCTATACTTGTGGGTTATCAAGACCTTTTTCTGGCGCCATTGCCGGGGAGCAATAGCGTGGGGTGAATATTCTCGTGTGTGCTTGTTTGCTTTATCACTAAGTAATTTTTATTTTCTATTCTTAGTTGTTCTCTATCTTTAGTTATGGATATGGAACACGTAATACCAAAACAATTAGGCGTACTTGCTACTCATGGAGATGGGGGACCTCCTAAAACCCTCGATGCTGGTTATGTGAAAGATATTATGTACTACTTTGATAATCCTGACAAAAACCCCATTCAACTATGTAATGGGAGTAACGTTGGATCAACATGAATACTTTAGGGATTATCGCTTGACTCAAAAGGGAAACTATTATGGGATCAAATTCATATATTGAAGTGGTATGCTTGGCAAGTATGCTTGAGTTATGATTATACTTGTTGCTCTAGGATGAAGGCTCCACACCTTCCCTTTCATGCAAATTTAATGATAATAAAACCTTAGCTTCTTATGCTAATGGTATATATGATTACTATGATGTGGGACAAATAGAAGAATTTGCTGCTTTCATGGGTGCTTATGAAATTGAATCTATGTTTAAAGAGTTTGAAGATTTTGATGATGCTGTTTATAGACCTAAAAATTTAGCTATCCTCAAATATTGCTATGAGAATTATGAATACAATTTCGATATTAATGCACTTATTGAGAAAGTCTCCACTGTCCAAGAAGAGATTAATATTTTGCAGGAATCTATGGAAGAAGAAGTTGATGAAACTGTGAGCTCATTGGATGAAAAAGATGAGGAGGAGAGCGAAGAAAAAAAGGAGGAAGAGCGGATTGATCACCCGTGCCCACCTTCTAATGGGAGTAACTCTTCAACTCATACATTGTTTAATTTCCCTTTCTGCTTACCGAAGGATGATTGCTATGATGATTATTATGATCCCATTGATTCATTTGAAATATCCCTTTTTGATGATGCCTGCTATGCTTGTGGCCAAGATGCCAATAGGAATTATGCTTATGGAGATGAACTTGCTATAGTTCCTTATGTTAAACATGAAATTGTTGCTATTGCACCCACGCATGATGGTCCTATTATCTTTTTGAATTCTCCCAACTACACTATATTGGAGAAGTTTACCCTTATTAAGGATTATATTGAAGGGTTGCCTTATACTACTACACATGATGATTTTTATAGATATAATATGCATGTGCTTGCTGCTCCTACTTGCAATTATTATGAGAGAGGAACTATATCTCCACCTCTCTATGTTTCCAATATGATAAAATTGCAAGAAACAGTTTATACTATGCATTGGTGAAAGTGCGTTATATCGACTAGAGGGGGTGAATAGGCGATTTTTATGAAATTCTTCACTGAGGAATTTGCTAGTGAGGAAATTCCTTAGCGAAGAACTACTAGCAGCGGAATAAGTACTCAGAAGTAAACATAACAGAATACACGCATGGTCATCATGATGAAATGAAGACAAACACAGAGTACGGAAAGCGTAAACATAGGATAGCACAAGAAGAAGACAAAACAGACTGAAGAAATTGAACTGAGGAAATTGAGAAAGTCTTAAGCCAAAGTCTTCAAACACAGATATGAACAAACACACAACACAGTAATGAGGAAATGGAAGTGTTGAGGAAATAGAACCAATAAGCTTGGTGAAGACAATGATTTGGTAGACCAGTTCCAACTGTTGTCTCAATTGTACGTCTGGTTGGAGTGGGTGAGTATTTAAACTCGAGGACACCTAGTCCCGGACACACAGTCCTCACCGTATTCTCCTTGAGCTAAGGACACACAGTCGTCGCCCAATCACTCGTGGTAAGTCTTCAGGTGACTTCCAAACCTTCACAGACTTGGTCACTCGGCGATCCACAATTCCTCTTGGATGCTCTAGACCTTGACGCCTAACCGTCTGGAAGAAGCACGGTCTTCAAATGTAACAAGCGTCGGATCCACGCAGGATCAATCTCTTCATTGATGCTCAATCACTTTGGGTTTGTAGGTGTTTGGGTTTGGGTTTGGATTTTCCTCACTTGATGATTTTCGCTCAAAGTCTTCGGAGGATGGGTTGCTCTCAAATGACAAGTGTCAGTTTCTCTCGGAGCAGCCAACCAGCTAGTGGTTGTAGGGGGCGGCTATTTATAGCCTAGGGAGCAGCCCGACATTATAAGACATAAATGCCCTTCAATGATATGACCGTTGGATCGATGGATAAGATATTTTGGGACAGCTGGCGTGTAGCACAGCAACGGTCGGAAATTTGAGGTACAAATTCCTCAGGGCTATCATGTTCCTCACAGTGTAGGAAATTCGCACTGGTGAATTCCTAACTCCTCAGTCAGAGCAAAGTCCTCAGTGACCAGACGAACTGTGTCTCTGTCACTGAAGAAATTGACTGATCTATATGAGATTTCCAATGGCTTCACTCAAAGGGATTGGTAGGTGTAGGATTTGAGTTGAGCATCACATGGAAATTTCTCCTTAGTATTTCCTCGACCCCCTTTAACAGTACGGTGTTTCCTATGACTCAAGAAAGAGAAAATGAAACTACGAAAACAACAGTCTTCACGCTTCATGTTCCTCGAATGAATACCAAGTCTTCAAGGTCACACCAATTTCTTCACTTTCAAAGTCTTCAGAAAGTCTTCAGTACATCAAAGTCTTCAGTTGAAGAACTTCATTTTTAGGGGTCGACTTTCGCTGTAAATATCAAACTCCTCATAGACTTATAGACCTGTGTACACTCAAAAACACATTAGATACTTAACCTATAAGTCTTGAATACACCAAAATCACTAAGTGGCACTAGATGCACTTACAATCTCCCCCTTTTTGGTGATTGATGACAACATAGGTTAAGTTTTCAACGGGGATAAATGTATGAAGTGTAAATACTGATATTGAGGAATTTGATTGCAAGATATAGAAGAACTCCCCCTAAAGTTGTGCATAGTGAGGAATTTGCTTTTGAAGCAATGCACACTTGAAGAGATGAATCATGGAGATCTCCCCCTATATCTTGTAATTCATACACGCATTTGATATATAATATGAAGAATTTGAAATGCATGATGAAATATGGTGCCTGAAGTAATTCAGCATGCATGCAATAATATTAACGAGGAATAAGCATGCAGACTAGTGTAGCAAATCAGAGCATAGTGCATCAAAAGTATCAGAGCACCATCAGGTTTAAGTACAACTCGATCCAATAAAAGTTTCGGAAGAACGAGAGTTGTAACTTAGCAGGAAAAAATGCCCTTTATTATAGACCCGCTTGAAGACTAACTCAGATTTCTCCCCCTTTGTCATCGAATGACCAAAAGGATCGAAACTGAGGACTAACGCCCCTGAAGATAATCAAGTTGATGAAGGAGCGCCAGCGTTGTTGGGGTCGGTAGTTGTAGTAGGGCCTGCTGCAGTGTCGTCCAAGTCTTCATTTTCATCAGTGTCGCGTGATGAAGAATAGGAGCTGGCCACCAAAGAAGGAACTGGGACCTTCTTGTATTTCTTCGGAGGAGGTGCAGACCAGGCAAACTCTTCTTTAAGACCCATTTTCTTCAGATCAACAGCGCTGTAGACTTGAGATAGAACAGCCCAGGTGCGGCTGAGGGTTTCATGAAGGTAGTAGTGGTTTTTCTTCACTGCATTGTGTGTGGAAGTCATGTTGTGAAGAATTGAACCAAACTGACGATTGACCCATTTGTGATTGCGATCAACCTTCTGATGAAGACTGAGGAGTAACTCATGATCAGTCATCACCCTAGGTGTTGTGGCTTGAGGATTTTGCTTGGCATTGTTGGCGACAGTGTCATGGGTGGCAGAGTCATCATTGGTGGAATAAGATGCAGCCTGCGAAATTAACCATCCAATGGATGAATGCCTTCATCTATCACAGCAGTAGCCTTGCCCTTTTCTTCAGCTCAGGAAAGTGTCCTTTTGAGGACTTCAATAGGGGCAAGTAGCTGCAGTGGTTCAGAGTTTCAGCTTTGTAATTGAGTGAAGACCTTGCCCTGATGAATCTCATAATCCATGGCGCGTAAGGCTTCAGCTCAAATGGTGACATAGCAATGTTGGCCAGAGTCCTCATGAAGAAATCATGGAAGTTGACGGGAATGCCATGAATGATGTTGAAAAGCATGTTCTTCATGATGCCAATGACTTCTTCATCATTAGAATCGTGGCCTTTGATAGGACTCATAGTCTTCGTCAGAATGCGATAGACAGTCCGCGACACATAAAACAATTCCTTGACGAGGAATTTGGTTCGAGGGGCCTGCCCTGGCTTCAAAGGCTTCATCAGCACTTGCATATAGTGATTTGAAAGCTTAGGTTCGTTGTAAACACAACGTGCATCTTCAAGGGGTGGACTCAGAGGAAGGGCACGAAGCAATTCAGATGTTGGTGCCTTGTAATGTGTGTTCTCAGTTATCCAGTCCAGAACCCATGAGTTCACATCTTCAGAGTTGCCGGTGATGTGCAGCATTGCGTAGAACTGAAGAATGAGTTCTTCATTCCAATCGCATATGTCAGTGCAGAAATTGAGAATCCCAGCGTCGTGAAGAACACTGAAAACTGGCGTGAAGCACGGAGTGGACTCCATATCCACGTGAGGAATATGCGCATGATCGAAGACTTTGTCTTTGTTGAAAAGAACTGAGGAATAGAAGTTGGCTTGACTTGCAGTCCAGAAATGCCTCTTCCTTATGTGAGCAGAGTCATATGGATTATACTCGGTGAAGAACACGTGCTCGCCAAAGAAGTCTTTAGCCTTGAACTTTTGCGTTCGTGAGAACGGATCCTTTGGCTTGGGCAGAGGAGTGTCAGTGAGTTGCATCACTACCTTAGGAATCGCGATCTCAGGTTCTTCAGGCTGAGGAATTTCAGGTTCTTCCTCAGGTGCAGTCACCTTTTCATCAGCAGCAGCAGGAGTTTCTTCAGCGCTAGTGGCTGGAATTTCTTCATGCACAGATGCAGTGGGATGAGTTTCTTCAGAGCCCATTTGAACTGTTGGTGAAGGGGAGTGAGGGATTTGCTGCAATGGAGTGAAGAGTGGAGAATTGGGGTGCAGACTTTCCCAAAAGTCGTCATTCATCACTGGAGTTGTGCTTCCAATATCCACATCTTCATCTTCAATTTCTTCAACACCAGCCTCTTCAGCAGTAAACTGAGGCATTGGTGATGAGACAACTGGAGTTGAAGGGATTGCATCCACTTCAATTTCTTCATCAATCTGCTCTGACGAAGTAGCAGATTGAGTTTCTTCATCAGATCCACTTGGGATCACATACTCTTCATCAAAAGGAACAAGATCCTTTGATGGCATGGTGGAGATCGGAACAGCATCAATGGGATTTTCGAATGAGCTGATCATGGGCTTCATCTTCTTTGGAACTGAAGATTCTGAAGCTTTTGATGCTTTCCTTTTCTTCACTGCAGCTCGCTCTGCAGCCTTGGTCTTCTTCACATCTGATGCAGATGGAAGGATAGGAGTTGGTGTAGGCGCAGGTGGAGCTGAGGAATCTGGTTGAGTTTCCTAAGGAGCAACTGATGCAGTTGTCCTTACTTCTTTAGTTTCTTCAGGCGCACCACTAGTGGATGCCCTGGCAATTTCTTCAGTAGCTGGAATTGAGTCATCAGCCCTGGAACTAGCATTTCCTTCAGTAGCCGGAAAGTCATCAGTTGTGCTGGCATGTTCTTCAGTGGGCTGTGATGAAGGTTCTGCTTGAGGAATTTCTTGTTGCGATGGGGCTGCAACATTGGTGAAATTTTCAGTCAGTTTCACAAATCTGACTTTGGCTCCCTTCCAATCAGCATAGTAGGAGTCAAATTTGTCGCTGAGGGCTTTGATTTCAGCTTGCATCTTGACAAGTTCTTCAGTTGTCATCTTGACAACGTTTTTCTTCAGCAGTTTCCATTTTCTATATTGCGATTTATTGATCTCTCTGGCCCTATCATATTTGCACTTCTCCTCTTGATGAAGTGAGTCAGCATGTGACTTTGGCCAGGTGTCAGCTTGAAGTCAGGCATAGTGTGTTGGGATCCTTATGCCAGAGATCAATGTAGTCGAGGATCGCCCTTGGATCCAACAGCAGCGGCACAGGTGTGCCTTTGGCTCTAGCGGCCCTTTCTTGGCGGTCCCTGATGATTTCAGCAAGTTCTTCTTCATCAGCTTCATCATCATCAGACGGTACACTGAAGACTACCTGCTTCTTCTGAGGACTTGGGCGAGAACCGCGTCCAGCAGTAGTCTTTTTGTTCAGCAGAGAGGGTCCAGCTGAGGAACTAGCTGAGACACCAGAGGCAATAGAGACGCCTACAGTCCTTTGACACGTGGCAAGATGCGCAGGTGCTGAGGACTTTGGCGGAACTGCTGAGGGCTTTGGAGGAGCAGGGGCAGCTTGAGGAATTTGCCTTAAAGATTTTGAAGTTTCTGGCCGTGAGGGCGCAGCTGAGGAACTTGGCTGTGAGGGCATTGCTGGTGAAGCACTTGGCTTGCCAGCGGGCTTCTTGAGCTTTGATTTCCTTGGCTTGACAGAGGCCTCAGTGGCAGCAGCAGCAGAATCATCATTGAATGCCCTCACTGCTTCTTTGGCTTGTCTTGCCAATTTTGCTTGGCGCTTGGCCCATTCTTCAGGAAAATCCTCACCGCGTTTGACGCTAGTGGCATCAGCCACTTGGCCAGGTGCCAATGGGGCTCTTGGGCATGGAGGATTCAGTGCGAATTTCTTCATGTACATGGGAGTGACGTATCTATACTCCCTCCATTCACGTGCTCATCTCCGTTCAATCCTCTGAATGCGCACCTTGCGCTGATTTTTGTCTTCCTCAGGTGGTGTGCAGTAATCTTTGTATAAATCCTCCGGGATTTCAAAGGCTGTCATGACTTCAGGCTTCTTTCCTCCTTTCTGTGGCCGTTTACCGTCAGCCATTTTCTTCAGTTGAGGAATTTGAACAATTGAGTTCTCTGAAGAAGTGTGCAACGTTTCTTCGAGGAACGCTGCAAACGAGTTAAGTTGATGAGAACCTAATGATTCAGCAGCGGACATGTGTACCTGTGAACAGAGTATAGTTGCGAGGATTTTGGAGAGGTCATATGCGTTCTCAGAGGGTTTTTCAATAAGAACAAGTTTGAGGAATTTGACCAGATTCGTCTTGAAGAATTTCACTAAGCGCGCTATATCTCAGGTTCCAGAGTTGTATAGATCGAGGATCCACACAATTGAGGAATCTTGAAGAAAATGATGCTTAGGGAAATGAATCAAGAACTGATAACATGTGAGGTGTTTTGTGTGTGAGGATTTGAAGAATAAAACACCTTTGAACATTTTGTAAAGAAAAAATCGAATCAAAGAGGGCAGTAAAAGTAACTTTAATTACCCTAAACAAAGAACACGACGAACAGTGAGGTGAAACAGTGGAGTTCGTTGATGTAGATCTTCCACGCCCTAACTCGGCGGAGGAAGACGTCTACGGCGGCGGCGGAGGTGAAGATTTCCGCGGTCGGCGCGAGTACGACGACGACGAGGTCGAGGCAGCGAAGCTCTTCCTCACCGGCGACGATGGAGTAGCGCCGGCGCTAGGGTTTGACAAGCTCGAGCGGGAGAGAGAGATCGAGCAGAGTGAAAGAAGTGAGGAAGGGGACAGGGGTATTTATAGCCACGGTGAAAAACTGTTTGCCCGGAGATTTGGGACGAACGTGCCCCTGCCCGTTGTCCTTCTCACGACATGTGTCACCCACGTATTGTGTAGTGGAGATCGTGTAAGATTGTGGGTGAATAAACAAATGCATCGTGGGATGCGGAACGGTTTGAGCGGCAAAACCGAAAGTTTGGATAAGATCTGTTTTAAGGTTCCGTTCGCAATTTCTTCAGCTGAGAAGGACACAGTGAAGATTTTGAACGAGTTTCAAATAGAACGCACATGAAGAATTTGTGAATAGATTGGATTGAGTATAGCATAGAGGGGGAAGGGTCCGATCACATTCACTTAGCAGAAAAATCAACTTGAAGGAATAGCTATAAGTGAACGCAGTAGAGGACATATACATACACATAGCCAATGAAGAAAAACGATGGCACAAGTGAAGATTTTGCAAGTTGAAGAATTTGAACAACTGAGGAATTTCAAAAGTTGAGGAAAAACTCAAACTAAAGATTTTCAACTTTTGTGGTGGCGTGACCCACCGTATAAGAATGATGATTTCAGACACCGCATACAATTGTCGTAGGGTTCTAAGAATCAAATTCTTCATTAATTTCTTCACACTTAGAGTGTTATTCTTCATTGATTGAAGAAAAACGTTTCTTCATGTGTTGCACATCTAAGTCATCAATTTTGCATAAGTGTTAGGATGAGTGCCTTTTCAAAGTACATTCAAAGACTCTAAGATATTTAGCTCACACCGCAACTTGCTAAATCTCTTCTCATACAAGGGCTTAGTGAAGATATCAGCTAGCTGTTCTTCAGTCTTCACATGCTCAATAGAAATGTCGCCCTTCAACACATGATCATGAAGAAAATGATGACGAATTTGAATGTGCTTTGTCTTCGAGTGCTGAACTGGGTTGTGAGCAATCTTGATGGCACTCTCATTGTCACAGAGGAGAGGCACATTCTTCACGTTGATGCCATAGTCCTTGAGTGTTTGCTTCATCCAGAGCAGTTGAGCACAACAAGAACCAGCAGCAATGTACTCAGCTTCAGCAGTAGACAGTGATACGTAGTTCTGTTTCTTCGAGGACCAACAGACCAAGGATCGTCCGAGGAAATGACAAGTACCAGATGTTGACTTGCGGTCCACACGGTCACCAGCATAGTCAGAGTCAGAATATCCAATGAGATCAAAATCCGAGCCCTTGGGATACCATAATCCTAGTGTTGGTGTGTGAGCTAGATATCGAAGAATATGCTTCACAGCCTTGTGGTGTGATTCCTTCGGTGCAGCTTGAAATCGTGCACACATGCAAACACTAAGCATTATATCTAGCCTAGATGCACATAAGTACAATAAAGAGCCAATAATGGAGCGGTATACCTTATGATCGAAATCAGTACCATTTTCATCAGTGCATAAATGACCATTTGTGGGCATAGGAATTTTGATGCCCTTGCAATCTTGCATGCCGAATTTCTTCAAGACATCCTTGAGGTATTTCTCCTGAGATATGAATATGTCATTGCGATGTTGACGAATTTGAAGACCTAAGAAGAATTTCAACTCTCCCATCATAGACATTTGATATTCTTCACTCATCATATAGGCAAATTCATCACTATAACGTTGGTCAGTACAGCCAAAGATGATATCATCAACATATATTTGGCACACAAACAGTTCACCATCATAAGATTTGGTAAAAAGAGTGGGATCGAGTGAACCGGGTGTGAAGCCTTTCTTCATGAAGAATTCCTTCACTGTATCATACCACGCCCGTGGGGCCTGCTTGAGGCCATAGAGGGCCTTATTAAGTCTGAAGACTTTGTCAGGATGTTTTGGATCTTCGAAACCTAGGGGTTGAGCAACATATACTTCTTCCTCAAGCTTACCATTGAGGAATGCACTTTTCACATCCATTTGATATAAGATGATATCATGATGGTTAGCATAAGCAAGTAATATGCGAATAGCCTCAAGTCTAGCAACAGGTGCAAAAGTTTCATCGAAATCAACTCCTTCAACCTGTGTGTAGCCTTGAGCTACTAGTCGTGCCTTATTCCTCACCACAACACCATTTTCATCTTGCTTGTTGCGGTAGATCCACTTTGTGCCAATGATGCTATGCTTGCGAGGATCGGGACGATTGACTAGTTCCCAGACGTTGTTGAGCTTGAACTGATGTAATTCTTCTTGCATGGCCTGAATCCACTCAGGCTCCAGAAATGCTTCATCTACCTTAGCGAGCTCTGTGATAGAGACAAAAGCAAAGTGCCCACAAAAGTTAGATAGATGTGAAGCTTTTGAGCGTGTGAGAGGACATGGTGCTCTAATGTCATCGATGATCTTCTCCACTTGCACTTCTTTTGCAACGCGAGGATGAGATGGTTGTCGTTGAGGAATTTGATCAGCATTTTCTTCAGCATCAATTTCCTCACCATTTTCTTCAGGTGCATCAGCTCGACGTTCTTCATGTTCTGGAATGAATTCTTCAGCAGATTCTTCAGTAGGAATGACATCTTCCGTAGCCTTGTGCTTGATAGAGTCCTCAGGTGCTGATTCATCTAACACAGAAGGTAGATGCTCTCTTTGCGAGCCATTAGTCTCATCGAACCGCACATCTACAGTTTCAACAATCTTGTGAAGAACATTGTTGAAGACTCTGTAGGTGTGCGAGTCCTTTCCGTAACCAAGAATAAAACCTTCATGTGCTTTCGGTGCAAATTTAGAGTTGTGATGAGGATCTCTAATCCAGCATTTAGCACCGAAGACTTTGAAGTAACTCACATTGGGTTTCTTGTGAGTGAGGAGTTCATAGGCAGTCTTCTTGAAGAATTTGTGAAGATATACTCTGTTGATGATATGGCACGCAGTATCAATTGCATCAACCCAGAAACGATGAGGGGTTTTGGACTCATCGAGCATAGTGCGAGCCATCTCAGCAAGAGTCCTGTTCTTGCGCTCCACGACTCCATTCTGTTGAGGAGTATAAGGAGCAGATAACTCATGAGTAATACCAAGTTCATCAAGATATTCATTTAGACCCGGATTCTTGAACTCAGTGCCATTGTCACTTCTGATGTGCTTGATCTTCACACCAAAGTTGGTTGAAGCCCTCGAGGAAAATCGTTTGAAGAATTCCTGCACTTCATGTTTGTAAGAGACAAGGTGTACCCATGTGTAACGAGAGTAAACATCAACAATAACAAAGCCATATTGAGATGCTTCATTTGAAACAGAAGAATAATGATTAGGACCAAAGAGATCCATGTGAAGCAATTCAAATGGACGAGTGGTGGTCATGATGGTCTTTGATGGATGCTTGGCCTTGGTCATCTTTCCAGCTTCATAGGCACCGCATAAGTGATCCTTGAGTAATTTGACATTCTCAATGCCAATGACATGCTTCTTCTTCGCAAGCGTGTGAAAATTCCTCATGCCTGCATGACCAAGTCGTCGATGCCATAGCCATCCTTCTGAAGTTTTTGCAAGTAGGCACACGGCTGGTTGTGAATCTGCAGAGAAATCAACAATAGACAAGTCTCCTCTCCTAAAGCCTTCGAAGAATTTGGAATTGTCAGCTTCCATAATCACAACACAACGATACTTGCCAAAAACAACAACCATATCAAGATCACAAAGCATTGAGACAGACATAAGGTTGTATCCTAAGGACTCAACAAGCATGACTTTGTCCATGTGTCGATCCTTTGTGATAGCAACTTTACCTAGACCCAATACCTGACTTTTGCTTTTATCAGCGAAGATGATATGCTTCATATGTGACGATGATAAGGGAGCATCCATCAAAAGATTCTTGTCACCAGTCATGTGATTTGTACATCCACTATTAAGTACCCACTCAGTGGCTTTGGGTTGATCATCCTGCAGATGAATTAGTGCAACTTACGACCTCATATACTTCAGCAGTGAAGAATATGATATCACAATTCATTAGATCAAATTCATCAATCAGTAGGACAGATAAAACAGAGGGAGGACGTGTGAAATGAAAGTTCATTTCATCATGGTTAGCCTGCGTCCTTTCAGGCATTTTGTCAGGTCCCCAGCAAATTCTTCAGACGTTACAGTACGCCTGGAGACCTGACCCTGCAGAAGAGATTAGTTCTTTTTCTTCACCACCCACATCTGAAGGGGTGGCAAAGAGTTCATCACTCTGCGAGCTCCATATGAGAATGGCGGCATAGCGGCCAAACCATTTCATTTCACATAAGAGCGGTTAGGGTAAGCATATGAATAAGCAGAGAAATTCTTCGAGGACTTATGAACATAATAATTTGAAGAATAATGCTCATATTCATAGCCCTTGGCTCTTCCCTGTGAAACAGAGTTGTTAGCACGATGATGTTCATATGAGGACTTTGATCCATGTGAGGAATTTGATCCCCTTGAGGAATTTGGTCCGTGTGAGGACTTGGATTCATATGAAGAATTTGGTCCATATGAAGAATTTGATCTGGGGTTCCTATTCTTCACAGGTGGTGTCATGAGGACATTCACCTAAGGACTTTCAAGGCACCTTTTGGGAACCCAGATTTTCTTCATAGGGGAACCGTTCCTGTAGTTAGTGCCAACATATCTAGCAAATACTTCACCATTCTGATTTTTGAACAGTTTATAGTTGGAGACAAACGACTCATCAGAAGAATGAGAAGATTCACATGTATATCCAGATAAATTAGATGGGTCAACTGGTGGTCCCTTTGCAGCAACCCATGAGGTTTTGGGGTACTGCTCAGGCTTCCAATATGTACCATCAGCATTGAGTTTCCTCTCAAAGGCAATACCCTCTTTCCTAGGGTTCCTATTGAGGATCTGCTTTCTAAGCACATCACAAAGAGTCTGATGCCCTTTGAGGCTTTTGTACATGCCTGTCATGTACAATTCCTTCAGCCGTGCATCGTTAGTGATACTAGCAATGTCCTCAGATGAGGAATTAGTGATAGCAGAGACAGGTGAAGAATTTGTAACATTAGAAGCATTTGAACATTCAGGTGAGGAATTAGGAGATTCTCGTTCAATGCATTTTAAACATGGAGGAATAAATTCTTCCTGAGCAGCGCTAATTTGTTGAGCAAGCAATGAATCACGCTCCTTCTGAAGATCTTCATAACTCACTCTTAGCTTCTCAAGATCTTGCTTCTTTTGAAGATATTCATAAGAAAGCTTCTCATGATCAGATAAGAGAGTGTTATGATGATCTTGAAGGTTATCAAACCTGGTCTAAAGTCTCTGAAGATTTTCAGTTAAGGCTTTAGTGCGATCCATTTCTTCACCCAACATATCATCACTTTTGTCTAGCATGTTTTGAACCTTTTCAAAAGCCTTTTGTTGTTGCACAGCAATCTTAGCAAGTTTAGAGTAGCTAGGCTTAAGATTTTCATCAGATTCATCCTCACTAGATTCAGAGGAGGCGTATTTGAGTACCTTGGCACCCTTTGCCATGAAGCAATAGGTGGGAGCATAGTCATCACTACCTTCATCAGCCTTGTTAGTGGGATCACTTTCTTCATCGTTGAAGATGGATTTGCTGACAAATGCGGTAGCGAGGGCTAGGCTTGCCACACCAGACTCGGAGTCTTCAGATTGTTCCTCTTCCTCATTTTCTTCAGATTCAGCCTCAGAGTCCATTTCCTTGCCAATAAATTTTCAAGCCTTCTTGGAGCTGCTCTTCTTGTGAGACGAAGACTTCGAGGATTTTGATGATGAAGATTTTGATGATTTCTTCTTTTTCATCGCATAATCAGAACTGTAATCCTTGTATTTCTTCTTCTTTGATTCCTTTTCCCACTGAGGACAGTCTTGAATATAGTGTCCTGGTTTCTTGCACTTGTGACAAAGTCTCTTCTTGTAGTCACTGGATGAGGAATCATTGCTCCTTGAAGGTTTTCCAAAGCGACCACGTCTTGAGAACTTCTGGAATTTCTTCACTAGCAGTGCTAGGTCATGACTCAGTTCTTCGGGGTCACCAAGGCTGCTACCAGAGTCTTCATCTTCGGACTCGGATACTACCTTTGCCTTCAGTGCACGTGATCTGCCATAGCTCGAACCATAGAGATCTCTCTTTTCAGTAAGCTGGAACTCATGAGTGTTTAGCCTCTCGAGGATATCAGCGGGGTCAAGTGACTTGTAATTAGCACGCTCTTGTATCATCAGTGCCAGAGTATCAAATGAGGAATCAAGCGATCTCAGCAATTTCTTCACCACCTCATGGTCGGTGATGTCAGTGGCACCAAGTGCTTGAAGCTCATTTGAGATGTCAGTGAGGCGATCGAAGGTTTGCTGAACATTTTCATTGTCGAGTCTTTTGAAGCGGTTGAAGAGATTGCGAAGAACGTCAACTCGAGAGTCACGCTGAGTTGAAACTCCTTCATTGACTTTGGACAGCCTATCCCAGATAAGCTTAGCAGTCTCCAAAGCACTCACTCTTCCATACTGTCCTTTGCTCAGGTGGCCACATATGATATTCTTCGCTTGAGAGTCGAGTTGCTTGAATCTCTTCACATCAAAAGCGTTCAGAGAAGGTGTGACTGAGGGAACACCATTTTCCACAACATTCCAGAGATCGTTATCAATTGCCTCAAGATGCATGCACATCTTGTTCTTCCAGTAGGGGTAGTCCACCCTGCAGAGACCTTGATCATACCTGCGGTCGACATAACTAAAACTCCAGGCAATTAAACCAAAATCACACAGAACAAGGGAGTACCTTGCTCTGAAACCAATTGAAAGTGCGTTATATCGACTAGAGGGGGGTGAATAGGCGATTTTTATGAAATTCTTCACTGAGGAATTTGCTAGTGAGGAAATTCCTTAGCGAAGAACTACTAGCAGCGGAATAAGTACTCAGAGGTAAACATAACAGAATACACGCATGGTCATCATGATGAAATGAAGACAAACACAGAGTACGGAAAGCGTAAACACAGGATAGCACAAGATGAAGACAAAACAGACTGAAGAAATTGAACTGGGTAAATTGAGAAATTCTTCAAACACAGATATGAACAAACACACAACACAGTAATGAGGAAATGAAAGTGTTGAGGAAATAGAACTAGTAAGCTTGGTGAAGACAATGATTTGGTAGACCAGTTCCAACTGATGTCTCAGTTGTACGTCTGGTTGGAGCGGCTGAGTATTTAAACTCGAGGACACCTAGTCCCAGACACACAGTCCTCACCGTATTCTCCTTGAGCTAAGGACACACAGTCCTCGCGCAATCACTCGTGGTAAGTCTTCAGGTGACTTCCAAACCTTCACAGACTTGGTCACTCGGCGATCCACAATTCCTCTTGGATGCTCTAGACCTTGACGCCTAACCATCTGGAAGAAGCACAGTCTTCAAATGTAACAAGCGTCGGATCCACGCTGGATCAATCTCTTCAGTGATGCTCAATCACTTTGGGTTTGTAGGTGTTTGGGTTTGGGTTTGGATTTTCCTCACTTGATGATTTTCGCTCAAAGTCTTCGGAGGATGGGTTGCTCTCAAATGACAAGTGTCAGTTTCTCTCGGAGCAGCCAACCAGCTAGTGGTTGTAGGGGGCGGCTATTTATAGCCTAGGGAGCAGCCCGACATGATAAGACATAAGTGCCCTTCAATGATATGACCGTTGGATGGATAAGATATTTTGGGACAGCTGGCGCGTAGCACAGCAACGGTCGGAAATTTGAGGTACAAATTCCTCAGGGCTATCATGTTCCTCACAGTGTAGGCAATTCGCACTGGCGAATTCCTAACTCCTCAGTCAGAGCAAAGTCCTCAGTGACCAGAAGAACTACGTCTCTATCACTGAAGAAATTGACTGATCTGTATGAGATTTCCAATGGCTTCACTCGAAGGGATTGGTAGGTGTAGGATTTGAGTTGAGCATCACATGGAAATTTCTCCTTAGTATTTCCTCGACCCCCTTTAACAGTACGGTGTTTCCTATGACTCAAGAAAGAGAAAATGAAACTACGAAAACAACAGTCTTCACGCTTCATATTCCTTGAATGAATACCAAGTCTCCAAGGTCACACCAATTTCTTCACTTTCAAAGTCTTCAGAAAGTCTTCGGTACATCAAAGTCTTCAGTTGAAGAACTTCATTTTTAGGGGTCGACTTTCACTGTAAATATCAAACTCCTCATAGACTTATAGACCTATGTACACTCAAAAACACATTAGATACTAAACCTATAAGTCTTCAATAAACCAAAATCACTAAGGGGCACTAGATTTTGCTTGGCATTGTTGGCGGCAGTGTCATGGGTGGCAGAGTCATCATTGGTGGAATAAGATGCAACCTTGCGAAATTAACCATCCAATGGACGAATGCCTTCATCTATCACAGTAGTAGCCTTGCCCTTTTCTTCAGCTGAGGAAAATGTCCTTTTGAGGACTTCAATAGGGGCAAGTAGCTGCAGTGGTTCAAAGTTTCAGCTTTGTAATTGAGTGAAGACCTTGCCCTGATGAATCTCATAATCCATGGCGCGTAAGGCTTCAGCTCAAATGGTGACATCGCAATGTTGGCCAGATTCCTCATGAAGAAATCATGGAAGTTGACGGGAACGCCATGAATGATGTTGAAAAGCATGTTCTTCATGATGCCAATGACTTCTTCATCATTAGAATCGTGGCCTTTGATAGGACTCATAGTCTTCGTCAGAATGCGATAGACAGTCCGGTGCACATACAACAATTCCTTGACGAGGAATTTGGTTCGAGGGGCCTGCCCTGGCTTCAAAGGCTTCATCAGCACTTGCATATAGTGATTTGAAGCTCAGGTTCGTTGTAAACATGACGTGCATCTTCAAGGGGTGGACTCAGAGGAAGGGCACGAAGCAATTCAGATGCTGGTGCCTTGTAATGTGTGTTCTCAGTCATCCAGTCCAGAACCCATGAGTTCACATCTTCAGAGTTGCCGGTGATGTGCAGCGTTGCGTAGAACTGAAGAATGAGTTCTTCATTCCAATCGCATATGTCAGTGCAGAAATTGAGCAGCCCAGCATCGTGAAGAACACTAAGGACTGGCGTGAAGCACGACATGGACTCCATATCCACGTGAGGAATATGCGCATGATCGAAGACTTTGTCTTTGTTGAAAAGCACTGAGGAATATAAGTTGGCTTGACTTGCAGTCCAGAAACGCTTCTTCCTTATGCGAGCAGAGTCATATGGATTATACTCGATGAAGAACACGTGCTCGCCAAAGAAGTCTTCAGCCTTGAACTTTTGCGTTCGTGAGAACGGATCCTTTGGCTTGGGCAGAGGAGTGTCAGTGAGTTGCATCACTACCTCAGGAATCACGATCTCAGGTTTTTCAGGCTGAGGAATTTCATGTTCTTCCTCAGGTGCAGTCACCTTTTCATCAGCAGCAGCAGGAGTTTCTTCAGCGCTAGTGGCTGGAATTTCTTCATGCACAGATGCAGTGGGATGAGTTTCTTCAGAGCCCATTTGAACTGTTGGTGAAGGGGAGTGAGGGATTTGCTGCAATGGAGTGAAGAGTGGAGAATTGGGGTGCAGACTTTCCCAAAAGTCGTCATTCATCACTGGAGTTGTGCTTCCAATATCCACATCTTCATCTTCAATTTCTTCAACACCAGCCTCTTCAGCAGTAAACTGAGGCATTGGTGATGAGACAACTGGAGTTGAAGGGATTGCATCCACTTCAATTTCTTCATCAATCTGCTCTGACGAAGCAGCAGATTGAGTTTCTTGATCAGATCCACTTGGGATCACATACTCTTCATCAAAAGGAACAAGATCCTTTGATGGCATGGTGGAGATCGAAACAGCATCAATGGGATTTTCGAATGAGCTGGTCATGGGCTTCATCTTCTTTGGAACTGAAGATTCTGAAGCTTTTGATGCTTTCCTTTTCTTCACTGTAGCTCGCTCTGCAGCCTTGGTCTTCTTCACATCTGATGCAGATGGAAGGATAGGAGTTGGTGTAGGCGCAGGTGGAGCTGAGGAATCTGGTTGAGTTTCCTAAGGAGCAACTGATGCAGTTGTCCTTACTTCTTTAGTTTCTTCAGGCGCACCACTAGTGGCTGCCCTGGCAATTTCTTCAGCAGCTGGAATTGAGTCATCAGCCCTGGAACTAGCATTTCCTTCAGTAGCCGGAAAGTCATCAGCTGTGCTGGCATGTTCTTCAGTGGGCTGTGCTGAAGGTTCTGCTTGAGGAATTTCTTGTTGCGATGGAGCTGCAACATTGGTGAAATTTTCAGTCAGTTTCACAAATCTGACTTTGGCTCCCTTCCAATCAGCATAGTAGGAGTCAAATTTGTCGCTGAGGGCTTTGATTTCAGCTTGCATCTTGACAAGTTCTTCAGTTGTCATCTTGACAACGTTTTTCTTCAGCAGTTTCTCTTTTCTATACTGCGATTTCTTGATCTCTCTGGCCCTATCATATTTCCACTTCTCCTCTTGGATGAAGTGAGTCAGCATGTGACTTTGGCCAGGTGTCAGCTTGAAGTCAGGCATAGGTGTGTTGGGTTCCTTATGCCAGAGATCAATGTAGTCGAGGATCGCCCTTGGATCCAACAGCAGCGGCACAGGTGTGCCTTTGGCTCTAGCGGCCCTTTCTTGGCGGTCCCTGATGATTTCAGCAAGTTCTTCTTCATCAGCTTCATCATCATCAGACGGTACACTGAAGACTACCTGCTTCTTCTGAGGACTTGGGAGAGAACCGCGTCCAGCAGTAGTCTTTTTGTTCAGCAGAGAGGGTCCAGCTGAGGAACTTAGTGCAACTGAGGAACTAGCTGAGACACCAGAGGCAATAGAGACGCCTACAGTCCTTTGACACGTGGCAAGATGCGCAGGTGCTGAGGATGGAACTGCTGAGGACTTTGGAGGGGCGGGGGCAGCTTGAGGAATTTGCCTTGAAGATTTTGAAGTTTCTGGCCATGAGGGCGCAGCTGAGGAACTTGGCCGTGAGGGCATTGCTGGTGAAGCACTTGGCTTGCGAGCGGGCTTCTTGAGCTTTGATTTCCTTAGCTTGACAGAGGCCTCGGTGGCAGCAGTAGCAGAATCATCATTGAATGTCCTCACTGCTTCTTTGGCTTGTCTTGCCAATTTTGCTTGGTGCTTGGCCCATTCTTCAGGAAAATCCTCACCGCGTTTGACGCCAGTGGGATCAGCCACTTGGCCAGGTGCCAATGGGGCTCTTGGGCATGGAGGATTCAGTGCAAATTTCTTCATGTACTTGGGAGTGACGTATCTATACTCCCTCCATTCACGTGCTCATCTCCGTTCAATTCTCTGAATGCGCACCTTGCGCTGATTTTTGTCTTCCTCGAGTGGTGTGCAGTAATCTTTGTATAAATCCTCAGGGATTTCAAAGGCAGTCATGACTTCAGGCTTGTTTCCTCCTTTCTGTGGCCGTTTACCGTCAGCCATTTTCGTCAGTTGAGGAATTTGAACAATTGAGTTCTTTGAAGAAGTGTGCAACTTTTCTTCGAGGAACGCTGCAAACGAGTTAAGTTGATGAGAACCTAATGATTGAGCAGCGGACATGTGTACCTGTGAACAGAGTATAGTTGCGGGGATTTTGGAGAGGTCATATCCGTTCTCAGAGGGTTTTTCAAAAAGAACAAGTTTGAGTAATTTGACCAGATTCGTCTTGAAGAATTTCACTAAGTGCGCTATATTAGAAGTATGGTGAATGTTCAGGTTGTTACAGACTATTCTGTTTTAGACCGATTCTGTTTTTGATGCATAGTTTGCTTGTTTTGATGAAACTATCGATTTATATCAGTGGATTAAGCCATGAAAAAGCTATATTACAGTAGAAACAATGCAAAAACAAAATATGAATTGGTTTGCAATAGGACTTAGAGTAGTGATTTGCTTTATTATACTAACGGATCTTACCGAGTTTTCTGTTGAAGTTTCGTGTGGATGAAGTGTTCGATGATCGAGAAGGTCTCGATGTGAGGAGAAGGAAGAGAGGCAAGAGCTCAAGCTTCGGGATGCCCAAGGCTCCCCAAGTAAATATTCAAGGAGACTCAAGCGTCTAAGCTTGGGGATGCCTCGGAAGGCATCCCCTCTTTCTTCAACAAGTATCGGTATGTTTTCGGATTCGTTTCATTCATGCGATATGTGCAATCTTGGAGCGTCTTTTGCATTTAGTTTTTACTTTTATTTTTTGCACCATGCTGGTATGAGATAGTCCTTGGTTGATTTATAGAATGCTCATTGCACTTCACTTAAATCTTTTGAGTATGGCTTTATAGAATGCTTCATGTGCTTCACTTATATCATTTGAAGTTTGGATTGCCTGTATCTCTTCACTTAGACAACCGCCATTTGTAGAATGCTCTTTTGCCTCACTTATATTTGTTAGAGCGTGGGCATATCTTTTGTAGAAAGAATTAAACTCTCTTGCTTCACTTATATCTATTTAGAGACATGACAGGAATTGGTCATTCACATGGTTAGTCATAAAATCCTACATAAAACTTGTAGATCACTGAATATGATATGTTTGATTTCTTGCAATAGTTTTGCGATATTACAAAGTCAGAGCATGAGGTGTTCTTTGATTCCTTTCCTTATGATTGGCGGTCGGGGACGAGCGATGGTCTTTTCCTACCAATCTATCCCCCTAGGGGCATGCATAGTAGTACTTTTCTTCGAGGGCTAATAAACTTTTGCAATAAGTATATGAGTTCTTTATGACTAATGTGAGTCCATGGATTATACGCACTCTCACCCTTCCATCATTGCTAGCCTCTTCAGTATCGTGCATTGCCCTTTCTCACCTTGAGAGTTGGTGCAAACTTTGCCGGTGCATCCAAACCCCGTGATATGATACGCTCTGTCACACATAAATCTCATTATATCTTCCTCAAAACAGCCACCATACCTACCTATCATGGCATTTCCATAGCCATTCCGAGATATATTGCCATGCAACTTCCATCATCATCATATACATGACTTGAGAATTTATTGTCATATTGCTTTGCATGACCATAAGATAACTAGCATGATGTTTTCATGGCTTGACCGTTTTTTATGTCATTGCTATGCTAGATCATTGCACATCCCGGTACACCGCCGGAGGCATTCATATAGAGTCATATCTTTGTTCTAGTATCGAGTTGTAATATTGAGTTGTAAGTAAATAAAAGTGTGATGATAATCATTATTAGAACATTGCCCCACTGAGGAAAGGATGATGGAGACTATGATTCCCCCACAAGTCGGGATGAGACTCCAGACGAAAAAAATAAAAATAAAAATAAAAAAAGAGAAAGGACAAAAAAAGAAAAAAATGAGAGAAAAAGAGAGAAGGGGCAATGTTACTATCCTTTTACCACACTTGTGCTTCAAAGTAGCACCATGTTCTTCATATATAGAGTCTCTTGAGTTATCACTTTAATATACTAGTGGGAATTTTCATTATAGAACTTGGCTTGTATATTCCAACGATGGGCTTCCTCAAATGCCCTAGGTCTTCATGAGCAAGCAAGTTGTATGCACACCCACTTAGTTTCAGTCTGAGCTTTCATATACTTATAGCTCTAGTGCATCCGTTGCATGGCAATCCCTACTCCTCACATTGACATCAATTGATGGGCATCTCCATAGCCCGTTGATTAGCCGTGTCGATGTGAGACTTTCTCCCTTTTTTCTTATCCACATAACACCTATCATCATATTCTATTCCACCTATAGTGCTATGTCCATGGCTTGCGCTCATGTATTGCGTGAGGGTTGAAAAGGCTGAAGCGCGTTAAAAAGTATGAACCAATTGCTCGGCTTGTCATCGGGGTTGTGCATGATTTGAGTGCTTTGTGTGGTGAAGATGGAGCATAGCCAGACTATATGATTTTGTAAGCATGAGCTTTCTTTGGCTATATTATTTCAATAAGACATAATTGCTTGGTTGGCATGCTTGAGGTATTATTGTTTTTATGTCAAAAGATATACTATTGCTTTGAATCACTCATGTCTTAATATTCATGCCATGATTAGACATGTGATCAAGATTATGCTAGGTAGCATTCCACATCAAAAATTATCTTTTTTATCACCTACTCGAGGACGAGCAGGAATTAAGATTGGGGATGCTGATACGTCTCCGTCGTATGTATAATTTTTGATTGTTCCATGCCAATATTATTCAACTTTCATATGTTTTTTGGCAACTTTTTATACTATTTTTGGGACTAACATATTGATCCAGTGCCCAGTGCCCAGTGCCAGTTCCTGTTTGTTGCATGTTTTTGTTTTGCAGAATATCCATATCAAACAGAATCCAAACGAGATAAAAACGGACGGAGATTATTTTTGGAATATTTGGAAAATTCCGGAAGAAAAATCCATGTGAGACGGTGCCCGAGGTGGCCACGAGGAAGGGGGCGCCTGCCCCCCTAGGCGCGTCCCTGACCCTCGTGGGCCACCCGTAAGGCGGTTGATGCCCTTCTTTGGCCGCAAGAAAGCTAATTTTTGGTAAAAAAAAATCAGGCGAAGGTTTCAATCCAATCGGAGTTACGGATCTCCATATATATACGAAACGGTGAAATGGCAGCAGAGGAGAACGCAGAAACAGAGAGAGACAGAGAGACAGATCCAATCTCGGAGGGGCTCTCGCCCCTCCCACGCCATAGAGACCATGTACTAGAGGGGAAACCCTTCTCCCATCCAGGGAGAAGGTCAAGGAAGAAGAAGAAGGAGGGGGGCTCTCTCCCCCTCGCTTCCGGTGGCGCCGGAGTGCCACCGGGGGGCCATCATCATCACCGCAATCTTCACCAATAACTTCACCGCCATCATCACCAACTCTTCCCCCCTCTATGCGGCGGTGTACCCTCTCTCTTACCAACTGTAATCTCTACTTAAACATGGTGCTCAATGCTATATATTATTTCCCAATGATGTATGGCTATCCTATGATGTTTGAGTAGATCCGTTTTGTCCTATGGGTTATTTGATGATCAAGATTGGCTTGAGTTGCATGTTTTATTATTGGTGTTGTCCTATGGTGCTCTCCATGTCGTGCAAGTGTGAGGGATTCCCGTTGTAGGGTTTGCAATATCACTAAAAAAAATACACATCCGTGACATTTTGGGTCGAACGAAATTTTTTTCTGTCATACATATGACACTTCTATGACGATAATTGTGACAAAACCTGGTATCATCATAGATGTGGTGGGCTCCTACTTCTATGACAAAAAATCATGACAGAAAATGGGCTTTTCGTCTTGGGCGGGCCGGAGACGCAGCTGCATGACATTCTTTGGGCCGTCCATGACGGAAAAACCATGGTAGAAGCGAGGGGGAGGAAAATTTCTGGGAGTCCCAGGTTACGGTGGGAGGTCGGGGGCCGAGCGATGCGCGCTTCTCTCGTACACGTACGCGCGTGTGTGTGAGGTGTTGGCTCTAACTGAACCCGAGCGAGGCGTTGGGCTCTAACTGAAACCGAGTGATTGCACTCTAGGCTACGCGTTACTGAACCCGAGCGATCGATTGATGGCTGTTAACTGAACCCAATCAAGCGATTCCTTTGCTACTGCTGCTAACTGAAGCCGATCGATGCTGCCTCTGGATGAACAGTGAGCGTTGCGGGGGGGTTGGATGAACAGTTCCCGGTGGGGGTGGATGAACAAGACCCCGTGGCATTGCCTCTGGATGAACAGGACCCCGATCGATCGAGCCAGTTGGGGCTGGATGAACAGGACCCGGTGGAGGGCTGGATGAATAGGACCACCCCATGGAGGGCAGGATGAATAGTAGACGGTGGAGGGCAGGATGAACAGTAGCCCCGTGGAGGGGTGGTTGAACAGGAGCCCGTGGAGAGGGCTGGCTGAACAGTAGCCGGTGGAGTAGCGCGCGGTGGAGGCTGGATGAACAGGAGCCCGTGGATGAACAGTCACAGGTGGAGGCTGGAGGAGGTCGACAGTGGATGAACAGTAGCTTGTGGAGGCTGGAGGGGGTCGACGGTGGAGATGAACAGTATCCCGTGGAGTCCCGTTTTGCGGTATGCCACACCCCTCCTGATGAACAGGACCCCCGTTTCGACCGTAGCGCTCCAACACAAGTCCATTTTGTCCGTTTTGCGGTACGCCACACCCCTCCCGATCAACAGGACCCCCGTTTCGATCGTAGGAGGTCCGTTTCCTACGTTTTGCGGTACACTAGACCCCTCCCGATCAACAGTACCCTGTTCCGAATGTAGGACGTCCGCTTCCTCCGTTGTGCGGTACGCCAGGCCTCGTTTCCATCGCTTGTTCCGTCCAGCCCTCCCGATGAACACGGCCACGCATTCCGTTCCGACCCAACCGCTTGGATCCCACGCATTCCGTTGCCTCCCGATGAACACGACGCATTCCATTGCCTCCCCATGAACATGACGCATTCCATTGCCTCCCAATGAACATGACGCATTCCGTTGCCTCCCCATGAACACGACGACGTTGTTTCTCCGTTCCGACCCAGCCATGTCAACGAGCCCTCCCCGTACGTATGCGCGAGTAGGCGTTCAAGACCCCGCTCGTATGTACACATACGTGGTCGTATTTTCTTTCTTGCACCCTGGCCGCCTCTACTACGACACGTGCGCGCCTCTACATCCACCAGCATATATGTACGTACACGTTCTCGACCAGAATGACAACACTACGTACGCTTCGACCAGGTGGGTCCCAACTGTCAGGTACTTCCTTGCGTGCGAAGATGTAGCTGGTGGGTCCCAGCAGTCAGGGGGCGAATGTCGGTGTTTTGGAACGACACCTATGGGATCACAAGAATCCCTACTACGGTTGCGGGGCGCGGGGTCGTGAGAAGAGCGGATCAAACAGATAGCACACGGTTCGTTTATCCAGGTTCAAGCCGCGAGGATGCGTAAAACCCTACTCCTGCTTTGGTGGATTGTATATCTGTGTTCTTGAGCTAGCTATGGGGCGTGAGGAGCTCCAAAAAGCTGAATCCTCCTCCTGGTCGCCTCGGGCCTCCTTTTATAGGAAAAGGGGTTGCCACAGTGGCACACAGGAGGTGGAAAGGGTGCAGTGATGCGAGGTTATCCCTCGCATTACATGACAAGGCGCATTTAATGCGTCTTGCTTAGGTGTCCTTGCTTTATCGGGGACGGGGGAGAGACCTGTCTTGTCCATCGCTGCTCCTCCATGTGTCGACACGCGCCCTGGCCAGCGATGCCTGAGATGCCATGTAGGTAGGCAGGCAGCTGAGGCGGCGCAGTGGTGGGTCTTCACGAAGATCTGCATGCCGCCACGCAGGTGCCTGCCCAGCTGGTTGGGTCGGCAGCTGCATGCGCACGGTGGTGGGGGTTTAATCGGCGTGGGCCTGGTGGTGGCCCTGTGGGTGTCCTTGGCAAGGGTCTTGCCGGGGCCCCGGCAAGGGTCTTGCCGAGGCGCCTGCTGTCCTCCCCGGCAAGGTGCTTGCCGGGGGCCTTGTGGTCCTCCTTGGCTGGGATCTCGCCAAGGGTTGTCATCTTCCATAGTGCGTGCCTGGTCTTGAATGTCTTCACAAAGATCTCCATGCCACCATGGGGATGTCTCCCGAATCCTTGCCCCATGGGGGCAGTGGACTCAAGGGTGACTCGCTCTGTAGGTGTGGGGCGAATTGCCGCGGCAGGGGTCTTGCCGGGTTTGCTAAAACTGCCTCCCGGCAAGGATCTTGCCGGGAGGGTCCGCTTCGTCCCCTTTGCTCTTCGTGGTCTTGGCCTTGGCGTTGCTCCAGTTCTCTTGGGTTTTGGCCTTACCTTGGCTCACCTCCCTTGCCTTGCTTGGCGTGGTGGTTCCCGTGGCTCAGACTGCCCGTGCACAGTTATAGGGGTACAAAAAGTGTACCCCTCTTTTTGTACATCGACAGGAGCCCCCGGGCCTGGGCCACACATAAGCGCAACGCGTTGTTGGGCCAGGCCCAAAAACGGTGCGCGGGCAGGCGGGGCGGTTTTTTACCACGGTAAGTTTTCTTCGCGTGCTGCGCTTCCCACGACTCCCGCGGGTGGCGCGGCGTGGGGAGGTGGGCGTGACGTGGGCTGCATGCGTGGGGTTGATCTCTACACACATGCGTCACGTCGTAGTAAAGGGACGGTTCACGCCTTCTCCATAAACGGAGGGAGGCGTGGAGGCGCGGCCCATTTACTGAATGGGGCCGGGGCGCGGTCTTCAAGGCGTCCACTCCCCATGATCACGGGGTGGGGAGAGGTCGTCTCACCCGTCCCCTTGGCTCTGCACGTCCGCCACGTGTATCCCAAGCGCTTGGGGCGACGAATGGTGGAGGCGGGAAACCGGGCTGTTGCTGGCTGGGGCAGCGGGTCGGCCCCGGTTCCCTGCGCCTTCTATGTCTTGATTGGTCGAGCGGGGTGGCCGAGCTCCAACCCCGCTCCTTTATAAAGAGTGGGAGGGGGGATGGCGTCCCGCATTCTCTCATCTTCTTCTTCCTTCAGCCTTCGCTCCTCCCTTCCATTTGTCATGGAGAGAGGGAATCCCGGTCCTTGGACGGTGGCGGCGAGGGTCGCGGCTCGACAACGTGTCCCTCCTTCTCCTGCGCCCGCGGTGGTAGAGCCAGCCGTGAGGGGAAGGGGGAGGGAGCGAGGCTGTGGGCGAGGCCGGGGCGCTCGGGGGAGAGGAGGACGGGGCGGCGCGTCGGCCTCGCCTCCGCCAGCAGCTCCTCCTCCAGTGGAGGGCCACGTTGGGGACGACCCTTGTGAGTTCTTCGTCAGGCTGTGTCGGCTGCCGCGCCGTCGCCTTCGTATCCCAACTCCATTTGCGCGGGAGATGGAGCTGGATCCGCCGGAGTCGTTGCGGCTGCACAAGAGGGGCTGCGGGATCAGTGGCACGCGGGTCCGCGTCGACTTCCCCGCCCCTCACGTGATGTATCTTCGTCGGGGATGGAAGACGTTTGCTCATATCCACCGCTTGACGGAGGGGCTCACTCTCCATTTTAAGCTGATGGAGTGTGGCCTTCTCTCCGTCAAGGTCTTCGGGCTCTTTGGGACCCGTGCAAGGTGCTGCGTGGAGAGCTCCTCCTCGGGCGGGAGTGACGAGGAGGACAGCGGCAGCGACGACGAGGGCGGTAGGCGGCAGGATGAAGGGTCCGACTAGGTGTCGGGCGCCGCTCCGTGCGGCACCGGTGACCCCATCATCCGTGTCGCCGGCTCCTTGAGCTTCTTGGGGTCATCTCCTTGGGCAGCTGGCGTTGGGAGGCTGCGGAAGAGGAAGAGGGCGGGCGGCAAGGCCGTCAGATCGGAGTACGCGGGCACCCACGCCTTCGACGCGTGCTGACGTCCTGCCGCCTCGTCTTCGAGCTCTGCTTCCGGCGCCGCCATCACCATCCAGCCTTCGGACGGCCACCGAGATGTTCTATTGGTGTCTTCTGCCACCCGTAGCTCGCCTAGGCGCTCCTTTTGTCCTTTTCGCCTCCTTGACCTGCCTCCTGAGGAGAGGGACAAGAAAGGGATTACGGGTACCTTATATCTTTTTAGTTTGTAAGCCTTCGGGCCTTTGTTGAATTTAAAACTTGTAATCCCATTATTCATGTTTTTCATTCCCTATGGACTGTACCTGAGTGGAATGTTTTTAATGAAAAAGGGATGCTTGCCGGGTCATTTGTTTGCGGGCGGAACCGACGTCAACGAGTAAATCCTTGATATCTCCAAGATAAACATTTCCTCGCCCGGCAGCAGGCCTTGCCGTCTTCCCGCTTCGCTCGACATTTCCCATGCTCTTGGCGGAGGCAGGGATGAGGTGGGTTCAGGCTCCTCATTTCGTCCTTTTGCTGCTGCGACTATGACCAAACTTGGCCCCAGGAACGAGCCCTAGGACCTAGAGTTAGGGGAGCATGGTAGCTTTAGGGAAAAACAAGGTTTCACATACCTCAGTCCATAAGGGAATGCATGATAAGGGATGAAGAACTTATCTGAAGTTGTAGTCCCCGGCAACCCTGGTTTGCCGTGGGTGAATCTTTGCTCTTGCAGCCCCCGGCAATACTAGCTTGCCGGGGCCTAGATGCTGGTCCGTTCCCTTGAGCTTTTCAAGTGGTTTGGCAAGGATATTTGTGTCCCCTGCGAACCAAAGAAGACAAAGAGAAAGACAAAGAGACACGCACTCGACCTCTAAGCTAGGGGTTAGTTGCCGCTAAGCACTATCAACCCTAACCAAGGACGAGACTCGACCTAGCATGCATGCTATAACTTAGGGCGCCAACACTTCGTTTATTTATGCTCAGGGTCTGCGCCTGGCTTTGTACAAAGGGTTACATGCATCATCGGCAAGGCTTGTACAAAAGGTGGCTTGCCGGGGGGCTCGGCAAGCCGCGCCTCATGGGTAAAACTTGCGAAGATGCTCAATGTTCCAGGATTTACTCACCGGAACGGCATCTTCGGTCTCCAGGCGGACTGCACCGGGCCTAGTGACTCAAATTACCCGATAAGGGCCTTCCCTCTTTGGCGTCAACTTGTTGGAATTCTTGGACGATTGAACGCGCCGAAGGACAAGGTCGCCTTCCTCAAGGCTTCGGGCATGAACCTTGCGGCTATGATAGCGGCGCAAGGCTTGCTGGTAGCGCGCTGCTCTCACAGCCGCCCGAAGACGATCTTCCTCAAGGAGCGTTGCGTCATCTTGCCGCAGTTGCTCTTGCTCAAGCTCATCATAAGCGAGCACTCGAGGTGACCCCTATATGAGTTCAGTGGGGAGAACAACTTCTGCCCCGTATACTAGGGCAAAGGGTGTCTGGCCGGTGGCTCGATTTGGCGTCGTTCTGATCGACCAAAGAACCGTTGGCAACTCATCAATCCAGCGCCTTCCACTCTTGTGCAGCCTGTCAAAGGTCTTTGTCCTTAAGCCTCGCAGTGCTTCAACATTTGCCCTCTCCGCTTGACCATTGCTTCGTGGGTGGGCAACGGAACCGAAATAGACTTTGCTGCCGAGGTCTTGGGTATATTGCATGAAGGTGCGGCTTGTGAACTGTGTGCCGTTGTCGGTGATGACCCTGTTAGGTACACCAAAACGGCACACTAGTCCCTTGAAGAACTTGACGGCTGACTGAGTTGTGACCTTCCTCACTACCTCCACCTCTGGCCACTTTGTGAACTTGTCGATTGCAACGTACAAGTACTCAAAGCCCCCGACAGCGCAGGGGAAAGGGCCCAGTATGTCGAGCCCCCAGACCGAGAAAGGCCAGGAGAGAGGAATGGTTTGAAGGGCTTGAGCTGGCTGATGAAGCTTCTTTGAATGGAACTGACACGCTTCACACCTGGTGACTAGTGTCGTTGCATCCTAGAGGGCGGTGGGCCAGAAGAAGCCTTGCCGAAATGCCTTGCCGGCAAGGGCTCTTGACCCTATGTGGGATCCACATATGCCTCCATGTATCTCTGCCAACAGCCCCAGTCCTTGCTCTCGAGGGATACACTTCAATTTCATGTCGTTCGTTCTCTTTCTGTACAGGACGTCATCGACAAACTGGTACATAGCAGATCGACGGGCTACTTATTCCGCTTCTTCCTGCTCCTCAGGAAGTTCCCCAGTTTGGAGGAATCGGGCGGTATGCTGTGCCCACGCTGGACCCTGGGGCTCGACGGCAAGGACTAAAGGCATTTCCTCCGCAATAGGAGCGGCTGTCTCAACGGCAAGAGCTTGACGCTCCGCCGGAGCTAGCCGTCCCGTGGCGGGCTCAGTGTCCCTGGCAACATCCTTGCTGGCGGCTCCAGGGAGCTCGGCGGGGAAGTACTTGCCGGGCCCTGATTTCCTCCTCTTGTTTTGCACTGTTGACGGACCAACGGATGGCTGAGTTAGCTGAAGTAGAAAGGTACCTGGTTCCACAGGTAGCTTGAGGGCAGCGCGCTTTGACAGGTAATCGGCGATGTCGTTCTCCGCTCGGGGAACGTATTCTGCCTGTATACCATCAAAACGCTCTTCCAGCTTTCTCACTTCATCGACGTAGGCCTTCATCAACGGGCTCTGGTAATCCTTGTTGACTTGCTTGACGACAAGTTGTGAGTCGCCTCTGACGATGAGTTTCTTGATTCCGAGATCCTCCGCGATCCTAAGACCGGCAAGCAGTCCTTCGTACTCAGTCGTATTGTTTGTTGACACCTCCCTGGGGAAGTGCATCTGGATCACGTACTTGAGGTGCTCTCCGGTGGGCGCGACAAGTAGTACGCCAGCTCCGGCGCACTGTAAGAAGAAAGCTCCATCAAAGTACATGATCCAGTCGCAACTTGCCTCCTTGCCGAGGAGGGTAGTCTCTTGGGCTTCTTTGTCAGGCGTCGCGGTCCATTCCGCAACGAACTCCGCCAGAACTCAGCTTTGAATCATTGAGGTACTCTCAAACCTGAGGCCAAAGCTGGACAGTTCCAGTGCCCACTCTACGATCCTTCCCGTTGCGTCTGGATTTTGCAATATCCGTTGCAGAGGGAGGCGAGTGACGATAGTGATTTCGTGCGCCTAGAAGTAGTGACACAGCTTCCTCGAGGCCATAAGAAGGCCGAAGAGCTGTTTCTGCACACCGGAGTACCTTGATCTAGCCCCTGCAGGAGAGAACTAACAAAGTGGACCGGGTGCTGCATCATTTTCTTCTTCGGCGGCACTCCAACTGGCCGTGTCGTCTCTGCATCGGCGGCATCGGGCTCCGTCGCTGCTATTACCTCATCATCAATCTCTCTCTGCGCCACTAGTGCGGCGTTGACCACCTGGTTCGTTGCCGCCAAGTATAGCAACAACGGTTCATGTGGCCTAGGCGCAACTAGTGTTGGTGCGAAAGAGAGGTACCTCTTCAGATCTTGCAATGCTGCTTCGACTTCTGGCGTCCACTCCATCGGGCCCGCCTTTTTCAAAATCTTGAAAAAGGGAAGGGCGTGCTCGGCGGACTTGGAAATGAACCTGCTCATGGCGGCAATGCAACCGGCAAGCCGACGCACATCCTTGACTCGCTTGGGTGCTTCAATCTAGTCTATAGCTTTGATCTTGTCCGGATTGGCCTCTATACCATGCTGTGACACAAAGAACCCGAAAAGCTTGCCAGACGGGACGCCGAAGACACACTTCTCAGGGTTCGGCTTGAGATTGATCTTGCGTAGGTTTGCAAATGTTTCTTGTAAATCCGATACGAGGGTTGCCCTGCCCTTGGTTTTGACCACTATATCATCCATATAAGCTTCCATATTTCTATGGAGCTGGGGTTCAAAACCAATATGGACCGCCCTTGCAAACGTTGAACCAGCACTCTTCAACCCGAAAGGCATCCGTATAAAACAATACGTACCACATGGGGTGATGAATGTCGTTTTCTCTTCGTCTTCTCTTGTCATGAAGATCTGGTGGTAGCCGGAGTAGGCATCGAGGAATGACAGCAGATCACACCCAGCTGTGGAGTCAACAATACGGTCGATGCGCGGAAACGGGAAGGGGTATTTGGGACAAGCCTTATTGATATCTGTGTAATCAATACATAGCCTCCATTTCACATTTGCCTTGCGCACTACCACCGGATTGGCCAACCACGTTGGATGGAGCACTCCTCTTACCAAACCCGCTGCTTCCAGTTTTCGGATCTCCTCGGTGATGAACTCTTGTCGTTCCAAAGCTTGCTTCCTGACCTTCTGCTTGACGGGCCACGCATGAGGACAGACAGCAAGGTGGTGCTCAATCACCTCCCTGGGAACGCCGGGGATGTCGGATGCTTGCCATGCAAACACATCGACATTCGCCCGCAGGAAGGTGACGAGCGCGTCTTCCTATTTGTCGTCAAGGGTGGAGCTTATAGTAAAAGCTCCTCCCGTGCCGTCCTCCTTGACAGAAACCTTCTTGGTTCCCGGTGGTGTGGCCCTGGACTTCTTGTTTCTGTCGGCGGAGCTCTCTGGCACGTCCTCGACGGGAGCGCTACACTCCGAAGAGGTGCGCTTGCCGGAGTGGGTGCCTGAGGTCTCACCGGTCTTCTTCTTTTGTCTTCCGGGGGCTCCAGCGGCAGGAGCAGGCGCCTTAGCAGTGGCGGCTGCTGCAACTGCTTGTTGGTAGAGTTGGTCAGCGCAAATTAGCGCATCCTTCTTGTCGGAGGGGATGGTGATGATCGCCACAGGTCCTGGCATCTTCAAGGTGTTGTAGGCGTAATGCGACGCCGCCATGAACTTGGCCAGCGTTGGGCGGCCAAGGATCCCGTTGTAAGGCAAGGGGATCTTGGCAATGTCGAACACAACCCTTTCTGTCATGTAGTTCAGATCACTCCCAAAAGTCACGGGCAGCGTGACCTTCCCCTTTGGTTGACTTCTTCCCGGGTTAACCCCCTGAAACGTGCCCGTTTCTTCGAGGTCTCCATCAGGAATATGCAATTTCTCGATCACGGCAGGCGAGATTAAGTTTAGACCGGCCCCGCCATCGACTAGCATCTTTGTCACCTTGAGGTTGCGTATTGTTGGTCAAACCAACAATGGCAAGCACCCGACCGCAGTAGTGCGATTAGGGTGATCCTTGGTGTCAAAAATGATAGGTGTGCTGGACCACTTCAGCGGCCTTTGGGCATCAAATGACGGCTCTGCCGCTGTAATCTCGCGTGCCCACTATTTAAGCCGGCGGTGAGAGGTATGTAGCGAGGCGCCGCCGTCGACGCACATGGCCTCTGTACCTTTCTGAAACTCTTGGTCACCGGACTCGTCGTCCTCTTCGTGATCGTTGTCTTCTGGCTTTCTGTCGCGGCCCCGGGCGGACCTCTCCTGTTGTTTATCCTTGCCGTGACGGCCAGCCAGGCCGTCACGCTTCTTGCCGGACCCCTCAGCACTGTCCTGGCCCTTCTCTTTGTCCCGCCTCTCATATTCAGCCCTCTGCTTCTCAGCAAGGAGCTCAACCTGTCGGCAGTTCTGGAGATCATGGCCTTTGGTGCGATAGATCTTGCAGTATTGCTTGGCGGAGTTTCCTGGCTTCCTGGCAGCCGCCAAGGCCCAGCAAGCGACACATCCGGCAATTTCCTTGCCGGGGTCATCTTCCTTGGTTTTCTTGGTGGAGAAGGTGTCATCAGATCCCTCGACGGCAAGCACGGCTTTACCTTTGCGCTTCTTGTTGCGGCGCCGGCCTTTCTTCGCCAGGGCGGCAGTATCCTCATCTGAGGAGTCGGTTTCCACGTCGGCATCTTCGCTGGGGTTCTTCCATCCCTCTTCAGCTCGGGCACATCTGTCAGCAAGAACATAGAGTTCTGCCACATCTTTCACCTTGTTCATTGCCAGCTCTTCGCGCATCTTGCGGTTACGCACGTTCTGATGGAACGCGCTGATGATGGCGGCAGGGTGAACATCAGGGATATTGTACTGTATCCGGCTGAACCTCTGTATATACTTGCGCAGACTCTCGCCTCCCTTCTGGGGAATGACGTGCAGGTCGCTTGCTTGGCCATGGGCTTGGTGGCCTCCTGTAAAGGCGCCCACGAACTCATGGCACAAATCTGACCAGGAGGAAATAGAGTCTACCAGCAACTGCATGAACCATGACATGGTGTTGGGTTTAAGAGCCAACGGAAAGTAATTCGCAAGCGCCTTATCATCGCGGGCTCCGGCAGCTTGCATCGCGATGGTGTAGATGCTGAGGAACTCGGAAGGGTGGGTCTTGCCGCTTTACTTCTCGCCCACGTCAGGTTTGAAGGTGCGGTGAGTGGGCCACTGGAACTGCCGTAGCTCACGGGTAAAAGCCGGACAGCCTACCTCGTAAGGTAGGCCTCCAGGGCTCTCCGGTGCCGGGTGGTTCGCAGCAGGCCCTGCTCGCCTCTCTGACTGGTGGCGCGCCCCGCGCCGGCGCTCGATAGTGGTTCGAGCGTCTTCATGGGCTCGTTCCCGAAGAACTTGGCGCTGGTCACAGTGGGTCCGCGGGTCAGACAACGCTATGGAGATTTCGTCGCCCGTAACGTCGCGACGGGCTGGCGTCCGTGGTACCGGGCGAGGAGGAGGCGAATGCACCGTGGTTGCGGCGCCGCCAGCATTCCTACCACTGGTGCGTGGGACTCCATCGGAGCATCAACCCGGGGGCTCCACCGGACTCGGTTCGTCTTTGTTGGCCACCGCAACAAGGCTTCGGATAGTGGCTCTCCATTCGTCGAGTTTCCCCGTAGTGGGAGGAAAGTCGAGGAGCAACTGCCCGCGCGCCAGGGCCTCCGCTGGCGTCGGCGGCAGCGAAACCTGCACGGATCGCGACGCGCTTCGACTTATGACCATGTCAGAAGGAGCTCTATCACGACCCCGTGGTCGCACGCCACTTTCACCAGCGCCTCGGCGAGCGGGCAGGTCTTCTACGTCCCGAGAGTGGCTTTCGGGGCTCTTCCCTCGGCGATGCCCGGGATCTTCGGCGTGGTTACGTTGTTCGTCGCGCGCTGCCTGAGAGGAGCGCGCTGTTGGCGCCGGCGTGGGAGTCTTGGAGGCCCTTGCGTCGCCTTCGGGCGGGGCGGCAATGACCTTGGAAGGCCCCGCTCCACCCGCGGAAGGCCCGGCACCGCCTTTGGATTTGGGGTTGTGTGGCCCGTTACCAGGCGCACGAACATCGCTGCCTCCCAAACTCCGGCTGCTGGGATGGTGTTGGTATTCACGAGCAGCGCCCCGGGTCCTTTCTGCGACCGGTCTGCTGCTCGCCCGCACCGGGACGGGCGATCCAGCCTCCGACTGGCCAACCGCCACCGTCGTCTTCTTCTTGGGTGCCATGATGATGAAGAGGCACTCGACTAACTGCTAGAGCTGATTCTCACAACTGCGCCCCCTTCCTGGCGCGCCAAAGATGTCGGTGTTTTGGAACGACACCTATGGGATCACAAGAATCCCTACTACGATTGCGGGGCGCGGGGTCGTGAGAAGAGCGGATCAAACAGATAGCACACGGTTCGTTTATCTAGGTTCGGGCCGCGAGTATGCGTAAAACCCTACTCCTGCTTTGGTGGATTGTATATCTGTGTTCTTGAGCTAGCTATGGGGCGTGAGTAGCTCCAAAAAGCCGAATCCTCCTCCTGGTCGCCTCAGGCCTCCTTTTATAGGAAAAGGGGTTGCCACAGTGGCACACAGGAGGTGGAAAGGGTGCAGTGATGCGAGGTTATCCCTCGCATTACATGTCAAGGCGCATTTAATGCGTCTTGCTTAGGTGTCCTTTCTTTATCGGGGACGGGGGAGAAACCTGTCTTGTCCATCGCTGCTCCTTCGTGTGTCGACACGCGCCCTGGCCAGCGATGCCTGAGATGCCATGTAGGTAGGAAGGTAGCTGAGGTGGCGCAGTGGTGGGTCTTCACGAAGATCTGCATGCCGCCACGCAGGTGCATGCCCAGCTAGTTGGGTCGGCAGCTGCATGCGCACGGCGGTGGGGGTTTAATCGGCGTGGGCCTGGTGGTGGCCCTGTGGGTGTCCTTGGAAAGGGTCTTCCGGGGCCCCGGCAAGGGTCTTGCCGAGGCGCCTGCTGTCATCCCCGGCAAGGTGCTTGCCGGGGGCCTTGTGGTCCTCCTTGGCTGGGATCCTGCCAAGGGTTGTCATCTTCCATAGTGCGTGCCTGATCTTGAATGTCTTCACAAAGATCTGCATGCCACCACGGGGATGTCTCCCGAATCCTTGCCCCATGGGGGCAGTGGACTCAAGGGTGACTCGCTCCATAGGTGTGGGGCGAAGTGCCGCGGCAGGGGTCTTGCCAGGTTTGCTAAAACTGCCTCCCGGCAAGGATCTTGCCGGGGGGTCCGCTTCGTCCCCTTTGCTCTTCGTGGTCTTGGCCTTGGCGTTGCTCCAGTTCTCTTGGGTTTTGGCCTTACCTTGGCTCACCTCCCTTGCCTTGCTTGGCGTGGTGGTGCCTGTGGCTCAGACTGCCCGTGCACAGTTATAGGGGTACAAAAAGTGTACCCCTCTTTTTGTACACCGACAGCGAATCATTTTTTTTTGCCCGGACGCACTTCCTTGCGTGCAAAGGTGTAGCTGGTGGCTCCCAGCAGTCAGGGGGGATGTCACGACCGGTTTTCCAATAAAAATATTTATTGAGAAACCAATCTTTAGAATCCAGTTTGAGATAAAACCTCCTCACTGGCAGACAAACTTTGATACAATAAGCCAGTAGCATAAATATGTTACAGGGTTGAGCTGACGATGCTCAACAATTTATTACAAGCGTGCCAATAATTATACATAAAGGCGATTAATGACACAAGGGAGTGGTGGCATACTACTGACTCGCAAATAAGGTAGAGGTGGAATAACACAGTGGGGGTGGATATGGGATTCTCAAACTAACATCCCATCGAGCGTCGAGGTGAGGCTCGATGAATTTATTAGGGTAGCAGAAGCGGATATAATAAAGTGACCAACTCCAGGGTTGCACGAGACTGACTGGGACTCCTCTAGGTGTCGGATTCGCTATCGAACTCTTCATCCATGAGATCACCTTCGTCAGCATCTGGCCAAATCAACAAGCCAGTGAGTACTTTGAAAGTACTCGCAAGACAGTTCGGACATAAGATATAACAAATGCTAACATGAAATACATGAATAAGTTAACCAGTACGATCAGACATAGATGTAATAAATACTGGGTGCCAAGCGAGTGTCTGAAAGACTCCTCGAGCGGAAAATGCAGAATAATAATACTGGTGCCAAACGAGTGTCTGAAAGACTCCTCGAGCGGAAAGATGCGGAATAATAGTACTGGTGCCAAACGAGTGTCTGAAAGACTCCTCGAGCGGAAAATGCGGAATAATAATACTGGTGCCAAACGAGTGTCTGAAAGACTCCTCGAGCGGAAAATGCGGAATAATAATGCCACAGTCGGGCGTCTGAGCGACACCGCATAAAGGGCTTTAAAAAGAAATGCCACAGTCGGGCGTCTGAGCGACACCACATAAAGGGCTTTAAAAAGAAATGCCACAGTCGGGCGTCTGAGCGACACCACATAAAGGGCCTTAAAAAGAAATGCCACAGTCGGGCGTCTGAGTGACACCACATAAAGGGCTTTAAAAAGAAATGCCACAGTCGGGCGTCTGAGCGACACCACATAAAGGGCTTTGAAAGAAATGCCACAGTCGGGCGTCTGAGCGACACCACATAAAGGGCTTTTGACTGATAAGGAAATAATATATTCATCATAAATATATTCAACTCATGGAATTAAACGGGTTAGTCCATCCACAAGAATAAACATTTAACCGGTCTTAGTGCTCATGTGTCCCACCGGGAAATCTGTCACCAAACTGGCACATGACTGTTAGCAGGTAACTTGGATATAGATAAGATGATTTAAGGATACAGAGCTCTGCAGAGTTTGTACAAAAATTTCCCACAGTCGACGGATTTCCGTAGTCACTAGGACTAGTTCCGTTACGGTATTTCAGAAGAAAACACAGCTAACCAGTACACACCCATCCAACTCTTCGATGCCAGGAATCACCCTCAACATCGTCCAACAAAAACTATTGAGACGGGGAGATCACAATCTCGAATAGCATGGGATCAAATTTATATACGCGCGCTCTAAGGGTGCCCCCCTCTCGGTCCCAACCGGAAACACCCATGCCCCCTGACCGGATGCCTGGCTTTAATCCAGGGCCATGGAACCATCATCCCGGCCTCTCCTTTTTGGTGTGTACCAAGAAAGCGGTTTGCGACTTACTAAACCATATCCCTTTCGCGAAACATGTGGTAGTACCGGGAAAGGAAATGGATATGAACCCAACCGATATGGGTTGGTACTGAAGATAACTTGCATGGCCTAAGACTGGCATGCCACAACACTGCCATCTTACCCATCTTCATGCCAACACATGGCCTTGCATACTTACGTCCAACGACGTGTGAAATCATCGGGCTTACTTGCCTCAACAATGCATAATGAACGGTTCATCGGTATGCTTCACACATGCCAAGAAACTATCTACATGCAAACATGCCAAGACACTCATCATATCAAAAGTTCGAACATGCTTGCCTGGTTTAGAATAGTAAGAGTCTAGCTCGGTGAAGTTTGCGGTCCCGTCACCTCCGTCGGTATCTACGGTATAAAGAAAACATACGCGCTAACGTGAATACCGAGAGGTGCAGCAAAAGTATTGCAAATATTTTTCAAATAAATCTGATAAAAAACTAGACAAAATTTTGGAGAGAACAGAAAAAGAATCACTCAAAAATATGCTTCTGTTAAAAAGATATAAAGGTTTTTGTCCAAGGACCTATCTGTAATGAAACAGAAACTTCCCAGGGTTTTTATTATAAAGACAGAAAACGTTTCGATAGAAACTACGCCGGCCCAGAGGGAAAGCGTATTCTGGCAAAAGACGTTTTCAGAAAACGATTCGATTAGAAAAGACAGAGAGGCTGACAGGCGGGTCCCATCCGTCAGGTTTAAAATTTAAAAGAGGCGGGTCGGGGCTCGCTGGCGCTCGAGAGCCGCGGTGGTCGCCGGCGGCGATCCACGGCGAGGTGGGGAGATCGGAGGGTACCTCCGTGCTCAGGGTGCCATTCCGCGTCGGGTGGTGATGGTGGTGGTCGCCGGCGAGCACTGTGACGACGGTGGCCCTTGCTCCGGCGGACGGCGGTTCGGGTGGTCGTGGACCTTGCCGGAGAGGGCTGCAATGATCAAATTGACGAGGGGGTTAGAGTACTGGTAGCTAGAGGTGGTGCTTGACGGAGTTTGGGCACCGGGGATGATCTCACCGCAGTGAATTGAGCTGGAGCCCGAGGTGGACGGAGGTGGCCGGAGTCGAGGAAGAAGGGCTCCTCGAGGCCCCTCCAGTGGCTAGGCGGGGTGTGGTGAGGTGGTGGAGCCGTGCGGGAGTGAGAGCGGGCTCGGGGGCCCTATAAATAGCCGGCCCGAGGCGGTTGCCGTGAACGGGATAAGTCCGGCGAGGGATTACGGGGATGCAGAGCATTGGTCGGGTGGTTTAGGCATTGAGCGCCGTGGTGAAGGTCCATTGGGTCCGTTTTGGTGCTAAACAAGCTGGGACTCGAAGTCTTGGGGGAACTCGACGGAACGGAGCAGCGCGGGCACGTCGGCGGCAGAGTGCACGCTCTGTGCGTGTCGCGCCACGGCGACGGTGCTGCATGCGTGCGCTGGCGGGGAGTTGGCCACGCGGAGCCACCAGGAGGATTGGGCGGCGCCGAACGGCGTTGTGCCGCCGTTCTGCTCCCTGTCGGCCGTTACGGTGGTTCTGTCGCCGCGGGACACGCCGGCGCAGGCGGGCCAGGGCGCCACCGACGCCAGGAAGGCGCCAAGCACGCGTGTGGGGCTCCGGACAAGCAAGCCAGGCGGCGAGCAACGTGCCAAGGGCACTGTGATCATGTGACTGATCTTAACTGACGAAGATCGACACTGAATTTGAATTTGACTGAAAGTGATGGAAACAGTGCATGCAAGGTGTTCGACAGAATGATCCAGGCATGTAGGGATTTTTACTTGGGCTGATTTTTGGTGGAGTGGCTTCTCATTGCTCCAGTAGGCTGCCTGATTTTTGGTAGAATTTTTGGAGAAGTGTAGATATGAATTTCACCAAATTTGGCAAATCTGGTCCAAACTTGTAGGGAGTGAAATTTGAAAAAATTGAACAGAAGATGAGTGGATCAAGATGGTTCTGGGTTGTGGGTACAAGGGACTAGCCAGTAGAGTTGGTTTGAAGTCAAATCTCAAATGCAATGGGGTACTTGCTTTGAAAATCCATCAGGCTCAAAATAATTGATAGAAAATATTTGAGAGATGAAACAATCAAAATAAAATCCAAAACTTGTTTGGATGAGTTGGGTCAGGGAACTTAGGTTGATAACAAAGAGGAGAGGAGGTTTTGGAGTGGTTTTCAATAGAATGAAGATCCCAAATTTTTCATGGAGTTTTTCTTAAAAGAAAAGATTAAACTCCAAAAAAAAATTTTGAGAAGGGAAACAATAGAGAAGAAGTTTTAAGAAGGTCAAACCCAAAGTTTGATGGAGAAAATAGAAATAACAAACCCTAGTCAAAGAAAAGGATTTTTAAGAGGATTGCTTCTGAAAGCCTCAAATCTCAAAGGAAAATCCAGCAAGAATTTTGCAAAAACCCAAAATGAAATTTTTGGAGTGTCACAACACCTACCCCCTTAGGAAAAATCTTTTCCCCGAGATTTCAGTTGATCCTTAAATAAGTGTGGATGCTCTGTTCGAAGAAAATCCTCTCTTTCCCATGTTGCTTCACTTTCGGTGTGATTACTCCACTGAACTTTGAAAAATTTGACGGTTTTCTGTCGGGTCCTCCTTTCAGACTCCTCTAATATCTTTACTGGGTGTTCCCGATAAGTGAGGTCGGGTTGCACGTCTATGTTCTCATGGGGCACCTGTTTCTCTGGGTTGCTCACGTATTTCCTTAATTGTGAAACGTGGAATACGTTGTGGATATCTGATAGTTCCTTAGGTAGGTCTAGCTGGTAGGCTACAGTGCCTCTCCGTGCCAATATACCGAATGGCCCGATGAACCTTGGTGCTAGTTTCCCTTTGATCTTGAATCGTTGTAGCCCCCTCATAGGTGACACTCGTAGGTACACGAATTCACAGGGTTCGAAGTTGACCCCACGATGTTTCTGATCGTAATAACTTTTTTGTCGGCTTTGGGCGGTCTTGAGTCGATCTCTGATTAGCCGGACCTTTTCCTCGACTTCCTTGAGCACGTCTGGGCCGAAGATACGGCTGTCTCCGGTCTCTGACCAATTTAACGGGGTACGACATCTTCGTCCATACAAGGCCTCAAATGGTGCCATTTGCAGGCTGGCCTGATGACTGTTGTTGTACGCGAACTCGGCGTATGGCAGGCTGTCTTCCCAACTGGTTCCATAGGTGAGGACACATGCTCTCAGCATGTCCTCTAAAATCTGGTTTACCCGTTCTGTTTGTCCATCTGTCTGGGGGTGGTATGCCGTACTGAAGGCTAGTTGAGTTCCTAGAGCCTGTTGTAACTGCTCCCAGAATCTCGAGACGAACTGTGTTCCTCTGTCAGATATTGTAGTCTTCGGGACACCGTGCAGACAAACTATGCGAGAGAGATATATCTTGGCAAGCTTCTGAGTGGTGTGGGTCGTCTTTACTGGAATGAAATGTGCCACCTTAGTCAACCTGTCGGTGATAACCCATATGGCATCATTCCCGTGTCGTGATCGAGGTAGTCCGACAATGAAATCCATCCCTATTTCATCCCATTTCCACTCAGGTATTTTATTTGGTTGCAGTAGTCCGGCTGGTCTCTGATGTTCAGCCTTTATACGTTGACAAGAGTCGCAGCATGCAATGAAGGTGGATATGTCCCTCTTCATACCGTGCCACCAAAATCCTTCCTGGATATCCTTATACATCTTGGTTCCTCCAGGATGGATCGAATATGGAGCGGTGTGGGCTTCAGCTAGAATTTGCCGTTAGAGGTCTTCTATGTCTGGCACGCAGAGTCTGTTTCTGTACCATAGTGTCCCTTCTTCGTCTATGATGAATTCCGAGGCCTTGCCCATACTCACCTTTCTTTTGATGCCTTCAATGCTGGGGTGACCCGGCTGGGCTTCTCTGATTCTTTTCACAAGGTTGGGTTGTATCTCCAAGTTTGTTATGGTGCCTTCTGCTACCATCAACAAGTTGAGTCTGGCAAATTCCCGTTGGAATTCGGGTCTTAAGTTGGGCAGACTGTTGTTGTCGGCGCTGGGGTTCCGACTAAGAGCATCGGCTACTACATTCGCTTTTCCAGGATGATAGTGGATTCCGACATCATAATCCTTTACTAGCTCCAACCAGCGTCGTTGCCTTAAATTCAGCTCTGGCTGTGTGAAAATATATTTGAGACTTTTATGGTCCGTATATATTTCACATCGATTTCCAAGTAGGAAATGCCTCCATTCCTTGAGTGCATGAATAACTGCTGCCATTTCTAAGTCATGAGTGGGATAGTTTTCCTCATGCTTGCGAAGTTTCCTCGAAGCGTATGCGACAACCTTGCCTTCTTGCATTAATACGCATCCGAGTCCCTTTCTGGACGCGTCACAATATACTTCAAAATTCTTGCGTATGTCTGGCACAATCAACACTGGTGCTGTTGTTAATTTCCGTTTTAGCTCTTGGAAACTTTTCTCACAGGCTTCTGTCCATTCAAACTTCTTATCTTTCTTGAGCAACTGCGTCATTGGCTTGGCTATGGTGGAGAATCCCTCAATAAATATGCGGTAATATCCTGCCATTCCCAAGAAACTCCGTATGTCCGTTATGCTGGCTGGTGACTTCCAGCCAAGTATGGCCTTGACTTTCTCTGGGTCCACGGCAATCCCGTCTTGGGTTAGCACGTGGCCTAGAAAGCCTACTTGCCTTAACCAAAATTCACACTTGCTGAACTTGGCGTACAATTGGTGTTTCCTGAGTTCTCCTAGTACAATTCTGAGATGTTCAGCGTGTTCTTCTGGTGTTTTGGAGTATACTAAAATATCGTCGATGAATACCACAACGAACTTGTCCATAAACTTCATAAATACTTTGTTCATGAGGTGAACAAAATATGCAGGGGCATTTGTTAATCCAAAAGGCATTACTGTGAACTCATACAGTCCATATCTGGAGGTGAAGGCTGTCTTGGGGATATCTTCTGTTCGTACCTTTAATTGATGGTATCCTGACCTTAGGTCGATTTTTTAGAATACCTTGGCCTTAGCGAGTTGATCGAATAAATCATTTATTCTTGGCATCGAGTATTTGTTCTTGATCGTGACCATGTTGAGTGCTCGGTAGTCAATACACAATCGCAGTGTTCCATCTTTCTTTTTGGCAAACAAAATTGGTGATCCCCATGGTGAGGAACTGGCTCGAATGTACCCTTTGTCAAGCAATTCCTTTATTTGTTTCTTCAGTTCAACTAACTCGGATGGTGCCATTCTGTATGGTTTCTTGTATATGGGGGTGGTCCCTGGTGCTAGCTCAATGCTGAATTCTATCTCTTGGTCTGGTGGCATGCCTGGTAGTTCTTCGGGAAATACATCTGGAAATTCACACACCACTGGAACCTTGTTTAATTCGGAAATGTCCACCTTGTTCAGTCTTGGTTGTCTGGGCATTTCCCTTTCTTTGGCAGATACTCTTATTGTCTTACCATGGTGGTGTGTGAGAATCACGGTCCGATTGAACAGTCAATGAAACCTTTGTTGGTGGTTAACCAGTCCATCCCTAGGATGACATCCAGTCCCTTATTTTCCAACACAATGAGATTGGCGTGAAACTTCAATCTTTTGAACTCAATAATCACATCCTGACAGTAATTCTGTGTGACTTGCTGAGTCCCAGGGGACTAGATGATCATGGATTTCTCCAAAGGAAGCATCGAAAAATTATTTTGCAAAGCAAAATTTTTTGAAATAAAAGAGTGAGAAGCTCCAGAATCAAACAAAACCATTGCAGGTATTGTGTTGACAGGGAACGTACCGAGTACGATATCCGGAGCATTTTGTGCCTCCTCTTTGGTCACGTGGTTCAGATGACCTTTCCTGTGGTTATTGTTGGGATTGAAGTTGTTTCGCTTGGGCGCTGAATTATTGTTGTCGTTGTTCGGCTTTGGTGCTGAGCTTCTTGGCTTGGGACACTGCTTGGCATAGTGTCCTTCTTCTCCACAGGCGTAACAAGTAACACCTGGGCGATATTTGAACTCCTTGTCCCTAGCATGAAAAATCTTTGTTGGGCGTGAGACGTTGGATGATGATTTGTGCGTCCCACCCTTCTGAAAATCGGTCTTACTTCGGTGATTGCGAGCATGGTTAGTCTGGTCCCTTTTTCGCTTGCGGATATCTTACAAACTGCGTCTTTCATTCTCCAGAGTAATGGCTTTATCCACCAGCGTCTTAAAATCTGGGAAAGTGTGTATGACCAGTTGGCATTTAAGCGCGGGTGCTAGGCCGTCAAGGAACTTCTCCATTTTCTTGCTTTCAGTCATACGCTCTTCGTTGGCGTAGCGGGATAACAGAGTAAATTGGCCGTTGTAATCTGACACTGTCATGTTTCTTTGCTTGAGGTCATTGAACTCTCTTTTCTTGATTTTCATAATACTCTTAGGAATATGCGCGCCACGGAAACCTTCTTTGAAATCATCCCAGGTTATATCATTTTCGTTGGGATGCATGTGCAGAAAATTCTCCCACCAGGATGCGGCTGCTCCCGTGAGATAATGCGGTGCGTACAGTACCTTTTCTGGGTCTGAGCATTTTGCGATAATTAACTTTCTCTCCATATCGCGAAGCCAGTCTTCGGCCTCAAGTGGCTTGTCAGTATGAGAAAATGTTGAGGGACGTGTCTTCTGTAGCTCAGATAACTTGGAATGCTGCGGATACTGCCCATGGTGATTTCCCATGTTAATGACTTGGTTCATCATTTCCCGATGTTGTTGCTGACTCTGTTCATAAAGGCGGCACATTTGGGAAAGTGCCGTTTCACTGTCCTGTTGACTTGTCTGACCTCGTGCAAAATTGTTGCCTGATTGAGTATTATAGTGTTGACTTGACTGCCCTTGTGCAAAATTGTTGCCCGGTTGATTGCCATAATTTTCCTCTGGTGGAGCTGGCATGGAGCGAGTCCAAGGACGAGACATTTTTCACTCTGGGATGAATTTGTAAAACCCATAAGAAAATGGAAGGGTTGCAAAGATAAAACCCATAATGCACAAGGTTGACAAATAATTTTTTTTTAAGCCAAGATTACTCAAGGGAAAACAAATCGATTTGCGCATAGAGAAGGACTGCGTCATTACGTATCTTAAACGCGGCGATAATTATACAATACATCACTCAGGATATGCATACATAACCCTGACATGTTATTTAAGCCAGTGCACTTCTCCAGATCCTACATGATGCGCAAACAAGCTACTTCTCACAACATCTTACATGGCGATGCAACGCATGGCGGCTAAGCGTACTCAGTCGGAGATGTTGATGACGTCCTTGGCCCTGCCAAGGGTGAGGCGTAGCGAAGCCGGGGACTCGACTTCTTCCTCGCTAATAGGCTCCATACGAGTAGTGCTGCGCCGAGTAGATGGAGCGGGTGCCAGGGGCGGAATGACACGGATTGGAGTCGGTGCGAGTGGCGGTGCAGTGCGCGCTGGAGTGGGCGCAATGACCTGGTTGAACTCCTCGGTGGTAGGCAGGCGACGAGCAGGAGCATGGGATGCAGAGGACGAGACAAAAGTCAGTGGCGGTGCGGTGGGCAGGAGCTCCCTCCTGTTGGCGGCACAACCGTGGACTGAGTCCATGCGGGCGGCCACAAAGTCATCCACCAAGTTGTCGAAGGCTGCCTCCAAGGCCCGGAGATACTCAATAAGCATCTCAAAAGCCTCGTCTCATTCTCCTTTGTGGCAGGAGAATGCGTAGTGACAGGTGTAGGGCACATGGCATGGAAGATAGCGGTAGCGACGAGCCTTCATCGCGGGAAGGGAATCCCTGAGACGAGCTATCGCCTCGCGGGCTGCCATCTGGATGGCATGCTTCTCCGTAGGCATGGCTCTCCCCAAGAACCGGAAGCGGCGTAGCTCACCACGCCCTCCCTTGAACTGCACCGCGGCCTGGTGCATAGTCAGACTGTCGTTGACTGTGTGCTGACAGAGAGTGACAACTGGGCGCACAGACGGCCCCATCGCGACCTGAACGACGAAGGAGAGAAGCTTGACGAACCCATCGGGCACGTTGTCACGACCGGTTTTCCAATAAAAATATTTATTGAGAAACCAATCTTTAGAATCCAGTTTGAGATAAAACCTCCTCACTGGCAGACAAAGTTTGATACAATAAGCCAGTAGCATAAATATGTTACAGGGTTGAGCTGACGATGCTCAACAATTTATTACAAGCGTGCCAATAATTATACATAAAGGCGATTAATGACACAAGGGAGTGGTGGCATACTACTGACTCGCAAATAAGGTAGAGGTGGAATAACACAGTGGGGGGTGGATATGGGATTCTCAAACTAACATCCCATCGAGCGTCGAGGCGACGCACGATGAATTTATTAGGGTAGCGGAAGCGGATATAATACAGTGACCAACTCCAGGGTTGCACGAGACTGACTGGGACTCCTCTAGGCGTCGGATTCGCTATCGAACTCTTCATCCATGAGATCACCTTCGTCAGCATCTGGCCAAATCAACAAGCCAGTGAGTACTTTGAAAGTACTCGCAAGACAGTTCGGACGTAAGATATAACAAATGCTAACATGAAATACATGAATAAGTTAACCAGTACGATCAGACATAGAGGTAATAAATACTGGGTGCCAAGCGAGTGTCTGAAAGACTCCTCGACAGGAAAATGCAGAATAATAATACTGGTGCCAAACGAGTGTCTGAAAGACTCCTCGAGCGGAAAGATGCGGAATAATAATACTGGTGCCAAACGAGTGTCTGAAAGACTCCTCGAGTGGAAAATGCGGAATAATAATACTGGTGCCAAACGAGTGTCTGAAAGACTCCTCGAGCGGAAAATGCGGAATAATAATGCCACAGTCGGGCGTCTGAGCGACACCGCATAAAGGGCTTTAAAAAGAAATGCCACAGTCGGGCGTCTGAGCGACACCACATAAAGGGCTTTAAAAAGAAATGCCACAGTCGGGCGTCTGAGCGACACCACATAAAGGGCCTTAAAAAGAAATGCCACAGTCGGGCATCTGAGTGACACCACATAAAGGGCTTTAAAAAGAAATGCCACAGTCGGGCGTCTGAGCGACACCACATAAAGGGCTTTGAAAGAAATGCCACAGTCGGGCGTCTGAGCGACACCACATAAAGGGCTTTTGACTGATAAGGAAATAATATATTCATCATAAATATATTCAACTCATGGAATTAAACGGGTTAGTCCATCCACAAGAATAAACATTTAACCGGTCTTAGTGCTCATGTGTCCCACCGGGAAATCTGTCACCAAACTGGCACATGACTGTTAGCAGGGAACTTGGATATAGATAAGATGATTTAAGGATACAGAGCTCTGCAGAGTTTGTACAAAAATTTCCCACAGTCGACGGATTTCCGTAGTCACTAGGACTAGTTCCGTTACGGTATTTCAGAAGAAAACACAGCTAACCAGTACACACCCATCCAACTCTTCGATGCCAGGAATCACCCTCAACATCGTCCAAGAAAAACTATTGAGACGGGGAGATCACAATCTCGAATAGCATGGGATCAAATTTATATACGCGCGCTCTAAGGGGTGCCCCCCTCTCGGTCCCAACCGGAAACACCCATGCCCCCTGACCGGATGCCTGGCTTTAATCCAGGGCCATGGAACCATCATCCCGGCCTCTCCTTTTTGGTGTGTACCAAGAAAGCGGTTTGCGACTTACTAAACCATATCCCTTTCGGGAAACATGTGGTAGTACAGGGAAAGGAAATGGATATGAACCCAACCGATATGGGTTGGTACTGAAGATAACTTGCATGGCCTAAGACTGGCATGCCACAACACTGCCATCTTACCCATCTTCATGCCAACACATGGCCTTGCATACTTACGTCCAACGACGTGTGAAATCATCGGGCTTACTTGCCTCAACAATGCATAATGAACGGTTCATCGGTATGCTTCACACATGCCAAGAAACTATCTACATGCAAACATGCCAAGACACTCATCATATCAAAAGTTCGAACATGCTTGCCTGGTTTAGAATAGTCGGAGTCTAGCTCGGTGAAGTTTGCGGTCCCGTCACCTCCGTCGGTATCTACGGTATAAAGAAAACATACGCGCTAACGTGAATACCGAGAGGTGCAGCAAAAGTATTGCAAATATTTTTCAAATAAATCTGATAAAAAACTAGACAAAATTTTGGAGAGAACAGAAAAAGAATCACTCAAAAATATGCTTCTGTTAAAAAGATATAAAGGTTTTTGTCCAGGGACCTATCTGTAATGAAACAGAAACTTCCCAGGGTTTTTATTATAAAGACAGAAAACGTTTCGATAGAAACTACGCCGGCCTAGAGGGAAAGCGTATTCTGGCAAAAGACGTTTTCAGAAAACGATTCGATTAGAAAAGACAGAGAGGCTGACAGGCGGGTCCCATCCGTCAGGTTTAAAATTTAAAAGAGGCGGGTCGGGGCTCGCTGGCGCCCAAGAGCCGCGGTGGTCGCCGGCGGCGATCCACGGCGAGGTGGGGAGATCGGAGGGTACCTCCGTGCTCAGGGTGCCATTCCGCGTCGGGTGGTGGTGGTGGTGGTCGCCGGCGAGCACTGTGACGACGGTGGCCCTTGCTCCGGCGGACGGCGGTTCGGGTGGTCGTGGACCTTGCCGGAGAGGGCTGCAATGATCAAATTGACGAGGGGGTTAGAGTACTGGTAGCTAGAGGTGGTGCTTGACGGAGTTTGGGCACCGGGGATGATCTCACCGCAGTGAATTGAGCTGGAGCCCGAGGCAGACGGAGGTGGCCGGAGTCGAGGAAGAAGGGCTCCTCGAGGCCCCTCCAGTGGCTAGGCGGGGTGTGGTGAGGTGGTGGAGCCGTGCGGGAGTGAGAGCGGGCTCGGGGGCCCTATAAATAGCCGGCCCGAGGCGGTTGCCGTGAACGGGATAAGTCCGGCGAGGGATTACGGTGATGCAGAGCATTGGTCGGGTGGTTTAGGCGTTGAGCGCCGTGGTGAAGGTCCATTGGGTCCGTTTTGGTGCTAAACAAGCTGGGACTCGAAGTCTTGGGGGAACTCGACGGAACGGAGCAGCGCGGGCACGTCGGCGGCAGAGTGCACGCTCTGTGCGTGTCGCGCCACGGCGACAGTGCTGCATGCGTGCGCTGGCGGGGAGTTGGCCACGCGGAGCCACCAGGAGGATTGGGCGGTGCCGAACGGCGTTGTGCCGCCGTTCTGCTCCCTGTCGGCCGTTACGGTGGTTCTATCGCCGCGGGACACGCCGGCGCAGGCGGGCCAGGGCACCACCGACGCCAGGAAGGCGCCAAGCACGCGTGCGGGGCTCCGGACAAGCAAGCCAGGCGGCGAGCAACGTGCCAAGGGCACTGTGATCATGTGACTGATCTTAACTGACGAAGATCGACACTGAATTTGAATTTGACTGAAAGTGATGGAAACAGTGCATGCAAGGTGTTCGACAGAATGATCCAGGCATGTAGGGATTTTTCCTTGGGCTGATTTTTGGTGGAGTGGCTTATCATTGCTCCAGTAGGCTGCCTGATTTTTGGTAGAATTTTTGGAGAAGTGTAGATATGAATTTCACCAAATTTGGCAAATCTGGTCCAAACTTGCAGGGAGTGAAATTTGAAAAAATTGAACAAAAGATGAGTGGATCAAGATGGTTCTGGGTTGTGGGTACAAGGGACTAGCCAGTAGAGTTGGTTTGAAGTCAAATCTCAAATGCAATGGGGTACTTGCTTTAAAAATCCATCAGGCTCAAAATAATTGACAGAAAATATTTGAGAGATGAAACAATCAAAATAAAATCCAAAACTTGTTTGGATGAGTTGGGTGAGGGAACTTAGGTTGATAACAAAGAGGAGAGGAGGTTTTGGAGTGGTTTTCAATAGAATGAAGATCCCAAATTTTTCATGGAGTTTTTCTTAAAAGAAAAGATTAAACTCCAAAAAAAAAATATGAGAAGGGAAACAATAGAGAAGAAGTTTTAAGAAGGTCAAACCCAAAGTTTGATGGAGAAAACAGAAATAACAAACCCTAGTCAAAGAAAAGGATTTTTAAGAGGATTGCTTCTGAAAGCCTCAAATCTCAAAGGAAAATCCAGCAAGAATTTTGCAAAAACCCAAAATGAAATTTTTGGAGTGTCACAGGGGAAAACGCTTTTTTCGCAAAATACGGTGGCCCGTCCGGTGGGTCCCCTCTGTCAGGTGGAGGAATGATTATTTTGCGCGTAATAAGGAGGCACTTCCTTGCTGGGGCCGTGGACCTAGCTGTCAGTGTCTCCACGCACAGTACTCTTCTGATGGAAGTCAGTCGTTGACCACATTGACCACGCCGCGCCGAGAGCACCAGGCGGTGGACGATGGCGAGGCCTAGGAAGGGGACGACGCGGAGTCGGGGAAGACGCGGTAGTGGAAGCCCGCAAGGAGAGGAGTATGAGGGTTCACTGGTTCGGCTACGGTGTGAGGCTGCCGTCGCTGCAGGGCCTGGCCAGCGGTGGGAATAGTAGGGGGCGGTGAGGCCTCCGCAGCAGCACAGCCGGCCACGGGAGGCAGGAGCATGCGGCACGACCGGCGCTGCTTTGGGCGGCTGGAGCAAGAAGACCAGAGGTTGAAAAAGCACTACGGTTGTTGGATGGACATCGTACGGTCACTCGAGCTAGAATTGTTCATATTGACTAAAGTTGACAAAGGCCCCCATCCCAGTCAACTTAGTAGGCCCACAAGTTAGCCTCCCACCATGGTGGGTCCCAGCTAGCAGGGGAGTATTCATTTTTTTGCGCGTAATAAGGAGGCACTTCCTGTGGGTCCGAGCTGACAGCGGGGGGAACGTTTTTTTTGCAAAATACGCTGGCTCGTCCGATGGGTACCAGCAGTCAGGGGGAAATGTTTTTTCGCAAAATAATTATTCCTCCACCTTAATGTGGTCAACGACCGACTTCCATCAGAAGAGTACTAAGGAGGCACTTCCCCTCTGTCAGGTGGAGGAATAATTATTTTGCGCGTAATAAGGAGGCACTTCCTTGCGGCCGCCTGGACCCAGCTGTCAACCTCTCCACGTACAGTACTCTTCCGATGGAAGTCGGTCGTTGACCATGCCACGCCGAGAGCACCAGGGCGGTGGACGACAGCGAGGACTAGGAAGGGGACGACTCGGAGCCGGGGAAGACGCAGCAGTGGATGCCCATACGAAGAGGAGTACGAGGGTTCACTGGTTCGGCTGCGGTGTGAGGCTGTTGTCGCCACAGAATAATAGGGGGTGTGGGTGAGTTGAGGGATGGCCTGGCCAGCGGTGGGAGTAGTAGGGGGCGGTGAGGCCTCCGCGGCATCACAGCCGGCCACGGGAGGTAGGAGCACACGGCATGACTGGCGCTGGTTTGGGCAGCTGGAGCAAGAAGACCAGAGGTTGAAGAAGCACTACGGCCATTGGATGAGCATCGTACGGTAACAGGAGCTAGAATCGTTCATATTGACTAAGTTGACAAAGCCCTCCGTCCCCGTCAACTTGGTAGGCCCACAAGTCAGCCTCCCACTATGCTGGGTTCCAGCTGGCAGGGGGAATATTCAAACACAATCAAGGGGTTTGATGATGTGTCGCTTCCTAAGGTTATCCCTAGTCATCAATTTGTTTTTGGAGAGAAGCCAAAGAAATACATGAGTTTTAGGGGGAACTCTCAATTTCCAGACAGCAGGGATAAACACGGGTTGAACCCCTCTAAAGATGATAACATGATAGAGGGAGCTGGAGGAATACTTCCCCTTATTATCCAGTTGCCAAATCAGGGCATCCGGCTCGGCAGTAAAGGTAATGCTTTTGGCATTTTCCTCCAACTGGAACCATTGTTCCATGAGACTATCACAAAAGTTCCTTCTAAAAGAGAGTTTTAGGCATTGAACGTCCCAAACTTCATTGACACTTTTGTTAAGCTCATTGCGGACAGAGTAAATAGGCCAAAATTGGACTGCTAGGGGGGATGTCCCAAAAATGCTGGTAAAACAAGAAGGGAATCCCATCAGGACCAGGAGGCCCATCAGGATAAGAGCTAAAAATGGCTTCCTTCACCTCTGTCTCTGAAAAAGGGGCTTCTAGAAGCTCATTTTCAGCAGGAGAGACTTTTTCAGAAGCAGAGAAAAAATTGTTTTGTAGAGAGAACCCAGAAGGGTTTTCTTTCTTAAACAGGTCTTTGTAGAAGTCACTAGCCACTTTCAGCATCTCATCTACCTCAGTAACAGGGCCATTAGGGCCATCAAGGGAGTGAATGAGGGTTTTCCTCCTCCTCTGGTTAGCTACTTCATGGAAGTAAGCAGTATTTCTATCACCCTCCTTAATGTTCCTATCTCTAGACCTTTGTTTGGCTTTGATTTCTTCTTGAAGCCAAATTTTCTTGAGCTCTCCATGGACAAAGTTTAATCTATTAGTCTCAGCCTTAGAGAGGTCAGTGGTTTCTGTCTTAATATCTAGAGAATCAAACTCAAGGAGGAAAAGCCTTCTGTATCTTCTAAGATTAGCTTCCTCATTGGAGTTCCACCCTTTGGTAGTTCTTCTAAATCTTCTGATTTTGATCTGCCAATTTTCTATGGGGCAGCTGCTCCCAGTAGGCTCATTCCAGATTTTCCTGACTAGCTCAGTAAAATCTTCTCTAAGCAACCACCACTTTTGAAATTTAAAATTATTGCTCTTTGGAGTTTGGTTAAGACCAGAGTCCTAGAGCAAAGGAGTGTGGTCACTACCACATCTGGGCAGAGCTCTACAACTAGAAAGGGGAAAGAAACTATCTAATTTTGTGTCACAGAAAATTCTATCAATGGTGGATATAATCCTGGAGCAGCACTTCCAACATATGTAGCAGAACTATGGTTTTCCTTCTGACAGGGAAATTCTCAACTTTATGGGTAACCATTTTGCAGATAAAACAACTCTTGGGCTTGACACATTTATCCAAATGATGCCCTGGTTCCCCACAGTTGTAGCAGATCACCTCAAAGTATGCCATAAGGCCCGAAGCAGGGGCAGGAGCAATTTTCTGGATGTCCTGTCTCTTCTTTTGCTGATTCTTGCCTTGAGATTTCCCACTGATCTGAGAGTCAGAACCACCAGCAGACTGATCTTGGGCAATTACAGGAGCCTGCCCAGATTGTGCCCCCATTTGGGGCGGAGGTGGGCCGTACCACTGCCCAACCGGCACTCCCCCCCATTGTGATAGGGGAAATTCATCGGAGTTCCTGGTTCCTTCTCATCCTCCAGCCAGATGTTGTCTCTCAGGGAGCAAAAATAACCACCAGACAGCTCAATTAAAGCAGATTGCAAGCCTAATTTCAATATTTTGCAGGTTTGGGGGAGAGGTAAGGTAGGGGATCCACCTGCTCCGGCTCCGGTGGCGTGCTGGTGGGCAGGAGTCCAGTCAAGCATTCCCATCTCGCAGCACGGTGTGGATCTCCTGAATTCACTTCTCCTTTCGCCCATCGAACGAACGCAATCGGCGGCTCACTGGGGTGGGGCATCCTGTGCTTCTCCGAGAAATCTCCTTCGAAGTAGATCCGCAGGGCTAGATTCAGCAGCTCCCAATCCACATGATCCTTGCACATCCGAGAATACCTGCGCGAGTGAGAGAATGGATTCGGCCCCTCCTCGGCTTCCTCCCTTGCAGATTCCTCCTCTGCTTCCCTCCATTCTCGCGTGCACTGGGTCCAGGAGAGAGCATTGTCGCGGATCCGCATCGCCTGCTCCCTCCATCTCCTCCCTCGGGTCTCCCGCAGCACCGCCGGCGCGACGGAGTCGAGTGGCTGGAGCATCCGCGGGAAGGCTTTGTAGACATGTGGGAGATGCATCTTGTACATCTGCCTGTCTTCCAGCCATTCCCCCGTGGATATGGCCGGCGAGTCCATGGGGCGCGCGAGCAGACTTGCTAAGGGGGGCAGGCGCGCCCGGAGTTAGGAGGCGGGGGGTGGCGGCGAGATCTATGGCGGCGGCGAGGGTGGAGGTAGTGGCGGGGGCGGCGGCGAGGGTGGAGGTGGTGGCGGGGGCGAAGGGGATTGCGAGAGCGGTCATCTATTTGCCAATTACTCCCTCCTTTTCGGTTTATAGATCTCAATTCAAAAATCTCACCAACCAAGGTTGATGATGGGGTGGAATACTTTTTGTAGTTTGCAAAAGCACCTAATTAATGCACTTGTTTTCCTCAAAAAATTATGTTTATCAATGCATAAATTGCAATGCATGCATGCATAAAGTACATGCATTGGTCAATTTTCTCTTAATACTTGCATGCAATGATTTAATGCACCTTGGAATCTGAACATGTGATGGAAAACAACCAAATTGAGCCTTATAAAATGAAAAAACTAAAATTTTGAGATAAGCCCTATAAACCGAAAAGGAGGGAGTATGTGAACTAAATAGTCAACATATAAAATAATTTATATATATATAATATAGTTAGAAGGGAAACATAAGTTGGACCTGGCGTTCCTATTCTTATATAGAAAAATATAACAGACCTCTGCGTTTTCTTCAAAAAACTACATAAATTGGGCTGCCAAAAATAAAACCTCGGATGGGAAGTCCATAGGTCGGTCGATACATGACGGCCCTAAGAAAATACAAACAGGCCTATGGACCTCCCATCCGAGGTCGTGGGCTGCGCATGTTAAAAATGAAAGCCTAGACGGGGCAGCCCGAAACCACGTCCAACACTTGCCAAAACGTTGTCCCTCGTTTTCTCTGTGTTTCGCACACTCGACATTGTGTGGGCATTTTGACTGTGCATCATATGAAGATGTGCTATGCATGAATGTTGATTAGCATGATGTTAACTGGCTGGTAGTTCCATTTTCGACCATGAATAAAACTTCCAACATGATGTTAACCCTGTTTGAAAAGGCCGTGTTAATATAAATGCTCTGCCTCTGAAAGTTGCAGTTTCTTATCTGAAACTGAACTTGCAGTTTCTTATCTGAAACTGAAACTTGCAGTTTCTTCTTTGAGAATCACATTGTCTGCACTTTTATACTCCTATGAAACTACATATTTTTAAGTGCTAAAAATAGATCTCTAGAATTCATAAAATACTTAATATGCTCAATACTGCAAATCTGAAATTCAAAAGACATTCATATCTGAAAGTACTCTCAAAATACACAACACAAAACACAATTCACAACCTGCAAATACTGACAACCCTAAGCTCCTCCTGACAATTCACAACCTGCCCGACTATTGGGCTAGGGGGGCAGCCCCCTCCTATTCCTCGGCGGCAGACAGCCGCCCTGTGAGACAATGTGAACGGCGAGGGAGATGATGGCAGGGAAGCGTCATCGGGCCAACTGCTTTTCTCCTCTTGCAGTTGGGATCGGTCGACGAAGACTCCACCGGCTCACTCTGGCAGGACACCCTCACAAACGGCACCCTGTAGATGCTCGATCCTTCAATGTCTGGTGGATGCTCCATCTGGGATCGATACTCCCACCACCGCTCCCTCACGATTCGATTCGATGAATCTGTTTGCTCCATGGCCTAGAGGAGCAGCTCTATGCACTCCGGCGCGACTCCCTCCGGGAGTATCGCCGCCTTTTCGCTCTGTTGCAGATATTTGGCCATGGATGTCGCCGTCGCCGCTAGTTGGTCCTTGTTGTCAAACCAAGACCGTATCTCCAACATCCTAGCTAGCTTCACAGGGTCGCGGTCTGCGATCCTCACGTATCGGTTGTACTCCTCCATCGATCTACTTCTCCACAACACCTTCACTCGCCGGCGCTGGTTTTTGAATGGAAGAGGAGAGGAGCAGCGCTGATTTTGGATTAGAACGGGAGAGGAGCGACGCTGGTTTTGGACTGGAACAGGAGAGGAGGGGCGATGGTTTTGAAATGGAAGAGGAGAGGAGCAGCGCTGCATTTAGATTGGAACAGGACAGGAGCGACGGTGGTTTAAGAGGATAAGAGCGGAAGAGCGGCGCTGGTCTTGGAAGTATTTTTTTTGTTTTGCATATTTTGGGTCAAAGTTTGACGACGTACTGTATTTGACAAGAAAAATGTGAATGCATGTCACCAAAAATTGTATCGTTTCATTTGTATTTGAATGTACTTTCAAATTATACTCCCTCCATTTTTGTATACAAGGCCACAAACTCATATTACAGGTACCAAGGTAAAAATCAATGCTATGTTTAAGTCAATGTTGCAAGCTAGCTTGTGACCTTGATTGTCGTGTTAATTAATGTGGTTTTTCTCTCCCAAGCACAACAAGCCAACCCTCTTACTCCTCATTGGTTGATTCATGTTGGGAATGCAAGCTAACCTTCTCACTCCCGCATGCACACAAGGGATATTAATGTCCTCGGGTGCTAGTACGAGACAAACGCCATCAATTTTGCCTCGACTAATGTTAGTGGCCTTGTATAGTTGCAAATTGTAATTTTGATAGTGGCCTTGTATACAAAAATGGAGGGAGTATTATTTTTACAACGTATAACATATATTTTATGTGCGAAAATCATGGTCAATTATGACCCAGAATGAAAGGGAGACTAGTTAATGTGGGTTCGCTTTCTTAATTGAAGGGTAAATTGCTTTTGATTTTGATCCAGTCACAGCGCGCCGGCCCTCTCGTCTGGGGTGCGATGTGAACGCGACGGGCGTGCCTATGGCCGGTTCTCAATTGTCGTCCCACATGTGTGTGCAAACACAATATGACGCGCGTTCCATTCGGAGAGCAGCATGCCAGACCGACCGACCGTCTGGGGTGCGACGCGAACGCGACGGGCGTGTTGTATACTCCGTACATGTGTACCGCCGTTTTCTAGACGCTTTGCTCCATGGCACGGGCGCAATCCATGGATACAAAATTAGTATACTGTATACTATTTAAAAGTCGAGGGCGGGGCTTTTCCTGCGCGGTAGGCGGCAGGGCAGTTCCGCCTAGTCGGTTCGATAGAGATGCGAGAAGACGAGGGAGTAGGCTGCTGCAAACGTAGGGCTGTGTGATTTGACAGCGAGTTACTGCTGGACAGGTGGGGCCCCATGATTTGACTTGCCATTATCATTTTAACTGCGGCGCTACAACTGGCGTGAGTCTCCCGATTCCTGACCACCTCCATACAGGTGCCTCTCCCAATGCTCCACCATGTAGTAGAGGCTGGCTCTTGCATGAGAGCCCACGTCTCCACTTTTTCCTTGCCTCTCTTTCCTCCACATATGCAAAAATTCCATGTAAAGCGCACTATTGTACTTACTTTTACTTGCTCCTATAGGTGCTTAAGCTTGCCACATAGGCATAAAGTCTGATGTGGCAAGTTTATCAAGAAGAGAGAGACTAGTTTGGTGACCCAAGGAAGAAACAGTGCTGAGCGCGTGTACCTAGGTGAAAAGACAATTTTGAGTCTATAGCTAATTAAATGAAGCGAACTTAGCAACACCATTTCATTGGAAGAGGTCACTCCTTGGCAAATGCAATAAATACACGCGCTTAGCACCGTTTCTTCCTTGAGTACGAAGAAAGAGATAGACAGGAGTAAAAAATACACTTATAGCCAACCTTGTTGTAGTATGAGTGACTAAGTGATGACTATGTATGACATGCCAACATTAGATAGCCTAACGCACCATGTTAAATCTCCAACGGCGCGACCGTGCGAGCGACGCGACGGTCGTGGTAGGCGCGACCATGATACGGGCTGCTGGCAGCCTTTGGATCTGAGATCAAACGGTCGCATGCTAAGTTGCTGAAAATTTGCAGAATAACCCTCCAGGATAGGATATTCACCCATAGGTCTAGAATCACGCCATGCAACCGTTCGATCTCAGATCCAAGGGCTCTCGGAAGCCCGTATTATGGGAGAATGGAAAGCCACTACCCTGCCGTTCGCACGCTGGCAGTTCGCTCCTACTCGTCCCCGCACGTCCTTCAATACTACGGCGATTCGCTCCTAGTCGTCCCGTCCATTCACATTACGGCAGTTCCACTAATCCTAACCCTCCTCCCAAATCCATGGCGTCCCAAATCTCCACGATCGGCGGTGATTACAAGGTTAGAACCATCACCGGCGATGAGTTCGACGTCATCTACACCCGTTCTTCCGCGACGGTGAAAGGATGCCTTTCTCGCTTCAGACGCATGTTCGAAAACTCAGACGATGAGTGGGTCGCTGGGCTAGATGTTGAGTACACCACAGTCCTGGGACGAGAGAAGGATCTAAAGGACGAAGAGAGGAAGAAGCCCGCCGTGATCTAGGTTTGCATACATAACATTTGCTAGGTCTACCACATATGCCATGCCGACGTTGAGTGCCAGGATTTTAAGAACTTCCTCGGGAGCAACCTAGTCAAATTCGTTACTGTAGACTTTAGTAACGATAAAGAAGTCCTGCGTCGGATAGGCCTCGTTGTAGGCAACACCTTCGACCTCCAGAAGAATCGGCTGGTGTCCTCTCTTTAGCCTTCAATGCTGATCCTGGCAGGAGCCATGGTTCATCCTTTGTATGATAAACTAGAGAAACCTCCATACACGTTTCATCGTCATGCATGGTAGCAGAATGTACTAGATATAGAACACATCCACTACGTTGCAATGGATGGCTACCTTTGCTTCAGTATCTACAAGGGTTGGATGAAGAGCAACAGCCGAGTGTGCGGTTCAAGCAAAGAAGTATCGGCCAAGAGGAAGAGGGACAAGGACGAAGTCGAGGACGTGGACGAGGACTCCGAGTAAGGTGGCAGTGTCATTGCTCATGGTGGTTCTAATGCAGTGTCTACCGGAATAGTTGCAAAGTTTAATTTCAGGTGTGCTTAATTTAATTTGAGGGGTGTGTTGTGCTGAGCCCCTAGCAAAACTATGTTATGTTTCTTCTTGTTACTTTAACTCTTCAGTACGTACATACTAGTATTTATTACATTTCATCTTTTAGTTGGTATAGTACTACCAGTCGTTTCTTCACATTATATACGTACAATATATATGGACAACATCATATAGCCAGCAGTTTAGTTGTCAAAGAATTTTAGGGTGCTTAGTTTTGTCAAAGAATTCCAGGATGCTTAGAGGGTGCTTGGATCCAAGGGACTTATTTTAGTCTGACTAAAAATAGTCTCTTGAAGAGGCTAAAGTTCCAAGCACCCCTGACTAAAGAGAGGCTAAAACTAGTCTTGAGACTAAAAAAATTTAGTCAGGGGTACCCCTACTAAAATGTGGATTAGTCCTCTCTCTACTCATTTAACTCCTCTCCTTTAACACAGACGAGTTCTGGATTGGAGGGTTTGGAGGATAATAAATGCTCATTAACTTGATTTTAGCCTTTTTAGTATTTGGATCCAAGCATGGGTGAGGCTAGCATGTTTTAGTCCCACTACTTTTAGTCATGGCACTAAAACGTATCCAAGCACCCTCTTAGTTTTATTTGAGGGGTGGGTTGTGCTGGACACCATTATTGTGACTAGCCTTTTTAATAGTACTATATGCATAATTTGGTGATGAGCGCTCTCTATATGTACCACCTTTTTTTATTTCAAGTTTTGCTCCATGGCGCAATCCATCGATACTACTGCTGTACAAAAGTATACATTTTTTAAAAGGCTAGAGGGCGGGGCAGTCTAGCTTGGTCGGTTTCACGAGAGGCGAGGGCCTTTGTGATTTGACGGCTCATTACTGCTGGAAGGCGGGGCCTTGTGATTTGACTGCTCGTATAAATGCACCGACGACCTGATCGAGGAGGAGCAAAGAACCATGCGGTATACTCAAGTTTTCCACTGGAGTAGTACTGCGACGAAGGAGCACGAGACATGGCAGCCCAGTGCCATATGGCGATAAAAATGATCTAACTTGCTAGTCATCTCATTGTTAGCATTGTTCTATTCATTCCCTCAAAAAAACATTGTTCTATTCATGCCTCGCAGAGAACGTGACACGTGCGGCGACACACCCGAAGCAAAAGATGAAACACAGGAGCAAAAGAAGAAGGAAGATTATCACCCCAAGTGATCTAATTCGCCGCGGAGTCGTCACTGCTTCTTCATCTGTCGGATTTCAGGCTCCGCAAAACCCTTAAGATTCGAACACAGGGGTGTGACGAAGATCTCTCCCACTACACGTCTACCTAGCGCCTCGCTCTTCTCCTGGTGGTGGGAATGGGATGCAAGCAAGCAAACAAGTAGAACACACAAGAGTTTACCCAGGTTCAGGCCACCTTGCGGTGTAAAACCCTACTTCCTACTTTGGTGGATTGGCCTCGCGAGTGCTGGAGTATGACAAGTACAGTGGTTTCCTGAGCTCAGGAGGTGAGCTCAAGAGAGGTGAGGAGGCTGATGTTCTTGCTCCTTTGCTTTGCTAAGTCCTAATGGGTTGGCCTCTCCACCTCCGTCCTTCCCTACGCTAGGAACCCTAGCTACTTATATAGACGGCCAGGGTCCTCTTCCCCGAAATGTTTAGGCGGGAAGGGAATCCCACAACGGCCATTTGAGCGGGAACACAAGGACGCTCCTATCCTGACAAAAGGTGGTCTTCGCCTGCAAAGAGGGCAGGTGGTGACGCGGTGGTGGGCTCGGCGATTGTGACGCCCGGATAATTACCTAGAGTAATCCTGCGTTAATGACACCACGTCACCTCCGTTACTGTCGCTAATCTCGCGTTACTTCGAAACCGATTCGAATTCAAATTTGAAAGTAAGGCAAACAACAAAAGTTTTCCAAAAATAAAACTAAAATGTTCTAAATGTGTCGGATAAATCATAGGTAATTGGCGTTGTGGAACCAAACTTTTATGAAATGCTTAACTACACCATAATGATTTAAATAGTAGCAAAACTAATTATTTAAATGCCTTTACTAATTGATAAAATATCAAACTAAATTATTTGGGGTCTAGAGTTTTTGTGGCAATGGACTAAATTGAAATACCAAAGTAGATGTCAAGTATATATATTACAAAAGCTAAAACAATAGGAAGCAGGGATAAAACAGAATAAAAGAAAAGAAAATAAAACAAAACAAGAAAATAAAATAAAATGGAAAGAGAACCCCCCCCCCACTGGACCAGTTGGCCCAACTGGGCCATGGCCCAGCCGGCCACCCCCTGGCCTATATGGCGTACCACGAGCCACCAGGAACCCTAAACTTATCCACTCCCCCCACTCTCTCTGGCTCTCCCTCCCCCCGATCCAGAATGGATCGGGGCATCGACGACTCGCCGCCGCGCCTGTCGCCCACCCCCGCCGTCGTCGCCCATGCCCACTCCGGAGCGACCCCCTTCCCTCCCGCGCGCGCTCTGGATCGGGAGCACCCCAGCGCTCACCGCCTCGATCCCGCCGCCGCCCGGAGACCCCGTCGTCGACCACCGCTGCCTGAGGACTCCGCCGACGCGCCATCTACCCCATCGCCTCGCCGCACTCGTCCCCGCCGACCCGGACGCCGCCCCTTCGTCGTCGTCCCTCCCCGAGCCCACTGCCACGAACCCTACGTTAACCCTGTGAGCTTCCCCCTCCTCCTCTCTTCCTCGCGCTCACGCCATGGCCTCCTCCCCGCGGCTACGCTAACGCCGCCGTGGCCTCGCCGCGCCCGGCGTGCCCCCGCGTGCCACGCGCCTATCGGTGCCCACCCTGCTCGCCCCACTGTGCTGCGCTGTTGCTGCCGCCTCTCCCCGCTCGGCTTACGAGCCGCCGTCGATGCTCGTCGCCGCTTCACTGCTGCTGCCTAATGCTAATGCTGCTCAGCGCCGTGGCCCCTGCTCGCCTGTTGCCGCCGCAGAGTGCCGATGGAGCGTCGTGGCCATCGGCCTCCTCCCGCGGCGCTCGTCGCTGGGTCCGCCCGCACCACCGCCCGTCACCCGTTGCGCTCGCTGCCCGTTAACCCGCCCCGTTAAGCCCCCTCGGGCCTATGACAAGGGGGCCCCCACCCCCCCCCAGAATGATTTATATAAAAAAAGGAATTTAAATATATATATAATAAAATTAATTAATTAATTAAAGAAATAATTAACTTAATTAATTCTGATTAATTAAACTAATCAATTAACTAAACTAATTAAACTGTTAGTTAACTAAATTAATTGTATGACAGTGGGGCCCACGCCTAATTAATCCTGATTAGGTTAATAGATATGATTAATTAAAATGTGCCACTGACCAGTGGAACCCACTTGTCAGGTTGACCAGTCAACAACCTGTTGACCGCTGACGTCATGATGACTTCAGCGTACACTATTCTGGATAATGTTAGAATTAAATAGATAAATAAATTTAAAAAAATGATTTAAACTTTAGAAAAACATAGAAAATAAATCGTAGCTCAGATGAAAATGTTTTCTACATGAAAGTTGCTCAGAACGACGAGACGATTCTGGATGCGCAAGCTGTTCATCCGCCACACATCCCTAGCATATCAAACATGCAACTTTCCCCCTTTGGTTCATCTGTCCGAAAACGCGAAACACCGGGAATACTTTCCCGGAGGTTTTCCCCCTTCGTCGGTATCACCTCCTACCGCGTTAGGGCATACCTAGCACCGCGTATTACCTCGTTATGTTTTGTTATGCTTTGTTTGCTCCGTATTTACTGTTTCTTCCCCCTCTTCTTCCCCGGTAGACCCCGAGACTAATGCTGCTGGTGGTACCCCGATCGACTACGGTGTTGACGACCCCTCCTTGTCTGAGCAACCAGGCAAGCCCCCCCCCCCCTTGATCACCAGATATCGCCTATTCTTCTCTATACTGCTTGCATTAGAGTAGTGTAGCATGTTACTGCTTTCAGTTAATCCTATACTGCTGCATAGCCTGTCCTTGCTACTACTGTTGTTACCTTTATCTGCTATCCTACTGCTTAGTATAGGATGCTAGTGTTCCATCAGTGGCCCTACACTCTTGTCCATCTTCCATGCTATACTACTGGGCCGTGATCACTTCGGGAGGTGATCACGGGCATATACTATGACAACTAGAACTGGATACTTAATAAAACACACCCTTCCAAGTGCCAGATACAACCCGGTTATCGCTCTCTAACAGGGCAACGAGGAGGGGATCGCTGGGTAGGATTATTGCTATGCGATGCTACTTGGAGGACTTCAGTCTACTCTCTTCTATATGCTGCAAGACGGAGGCTGCCAGAAGCGTAGTCTTCGACAGGATTAGATATCCCCCTCTTTGTCACATCCCTAGTTCTGGTATGCTCAAGGCTAGCTTGACATGTGTGCATCATGTTTAAATTTCATTTAATTTTGAAATGGGGATTTGTGAAACCCTCTGAAATTATTTCTGGAAATGACCCAGATAAAAAGTGCTCCAAAAAGGTCCAAGAAAATGTTCATGTTACTCTCTAAAAATATTGGTCAGAGGTAAAAATCAAACCAATATTTTTAGGAGCTCATAAATATTTATTTTGGACATTTGGAATTAATCCAGTAATTATTTGCGTTGGATAAATATTTTATATATACAAAATATTGTCCAATATTTCTGAATTTTCATGGGGGCTTTGGAATGGTCCAACTAGTCCCTACAAAAAAATTACAGAATAAAATAAAATGATTTAGTATTTTTACTAAATCAAAACAAATGTCAGAAAATAGAAAAGAAACAAAAATGGCAAATGCTTACCTGTGCTCACCTGAGGCCTGGCACTATGCGGCCCGGCTGGCCGGCCCAGCCGACTGGCCAGTGCCAGTCGACCTCCACCTCTCACCAGGAGGACAGGGGCACGCGCCGGAGCGCGCGGCCACGCGTCCTACCGGGGCCACGTTCCCCGCCACCTCCTGCTTCCCCCTCTCGTCGCCCTGGACGCCCGGACGTCGCCACGACGCCCCGGATCTCTCCCTCGCTCTCTCGTTCCTCCCCTTCCCCTGGATCTCTCCCTCTCCTCGGACCGAGCGCACCCGCAGCCGCCGCCGTTCGCCATAGCCACAGCCACCGCCGCCCCCTCGAACTTTCTCTGTGCCCTAGAGCTCCGCCACGACGTCCTCTACATCCTCGACGAGCCAGGCAACCGGGGACACACCATATCGTTGCCACCGCCGCCATCTTCATCTCCGACCACGCAGATCGCCGCCGTCAAATTCGTCGCCGTCCGGACCTCCCCGAACTCGCCGTCAAGCCTTCGTGCTCACTGTGAGGCCATGAACATTTTCCCCCTAACCCCGTAGCTTGCCGCTCGCCGTAGTCGTCGTTTCGTAGATGGCCAAAGCGCCCCGCCGCCGTCCATGTCACCGCCGTCGCCCTGGCCACCGCAGCCCGCAGCCGAGCGCGTCACCCTGCTCCTGGCGACGCCAGGAGGCCGTAGAGCCTCTCCGCTAGTTTTCCCATGCACCGCAGCCCTCGCCCGCACTTGGCCGTGCTCCGGCCGCTGCCCCGAGCTTTGCTCCGGCGAGCTCCGGCGCCCCCGCAGCCTCTCACCAACTCCCCTGGATGTGGACGACGACGGGCTACGCCCCGGTGGTCTTCGCGCGTCCAAACACCGCTCGTAGCGCAAGTCCGGCGAGTCGCCGCCGCGGTTTTGGTCGTCGCCGGCCGAACTCCGGCGGGCTGACGTGGCTTTAGTTAGGCACTAATTACCCCCCCCCCCTCTGTGACACTGACAATGGGCCCCAGCGCCCTCTAATCCTAATTAGACTAATTAAACCCCCCTATTAACTAACTGTGACCTGACGTGTGGGCCCCACGCGACAGGTTTGACCTGGTCAGCGCCGTTGACCGCTGACGCAGTGCTGACGTCATGCTGACGCCGTTATTCTTTTTCTGGAATTATTTTAAAACAGGAAATTCTAGAAAATATTCAAAACTTCAAAAATTCATATCAATTCAACCGTAGCTCAGATTGAAATAATTTATATATGAAAAATTATCAGAAAAATGCAATCTATCCATCTGTACCAGTTTCATGCATGATAAATCAAGTTATACCTGCTGTATATATGAAAACATATGAATGGCATTTATGAAGGCTTAAATTAGAGTTGCATTTGAACCCTTGGTTCAAATGGACCTCTTCCAAATAGAATGCTAGTTGCATTAGCTCATATAACATCACATCTTCATGCCATCTTCATGCATCCTACTGTTGCATATGATTGTGTTTTGATTGCCGACACCGTTCCTTCTCGATAGGTCTTTGCTCCGGAGACCGATCTAGAGTACCTGTCAGAGGAGCAGTGCCCCCCTGTTGATCTACCAGGCAAGCAAACCCCCTTGTTCATTCCGATACAATCCTACTGTCTCGCTCCTGCTCTCTTTTATTGCATTAGGACAACAACGATTCAACTGCTACTTTATGCTACGGTAGTTGAACCCATTCCTCTGCATGACCTGTCATTGCCACAGTAAATATTTGAAACCCACTAGCATGTGTAGGAGTTGATTGAGCCATGTTGTGCTTCTACCATGCCATGCCTGCTATTGCTTAGAGTTGTGTCAGGTATGGTTCATTGGGAATGAATTGGAGTGTTATGATATGTTCTGATGCTGAGAGTTAAGTGTGTGAACACGATTTGGTAAAGGTAGCGGTGAGAGGCCATGTAGGAGTACATGGTGGGTTGTCTCATTGGGTCCGTCCTTAAGAACCGAGTTCTGTATAAGTTGTCCAATGACTAGCTACTACCACACATTGGGTTCCGGTAACTCGACCCCTCTCGACTTATTAACCAACTTGATCTCTGTCCAGGAGTTGCAACTAGTTTCTGGTGTTTGTAGGTAGTGCTATTTTTCTACCGAGTGGCACCCGGCAGGGTGGGCTCGGGACAGACTAGGCACAGGTGGCACGGTGTACCAAGTGGCACCCGGATGGTGGGCTTGGGAACCCTGCTCGCATCGTTTGGGGCCGTGAGCGACACCCCGGCCAGATCTCCTTGTGGATGGAACCCGAATAGGCGATAAACCTGGACTAGAGTCTTGTGTGGTTAGTCAGGTCGTGGCCGACACCCTCGCCAGGCTTCCGCTTGAAGGTTGCCGAGATACATGACATGTACAAGTGATAAGTGGTGAGAGCGTGTGTGAAGAAGTACACCCCTGCAGGGTTATCATGATCTATTCGAATAGTCGTGTCCTCGGTTATGGACTTCTTGGATGCTTACGTGGTACATAGACAACTTGAAGTGGATACACTAAAATGCTCAAGATAAGTGTGAGTGCTATGGATGGCCTTCTCGTAGGGAGACGGGAATGAATCCATAGTGGTGTATTGATGTGGTGGTTAGTGGACTCGTGTGCGCTGCCTCACCTCAAAGAAGTTTCTCGTAGTCGTAGAACAGGATAGCCACTGAGTCAAAGCTGGCTTGCTGCAACTAAACCCCACATTACCTCTTTGATACTAATGCATGTATGATAGGATCTGATGTAAGTCTTGCTGAGTACCTTTGTACTCACGTTTGCTTTATTTATGTTTTGCAGATGAGACATCTGTCTCACTAGTAGTTCCGCTTGGACTTCGACGAGTAGCTTGTTACCTCAACTAAGATCTTGTACCCTTGGGAGGGTATTGTAGATAGTCAGGATTCTCAGCCCTTTTCTTTTGTAGTTGTCTGTACTCAGACATGTAATGCTTCCGCTTGCTGCTTGTATGCTCTGAATGATGGGTCATGTGACCCTTGCTTGTATTTAATGTTATGTGGCTCTTCTGGGCCTTATCTATATGAGTTTGCGTTATGTTGTGATGCCATGTTGTACAGCACATACTTGCATGTCATGCGTACGTGTAACGTGTATTGCTATGTGTGGGATCCGACTATCTAGTTGTTTATCCTTGGCAGCCTATCATATGAGGAAATGTAGCCTAGTGCTTCTAAGCGATAGTAGTCCGCTACAGCCCGGTTCACCAGAGTCCTGCTAGCCCAGCACTACTGCTTGGAACACTTGACTGGCCGGCATGTGTTTCACTTTGTTCCTGTGTCTGTCCCTTCGGGGAAATGTCACGCGGTGTTATCCGGAGTCCTGTCTAGCCTGCTACAGCCCAGGTTACCGGAGTCCTGCTAGCCCAGTGCTACAGCCCGGATTTATACGTTGTTGACCGACATGCTCGATGTGATTCATGTATGCCTGTCCTCATGGGTTATTGCCGCCTTGGGTTCACGACTAGCCATGTCGGCCCGGGTTCTTTGTCATATGGATGCTAGAGACACTATCATATACGTGAGCCAAGAGGCGCAAACGGTACCGGGCCAGGTAAGGTGGCACCCGTGGGAATACCGTGCGTGAGGCCGCGAAGTGATATGATGTGTTACATGCTAGATCGGTGTGACTCAGGATCGGGGTCCCGGCAGCTTTGGTATCAGAGCCTGACTGCCTGTAGGATTTCCAAGCCAACCTGGTCGAAGTTGAGTCTAGAAATTCTTTAGTTATGTAAGGGAATTGATTGTGTAAGGGAACGTAAGGCTCTTTTTACTCCTTATATCTCATGCCTTCTGATCTGAGTCATCCTATCTTTCCTACGGGGTTAAGGAACTAGGCTTCCTCTTCTATCTGTCAGGATCACGTGTTACTATTCCGTAGTCTCTTAGGATTGGTTGATCAGAGTCATATCCCAGTTGAGTACCTCCGTGTAGCATGTTTAGTAATATTTCAGAACCTTGAGTGATGATGTTGATTATGTTACTACCCCATTTTAGCAGGATGTCTCATTCTGAGCATTTTACTGCCGTTATGCTGCCGGATTTGTCCTAGGAGTATGAGAGATACTAAATTCTTGTGCTACCTTCTGCATCCTATAGTTGATGCTGAATCCATCCTTGTTTTCTTGGTTTCGTTCTTCAGGATGCTGCCAGTTAACCGAAGTTCTATTGCTCGTAGCCGGAACCACGGAGATGGTGGGGATGAGGATCCTTCCGACCAGTCTTCATTGGCAGAGTTCATGTTAGAGATGGAGAAGAACAAGAGGGAGTCTAACCGTTTGTTAGCACGTATTGAGGAGAACACCTCCCCATCAGCACAAAGAGTCAGCGACCATCTATGACTTCATTCGTCTAAAACCACCTACCTTCCATCATTCTATTGAGCCACTCGATGCAGATGACTGGCTCCGTAGTATTACTCACAAGCTCCGTTCTGCGAACGTAGCTGAAGGTGACAAGGTCATCTATGCTGCATATCACCTGGAAGGTCCTGCTAGTCTCTGGTGGCAGAACTATGAGGCTATGCTTCCAGCTAGCCAAATACCGACCTAGAAAGTTTTCACTGAGACTTTTCGTGAGCATCACATTCCTATGGCTCTCATCGATCGCAAGAGAGAAGAGTTCTGTAGTTTCACCAGGGTAAGATGGTTGTTGATGCTTACAGTAGAGAGTTTGAGAACCTCGCCCGCTACGCTACAGAAGAAGTGTCCACAGACGCCAAGAAGCAAGCTAGGTTCCGGAAGGGTCTCAACCCCAAGTTGCGTCGTGATCTCCACTTGCACCATTGCAATACATTCCAGGCTCTTGTGAACAAGGCCATTAACGCAGAGACAGCTCAGCTCACTTACGAGGTGTCTCGTAAGCACATCCGTGATTTGGGTTCTTCCTCCGGTTCTAGTTCGCAGAAGCGCCGGATTTGGATTCCGAACTCCGCTCTTCCACCCGGTTATACACCGCCGCCATCCTATGTGGCGCCTCACCCAGTTCAGTTACATGCTCCACGCAGACCTATTGGCAGACCGCTTGTCAATGCGGGTCCACGCCCTACTTCAGGGACTTGCTTCACATGCGGAGAGCCAGGACATTATGCACGTGACTGCTCTCAAGCCAGTTATGCTCCACCCCCGCCCGAGAAGTCTGTTGGTTGTGACAAGCCATCACGCAAGATGATCAGTGTCAAGACAGCTCCCACTGAACGTGGACGTGTGCATCACGTCTCAGCTAAAGACGCTCATGATGATCCAGATGTCGTTCTTGGTACACTCCTTGTCAACTGTCATCCAGCTTCGGTTCTTTTCGATACTGGAGCCTCTCACTCCTTCATTTCTGAAAGCTATGCCAGCTTGCACAACATATCCTTTTGTGATATGCCCTCCCCACTAGTCATTCAAACTCCTGGATCCAAATGGCAAACTTCTAGTGTAAGCCATGGTAATGAAATCCTTGTCGACAGACTTGTATTCCTTGCATCACTTATAGCCCTCAAGTCTACAGATATTAACATCATCTTAGGTATGGACTAGATGAAAGCTCATTATGCCAAGATTGATTGTTTCACGAGGTCTGTTCAGCTTACACATCCATCTGGCAAGATAGTCACTGTCTCCACCAGAATTGCAAAGCGTCAGCTTTATTCTCTTAATGTCAGCCCTCTTCCAGACCTTGAAGATATTCCGGTAGTCCGTGACTTTCCGGATGTATTTCCAGAAGAACTGCCAGGTGTTCCACCTGACAGAGATGTAGAATTTGTCATAGATCTTCTTCCAGGAACCGCCCCAATTTCTAGGAGACCTTACAAGATGGCACCCTTAGAACTAGCCGAGCTTAAGAAACAACTTGATGAGTCCTTGCAAAAGGGTTTCATCCGTCCTAGTTCTTCTCCTTGGGCTTGCCCCATCCTCTTCGTTAAGAAGAAGGATGGTACGGACCGGATGATTGTAGATTATCGTCCTGTTAATTTGGTCACGATAAAGAACAAGTATCCGCTCCCCAGGATCAACGACCTGTATGATCAGCTCGCTGGATCCTCAGTCTTTTCCAAGATGGATTTGAGGTTAGGCTACCACCAAATTAAGATTAGAAACGGGGACATACCTAAGACGGCTTTCGTCACTCGTTATGGCCAGTACGAGTACATCGTCATGTCCTTTGGTCTAACCAATGCTCCAGCTACTTTCTCCCGCTTGATGAACTCAATCTTCATGGAGTACTTAGATAAGTTCGTCGTGGTTTACCTCGATGATATTCTTATTTACTCGAAGAACGAGGAAGAGCATGCCGAACATCTTAGACTTGTGCTAGAAAAACTCAGAGAGCACCGCCTGTATGCCAAGTTCTCCAAGTGTGAATTTTGGTTGCCAGAAGTGACCTATCTCGGCCACGTGATCTCTGGTAAGGGCATTGCTGTCAATCCCGAGAGAGTTCAGGCCGTTCTTGATTGGACTCCACCTGAAACAGTTAAACAAGTTAGGAGTTTCCTTGGTCTAGCCAGTTATTGCCGCCGCTTTGTTGGAAACTTCTCTAAAGTGGCCAAACCTCTCACGGAACTTCTCAAGAAAGATAAAAAGTTTGAGTGGTCCCCACAGTGTGAGTACAGTTTTCAGGAACTGAAAAGACGCCTGACTTCTGCTCCCATACTTGTGCCACCGGATTTCACTAAGGACTTTGTTATCTACTGCGACGCCTCACGACAGGGACTAGGTTGCATTCTTATGCAGGATCGTCATGTGATTGCATATGCATCTCGACAGTTACATCCACATGAGGATAATTATCCTACACATGATCTAGAGCTTGCAGCCGTAGTCTATGCACTTAAGACATGGCGACATTACCTTCTTGGTAAACGTTGCGAGATTTACACCGATCACCAGAGTCTCAAGTATATCTTCACCCAACCAGATTTGAACCTTAGGCAAAGACGTTGGTTGGAGTTGATCTCGGATTACGACTTAAGGATTACCTACACCCCAGGCAAGGGCAATGTCATGGCTGATGCGCTAAGTCATAAGTCCTATTGCAATAATCTTATGTTGCAGCAGGGCCAACCCCTTCTTCATGAGGAATTCTGTAAGCTTAACCTTCACATTGCTCCTCAAGGATTCCTTTCTACCTTGGTGGCGAAACCTACTCTTGTGGATCATATCATAGAAGCCCAGAAGCATGATACGGGGATTACCCGGATCAAGAGAAACATTGCCAAGGGTATTGCTGGTAGTTTCTCTATAGATGATCGAGGTGTTGTTTTCTTCGGAAACCGCCTGGTGGTTCCCAAGAAGGAGCATCTTCGATAGCTGATCCTTAAGGAGGCGCATGAATCCCCTCTCACGATTCATCCCGGTAGTACTAAGATGTATCAGGACCTACGCCAGAGGTTCTGGTGGACTAGGATGAAGAGAGAAATCGCTGAGTTCATTGCTAACTGTGATGTTTGTCGTCGCGTTAAGACAGAACATCAAAGACCTGCTGGCACCCTTCAGCCTTTAGCTATTCCTGAGTGGAAATGGGATAAGGTTGGTATGGACTTCATCACCGGCTTTCCCAGGACCAAGAAAGGGAATAGTGCTATCTTCGTAGTCATTGATCGTCTTTCCAAAGTGGCTCACTTCCTACCTGTTCGAGAGAATATCACTGCTAGTCAGCTCGCTGACTTATATATTTCTCGAATAGTTTCACTTCATGGTGTTCCACTAGAGATCAATTCAGACCGTGGTAGTCTTTTCACTTCTCATTTCTGGGAGAGTTTCCAAACTGCCATGGGCACCCATCTTTCCTTTAGTACCGCTTTCCACCCTCAATCAAGTGGTCAGGTGGAACGGGTCAACCAAATTCTCGAAGACATGCTTAGAGCTTGTGTTATCTCATTCGGTATGGATTGGGAGAAGTGTCTTCCTTTAGCCGAGTTTGCTTATAACAATAGCTACCAATCCAGTCTCAAGAAAGCTCCTTTTGAGATTCTGTATGGACGAACATGTCGAACACCTTTGAACTGGTCAGAAACCGGTGAAAGACAATTCTTTGGACCGGACATGATCCAGGAGGCAGAAGAGCAAGTTCGCATCATTCGTGAGAATTTAAAAACAGCCCAATCTCGTCAAAAGAACCAGTATGACCGTCGTCATAAGGAAGTGGCTTATGAAGTTGGCGACAAAGCTTATCTTCGGGTTACTCCCTTGAAGGGTACCCATCGTTTCGGTATCAAGGGCAAGTTGGCTCCTCGTTACATTGGTCCTTTTCGCATTCTCGCTAAACGAGGAGAGGTTGCCTACCAGTTGGAACTACACCCACATCTTTCTCGAGTTCATGATGTTTTCCACGTCTCTCAACTCAGGCGTTGCTTCTCGGATCCCATCCGCGGAGTGGACCACGAAACGCTTGATCTCAAAGATAACCTCACATATCGAGAGTACCCTGTTCGCATTCTTGATCAAGCAGAGCGTGTCACTCGATGCCAGAACATCAAGTTTCTCAAAGTTCAGTGGTCTCATCATACCGAGAGAGAGCGACCTGGGAGCGAGAAGATCGTCTTCGACTAGAGTACCCCACCTTCTTTTCGTCGACCCCTGAATCTCGGGACGAGATTCTTTCAAGTGGGGGCGAGTTGTCACATCCCTAGTTCTGGTATGCTCAAGGCTAGCTTGACATGTGTGCATCATGTTTAAATTTCATTTAATTTTGAAATGGGGATTTGTGAAACCCTCAGAAATTATTTCTGGAAATGACCCAGATAAAAAGTGCTCCAAAAAGGTCCAAGAAAATGTTCGTGTTACTCTCTAAAAATATTGGTCAGAGGTAAAAATCAAACCAATATTTTTAGGAGCTCATAAATATTTATTTTGGACATTTGGAATTAATCCAGTAATTATTTGCGTTGGATAAATATTTTATATATACAAAATATTGTCCAATATTTCTGAATTTTCGTGGGGGGCTTTGGAATGGTCCGACTAGTCCCTACAAAAAAATTACAGAATAAAATAGAATGATTTAGTATTTTTACTAAATCAAAACAAATGTCAGAAAATAGAAAAGAAACAAAAATGGCAAATGCTTACCTGTGCTCACCTGAGGCCTGGCACTGTGCGGCCCAGCTGGCCGGCCCAGCCGACTGGCCAGTGCCAGTGGTCCTCCACCTCTCGCCAGGAGGACAGGGGCACGCGCCGGCGCGCGCGGCCACGCGTCCGGCCGGGGACACGTTCCTCGCCACCTCCTGCTTCCCCCTCTCGTTGCCCTGGACGCCCGGACGTCGGCACGACGCCCCGGATCTCTCCCTCGCTCTCTCGTTCCTCCCCTTCCCCTGGATCTCTCCCTCTCCTCAGACCGAACGCGCCCGTAGCCGCCGCCGTTCACCATAGCCGCAGCCACCGCCGCCCCCTCAAACTTTCTCTGTGCCCTAGAGCTCCGCCACGACGTCCTCTACAGCCTCGACGAGCCAGGCAACCGGGGACGCACCATATCGTCGCCACCGCCGCCATCTTCATCTCCGGCCACGCAGATCGCCGCCGTCAAATTCGTCGCCGTCCGGACTTCCCCGAACTCGCCGTCAAGCCTTCGTGCTCATTGTGAGGCCATGAACCTTTTCCCCCTAACCCCGTAGCTTGCTGCTCGCCGTAGTCGTCGTTTCGTAGATGGCCGAAGCGCCCCGCCGCCGTCCATGTCGCCGCCGTCGCCCTGGCCCCGCAGCCGAGCGCGTCACCCTGCTCTTGGCGACGCCAGGAGGCCGTAGAGCCTCTCCGCTAGTTTCCCCATGCACCGCAGCCCTCGCCCGCACTTGGCCGTGCTCCGGCCGCTGCTCCGAGCTTGGCTCCGGCGAGCTCCGGCGCCCCCGCAGCCTCTCACCAGCTCCCCTGGATGCGGACGACGACGGGCTACGCCCCGGTGGTCTTCGCGCGTCCAAACGCCGCTCGTAGCGCAAGTCCGGCGAGTCGCCGCCGCGGTTTTGGTTGTCGCCGGCCGAACTCCGGTGGGCTGACGTGGCTTTAGTTAGGCACTAATTACACCCCCCCCCCTCTGTGACACTGACAATGGGCCCCGGCGCCCTCTAATCCTAATTAGACTAATTAAACCCCCCTATTAACTAACTGTGACCTGACGTGTGGGCCCCGCGCGACAGGTTTGACCTGGTCAGCGCCGTTAACCGCTGATGCAGTGCTGACGTCATGCTGACGCCATTATTCTTTTTCTGGAATTATTTTAAAACAGGAAATTCCAAAAAATATTCAAAACTTCAAAATTTCATATCAATTCAACCGTAGCTCAGATTGAAATAATTTATATATGAAAAATTATCAGAAAAATGCAATCTATCCATCTGTACCAGTTTCATGCATGATAAATCAAGTTATACCTGCTGTATATATGAAAACATATGAATGGCATTTATGAAGGCTTAAATTAGAGTTGCATTTGAACCCTTGGTTCAAATGGACCTCTTCCAAATAGAATGCTAGTTGCATTAGCTCATATAACATCACATCTTCATGCCATCTTCATGCATCCTAATGTTGCATATGATTGTGTTTTGATTGCCGACACCGTTCCTTCTCGATAGGTCTTTGCTCCGGAGACCGATCTAGAGTACCTGTCAGAGGAGCAGTGCCCCCCTGTTGATCTACCAGGCAAGCAAACCCCCTTGTTCATTCCGATACAATCCTACTCTCTCGCTCCTGCTCTCTTTTATTGCATTAGGACAACAACGATTCAACTGCTACTTTATGCTACGGTAGTTGAACCCATTCCTCTGCATGACCTGTCATTGCCACAGTAAATAGTTGAAACCCACTAGCATGTGTAGGAGTTGATTGAGCCATGCTGTGCTTCTACCATGCCATGCCTGCTATTGCTTAGAGTTGTGTCAGGTATGGTTCATTGGGAATGAATTGGAGTGTTATGATATGTTCTGATGCTGAGAGTTAAGTGTGTGAACACGATTTGGTAAAGGTAGCGGTGAGAGGCCATGTAGGAGTACATGGTGGGTTGTCTCATTGGGTCCGTCCTTAAGAACCGAGTTCTGTGTAAGTTGTCCAATGACTAGCTACTACCACACATTGGGTTCCGGTAACTCGACCCCTCTCGACTTATTAACCAACTTGATCTCTGTCCAGGAGTTGCAACTAGTTTCTGGTGTTTGTAGGTAGTGCTATTTTTCTACCGAGTGGCACCCGGCAGGGTGGGCTCGGGACAGACTAGGCACAGGTGGCACGGTGTACCAAGTGGCACCCGGATGGTGGGCTTGGGAACCCTGCTCGCATCGTTTGGGGCCGTGAGCGACACCCCGGGCGGATCTCCTTGCGGATGGAACCCGAATAGGCAATAAACCTAGACTACAGTCTTGTGTGGTTAGTCAGGTCGTGGCCGACACCCTCGCCAGGCTTCCGCTTGAAGGTTGCCGAGATACATGACATGTACATGGTGATAAGTGGTGAGAGCGTGTGTGAAGAAGTACACCCCTGCAGGGTTATCATGATCTATTTGAATAGCCGTGTCCTCGGTTATGGACTTCTTGGATGCTTACGTGGTACATAGACAACTTGAAGTGGATACACTAAAATGCTCAAGAAAAGTGTGAGTGCTATGGATGGCCTTCTCGTAGGGAGACGGGAATGAATCCATAGTGGTATATTGATGTGGTGATTAGTGGACTCGTGTGCGCTGCCTCACCTCAAAGAAGTTTCTCGTAGTCGTAGAACAGGATAGCCACTGAGTCAAAGCTGGCTTGCTGCAACTAAACCCCACATTACCTCTTTGATACTAATGCATGTATGATAGGATCTGATGTAAGTCTTGCTGAGTACCTTTGTACTCACGTTGCTTTATTTATGTTTTGCAAATGAGACATCTGTCCCACCTAATAGTTCCGCTTGGACTTTGACGAGTAGCTTGTTACCTCAGCTACGATCTTGTACCCTTGGGAGGGTATTGTAGATAGTCAGGCTTCTCAGCCCTTTTCTTTTGTAGTTGTCTGTACTCAGACATGTAATGCTTCCGCTTGCTGCTTGTATGCTCTGAATGATGGGTCATGTGACCCTTGCTTGTATTTAATGTTATGTGGCTCTTCTGGGCCTTATCTATATGAGTTTGCGTTATGTTGTGATGCCATGTTGTACAGCACATACTTGCATGTCATGCGTACGTGTAACGTGTATTGCTATGTGTGGGATCCGACTATCTAGTTGTTTATCCTTGGCAGCCTATCATATGAGGAAATGTAGCCTAGTGCTTCTAAGCGATAGTAGTCCGCTACAGCCCGGTTCACCGGAGTCCTGCTAGCCCAGCACTACTGCTTGGAACACTTGACTGGCCGGCATGTGTTTCACTTCGTTCCTGTGTCTGTCCCTTCGGGGAAATGTCACGCGGTGTTATCCGGAGTCCTGTCTAGCCTGCTACAGCCCAGGTTACCGGAGTCCTACTAGCCCAGTGCTATAGCCCGGATTTATACATTGTTGACCGACATGCTCGATGTGATTCATGTATGCCTGTCCTCATGGGTTAGTGCCGCCTTGGGTTCACGACTAGCCATGGCGGCCCGGGTTCTTTGTCATATGGATGCTAGCGACACTATCATATACGTGAGCCAAGAGGCGCAAACGGTCCCGGGCCAGGTAAGGTGGCACCCGTGGGAATACCGTGCGTGAGGCCGCGAAGTGATATGATGTGTTACATGCTAGATCGGTGTGACTCAGGATCGGGGTCCCGGCAGCTTTGGTATCAGAGCCTGACTGCCTGTAGGATTAGCTATCCAGGAGGCTGCCAGAAGCGTAGTCTTCGACAGGATTAGCTATCCCCCTCTTATTCTGGCATTCTGCAGTTCAGTCCACTGATATGGCCATTTACACATATATCCATGCATATGTAGTGTAGCTCCTTGCTTGCGAGTACTTTGGATGAGTACTCACGGTTGCCTTGTTTCCCCTTTTCCCCATCTCTCTACCCGATTGCTGCAACCAGACGATGGAGCCCAGGATCCAGTCGACGACGACTCCTACTACACTAGAGGTGCCTACTACTACGTGCAGCCCACTGACGACGACAAGGAGAAGTTAGGAGGATCCCAGGCAGGAGGCCTGCGCCTCTTTCGATTGTATCCCAGTTTGTGCTAGCCATCTTATGGCAAACTTGTTTAACTTATGTCTGTACTCAGATATGGTTGCTTCCGCTGACTCGTCTATGATCGAGCACTTGTATTCGAGTCCTCGAGGCCCCTGGCTTGTATTATGATGCTTGTATGACTTATTTTATTTGTAGAGTTGTGTTGTGATATCTTCCCGTGAGTCCCTGATATTGATCGTACACATTTGCGTGCATGATTAGTGTACGATTGAATCAGGGGCGTCACAAGTTGGTATCAGAGCCGGCTGCCTGTAGGAATCCCCCTTTCCAACTCCTTGGCCGAAGTCGAGTCTAGTCATTGAAAAACTTTTACTAACATGGCTGTGTGGCTTTCGGGCCCACGTCGCCATTGGGTGGTATTAGGATCTTTTACTCCTTGTCTGTACTCTGGGACTCTGATCTCTCTTCTATTCGGGTTAAATGAATTTTGCTAAATCTAACATTCGGATCTCGTTATCACTTTCACCCGGAGAGCCCCTTATTACTGATGATCGTCTGCTGCACCTGAAGACCCTGAAGATACTCTCCGCTATTACCCCGAGAACTTGTGTTCATCGCGTTTGCAATTCCCCTTCCACCGTCAACCCTTATGGATAACAACTTGCAGTTGTTATTCTTACATTCATCCCCAGTTGGTCTTGTTATTACAAGATACCCCGAAATACTCGTCGTTGTTTCGATAATCCTTTGAGCTTACTGCCATGCTGTTCTTTGTCACCTGAATACCCCTATGGATAATTCTCGCACTTATCGAGTATCCGCTCATCCCCAGTTGTCCATGTGTTTCACAATGGTCTTTGAAATACTATTCGATCCTCTAAAATTCCTCAGTAGCTTATTGCTTTGCAATAATTGTCTTCTTGCATGATGGATGCTTTCCATATGTCTGGCAATACTCGATAGTATCCTTAGACAACGTCATTTTGATCATATTGATTCAACATGAGTGCGAATGCACGCAATCATTAGTTGATCCTTTTAAATTATCTTTCTGGCTCAGACGTCATTTTGAACATGAGTTGGTTCTCGACCAAACAAATTGCCGTCGATTGTGCCCCTAAGTCTACCCGACTTATCCATCCTTACTCAGAGCGATTGTTTCTGAGCCCTTGATTGGAAAATCATAATTCCTTTGCTATTTAGATGTTGGATTATTCAGATGTCCTATAAATCGATGCATTTGCATTCTTTCTTCCTCTGATTGGGTATCGATACTCACATCAGCTCCATTGTGGATCGCCATATCCACTATTGGATTATTATCCGACAGTGTCCTTCATAATTAATCACCTTCTGAGTTTTTTCTAGGATACATAATGCCTTTGCGAAATCATACCCTCTAGTTTCTCAACCATGCTCTGCTTTTGAGCTAGTGATAATTACTCCCGAAGCTTGAGGTATATGTTTCTAAGATGCCCCGATGGGTTGAACCTATACCTTCTCTAAAACCGTGTGAACCCGAAAGTTTTCATGGGTCATACTCTTCTGGTGCTTCTCCAGATAAAATTTCAACACTGCAACTTCTTCGAAGACGAGAAGTGAATGAAAGGTTATGCATTAAAGAAGTGGGAGTCGACCTTGAACTTTGTGTTCATGCCCATGGACCTGATGTGGAACTTATCATGGAAGCTTCTTATAGTAATAACTATTTCCTTGATATAATATCCTTTGGTAATAGTGAATTGATCCTTTGCAATCGTGGTTTCGACCATATGTTCTTCTTAGATCCCATTTCTCGGGCAAGTTTAAGCACTTGTCTTCTGTGGATTAATACACCAGTCCAACCTTTACTTTGATATTTCCTCGAGTATTACCCCCTGGTATCTCGAGGATATCATGCCATTGCACTACATATTATGAATTTTTGATGAAGTACTACCTTTCCCTGTCTTTGTCACTTCATGGGTTCTGGGTTGTTTATCAACCGAGAACACCGATAAGTGAATCAAGTCCGCACTCTGATTCAATAACTCTTAAGTAATTTTCGTTGCTTACGAGTTTAATAATCCTTCCAGTCATCCCAAGCCTGATCGGTTGTATCATTATCGTGCTAAATTTTAACTGTGCTACCTGGTCCTTATTCCCGGAGCACAACTTTTGACGATGAGCTAAGCTTACGTCGATTTTCCTCATCTTATCATTTTTGCCATGAACAACAAGCTTGATTTTGGGTTGTGTCGTACCCATGGTTCCAGTAACCTTTCGCTTCATCATTCCTTTGAATTGATGTCGTCGCTGGTTGATTACATCTTCATGAAACCTCTCAAGAAATGTGTCGTGATCATCATCAACATTCTGAGTGTTTCCAGGATATCAATCGAATTCTTGATGAGAAATAGCATCCTTTGCCCTCGATGATTTGGGTTATCATCGACAACTTTATTGCATTCCCTCCAACACAAAACTTGTTCCTGTTTTGTGTTGTACCTTGAGTTCCTTGCTATCCGACTTATGATATGTTCTACCGCGGAGTATTACCATCTTTAATGTCATGAAATTTCTCTCCCCTTACCTAAAGGGTTTTCTACATTATATCCCGTCACAGATATCATGCTCTGTTTGTCCTTGAGAACGATATAACCCTGAAATATGTGTTTAAACACATTTTTCCCTTTCCATTGTTCTGTATAACCTGATGATCACATTTTCCTTTCCATTGGTTTGTTTGACCTTTTCTTGTGATCTATATAATCTAAGCAGTAATAATTCACTGCTTATGTAAACACCTCGGTGTACAACTCTGTCAGTGATACCCTGTTTCTACTGTTGATGACATTCCGGTAACCGCCGATGGACGAGAACCTTGCCTAATGGCCCGCCTCGTTCAACGAGCGGGAAAATGGTTCTCTTTGTCCCTCGCCCTTGGTACCGATGTTGTTGCCAACATAACCGATAGACTATCCTCTGACATGCCTTGCTTACATGATCGTGCAAGATGTCACCACCCTTCCGACCTTTAACCCACATGGTGGGCCCATAACCCACAGTTCCGCAGGATTGAAACCTGACTCTCCTATACAACCCTGTTTCTAATGGTTATTCCCCACGCTTGGCTTCGTATTTAATTCACGGGCCACCTTCCTAGTGCTCTATTCTGGTATCAGACACAACACTTACTCTCGCTGCTCTAAACCCCTTTCTCACTCTGGTTCAGACTTCGAGCAACTATCTATCCGCTTGGAACCTCTTATTGTACCTTCGTACCTTACTCTCGATGTATTTTATATGTTCAACTCGAGAGATAATCTTATGCTCATTCATGGGTTAACCCTAGATTGTTTCCCTCCTAAGCATTTTGTCGTAGCCGAGCTGTCCTTTACCTATTCGTAAGTACGTTGAAGTTCTCGAAGAAAAGGATGACTTCACCATGATGACCCGAAACAGAGGAAGGAAGACGTCAATGAAATGGATCGACCTCTTCGAGAAGAGCAACCAAGGCCGAGCATATCCGCCAGAATTTCGTAACCAGAACCTTCCCCCTTTACCCTACCTCTTAAATCTCGGGACGAGATTTCTTGTAGTGGAGGAGAATTGTGACGCCCGGATAATTACCTACAGTAATCATGCGTTAATGACACCACGTCACCTCCATTACTGTCGCTAATCTCGCGTTAGTTCGAAACCGATTCGAATTCAAATTTGAAATTAAGGCAAACAACAAAAGTTTTCCAAAAATAAAACTAAAATGTTCTAAATGTGTCGGATAAATCATAGGTAATTGGGGTTGTGGAACCAAACTTTTATGAAATGCTTAACTACACCATAATGATTTAAATAGTAGCAAAACTAATTATTTAAATGCCTTTACTAATTGATAAAATATCAAACTAAATTATTTGGGGTCTAGAGTTTTTGTGGCAGTGGACTAAATTGAAATACCAAATTAGATGTCAAGTATATATTTTACAAAAACTAAAACAATAGGAGGCAGGGATAAAATAGGATAAAAGAAAAGAAAATAAAACAAAACAAGAAAATAAAATAAAATGGAAAGAGAACCCCCCCCCCACTGGACCCGTTGGCCCAACTGGGCCATGGCCCAGCCGGCCACCCCCCCCTGGCCTATATGGCCTACCGCGAGCCACCAGGAACCCTAACCCTATCCACTCCCCCCACTCTCTTTGGCTCTCCCTCCCCCCGATCCAGAACGGATCGGGGCATGGACAACTCGCCGCCGCGCCTGTCGCCCACCCCCGCCGTCGTCGCCCATGGCCCACTCCGGAGCGACCCCCTTCCCTCCCGCGCGCGCTCTGGATCGGGAGCGCCCCAACGCTCACCGTCTCGATCCCGCCGCCGCCCGGAGACCCCGTCGTCGACCACCGCTGCCTGAGGACTCCGCCGACGCGCCATCGACCCCGTCGCCTCGCCGCACTCGTCCCCGGCGACCCAGACGCCGCCCCTTCGTCGTCCCCCTCCCCGAGCCCCCTGCCACGAACCCTACCCCGCCCCTGTGAGCTTCCCCCTCCTCCTCTCTTCCTCGCGCTCACGCCATGGCCTCCTCCCCGCGGCTCCGCTAACGCCGTCGTGGCCTCGCCGCGCCCGGCGTGCCCCCGCGTGCCACGCGCCTATTGGTGCCCGCCCTGATCGGCCCACTGCGCTGCGTTGTTGCTGCCGCCTCTCCCCGCTCGGCTTACGAGCCACCGTCGATGCTCGTCGCCGCTTCACTGCTGCTGCCTAATGCTACTGCTGCTCACCGCCGCGGCCCCTGCCCGCCGCAGAGTGCCGATGGAGCGCAGTGGCCATCGGCCTCCTCCCGCGGCGCTCGTCGCTGGGTCCGCCCGCACCACCGCCCGTCACCCGTTGCGCTCGCTGCCCGTTAACCCGCCCCGTTAAGCCCCTGGGGCCTATGACAAGGGGGCCCCCACCCCCCAGAATGATTTATATAAAAAAAGGAATTTTAAAAAATATATAATAAAATTAATTAATTAATTAAAGAAATAATTAACTTAATTAATTCTGATTAATTAAACTAATCAATTAACTAAACTAATTAAACCATTAGTTAACTAAATTAATTGTATGACAGTGGGGCCCACCCCTAATTAATCCTGATTAGGTTAATAGATATGATTAATTAAAATGTGCCACTGACCAGTGGGACCCACTGGTCAGGTTGACCAGTTAACAACCTGTTGACTGTTGATGTCATGCTGACGTCATGATGACGTCAGCGTACACTATTCTGGATAATGTTAGAATTAAATAGATAAATAAATCCAAAAAAATGATTTAAACTTTAGAAAAACATAGAAAATAAACCGTAGCTCAGATGAAAATGTTTTCTACATGAAAGTTGCTCAGAACGACAAGACGATTCCGGATACGCAATCTGTTCATCTGCCACACATCCCCAACATATCAAACACGCAACTTTCCCCCTTCGGATCATCCGTCCGAAAACGCGAAACACCGGGAATACTTTCCCGGATGTTTTCCCCCTTCGTCGGTATCACCTCCTACCGCGTTAGGGCATACCTAGCACCGCGTATTGCCTCGTTATGTTTTGTGATGCTTTGTTTGCTTCGTATTTACTGTTTCATCCCCCTCTTCTTCCCCGGTAGACCCCGAGACTGATGCTGCTGGTGGTACCCCGATCGACTACGGTGTTGACGACCCCTCCTTGTCTGAGCAACCAGGCAAGCCCCCCCCCCCCTTGATCACCAGATATCGCCTATTCTTCTCTATACTGCTTGCATTAGAGTAGTGTAGCATGTTACTGCTTTCAGTTAATCCTATACTGCTGCATAGCCTGTCCTTGCTACTACTATTGTTACCTTTATCTGCTATCCTACTGCTTAGTATAGGATGCTAGTGTTCCATCAGTGGCCCTACACTCTTGTCCGTCTGCCATGCTATACTACTGGGCCGTGATCACTTCGGGAGGTGATCACGGGCATATACTATATACTTTACACTATTACATTACCTGTGATACTGTTCGGAGATGGGGGCTGAAGGGGCAGGTGGCTCCATCCCGGTAGAGGTGGACCTGGGTTCCCGACGGCCCCCGACTGTTACTTTGTGGCGGAGCGACAGGGCAGGTTTGAGACCACCTAGGAGAGAGGTGGGCTTGGCCCTGTCGGCGTTCGCGGTTACTTAACACGCTTAACGAGATCTGGGTATTTGATCTGAGTTTGGCCATTTGGTCAATACGCACTAACCATCTACGCGGGAGTAGTTGTGGGTATCCCAACGTCGTGGTATCAGCCGAAGCCTTCGTGACATCAGCGACTGAGTGGCGCGCCCCGCATTGGATCGTAAGCTCGCTCTTGTATTAAGGGGGCTAGATCTGCTTCCGGCCGCGTTCGCAACGTGCAGGTGTGCTCAGGGCGATGGGCCCAGACCCCTGCGCGCTTAGGTTTAGACCGGCGTGCTGACATCTCTGTTGTGCTTAGGTGGGGCTGCGACGTGTTGATCTTCCGCGGCCGGGCATGACCCAGAAAAGTGTGTCCGGCCAAATGGGATCAAGCGTGTTGGGTTATGTGGTGCACCCCTGCAGTGAACTTAATCTATTCGAATAGCCGTGTCCCTCGGTAAAAGGACGACCCGGAGTTGTACCTTGACCTTATGACAACTAGAACCGGATACTTAATAAAACACACCCTTCCAAGTGCCAGATACAACCCGGTGATCGCTCTCTAATAGGGCAACGAGGAGGGGATCGCCGGGTAGGATTATTGCTATGCGATGCTACTTGGAGGACTTCAGTCTACTCTCTTCTATATGCTGCAAGACGGAGGCTGCCAGAAGCGTAGTCTTCGACAGGAATAGATATCCCCCTCTTATTCTGGCATTCTGCAGTTCAGTCCACTGATATGGCCATTTACACATATATCCATGCATATGTAGTGTAGCTCCTTGCTTGCGAGTACTTTGGATGAGTACTCACGGTTGCCTTGTTTCCCCTTTTCCCCATCTCTCTACCCGATTGCTGCAACCAAACGATGGATCCCAGGATCCAGACGCCGCCGTCGACGACGACTCCTACTACACTGGAGGTGCCTACTACTACGTGCAGCCCACTGACGACGACGAGGAGAAGTTAGGAGGATCCCAGGCAGGAGGCCTGCGCCTCTTCCGATGGTATCCCAGTTTGTGCTAGCCATTTTATGGCAAACGTGTTTAACTTATGTCTATACTCAGATATGGTTGCTTCCGCTGACTCGTCTATGATCGAGCACTTGTATTCGAGTCCTCGAGGCCCCTGGCTTGTATTATGATGCCTGTATGACTTATTTTATTTGTAGAGTTGTGTTGTGATATCTTCTCGTGAGTCCCTGATCTTGATCGTACACATTTGCGTGCATGATTAGTGTACGGTTGAATCAGGGGCGTCACAAGTTGGTATCAGAGCCGACTGCCTGTAGGAATCCCCCTTTCCAACTCCTTGGCCGAAGTCGAGTCTAGTCATTGAAAAACTTTTACTAACATGGTTGTGTGGCTTTCGGGCCCACATCGCCATTGGGTGGTATTAGGATCTTTTACTCCTTGTGTATACTCTAGGACTCTGATCTCTCTTCTATTCGGGTTAAATGAATTTTGCTCAATCTAACATTAGGATCTCGTTATCACTTTCACCCGGAGAGCCCCTTATTACTGATGATCGTCTGCTGCACGTGAAGACCCTGAAGATACTCTCCGCTATTAACCCGAGAACTTGTGTTCATCGCGTTTGCAATTCCCCTTCCACCGTCAACCCTTATGGATAATTACTTGCAGTTGTTATTCTTACATTCATCCCCAGTTGGTCCTGTTATTACAAGATACCCCGATATACTCGTCGTTGTTTCGATAATCCTTTGAGCTTACTGCCTTGTTGTTCTTTGTCACCTGAATACCCCTACGGATAATTCTCGCACTTATCGAGTATCCGCTCATCCCCAGTTGTCCATGTGTTTCACAATGGTCTTTGAAATACTATTCGATCCTCTAAAATTCCTCAGTAGCTTATTGCTCTGCAATAATTGTCTGCTTGCATGATGGATGCTTTCCATTTGTCTGGCAATACTCGATAGTACCCTTAGACAACGTCATTTTGATCATATTGATTCAACATGAGTGCGAATGCACGCAATCATTAGTTGATCCTTTTAAATTATCTTTCTGGCTCAGACATCATTTTGAACATGAGTTGGTTCTCGACCAAACAAATTGCCGTCGATTGTGCCCCTAAGTCTACCCGACTTATCCATCCTTACTTAGAGCGATTGTTTCTGAGCCCTTGATTTGAAAATCATAATTCCTTTGCTATTTAGATGTTGGATTATTCAGATGTCCTATAAATCGATGCATTTGCATTCTTTCTTCCTCTGATTGGGTATCGATACTCACATCAGCTCCATTGTGGATCGCCGTATCCACTGTTGGATTATTATCCGACAGTGTCCTTCATAATTAATCACCTTCTGAGTTTTTCCTAGGATACATAATGCCTTTGCGAAATCGTACCCTCTACTTTCTCAACCATGCTCTGCTTTTGAGCTAGTGATAATTACTCCCGAAGCTTGAGGTATATGTTTCTAAGATGCCCCGATGGGTTGAACCTATACCTTCTCTAAAACCGTGTGAACCCAGAAGTTTTCATGGGTCATACTCTTCTGGTGCTTCGCCAGATAAAATTTCAACACTGCAACTTCTTCGAGGACGAGAAGTGAATGAAAGGTTATGCATTAAATAAGTGGGAGTCGACCTTGAACTTTGTGTTCATGCCCATGGACCTGATGTGGAACTTATCATGGAAGCTTCTTATAGTAATAACTATTTCCTTGATATAATATCCTTTGGTAATAGTGAATTGATCCTTTGCAATCGTGGTTTCGACCATATGTTCTTCTTAGATCCCATTTCTCGGGCAAGTTTAAGCACTTGTCTTCTGTGGATTAATACACCAGTCCAACATTTACTTTGATATTTCGTCAAGTATTACCCCCTGGTATCTCGAGGATATCATGCCATTGCACTACATATTATGAATTTTTCGATGAAGTACTACCTTTCCCTGTCTTTGTCACTTCATGGGTTCTTGGTTGTTTGTCAACCGAGAACACCGATAAGTGAATCAAGTCCGCACTCTGATTCAATAACTCTAAGTAATTTTCGTTGCTTACGAGTTTAATAATCCTTCCAGTCATCCCAAGCCTGATCGGTTGTATCATTATTGTGCTAAATTTTAACTGTGCTACCTGGTCCTTATTCACGGAGCACAACTTTTGACGATGAGCTAAGCTTACGTCGATTTTCCTCATCATATCATTTTTGCCTTGAACAACAAGCTTGATTTCGGGTTGTGTCGTACCCATGGTTCCAATAACCTTTCGCTTCATCATTCCTTTGAATTGATGTCGTCGCTGGTTGATTACATCTTCATGAAACCTCTCGAGAAATGTGTCATGATCATCATCAACATTCTGAGTGTTTCCAGGATATCAATCGAATTCTTGATGAGAAATAGCATCCTTTGCCCTCGATGATTTGGGTTATCATCGACAACTTTATTGCATTCCCTCCAACACAAAACTTGTTCCTGTTTTGTGTTGTACCTTGAGTTCCTTGCTATCCGACTTATGATATGTTCTACCGCGGAGTATTACCATCTTTAATGTCATGAAATTTCTCTCCCCTTACCTAAAGGGTTTTCTACATTATATCCCGTCACAGATATCATGCTCTGTTTGTCCTTGAGAACGATATAACCCTGAAATAATTGTTTAAACACATTTTTCCCTTTCCATTGTTCTGTATAACCTGATGATCACATTTTCCTTTCCATTGGTTTGTTTGACCTTTTCTTGTGATCTATATAATCTAAGCAGTAATAATTCACTGCTTATGTAAACACCTCGGTGTACAACTCTGTCAATGATACCCTGTTTCTACTGTTGATGACATTCCGGTAACCGCCGATGGACGAGAACCTTGCCTAATGGCCCGCCTCGTTCAACGAGCGGGAAAATGGTTCTCTTCGTCCCTCGCCCTTGGTACCGATGTTGTTGCCAACATAACCGATAGACTATCCTCTGACATGCCTTGCTTACATGATCGTGCAAGATGTCACCACCCTTCCTACCTTTAACCCACATGGTGGGCCCATAACCCACAGTTCCGTAGGATTGAAACCTGACTCTCCTGTACAACCCTGTTTCTAATGGTTATTCCCCACGCTTGGCTTCGTATTTAATTCACGGGCCACCTTCCTAGTGCTCTATTCTGGTATCAGACGCAACACTTACTCTCGCTGCTCTAACCCCCTTTCTCACTCTGGTTCAGACTTCGAGCAACTATCTATCCGCTTGGAACCTCATATTGTACCTTCGTACCTTACTCTCGATGTATTTTATATGTTCAACTCGAGAGATAATCTTATGCTCATTCATGGGTTAACCCTAGATTGTTTCCCTCCTAAGCATTCTGTCGTAGCCGAGCTGTCCTTTACCTATTCGTAAGTACGTTGAAGTTCCCGAAGAAAAGGATGACTTCACCATGATGACCCGAAACAGAGGAAGGAAGACGTCAATGAAATGGATCGACCTCTTCGAGAAGAGCAACCAAGGCCGAGCATATCCGTCAGAATTTCGTAACCAGAACCTTCCCCCTTTACCCCACCTCTTAAATCTCGGGACGAGATTCTTGTAGTGGAGGAGAATTGTGACGCCCGGATAATTACCTACAGTAATCCTGCGTTAATAACACCACGTCACCTCCATTACTGTCGCTAATCTCGCGTTAGTTCAAAACCGATTTGAATTCAAATTTGAAATTAAGGCAAACAACAAAAGTTTTCCAAAAATAAAACGAAAATGTTCTAAATGTGTCGGATAAATCATAGGTAATTGGGGTTGTGGAACCAAACTTTTATGAAATGCTTAACTACACCATAATGATTTAAATAGTAGCAAAACTAATTATTTAAATGCCTTTACTAATTGATAAAATATCAAACTAAATTATTTGGGGTCTAGAGTTTTTGTGGCAGTGGACTAAATTGAAATACCAAATTAGATGTCAAGTATATATTTTACAAAAACTAAAACAAAAGGAAGCAGGGATAAAACAGAATAAAAGAAAATAAAATAAAACAAAATAAGAAAATAAAATAAAATGGAAAGAGAACCCCCCCCCACTGGACCCGTTGGCCCAACTAGGCCATGGCCCAGCCGGCCACCCCCCTGCCCTATATGGCCTACCGCGAGCCACCAGGAACCCTAACCCTATCCACTCCCCCCACTCTCTCTGGCTCTCCCTCCCCCGAACCAGAACGGATCGGGGCATCGACGACTCGCCGTTGCGCCTGTCGCCCACCCCCGCCGTCGTCACCCATGGCCCACTCCGGAGCAACCCCCTTCCCTCCCGCGCGCGCTCTAGATTGGGAGCGCCCCAGCGCTCACCGCCTCGATCCCGCCGCCGCCCGAAGACCCCGTCGTCAACCACCGCTGCCTGAGGACTCCGCCGACGCGCCATCGACCCCGTCGCCTCGCCGCACTCGTCCCCGGCAACCCAGACGCCGCCCCTTTGTCGTCCCCCTCCCCGAGCCCACTGCCACGAACCCTACGCCACCCCTGTGAGCTTCCCCCTCCACCTCTCTTCCTCGCGCTCACGCCATGGCCTCCTCCTCGCGGCTCCGCTAACGCCGTCGTGGCCTCGCCGCGCCCGGCGTGCCCCCGCGTGCCACGCGCCTATTGGTGCCTGCCCTGCTCGCCCCACTGCGCTGCGCTGTTGCTGCCGCCTCTCCCCGCTCGGCTTACGAGCCGCTGTCGATGCTCGTCGCCGCTTCACTGCTGCTACCTAATGCTACTGCTGCTCAGCGTCGCGGCCCCTGCTCGCCTGCTGCCGCCGCAGAGTGCCGATGGAGCGCCGTGGCCATCGGCCTCCTCCCGCGGCGCTCGTCGCTGGGTCCGCCCGCACCACCGCCCGTCACCCGTTGCGCTCGCTGCCCGTTAACCCGCCCCGTTAAGCCCCCTGGGGCCTATGACAAGGGGGCCCCCACCCCCCAGAATGATTTATATAAAAAAAGGAATTTAAAAAGTATATATAATAAAATTAATTAATTAATTAAAGAAATAATTAACTTAATTAATTCTGATTAATTAAACTAATCAATTAACTAAACTAATTAAACTATTAGTTAACTAAATTAATTGTATATCAGTGGGGCCCACCCCTAATTAATCCTGATTAGGTTAATAGATATGATTAATTAAAATGTGCCACTGACCAGTGGGACCCACTGGTCAGGTTGACCAGTCAACAACCTGTTGACTGCTGACGTCATGATGATGTTAGCGTACACTATTCTGGATAATGTTAGAATTAAATAGATAAATAAATCCAAAAAAATGATTTAAACTTTAGAAAAACATAGAAAATAAACCGTAGCTCAGATGAAAATGTTTTCTACATGAAAGTTGCTCAGAACGACGAGACGATTCCGGATACGCAATCCGTTCATCCGCCACACATCCCTAGCATATCAAACATGCAACTTTCCCCCTTCGGTTCATCTGTCCGAAAACACGAAACACCGGGAATACTTTCCCGGATGTTTTCCCCCTTCGTCGGTATCACCTCCTACCGCGTTAGGGCATACCTAGCACCGCGTATTGCCTCGTTATGTTTTGTGATGCTTTGTTTGCTCCGTATTTACTGTTTCTTCCCCCTCCTCTTCCCCGGTAGACCCCGAGACTGATGCTACTGGTGGTACCCCGATCGACTACGGTGTTGACGACCCCTTCTTGTCTGAGCAACCAGGCAAGCCCCCCCCCTTGATCACCAGATATCGCCTATTCTTCTCTATACTGCTTGCATTAGAGTAGTGTAGCATGTTACTGCTTTCAGTTAATCCTATACTGCTGCATAGCCTGTCCTTGCTACTACTATTGTTACCTTTATCTGCTATCCTACTGCTTAGTATAGGATGCTAGTGTTCCATCAGTGGCCCTACACTCTTGTCCGTCTGCCATGCTATACTACTGGGCCGTGATCACTTCGGGAGGTGATCACGGGCATATACTATATACTTTACACTATTACATTACCTGTGATACTGTTCGGAGATGGGGGCTGAAGGGGCAGGTGGCTCCATCCCGGTAGAGGTGGGCCTGGGTTCCCGACGGCCCCCGACTGTTACTTTGTGGCGGAGCGACAGGGCAGGTTTGAGACCACCTAGGAGAGAGGTGGGCCTGGCCCTGTCGGCGTTCGCGGTTACTTAACACGCTTAACGAGATATGGGTATTTGATCTGAGTTTGGCCATTTGGTCTATACGCACTAACCATCTATGCGGGAGTAGTTATGGGTATCCCGACGTCGTGGTATCAGACGAAGCCTTCGTGACGTCAGCGACTGAGTGGCGCGCGCTCTTGTATTAAAGGGGCTAGATCTGCTTCCGGCCGCGTTCGCAACGTGCAGGTGTGCTCAGGGCGATGGGCCCAGACCGCTGCGCGCTTAGGTTTAGACCGGCGTGCTGACCTCTCTGTTGTGCTTAGGTGGGGCCGCGACGTGTTGATCTTCCGCGGCCGGGCATGACCCAGAAAAGTGTGTCCGGCCAAATGGGATCAAGCGTGTTGGGTTATGTGGTGCACCCCTGCAGGGAACTTAATCTATTCGAATAGCCGTGTCCCTCGGTAAAAGGACGACCCGGAGTTGTACCTTGACCTTATGACAACTAGAACCGGATACTTAATAAAACACACCCTTCCAAGTGCCAGATACAACCCGGTGATCACTCTCTAACAGGGCAACGAGGAGGGGATCGCCGGGTAGGATTATTGCTATGCGATGCTACTTGGAGGACTTCAGTCTACTCTCTTCTATATGCTGCAAGACGGAGGCTGCCAGAAGCGTAGTCTTCGACAGGATTAGATATCCCCCTCTTATTCTGGCATTCTGCAGTTCAGTCCACTGATATGGCCATTTACACATATATCCATGCATATGTAGTGTAGCTCCTTGCTTGCGAGTACTTTGGATGAGTACTCACGGTTGCCTTGTTTCCCCTTTTCCCCATCTCTCTACCCGATTTCTGCAACCAGACGATGGAGCCCAGGATCCAGACACCGCCGTCGACGACGACTCCTACTACACTGGAGGTGCCTACTACTACGTGCAGCCCACTGACGATGACCAGGAGAAGTTAGGAGGATCCCAGGCAGGAGGCATGCGCCTCTTTCGATTGTATCCCAGTTTGTGCTAGCCATCTTATGGCAAACTTGTTTAACTTATGTCTATACTCAGATATGGTTGCTTCCGCTGACTCGTCTATGATCGAGCACTTGTATTCGAGCCCTCGAGGCCCCTGGCTTGTATTATGATGCTTTTATGACTTATTTTATTTGTAGAGTTGTGTTGTGATATCTTCCCGTGAGTCCCTGATCTTGATCGTACACATTTGCGTGCATGATTAGTGTACGATTGAATCGGGGGCGTCACAGCTCGGCGATGACATCCGTCCTGCCGTCCTTGTGGTCTTCAGTCTTGTTGCACTAAAGGGGAAACCTTTGTCTCACCCCTCGGGAACCTGCGCCTGTGCGGTCTCCTTTGCACCAATATGGAAACTGCACCCACTGGCGCCCGCTGGCATGGTTCGTCATGGCTTGTGTCACTGCCTCCTCCTGAGGCAGCCCTTGCCTTGCGATCTCCGCCCTCCCGAAGCAGCCTAGCTGAGGCCACTCTTGGGGAGAGGTCTTGGTCGCCCCTCCGGAGCAGCCTAGGTGAGGTCGCTCCCCGAGGAGGTCCTGATCGTTCTCCTCGCGATGGCTGGCCCCCTCGCGAGGGTCTTGAGCAGCTGGTCGGTTAGTTGGGCCCTATCGGGATGTACCAGGAATGTGACATGGGCCGCAGACAGGCAAGTCTGGGTACCCTGGTTCCCAGTACGCCGACAGTAGCCCCCGGGCCCAAGGCGCACGCGGAGTTGGCTTCCGGGCGAAGCTTGGCCGAGGACGAATCGCCGCGGGCCCAAAAGACTGCGGGCCAGGCTGGCGCGTGATGGTTGGATGGGACGTGACGACTCCACTCCCCACGCAGCTTTGGTAACCGTGTGACTTGACAAAAGAGACTGTCTTCGCCACACAGGGGTTATTGCTCCCCTTCCTTCTTGCTCAGATCCCCTTCTCCTCCGCCTCCAATCTTGTCGAATCACTTGCCTTCCCTGATGCCTTCGGCAATGGCGAAGAAGGGCAAGGGCGCCGCGGAGGCGTCTGGGTCTGGTTCCTCTCCCGTGGCAGCGCTCGAGGAGTTTTCTGTCGCCACGGAGGGGGACTACGTGGAAGTACAATCCTTCCTGTCGAGCGTGCATAACGAGCATGGCCCGACGAAGATCCTAGTCGGGTCAGCTAATGCGCCGGCCTTGACAACGACCTGCTACCCCTTCTTCCTCCACAGCATCTCCGTTGGGCTTGTGCCTCCCTTCTCTGAATTCTTCTACGCCATCTTGGACCATTACCAGGTGCACGCCCTTCATATCCAGCCTCGCTCCCTCCTCGTCTTGTCGTTGTTCGCCTTCTACTACGAGGCGTTCGTGGGGGTGAGGCCGACTGTCACCCTCTTCCGCCATCTCTTCGTTGTCCGGCTGTACGAGGAGGGCCCGTGCTCGGCGTGCATCTCCTTCGTCTTTCAGCGCAAGGGCTGTCGGTTGATGAAGGCGGGGAAGAAGATAGACACCCATCGGAAGAGATGGGTCTATATGGATGCTCAGCGCTCGCACCAGTTGCTGGCGCTGCCTACCGCCCGTCCGCGAAAGCGCGCCTGCTGGAGCCATGTGAAGATTACTGCTTCCGAGGCTGGGCCAGTCTTGGCGAGGATTGAGGTCGATATGGCCTCGAGGCTCGAGGGGGGATAGATCGTGAAGGAGTTCTTGAGGCAGCGCCTGGCACCACTCTAGGCGCACTCGCGTCCCATGTGGGAACTGATGGGGGATGACGACAAGCTCCGGCTACGCTCGGGGATGCTGCCCTCTTCTGATCTGGATTTCACCTCAAGCATTCTCCTAGAAATGATGCATGCGGACCTTCCGGTGGCCCACCTACCGCTGTACCACCATCCTGACAAGGCCGAGCAACTGAAGGCCGTGTCGGGCTATGTCGAGGTGGCCATGCCTGCTCCGGCCACGGTTGATGTGTCTTCTGGTGGCGAAGAGGAGAGCGAGGATGAGGAGGAGGATTCTGAGAAGGCCCTCGGGGACCTGGACCTGAATCTTGATGACGCCTCCTCCGCGGGATCCGTTGAGGAGCTGCCGCCGAGGGCTGGAGCCGCCGAGCAGCCCAAGGCCGTCACCCCACGTCGATCTGGACGCTCTTCATCCGGAGGGGGCAACACGGCGACTCCCGGGCGGAGCTCTGCCCCGGCAAGGCCAGCGGCCACTGTTGTGCCCAAATCCTTGGCCTCGCGCCTTGCCAACGTTCGGGCCAGCAGTGTGCCCCCGGTGAAGGAAACCGCTGTTGACTTGCTGGCGAAGAGGAGGGCGCGCCAGGCCTCTGACGCGTAAGTGCAGGTTCTTCCGTTGTTCTATTGCCCGTTGCGCTTCTGACGCGCGTTTCTTGATGCAGTAGCATTGGTGGCGTGCTGAAGAAGATGAAGGGAGGGGCCACTTCTCGAAGCCCCGCCCCTCCTGCTACTACCGCTGCCGCCGTGGTGCCACATGCCTCAGCCAACCAAACTGCTGAACGCGTGGTGGCGACGCCTCTAGTGGACTCCGCTGTAGCTCCTCGCGAGGGCCAGGCGACCCCTACTCCTGTCGTGCCAGCCAAGGGACCGGGAGCCCCCGAGCCCTCAGCCGAGCAGGCGGTCATGGTGGCGCCCCCTCGCCAGCAGGTGAGGTATGGTCCCGAGGCCCTGGAGGCAGCCTGCGCCGCGTTGAACCAGCTCCGCATTATCTTTCGGGACAGTGATGATCGTGCGGTGGACGCCACTTGGGCCTACTCTCGGGGTGGCTGCAAGCGGAGGAGTCCGTGCAGGCCACCTGGAGCCAGGCTTCAGCGGCCATCGCCGAGGGTCGGGGGGAGGCTGCCTCGGCTGCACGGGCGCGGGAGACCGCGGAAGCCCAGGCAGCGTCCTCGGAGAAGTGTCGTCAGGAGGTGGAAGACGAACTTAAGATCCTCCGTGAGGAGGGCGCGAAGCATGCCCTGGAACTTGAGAGGTTGGAGAAGGAGCTCCAGGACAAGAAGGTCGAGGCATCGTGGTTGCAGGAGGAGGAGCTCGCCGACCGCGCGAGCCTGGAGAAGCTGAAGACAGAGGCCGAGGAAGCCAAGGCGTCCCAAGCCAAGCGTGAGGACGAGCTGAAGGCCAGGGAGGACGCCCTCACAGCCTTGGAGAAGGCGGCGATGGTGGGTCGTGAGGCCCTCGCCGCCTTCGAGCTCGAGGCCCGCAGGCTGCTGCAGATCGCGTACGGAGAGGGGTTCGAAGAGCCGCTGGCCACCCCGGAGGATGGCGCCACCGGGCTCCTAGATGCAATCGTGAAGGCCCTGGGCGACGCGGCATCTGCAATCAGTCAGTTAGCTAATACTGAGGGCCGATCGCTTCTTACCTCTGCCTTGGCGCAGGTGTGCGACCATTTCTTCCTTCGTGACCCCAACTTCGATCTGGCCACGCTATCCCATCCGATGGCCGCGAGCCTGGAGGGCACGGCTGCTGAGTGTGTGGCGGAGAAGGTCAAAGAGCTGGTGGAGGCGTTCCTTCCGGCTGCTGCTGATGCGTCTGAAGAGGCGGAAGCTGATGCCGGCGCGTCCGGCAATGCCTGACATGTTCCTGTTGAGAAGAATGCGAGTGCCTCGGGGAGGCGTGAGACTTGTTTGAACTAGATGAACTTGAGCTTATTGTAATAGCTAGGCTTTGAATTCTGTAATTTCCGTGCTTGCTTCCATTCATGTTTGCTTAAGTGCTCTGTGTTGGCAGGGCCCAACCCTGCGCATACCTCGATCGCCATTGAGCCCTCCGGGTCACCAGGGCAGGCTCAAGGAATGAGGGGCTACGTGACTAGTGAGGCCCCTTGGTCGTGATGCCCAGGGGTCCATCTTAACGCTCAAGCGACCCGTTCGCGTTTTGTGTCGGCAGGGCCCAGCCCCGCGCATACCTCGATCGTCGTTGAGCACCGGGCCCAAGGAGTGAGGGGCTACGTGACTAGTGAGGCCCCTGGGTCGCGATGCCCAGGGGTCCCCCTTGACATACGAATGGCTCTCATGAGGGAGAACGAGCACCATACCTTGCTCACGAGCCTTCGCCTAGGATGGGGGCGCGAGAAAGCTAGGTGTCTGGGCACCTGGTAGGGTGGCGTATGACAGGCGTGACCTGAGCATAGCCCCGGTGCCAAACCCCCCACCCCCCCCCCCCCGGCGATACCCTTCCAAGGAGAAGTTGTGAGCGTCGTGAGCTGAAAAGTTCCCTGAGGTTGGTGCGACCACTGGGGGCCGCCCTCAGTTGTTTATAACTAGCGCGGAGCATAGAGCTACCACACTTGCGCGGAGTGTGGGCATAACCGCTCCTCGGTCGTATCGGCCAGCGCGGAGCTTGGTGCTTCCACTGGTTCGTGGGCACAACTGCTCCTCGGTCTTGCCAGCGCGGAGCTAAGCACTTCCACTGGATCGTGGGAGGGGAGCCTCCCATCGGGAGAGACTCCCGGGCATGTACATCCCGTCCGGACATGTGGCTTGCACGGCGGGACAGCTAGGGTGTATATGGGCCCTCCTCAGGATGAGCTGAACGACTCTGAGGAAGTTCTCGTGAGCTTACGCATCACTCACGAGACCCTACCCTGACGCGGGTTGCGCCTAAGTCTTCTTCTGCAAAATGTGAAGAGAGATGGGTTGCCTAGACCTGCGCCGAATGCATCTCCAGAGGGCATTGCATGAGAAGGCCGCAGCACCAACGAACCTAGGAGGTGTTGTTAGCGGGACCGGCCCGTAAGACAGAGCTCAGCCGCTGGATTTATCGACGCTGCAGGGACGGACCCGAGCACAGGCGTCGTGCCCAGTCTTCTCATGCTATAGTCCAAAAGATAAACAACTGGCGCGCAGTTCCCGCGGGAGCGAGGCACCTGCCACGGGCCCCTACTTGCCCACCGACGATTAGCCCATGCGAGAACAAGGCACCAAGGACCACGGGAGGTGACGTCACGGGAATGGCTCGCGAGACAGAGCTCAGCCCTTGGGTTTAGCGACGCTGCAGGGAAGGACCGGAGCATAGACGTCGTGCCAGTCCTTAATCATGGGGCGGTCGCGGATGGGCTCACAAGGGCTCATGACCTTAGTGGCGGTGAGGGTGCCAACCGTATAGATAGTGCGAAAGGAAGCAACCAGTTCTGATTCATGCGCAAATGGAGACGACCGTGGGGATAAGCCCCCAACAGCTCGAGGATGATGCAGCCCAAGGGGCGCCCTCGACGGAATACCTGAGACATCACCTGGTACTTGCCGCTGAAGAGGAGTTGAGGTAGCTGGAGACACGAGCCATGCGGGTTGCTCCTGAGGAGAATCGGGCTCCCAAGGCCCAGGGGCTCCGGAGGCCCTCAGCGGTCGCGGGGGTCCTGGTCCTGCTCCGTCAGGACCGCCTGCCGCCGAGCCTCCTGAGCCCCCAAGGCCTGTTGTACGAAGTGCTGGTATGTGGCGACCACGCTGCGGAGGCCAGAAGGGAAGGCCCTCCTCCAGCCGACCGCCATCGGCTGGAAAAGGCCCTGGGTGGCAGCCCTGTTGAGGCTCGGGACGTCGATGCAGACGCGAAACTAGTTGCTTGGGTCTTGAGTAGGTGGGTAAGGTTCCTTGGTAGCTTGGTCGATGGGGTCCTGAGCCCCCAGCGTTATGAGACTCACGCTGGACTCATGATGACGCACGGTGGGGCGCGCCCATGAGTGGTGCCCTGGCACCTCCCTCATGACCAGGTCTGGGGTCCCCCTGAGGGGAGCCCCCGAGCCCATCCTGAGAGGGACGCCGAGCGCGCCTCCCTATGCGAGGGCGGAGGGCGCCTCGTCGGCAGGCGTGGAGCTTAAGGTGGTGCCGTCGGGAGCCCCCAAGGCCTGAGGGTCCGGCAGCTACTTCTTCTTCTTCTTGGGGGCGGTCATCAGGGCAAAGACGGCTTCGTCTTCGTCGGAGCTCTCGATCGCCGCAGTCTGGTAGGCGCGCTCCAGAGAACGCACTGCTTCCTTCTCATCGCAGGCGATCGTGATGACTCCACCACTTCCAGGCATCTTCAGGACGTTGTAGCTGTGATGGGTCGCCGCCATAAACTTGGAGAGGGCCGGGTACCCTAGGATGGCGTTGTACGGGAGGTTGATGTTGGCGACGTCGAAGTCGATGAGCTCGGTGTGGTAGTTGTCGCGGTCGCCGAAGGTGACGGGGAGGCGGACCTGCCCCATCGGGAGGGTGGAGCCATCTGTGACCCCGTAAAATGGCTTGGTCGGGTGCAGCTAATCGTAGGGTACTTGTAGAGTCTCGAAGATCTGGATGGAGAGGACGTTGAGCCCTGCCCCACCGTCGATGAGGGTCTTGGTCACGCGGACGTTACTGATGGCCGGGGTACAGAGCATCGGGAGAGTGCCTGGCGCGGCGGTGCACCTGAGCTGATCCTTGGGGTCGTAGGCGATGATCTGCTTGGCGCACCTGAGGTTGCGCGCGGCGTCAGGCCTTGGGAGCGCCACGTTCACCTCACGAGCAAACTACGTGAAGATGCAGTGAGAAGACAGAGCGTGGGCTCCTCCCAGGATGCACGCGACCCCGTGTGGCTCTTGGAAGCCCCCACTTCGTCTCCCTGGTGGTCGTCGTCGTTTCTTCTTGGTGGTGGTGGCAGCGGAGGCAAGCCCGCGTTGCCCTGAGGGCGACCCTCACGAGGCTGGTCACGCCAGGGGGCGTCACGAGGCTCCTCCTGCAGTGGTCTTCACGAGGCTGATCGCGCCATCCTTGACGCGAGTTCCTAGCGTCCCAGCGTCCTCCGCCACGGCCTCCTCCACGACCATAGCCACGGTTGTCGTGCTCAGGGCACTGCCCGACGCGCCCGCCGCGCATCGCTCTGAGCTCTTGGCAGTCATTGGTGTTATGGCAATGGACATCGTGGAAGACACAGTACGGGCAGTTGTCTCTTGGAGGGTCGTTGTAGCCGCAGCCGCGCTTCACTTCTGGCTCCACAGCAGCACGACAGGTCCCTTGCGCTTTGCTTCCTTGGCCTTGGTCTTCTTGTCGTCGGCGTCCGCCTTAGGCGGTTCCAGGAGGGAGAGGCGGCCTTCCTCTGCCCTGGCGCACTTTGCCGCGAGATTGAACATCTTGAGGGCCGTGCATAGGTCCTCGTGGATGGCAAGCTCCTCCTTCATCCTGACGTCACGGACACCGTCGGAGAACGCCGAGATGATGGCCTCGTCGGAGACCTTGGGGATCTTGAGGCGCACGGTGTTGAAGCATTGGATGTACTTCTGCAGGGTCTCCCCAGGCTGCTACTTCATGCGGCGCAGGTCTGCGGCTGCTGGAGCTCGGTCGCGGGTACCTGAAGTTGGCGACGAAGCGCTCGCGAAGCTCCCCCCAAGAAGAGATGGATCCTAGAGGAAGGTTCAGGAGCCAGGAGCGCGCGCCATCCTTGAGGGCCATGGGGAACCAATTCGCCATAACCTTCTCGGTGCCGTTCGCCGCCTCGATGCTGAGCTCGTAGAGATGGAGGAACTCCGCCGGGTCGGCGGTGCCGTCATAACGCGGAGGCAAATCCGGCTTGAACTTGTCGGGCCAGACGATGCTCCGTAGCTCAGGAGCTAGGGCGCGGCATCCAGCCACGCTCACGATTGCAGGCGCCCCTGGGCCTGCCGTGCTGGATCTTGGGGTACGGGCGCCACCACCTCCTGTGGGGCGCGGTTCTGGTGTTGTGGAGCGGGGAGTACGCGCGCTTTTGCCTGGGGGTGCGGGACCACCTGGCATCTCTCCTCGTCGCGTACGGGGGCCCTGCGGGGCTGTTCGTGCCGTGGAGCTTCGCACCTGAGCCCCTGGTCGGCGCTGCGCGGTGGAGGTGGAGGCGGAGCGCCGTGGTCTTCGTTCCCCGCCATGGGCAACGGAGGGCGAGAGGAATAGGTCGATGCGGGCGCCTCCCCGGTGGCGTTGACGAGCTCGGTGATGCGGTGAAGCCACTCGTCGTAGAGGTCGTCCGCCGGACGGTAGCGCAGGAGCTCCCGTGCCATCGGTAGCGCAGGAGCTCCCGCGCCATCAGTAGCGCAGGCTGCTGGTAGACCGGCCCGCAGCGGACCAGCAAGGACGACGCCACGGCCGGCGAAGGTGACGGGGTCGCCGTGCGGCCTTTGCGCCGCACAGACAGCGGCAGCGACGAGTCCTGCTGCTCGTGGACGGCTGGGACCGTGGCCGCGTTGGCGACCGGCGAGTTGGGGCGGAGTGGTGCGCCGTTACCCGCGGGCGCCGTTTGAGCGACGTTGGCGGTGCGGCGAGCGGCGCGTGCTCGGCGAGTGTCCACCATGGCGGCGAAACGAGGTCGACGGAGAAGAGCGAAGCGAGGTCGTCGGAGAAGCGAGATTTCGACACGCCCCCTACCTGGCACGCCAAATGTCGGATTTTGAGCTCCACAAAACCCTTAAGATTCGAACACAGGGGCGTGACGAAGATCTCTCCCACTACACGTCTACCTAGCGCCTCGCTCTTCTCCTGGTGGTGGGAATGGGATGCAAGCAAGCAAACAAGTAGAACACACAAGAGTTTACCCAGGTTCAGGCCACCTTGCGGTGTAAAACCCTACTTACTGCTTTGGTGGATTGGCCTCGCGAGGGCTGGAGTATGACAAGTACAGTGGTTTCTTGAGCTCAGGAGGCGAGCTCAAGAGAGGTGAGGAGGCTGATGTTCTTGCTCCCTTGCTTTGCTAAGTCCTAATGGGTTGGCCTCTCCATCCTCCGTCCTTCCCTACGCTAGGAACCCTAGATACTTATATACACGGCCAGGGTCCTCTTCCCCTGAAATGTTTAGGCGGGAAGGGAATCCCACAACGGCCATTTGAGCGGGAACACAAGGACGCTCCTATCCTGACAAAAGGTGGTCTTCGCCTGCAAACAGGGCAAGTGGTGACGTGGTGGTGGGCTCGGCGATGACATTCGTCATGCCGTCCTTGCGGTCTTCGGTCTTGTTGCACCAAAGGGGAAATCTTTGTCTCGCCCCTCGGGAACCTGCGCCTGCGCGGTCTCCTTTGCACCGATATGGAAACTGCACCCGCTGGCGCGCGCTAGCGCCCGCTAGCATGGTTCGTCATGGCTTGCGTCACTGCCTCCTCCTGAGGCAGCCCTTGCCTTGAGATCTCCGCCCTCCCGAAGCAGCCTAGCTGAGGCCACTCTTGGGGAGAGGTCTTGGTCGCCCCTCCGGAGCAGCCTAGGTGAGGCCGCTCCCCGAGGAGGTCTTGATCGTTCTCCTCGCAATGGCTGGCCCCCTCGCGAGGTTCCTGAGCAGCTGGTCGATTAGCTGGGCCCTACCGGGCCATACTATGAACGCGGCGTGGGCTGCAGACAGGCAAGTCTGGGTACCCTGGTTCCCAGTACGCCGACATCATCGCCTCCACGACCTCCATCTCCTTGCGCGTCTCCTCTGCCATCTTCATAATTGTGTCCATGACGCGGCATTTCTTGACACGAACCTTCATCATCTGTTCCACGGCCATATTACGTACCTTGACAGCAGTCGGTTGCTCGATGCGGAGCTTCGCCAACTCTTCCTTTTGTTCCACGGCGAGGGCCTGCAGCATCTTCATCGAGGAACTACTATTCTCATGCAGCTTCTTCCAACCGGCGTTCTTCTCCTTCAACAGGTCGTTCTCGTGGCAGAGCTTCGCATTGTCCTCCCGAAGTCGCAGGATTTCGCCGGTCACCTTCTTCTTCGAGGCAATGCTCTTCTTCAGCAGCATCACCAAGCCGGCGGTCAACTCCCCCTGCTAATTGAGCTCAGCTGGCATGTCGTCGAGGCTCTCCTTCAGCAACTCCATCAAGCCTTGGATGAACTCCTTCTGCTTATTGAGATGATCGGGCATGCCGTCGAGGGATAACGACTCAAGCTCCGCCGACTCGGCATGTTCGCCTCCGCGGCTAGGGCGCTCCTGGGAGCCATCGCTTGCCCGTGAGAGATCTTTTGACGTCTCTGCGTGGCGGCGAGCCCTCTCTTTTTTTCCGCAGCCTTGGTTGCCGCTCCCTTGTTACGAGTAGTTCTCGACCTAGAGCTCTGCTCACCGGCCATGGCAACGACGGACGAAGAAGAAGCACTTAGGAGGAGGAAAGGTAGAGTGATTTTCGGTTAGGTAGTTCCACTTTTTATAACCTAAGTACTAGCACTAGTACTAATACCTGCATAGTAGGAACACGTTCAGGTTTGGTACGTACTACTAGTAGGTGTGAGCAGGCTTTTGAATGTGATGGGAACAAGGTAAAGATTAATTGATGGTTTTGGTTTCGAGGCCCGAAACGGCTCCCGATGAGTTTAGCGGAACATAAATTTCAAGTACTACACTGCTCAACTGCGTAAATATTATGTTACTGTCAAAAATTGGCACAAAATACGAAGGAGACCAATGGAAGTACTACTAGCAACCCACGATTTAACTACTCACATGCGCGCAGTGGAGTAATAATGTCTTTCTTCCGCCCTCACGTCCACTCAATTTGCATGCGTTGTATTAATTGACCGTCAATGAAGTGAACGACTTTACACGCGTCAAATTATCACATGGGGTGGATCTTGGTACAAAATTGCATCCGCCCATGTACCCGCGTGTGCATGCGAGGAATGAGTGCGTGCATGGCGTGCGTGCACATCTTCGCTTCATGCATGTACCGCCAGTATGGCTCAGGGAGGACGAGTACATTCTTATGGAACCAGCAACACGTCACTGTGATCAATCCACGCAAGGAGGTCGTGACAACGCCTACACATGTGCCACGTGGCTTCATGAACTGTAAGAGAGACACTGTGTAGCGTGCCTTTGGTATTCTAATTTACGTGTTTTTCACATACTCGAAGTACTAGTAAGGTACACGTGCATTGCACGCATCAGATTTTGCAACTAAATTATGAATAAATACCACACTATAGCATGTAAGCTCTGAGTCATATATGCCTGATGTAGCCCTTCGTTCAATTCTTATAGTCCATCTCATTCAAAATCATTTAGTTTTTATAAAAAAGCTAAGAACGCGGGAATAGGAAAAACATGGGATTATAGTGGAATGTCGTCTTGAATCCTACAGGATTGTACGAGTGTTTGATTGTGCATAGAAAAAATGCAGAATTCTTTCAAAGAGGTTTGAGTGGATGGGATGTTTCCTATGAAATCTAGTGCAAATGAATCATATGGAAAAATTCCTATGGTTTACAATCCTACGAATCAAACAACCAAGATAGGAAAAATCCTAATGATTAGAATCCTCCAAAATTCCTTTGAGAATCCTTTGAATCAAAGAAGCCCTTAATCTATTTTATGATTCATGGAATTGTGCGTTGTAAAGCATAAAGTAAAAACAAATAATGGCAATTCAACTAGAAAAAAAGTTTGGGCAGTTATGATACGGAAGATTCTAGAACAAAAGAGAACCACTGTTGTTTTGAGGTTTGTGCATTATGCTTAAGTTCAACCATGGAGTCTGCTAGATTGTACATGTGGCAAAATCCAGTGGGGGCTAGAAGATGGTGCGAGGGGCCGAGTGGAGGGAGACTATGAAGGAATGCACAAGTGCAAGATCGATATTTAGAGAGAGGGGCGAACACGTGCGCTGATGTGCGCAGTGGCGGAGCCATGAAAAATAAATGAGCTAGGGGGCCAAGCATTGCTAATCCTTTACGAGGAGGGTCAATTCATGAACTTAAACCATTTTTAGCAGCAATTGTCTAATGATCACATTCATATTAGCCTTGATATATAGTGATGTTAGGGGGGAGGGGGCAGGGCCCTTACTGCCCCCTGTCTTCGCCATTGTGCACGCGTCTGAGAGATGAAGCGGAAGGCATGGATGATGAGAGGGGGACGTTGGATACATAATTAATGTGGGTGTATTAGCTATATATGTTAATCCTATATAGATAGGTATAGATTGATCAATGTGGACGTGGGAAAGAGGGTGAGACCTCATTGGATATATCGATTGATCGGTTTGTGTGGAAAACTATGAAATACCTAGCTATATGCACACATACATAGAGGAACATCGATCGTTGCGCATGCACGCGTGAGAGATAAAGAATGCCCGATATGATGGAGAGGGGGATGTGTGTTGGTGTGTGCCTTCATGGGAGACCGACCTGAAGAAAAAGATTGCATGCGTGCGATGGATAATGCCGACTGGTAGTGTGTGTGCATGCATGCACGAGAGAAAGTTAGTGGTACAATTATAAAGAGAAGACTATTGTGTGGGTGTAAAAGAATAGCTGAATAGGTGAGGTCACAATCAATGTAAAGTTGAATTCAAATATTTGAATAAGAGATCCTGATGTTTGAAACCCATGCATGCATGAATATAACAGAGATCTGCGTGGTGTGGTTTGGAAACGAGCATGTTGTAATGTATACACATTGAACAAGGTCAGACTGATTTGAATTTGAGATACCGATGGCAGACATCATTTGGCCACATCGCATCCGTGCATGGACACACTATTCTAATTGGAGATGATGGGCGGCTTTTGCATCACATATCTATATCTATACCCCTATATATATTATATTTTATATTTTTTTATATTGTGTGCGGGTAACTTTAACTTTGAAAGATGGTCGTTGGATGAGGCGAATCCGATGGTCCAAATATGCCAAATTTGAGCACTACTGGCCGTTGGATATCATCTAGATTCCACCAGATTTGGCCACATGTATAATCTAGAAGACTCCATGGTTGAACTTAAGCATAATGCACAAACATCAAAACACAAGCACTTCTTATTTGTTCTAGAATCTTCCATATCAGAATTGCCCAAATGTTTTTCTACATGATTTTCCATTATTTGTTTATACTTTATGTCTTACGACGCACAATTCCATGAATCTTAAAATAGATTAGCTTTCTTATAAAAACTAGATGATTTTGAATGAAATGAACTATAAGAATTAAATGAACATCTACATCATGCATATATGACTCAAAGCTTGCATGCTATAATGTGGTATTTATTCATAATTTGGATGCCAAATCTCATGCGTGCAATGCACGTGTACCTTACTCTAGTCTAAATGGTGTTTGTGTGTGTGTTGTGCGTGTTGAGGTGCAAATTGTCTTTTTTTTTGGTACACGGTAAGCGTGTTCTTCCGAAATTTCAAGCCGCGCCTTATTATGCCGAAAATTCAAGCTAGCGTCTCTGTCTATCGTGCTGCGAAACTCCCGCCTCTTCAACGCGCGCCTTGTTAGCCCGAAATATTTAAGATATATCTTTGTCTCGTTGTGCTCTGACAACTCCCTCCATCTCAACCCACGCCTTGCTATTCTGAAATTACAACGCGCACGAAAACTTCCACCACCTGTGAAATCCCGACACGCGAAATGCCCGTGGTACCCCTGAACCGAAAGAACCGCCTCAAATCGGTGGGGGTACTTTTGTAACTTACCCCACATTTCGAACAAGCGCGTCTCTAAGCCATGGTTCCCCACTGCCATCCCATCCGCCCACCCATTCGTACACCGAGGCCGCGAAAACCCGCGATGAAACCCCACACCCTGCTCTGTCCGCCACCCAGCCGGAGCCTCTTCCCCGATGACGTCGTCCACAGCAACACCTCGACGTCCCTCATTCACCGTACCGGATGAGGATCCGTCGTCGATCTCATCATCCCGCCGGTTCAGCCACCCCTTCCTCCACTTCCAAGGAGCTGCCCCGACGTTCCCCTCGTCTTTCACGCCACCTCCATTCCCACACCGCCATCTTCACCTGCAGCACCGGAAGAGCATCATCATCATCGTTTCCTCGGATGAAGTTGTGGCCTAATCAGTGCCACCAAAGAGGTTGTACACTAATCGCCGCATTTTCTTCTTGATTCGATCTCACAGTGCTGCCGGCGCTCGGTCTCGAGCCGACACGGCGCGGCTCCATCCACGGCGGCGTCGCTGGCCACTTCCTCCATGGCGTCGCTCCCTTGGCGGCGACGTCCACATCAGTAGGACCTGCTGCTGCTTTAGCTCTTGCTCGCGCTGCTGCTCTGCTCTTGCTCTCGGTCCCCTGCCTGGTCTGCTCTTGCTACTGCTCTTGCTCGCGTTGCTGCTCTCGCTCTTGCTCTTGCTTGCGATGCTCCTCCGATTTAGCTACACTTCACTCCGATGCCGTCGGGGTGAAGTAAGAACCAGCCGCAATGGGGAGGGGCTCGCCGGAGAGGTACCCCACTATCTATCTTAGGATTCAGGATGGTGGCGGTGCTCGCCGGCGGTGGCGGGGCGTTGGCGGGGCGGTGGCGTGGGGATCGCCGGAGAAAAAGCTCGGCATGGGGGGCCTAGAGGGATGGCCGGGGCGGCGGCGGACCGGCGGTCGGGAGTGTATTCGGGGCAGGCGGGGCGGCGCACCGCCGGCCGCGGGCGGCGGGGGGCTGCTGTTTGGCCGGGTCAGGGGGTGGAGGTTGAAGATGAACCGCAGGCCCTTGATTTCGTATCCAACGGCTACAAAATCGACTGACCAGAGATGAAAAAGTCAGTCGACCGACGTGTAGCCTCACCTTGCTAGTGTGTTCAGTTTCGACAGCAAAATTCAGTTTCGACAATTAAGTCAGTTTCGACAGTTAAATTCAGTTTCGATAGTTAAGTTCAAAGATGAGCGGCTGATGTATTTTACATCTAGCACTTTGTGGTTATGTATTTTACGTCATGTATTGGAGATGCTATTAGAATTCCACTCAGGTTAACGTTGTTCGTTGTCTCTCTTGTCCTGCTTCAACCTCGGCGTCGTACAACTCGTCGGAGCTGCTCCAACGACGAAACCCTCCATTACAGCGGAGCAGTACCTCGGGCTCCATCTCCAGACGCCTAAGATCTTCTTCCCCTCCTCCGACAGCCAAGTCAGCCGGAGCATCCTCACCGGCCAACCCAATCACGCTGAGATTGATATGGCTTCACCAAAGAGGTTGTACACTTGTTGCATCTCTTTTTTACTCTACATGTTATATATATATATATATATATATATATATATATATATATATATATATATATATATTGTCCACTGAGCACTCGTAGTAACGGGAAATATGATTATTTTATCCTACTATATGACAAGCAGTGAGGTACCATGCAACTTAGCTATCCGTGATGGACTCTCTTGAACGCCATCATTATTTATCTCTACGCGTTTGAGTTGTGCATTTGTCGATGGGCCTGGGAGTTGAGCTAGTATGGCAGTGGACTAGGTCCAAAGTAATAGAAGTAGCACAAAAAAAAATTTAGTTTAGGATTTTCCTTGCTCAAGCCTGCCTACTAGAATCGCCAGTGCTTGAAAGGAAAAGTGAATGAAAAACATCGGAATTGGAAAGTCTCCTATGGTACTACTTTTCATGAATTTGGTGCAAAGGAATGGGGCATAGGAAAACTGTAGGATTTGTTCCTTTAGTGTCTCCTTGAAAGAAAAACCATAGGAATTCTAATTTCCACTTCTCCTCCTTTTTATATTCCTATTCATCAAGCACAAGACTAAGAGATAGTAGCATAATAGCATTATAACCGTACATTTTCTTGTGGTTTGACTTAATCTCACCATGCTTTTTTGCATCTTGTGATCTTCCAATTGTTGTGAATCAAACACCCAGATTGGCAGAAATCATGTGTTTTTAAATTCTCTGTTTTGCACGTGCATTCCTATCCTATTCCTGTCTATTTCCTATCCCTGCATTGTTAGAATCCTCAAATTCAAACAAGTCCTTACTCAATTACTTCTGTTACAGATATGTGTCAAAGAAAACCTTGTGTGGTTTGTCCTGCTCCTGCGGCGCTGTGTTCCACCCCAGCTCAGCTGCTCCAATGACGGAAGGGTTCACCACAGCAGGAATCCACTCTCCAGACTGTCTTTCGCCGCCTCAGATCTTCTTCCCCGCCGCCGGCAGCCACGGCAACTGCATTACCATCATCAACTAAGCAGATGACCTTGAGGACTACACGGGCCCGCAAGAGAGGTCGCACTCTTCTGTGTCTGCTTACGTTATGCGTCGCTTAATATGATGACATGCTACATTATCGTCGTGTTCACCTATTAGGCTCCGAGTCAGGTCCAAACTAATGCTGAAACGTGAGTTTTTAAATGGTTGTGGGGTACATATTGGGGCAGCAATCAGTACTATTTGTCTACTATCTGGTTAATCTCCGGTGTCTACTGTGAGTTTCATGTTGGGTGCAAACAAACATTAAAGGAGCCATTATCTGTATTTTTTAACTAAAGCTATTATCTTCATGTTATCATTGGTTTTGGGTCTATCCACAGTTTGCTACCATCACTCTGGATTTGTGCATGCACTCCTTACATAATCTCACTATGTTTTATTCCTATGCATGCCAGTTATTGTACACAATGGAACTGATCATGTAGAGCAAAAGAGACGAGCCTTGCGTGGCAATGAAATTTCATGCAGACGTCGTTCCATGGTGGGCGCAAAGGCAGCCCCCCTCCACCCATTTCGGATCGTAATCAAGAGGAAGATAACTGTAATGAGGGGGATTCAGAAGGAGACCACTCCTATTTACCCCATGAGGTCTTAGCTCTAACTTGGCATGCTGATGTTGGTAATATCATGCATATGGTGCCTTGCATTGCTTACTGTATACATTAAAGATGTCATCTGCTTAGTTTAGACATGATTTGTGTCAATGCCATCTATTTAGTTTCTTTATCGTATATGTGAATCATGCAATGCCATCTTGTCTAGCCAGGCATCATATATGTGAATTTTGCAATACCACCCTGGTTAGCCAATCATCTTATATGTGAATTATATCATGCCATCATTTTTTATTACGTGTTAAATTTGTCAACAATTTTAGTACATTCAATTACTCTTCCTGTGCATCAGCCATTTGTCACGGTCATGGAAAAATCTGGAGTGGAAACAAGGTCTTCAGAGCAGACAATGCTATCTGACGAAGCGCATGTCTTGCTGGTTACCAATAGCTCCTCAGAGGAGGATTCAGAGACAGATGACCAGTCATATTCCCCCCCCCCCCGAGGTGCATGCCCTAAGTTGGCAGGGTTATGTTGCTCATATCGTGTGTATGGTATCTTGCATTGCTATGTCATTTGCTTAGTTTAGACATGCTTTGTGTGAATGCCACCTGTTTAGTGTCTAATTACCATATATGTGAATTATGCAATGCCATCTTGTTGCAAGACATTATATATGTGAATTATGCAATGTTATCTTGTTGCAAGGCATTATGTATGTGAATTATGCAATGCCATGCTGTTTAGGCAAGCGTCATATATGTGAATTATATCATGTCGTCCTTTTTTTTGTATTTCTCATTGCTTTTGTCGACAATGTTTGTATATTCAACTGCTCTTCCTGTGCATCAGCCATTTGAATTGGTGATGGAGAAATCTGGAGTGAAAACAAGGTCTTCAGAGCAGACAATGCTACCTGCTGAAGCAGATATCTTGTTGGTTACAGATAGATCTTTAGAGGAGGATTCAGAGGCAGATGACCAGTCCTATTATACCCCTGAGGTGTATGCTCAAACTTGGCAGGGTTATATTACTCATATAATGCATATGTTGTATTGCAATGCTTAGTTTTTACATCATATACACAATATTGAATGCCATCTCCTTAGTTGACACATCATATATGCGATTGCCCTCTGCTCACTTCCTTAGTATATAAATCATATATTTGAATTATGTCATGCCATGATGTTTACATAGACAGCATATATCTGAATTATGGCATGCCAACCCATTTTCTAAAGACATAATATAGTTATGTCATCTCATCCTGTTTACATAGTCATCATATTTAAATTATGTCATTCTATCCGTGAATTATATCATGTCGTCATGTTTCCATCGACGGCATGTTTGTAATTTATGGCATGCCAACCACTTTAATAGACACATCGTATAGTTATATCATGTCATCCTGTTTACGTAGTCATCATATTTTGAAGTATGTCATTCTATTCTGTTTAGTTAGCCATCATACATGTGAAATTGTGTCATGCTATCCTGTTTAATTAGCCATCATATATGTGAAATTATGTCCTGCTATTCTGTTTGCTTACACAACATAAATGTGAATTATTTCATGCCCTGTTTTCTTCCCTACTATCCATTGCACCTGTCTATCTTACAATGTATGTACATTCAAATTACTTTTCTTGTTTATCAGCCATTTCAATTGGAGGGAGTGATGGCAGTATCTGTGGGAGTAAAAACACGGTCTTCAGAAAAGATTGTGCTACCTGTCGATGCAGATAGAACCATGGTTGTACTTGCCCAAGAACCAGACCCACCACACATAACCCACACTCATGCAGATTGTACCCCTACCCAGTTGGATAGAGAGCCAGCTACACCCCTTATAACCCCAACCCCAGCAGATAGACACCCAGTTCCCGTTGACACAACACCGTCTCCACCACAGAGCACCCAAACACGAGCAGTTAGTAAGGCAACTGCAGTGCCCAAATCACGAGGACCACCACTCCGAACCCGAAGTCAACGCTTAAAGAAGAAGAAGAATTGTTCTCAAGTCAGGTTCCGTAGCTATGGTTCATACTACTTTGCTCTTGCATCACTGTATTTACTGATACCAACTAATTTCAAATTTGAAGGATGCAATTGAAACTCCAATGGCGCAACAGGTATGTTTTAAACCGGTTTCTTCAACGTGTTTGGCTGTTTGCTGTTGTAACTTGCTCTATGTTGATTTCAGTTTCAATTGAATAAACAGTTATGTTCTCATGCCATGCACATTACAAGTTTTGTTATTGTTGTGTAGTTTCCCACACTTATATTCTGTCTATGCTGCTTTGTCTTAAATAGATATGATTTGAACTGTATCTATCTTGATTTGGCAACATAAACTAGAATGATATAGACCATACAGTGACCATACTACATAGATATATGTTTGTTTCATGTTGTTATCCTGTCCACCTTACTACTGAACTGGTTTACCAAAATGAGTTTCATATACTACATTGTAAACCTGAGATGTGTTTGTTTGTTTCTCTTTTAGAACGCGGATAAAATATTGGAGAAGAGTACCCTGTTATGCAATGGTAAAGGAAATAATGCAGATAAGGTTCAACATAGTGAGACATCCCTGTTGGTCTCCAAGAAAGTTGATAAAAACTATATTGAAGACACTGAGACAACCCCAAAGTCCTGTCTTGATGTAGTGTTCGAGTTACTGGCTACCACTGCTGGCACCAGCTCTTTGAACTCATTGTCTGAATCAGTTCGGCTTCTTGAGTCTCAACTTCAAGTTGAAAGACATCGATCAGATGTTATGCGACAGGAAGCCGAAGGACTGAGTAAGTACCTGCAGAATTCAGATGCATACTTTTTGGTGCAATAGTAAGCGCTGGAGGACTTAAGCGCCAAACAAGAGAAAGTTAATAAGCTTGCTAAGCATCTTGCCAGCATTATGGGTACCCAGGATATTGTTTCTTGAGCTCTTCTGAAGTGGTTTCAGTTCTGTACTTGTTTTGCTGCGGCGTTTATATGTTGCTGTGTTCCCTATATTTGCACTGGTGGCGAACTTTGATGCCCAGTTGTCGGTGTACTAGAGTAGGGGTACCCTAGTATCCCGAACTTGTGCACGGGCAGTCGCAGCGCCCCGCGGCAAGGCTTTCCAGGTGACCGCCAAGGTCCTCCGTGGTTCCTTTGGAGCCATTCAAGAACAAAGTATTCAAGCCGAGAAGACAAGACCCCGGCAAGAGGAGCTTGCCGGGAAGGCCACTCGAGGCATAAGACCCCGGCAAGAGGAGCTTGCCGGGAAGGCCACTCAAGGCAAGTATTCAACTCAAGGCACAATACCCCGGCAAGAGGAGCTTGCCGGGAAGGCTAACCAAAGCATCTCAAGGAACTTGCCGCGACGCGCCACGCGTCCCGGCAAGGCCTGGCGAGCGACAAGCTTCCGGACGCGACAAGACAACGACCACGGCAAGGCGTTTGCCGCGACAAGCGACCACCCTGTACCTGCGCTCCAGCACACCCACCAACGTGTCACTCTGGGACCCTTCCAGGGGTACGTGGCGGGAGGCTGTGCAGCCAGGGGTACGCGGTGGCAAGCGGCGCTGACAAGATTGCCATCGTGGCGAACGGTGGCGCCCCTGACGGTCGCTTTTCTGCACTGTTTGGGCGACGCAGACGGGCATTTAATGCCCTTGTCCCCTGCCGTCAGGGTTAGGTATGATACACTGTACAAGTAGCTGTACCAACCGCAGCAACTTTACATTTTTACCCTTGCCTACGTTGCCACCTGTCGGTGACCCCTTGAGCATATAAAAGGAGGCCCATGCGCAACGTAGAGGGGGGACGAATAGAAGAACGCTCGGTCTCGTTAGCTGCTCGAGTGTACTGTAGCACCCAGCGCTCCCGAGCAAGAACACAATACAATCCACAAAGCAGCAGTAGGGTTTTACGCATCCGTGCGGCCCGAAGCTGGGTAAACCGCTCGTGTGCCTCGCCTCGATCTGCTCTTCGTGCGACCTCCGCCCCCCGCCGAACCGAAAAGGGGCTCCGTCCCCATAGGTGCTCGTGGAGTCAGTTTCCCCGACACCAGTGGATGTAATATGTGTAATAGCCATGATAGCCTAGTGTAAGTTGCTTGCTTATTTATTTCCTTGTTGTCTTGTTTATTTGTTTGCTTGTAGTCAGCGCAGTTATTTTCCTGCGGTTTGCTAGTGGCTGCAATAACCTATTTTTTAAAACTAGGCCACAATAACCATGGGCTAATATTTACTATAGTGACACTGGGCCTCCTACGGGCCGTAGAAACAGTGGGCCTCCTACGGGCCGTAGAAACAGTGGGCCTTCTATGGGCCGTAGAAATACTAGGCCTTCTACGGGCCGTAGAAACAATGGGCCTTCTACGGGTCGTATCATCAATGGGCCTTATACGGGTCGTATGATCGATTGGCCAAACATGGGCCAATAACAAGCCGCATTATGGCCGTAAACAGGCTAGAGTTGGAATCGTCCATTCATGGGCCAACCATAACGGGCCATCGTTAATAGGCCGTATTTGATGACGCTATGAAAACGGCCCAACGAATTAACGGACCACAAACAGGCCGACTGTAACCATGGGCTGAATTTGGCCCACAAGCAAAAAATGACAGTAACGGGCCGTAAGTAAACGAATGCTGGAAATGAGCCCAAGAGTAAATGGGCTCCGAGAAGGCCGAAAGATAACATGGGCTGGAAACGGCCCAACGGAATAACGGGCCGTTAATGGGTATAAAGTTATACATTGTTGATTACGGGCCAGTTTCACCACGGGCCATTAACGGGTGTAAAGTGATACACTGTTCATTACGGGCCAGTTTCACCACGGGCCGTTAATAGGCCAAGAGTTACATAGGGCCTCATATGGGCTGAAAGACGTCATGGGCCATACATGGGCCAGAAGTGAAAATGGGCTGGAATCATATTGGATGGCCCAGATGACGCTACTGGGCCTAATTCGGATAGGGCGTAACGGGCCTTGGGTTAGCGGGCTGTACATGGGCTATATTCGAACAGGCCGTTAACAAGCTTTCCATGGGCCGGCCCGCCAGCTTTTGACCAAGTCAAACGGGCCGGCCTTTTCACAGGAATGGGCCTCTGTTGGGCCGTGCCATGTGTCGACGTATCATAGGCGCCTTCCGTCCAATGAGTGGTTGACATCTGTCCCAACGATGAGCCGACACGTGTTTCCTCCAGCCAATGATGATTTTACACGTGCAAAATCCCCATTGGTCGGGGCTATTAACATGTTATCGGATTCAAAACCCGACCCGATAGCTTAACGGCGTTCCGTTACGGTGGATGCCACGTGTCGGTCACCCTTGACGAAAGCACTTCTGTGACGCGCGATTTATCGTCATGGAAGTAGACACTTCCGTGATGATAATTTTGGTAATGTCATGGAACACTTCTACGACAGCACAGGTATGACTATCTTGATTCTGTCATAAATTTTTCATGGATGTACATGCATGACAAAAAACGCGACCTACTGTGACAAACACGTATCATCACGGAAGTGTATTTTTTTTGTAGTGTATGTTCATGATTTGCTTATGGTGGGTGGCGTGAGTGACAGAAGCATAGACCCGAGTAAGTAGGTTGTTTGCGTATGGGATAAAGAGGACTTGATACTTTAATGCTATGGTTGGGTTTTACCTTAATGATCTTTAGTAGTTGCAGATGCTTGCTAGAGTTCCAATAGTAAGTGCATATGATCCAAGTAGAGAAAGTATGTTAGCTTATGCCTCTCCCTCAAATAAAATTGCAATAATGATTACCGGTCTAGTTATCGATTGCCTAGGGACAAATAACTTTCTCGTGACAAAAAGCTCTCTACTAAAACTAATTTAGTTGTGTCTTCATCTAAACAGCCCCTAGCTTTTCTTTACTCGCTCTTTATTTTCTTGCAACCTATCCAAAAACACCTACAAAGTACTTCTAGTTTCATACTTGTTCTAGGTAAGGCGAACGTCAAGCGTGCGTAAAGTTGTATCGGTGGTCGATAGAACTTGAGGGAATATTTGTTCCACCTTTAGCTCATCGTTGGGTTCGACACTCTTACTTATCGAAAGAGGCTACAATTGATCCCCTATACTTGTGGGTTATCACTTCTCTCAAGAAAAATAGCAAATTGTGGGTAAACAAATTACTGTTGGGCAACTGATAGAAATTTAAATACTCATGGCGATATCCAGGCAATGATCATTACATAGGCATCTGAAAGTGCAACTATCCCTGGGTGGTTTTGGTAATTCCTAACAACATATAGCTCATTGAGCTAACATTATTCCAAGATTAATATTTCAGGAAAAGCTCAATGGATGGCATGGCATGGATGAGGAAAGTGGATCCCTCAAAATTATAAGGACAAAAGATTGGCTCAAGCTTCAAGATCAAGACTCTACATTTTATATATTTTAGTGATCCAAGATCACATTGAGTCTATAGGAAAAGCCAATACTATCAAGGAGGGATGAGGTGTTGTTTAATGAGCCTTTTGCTTCATGTGCTTAGTGATATGCTCCAAAACCCTCAACAATCTTCCCACATCCACATATGACCTAAACCAAAATTCAAAGTCGGCCCCACCGATTCTTTCTATCCGGCACCACCGAGTTTCAAATGTCATAGCCACTGCCACAAACCCTAGGCAAATCGGTTTCACCGATAGGGATCTCGGTCTCCTCAAGATGGGATTGCAATTTCTCCGTTTCCCTTCGTAACGTTTCGGTCTAACTGAAGTGAGCGATCGGTCCCACCGAGATTGCAATGTAAACTCTCTGTTTCCCTTTCGTAACATTTCGGTCTCACCGAAAAGAGCGAACCGGTCCCACCGAGTTTACCTGACCAACTCTCTGGTTAGCTTATTACCAAAATCGGTCCCACCGAGTTTGTGTAATCGGTCACACCGAGATTACGTTATGCCCGAACCCTAACCATATCGGTCCTACCGAGTTGCATCTCAGTCCCACCGAAAATCCTAACGGTCACTAGGTTTGCTGAATCGGTCCGACCGAGTTTAACCATTCGGTCTCACCGAGTTTGGCAGATTGTGTGTAACCGTTAGATTTCGTGTGGAGGCTATATATACCCATCCACCCACTCTTCATTCGTGGAGAAAGCCATCAAAACACATCTACACTTCCAATACTCATGTTCTGAGAGAGAACCACCTACACTTGTGTTGAGGTCAAGATATTCCATTCCTACCATATGAATCTTGATCTCTAGCCTTCCCCAAGTTGCTTTCCACTCAAATCTTCTTTCCACCAAATCCAAATCCTGTGAGAGAGAGTTGAATGTTGGGGAGACTATCATTTGAAGCACAAGAGCAAGGAGTTCATCATCAACACACCATTTGTTACTTCTTGGAGAGTGGTGTCTCCTAGATTGGCTAGGTGTCACTTGGGAGCCTCCGACAAGATTGTGGAGTTGAACCAAGGAGTTTGTAAGGGCAAGGAGATCACCTACTTCGTGAAGATCTACCGCTAGTGAGGCAAGTCCCTCGTGGGCGACGGCCATGATGGAATAGACAAGGTTGCTTCTTTGTGGACCCTTCGTGGGTGGAGCCCTCCATGGACTCGCGCAACCGTTACCCTCCGTGGGTTGAAGTCTCCATCAACGTGGATGTACGAGAGCACCACCTATCAGAACCATGCCAAAAACATCCGTGTCTCCAATTGCGTTTGAATCCTCCAAACCCTTCCCTTTACATTCTTGCAAGTTGCATGCTTTACTTTCCGCTGCTCATATACTCTTTTGCATGCTTGCTTGAATTGTGTGGAGATTGCTTGACTTGTGCTAAGATAGCTAAAATCTGCCAAGAACTAAAATTGAGAAAAGGCTAGATTTTTTATTTGGTCAAGTAGTCTAATCACCCCCCCCCCCTCTAGACATACTTCCGATCCTACAAGTGGTATCAGAGCTTTGGTCTCCATTTGCTTTGATTTCCATAGCTTTTGGTGGTCATAGCCTTGGTTTCACAACCTAGGAGAGTATGGCGTCTAGCGAGGGAAATTACCACCGTAGAGGTCCTTACTTTGATGGAACTAATTTTGCTAGTTGAAAGCATAAGATGAAAATGCATATTCTTGGACATAACCCCGCCGTTTGGGCTATCGTGTGTGTTGGCTTGCAAGGTGACTTCTTCGATGGGAAAGTACCAAACCGTGAAGCTACCGCGGAAGAGTTGAAGATGCTGCAATACAACGCTCAAGCTTGCGATATCCTCTTCAACGGATTGTGCCCCGAAGAATTCAACAGAATCAACCGTCTTGAGAATGCAAAGGAAATTTGGGATACTTTGATTGATATGCACGAAGGTACCGACTCCGTCAAGGAATCCAAATTGGATGTGCTTCAAAGTCAACTTGACAAGTTCAAAATGAAGGATGGTGAAGGTGTCGCTGAAATGTACTCTAGGCTTGCTCTTATCACAAATGAGATTTGCTGGCTTAGGGAGTGAAGAGATGACCGATAGATTCATCATCAAGAAGATCCTAAGAGCCTTGGATGGAAAAGTATGATACCGTGTGCACATTGATCCAAATGATGCCCAATTACAAAGATCTCAAGCCAACGGAAGTCATTGGAAGAATTGTTTCTCATGAGATGTCACTCAAGGATAAAGAGGAACTTCACAACAAATCAAGTGGTGCTTACAAAGCCTCATCTGAAGCTCCCACATCATCAAGTGAGAAACAAACCTTCAATGAAGAATTGAGATTAATGGTGAAGAACTTCAACAAGTTCTACAAGAGTAGAAGCAAAGATAGAAGCTCTAAGTCAAGGTCCTACAATGACAAAAGATCTTCTAGTCGAGAGCGACATTGCTACAATTGTGGAAGGCCCGGACACTATTCCAATGAGTGTACGGCTCCCTACAAGAGAAGAGAAGATTCTCCCAAGAGAAGAAGTAGAAGAGAAGAATCACCATCTAGAGAAAGAAGGAGTAGAGATGATCGTTATGAACGAAGATACTCACGGAGAAGAAAGGATTCGGAAAGAAAGGACAAGTCATCAAGGATCTACACAAAACAAAGACATCAAGCTCATGTTAGTGAATGGGTATCCGGCTCCGACTCCGACAACCACTCCGAGAGAAGCTATCACTCCGATTCCGAATATACTCAAGATGAAGGTGTTGCCGGTCTAGCACTTGTGTCAACCAACTCCTACGACATATTTGATTCACCAAATGGAGGAGTTGGAACATGCTTCATGGCTAAAGGCCCAAAGGTATCACATCCCGAGTATGTTGATTTCAATAGTGATGAAGATGACTTGTTAGGTGATGATGATTTACTTGTTGACAACTCTAGTGATGAATATTATGATGAAACGTCAATTAATCATGCTAATCAAGATAAAACGAATGACAATGATAAGGAGAATATTGAGTCTCTAACTAAAGAACTAAACACTCTTAAGTTAGCTCATGAAACTATCTTAGGAGATCATCGAGAACTTTTAAGGGCGCATGAGAAATTACGCTTTGAAAAGCTCAACCTTGAGCAAGAGCATGAGTTCTTAAAAGCAATCAATGATGATCTTTGTAAGAAAAATTCTTCTTACATTGCCAAGCGTTTACTTTTCTCCACTTACATGCCTCAAGTCAAGTCTAATAACAAGAACAAGAAAGATTATTCCTCTAGTAGTAACAATGATCATGCTAAATCCAATATTGTTGCTTCTAGTAGTTCTCTTGATTCCACTAATGATTCTCTTAGCCAAGTTACACTTGAGCAAGAAAATAGCTTATTGAAGGGAATTATAGAGAAAGGAGTTTACAAGAGCCTTGCCGGAAGTAAGCAATTCGAGGAAATTGTACGCAAGCAAGGAAGGCACCGGAAGAATCAAGGTGTTGGTTTTGAACGAAAGTTCAATGCCAATGGAGTTGAGTGGGAATAAGATCAATACCCCAAGACGAATTTTGTTCCTCAACAAGAGAAGTATGATCCCACTTCTTTCAAAGGGACACAAGCTCAAGATGATCTTCCACCACAAGACTAGAAGCAAAAAGGCAAGGACAAGCTTCAAGAGGAAATTGATGCATTTAAAGAAGCTCCTAAGACCTTAGTCAAGTGGATTCCCAAGACTACTTCAAGTTCCACTTCATCAAGTACAACTACAACACCAAGGATTCCCATCAAGATGGTGTGGATCCAAAAGAAGAAGAACTAGAGAGTTCTTGAGGGTGACTCCGCCAACATACTTCACTCTCATCATTTTGGCAAGAACAAGTGCAATCAACTTCCACATCTTGCACTAGTTCAAGGAGTCACAAACCCTCTTGTTGGTAAGACAAGGGACAAGGTAATCTAAAAGCTTTCATAGACATCATCTTGTGTGTGCATCACTCTATGTCTATGGATATCCTTGTTTGTTCCTTGTGGGACTAACCCATGTAGGTATTGAAAGTGCAACTCACTCCAATGGATAGCTCCAAATGATCTACATCGACATTGAGCATCCACATCTTCAACATCTACACGAAGTCATCATCGACAAAACCCAAGGTTAGTTCATCCCTCTTAGGGGGGATATCACATCTAGGGGGAGCTTTACTCTAATTGAGCTAAAGCAACTCTAATGGTGTGAACACAACAATGCTTTATGTAAAAGTGGTAACCCCACTTGTGCTTAAACGATGAGTATGACCTATGATCAAATGTTCTCATTTGACTCCTAAGTCAATATACTCATATATAGATGACCTAGTCATCGCCAATTGCTTGATAGATGCTAGAATTGGTTGTGCATGCTTTGCCACATATTTCAATTACCATTTTATTGTGTGAGCATGTTGATTGCATATTTTACTCATTCGAGGACATCCACTTGTTGTTTTGATTGATTGGTCTTCTTTTCTTTTGCCAAGTGGATGGACAAGAATGCCTAAGAACCCTCTCTAGCTATCTATGCTTTTCTCGTCTCAAACTCTATTCATGCTACATCACAAAATTTGATCAAGTCAGATTCAAACCACTCTGTGTGAGGAGCACTCGGAGTTCCCGATTTGTCATAGACTTAAACTTCCAAAACTTCTTTGTGCTTTTCGGTCTGACCAATTCCTCCATTTCGGTCATACCGAGATCACTAAGTCGATCTAGGTTTTCACCTCGGTGCAACCGACTTGAACTTTTCGGTCACACCGAGTTGCTATAACTGTCAACAGTTATGCATCTCGGTTCCACCGAGTTGTTCCACTCGGTCACACCGACAGGGTCGGGCTATATATACTCACGGGCAAAATTTTGGAAATTTCTCCGAAACCTCTTCACCCGCGCATAGCTCGCTCTGCCTACTGGGTCTCCGGATCGTCTTCCTCGTCACCAGCCGCCTCCTGTCGCTGGTCTCCGCCGCCGTCAACGGATTTCGTCTCCACCGTTGCCGCCGTAGCGAGTTCACCGCCGAACTAGGGTATGGACTCGATCACAATGCTATCCCCGTCTGATTCCTAGCACATTGTGTTCATTATAATTCTTGTTACAATTGAAATACTTCTATCCAGTCAAAACAATCCTTAGAATAGATGCGATTTGAAACTTTAGGTTTAGGTTTCCGCCAAAACCATCTCAGACCCACCGGGTTGCGGAACTCGGTTCCACCGATTTGGCCACGGCCATTGCACATGTGGTTCTCGGTCTAACGAAGAATTGCAAATCGGTGTGACCGAGTTCAGGACTTTGTGAAACCCTAGCAGTCTCGGTGCCACCGAACTGTGACTCGGTCTGACCAAGTTCACTAGTTTTGGTTCCAAAAGCTGCTTCGGTATCACCGAGTTTGCAAATCGGTTGATCCGAAATGCTTTCTGTGGAAAACCAAAACTAAGTTTTTGACTCATTCTTTTGCAAAAAATCTCTGCATTTTGTGATGCTCATCCACTCTATCTCATCTAAAATCTATTCACAGGGGCTGCATCATCAAAGCCCAAAGAAGCACCCAAAACTGCTGCTAAGTCTACTGCTCCAGCTCCAAAGCCAAAACCTAAGAGGAACACTAGGAACATATATGCTGCTGAGAAGAACAAGGCCCCAGTGCCTGGTGTTGCTGTTGAAGAACAAGAAGAAGGACAAGTTCTCAGGAAGCTCAAGCCCAAGATTCCAGACCACAACGATGCTCATCCTGTGGATGAGGACATGAAAATCAGGAGAGATTCAGGGCTGAGGAAATGGAGAGAGGCATATCCATATGCTTCAAGGAGAAGAACTGCTGTTGATTACAGATTCCACACCAAGGAACAGCAAGACTTCTATGAGACAGTGCTGCTGGACAAGAAACCCATAGTGTGTGACATGAGATGGGTTGACTGGGAGTATATCAAGGAGAATGAAGAACACTATCCTGGAGTGCTTGAAAGCTTCAAAGCTTGTGGAGTTGCAGACTTTGTTGGGCAGAAGCTCACAAAGTGGAATGAGGAGCTCATAACGCAATTCTACTCCACAGCACATTTCTATCCAGATGGCAGGATAGTATGGATGATTGAAGGCACTAGATATCAATCTACAGTTGCAGAATGGGCTCAGTTGATCAATGCCCCCGAAGAGCAAGAAAATGACTTGGATGTCTATGCCAAGAAGAAGATGGATCACAATTCCATGTCAAACATGTACAAGGAGATCCCAGACAAAGCTCTTGGAACTTTCAAGTTTGGGTCAGTTCACTTCCTTCTGTCAGGGCTGCCTACAATCAACTGGATTCTAAGGCACACTCTCTTGCCCAAGTCAGGTGATCACAAAATGATCAGAGGCCATGCAATAAACTTGCTTCACATATTTGATGTGCCACAGAAGTTCAAGGTAATGAGCCTCATAGTTGAGACCATCAAGAGGACAGCAGCTGATCAAAAGAGGAGTTCTGGATATGCCCCACAAATTCAGGAGTTGATTAACTCGAAGATGGGCACAGGCACATATCTGTTGGATAAGGAACACCTGCCCATCCATCTAGATTTTGAGGACAATCAAGTTGTGATGAATGAGAATGAACCATCATCTGCACAAGCTCAAGCAAAGAAGGAGAAGGCAAAGATGGAGAAAGCTGCCAGGATGCCAACTCAAGAGGAGGCATCTGAGTACTTTTTGAAGAACAAGCAGGAGCAGCTCGGTTACCTGATAGCATCAACTCTGCGAATTGAGAAAGGACTGGCCACCCTGACTCGAAACCAAGAGAGCCTGGAAAGAATCATGGAACAAAAGTTCTATGACCTAGATGTGAAAGTAACTGAGATTCAGTCTGCTGTGGAGCAACTACAGGATGATATGCAGGAGAGGAAGGGCAAGACCACAACTGATGCATTTGCCAGAGTGCCTAGAGCTCAGAGATCATCTGCAGTGCCAGTTCCTGACACCAGAGCTACTACTTCTGCACCAGCTATAGCCTCAGTTCCACCAGCTCCAGCTCCTACCCCAGCAGCTCCAACTACTTCTACTGAAGCTTTCGTCCTTGGCGTCATCCGGACTCCACCACCTGAAGACCAAGCCTGAGAGTCGTTTTAGTGCTATGCATTTTATATGAACTTTTTGGTAACTTGTTGCCAAAGGGGGAGAAAAATGTATAGATCATAGGCTTCGATAGAGAGAGAGAGAGAGAGTTTGCATTTGTTCTCTCTTGTCTTCTTGGTTGAACTTTATTTGCTTTTGAGTGCTTGAGATACTATGCTTTTATCTGTGAGACATTGATGATCATGTGTTTGATCATAAGCTACACTTATGCTTGTTGGATGATATTATCTTACTTATCCTTACATGATCATTCACTTTGCTTGGTGATGAGTGCATATATTTTATCCTTATTATTTTGAGCGCTCCACCAAGATGTATGTGACATGGAAGAGTAACCCATGATCCTAACTCATTGTGCATTTGCAGTCCAAAGCAAATCTTAAAATATGCACAAATTTAGGGGGAGCTCTTGCTTATCACATACTTCTCAAAGCGACGATATCTTTCACTCTTATTATCATTTGTCGAAGCTTTGATCTATATGTTGTCATCAATTACCAAAAAGGGGGAGATTGAAAGTGCAACTATCCCTGGGTGGTTTTGGTAATTCCTAACAACATATAGCTCATTGAGCTAACATTATTCCAAGATTAATATTTCAGGAAAAGCTCAATGGATGGCATGGCATGGATGAGGAAAGTGAATCCCTCAAAATTATAAGGACAAAAGATTGGCTCAAGCTTCAAGATCAAGACTCTACATTTTATATATTTTAGTGATCCAAGATCACATTGAGTCTATAGGAAAAGCCAATACTATCAAGGAGGGATGAGCTGTTGTTTAATGAGCCTTTTGCTTCATGTGCTTAGTGATATGCTCCAAAACCCTCAACTATCTTCCCACATCCACATATGACCTAAACCAAAATTAAAACTCGGCCCCACCAATTATTTCTATCCGGCACCACCGAGTTTCAAATGGCATAGCCACTGCCACAAACCCTAGGCAAATCGGTTTCACCGATAGGAATCTCAATCTCACCGAGATGGGATTGCAATTCTTTGTTTCCCTTCGTAACGTTTCGGTCTAACTGAAGTGAGCGATCGGTCCCACCGAGATTCCAATGTAAACTCTCTGTTTCCCTTTCGTAACATTTTGGTCTCACCGAAAAGAGCGAACCGGTCCCACCGAGTTTACCTGACCAACTCTCTGGTTAGCTTATTACCAAAATCGGTCCCACCGAGTTTGTGTAATCGGTCACACCGAGATTACGTTATGCCCGAACCCTAACCATATCGGTCCTACCGAGTTGCATCTCAGTCCCACCGAAAATCCTAATGGTCACTAGGTTTGCTGAATCGGTCCGGCCGAGTTTAACCATTCCGTCTCACCGAGTTTGGCATATTGTGTGTAACCGTTAGATTTTGTGTGGAGGCTATATATACCCATCCACCCACTCTTCATTCGTGGAGAAAGCCATCAGAACACATCTACACTTCCAATACTCATGTTCTGAGAGAGAACCACCTACACTTGTGTTGAGGTCAAGATATTCCATTCCTACCATATGAATCTTGATCTCTAGCCTTCCCCAAGTTGCTTTCCACTCAAATCTTCTTTCCACCAAATCCAAATCCTGTGAGAGAGAGTTGAGTGTTGGGGAGACTATCATTTGAAGCACAAGAGTAAGGAGTTCATCATCAACACACCATTTGTTACTTCTTGGAGAGTGGTGTCTCCTAGATTGGCTAGGTGTCACTTGGGAGCCTCCGACAAGATTGTGGAGTTGAACCAAGGAGTTTGTAAGGGCAAGGAGATCACCTACTTCGTGAAGATCTACCGCTAGTGAGGCAAGTCCCTCGTGGGCGACGGCCATGATGGAATAGACAAGGTTGCTTCTTCGTGGACCCTTCGTGGGTGGAGCCCTCCGTGGACTCGCGCAACCGTTACCCTCCGTGGGTTAAAGTCTCCATCAACGTGGATGTACGATAGCACCACCTATCGGAACCACGCCAAAAGCATTCGTGTCTCCAATTGCGTTTGAATCCTCCAAACCCTTCCCTTTACATTCTTGCAAGTTGCATGCTTTACTTTCCGCTGCTCATATACTCTTTTGCATGCTTGCTTGAATTGTGTGGAGATTGCTTGACTTGTGCTAAGATAGCTAAAATCTGCCAAGAACTAAAATTGAGAAAAGGCTAGATTTTTTATTTGGTCAAGTAGTCTAATCACCCCCCCCCCTCTAGACATACTTCCGATCCTACAGCATCACATCCAAGATTAGTAGACCGACTCCTGCCTGCATCTACTACTATTACTCCACATATCGACCGATATCCAGCATGCATCTAGTGTATTAAGTTCATGGAGAAACGGAGTAATGCAATAAGAACGATGACATGATGTAGACAAGATCTATCTATGTAGAGATAGACCCCATCGTTTTATCCTTAGTAGCAACAATACATACGTGTCGGTTCCCTTCTATCACTGGAATCAAGCATCGTAAGATCGAACCCACTACAAAGCACCTCTTCCCATTGCAAGATAAATAGATCAAGTTGGCTAAATAAAACCCAAATATCGGAGAATAAATACGAGGCTATAAGAGATCATGCATAAAAGAGATCAAAGAAACTCAAATACTTTCATGGATATAAAAAGATAGACCTGATTATAAACTCAAAGTTCATTGATTCCAACAAACACACCGCAAAAGTGTTACATCATATGGATCTCCAAGAGACCATGGTATTGAGAATTCAGAGAGAGAGAGAGAGAGAGAGAGAGAGAGAGAGAGAGAGGAAGCCATCTAGCTACTAACTACGGACCCGAAGGTATACAAAGGACTACTCACGCATCATCGGAGAGGCACCAATGGAGGTGGTGAACCCCATCTGAGATGGTGTCTAGATTGGATCTGGTGGTTCTGGACTCTGCGTTGGCTGGATGAATATTTCGTCAACTCCCCTAGGGTTTCGGGAATATTGGGGTATTTATAGAGCAAAGAGGCGCTCCGGGGGGCACCCGAGGTGGGCACAACCCACCAGGGTGCGCCTGGGCCTCCTGGCGCACCCTGGTGGGTTGTGCTCTCCTCGGAGCACCCCCAAGCACAGCCAGGGCCCATTACGTGTCTTCTGGTCCATAAAAAATCTCCATAAAGTTTCATGCCATTTGTACTCCGTTTGGTATTGATTTTCTGTGATGTAAGAAACACGGAAAAACAGCAACTGGCACTTGGCACTATGTTAATAGGTTAGTACCAAAAATGACTATAAAATGATTATAAAACATCCAAGATTATAATGTAATAGCATGGAACAATCAAAAATTATTACGTTGGATATGTATCAAGCCGCCATGAGCTCCCCCATGTCATTGCAGTGGCGTTTGAGCCGCCCCAGTTTCTTCTTAAGGGGAAGGAAACGGCAATTCTTCTCCAACATCAGGACTGCTGAACCGGCGTTGATACTGTCTGATGAGTGTATAACGGCTGAGATCCGGCGCACCCAATTGGTTGTTGACTCGCCCTCACATTGGATGCAAGAGTCTAAATCCAGAATCGACATAGGCTGCTTGCATGTGTCTTTAAAATTTTGAATAAAACGCGTCTTCAATTTTGCCCATGACCTGATGGAGTTAGCGGGCAACCCTTTCAACCAAGTACGAGCCGGCCCATCTAACATCATGGTGAAATATAGCACACACAGCATCACTAACATCCAACATCTCCATGGCCATCTCATAGCTCTTAATCCAGGCTTCCGGGGGCTGATCCGCAGTGTAGTTTGGCACCTTGCGGGGGCCCTTGAAATCCTTATGCAAGCGCTCATTGCGTAGAGCCATCACTAAACATGGCACACCCAAGGTTCTAGACGTCACTCCTACCTCCACAGACGCTGATGGATAAACTAGAGATTGCTGTTGAGCCGCTAGCTGAGCCGCTAGCTCAGCCTCCCAACGCGCCCTGCCCTGATCCACCAATGCCTGAGCATCGACACCACCACACGACGGGTCAGGCCTGCGAGGCTGGTTATGGTGTTGCTCACTGCTTGAAACTATTGGCGAGTCAATATGCCTACTATAACTCCAGCTCGGACGAGGGGTCGAGTGAATCCTTTCGCGGTTGTATGAATAAGCCGCTTATTGAGCCACTGTTGTCTGAATAAGTTCTTTGGCCCTCCGCATCTCCGTCGCGGCTCGAAACTCGCCTTCCACCGAGAGAGCCACCAATCGTGACACTGCAGCAATCATGTTATCTAGAGGGTTGGAATAATGGCCGGGCGGTGTCGAACATGCTGAGGCGGAGTCACATTTAAACGAGGCGGGTCCATAGCACGCGGCTGAACCGGCACTCCGGTCATGGGCGTTTCAACGGCTCGGTTCACCATGGGCGGGTCACTGGTCCCTGCCCCAGGCGTGTTAAAAAGGTTTCTCGCATCATACTCCAGAGGTAAGAGACTCTAGTGCCTCCTCCTCATAACAGCGTTTGAAGCGTTCTGATCCAAAGTGAGCCGGAACGACTCGGCCTATAACCGCTGTGATTGCACGTCTAAGGCGGCTCGCTAGTCGCCATCCTAGCGTTTTTAGCAGCAAGTTCTTCTTTGGCTTGAGTTATCTCATCACGCAGTTTCGCGACATCCACTTTATGTTGTTCTTGAGTCTCTGAGGTTACCTTTGCCCCCATTAAAGTCGCCAAAGCATCCAACAGCTCAGTCAAAACCTAAGTCGGCGGGCGTGCAGAGCTGCTAGCACCAACCGTCGGCACAGCCGTTGAGTTGGAAGTCGTAGCCGCAGCGGTCGTTGAACCGAGCAACGGTTGTGTACCAGCCATGTAGATTGCAACCCTGTTCGATGGCTCATAGGGGTCTGGAATACTGTCACCATCGGAACATCCCCCAAGCGTGTCGTCCTGCAGTTGATACATTGAATTGATTTCACCAGTTGAAGACTCGCCATCAGAGCAGATCACCATCTCTCCCCTGGACATAGATCCTTCCTCAAATTCCGCCCCATGGATGAAACCAATAAAGGCATGCTTCACGGCATCTTGAACTTTGATGGGTCATGCACGCTAAGCCATCTCGATGATGTCGGTGCAGGTATCCGGCTCAGGGCCAGACTCGCCGATCTTTCCGATGAAGACGTGGATTCCACCGAAGGGGACCCCGTACCCATACTCAATTGAGCCGGCCTCGAGGCCCTAGCCAGCGATGTCGATGTAGAGCTTGCCGCGGTGACTCTTGGTCATCCGGCCCACGGCGTATCCCTTGATCCCTGTGAAGCTGCCCCTTAAGAACTCGAAACCACCGTGTGCTGGCCCCACGGTGGGCGCCATCTGTCGTGGACTTAACACGGCAGATGCCCTAGCAAAAGGACTTAGAGGTGGAGCCATCACAACATAGTTAGCTTGAAGGGGTTAAATGGGACAAAGGACATGGAGGGTTTACCCATGTTCGGCCCCTCTCAATGAGGTAAAAGCCTACTCCTACTTTAGGTTGTATTGCTTGGGTTTCAATGACCAGGGAGCAAATACGCTTGACCTAGCCCTTGATTGATTGTTACTTGAGTTAACCAGTCGCTGGGTCACCCCTTTATATACATAGGCAGATGCCCGGCGGCTTACAGAGTCCCGGCCGACTCATACACAACGTGTCCGGCTCGATGACTAACTAAGCTTGCCTTACAATATAAGTTACACATATGGCGGTTCATCCTCTTGGGCCTCAAGTCGCCTCTGGGTCTTGATCCTTCAATAGGCTTGCTTCATGACCCACCATCTTCATCTCTAAGTCGCCAGTGGCATGACCCGGCCCCTCCTGGGCGGGTTATACCCAGTAGCTACATCCCCAACAAGTCCCTTTGCAGTAGAAGCACTCAGTTTCAGACTTGGGTCCAAACTTGGGCTTCTTCCCTGGAGTGGCAACTTGCTTGCCATTCTTCTTGAAGTTCCCCTTCTTTCCCTTGCCTTTTTTCTTGAAACTAGTGGTCTTGTTAACCATCAACACTTGATGCTCTTTCTTGATTTCTACCTCCGCAGCATTGAGCATAGCGAAGAGCTCGGGAATCGTCTTATCCATCCCTTGCATATTATAGTTCATCACAAAGCCTTTATAGCTTGGTGGCAGTGATTGAAGAACTCTGTCAATAACACTATCATCCGGAAGATTAACTCCCAGCTGAGTCAAGTGGTTGTGATACCCAGACATTCTGAGTATGAGTTCATTGACAGAAATGTTCTCCTCCATCTTGCAGCTATAGAACTTGTTGGAGACTTCATATCTCTCAACTCAGGCTATTAACTTCAATTCCTGGAACATCTCATACGGTCCATGATGTTCAAAACGTCTTTGAAGTCCTGATTCTAAGCCATAAAGCATGGCACACTGAACTATAGATTAGTAATCAGACCATGTCTACCAGACGTTCAAAGCGTCTACATTAGCGGGAGGGGGCTTGTCACCTGGCGGTGCATCAAGGACATAATTCTTCTGTGCAGCAATGAGGATAATCCTCAAGTTATGGACCCAGTCCATGTAGTTGCTACCATCATCTTTCAACTTAGCTTTCTCTAGGGACTCATTAAAATTCAATGGAACAATAGCAGGGCCATCTATCTACAACAACATAGACATGCAAAATACTATCAGGTACTAAGTTCATGATAAATTAAAGTTCAATTAATCAAATTACTAAAGAACTCCCACTTAGATAGACATCCCTCTAATCATCTAAGTGATAACGTGATCCATATCAACTAAACCATGTTCGATCATCACGTGAGATGGAGTAGTTTTCAATGGTGAACATCACTATGTTGATCATATCTACTATATGATCCATGCTCGAACTTTCAGTCTCGGTGTTCCGAGGCCATATCTGCATATGCTAGGCTCGTCAAGTTTAACCCAAGTATTTTGCGTGTGCAAAACTGGCTTGTACCCGTTGTATGTGAACGTAGAGCTTATCACACCCGATCATCACGTGGTGTCTTGGCATGATGAACTTTCGCAACGGTGCATACTCAGGGAGAACACTGATACCTTGAAATTAAGTGAGAGATCATCTTATAATGCTACCGTTGATCTAAGAAAAATAAGATGCATAAAATATAAACATCACATGCAATCAATATAAGTGATATGATATGGTCATCATCATCTTGTGCCTTTGATCTCCATCTTCAAAGCACCGTCATGATCTCCATCGTCATTGGCTTGACACCTTGATCTTCATCGTAGCGTCGTTGTCGTCTCGCCAACTATTGCTTCTACAACTATCGCTAATGCATAGTGATAAAGTAAAGCAATTACATGGCGATTGCATTTCATACAGTAAAGCGACAACCATAAGGCTCCTTCCAGTTGCCGATAACTTTTACAAAACATGATCATCTCATACAACAACATATATCACATCATGTATTGACCATATCACATCACAACATGCCCTGCAAAAACAAGTTAGGCGTCCTGTACTTTGTTGTTGCAAGTTTTACGTGGCTGCTATGGGCTTCTAGTAAGAACCGTACTTACCTACGCATCAAAACCACAATGATGTTTCGTCAAGTTTGCTATTTTAACCTTCAAAAAGGACCGGCCGTAGTCAAATTCGATTCAACTAAAGTTGGAGAAACAGACAACCGCCAGCCACCTTTAGGCAAAACTAGTTGCATGTCTGTCAGTGGAACCGGTCTCATGAACGTGGTCATGTAAGGTTGGTCCAGGCCGCTTCATCCAACAATATCGCCAAATCAAAATAAGACATTGGTGGTAAGCAGTATGACGATCACCGCCCACAACTCTTTGTGTTCTACTCGTGCATATCATCTACGGATAGACCTGGCTCGGATGCCACTGTTGGGGAACGTAGCATGCAATTTCAAAAAAAAAAAATCCTATGCTCACACAAGATCTATCTAGGAGATGCATAGCAAGGAGAGGGGAAAAGTGTGTCGACGTACCCTCGTAAACCGAAAGCGGAAGCGTTTGACAACGCGGTTGATGTAGTCGAACTTCTTCTCATTCCGACCGATCAAGTACCGAACGTATGGCACCTTTGAGTTCTGCACACGTTCAGCTCGATGACGTCCCTAGAACTCTTGATCCAACAAAGTGTCAAGGGAGAGTTTCGTCAACACGACGGTGTGGTGACGGTGATGGGGAAGTGATCCATGCAGGGCTTCGCCTAAGCACTATGACAATATGACTGGAGGCGTAAACTGTGGAGGGGGCGCCGCACACGGCTAGGAATCAATGTTGTGTGTTCTAGCGGTGCCCCCCATGTATATATAGGTTGGAGGGGAGGAGAGGCAGCCAAGGGGGCGCCCAAGTAGGAGAAATCCTACTTGGGCCCCTAGTCCAATTCGGCCTCCCCCCTTTCCTTTTATCGGAAGGGGGAAAGGGAAGAGAGGGGGAGGAAGGAAAGGGGGTCCAAACCCCCACCTCCTTCTCCTATTCGGCCTCCTTCCTTAGGGGGTGCACCACCCCTTGTGGGCTGGTGTGCTTCCCTCCTATGGCCCGTAAGGCCCATTATTCCCCCGGGGTGTTCCGATAACCCCCCTAGTACTCTGATATGTACCCGGTATGCCCTGAAACACTTCCGGTGTCCGAATAATATCGTCCTATATATGAATATTTACCTCTCGACCACTTCAAGACTCCTCGTCATGTCCGTGATCTCATACGGGACTCCGAACAACTTTCGGTCACCAAATCACATAACTCATATAATAACATATCATCATCGAAACGTTAAGCGTGCGGACCCTACGGGTTCGAGAACTATGTAGACATGACCGAGACTCTTCTCCGGTCAATAATCAATAGCGGAACCTGGATGCTCATATTGGTTCCCACATATTCTATGAAGATCTTTATCGGTCGTACCATAATGACAACATACGTTATTCCCTTTGTCATCGGTATGTTACTTTCCCAAGATTTGATCGTCGGTATCTTCATACCTAGTTCAATATCATTTGTGGCAAGTCTCTTTAATCGTTCCGTAATGCATCATCCCGCAAATAACTCATTAGTCACATTGCTTGCAAGGCTTATCATGATGTGCATTACCGAGAGGGCCCAGAGATACCTCTCTGATACTCGGAGTGACAAATCCTAATATTGATCTATGCCAACCCAACAAACACCTTCGGAGATACTTGTAGAGCATCTTTATAATCACTCAGTTACGTTGTGACGTTTAGTAGCACACAAGGTATTCCTCTGGTATCCGGGAGTTGCATAATATCATAGTCAAAGAAATATGTATATGACATGAAGAAAGCAATAACAATAAAACTTAACGATCATTATGCTAAGCTAACAGATGGGTCTTGTCCATCACATCATTCTCCTAATGATGTGATCCCGTTCATCAAATGACAACACATGCCCATGGTTAGGAAACTTAACTATCTTTGATTAACGAGCTAGTCTAGTAGAGGCTTACTAGGGACACGGTGTTTTGTCTATGTATCCACACATGTATCAAGTTTCCGGTTAATACAATGCTAGCATGAATAATACAAATTTATCATGATATAAGGAAATATAAATAACAACTATATTATTGCCTCTAGGGCATATTTCCTTCAGGTTGATGTAGTCGAACTTTCTTCGCGATCCAACCGATCTAGTATCGAACGTACGGCACCTCCGCGTTCAGCACACGTTCAGCTCAGTGACGTCCCTTGCCTTCTTGATCCAGCAAGACGTCGAGGTAGTAGATGAGTTCTATTAGCACGACGGCGTGGTGACGGTGATGGTGAAGTGATCTCCGCAGGGCTTCGCCTAAGCACTACGAAAATATGACCAGGGTTATAAACGGTGGAGGGGGCGCCGCACATGGCTAGGCAATTGTCTGGGGTGTGCTAGGCGCCCCCCTTCCACATATATATAGGTGGGAGGGGGAGGAAAGAGGCTAGGGCGCGCCCTAGGGCTGGCCGTCGGCCCCCTGCCTTGCCCTGCGCCCCCTGCTATGTTTCTCCAAGGGGGGAGGAAAGAGTGGGGAGAGGGAAGGAAGTGGGAATCCTAGTCGCGACTTTCCTTTCCCTTCTCCCCTTTCCTTCTCCTTAGTCTGGCCCATATGGGGGACGCACCAGCCCCTTGTGGCTGGTGTGTTTCCCCTCTTGGCCCATAAGGCCCGTATCTTTTGTCGGGGGTGCCCGGAACCCCTTCCGATGACCCGGTACCCCCCGAAACACTTCTGGTGTCCGAATACTATCGTCCTATATATAAATATTTACCACTCGACCATTTCGAGGCTCCTCGTCATGTACATAATCTCATCCGGGACTCCAAACAACATTCTGTCACCAAATCACATAACTCATATAATATTATATCGTCAACGAACGTTAAGTGTGCGGACCCTACGGGTTCGAGAATATGTAGACATGACCGAGACACCTCTCCGGTCAATAACCAATAGCAAAACCTGGATGCCCATATTGGCTCCTACATATTCTATGAAGATCTTTATCGGTCGAACCGTTATGACAACAAACGTAATTCCCTTTTTCCATTGGTATGTTACTTGCCCGAGATTCGATCGTCGGTATCTTCATACCTAGTTCAATGTCATTACCGGCGAGTCTCTTTACTCGTTCCGTAATACATCACCTCGTGACCAACTCCTTAGTCATTTGCTTGCAAGCTTATGATGTGTATTACCGAGAGGGGCGCCAGAGATACCTCTCCGATATTCGGAGTGACAAATCCTAATCTCGATCTATGCCAACTCAACAAACATCGTACCTTCGGAGATACCTGTAGAGCATCTTTATGATCACCTAGTTACGTTGTGACGTTTGATAGCACACAAGGTATTCCTGCGGTATTTGGGAGTTGCATAATCTCATAGTCGAAGGAATATGTATTTGACATGAAGGTATAGCAATAAAACTGAATGATCAATATGCTAAGCTAACGGGTGGGTCTTGTTCATCACATCATTCTCCTAATGATGTGATCCCGTTATCAAATTACAACACATGTCTATGGTTAGGAAACCTTAACCATCTTTGATCAATGAGCTAGTCTGGTAGAGGCTCACTAGGGACACGGTATTTGTTTATGTATTCACACATGCATTAATGTTTCCGATCAATACAATTCTAGCATGAATAATAAACCTTTATCATGAATAAGGAAATATAAAATAACAACTTTATTATTGCCTCTAGGGCATATTTCCTTCACCCATGACGTATTCAAGGAAGACTCCACAAGACTTAACACACAAGACAAGGACTCTTCTAACCCCTAGGCCTTCGGTGCATTATATAAATCGAGGCTAGGCTAGTAAATATAGAGAGGATCTCATATTCATTACAAGAATCTCATGGTAGATACATGTACTATGTACTATACTCCATATCAATACAATTAAAAATAGGACGCATGGCATTATCTCCTCGAGAGAGCCCGAACCTGGGTAAAATCATGTTTCCATGTTACCACTCCAAGATGCCTAGCTTAGGAGTTAGGACCCTTACGTCGAGACATGCCAGATTTAGCACCCACACCTAGCCTCGTGGCAATAGGGCCTACCGACTCCCATCATGGCGGCAGGTGCAAAGTGTTGGCTGGCGCGCTTGCCACCACGGCCCGGTTGATCTCTTCTGTCAATTTTACACGTGGGTGGTCTTTTTTGTCAATTCCGCTCGGCGGGTGGTCCTTTTGCACAAAAATCTAGCTTTCTAGGCATAAATGATACGAGTACATGTGAATTCATCAAGGCATGTTAATCTTTAAACCGTTTGAAACTTTTAAACAAATTGTAGCCTCCTTAATCTATCGAACATCTAAGTTTTGTAGAAAGCTCGATCATGAGCCACCTTATCCTCTATCGTCCTTGATACGTCTCCAACATATCTATAATTTTTTATTGTTCCATGCTATATTATATTCTGTTTTGTACATTAATGGGCTTTATTATACACTTTTTATATTATTTTTGGGACTATCCTATTAACCGGAGGCCCAGCCCAGAATTGCTTTCTTTTGCCTATTTCAGAGTTTCGCAGAAAAAGAATATCAAACGGAGTCCAAACGGAATGAAACCTTCGGGAACGTGATTTTCAGAACAAACGTGATCCAGAGGACTTCGACCCTACGTCAAGACATCAACCAGGAAGGCACGAGGTAGGGGGCGCGCCTACCCCCCCCCCCCCTGGCGCGCCCTCCACCCTCGTGGGCCCCATATTGCTCCACCGACGTACTTCTTCCTCCTATATATACCTACGTACCCCCAAACTACCAGATACTGAGCCAAAAACCTAATTCCACTGCCGCAACCTTCTGTACCCGTGAGATCCCATCTTGGGGCCTTTTCCGGAGCTCCGCCGGAGGGGCATCGATCACGGAGGGCTTCTACATCAACACCATAGCCTCTCCGATGATGTGTGAGTAGTTTACCTCAAACCTTCGGGTCCATAGTTATTAGCTAGATAGCTTCTTCTCTCTTTTTGGATCTCAATACAATGTTCTCCCCCTCTCTTGTGGAGATCTATTTGATGTAATCTTCTTTTGCGGTGTGTTTGTTGAGACCGATGAATTGTGGGTTTATCATCAAGTTTATCTATGAACAATATTTGAATCTTCTCTGAATTCTTTTATGTATGATTGTTTATCTTTGCAAGTCTCTTCGAATTATCAGTTTGGTTTGGCCTACTAGATTGATCTTTCTTGCAATGGGAGAAGTGCTTAGCTTTGGGTTCAATCTTGCGGTGTCCTTTCCCAGTGACAGTAGGGGCAGCAAGGCACGTATTGTATTGTTGCCATCGAGGATAACAAGATGGGGTTTCTATCATATTGCATGAGTTTATCCCTCTACATCATGTCATCTTACTTAAAGCGTTACTCTGTTCTTAGGAACTTAATACTCTAGATGCATGCTGGATAGCGGTCGATGTGTGGAGTAATAGTAGTAGATGCAGGCAGGAGTCGGTCTACTTGTCTCTGACGTGATGCCTATATACATGGTCATACCTAGATATTCTCATAACTATGCTCAATTCTGTTAATTGCTCAACAGTAATTTGTTTACCCACCGTAATACTTATGCTCTCGAGAGAAGCCACTAGTGAAACCTATGGCCCCCGGGTCTATTTTCCATCATATTAATCTTCCAACACTTAGCTATTTTTATTGCCTTTTATTTTACTTTGCATCTTTATCATAAAAATACCAAAAATATTATCTTATCATATCTATCAGATCTCACTTTCGTAAGTGACCGTGAAGGGATTGACAACCCCTTTATTGCATTGGTTGCGAGTATTTTATTTGTTTGTGTAGGTGCGAGGGGCTCGTGCGTGGCCTCCTACTGGATTGATACCTTGGTTCTCAAAAACTAAGGGAAATACTTACGCTGCTTTACTGCATCACCCTTTCCTCTTCAAGGGAAAACCAACGCAGTGCTCAAGAGGTTGCAAGAAGGATTTCTGGCGCCGTTGCCGGGGAAGTCTACGCAAAAGTCAACATACCAAGTACCCATCACAAACCCTTATCTCCCGCATTACATTATTTGCCATTTGCCTCTCGTTTTCCTCTCCCCCACTTCACCCTTGCCGTTTTATTCACCCTCTCTTTTCCGTTCGCCTCTTTTTCGCTTGCTTCTTGTTTGCTCGTGTGTTGGATCGCTTGCTTGCCACGATAGCTCTATCTAGATTTGGTGATCTTCACCTTAAAAGGTTAGAAGAGATCGAAAGAATTGTTAGGAGTTTTATGGTCTTGCAATTTGACCATAATAATTTCTATAGAAACGAGCTTAAGGAACAAAAAAGCTTTATGAGTTATATGAATAAAGAGATCGACGATATGTCTAAAGAATTTGATGGTTTGAAATCTCAGATCGCTCATCTTGAGAAGTTAATAGCTGAAGTTTCGGATAAACAAGCCACCTTAGTTAATAAAATGGCCGCTAAGCCGGAATTTTTTGGGTAAATAAAGATGTAGATCTAAAAGTTATTGATGTGTCCCTATTAAATCTTTGTTTTACAATATGAATCTTGATAATGATGGGACTGAATATGATCCACCTTTACCTAGAAGGCGTTCCAAAAATTCGGAGTTTTTAGATCTTGATGCTAAAAGTAAGATTGAAGAAGTTAAAACTTTAGATCTCAATGAACCCACTACTTTGGATTTCAAGGAATTTAATTATTATAATTGCTCTTTGATAGATTGTATTTCCTTGTTGCAATCCGTGCTAAATTCTCCGCATGCTTATAGTCAACATAAAGCTTTTACTAAACATATCGTCGATGCTTTGATGCAATCTTATGAAGAAAAACTTGAGTTGGAAGTTTCTATCCCTAGAAAACTTTATGATGAGTGGGAACCTACTATTAAAATTAAAATTAAAGATCATGAATGCTATGTTTTGTATGATTTGGGTGCTAATGTTTCCACGATCCCAAAGACTTTGTGTGATTTGCTAGGTTTCCGTGATTTTGATGATTGCTCTTTAAACTTGCACCATGCGGATTCCACCATTAAGAAACCTATGGGAAGAATTAATGATGTTCTTATTGTTGAAATAGGAATTATGTGCTCATAGATTTCATTGTTCTTGATATAGATTGCAATCCTTCATGTCCTATTATTCTTGGTAGACCTTTCCTTAGAACGATTCGTGCAATTATTGATATGAAGGAAGGGAATATAAGATTAAGATTTCAATTTCCATTAAGGAAAGGCATGGAACACTTCCCTAGAAATAAAATAAAATTACCTTATGAATCTATTATGAGAGCCACTTATGGATTGCCTACCAAAGATGGCAATACCTAGATCTATCCTTGCTATTATGCCTAGCTAGGGGCGTTAAACGATAACGCTTGTTGGGAGGCAACCCAATTTTATTTTTAGTTTTTTTGCTTTTTGATTCTGTTTAGGAATAAATATTTGATCTAGCCTCTGGTTAGGTTTGTTTTTATGTTTTAATTAGTGTTTGTGCCAAGTTAAACCTATAGGATCTTCTTGGATGATAGTTATTTCATCTTGCTAAAAATTCCAGAAACTTTCTGTTCACGAAAATAATTGTTAAAAATCACCAGAACGTGATAAAATATTGATTCCAATATTGCTGCTGATCAATAAACAAATTGTCTAGGTCTTCCTAGTTTGGCTGAATTTTTTGAGTTCAAGAAGTTTGTGTTAGTTACAGATTACTACAGACTGTTCTATTTTTGACAGATTCTATTTTTCGTGCGTTGTTTGCTTACTTTGATGAATCTATGGCTAGTAAGATATTTTATAAACCATAGAGAAGTTGGAATACAGTAGGTTTAACACCAATATAAATAAAGAATGAGTTCATTACAGTACCTTAAAGTGGTTTTTTGTTTTCTTTCGCTAACGGAGCTCACGAGATTTTCTGCTGAGTTTTGTGTTGTGAAGTTTTCAAGTTTTGGGTGAAAGATTTGATGGATTATGGAACAAGGAGTGGCAAGAGCCTAAGCTTGGGGATTCCCATGGCACCCCAAGATAATCTAAGGACACCAAAAAGTCAAAGCTTGGGGATGCCCCGGAAGGCATCCCCTCTTTCGTCTACTTCCATCGGTAACTTTACTTGGAGCTATATTTTTATTCACCACATGATATGTGTTTTGCTTGGAGCATCTTGTATGATTTGAGTCTTTGCTTTTTAGTCTACCACAATCATCATTGTTGTAAACACCTTTTGAGAGAGACACACATGATTCGGAATTTACTAGAATACTCTATGCCCTTCACTTATATCTTTTGAGCTATATAGTTTTTGCTCTAGTGCTTCACTTATATCTTTTAGAGCACGTGGGTGGTTTTGTTTTATAGAAACTATTATTCTCTCATGCTTCACTTATATTATTTTGAGAGTCTTAAACAGCATGGTAATTTGCTTCGATTGGGAAATTAATCCTAATATGTTGGGTATTCAAGCCTAGTAAAAAACTTTCTTATGAGTGTGCTGAATGCTAAGAGAAGTTTGATGCTTGACGATTGTTTTGAGATATGGAGGTAGTGATATTAAAGTTACTTGTGTTAAAGTTTGCAAGTCCCGTAGCATGCACGTATGGTAAACGTTATGTAACAAATTTGAAACATGAGGTGTTCTTTGATTGTCCTCCTTGTGAGTGGCGGTCGGGGACGAGCGATGGTCTTTTCCTACCAATCTATCCCCCTAGGAGCATGCACGTAGTGCTTGGTTTTTGATGACTTATAGATTTTTGCAATAAGTATGTGAGTTCTTTATGACTAATGTTGAGTCCATGGATTATGCGCACTCTTACCCTTCCATCATTGCTAGCCTCTTCGGTACCGTGCATTGCCCTTTCTCACAATGAGAGTTGGTGCAAACTTCGCCGGTGCATCCAAACCCCGTGATATTATACACTCTTTCACACATAAACCTCCTTATATCTTCCTCAAAACAGCCACCATACCTACCTATTATGGCATTTCCATAGCCATTCCGAGATATATTACCATGCAACTTTTCACCGTTCCGTTTATCATGACACGTTCATCATTGTCATATTGCTTTGCATGATCATGTAGTTGACATCGTATTTGTGGCAAAGCCACCGTTCATAATTTTTCATACATGTCACTCTTGATTCATTGCTATCCCGGTATACCGCCGGAGGCATTCATATAGAGTCATACTTTGTTCTAGTATCGAGTTGTAATCATTGAGTTGTAAATAAATAGAAGTGTGATGATCGTAATTCATAGAGCATTGTCCCAATAAAAAAGAGAAAGGCCAAATAAAAAAAGGCCCAAAAAAAGAGAGGAACAATGCTACTATCCTTTTTCCACACTTGTGCTTCAAAGTAGCACCATGGTCTTCATGATAGAGAGTCTCTTATTTTGTCACTTTCATATACTAGTGGGAATTTTTCATTATAGAACTTGGCCTGTATATTCCAACAATGGGCTTCCTCAAATGCCCTAGGTCTTCATGAGCAAGCAAGTTGGATGCACACCCACTTAGTTTCTTTTGTTGAGCTTTCATGCATTTATAGCTCTAGTGCATCCGTTGCATGGCAATCCCTACTCCTTGCATTAACATCAATCGATGGGCATCTCCATAGCACAATCATTAGCCGCGTTGATGTGAGAATTTCTCCTTTTTTGTCTTCTCCACATAACCCCCATCATTATATACTATTCCACCCATAGTGCTATATCCACGGCTCACGCTCATGTATTGCATGAAAGTTGAAAAAGTTTGAGATTACTAAAGTATGAAACAATTGCTTGGCTTGTCATCGGGGTTGTGCATGATGAGGGCATTCTTGTGTGACGAAAATGGCGCATGACTAAACTATATGATTTTGTAGGGATGAACTTTCTTTGGCCATGATATTTTGAGAAGACATAATTGATTAGTTAGTATGCTCGAAGTATTATTACTTTTATGTCAATATTAAACTTTTATCTTGAATCTTTCGGATCTGAATATTCATACCACAATTAAGAGAATTACATTGAAATTATGCCAGGTAGCATTCCACATCAAAAAATCTGTTTTTATCATTTACCTACTCGAGGACGAGCGGGAATTAAGCTTGGGGATGCTTGATACCTCTCCAACATATCTATAATTTTTTATTGTTCCATGCTATATTATATTCTGTTTTGTACATTAATGGGCTTTATTATACACTTTTATATTATTTTTGGGATTAACCTATTAACCGGAGGCCCAGCCCAGAATTGTTTTTTTTTTTGCCTATTTCAGAGTTTCGCAGAAAAAGAATATCAAACAGAGTCCAAACGGAATGAAACCTTCGGGAACATGATTTTCGGAACAAACGTGATCCAGAGGACTTGGACCCTACGTCAAGACATCTACCAGGAAGGCACGAGGTAGGGGGCGCGCCTACCCCCCCCCCCCCCCCGGGCGCGCCCTCCACCCTCGTGGGCCCCATGTTGCTCCATCGACGTACTTCTTCCTCCTATATATACCTACGTACCCCCAAACTACCAGATACGGAGCCAAAAACCTAATTCCACCGACGCAACCTTCTGTACCGGTGAGATCCCATCTTGGGGCCTTTTCCGGAGCTCTGCCGAAGGGGGCATCGATCACGGAGGGCTTCTACATCAACACCATAGCCTCTCCGATGATGTGTGAGTAGTTTACCTCAAACCTTCGGGTCCATAGTTATTAGCTAGATGACTTCTTCTCTCTTTTTGGATCTCAATACAATGTTCTCCCCCTCTCTTGTGGAGATCTATTCGATGTAATCTTCTTTTGCGGTGTGTTTGTTGAGACCGATGAATTGTGGGTTTATGATCAAGTTTATCTATGAACAATATTTGAATCTTCTCTGAATTCTTTTATGTATGATTGTTTATCTTTGCAAGTCTCTTCGAATTATCAGTTTGGTTTGGCCTACTAGATTGATCTTTCTTGCAATGGGAGAAGTGCTTAGCTTTGGGTTCAATCTTGCGGTGTCCTTTCCCAGTTACAGTAGGGGCAGCAAGGCACGTATTGTATTGTTGCCATCGAGGATAACAAGATGGGGTTTATATCATATTGCATGAGTTTATCCCTCTACATCATGTCATCTTACTTAAAGCGTCACTCTGTTCTTATGAACTTAATACTCTAGATGCATGCTGGATAGCGGTCGATGTGTGGAGTAATAGTAGTAGATGCAGGCAGGAGTCGGTCTACTTGTCTCGGACGTGATGCATATATACATTATCATACCTAGATATTCTCATAACTATGCTCAATTATATCAATTGTTCAACAGTAATTTGTTTACCCACCGTAATACTTATGCTGTCGAGAGAAGCCACTAGTGAAACCTATGGCCCCCGGGTCTATTTTCCATCATATTAATCTTCCAACACTTAGCTATTTTTATTGCCTTTTATTTTAATTTGCATCTTTATCATAAAAATACCAAAAATATTATCTTATCATATCTATCAGATCTCACTTTCGTAAGTGACCATGAAGGGATTGACAACCCCTTTATTGCGTTGGTTGCGAGGATTTTATTTGTTTGTGTAGGTGCGAGGGACTCGTGCGTGGCCTCCTACTGGATTGATACCTTGGTTCTCAAAAACTGAGGGAAATACTTACGCTGCTTTACTGCATCATCCTTTCCTCTTCAAGGGAAAACCAACGTAGTGCTCAAGAGGTAGCAGTCCTCTCATCAGATGTTGGCTAAGTGGTTCGCCATAAGATAAGACTTTTGAAACCAACAATCTATATTTGGGTTTACACATCTCCTTGTAGTTGTTTTTGTATGGGGATAACTCCATAATGACATGGTTGACGCATTCATTTTCTTCTTTGCATCCATGTTGCATTTCTGAATGCCATGGCTTCCTGCACATGCTACTGAATTTAGACTATGTACCAATAGCAAAATGACTTTGGAGTTCATGTGTCATATTGATATTTTGGTGAATATCTTGTAATTGTGGTATGCTTACCAATGGGTTTTTCCATGTTTTTCTTTATATGTTATAAGATGACATGCTCCTATATTTAATCCTCTTCACATGTCCTTTCATTTCTAGTACTTCTCGGTTAACTACACAAAACGATACCTCCAGGAGTGCATCTACTTAGATTTGAATCAACCTTGTGGACGGGGATGCTACCGTTGTCTCTCAATCTGACAAAAGAGGGCGGCCATTACAACTAACTGGTTGGAGTTCTTAACATGCCTGAAGGAGACATATACGCCTTCACCTTCAGATGCAAGGCAAGACAAAAGAGCCTCTCTCTTACAATCCACCAACATATCGTCATCGGCTCGCACTCTCACCTATATATAGAATTCAGCTACTGTGTTTCCTGCCTTCACTGCCTTTTGTTAAGTCTGTCCTAGCCTATGAGGAGCTGTGGTTCTACTTTTACATTGACAAGTGCTAATGCATAGACATATTCAAGAAAACTTATGCCTTTTGCCTTCAACCTGTGGAAAGCAGACCTACATGGCATGTACCTGATAGCCAAGACCTGATCCACCAGAGGAGATGAGAAGATGCCTAGTAGGAAGAAAAAGCAAAGGACTAGAGAGTAACAAGAGAAGCCAAGGTGTGCCACTAAGGTTTCCAAGAGAGGGACAAAGATTAGATGTAGCCTGTGCAAACTGGGCACAACAAGAAATCATGCACAACAAGAAATGGCGTTGACACCTCTTAATGTATGTGACATTTGTGTGTATCAAACCTACTTATGTATGTGAGATTTGTGTGTATGAGACCTTGTATATGACTGTGAGATCTCTTTAATACCTATTTATTTATTTGTTCATATGATGTCCAAATGGCACCAAAATCCTTCCAAAATTTTCACCCTAAAACAAAAGTTCACAGGTTTTAACATGGACTTTTCTTGACTACACTACATGTAATGGATCCGATCTTCTAGACCTATGTGTATAGTCTATGAACCGTGGTCAAGCTGTGGAATTCCCAATTTGACACATTTTGCGTCAATTTGACGGAGCTTCCTAGAGGCTAGCGACAAGAAGCGCTCGGTGGGTAGGGCCCGTTACAAAAGTTCAGTGTGGCTATTTCGGGCGGGTCTTTTACCGGTCTTGGTTTCCAGCTGCTTTATTCTGGTTTCGGGATTCTTCTAAAAGATTCCTAAACCGGTTTTTCTTCCTCTTACTTTTCCGCTTTCTTTTTTTCCTTTTAGTTTTCATTTTTTTATCTTTTTCTATTTTTCACTTCTTTCCTTTTAAATTTTCTTTAATTTTTTATTTTTATTTTTCAAGTTTAAATTCCCATTAGTTTATATTCCCATTTCAATAGATGTTTAGAAATATAAAAATGTTTTCATTTTTAAATTTGTTCATTCTTCCTGCTTTCAAAAGTTTTAAAAAAGTTTATATTTACAAATTTGTTCATTCAAAAATGTTCCTATTTGCAAATTATTTCCTGAAATTTCAAATTAGATTTTCAAATTATGTTTGCTTCTTTCAAAAATGTTCTAAAATCCAGAATTGAATAAATATTTAAATTTTGTTAAATAAAATAAAAGAAATTAATACATTTTAAAAATGTGCACATATTTCAAAATTTGTTTTTTATATAAAAAATGTTCAAGTTCTCCTATTTTGTTTAGAAATGCGAAAATATATAATTTCAAAAATTGTTTGCTTCGTTTAGGAAAACTTTGGAAAAAATATCATATTTCAGAACATGTTCTCATTATTAAATTTTGTTCACAAATTGAAATTCTTGTTTGAATAATATCTTTGTAATTTCGAAAAATGTTCGCATTTTCAATTTTTGTTCATGTTTTCAAAAAAACGCCCGTAATTTTGATAAATGTTCTGATTTTCAATTTGGTTCCTATTTTTTCAAAGTAATGTTTTGAGATTCCCAAAACTGTTCCCGTTTTCACAAAAAGCCCGAGTTTTTAAAATTTTCTTCACAAATTTGTAAATGCTCGCGTTTCAAACAATTGTTCACTTTTCTGGAAATATGTTGAAATCTTCAAATTTTGTTCGCAAATGACTAAAAATGTTTGGAACTTCAAATTTTGTTCATTCTTTTTAAAAAATGATCGGGATTTCAAAGATTATTGTAAAAGAATCAAGATTCAAAAAAGTGCTTGATTTTTTTAAAAAAATTGTTCCAAAGTAAAAAAAACACCTTCACAAATTTTGTTCTTGTTTTTTGAAAGTGTTCACATTTTTCTCAAAATCTGTTTGAAGTTCCAAATTTTGTTCCTTTTTACAAAAACTATTTTGGAATTTCAAAAAAATCAAATTTCTTCAAAAATTCTTTCATGTCTTCCGAAATGTGTTCAAATTTTCAAAAATATATATGCTAAAAGATAACATGCAACAGGGAATATCATGCAACAGTCAGTTCTTTAATAAGTTTGTTGATGCGAATTTGTTCACATGTACTCCCTCCGTTCCAAAATAGATGACTCAATTTTATACTAATTTTAGTACAAAGTTGAGTCATCTATTTTAAAACGGAGGGAGTAGCCATTAGCTCTCGTGGTTAACAGCGCTTGTGGAGCAGAGCGAGGTCACGGGCTCGATTCCTAACTACGTCGAGGCTATTTGCCGCAAAATGCGGCACATAGGAGCTCCCCAAACCTGTAACTAGTCAAAAGGATCAAACTATGGCAAGGGAGACGTTGAACCTTTACTCTCTTCAGCTCTTATATCATAAAAAAAAGGCTAAGAAAGAAACAAGAAGACACGTTCATACCACCTTATGTTTTCTGTAAACAAAAAGAAATTGTAGCAACACATGTACAGTAACAAAGTGCTTTAGCAAATTCAGGCAAGAGCCGCATCTATATCCAATGGCAAGGAAATGCAAGTTCATACCACCTTATGTTTTCCGTAAACAAAAAAAGAAGAAGATGTAGCAACATGTACAGTAACAAGTAGTTTCGCAAATTCAGGAAAGACCCTGTAGCCTCTCGCTCAGAAGCATCTGTAACCGATGGACCGATTGCGAGGAAACATGACGTAGACGATTTTGTGATTGTCGTCGGATCATATCGCACGGGAAGATTTTGAACGGTCTTCAGGATGGTCTGCTCCGCTGTCTTTTGCCCCGCAGTCACTGATGAAAGACAAAATACAGTTAGAAACCCCTCAGGAAGAAAAGCAGCAGGTACATAAAAGTATAGAAATGTATATATCACACGCATCTTTTGACGGTTCAGAGAACACAAAAGTATTTCAATGCCTTCGACATAACAGGATGAGGAGCGGTATAGCAGCGCAGTATAGAACTCTTCGACGACAGTTTCAGAGAGCAGAGCAGTATACAGCTCTTTGACAGTGTCAAGAAAGTACACATATTACGTATTTTGTAACTAGTAGAGTATTTCAATGCCAAACCGACCGATGCCTATCCAAAATATAACGAGAAGCCTACGAACACGATCGAGCATTCCGGGTTAAAGCATGATGGATGAATTGCAAAACAGCCCAAAAGATGAACATGATTGAACTCACCTAAAACGAAATCCTCCTCTGAGCAAACCCATCTATCTGCCGGAGAATGTCGCGAAGACTCCTGACCGCTATCTTCTGGTGCGCCCGGACCGAAGCGACCCACGCCTGCATCTCCTGCAGCGTGCATCGACGGATGTGCGAGGACTTCCGCGCGAGCCGCCTCTCCTCGTCGAAGCGCTCGACGGTGCGGCGGGCGCCCCTCATCTTCCCTGCGAGGCCGGCGGCGCGCCCCCGAAGCGCCGTGCAGGTGGTGTGCTCGAGCGCCTGCTCCGTTTCCTCAACGGTGAGGAGGACTCCACGGGGATCGACCGTACCGGTGTCGCCTGGGTAGAGCATGAAGCTGTAAGCGAGACAGTACCCATCTCGCTCCGGGCCTCCCTGGACGGCGTGGCCGCCACGGACCAGCGCTCCGTGCCCGCGCCCGCGCCCGCCTCCGACGACGCGGCCTCCGCGCCCGCCTCCGAGACCGGGCGCGTGCGCGACTCCACGCCCGCGCCCGCCTCCGTCGACGCGGCCTCCGCGCCCGCCTCCGAGACCGGGCGCGTGCGCGACTCCACGCCCGCACCCGCCTCCGTCGACGCGGCCTCCGCGCCCGCCTCCGAGGCCGGGCGCCTGCGCGACTCCACGCCCGCGCTCGCCTCCGACGACGCGGCCTCCGCGGCCGACTCCGATACCGGGCGCGTGCGCGTGTGGGACTCCATGCCCGCGGCCGCCTCCGTGGGTGACCTCGATGGTCGTGTCCACCCCAGAAATCCGGTGCAGGAGCGACGCGAAGGCCGCCCTGGCGTCGTCGATCGGAAACCGAAGGTCCGCTGCGGCCTGGAGCGGGGTGAAGTTGCTGACGTACCAGCCGTAGTTGCTCTGCTGGGCAGCGAGAAGGCGGCGCATCTCCCAGGCGGCGTGGACAGAGTCCGCCGCCACCACGTGGACCCTGAAGTAGCGCCGGTGTGGGTGCGCGTAGACGACGGCGTCCGTCGCCCGCAGGGACGTCAGTGGGTGGCCGGCCGCGGAGCCGTGGGCGTGGTTGGAAGGAGCGCGACCGCGCGGAGGTCTCGCCATGGCGGGGGGCGGGGGTGAGCTTGCGGTGGAAGGGCGGTTTGGGAGAGGGAAGGAGCGAGCTCGCGGTGGGAGGGGGTGTGGGGAGGGCGAGAGGCGTGGATGGCAGGCTCGAGCGGGAGGACGGGGCGGGCGGGGTTGGGCCGTTACGCCGGCGGTTATATAGGGCGGGAGCGGGGCGCCGAAGCGAGTAAGGCGGTGGGTTTCTCTTCCCGGCGCGAGAGGATCCGGCAAAGATCCGGCGGTTGGGCTTCGGCTCGACTTGCTTGTAGTAAATGCGCATGCCCAAGTACGTAGTATCAGGCGGCGTTTTCGACTGAGGGTAAATTACACAAAATCCTCGGCGATTTTGATCACCGAAAACCATAAGACAGAGAGAGAATTGAGGACCTCCTACAATGTAGTACCATCGGGGAATTCCCTTATAGATACCTCGGTTTGCAGTTGGCAATCAAGCAGCTCACCAAGGCGCAATGGCAGCCTCTCCTTGATCAGGTGAGGGGCATTGCCTTCCTGCTTGTTGGCAGAGAGGCATGTTGCAGAGATCGAGCCGGCCGGTGCTCGTGAAGGCGGTGATTGCTGCAAGGCCGGTGCACCACTTGTTGGTGATGAAGGCACCGGATGCATGGGTGTTCGAAGACATCGGCGGATGGATGCGTGCTCTCTTTTGGGCGGGATGGAGGGCAATGCTTAGTGGCGTGGAGCTCGATTTGCAAGCCTACCTGCATTGGAGGACTCCGGGTGAAGAATCTGGGTTTGCAAGCTCTTAGTGCTCAGGGTACGCTGGGAATGGCTTCGGTGAACGGATCCACATAGGTCCTGACATGGACTCGAGCTAATGGTGGATGACGACGCAAGGCGGGTTTTTGATAGCAATGGTGAACATTACAGTAGGGAAAGGCGACGAGATCGTCTTCTGGAGAGATAGATGGATCCACGGATTCTTAGTAAGTGACATTGCTCCTATGTTGGCGATCGGAGTGGACACCAGGACAAGGAACTCTAGAACGGTGGCTGAGGCATTGACGGAAGAGAGGTGGGTGCTCGATATTCAGCCACAAACCTCCCTTGGGGCGCTGCTACAAATGGTGCATTTGAGACATGTGATTGCCACGGTGCAGAGGGATGAGCAGTCCGAGGACAGTTTTGCCTGGCCACGTGACCCATCGGGAGGGTACACCGCGAAATCCACATACACACAGCTCAACCATGGAGGGATCAGGTTTCCTACTGCCACTGGTATTTGGCGAAGTTGGGGGCCGCTGAAATGCAAGATCTTCGCTTGGCTCGCAGTCCAACATAGACTTTGGACGTCAGATAGACAGGCGCAATATGGTCGAGCACATCATCGCCATGCTACATCTATTTGCAGGAACAAGATATGGTCGAGCACATCCTCGTGCAATGCGCTTATGCAAGACAGGATTGGCCCATGTGCTTCGACATGCTACAAATCAATGCCCTTGCTCCCAATAGCATGGACACATTCATCGAGTGGTGGCTCAATGCCCGAAGAGGTTTCCAAGGGAAAGACATCCGCGGTTTCGACTCTTTGGTCATCGATGCGGCTTGAGCTTTGTGGAAGCAAAGGAACGCCAAATTGTTCAACCGACCGGAGCAATTCAAAGGACCTTGAGAGCTTGCCCGGACTATTCTAGATGACATCTATGACTAGCATAGTGCAGGTGTGTGTGGGTGGCTTAGATCATTTTGTGAGAGGTCAAGTGTAATTTGTATTCGTAGGAGTGGGTGCTCCAACGATTGATGTACGCATCGATCGAAGGACTCTTGTAAACATATTGTTCCCTTCTATAAAGATATGGTACGCCATTGACGTATTCTTGAGAAAAAAACATTTGTGACTGCCCAATCATCTGAGTGTGTCAACCTTGTGTTGTTTCAGCAGGTTGTTGGGTCAACTCCACTTCTCATCATAGAACAAAACTATGTGTTCGTTTTGATGGTCACATCGGCACTGAAGGGGATTGAGCAAGATGGGGCGGCCCGGCTACGCGGCTGCGACCCATGCTATGCGTAGCAGGCGAAGGTGGTCCTAGGTGGGTTGACAACATGGAAGGAGTAGGGTTCTAGGGTGTGGGGGTAGACCACTCCGAGGGAGGGAGGAATCGACTGAATGCCCCCAATTCTTTCATCATGCGATTAATCAATTAATAGTTGCTCCCCTTACATGCGCGGTTTCCTACAAAAAATTACCTCATCATGAGAATTTCTCCTATTTCACGACACATATGCATGGTGTATGCACTTTTTCGAGAAAGAAAACTAGTTTTCTTAGGGAAGAAAACTAGTTGAATATCCATACATTGCCAGAAAAGTGAAAAAATATGCATACATTATTGCTCAAATAAAGCGAAAAAATATCTATACGGGGTGTCAAGCAGGTGACGACTTGGACGGCAACCTACTTCGGCTCTATAGTGGCCTACTCATGGTTTTTTTTGCCTACTCGCTTCTGCAGTGGCCTACTCGTGGGTTTTTTGCCTACTCGGCTATGCAGTAGCCTACTCGTGAAGAGTTCATCGGGAGAAGTTTGGTGATAGCAGCTACGAAACTAGGGGGGATGCTTCGACATGCTTGAGCCCCCCCCCCTCCCCCGCCCCCCTCCAAAAATTGCACAAGCTGTCATATAAGGCCACTCGTATAAAAAAATTAACCTTATTGAACTAAAAAACTAAGAGTTAGTGGTTTCTTCTTGACGCAGTTAACTTTGAATTCCCCTTCATTTTTTCCAAGATTCGCCACTGGGTGATAGGACTGAGTAGGAGGTGAACTTAGAGAAGATGCATGGCGGCAGCGGACATAGCTCTCCGTGCACATGGTATTTGCAGTGGACTTAGTCAGTCTGACCTCGACATAGTTGATGGGGAAATAAAGAGAATGTCAGGATAGGGTGTGGGACATCAAAGTGAGATCAAAGAGGTAACAATCAAAGTGGCAGCGCACACGCATGGTCGTAGAGGAGTCTAGCATATTTTGTGGTCGAAGTGGGAGGAGGGTTTCGGAGGCCGACGATAGGCAGCGGCACGTGCATGGTTGTAGAGGAGTCTAGCGGATTTTGTGGTCGAAGTGGGAGGAGGGTTTCAGAAGCCGATGATAGGTAGCAGCATGCGCATGGTCGTGGAGGAGTCTAGCGGTTTTTGTGGTCGAAGTGGGAGGAGGGTTTTAGAGGCCGATGATAGCTACTAGCCAGAAGTTGCAAAAATATATGTCAGACAAGGTAGAGGGCCCATGTGTCGATGCATGTCTTCGTGAGGAAAGGTGATGGTGTCCCGACTATGGGGGCTCTCACCATGCGAACTCCTGGCCTGGTAGGCCGGGCTGAGGAGCCCTTTGTTGGTTCTGTCCTGGGCCACTCTGGGTGGCCCATGATGATCTACAAAAAAGACTCTGAAAGACTTATCGTTCAAGACAAGGAACCCGTATCCGTGGAGGAATCCTCTCTGCCGACGTAGTCGACTAGGACTCTTTTACTCCTAGGCCTCCGGTATCTTATATAAACCTGGGTTAGGCTAGTCAATAGAATACATCTTAGCGATGACACATCAGGCCTTACATCTAACACAACAATCTCAAGGCAGATCATCTGTACTTTGTACTCCAATCCGAAGCAATAAACACAAGCATGATGTAGGACTTTATCTCCTTGGAGAGCCTGGACTTGGGCAAACCTCATGTCCTTGTTACTTTTGTATCTAGACACCTAGTTTAAGACCCACTACCCGAGATCTGCGGGTTTTAGCTTCGCAAAAGGTGAGCAGAAAACGATGTAAATCACCAACTCCCCCTGAGGATTATCTGTGTCTATTTTTCACTGATATTTGGGATTGATTATGGCCACCTATGTACCTCGATCCAATCCTCATTCATGATCAAATGAAAGGTTGTTCTTAGTCCTAATTTTTTTTCTTTGCTAATTCTTCTTTTGCATAAAACCTCATCACAACTATATTTCCATGTTATTGCATAAACACAACAAAAAGAAAAGAAAAAAGCCTTTTAACCCTTTCGTTCAACACCTTGCATGCAGTGTTGGCCGAAGGGGTTGTGGACAATATACGTCATGGTGGCCAGAGGGGATGCATGGAGAGGTGTCATTGGGCCTCACTGATGCTCGAAGTTGAGTTATGGGAACTCATTGTGGCTCGGCTTGAGAGGCTGAGGCAACGACTTTGAAGGTGTGGGCATGGTATGCGGCGTGGGACTAGGGTGTGGTAGGAGTGGGAGGCAGCGAGGAGTGGGAGGCAGCGGCCATGGGCTCCATATACTGGTGGCAACCATGGAAGGAGGCTTGGGGAACATAGATAAGTCACAGAACTTGTCCGGGAAAGGACAAGGATGTGAGCGGCCGGGAGGGGGAGGTCGTCGACGGCGACGAAGATGGCGGTTTGGGAAGAAGACACTATTTCGTGAAAAATAAAACTAAGAAGACGTAAAGTTGCCCTCTTTTTTCTTGAAACGGTACAGAGAGGTGGTTATTAGGATGCTCTAACTTGTTTTAGGAGTTACAGGAGTTGTGGAGATATGTTGGACTATTCTATCCCAATATTTCTAGTTATTTGAAAGTTAACCTTTTTTACAACAAAGGCAAAAGTGTCGCCATATTGTATTGATTAAAGGGGTGGGGGGATCAAAGTTATGTACATGCATGCAAGGTTGTAACCCAAACACACGCATACACTCGCAGAATTATGACCCCAAGGTGAGATGCCTTGGTGACCCATGGGGTGGTCTCTCTTCTGTTGGAGAAGAGGATTGTCGGCATGGTAGATGTGCTCTGATGCACACGCGCATTGTGCTCATTCCAATTTTCTCAAGAGATGAAACAAAACAAGATAAGTCGTGGCCTGATTTAGGTTATGATACAATTGATAACCTCATACCAACACACATTAATTGAGGTGAAATGTTGCCCACAAGCGGGTTTCAAATCTTGTCGAGCCAGTCTCAAACTAGGCTTTTCATTCCGCTTTATAAATAAAGCAAGCAACCAATCCATACAACGCGTAGCAAGGTACCGGGATAAAATGTATACTGGACAACAACACAATCGTGCCCAAATAAAACATAAAAGAAAAGCGGAAAAGCCACTAAGTGGCCACAACATCATGGGGTAGCCGGAGAAGCGAGGCGACGAGCCGTGTCATCAGTCCAGCATCTGCCCCAACCGTCTACGGTCCCGCTGGCTAACTAAAGGGTGTGAGTGTTGTAAGAACGCAAGAAATTTGAAGGAGTCGTAAGCCCGTCGAAGAATGATCCGCTCGATTACCATTTTATTACGCGTTGTCCAAACCAGTCCTTGATCATCTTTCAAATTCTAGCAGTGTAGCAGCATTGGAAGAAGAGGTGAGATGCCATCACGGGCGTCATAGCATAGTTGTCAAATACTACAATCTCGCCAATCGCTCTTAGCCAAGGGATCGCAGTCCGAACCTGGTTTTGATTTACGAGCATGTAAAACGTTTGCATTTAGAAGGCGCGTGTTGCTTTCAAATGGTGGATTTGAGAAGACGTGTCCATCATCCCAATGAACTGTGTCAAAAAAAAAACTGTGCAAGATTTTCTTGTGAGCTTCAAAAAAAAGACGAGCAGCTCTCATAGACAGGCCCGGTAGGAGGGGCGGCCGCCCCGGAGCGCAGGCCCCCACCGACGGATGTATGTAGGCCGGCTGCTGGGTTTGCATGGACCGGAAAGAACGTAGTTGGCCCAAGTTACTACGTTATAAAAAAAAAACATAATTACCCACGACCGCTGATCATGGATCGAGTCAACCATCTTGGAGAGGAGCACTAGTTACGACTTCACGCACGCACGGTGTCGGCGGCTGCCGCCGGATGGATTTTCGCCTCTTCGCCTCGCGATCGTCGGAACCAGTTGAACAACGGGGGACAAGCGATGGCCACCGAGCATGCGCCATGCCGTCGCTACTACTTGAGCCGGCGACTCCCCATCAACGAGACGAGAAGCTGATTCTAGACAAGGTATTGTGCCCTAACGATTTTACTTTTCTCATCATAATTAATAAAAAGTTATAAATGATAATCAATAGATAATTGATTGATTGGCCGTGGTTGCAGTACTAGGTATTATCGAGTTAATAGAAAGAATTGTGCTAATTTTCAAATACTAAGGTCATGTCCGATATAGAGACCTTGATGTGATGCTTTAGGGAAAACATATATAGAAATAATAATAATTGCATGGCATCTGTCTAGGGGTCACTACGTCCCGTGCTAATTGCATGTATATATAGATGCTTTCCCATTAAATTGATTGCATTGTGTATGTTCTTTGCAATATTCTATGGAACACACATATGCAAAGCAGTAATCCAGGAAAAGAAACTAGTCCATATTATGGTTAATCTATTTTTCTCTAAATGCACTGGATTCGATAGTACTTTCAATTTCGCCTCCTAGCAAGTAAAACAATTCCATCGGGTGTCTGGTGCAAAATTGAATCTTGGGAGTATACAAGAAGCAGGAAAGATGACTAAGAAATCGATGCCGAGGGCAATCTCTAAGGGGCCCCGAGCTCTAATTTCGCACCGGGCCCCTAAAATCATAGGACCATCACTGCTCATAGAATATAGAATTCAGTAATGTGCTTGTCCGACATAGAGTATGGACGTCCTGAACCCATGGACATATGAACCCATTTTTTTAAAATGCATTCCAAACGCGTTTTAAAATGTAAAAAAAAATTGAAATAAAATTTCACACGTACATCTTCGCAACATGTGTGTGTGGCACAAAGTTTCGCGGAAAAATCTCCTTTTGTTTCCTTCCACGTACAATCAAGCATCTTTTGTTGCATTGTGTCTATGCGCCCGAGGTTTGGTCAATCATCCAGCACTGGACCGGTCTGCTCAACCATGCGCCAACCAGCAATAGCGAGGCTGATCTTCCCCAAGAGTCCACATCGACGGGAAGGTTTGGCACCTCGATGTCGGCTCTTCGCCACCTGGAGCTGTAGGTGGTTCCAAGGGTTGGGCTGTTCGCCCATTAATGCGGTACGTGAGTTGGGTTCAGAACGTCGTGAGACAATTCGGTCCATATCCGGTGTGGGCGTTAGAGCATTGAGAGGACCTTTCCCTAGTACGAGAGGACCGGGAAGGACGCACCTCTGGTGTACTAGTTATCGTGCCTACGGTAAATGCTGGGTAGCCAAGTGCGGAGAGGATAACTGTTGAAAGCATATAAGTAGTAAGCCCACCCCAAGATGAGTGCTCTCTCCTCCGACTTCCTTAGAGCCTCCGGTATCACAGCCGAGCTACAGTCCGGGTGGCTTGGGATTTAGCCCTCCATTCTGCCGAAGCTACGCAAGGGCATCAACCCAGTCTTCCTATGTACATCGCGAAGCATTTGGCGTGAACGCAATAACAGAGTCTTCAAGAACAAATCCCGACCGCCACACATTATGGGCGACACTATTAGGGACACTTGCTATCAGTGGTGGAAGGTGGGGAACGGTAGTCTTAAGAGAATTATCACAACATAGCCTGTGCCCAGGTGGCATCGAGGGTATCGCGACCGACCTGTGGCGCTGACCCAAAACCCTTGTAAATTGTGTTTGCTCTCTATCTTAATATATCGGCACACAGATCTCATGCGTGTTCTAAAAAAATCCTCTACAGAGTTAGACTCCGCTTCTAATATGTTAATGTCGAGGGAATTTGCATGGTGAAGTCCATATCCTTCCTGGCAAGCGCCTTCATAAATGTTGCGTCCACTGCATACGAGTAGAAAACACACTTGCCAACAAGAAAAAGAGTCATTTGTGTCTCTCATAATATCAATCGTCGCTCACGCGCATGAATCCACATAAATTGATGCGAAATTAAACTTAATACACCTAGGGTTTGGCTTGATGCTAGTGTGATTTAGCCATATTTAATCAATTTTGTTAAGTCTCAGTCGACTGAGACTTCGTTATGTCTCACTCAGTCGATGCTATATTCCTTTGATCTTGCATGAAGATTCGTATATTTTTTCTTTTTTTTCTTTTTGTTTTTTCTTCTTACATACATTACTAGTATGTCACTTGACTAAGATTTGATTAAATCTAACTAGCCACACCCATATTTTTTTTGACGGAAAAGTTTACTTTATTAATTAAAGGACAGAAACATCGTCTGCCAAAAGGTTTACAATGAAATCAGGCGGGGCGTCAATCCAGCAAGATGGATTATTAGCACGACCCCATCTTGCTAGCTCATGAGCTACATTATTTGACTCTCTAATACAGTGCTCAATAGTAAACCTCCCAAAGTCTTCAAGATAACTGCGACATTCATCAAATAACGATGCTGCCACCAGTAGCCTCCATTGAATTTAAGTGTCTCCACCACTGTGATATTGTCCGATCTTACTACCACATTATGGCATCCTGTTTCTCTCGCTAGCTTCAGTCCTTCAAGCATAGCCTCAGCTTCTGCTGACGACATCAACTAGCCACACCCATATTTAATTGCAATACACATCGTATGATTCATCACTAATAAAAAAACTAGAGTAGTGAGGTGATGTGAGCGCCTGATCCGATCCTTCGAAGTTCAGTCGGACGGTGGATACCGTGCAGTCAACGGCGCAGCCCATCTGACGCGGTCAGCGGGTTTTCTTTGTGAGGATCAGTAGGGTTTTAGCTCAACCGTCCGACCCTATGGAAATCCCCCCCAGCTCCGCCCCGGTCGGCGCCGGCGGCGCGGCCGCCCCCGCAACCCCCGCCTCCTCCTCGAACCCATCCCCGCCGCCCAAGCGTCCCAGCATCACGCTCCGCCTCCTCTGCCCCTCCTCCCGCGCCGCCGCCCTCCGCCCCGCGCGCGACCTCCACGTGGAGCACCCCCCCGTGGGGGACGAGGCCGTGCTCGTCGTATCCGGGCCTGATGCGCCGGCCGCGGCCGTGAGGGTGTGGGAGCGGGTGGTGGGCCACAGTATCGGAGGCGACGAGGCGGGGGAGGAGGGGGAGGAGAAGGAGGTGGCCGGCGTCGTGGGCTGCCGGATGCTGGCGGCCGGGGGCCAGGTGGGCTGCGTGCTGGGGAAGGGCGGGAAGACGGTGGAGCGGATGCGGCTGGAGAGCGGCGCCCAGATCAGGGTCTTCCGGAACAGGGAGCAGGTGCCCCCCTGCGCCTTGCAGGGGGACGAGCTCATCCATGTACGCATCTCAACTCCCTAGGCTTTTTTGTATGCAAAGATGAATGAATCTGGGTGTTGCTTCGTACTGTATAATGCATCAAACAAGTGTTGCGCCCGGTGGATGTTGCTTGGTGGCGTATAGTCGATGAAACCAACCAGTGCCGTGCCCGCGCGGGCAATGTTTAAATTGTACACTTAAATTCAGTAAGAAATTAGTGTGGTTTAGGATTGCCATTTAAATGCTTGCTTGAACTGTGCAATAAAATTTTGTAAGGAAATAATGAGATTAGGATTGTCATTTACCACTTTGGAGTGCATTTTGTAGGTAATTATCAACATTAGTTATGTGTTACAAAGAATGCGTTGAGCGATTTGAGTCACTCAATTAGGTATGTATAAAGATGTGAAGCAATTTACTAAGAAATTCACTACAGCACGTCCACACACCGTGCGATGTTAGCGCAGCCGCTGGCACTTCCCTGTGACGTTGGCATCCACGGCAACCACATGGTGCTGCCACAAGCACTCGGCTGATTATGTGGAGGGGAGCCAGTCGCTCTATGAGACTACGCAATGCACGTTTGTGTGTGATGATTCCTGATTTTCTAAATACTGAAAGGAAATGTCCTTATCTGCAGCATTAACCATCAAATGTAAAAATAATGCCCGGCGACTCTGTCAAAACATCAGCCAGTTATCTGGCATATCAGACAGTTAATATTCCCGGCCACCTGCCGATACGAAAAGCACCTATTCTCCCAATTAGCTGGGTGGGCCGATTTCTCGGTCTGTGAAGCCGATTAATCGTCTGTCAGACCGAATTATCAGCTGGGCTGATCGACTGCCTGGGCATTTTGGCCCAAATTTAGCCCGTTCCCTCCCTTCTTCCGCAGCCGCCCGCACATTAGGTTAGCCCATTCCTCCCTTCTTCCGCAGCCGCCCGCACATTAGGTTAGCCCGTTCCTCCCTTCTCCCTTCTCCCACTCATTCTCCTTTTCCTCCCGCTCATGGAGGAGCAGCCGCCGCCCCTAACCCTAGCAGCCGCCAGCGCCGTCCCCTCCCTGAGCCCCCGGCGGCACTGTCCCTTCCCTGAGCAGCAAGATCCCCTCCCTAGCAGCTGCCAGCACGGCCCCCAGCAGACATATCTCCACTCCTCCAGCTGCTTCGTCGCCTGCTCCTCCTGTCCTGTGTCCATGGCGTCGCCAGGCAGCGAGGTAAACTCCTCTCCTCCTGCTGTTCTGCTGCTGTGCTGTTATCCTATGCAGTATCTAGTATGTACTGATGTGGTGGATTTGGCATTTGTAGCAATCTACAGCTGCTTCTACTGCAGCAAGTACTCCAACATTGAATTTTTTTTCAGATGCAGCCTATGATATATAGTTATGGCCCTAGTTAAGCTACCAATAATGGGATACCAATAAATACAGTTAACAGACCGATAAGCTGATTAATCCCTATTCAGCACCCGACCGATATGCTACGAATTACCGATATCCTGAACATTTCGATGGCCCCCTTTACATCAGGAGACAACCACCTGCCTGAAATGGCTGCCTTCCCATACCCAAGCAGACCGTCGAGCATGAAGGCATGAACTGATGCCGTTCGTTTGAAAACCGTCTTATCGATGGAAGGCCCACTGCTGATTACCTGCATTTCTCAGGCCCAAGTTTACATGCCCTTTTGTGGATTTGTTGCTAAACCCGACAGCCTTTAGGAGATCCAGATAAAAAATGTCATCCCCTTCTCCATGAATTTTCATGCATATCATGGTCTTGCCCTGTGTGGCTGTGTGAACCCATTGAATCCATACTGTCGTTGTGATCTTGTTGTTCAAGGCCTTGGTGCCAGGTTTCACCATTAGCTTCAGCCTGCTCCACGGACGCCGCTTCCTCACTGGACTTTGCCCTTGTCAGCAATGACTCCCTCCTGACCCTCAACCTCTTTGTCCCGGGGCTCGAAAGCCTGAACGTGCTCTTCAACTGCGCCCAGTCACAATCCCATGCCTCCCTCCACCATCACTTCAAGGATGATTATTCCATCATGCCACTGCGTTGTTTGGCCCCAGGGCGTGGATTGCGCACTTCATGAGGGACATGTAGGACGGTGCAACTTGCAGATGTGGTGTAGGTTAGTTCCCTGGGGTGCATCACAATATCACATGTCTTTTGACGAAGACACGGTTATGCATATGGCATGAAAGCATGACACTTTTGAGGAATTTCAGCAGGAGGGCGTGCTCAACTGTATGTGTTCCACTGTTCACACCCCATCATGCAAGGCGCTCATTTTCCAAATATGTTGACCGTTTGATTTATGTTGATGTAATGGTTGTAATTCTGGATATGATGTGGAACAATGATGATTCTGCACTAGGAGTCAATTTTAGAATGAGAGATTTTCTCTGGGTGGTGAGCTGAAAGCATAGAATGAGACATAGTATTAGAATGTGGTTGTGTGCCTGAGTTGGCATGGTTTTGCTCAAAATACTATTATGCTTGCTTGTGAATGAACTTGACCATATGCTGCGAATTGGAATATCATAGAATGCTGGAAAGAAGACACTGTTCTAGCATGATGATTTTGGTAGGCATCTTCATAATCTATGGTTGGTTTATGTTAAAGGTCATGGTCTTCTTGTACCTCAAATACATGTGCCCGTATTAGAAAATGGGCTCTGAATGAACTAATCTTGCTTGCTTTGTACTTGGCTCTAATTTAATTCATAGTTGGGCACCTAAAGTGAGCTCATTCTTGTGATTTCTGAACAAAACTGTCTTATCGATGATACGTTTGCAGAGATGTCGAGTTCATTATGACCGAGTCCCATCCCTCTACTTGTGAACCCTTTACACAAGCAGTTTTTTTTCTCTCACCAAACCATCAGGCAAGCAGAGTCTTGCAGTTTCTAAAATACTTGTGTGGATTGCTTGGAGATTAACCAGTTCTACCTGTTGTTATATTTAACTGGTAATGGCTTTTTTTAGTTTTGCGGTGCTCGGGAAATCAAGATTTGCTGTTATATTGGCATGTTAAGCTTTAACCTGGATATTTAATCTTTTGATTTCACCTTATTCTAACATGATGATGTTTTCCTGTTAGATAAGTGGGAGCTTTTCTGCAGCAAAGAAAGCACTTTTATTGGTTTCAACCTGCCTCCAAGATAATCCTAGGCCAGACACAAGCAATTTTCCATCTGGAAGACCATTCGGTCCTCCAGGCAGTGGAGTTGGTTGTCCACCTGGTGTGGATCCTCATTCTCAAAGAAGCTATTTACCACCACCACATGTTCCTGACTATCATGCAAGGAATTTTTCAAGCAACGGTGCTGCCCCTGGTCCTAGATTCTTTGTTGAACAAGAGATAATGTTCAGAATGATATGTTTAAATGACATGGTGGGCGGCGTAATTGGAAAAGGCGGTTCCACTATACGTGCATTACAGAGTGAAACTGGTGCTTCAGTCAAGGTTATAGACCCTGTTGCTGATTCGGATGAACGTATAATTGTGATCTCTGCGCGTGAGGTGTGGCTCTAACTTTCTCCTCATAACTTAGAAAGAATCACTCATTTTCCTCTTATAAAGTTTCAAGTAGTGAGATTCTTATATTTCCTGTGGGAAACATCTTTTGTATGGATCTGCATCTTGGTGAGTACTTGCATATCATGACAATGCACAGCAAGTTGGATGCTGTCTCTATCCTGCCAGTATTGACAAGGATATGGGGATAACTTTGTCCATGCATTATCTGTTGTCCAAAATGTTTTTGATGGATGCAATTTTTGTTTGTGCAGAATTCTGAGATGATGCATTCTCCATCTCAGGACGCATTGATTCGGGTATATTCTAAAATCTCGGAGGCGTCTATGGATAAAAGTTCTTCTGTACCTGCCAGGCTTCTTGTTCCAGCGCAGCATATTGGTTGCCTACTTGGCAAAGGTGGATCCATAATTGCAGAGATGAGGAAGGTAACAGGAGCCAGCATCCGAATTTTTGGGAATGAACAAATTCCAAGATGTGCACAACGAAATGAAGAGCTGGTTCAGGTATGTTCCAGCTCCACCAATCAACCACTCCAGCTTTTGACTTTTCGTGCCTTTGTATGTTTCGATCTCGTGGACATCACAGTTATCTCTAGGTTACATGCCCTTTTTATAGTTTGCTAATATGCCGGGAACCCGCGTGGGTGGGCTCGGGGTTGCATGCATATAGTGTCGTAGAGAAGAAAAAATGCTGGGTACTAAAGATGGTTGATCTGAAGTGTCAGACTCTTAACTGAATGAAACTGTGTTAGATGGATTGGTGTATTTTCCTTGAAAGCACTGAAGCTTCATCATTGAGTGTAAACTTAGTTTACTCCACAGCAAATAATGCAATGTATTAGGAATGTTCATTTAGTATGAAATGGAAATAACAGCATGCATCAGCTTCAAGTTGTATTAGCAAAAGGTCTCGCGTTGAATATTTAAAAGTTATTTCTACCTTTTTTAACGTACATCAGGATTCAAAGAGAACTACAGAGTGCATTTTCTCTCAAAAGAAGGTAACTGCAGGATGCCTTTGTCCTGTGAAGTAGTATAAGAGAACTAATATTTTCTCCGTTCATGTACTGTAGTTATGCTGCAACTCTTTCATGGTAATTTCTTAACTACCATGAAAATAATAGTACGCGTCAAATTGAAGTTGTATTAGCAAAAGGTCTTGTGTTGAATATTTAATATTTTTTCTACCTTTTTTAACGTACACCAGGATACAAAGTGAACTACAGTATACCTTTGTACTGTGAAGTAGTTTAAGAGAACTAATATTTCCCGTTCATGTACTGTAGCTATGCTGCAACTCTTTCATGGTAATTTCTTAACTACTACGTATTTTGTGCTCCAAGTCCTCCATTTGGAACATGATCTGAGTTAGTTGGTTCCTTCAAATTGTTTCCCTTGAACCTTCCTTCTAAGAAAATACACTTGTGATGCATATGTGTGTCAGTCATCTATTTTGATATCATGCTTAACAAATATAGGATCACCCAGAAGAGAGGAAAATAGAAGATCACTTAAGGAGGATTGTTGAGTAGATGCAGTTCAGACTATAACTTTCTCGAGCCCTTGTTGCAGGTCACCGGTAGCTTTCAGTCCATCCAAGATGCATTGCGTCATATCACTGGGAGGATTAGAGATCTCATCATTCCCCCGAAGCCACATCCTAGTGGAGGCATGCCTCCGTATCCACCTGTTGGGAACCCTTCTCATCATCAATCAAGACAAGAAGCTCCACCACATCACAGTGGAGGCATGCCTCCCTATCCTATGCATCCTTTCAGACCTAATCCTCCCATGGGTCCTTTTGATGTGGCAGATCATCGACCACCTGGCCCACCTCCTTCACATCCAATGGAACACATGGGTGCTGATAGGATGCCCTACCCGTATGGTTGTGAACAAGGAGGTCCTCGTCCTTTTGTTGAGCAGCCATCACCAAGAACCTGGGCTCCTGAGGTTAGTACATGGAGAATGCTGTTTGACATAAGCATAAATAATTTAGCATGTTGTTGGTAGCATATTGTGCACAAAGGTCTCTATTAAGAACTTCCACTGTCAAGTAACTCCCAGTAAAGGTTGCAGTTTAGGATGATCTGCCATTGGATTTTGTTCAAAACAATATCATTTGTATGCACATCAGATTGCTGATTTAGGCGCTGTGGTTGAATGTATAAGAATCAGGTCCCTTATCATGTGCAGGCACCAGCAACTGATGCTCCAAGAAGCATGCCTGATATAGTACCAGCTGTAGATTTCAGAAAGGGACCAGGGGCAAGGTAAGTTCATTGCTAACTGTTTGATTAAGCTTTTCCCATTCTTTTTTAATCATTACACTCTGGCTGTGAAACTAGAATTTACCATCAGATGATATCTTTTTGTCCAAAATATCATGTATACAATCTATGTGGAAGTTCTAGTCCATTGATAACTGAATCTGTAGGAGTGATCCCTTTCTTGAAGAAATTAACACCATTTTTCTGACATCATCAGCAGTGAAAACCAAGTGGCTACCCCAGCAACTACAACAACTGAAGTTGTTATTCCTTGCAAGTACATAGGTTTTGTTTGTGGAGCCAATGACAGTGACCTCGCTGAGATAAAGAAGGTACTTACACTCTTCTTTATTGTTTACCTAAATCAGATTAAACGATACTTGTCCCATGTTACCTTGTGCTCATCGTATAAATGTTGGCTTGTCGTTTTGTCTTGAACTCTTAATGCCACAATACAGTCCGTGCATATCACTTGCATATATTTCAGCCTTTTATCACTCTTGTAAACTCACTTGAAACAGTCCTCAAGTCTTGGCTGCCTCTGGCTCTCTAGCCGTGAACTCTATGTAACCCATTTAAGGAGCATCCGGTCACAGGGCTGACAGTGTTGCCTACCTTTCAGATATCCGGCGCTGAAATTACAGTACATGATCCAAAACCTGGAGATACAAATTCAACAGTTATTATATGTGGAGACCCCGAACAAACGAAGAGGGCGCAGAGCCTGATTCATGCTTTCATCTTTTGTGGTCTCTACCAGAAATGACCCTGCAACAGTGGTGATATTCGCCATCATAGAGCCGTGGATCCTCCTCGGAGGTCTTCCACCTGGAGAGTTTTTTGTTTTGTTTCCTTTCCCTGAGAGGTTGTGTGTACATGTACAATAGTGATTGGGTTGTATGTAGATAGGATTGAATTGGTGGCTGGCTGGACACACAGACAGCGCCCGTTGTAAGTTGTCGAGTCGATAGCTGGACGCATGGCGCCATTGTGTTGCTCAAATTTGAGTCGATGTAACTTGTTGTTGTGTTTGGTTGAGGGAAATTACCATGGAAGGCGTGCCCATCTCTCTTGTCATGTCTTTTTCCTGCCTTGCCATTCTCTTTGAGCTCGCCTCTGGGCTGGGGAGTTTCGTCCTGCCTGTTCTCTGTATGATCATTCATGGTAGGGAGTTTCCAGGAAACGCTATGGTCAGGCAAGGACAGCTGATGCTGGCATGACTTGACCTGCAGGATCAGAGACGACCCGAGTCAACCGCACCTCGAGATTTGCATTATTGCAATAGCTGTCACCCACCCTGAGATTGAGAGGGAGACTTGAGTTCAGAGCAAGTCCAAATAATTCAGGAACTATGTGCAATGTCTTCTTCGTTTGTAACTCAGGAGTTTCATGGCAATTACTGTACGCGCTAATAACTTGGCAGGAATTTCAGCGGGGCCTGATTTCCTTTCTGGACAAGGGAATACTACTATTGCAGGAGGCAGTTTTCGGAAACACCGGAGAGCCACGGCATCTTGGAATATGAATGGTGGTACGGACCGTTCCAAGCTACCAGCTGGACACGAAGAATGCCATTCCATTTGTCCAGCAAGAACCCGCAAGGAGAAATGCACAGCCAGGACGTAAGCTAAGACATTGGTTACTACTAGAAGAAATGCACAGCCAAGGCTTTTGGTGGGTCTTCCCAGAGGAACTTCTAGGCAACTGCGAGCTTGACATTTCTAGGATCTTGTTGGTATGCTTTCGGATGTACTACTCCACTAATACTAATCAATTATCTATCCCCATGCCTTGGGCAAGATTACAAAGCGATGCTGCAGCTTTGGGGGAGATCTACGTTTACCATCTTGTGCCGTCAAGCATGCATGCATACGACTTTCTTTTTTTGTACAGCCAAGCATGCATACCTGTCATTACGGCTTTGTAGCCAGGCAAGGACGAGCGAGAGAAGAGTACCCCTCCGTCTATGAAAACAAGTCTCGTAAATTTTGTCTTTAGGCATTGTTTGATCAAGTTTTTTTTAGGAATTTTCATCAACAATTATACATTACTAAATCGATACAATAAGAAAATATAGGTATTGTAATTCTTGATAGCTTTTCCTACAACTTGGTCAAACTGTGCACCGCTTGATTTTAGATAAATTTATAAACATTCTTTTCAGAGACAGGGGGAATACAGAACAATCTTTCATTATAGCCCCCCCCCCCCCCTTTCGTATTTACTTCGCGTATTAGTTTTGTCTTAAGGTAAACTTTACAAGTTGGCTAAGTTTACAGAAAAAAATCAACATTATCAATACCAAAAAAATATCACATTGGATCCATGTGGAATATAGTTTCATACCATATTTATTTGATATCTTTTAATATAAATTTGGTCAAAGTTTATAAATTTTGACTTGAGACAAATTTAATATGCGGAGTAAACAGAAACGGAGGGAGTAAAACGTTACTACATATTATTTTTAAAACTTTTTGTTGTGTTTTCTTTTCTCCCTTTGGAAGGAACTACCACAAAATGATTTATGTTGGCGATTTTAATTCATGAAAATGACAAATCTCCACTTGGCAGTCATGAATTATGCATGATTATATCTTGAATTTATCTACTTTAGTCCTTGGGTGTAAGTGCAACATGAATTTATGTAGTCATGCTGCTCTTGAGCATCTAAGCCGAGTAAGTTAATGTGCAACTCACCATCTTGACATTTTGAACCTAGGGACCATACTGGCAATAATAGACAAATGGACTAAAATAACAAACAACTTACCGTCCCATGAAGAAAAAAGAAAGTAAAAAAAAATGTTAGGCCAAGAAGTTATGCATGCATATGATCGTCTCACCGCTACCAAACAACAACAAATATATGTACTCAGCATGCCTAGAGAACAAACATGCTAGAATGCAACCAAGCACGCTACACTTAAAAGTGACACAGAGAGAACAAAACACAACCATGAGTTGTTTCGCAAATACAGATGGCAATTCATCTCAACACACACACACACACACACACACACACACAAACACACACACACACACACACAAAGCCAAGTTCGTTGTTTCGAATGAAAAAACTAATTCATAAAATTTCAACTACTTAACGTTGGCATCTGTGCGGGTTATAAATCTGTCCGGCCGTTGATCCGATCCAACGGCCACCGCCTTCCCATTTCAAACCACCCAAAACGGCCCGCGGCCGCACCCCACGTTCGGTTCTTCCTTTCGCCGCGGTGACAAGTGGGCCCATCCCATCCCGTCCTGCCCCTGACCTGCCAGTCACCGCGACAGCCGCAGAATTTGCTACCCGCCCCCACCCGGGTACCCGAGGACAAGCGCCGTCCACTCGTCAGTCAAGAGCGGCGCCTTCCGCGAAGCTTCCCTCCCGCAGCCAAAGCGGCTACGGGTCCCCCGATAAATACGCTCGCGGAAACGCGCGCACTCTGGACAGGACAGGGGACTCACTCTGCTGCTGTCACTGAATAACAACAACAACACACAGTTGGGGCGCACGCGAAAACCGAGGGGAGGCGATCGGAGCGCACATTCGCACAATCTTCTGCTGGGCCGGCGGCTCGGTGTCGTCTCTCCTGCGACCGACCGCGGCACGGAATGGCGTCGCCGCCGCCGGAGGTCGCCGTGCCGGTTGACGAGGAGGACCGGGAGACGGAGGGAGAGGATATCTGCGCGTTCGATATACCCGGCAAGAACGCCCCGCGCGATCGCCTGCGGCGGTGGAGAGTACGCATGCCATCTTCACCATTTCCTCGCTGCTGCTCCTGTCGATTCAAATTTTAGCAGTAGGGGGTTTTCTTTTTGGGCTGGAGGTCGGGGCTCGGGGATGTATCTGTTTTGCGGTTTGGCCTCCACAACGCCGCTTCTTACGTTGGGGTTTTTGGGTTCCTTTGAATGGCCATCTGCTTGATCTGTCTTTAATGTCGTTCATCACTGCATCAAGCAGCTATGAGCTTCTGATGGATGAATGCCTGATAATGGCGAGGGTTGGATTAATTGATTTCTTTAAAACAAGTAGTAGTTGAATTTACGAGCAACGACTTAATGTGCTGAGAAACTCGGTGGGTGAATGTTTGTTGGTTCATGTGCACCAGGATGTTGCATCAGCTACTTCATATATCTCTTGTGCCTGTATATTCTGACCATATATTTCTGAATTGGAGTGCCTCATGTAATTGTTGCAGTTTTTTGAGATGATAATTGTTGCAGTTCGGTTTCGGTATCTTATAATGACTGCCTCGGGGTTATAATGATGTTAACCACACCACTGATCATTGTGAAGCTTACTGGTAGACTTGTAGTATAAAGTAGGAGGATGCTATCCCCAGTCTAGAATCTAGATACATCAGAATCTGGAAAGTTTGTTAGGCTATATTTTTCTTTAGGTAGTACTGGAATAAATTTTAAACTGTAGGGGCTTTGATGTTCCATATCACCGATGGGAATTCTCAAGAAAAACATAAAGTGTGATGTATAGGAATGTGGTATCTTTTACTTCATGTTTCATCTTAAATTATATTATTACTTACAGCATGCCTTTCCTCCCTTCATTTCAGCAAATTGCTCTTGTGCTCAACGCTTCACGTCGTTTTAGATATACTCTAGATCTCGCGAGGGATGAAGAGAGAGAAAACTTGAGAAGAATTATACGAGCTCATGCACAAGTTATACGGGTAAGTAATGTGGCGTCTGCCAGTTGACAAATGATGCTTCTCATTGACGTGTAACGTTTGCTCACTCTATATTTGGATTCTTCAGGCAGTATTCCTTTTCAAAAAGGCTGGTCAAAAGGCGCTACAAGGTACAATCTCCAGTTTCCTGCTAGTCGCTAGATGGTTGGATGATTGGAACACATTTCCTAATAAAATGGTGATGTGTCGCCCTGAAGGACCATATTTACATGTAAACACTCTGGCAATATTGGACACATCCACACAATTCTTTGATCCATTTAATATCCATTATATGTGATGATAATTTTTCACATTTGAACTGAAAATATGCCATGGACACCCATCTTAGCAACCTTTAGCTTGCTTCTTCTTCCGTCTATTTCTGATTATTTGGCCACCTATATAGTACGTATTTGTTTTTGTGAAGTGTGTGTGTGCTTAGTCAAGACACGTGATACCTTATAATATCTCATTTCATTAAATCTTAATCCAGTTATTCCTGTTAGATGCATCTTTATCTTGTTTTTAGTTTGATATTGTCTAAATTATAGTTGATATAATCCTGTTTGATCAAACAGAATCTTATGATGGTACAAAATTTGAGTCACTCTCTCAGAGATTTCCAATTGATCTGGAAAAGCTTGTAATGTTGAACAGAGACCATGATGCAATTATGCTTCAGGAGGTTGGAGGGGTAGGTTCAAATGAATTTCACCTGGATTGGCACCCTTTTTTATCTTTTACTCATATATCTCTAATGGCATGTCCTCGCAGGTCAGTGGGCTTTCAGATTTACTAAAGAGTAATTTAGGCAGAGGAGTTAGCTCAAATGAGGACGAGCTGTTGCAGAGAAGAGACATTTTCGGGGCAAACACCTATCCGCGCAAGAAAAGAAAAAGCATATGGGTACGCAGTTTTCCTTATGCTATGGCAGTAACTTTTTCCGGCGTGCCTTGTCTTATTATTCATTGTTCTTGTTCTCTTGTGGGCTGTATGGGTAAATGAAAAGTATTTCATGATGTGAAACTATTTTTCTATGACAAGTATAAATTTATTAAAGCTGGATGTATATATAGTGATTGCGGGAACAAATATACTTTTGCAGCGTCAGAAATTAGAGCATACATGCGCACCATGTGAAGTTTACTCTTCCTTATGGAACTTCTGAGCCTTAAATCCATATATCAAGTTTAATATCTAGCAAATTATTATTTGCAGCGCTTTGTATTTGAAGCTTGTCAGGATTTAACTCTTGTGATTCTAATGGTAGCTGCTGCTATATCATTATCATTGGGCATGGCAACAGAGGTACTTCATGACATTATGTTTTACCTTGGCTCCTTTCTTCATGTATTCATTTTGTCTTGTCTTTACACTGTAAGAATGGTTCAATTTCATAATACTTAGTCCTATTTTGGTTTCACCGTTGACGCTTTATTTAGGGTGTTAAAGATGGATGGTATGATGGTGGAAGCATATTCTTTGCTGTTTTTCTTGTGATATTTGTTACAGGTAATAACAGTATTTCTATTTTTCTTGTCTTCTCTCCTATTGTTATTGAGTTTTGTGCACTAATCAGCTCATACAAAACCTTAAGTTGTCAAGGGAAGTGGCAGTTATACTGATATTTCAACACTCTCCCTCGCATCGGGATTATAGGCCTACATTGTAGACTGGATGTGTTGTAGTGCTATTGGGATTCACATGTAGGCAGGATGCATCTGTGCAAATTTTCTTGAACAATGCATCTGCTCAAATGGTGTCAGGGTTGTGAGCCATCCCCGGTATTTTCACACAGTGGTACCTTTCTTTTAAGAATGAAGTAAAATGAGCTCCTGGCTGTCAAACTCAGAACTTTTTGCTTTGACATGGTAATGATTGTGATGCACTAACCAGTTCATAGAAAACCTTAAGATATTAGGGAAAAATATGTTGCTGTACTGGAAATAATCGTGCTCTGATATTACATATGGCGTCAGTGATTTGCATACATGTTGCTTTACTGGAAATAATCGTGCTCTGATATTTATTTCTTCACAACCATTTTAGCAACCAGTGATTATAGACAATCTCTTCAGTTTCAACATCTGAACGAGGAGAAACAAAACATACAAGTTGAGGTGAGTATGTTCATCCTGATAATTTTGTAGTGTACTTCTTTTGTTTGGGACTGTGACTCATTGGCAGTGCATGATTTATCGTGACTAATAATTAGGTTATCAGAGGTGGTAAGAGAGTAGGAGCTTCAATATTTGACCTTGTGGTTGGCGATGTTGTTCCCCTCAAAATTGGTGATCAAGTAATGCATTCATCACATATTCCAGCTTTTGTCTACATTTGAGCTACTTTTCTCAGATTGACGTGATTACATTATTTGACCTTCAGGTCCCTGCAGATGGTGTCCTGATATCTGGTCATTCTCTTGCAATAGACGAATCAAGTATGACGGGCGAGTCCAAAATTGTAAGTGTTGATAAAAGGAAAAGGCCAATAATATTGTTTTCTGAAATCTGCCTTCTTAAATGTTCAAGTATGTTATACTACTGTCAGGTTCATAAGGACCAGAAGGCACCTATATTGATGTCCGGTTGCAAGGTCGCAGATGGCTATGGCTCTATGTTGGTGAGTATCACTTGGTTGAGCCTTCCAAGTACATGAAGTGTTCAGCTTGTGCTTTCGTATTACACAATTGTGTGGCTACCGGTGTATTTTCTATAATTTGTTAGCATCTCATTCATTCCATAAACATATAGGTAACAGGTGTGGGTACTAATACTGAATGGGGTACGTTGATGGCCAATCTTTCAGAAGATATTGGTGAAGAAACCCCGTTGCAGGTTAATTTCTTATGTTCGTTTTTTACGACAAGTTAATTAATTTCTCATGGTATGTACCACACAGAGAATAGTGTCAACTTATATTGACCTTTTTGTTTATATTTTATGACTGTGTTCCCACTTGTTCAAACTGTGGAGTAGGTGCGCTTGAATGGAGTCGCTACATTAATTGGTATCGTGGGTTTATCAGTTGCTGGTGTTGTCCTTGTCGTACTTTGGATAAGGTGGTTTTCTGGTACATTCATCCATTGTTATGGTGCACTTTAAGTAAATATTCTACATTTCGTGGATATGCTTCTCATGGTCACCTTCCATCTAAAATGCAGATATTTTACCGGGCATAGCAAAAATCCAGATGGAACTACTGCATTTGTGGCTGGGACTACTGGTGCAAAACAGGGATTTATGGGGGCAATCAATATTTTTACAATTGCCGTATGTAATCCTAACCAAGTTTTCTTGCTTAATTACTATGATGATGAAGAGCATCAATTCTTTCCAAGTGAGCTGATTCTACAGCATTTGTCACCGTAGGTAACTATTGTGGTTGTTGCTGTGCCTGAAGGACTCCCTTTAGCAGTAACATTGACGTATGCATCTTTTACCTTTTTTATACAAATTCCTTAGAGATGATAGGTGCATTAAACTGATGCTAGTTTTCTTTCAGCCTTGCATATTCAATGCGAAAGATGATGCGAGACAAGGCTCTGGTAATGCATACAAAGAGATTTACAAAGAAAAACCTTGACTCCAGTATATAATCTGTGTTTTTGGTTTCGCATACAGGTGAGACGACTTTCATCTTGTGAAACAATGGGGTCGGCGACCACGATTTGCAGTGACAAGACTGGCACTCTTACCTTGAATAAGGTTTGTTAAGTCAATAGGCACTGCTCACAAAAAATGCTATATGTACTCCACTGCTGGTTGGATATATGGTGCTGCAGTTTGACGCTGTTCCTTCATGGTTTGTTTTCCAAACAAATCCTGGCAAAACAGCATATCTTACCAGCTCCAGTGAGCACGTGATCTGATAATTGTGTTTAACTGTGATCGCATAAAATCAGCAGTGTCTTCAGTTTGTGTAGTGCTTCTGTATCTTATTATTGTTTCTAATTGATCGTCTAGATGACAGTTGTGGAAGCATATTTGAGTGGGACAAAGTTGAATCCTTATGATAATACTGGGATGGTGTCTAGCAGTGTGGCATCTCTACTTATTGAAGGAATTGCACAAAACACAGCAGGGGCTGTGTTTTCACCAGAGGTACAGCATGATACATTTCTCTTGCCATAGTTTTTTCCTTTTACTTTTTGCACAATGTGAAAAGTACTTCCACTGAAGTTCGCATGTCATATCAATTATCAAAGGATGTCATCCATGTTAATATGTTTTCATGTCTATAGGATGGAGGAGCTACTGAAGTTGCAGGCTCACCAACTGAAAAAGCAATTCTTTCTTGGGGTCTTGAGGTACTTCATATATACTCCTTTGTTGTTTCAAGTTTGTTCTGTTAACTTGACAATAATTTTCATCCATCATTCTTTCATTTAACTTTCTTCCATTAAATTGACAATTCAACTGCATAGATTGGGATGAATTTCAACGATGTGAGATCAAAATCTTCAGTTCTTTGTGTTCTCCCATTTAACTCGGTGAAGAAATGTGGTGGCGTTGCAGTGCAGGTGGTAAGCACATTTTTATGTACTTTAAATTCTGCAGATCATCTCATGTTAAATAAGAAATGGTCCTTTTGAATCTTCATTGGTTGATGTTCTTCTATGTTTTGTGCCAAGTATGTGGCTTACTACATATCTGAATTTTTCATTGGTTTTGCATCTTGTAATTTCTTTATCCACTTTGCTATCTTTCAGAAAAAAAGTTCTCACGCACTTGCTGCACAACTTGTACTCCCTCTGTTTTTATTTAGTCTGCATATTAGGTTTGACCAAAGTCAAACTTTATAAAGTTTGACCAAGTTTATAGAAAAATATATAAATATTTACCATAACAAATCTATATGATGTGAAAGTACATTCAATAATGAATCTAGTGGTATTGATTTTTTATTGTATATATTAATATTTTTGTTTATAAACTTAGTCAAAACTTACAAAGCTTGACTTTGACCAAAGCTAATATGCGGACTAAATAAAAACGGAGGGAGTATATGTTTCCTTTGATTCTGTCAAGACAACATTTGTGTTGCTTTGACTTTCTCTTTTGCCTTCTTTAGTTCATTTATCTTGTCCATGAATATATATTGCAAATGAATGCCTTTTCTTGAATCTTGATCATATTGACTGTAGGTAGTGTTTATATTGTAATAAAACCTTTCCTAGTTCATTTTAGTATGTGTTATCTCAGTGCTATTTTTGTTTTGTAAGTGCAGTCAGATGCTTATGTACACATCCACTGGAAAGGTGCTGCTGAGCTAGTATTAGCATCTTGCAAAAGCTGGCTTTCTATTGATGGTTCAGTTCATCCAATGAGTTCTGACAAGGTAAATACCAACCCAAATTAATTGGGGCTTCACTTCTGAAGTTTTACTAAGTTGTTAGTACTTTTACTATTTTACAGTATAACGAAGTGAAGAGATCCATTGACAACATGGCAATGAGTTCACTGCGCTGTATTGCTTTTGCATATTGCACCTGCGAGCTCACAATGGTTCCTAGGGAGGATCTCGATAAGTGGCAGTTGCCTGAGGATAATCTGACTCTTCTTGGAATGGTTGGGATAAAGGTGTGTCTTGTGAGATGGTGTTTACTTATGCTTCTACTAGCATTGTGTGTATGGCCTCTACTCATTTATGGATAATTTTAGCAGTCCATGCCATGATACCGTATCAACAGAAAACAAAATACAAGGGAAGAATGCTAGTTGGATGCTTCAAAACCTCAATGTCAAGTTTGATGTAGATGAGACACTACAGATTGAAGAGATGGAGAAACTGAACCAAATGTGTCTTTTTTTGGAGGTTTCTATATAATAGTTGGTTGATGATACTGGGAGAGTGGCGCTGGGATAGTGGAGAATCACGGGACAAATAAGGGATTAAATGAGTGGATCCCACTATGGTTGACAAGCACATGAAGCGGCCCTTCGCCAACTTAAGTTTTCGGATGATACTTGGCCAAGCTAGTTCATCAGTTTATTCGCATCACTTGCTCCTCATGTCTCCCATCATTGTTAAAATGCCTGCTTTCTTTCAGAACTCTTTATGTTCGAATCTGTTTAGGCGCAATTTATTTTTCCAGTTTTTCCATATAACTGTTTTCTCCTGATGATTGCATGCAGCTACTCACCCCTATAAATTCCTTTTTGATGCAGGATCCCTGCCGCCCAGGAGTAAGGGACGCTGTACAATTATGCAGTGCTGCTGGTGTGAAGGTTATTATCATCTATGGTTTATTTTTCTTTGCTCTTATTTTCTTTCCTTCTATTTATATTTAAATTCTTTCCCTGGGACTTTGAACTGATTGAGTTTGAGGTTAGCATTAAGACGGTTCGCTTCTGAAATATTTATGATGCTTCAATTCCTTTTTTGCATGTTGTCAAGAATATATCATATGATGCAAGGTCCAAATGCTTCACGATGTGAATTTGACTAAACGGGTCACCTTATGTACCAATGGAAGCACTATACTTCCAAAGTTCCAATAGTTCCTTCATGTGGCCATTTTACAAATATTTGCTTGTACCTTTTCCATTTGATTTGAATATCCTTGGTACTGCTTCCATACCATGTTAGTTGATCGAATAATGTGATGGAAGTGTGGATATTAGTGCTGAGCAAATCCAACTTAATGCTGGTTTTGTTGTTCAATTCATCTAAAATAATAAGATGGTAAAAATGCAGATATCCTTGGATCATTGTTGTTGACTTGTCTCAGCTATGTATTGCAGTGATCAGATGGGTAGAACTTGTAATATTAAGTTGATTTTGTGTGTGTGTGTTTTAGGATAACACATTGGCTTCTTGCGTTTGATTAAAGCATTATTTTGTTGTTCTCAGAAAGTATATTTGTTTTAGGTACGGATGGTCACAGGAGATAATGTTGAAACAGCTAAGGCCATTGCTTTCGAATGTGGAATACTAAATGCAAAAGATGTTGCTTCAGAGACAATAATAATAGAGGGGAAGGTGTTCCGTGAAATGTCTGAAACTGCACGAGAAGAAGTTGCTGACAAGATTACAGTAACCCACCTCTCTCTATCTCTTCATCATCTATCTCATGTTTGGAGCTTTCAAAACCACAAGCAGCATATCAATTACTATAAATAAAAACATTTTTTTTCTATGATACAAAGTACTTTGTAATTTCCTGATATGAACAACTTTATGGATTTGTTTGCTAAGTGGTCTCAGTTAATCTATCTACTTTTATTTCAGGTAATGGGACGGTCTTCTCCAAATGACAAACTTTTGCTTGTACAAGCTTTGAAAAGAAAAGGCCATGTTGTAGCTGTAACCGGTGATGGCACCAATGATGCCCCAGCATTACATGAGGTCTGTCTGCAACTGTGTCATTATGTATTGAAGTGTGAAACTAAAATCATCTTGTGATCCTATGTTCTTTTTGTGATTCTCAAAAATCCTATATATTTTTTGTCATATAGGCTGATATCGGTCTTTCAATGGGCATCTCGGGAACAGAAGTTGCTAAAGAAAGCTCGGACATTATAATCTTGGATGATGACTTTACATCCGTTGTCAAGGTTATCTTCTTCAACATTAAAGCATGATGTTGATTTTTATAAAGAAGCTAACATCAGCATGTTAGCCTGTCATTGTGCTTTCAGTTATCCCATGCACATACCAGCATGGTTTGTGCATGTGCAAATATCTATTTCCAGAGATATTTTGTGACAGACATGCATGCGCAGTACCTTGTGTGCGTCGTGCACCATAGCTGTGGTCTAGCGACCACTTATTTCAAATTTCTATGTAGAGCACAAATCTTAACATACCTTGTGTTAGGTTGTTCGTTGGGGACGGTCTGTCTATGCAAATATTCAGAAATTTATCCAGTTCCAGCTGACTGTTAATGTCGCTGCCCTGGTAATAAATGTGGTTGCTGCGGTGTCCTCTGGTGCTGTTCCTCTGAATGCAGTTGAGGTTGGACTCTTTTCTTGATTTTTGTTATCTTCTTCTAATAGCTACATATCCCATAGTTATGGTCTAATTCATAGTTGTCTGCTTATTTGCATTCTCATTTACTTCAGTTGTTTAGCTGACATGTGCATAAAAATATTGAAACAACCAATCATAAACATGTAATATCCTTGTGGTAAACTGCTGAATTTATGAATAAATATTCGAACTACAAAGATATATAGATCATCTTGCAGAAATCTTTGAAGAAAGCAATGCCCTTTTTATTTGCTTTCAACCACATCAGTATTTTTTTTTTCTCTTGACAGCTTCTCTGGGTGAATCTTATCATGGACACACTGGGAGCCCTTGCATTAGCAACTGAACCACCAACAGACAACCTAATGAAGAGACATCCTGTTGGCAGAAGGTACGATGCATCGTACTACAAATTATTGACAGTTTTTCTGTATATGCTATATATCCTGTTATCTACTTTAGTGTTGTGGAAAAACATTATCATACACTTTGTTATTTCACTTCTGCAGGGAACCTCTTGTTACGAATATCATGTGGAGAAACCTGTTTATCCAGGTCTCTAGTTGTCTAACTCACTTGTATGCATGCACACATGCAATTAGGAGCCTGTTGAATCATATTTTCTTCATATCTATATGGATTTGTTGCAGGCTCTTTACCAGATAGCAGTTCTTCTCGTCTTCAATTTTGATGGCAAAAGGATTTTCAAATTGCATAATGCAAGTCGAGACCACGCTGACAAAATTAAGAACACCTTTGTCTTCAATGCATTTGTCTTTTGCCAAGTAAGACCACTGGAGGATTTTTCTTCCAACTATTCATCGATTTAATTTTTTTGACACTATAATTTGGTGTCACTTCCTAAGCTATAATTGATTCCTCAAATTCTCGCTGAATACCCATTTCTCTGTCAGATATTATCACATATGTAACTGTACATATTTCTGATACATGTAGGGAATCATAGAATTCTTCTTTTCTTATGCCTCATGTGCCATTCATGCCAGATATTCAATGAGTTCAATGCTCGCAAGCCTGAGGAGAAGAATGTCTTCAGAGGAGTCACGAGCAACCGCCTTTTCATGGGTATAGTGGGTATAACAACCGTACTTCAGGTAACAATGCCGTAACATGCTCTCTGAATGCATACATGTTTTCACAAGGCACAAGTAGGATCATCATTTCATCTGGCAGATCCTAAACACTGAGCTTCTGAGCGTCATCCCATCTTGCAGATCTTGATAATTGAATTTCTCGGAAAGTTCTTTGGAACTGTTAGGCTTGGTTGGAAGTTATGGCTGCTATCCGTTGCCATTGGTGCAGTCAGGTATATATAGGAGAACTCCATCTTACAGACAAGAGACTCTTTTCTACCATGAATGCATATTGTGTATAGTTATTTCACATGTCCAAATACCCCTTTGTTTGTGTGCCAGTGGTAAAGAACTTTTGTCAGTTTAATCTGGGTGTTAATTTTCCAACACGTTGAATTACTCTCTGAGAACTGTTAAAGAGTGATTTATTTCTTCCTTCCAATGGCCACATTACCATCTCTCTGTCTGTTTTTACAATCCAGCTGGCCTCTCGCGTATGTTGGCAAGTCCATTCCTGTCCCGGCCAGACCTTTCCAGGATTACTTGAAGCATTGTTGTGCCTGGAGAAGGCCACGCCGCCGCGGTAATTTCCCTGCATACACAGCTGTTGGTCCTTGTGTTTCCTTTTGTTTTCGCCCAACGAGCTTATCATGACTAAGCCCCTGCATGCATTCCACTGTGTGCCGCAGATGAAGAGCAGGGCGGCAAGAGCTGAGACTTGGCCCGAGGAGCAACTTTTGGAGAGGCTGCATCTCAACTGGAGCTTCAGAGAGGGGCGAAGGGCAGTCCCTGTAAAATTGGGTTCAGAATAAGAGGGCAGCATTTTTTTCGGGGAAGGAATAGCAGGAAGCTTGTGCACTGATAGATATCACTCAGTTGTACAGTCCGCAAAATAGAGTAGCAGTTTATGGGGTTAGGGTTAAGCTCTCATCCAAATGGCTGTGAATTTGGAACAAATTGCGCTGCTAGTCGGAAGAGTGCTTTCGTTTGTTGCAAGTTTTCAGTTGTTTACACTGGTTGCGGGTGCCATGCGTACCCTTTTGCACATTCTGCTGGATTTAACAGCTCCAACTGCCAGCAACTATTGTCAATAAGAGGGTGTTTGTTTCCACGGACTTATTGGTTTAGGGACTTAAAAAAGTCCCTATAAGTCCCACCTAAACCAAACACAAGGGACTTATTGAGACTTATTGTGGTGATTTGGGACTTATCAAATAAGACTCTCAGGGAGGAGCTTATTGGGACTTATCCCGAGCCAGACCTACCCCGCGTCGCTCCAGGCTCGTTTCCCGCACGCCGCCTGCCTCTCGGTCCAATCGCCGCCGCCGCGCGGCCTCTCGCCCCGTCGCCGCCCCGCCTCTCGCCCCGTCGTCGCCCCGTCGCCGCTCGGCCTCTCGCCCCGTCGCCGCCCCGCCTCTCGCCCCGTCGCCGCCCCGCCTCTCGCCCCGTCGCCGCCGCCGCCCGGCCTCTCGCCCCATCGCGGCCCTGCCTCTCGCCCCGTCGTCGCCCCGTCGCCCCCCGGCCTCTCGCCCCGTCCCCGCCCCGCCTCTCGCCCCGTCGTCGCCCCGTCGCCGCCCCGCCTCGGTTCGCTCCGCCTCGGTTCTGTCTGCCGCAGTTCGTTGCAGCGGTGCCTCCAATCGCCGGACATGCCCTCTTCTAAGCCTCGTTGCAGCGGTGCAACATGGACTTATAAGTCCTTGTAAACAAACAGGTAGGGACTCGGGACTTATAAGTCCCTGTAAACAAACAGGTAGGGACTTATGACTTATAAGTTGGGACTTAAAAAAGTCCTAGGACTTATGAAACAAACAGGGCCTAAGCTACTGCAAGGTCCAATATAGCGCAGTGCGCGTGCACGCCAGGAACCTTCTCTGCTGATGAGTGGCGTCAGGGGCCGCCGGAGCTGTTCCGGCAGGCGAGGAGAAAATGAGACGGAGGCGGAGACCAAGGCGGCAAGCCATTGAATTGGGTTAGTTTTTCTTGTGAGCTGTTGCTTCTTGATTTAAGTAGAGAAACTGCGAAAGAGTAATAATGGCCAGAAAGCGTCATTAATCAAAGATAATTGCACAGTTATTAGACAGAACATCTTCCATTGAGAACAAAAACTTCAGAGCCAATTTCTGCCAGAACTGGTGAGCTGATATAGGATGATTAAGCATACAACTTGGTACATGAGGCACACTCTTTTCGCATGCCATGCCTAGAGACAGACTCTCATGCTCCACTCTGTAGCACACTGCAATCCTCTGCCTGTGGTGTTTGTTCCCAGACAACATTCTAATATTGTGCTTCTCACAACAAAACCTAAATTAGTAATAATACAACAACAGCACTTGCATATCTACCCAAAGCATGGCCAAGCACCTCACTCCAGTTCATTCTTATTACTGACAACAAACGATCTAGGCGGCAGCACTAACAGTAGCATGAGTAGGCGAAGTGGCGCTTCTTGGTGATGTATGTGGAGACGAAGTCTGAGGCCTGCGCCGAACCGCCCACCACCGGAGCCGGGACAAGGATCTGGGTCAGGCCTGCCGCGATCCTCTTACCGGCCACGTTTCCGTAGAACATGCCAGGGATGGCGGGGACGAAAACGTCGGTCTGCGAGCAGATCTCGAGGTCCAGGGCCCTTGCTAGGTCTGAATCGCCAGAATTCAGGAATTCTCCTTTCTTCTCAGCCGGCATGATGTCGTCCTGCACAAAGACATATCATAAGTTAAAAATCTGCTCAAGAGAAAAGAGAATATGAGGCGCACTAATTAAATGGTACTGGATGAGTTACTTGCCTTGGTATAAGTGTGTGGAAATGCCCTCTTCAGATTATTCAGGCCTTTGTGCCACCATGTCTCTGTCAAGTAGATGGTTGTATTAGCAGAGAAGCCGACCTTCTTCAGGAAATTCAGAACCTCCTGAGGATTGTAACAGCCTTTCCTTCTTGCACCCGCGCTTGTTTTACAGGTCTTCTTCTCTAGCAAGTCGGTCCGCATATCAACCGCCAACACCCTGCCATCTGATTTCTGGCTTAGCTCTTTAAGCCTGCCCAGCATCTGTTCGGCCACTTCTGAATATTCGGCGTTCAGTTTGAGCCCAGTGAACATTGCATGGCAAGCAGTTGAATCCAAGTCCTTGTTATTTGTCCCTTTCGGTTTCAAACTTACTGAAGAGAAAATAATTGCAAGTCGTAGGTAACTGTTCTTTTGGAAGGCGGGCTGGATGGTGTCCAGGATGAAGTCTTCTGTCACCCGGTTTGGTACTCTAATAACTGCTGGCTTCTTAGTGGTCCATTCAGCAGGAAGTTTATCTACTACTTTGACAACACCATCCAAGTTCATCTTGAATTTTTCCACATCGTACATGTCTTGGAATTTTCTGTTCATGAAATTTATATCATTAGTTCAGAATTGAGATGCCACCCCAAAGTATCAATCATCAATAGTTGTTCTCCAAAGTAACAATAATTGGCATCTATGAAATGAAAGCACAGTGATTTTGTGGAATTCAGCGTATTCATTCTTGTCTATTTTAGAGAACTTACTATTCATTATTTTGAGTTGCAGAACCGAATGTAAATTTATTTCGGCAGAACAGTAGAGATATGACAAGAAACTTCTTTTCGTTGTTTATCCATACTAAATACACAGTTCAGTAGTCAAATAGAAGTAACCACTCATTGACAAATAGAGTCACCAGAGTCATCTTAAGACAGCGTTGATGTTCATTTGTGGGAAATAAATCAAGGTGCTCATGTAGTGAACAAGAAATTCTCTAGATGCTCATGTGGTGAAACACATGTTTTCACCAATAGGTGTCTGCAGGAAGCCATATATTATGGAACAGATTAAAATTGCATCGTTTCTCTAGAAACATACCGACTCTTTCCTAATTCATTTCCTCTGATTTCTGGAAGTACAAGTGTAGCTCCCAGATACCTTGCAATCACTACAGCATCAGCAATCTGCAACCAAAGGGCCAACACACAAACATAAGCTGATTTTCTGTTTACTCAACTACATTCATGAGGGCAAGTTCCAAGTTACGGGCGTACCTGTGATGCATGGTATTCGTTACCAATAGTCAATGACAAGGTAACAAAACCATTAGACTGATCATCCTCTGCAGAAATCACAAGTATGAGTAACCAGATTAATCGGTTATAGTTATGGATGTGACAGAAAACTTGTTGAACACATAATATTGTTACTTGGGCTTGGTTTGGTCCAGCAGGGCTTAATCTCCTCAGTAGGCTCGAGCTCCACTCCAGCCTTGGTAATTTCAGTATTGTCTGCGATCTTCATCGCATTAAGCTCCACGCCTGTTGCGTCCACGGCCAGCTGTTGGATGTTCAGTTTGAGAGCAGTTATAGCATGGCCACATCAGTTAAGAGCAGCAAATTTTTTTCCATCAGTTAAAAATAGCAGTTGATATGTGTGTCGGCAGAACATCTGAACAAGCAAGGACTGGGAGACAGGGAGAGTATAAGCTGGAGGAATGATAGTGATTCATGACATGGACAACCGTCGCTGTCTAGCTCATACTCTAAAATGACATTAATCATAGTGATACCTGTGTAAAGAAACTAAAGTCTTTGCTTTGCTTCCTGTTTTGCATTTTTATCTTTACAATTGATGGTTTCTTTTGACTGATATGCCCCCACAAACCGTGCTTTTTCTAGGGAAAGCCCGTAGTCGTAGGAGTAATAATTTATTAATTACCACAGAAACCAAGCTTCTGATTCTTTTTCTGACCCCAAAGCTTGGTGCAACGTGCTGAAAAACTAGGATTGGGTTATTAAACCCTAGCTAAGCCCTCAAAGTCAAGGTCACGTGACAGCCTGACACACAACTCTCGAGAGTCGAGATGCCTTTCCTAGCTTAGATCCACAAATCACTTCAGATTTGGAGCCATCCATTGCACAGTGAACTGAAAGAAACATTAACTGAACTTTTATTTGAGTTTTTCAGGTGACCGCGACAGCAAATCCGTTGAGACTTTTTGGCAAGAACTGGTACGAGAAAATGAAAAATTCCCAATCCTAAGCACAATACTGCACAGATGGGTCAAACCCAGAGAGGCAAAATCATCCGTCGCATCTAGCGCTCCCTAGACCAACCAAACGATGCAGAATCAAGCGAATGGCAACCAAAATCAGGAATCAGGAGAACAACAGCAGCGCCCCCAAACACCCGCTGCAAATTTCCTTCCAGAAAAGAACACCCCTGTAATGCAGACCGGAAGCGGGCGGGGAAACGAGAGCTAGGGAGGGGGGAGGGGGAGGCGGGAGATCTCGGCTAGTACCTCGGAGACGGAGGTGAAGTGGTCGTGCTTGATCATGTTGCCGAGCATGACGAACATGGAGAGGGTGAGGAACCCCGCCAGCACCTGCCGCGGGTCCACCATTGCGCCGGCCGGCCGGCGGCGAGCGGAGCGGGGAGGAAGAGGAGGAGCACCGACAGGCGAGGCGACAGCAGCACGCGGGGAGCGCCGGGCTGCGCGTGTGCAGTGCGTACAGCCGCGCGATGGGGGCGTGTGGACTGGACTGGGACTGGACTGGGGATGGAGTGGCACTGGCTGGGGCTTTAACTGCGGGGATTGCGATCCTGACACGGGCCGGGTCGCCCGGCACTTGCATAATTTATCCGTCCTGTTAAGCCCCGATCCGGAGAAAGTGGGTTTAGTACGCTTGACAATGGAGATTAGTGGCCTAGTGGGCTCGGCTGCTTTAGTAAACTCCATAGAACCTGCCAATTGTGCTTGTCATCGTGCTCTATTTTCTAATTTTGTTCGTAGGATCGTTTTGTGGAAATAATTCTGATTTTGTAATTTTGTGAAAATAATTGGGTGATTTTCCATTTTCTAATTTTGTTTGCGTGGAAGCTTCATCTTGTTTTGGTTGGTTAATTTGCGATTTTTCACCATGGGTTTTTCAGTGAGCCGAGGAATGGTGAGATGTGAGGATAAATTACGCCTCGCCAACTCTTATTTATGGGATACTTATATAGTTTCATTGTATGCTTGTTTATGTTTGTTTTGTCGAGATGCGGGAGCATTTGTCACTAACTCTATCGCTATAGCTATAAGTGATAGAGATGAGGAGCATGTCTATAATAATAATTGGACGCCGCCAACTCTAGGCGAAGCACCATCCAAAATTGGTTTCTCACGATCCTCTCGTTCAGTACATGTCTGGTTCCTTGGGCAATTTTTTTTTGCCTATTGATAGTGTCCCTCAGAGTGTCATACACTTGATAACTATGGCGAACATTTTATTAGTCTTCTTAGCTCATGGATTCAATAAAATCCCAGGCTTATAGTACTAATGCACTAAGCAATGAGAAAAACTCACGTCTTTGACCTTTTTCTGAACCTTGTAGATTTAAACGCACAAAGGAAGAAGAAAAACCAGTGGCTTCAAAAAAAATCCCCAAACCTTGTAGGATTAACTTGGAGGAAGGAAAAAAAGGTCGTGGCTTTAATTTTGTGAAACTACCGTTAAGAGGTTTGACAAAGAAAAATGTGTGGGGTGTGCCAGTGCCATCATTCATGAGCACAAACCCAACATGTTGTAGTGTAGCTCCTTTGCTCTACATTGACCAATTTTTTTGGAAGTGATTAACATAGATTAAACCTTAAAATCGAGAATGCGTACGTAAGGACATGTATAGAACACGAGGGCTTTAGGTGGAGACAATCCAGGGGTTAGGTAATGTGAATAGTGAAACTATTAGAACATTGTCATGCAAAAGAAGGCAATTTCTACTCTTGGGACTAGTGACATTACGGTTAGCACCTGTCAAATTGTCCCATGTGTGTCAGTGTGGTTGCAATATCCCTCATACCCGTGGAGTCGGGATCAGCCAGAGGAATGTTCATGTGAATATGGGCAATTTGATGGATGGAAGATATGGAGAATAACCTATCCTTTAATTCTTTTGCTTCTCTATCTGATAACGTTATGTTACAGCATGCTGCTATGATTGGGGTACATATTCCCGACTGTGATTTTACAGTTATTGATGCTATTAGAGAATTTGAAAAAACTACAAGAAAAATGTAAAAAAAATCGGGAGAACAAGATTACCCTGCACAGTATCAAATCGATTCGCACTTCCCTCAACAACAACAAAAAACAAATCAGTTCCCACCAAAGAAAGAGTAATGTCCCTTTTTATATGATTACAGATGCCATGATCTCGAATTTCAATTTTTGAATCCACGTTATGTTGAATTCGAATATATCGTTAGGTGACCTTGCTGTTTATAATTGATGTAGTCGTACATTTTGATCTTCCATCATATATGAACATTTTACTCCACCATGTGAACATATATATTGTTGTCTACCATATGGACTAAATTTGAATCAATTTTCCTTATTTGAATATGATTGTTGTCAAGTTATACAATAATTTAAATATTATCTTGATAACAAAAAACATACATATAGCAGTAATCATATTTCACTATGAACTACATGTACCATATGCTCTCCAATTCAAATATTTATATCCATTTTATGTTGAATTCAAATCATAGTACATTATTGGTCTAGGTAGCGAGATGTTTGGGATAATCTAAACCCTGTTTTCATACGTATAATTTTTGGCTGAATTAGGACAAGTTTTGGTATAAGCCTCTTGCAAAACCGGAGATTCTCTCAACAAGCCTCGTGGTTCCGAGAGGGAACGTGTCACCTTTGTGTACGAAATGATATACGTTGCCTCCCCCCTGATTTTATTTACAGAGGCAACATAAAACTATATGAGTGCCCTGTTAAATTTTGGAAGTATATCGGGTTCATTTGGCCTTTTTATACATTAATTGAGTTTCTGGACTTTGTAAGTGCATCTAGTGTCCCTTAGTGATTTTGGTGTATTGAAGACTTATAGGTTAAGCATCTGATGTGTTTATGAGTGTACACAGGTCTATAGGTCTATGAGGAGTTTGATATTTACAGTAAAAGTCGACCCCTAAAATTGAAGTTCTTCGACTGAAGACTTTGATATTCTGAAGACTTTCTGAAGACTTTGAAAGTGAAGAAATTGGTGTGACCTTGAAGACATGGTATTCGTTTGAGGAACGTGAAGCGTGAAGACTTTGTTTTCGTAGTTTCATTTTTCTCTTTCTTGAGTCATAGGAAACACCGTACTGTTAAAGGGGGTTGAGGAAATACTAAGGAGAAAATTTCCATGTGATGCTCAACTCAAATCCTACACCTACCAATCCCTTCGAGTGAAGCCATTGGAAATCTCATACAGTTCAGTCAATTTCTTCAGTGACAGAGACGCAGTTCTTCTGGTCACTGAGGACTTTGCTCTGACTGAGGAGTTAGGAATTCGCCAGTGCGAATTGCCTACACAGTGAGGAACATGATAGCCCTGAGGAATTTGTACTCCAAATTTCCGACCGTTGCTGTGCCACGCGCCAGCTGTCCTAAAATATCTTGTCCACCTAACGGCCATATCATTGAAGGGCATTTATGTCCTATCATGTCGGGCTGCTCCCTAGGCTATAAATAGCCGCCCCCTACAACCACTAGCTGGTTGGCTGCTCCGCGTGAACTTGACACTTGTCATTTGAGAGCAACCCATCCTCCGAGGACTTTGAGCGAAAATCATCAAGTGAGGAAAATCCAAACCCAAACCCAAAACACCTACAAACCCAAAGTGATTGAGCATCACTGAAGAAATTGATCCTGCGTGGATCCGACGCTTGTTACCTTTGAAGACTGTGCTTCTTCGAGACGGTTAGGCGTCAAGGTCTAGAGCATCCAAGAGGAATTGTGGATCGCCGAGTGACCAAGTCTGTGAAGGTTTGGAAGTCACCTGAAGACTTACCACGAGTGATTGGACGAGGACTGTGTGTCCTTAGTTCAAGGAGAATACGGTGAGGACTTGGTGTCCCGAGCTGCGTGCTCAGGACTGGGTGTCCGGGACTGTGTGTCCTCGAGTTTAAATACTCAGCCGCTCCAACCAGACGTACAACTGAGACAGCAGTTGGAACTGGTCTACCAAATCATTGTCTTCACCAAGCTTACTGGTTCCATTTCCTCAACACCTTCATTTCCTCATTACTGTGTTGTCTGTTTGTTCATATCTGTGTTTGAAGACTTTGACTGAAGACTTTCACAAATTCCTCAGTTCAATTTCTTCAGTCTGTTTGTCTTCATCTAGAGTTATCCTGTGCCTACGCTTTCTGTACTCTGTGTTTGTCTTCATTTCATCATGATGACCATGCATGTAATCTGTTATGTTTACTTCTGAGTACTTATTCCGCTGCTAGTATTTCTTCGCTAAGGAATTTCCTCACGAGCAAATTCCTCAGTGAAGAATTTCACAAAAATCGCCTATTCACCCCCCTCTAGTCGATATAACGCACTTTCAATTGGTATCAGAGCAAGGTACTCCCTTGTTCTGTGTGATTTTGGTTTAACCGCCTGGAGTTTTAGTTATGTCGACCGCAGGTATGATCAAGGTCTCTGCTGGGTGTCCTACCTTTGATGGGACGGACTACCCCTACTGGAAGAACAAGATGCGCATGCATCTTGAGGCAATTGATAACGATCTCTGGTATGTTGTGGAAAATGGTGTTCCCTCCGTCTCACCCTCACTGAACGCTACCGATGTGAAGAGATTCAAGCAACTTGATTCCCAAGCGAAGAATATCATATGTGGCCATCTGAGCAAAGGACAGTATGGTAGAGTGAGTGCTTTGGAAACTGCTAAGCTTATCTGGGATAGGCTGTCCAAAGTCAATGAAGGAGTTTCAACTCAGCGTGATTCTCGAGTTGATGTTCTTCGCAATCTCTTCAACCGCTTCAAAAGACTCGACAATGAAAATGTTCAGCAAACCTTCGATCGCCTCACTGACATCTCAAATGAGCTTCAAGCACTTGGTGCCACTGACATCACCGACCATGAGGTGGTGAAGAAATTGCTGAGATCGCTTGATTCCTCATTTGACACTCTGGCACTGATGATTCAAGAGCGTGCTGATTACAAGTCACTTGACCCCGCTGATATCCTCGAGAGGCTAAACACTCATGAGTTCCAGCTTGCTGAGAAGAGAGATCTCTACGGTTCGAGCTATGGCAGATCACGTGCACTGAAGGTCAAGGTAGTATCTGAGTCCGAAGATGAAGACTCTGATAGCAGCCTTGGTGATCCTGAAGAACTAAGTCATGATCTGGCGTTGCTTGTGAAGAAATTCCAGAAGTTCTCAAGACGTGGTCGTTTTGGAAAATCCTCAAGGAGCAACGATTCCTCAACCAGTGACTATAAGAAGAGGCTTTGTCACAAGTGCAAGAAACCAGGACATTACATTCAAGATTGTCCTCAGTGGGAAAAGGAATCAAAGAAGAAGAAATACAAGGATTACAGTTCTGATGATGCGAAGAAAAAGAAGAAATCCTCAAAATCTTCATCATCAAAATCCTCGAAGTCTTCGTCTCACAAGAAGAGCAGCTCCAAGAAGGCTCGGGCATTCATTGGCAAGGAAATGGACTCTGAGGCTGAATCTGAAGAAAATGAGGAAGAGGAACAATCTAAAGACTCTGAGTCTGGTGTGGCGAGCCTAGCCCTCGCTACTGCATTTGTCAGCAAATCCATCTTCAACGCTGAAGAAAGTGAACTCACCAACAAGGCTGACGAAGGCAGTGATGACTACGCTCCCACCTATTGCTTCATGGCAAAGGGTGCCAAGGTACTCAAATACGCCTCCTCTGAATCTAGTGATGATGAATCTGATGAAAATCTTAAGCCTAGCTACTCTAAACTTGCTAAGATTGCTGTGCAACAACAAAAGGCTTTTGAAAAGGTTCAAAACATGCTAGACAAAAGTGATGATATGTTGGGTGAAGAAATGGATCGCACTAAGGCCTTGACTGAAAATCTTCAGAGACTTCAGACTAAGCTTGACAACCTTCAAAATCATCATAACACTCTCTTATCTGATCATGAGAAGCTTTCTTATGAATATCTTCAAAAGAAGCAAGATCTTGAGAAGCTAAGAGTGAGTTATGAAGATCTTCAGAAGGAGCGCGATTCATTACTTGCTCAACAAATCAGCGCGGCTCAGGAAGAATTTATTCCTCCATGTTTAAAATGCATTGAACGAGAATCTGCTAATTCTTCACCTGAATGTTCAAGTGCTTCAAATGTTACAAATTCTTCACCTGTCTCTGCTATCACTAATTCCTCATCTGAGGACATTGCTAGTATCACTGACGATGCAGGGCTGAAGGAATTGTACATGACAGGCATGTACAAAAGCCTCAAAGGGCATCAGGCTCTTTGTGATGTGCTTAAAAAGCAGATCCTCAACAGGAACCCTAGGAAAGAGGGTATTGCCTTTGAGAGAAAACTCAATGCGGATGGTACTTATTGGAAGCCTGAGCAGTACCCCAAAACCTCATGGGTTGCTGCAAAGGGACCTCCAGTTGATCCATCTGATTTATCTGGCTATACATGTGAATCTTCTCATTCTTCTGATGAGTCATTTGACTCCAACTATAAACTGTTCAAAAATCAGAATGGTGAAGTATTTGCTAGATATGTTGGCACTAACTGCAGGAACGGTTCCCCTATGAAGAAAATCTGGGTTCCCAAAAGCTGCCTTGAAAGTCTTCAGGTGAATGTCCTCATGACACCACCTGTGAAGAAAAGGAACCCCAGATCTAATTCTTCATATGGACCAAATTCTTCATATGGATCCAAGTCCTCATACAGACCAAATTCCTCAAGAGGATCAAATTCCTCACATGGATCAAAGTCCTCATATGAACATCATCGTGCTAACAACTCTGTTTCACAGGGAAGAGCCAAGGGCTATGAATATGAGCATTATTCTTCAAATTATTATGTTCATAAGTCCTCGAAGAATTTCTCTGCTTATTCATATGCTTACCCTAACCCCTCTTATGTGAAACAAAATGGTTTGGCTGCTTTGCCACCATTCTCATATGGAGCTCGCAGAGTGATGAACTCTTTGCCACCCCTTCAGATGTGGGTGGTGAAGAAAAAGAACTAATCTCTTCTGCAGGGTCAGGTCTCCAGACGTGCTGTAACGTCTGAAGAATTTGCTGGGGACCCGACAAAAATGCCTGAAAGGACGCAGGCTAACCATGATGAAATGAACTTTCATTTCACACGTCCTCCCTCTGTTTTATCGGTTCTACTGCTTGATGAAATTGATCTGATGAATTGTGATATCATATTCTTCACTACTGAAGTATATGAGGTTCGTAAGTTGCACTAATTCATCTACAGGATGATCAACCCAAAGCCGATGAATGGTTACTTGATAGTGGATGTACAAATCACATGACCGGTGACAAGAATCTGTTGATGGATGCTCCCTTATCAGCATCACACATGAAGCATATCATCTTCGCTGATAAAAGCAAAAGTCAGGTATTGGGTCTAGGTAAGGTTGCTATCACAAAGGATCGACACATGGACAAAGTCATGCTTGTTGAGTCCTTAGGATACAATCTTATGTCTGTCTCAATGCTTTGTGATCTTGATATGGTTGTTGTCTTCGGCAAGTATCGTTGTGTTATGATTATGGAATCTGACAAATCCAAAGTCTTCGAAGGCTTTAGGAGAGGAGACTTGTATATTGTTGATTTCTCTGCAGATTCACAACCTGCCGTGTGCCTACTTGCAAAAACTTCAGAAGGATGGCTATGGCATCGACGACTTGGTCATGCAGGCATGAGGAATCTGCACACGCTTGCGAAGAAGAAGCATGTCATTGGCATTGAGAATGTCAAATTCCTCAAGGATCACTTATGCGATGCCTGTGAAGCTGGAAAGATGACCAAGGCCAAGCATCCAGCGAAGACTATCATGACCACTACTCGTCCATTCGAATTGCTTCACATGGATCTCTTCGGTCCTAACCATTATTCCTCTGTCTCTTATGAAGCATCTCAATATGGTTTTGTTATTGTTGATGATTACTCTCGTTACACATGGGTGCACCTTGTCTCTTACAAAACTGAAGTGCGGGAAGTCTTCAAACAATTTTCCTCGAGGGCTTCAACTAACTTTGGTGTGAAGATCAAGCACATCAGAAGTGACAATGGCACTGAGTTCAAGAATTCGGGTCTCAATGACTATCTTGATGAACTTGGTATTACTCATGAATTATCTGCTCCTTATACTCCTCAACAGAATGGCGTCGTGGAGTGCAAGAACATGACTCTTGCTGAGATGGCTCGCACTATGCTCGATGAGTACAAAACCCCTCGTAGTTTCTGGGTTGATGCAATTGATACTATGTGCCATATCATCAACAGAGTATATCTTCACAAATTCTTCAAGAAGACTGCCTATGAACTCCTCACTGACAAGAAACCCAATGTGAGTTATTTCAAAGTCTTCGGTGCTAAATGCTGGATTAGAGATCCTCATCACAACTCTAAATTTGCACAGAAAGCACATGAAGGTTTCATGCTTGGTTACGGAAAGGACTCGCACACCTACAGAGTCTTCAACAATGTTCTTCACAAGATTGTTGAAACTGTAGATGTGCGGTTTGATGAAACTAATGGCTCGCAAAGAGAGTACCTACCTTCTGTGTTAGATGAACCAGCACCTGAGGAATCGATCAAGCACAAGGCTACTGAAGATATCATTCCTACTGAAGAATCTGCTGAAGAATTCGTTCCAGAACGTGAAGAACGTCGAACTGATGCACCTGAAGAAAATGCTGAGGAAATTGATGCTGAAGAAAATGCTGATCAAATTCCTCAACGGCAACCAACTCACCCTCGCATTGCAAAAGAAGTGCAAGTGGAGAAGATCATCGATGACATTAGAGCACCAGGTCCTCTCACACGCTCAAAAGCTTCACATCTGTCTAACTTTTGTGGGCACTTTGCTTTTGTCTCTATCACAGAGCCCACTAAGGTAGATGAAGCATTTCTGGAGCCTGAGTGGATTCAGGCCATGCAAGAAGAATTACATTAGTTCAAGCTCAACAACGTATGGGAACTGGTCAATCGTCCCGATCCTCGCAAGCATAACATCATTGGTACAAAGTGGATCTACCGCAACAAGCAAGATGAAAATGGTGTTGTGGTGAGGAATAAGGCACGACTAGTAGCTCAAGGCTACACACAGGTTGAAGGAATTGATTTCGATGAAACTTTTGCACCTGTTGCTAGACTTGAAGCTATTCGCATATTACTTGCTTATGCTAACCATCATGATATCATCTTATACCCAATGGATGTGAAAAGTGCATTCCTCAATGGTAAGATTGAGGAAGAAGTATATGTTGCTCAACCACCAGGTTTTGAAGATCCAAAACATCCTGACAAAGTCTTCAGACTTAACAAGGCCCTCTATGGCCTCAAGCAGGCCCCACGGGCATGGTATGACACATTGAAGGAATTCTTCATGAAGAAAGGCTTCACACCCGGTTCACTCAATCCCACTCTTTTTACTAAATCATATGATGGTGAACTGTTTGTGTGCCAAATATATGTTGATGATATCATCTTTGGCTGTACTGACCAACGTTATAGTGATGAATTTGCCTATATGATGAGTGAAGAATATCAAATGTCTATGATGGGAGAATTGAAATTCTTCTTAGGTCTACAAATTCGTCAACAGCACAATGGGATATTCATATCTCAGGAGAAATACCTCAAGGATGTCCTGAAGAAATTTGGCATGCAATATTGCAAAGGTCTCAAAATTCCTATGCCCACAAATGGTCATCTATGCACTGATGAAAATGGTACTGACTTCGATCACAAGGTATACCGCTCCATGATTGGCTCTTTATTGTACTTATGTGCATCTAGGCCAGATATAATGCTTAGTGTTTGCATGTGTGCACGATTTCAAGCTGCACCGAAGGAATCACACCATACGGCTGTGAAGCATATTCTTCGATATCTAGCTCACACACCAACACTAGGATTATGGTACCCCAAGGGCTCAGACTTTGACCTCATTGGATATTCTGATTCTGACTATGCTGGTGACCGTGTGGATCGCAAGTCAACATCTGGTACTTGTCATTTCCTCGGACGATCCTTGGTCTGTTGGTCCTCGAAGAAACAGAACTGCGTATCACTGTCTACTGCTGAAGCTGAGTACATTGCTGCTGGTTCTTGCTGTGCTCAACTACTATGGATGAAGCAAACACTCAAGGACTATGGAGTCAACGTGAAGAATGTGCCTCTCCTCTGTGACAATGAGAGTGCCATCAAGATTGCTCACAACCCAGTTCAGCACTCGAAGACAAAGCACATTCAGATTCGTCATCATTTTCTTCGTGATCATGTGTTGAAGGGCGACATTTCTATTGAGCATGTGAAGACTGAAGAACAGCTAGCCGATATCTTCACTAAGCCCTTGGATGAGAAGAGATTTAGCAAGTTGCGGTGTGAGCTAAATATCTTAGAATCTTCGAATGTACTTTGAAAATGCACTCATCCTAACACTTATGCATAATTGATGACTTAGATGTGCAACACATGAAGAAACGTTTTTCTTCAATCAATGAAGAATAACACTCTAAGTGTGAAGAAATTAATGAAGAATTTGATTCTCAGAACCCTACGACAATTGTACGCGGTGTCTGAAATCATCATTCTTACACGGTGGGTCACGCCACCACAAAAGTTGAAAATCTTCAATTTGAGTTTTTCCTCAACTTTTGAAATTCTTCAGTTTTTCAAATTCTTCGAACTTTACAAAGTCTTCACTTGTGCCGTCGTTTTTCTTCATTTGCTATATATATATATGAGTTTATGTCCTCTACAACATTCACTTATAGCTATTTCTTCAAGTTGGAATTTTTTTTCTGCTAAGTGAATGTGATCGGACCCTTCCCCTCTATGCTATACTCAATCCAGTCTATTCACAAATTCTTCATGTGCGTTCTATTTGAAACTCGTTCAAATTCTTCACTGTGTCCTTGTCAGCTGAAGAAATTGCGAACGGAACGTTAAAACTAATCTTATCCAAACCTTCGGTTTTGCCGCGCAATCCGTTCCACTTCCCACGATGGATTATTTTACTCACCCACGATCTTACACGATCTCTACTACACAGTATGTGGGCGACACATGTCAAGTGAAGGAGAACGGCCAGGGGCATGTTAGTCCTAAATCTTCGGACGAGCAGTTTTTTTACTGCGGCTATAAATACCCCTCCGTTGCCATCCTCACTTCCTTTACCCCGCTCGATCTCACTCCCTCGCTCGAGCTCTCCAAACCCTAGCGCCGTCGCTACTCCATCGTCGCCGGTGAGGAAAAGCTTCACTGCCTCGACCTCATCGCCAACGTACTCGCGCCGACAGCGGAAATCTTCACCTCCGCCGCCGCCGTAGACGTCTTCCTCCGCCAAGTTAGGGCGTGGAAGATCTGCATTGACGAACTTCACTGTTCCAACACACAGTTCGTCGTGTTCTTCATTCAGGGTAATTAAAAGCTATTTTTACTGCCCTCTTTGATTTGAAGTTTTTCTACAAAATCTTCAAAGGTGTTTTTATTCTTCAAATCCTCACACACAAAACACCTCACTTGTTCTCTGTTCTTGATTCATTTCCCTAAGTCTAAATTTCTTCAAGATTCCTCAATTGTGTGGATTCTCAATCTATACAACTCTGGAACCTAAGATATATATGGAGCTTAGTGAAATTCCTCAAGACGAATCTGGTCAAATTCCTCAAAACTTGTTCTTTATGAAAAACCCTCTGAGAACGCATATGACCTCTTCAAATTCCTCGCAACTATACTCTGTTCACAGGTACACATGTCCGCTACTGAATCCTTAGGTTCTCATCAACTTAACTCATTTGCAGCGTTCCTCGAAGAAAAGTTGCATACTTCTTCAGAGAATTCCATTGTTCAAATTCCTTATCTGAAGAAAATGGCTGAAGGTAAAAGGCCGCAGAAAGGAGGAAAGAGACCAGAGGTCATGACTGCATTTGAAATCCGTGAGGACATTTATGCTGGGTACTGCACACCTCCTGAAGAAGATAGAAATCAGCGCAAGGTGTGCATACAGAAGATTGAAAGGAGATGGGCAAGAGAATGGAGGGAGTACAGATATGTTACTCCTAAGTACATGAAGAAATTCGCCGTAAACCCTCCATGTCAACGCCCTCCATTGGCACCTGGCCAAGTGGCTGATCCCTCTAGCATCAGAAGAGGTGAGGAATTTCCTCAAGAATGGGCCAAGCGCCAGCGTAAACTGCAAAAGCAAGCAAAATAAGCAGTGAGGAAATTCAATGAAGAATCTGCTGCTGCTGCTGCCACTGAGGCTTCTGCCAAGCCGAGGAAATCAATGATGAAGAAGCCTGCTCGTAAGCCAAGTGCTTCACCTTCAATGCCCTCACGGCCAAGTTCCTCAGCTGCGCCCTCACGGCCAGAATCTTCAAAATCTTCAAAGCAAATTCCTCATGCTGCTCCTGCTCCCACAAAGTCCTCAGCTCCTGTGCATCTGGCCTCATGCCAAAGGACAACTGGCATCTCTATTGCCTCTGGTGTCTTAGTTAGTTCCTCAGCTGCACCAAAATCCTCAGCTGGACCCTCGTTACTGAAGAAAAAGGCTACCGCTGGACGCGGCACTCGCCCAAGTCCAAAGAAGCAAGTGGTCTTCACTGTGCCATCTGATGATGATGAAGCTGATGAAGAAGAACTCGCTGAAATCATCAGAGACCGCCAAGAAAGGGCTGCTAAAGCCAAAGGCACACCTGTGCCCCTGCTTTTGGATCCAAGGGCGATCCTAGACTATATTGATCTCTGGCACAAGGATCCCAACACTCCTATGCCTGATTTCAAGCTGACACCTGGCCAAAGTCACATGCTGACTCACTTCATCCAAGAGGAGAAGTGGAAATATGATAGGGCCAGAGAGATCAAGAAATCCCAGTACCGCAAAGAGAAGCTGCTGAAGAAAAATGTTCTCAAAATGAAGCCTGAGGAACTTGTCAAGATGCAGGCTGAGATCAAAGCCCTCAGCGACAACTTTGACTCGTACTATGCTGATTGGCAAGGAGCCAAGGTCAGATTTGTGAGGCTGACTGATACCTTCACCAAGGGTACTGCCTCAAAGCAACAAATTCCTCAAGCTGAAGCATCTGTTCAGCAAACTGAAGAACATGCCAGCACCGCTGATGAAGTTCAGGCTGCTGAACAAAATGCTAGTTCCAAGGCTGATGACTCTGCTCCAGCCGTTGATGAAATTGCCAGGGCATACACTAGTGGTGCGCCTGAAGAAAATGAAGAGACCAGGGCAACTGCATCAGTTGTTCCTGAAGAAAATGAACCAGATTCCTCAGCTCCACCTGCACCAACTCCAACTCCAATTCTTCCCTCTGCTTTAGATGTGAAGAAAACCAAGGCTGCAGAGCGAGCTGCAGTGAAGAAAAGGAAAGCATCAAGTGCTTCCGAATCTTCAGTCCCAAAGAAGATGAAGCCCATGACCAGCTCATTTGCCAATCCAATTGATGCTGGTCCTATCTCCTCCATGCCATCAAAGGACCTTGTTCCTTTTGGTGAAGATTATGAGATCCCAAGTGGATCAGATGAAGAAACTCAGTCTGCTGCTTCCTCAGAGCAGATTGATGAAGAAATTGAAGTGGATACAATCCCTTCAACCCCAATAGTCTCATCACCAATGCTTCAGTTTGATGCTGAAGAGGCTGGTGTTGAAGAAATTGATGATGAAGATGTGGATATTGGAAGCACAACTCCAGTAATGAATGACGACTTTTGGGAAAGTTAGCATCCCAATTCCCCACTCTTCACTCCCCTGCAGCAAATTCCTCACTCTCCTTCACCAACCGTAAAATTGGGCTCTGATGCAACTCATCCCACTGCTTCTGTGAATGAAGAAATTCCAGCCACTAGTGCTGAAGAAACTGCTGCTGAAACAGACAAGGTGACTGCACCTGAAGAAAATCCTGAAATTCCTCAGCCTGAAGAACCTGAGCTTGTGATTCCTGAGGTCGTGATGCAACTCACTGGCACTCCTCTGCCAAGGCCAAAGGATCCATTCTCACGCAAACAGAAATTCAAGGCTGAAGTCTTCTATGGCGAGCACGTATTCTTCACTGAATACAATCCTTATGACTCTGCTCGCATAAGGAAGAGGCGTTTCTGGACTGCCAGCCAAGCAAATTTCTATTCCTCAGCGCTTTACAACAAAGACAAAGTCTTCGACCATGCACATATTCCTCACGTGGATATGGAATCTATGCCATGCTTTACGCCAGTCCTCAGTGTTCTTCACGACGCTGGGCTACTCAACTTCTGCACAGATATATGCGATTGGAATGAAGAACTTATTCTTCAGTTCTATGCTACACTGCACATCACTGGCAACTCTGAAGATGTCAATTCATGGGTTCTGGACTGGATGACTGAAAATACACATTACAAGGCCCCAGCAACTAAATTGCTTCGCTGCCTTTCTCTTAGTCCACCCACTGAAGATGCGCGTTGCGTGTATGATGAACCTGAACTGTCAAACCACTATATGCAAGTGCTCATGAAGCCTCTGAAGCCAGGGCAATCACCTCGTACCAAATTCCTCGTCAAGGAATTGCTGTATGTGCCTAGGACTGTCTATCGCATTCTGACGAAGACAATATGTCCCATCAAAGGACACGATTCTTCCGATGAAGAAATTGTTGGCATCATGAAGAATATGCTTTTCAATATCATACATGGCGTTCCCATAAACTTCCATGATTTCTTCATGAGGACTCTGGCCAACATTGCTATGTCACCATTTGAGCTGAAGCCTTATGCACCTTGGATTATGAGATTCATCAGGACAAGGTCTTCACTCAACTACAAGGCTGAAACTCTCAACCACTGCAGCTACTTGCCTCCTATTGAAGTCCTCAAAAGGACATTTTCCTCAGCTGAAGAAAAGGGCAAGGCCACTGCTGTGATAGATGAAGGCATTCGTCCATTGGATGGTCAATTTCGCAAGGCTGCTTCTTATTCCACCAATGATGACTCTGCCACACATGACTCTGCTGCTAATACTGCCAAGACAAATCCTCAAGCCACAGCACCCAGGGTGATGACTGATCGTGAGTTACTCCTCAGTCTTCATCAAAAGGTTGATCGCAATCACAAATGGGTCAAGCGTCAGTTTGGTTCAATTCTTCACAACATGACTGCCACACACAATGCAGTGAAGAAAAACCATTACTACCTTCATGAAACCCTCAACCGCACCTGGGCTGTTCTGTCTCAAGTATATAGTGCTGAAGATTTGGAGAACATGGGCCTCAAAGAAGAATTTGCCTGGTCGGCACCGCCGCCGAAGAAATTCAAGAAGGTCAAGGTTCCTTCTCTGGTGGCCAGTTCATATTCTTCATCGCGCGACACTGATGAAAATGAAGACTTGGACGACACTGCAGCAGGCCCTACTTCAACAACCGACCCCAACAACACTGGCGCTCCTCCATCAACTTGAATATCTTCAGGGGCGTTAGTCCTCAGTTTCGATCCTTTTGGTCATTTGATGACAAAGGGGGATAAATCTGAGTTAGTCTTCAAGCGGGTCTATAATAAGGGCATATTTTTTTAAGTTGCAACTCTCGTTCTTCCGAAACTTTTATTGGATCGAGTTGTAATCTTAAACCCTATGGTGCTCGGTGCTCTGATACTTCGATACATGCTTGAGCTCTGATACTTTTGATGCGCTATTCTGCATGCTTATTCCTCATTAATGTTATCGCACGCATGCTGAATTGCATCAGGCACCATATTTCATCATGCATTTCAAATTCTTCAAATCATATATCAAATGCGTGTATGAATTACAAGATATAGGGGGAGATCTCCATGATTTAACTCTTCAAGTGTGCATTGCCTCAAAAGCAAATTCCTCACTATGCACAACTTCAGGGGGAGTTCTTCTATATCTTGCAATCAAATTCCTCAATATCAGTTTCTACACTTGATATATTTATCCCCGTTGAAAACTTAACCTATGTTGTCATCAATCACCAAAAAGGGGGAGATTGTAACTGCATCTAGTGCCCCTTAGTGATTTTGGTGTATTGAAGACTTATAGGTTAAGCATCTGATGTGTTTATGAGTGTACACAGGTCTATAGGTCTATGAGGAGTTTGATATTTACAGTAAAAGTCGACCCCTAAAAATGAAGTTCTTCAACTGAAGACTTTGATATTCTGAAGACTTTCTGAAGACTTTGAAAGTGAAGAAATTGGTGTGACCTTGAAGACATGGTATTCGTTTGAGGAACGTGAAGCGTGAAGACTTTGTTTTCGTAGTTTCATTTTTCTCTTTCTTGAGTCATAGGAAACACCGTACTGTTAAAGGGGGTTGAGGAAATACTAAGGAGAAAATTTCCATGTGATGCTCAACTCAAATCCTACACCTACCAATCCCTTCGAGTGAAGCCATTGGAAATCTCATATAGTTCAGTCAATTTCTTCAGTGACAGAGACACAGTTCTTCTGGTCATTGAGGACTTTGCTCTGACTGAGGAGTTAGGAATTCGCCAGTGCGAATTGCCTACACAGTGAGGAACATGATAGCCCTGAGGAATTTGTACTCCAAATTTCCGACCGTTGCTGTGCCACGCGCCAGCTGTCCTAAAATATCTTGTCCACCTAACGGTCATATCATTGAAGGGCATTTATGTCCTTTCATGTCGGGCTGCTCCCTAGGCTATAAATAGCCGCCCCCTACAACCACTAGCTGGTTGGCTGCTCCGCGTGAACTTGACACTTGTCATTTGAGAGCAACCCATCCTCCGAGGACTTTGAGCGAAAATCATCAAGTGAGGAAAATCCAAACCCAAACCCAAAACACCTACAAACCCAAAGTGATTGAGCATCACTGAAGAAATTGATCCTGCGTGGATCCGACGCTTGTTACCTTTGAAGACTGTGCTTCTTCGAGACGGTTAGGCGTCAAGGTCTAGAGCATCCAAGAGGAATTGTGGATCGCCGAGTGACCAAGTCTGTGAAGGTTTGGAAGTCACCTGAAGACTTACCACGAGTGATTGGATGAGGACTGTGTGTCCTTAGTTAAAGGAGAATACGGTGAGGACTTGGTGTCCCGAGCTGCGTGCTCAGGACTGGGTGTCCGGGACTGTGTGTCCTCGAGTTTAAATACTCAGCCGCTCCAACCAGACGTACAACTGAGACAGCAGTTGGAACTGGTCTACCAAATCATTGTCTTCACCAAGCTTACTGGTTCCATTTCCTCAACACCTTCATTTCCTCATTACTATGTTGTCTGTTTGTTCATATCTGTGTTTGAAGACTTTGACTGAAGACTTTCACAAATTCCTCAGTTCAATTTCTTCAGTCTGTTTGTCTTCATCTAGAGTTATCCTGTGCCTACGCTTTCTGTACTCTGTGTTTGTCTTCATTTCATCATGATGACCATGCATGTAATCTGTTATGTTTACTTCTGAGTACTTATTCCGCTGCTAGTATTTCTTCGCTAAGGAATTTCCTCACGAGCAAATTCCTCAGTGAAGAATTTCACAAAAATCGCCTATTCACCCCCCCTCTAGTCGATATAATGCACTTTCAGACTTTTAATGTGCATAATCTAAATATGAATTGCATTCCATGCACATGCTCCGATGCACCAAAGTGGGTTAAAAAATCACATGTGTGTCTTTGGTTGAATTTCTAGGTCCCATGAAAGAGATGAGAATGAAATTCAAACATCTGGGCGTCATGACTCGGCCGAGAACATCGAGAAACTTTGATTTTAAATTCATGTAAATCCAAAACTCGCCTGTAAATCATGAAACTTGGCATGGTGTCATGTCATGGCACTAACATGTTGTGGTAAAAAATTGGGCCGATTTGGAAGCTCGTGGTTCTAAGAGGGAAACGTGCCACTTTGAGTGTGAAACGATATACGCTGCCCCCCTTGAGTTTATTAACAAAGGCAACATAGAACTACATTAGTGCCCTGTTAAATTTTGGAATTATTCCGGGTTCGTTTGTCGTTTTTATACATTAACTGAGTTTCTGGTCATTTAATGTGCATAAGTCAAATTTGAATTACAAGCACATGCTCTCGTGCACCAAAGTTGGTTGAAAAATCACATTTGTGTCCTCAGATGAATTTATAGGACCCATGCAAGAAATGAGAATAAAATTAAAACATCTAGGCATCGTGGCTCGGCCGAGAACATTGAGAAACTTGGTTTTAAAATTCTTGTAAATCCAAAACACGTCTGAAAATCATGAAACTTGGCATGGATGTCATGTCATGGTACTACCATGTTGTGGTAAAAAAATTGGCCGAATAGGAACATATTTTGGTATAAGCTTCTTGCAAACCGGAGCTTCTCTCAAGAAGGCTCGTGGTTCTGAGAGGGAACGTGCCTCCTTTGAGTGCGAAATGATATACGTTGTCCCCCTTGAGTTTGTTTACAAAGGCAACATAGAACTACATGAGTGCCCTGTTAAAATTTGGAATTATTCTGGCTTTGTTTGGCCTTATTTACACATCAATTGAGTTTTTGGTCATTTAATGTGCATAATTCAAATTTGAACTACAAGCACATGCTCCCGTGCACCAAAGTTGGTTGAAAAATCACATTTGTGTCCTCGGGTGAATTTCTACTCCCTCCTTCCATCTATATAGGCTCTAATGTGTTTTTGAGGCTAACTTTGACCAAACGTTAGAGCAATAATATATGACATGCAACTTACACAAAGCATACCTTCAAATTTGTATGTCAAAGGAGCTTCCAATAATATAATTTTCAAAGTATACATCTCATGTGCTATTAATCTTGTCAATAGTCAAAGGTTGTCTTGAAAAACACATTAGGCCCTATATAGATGGAAGGAGGGAGTAGGTCCCATGCAAAAAATGTGAATAAAATTCAAACATCTGGGCATCGTGGCTCGGTCGAGAACATTGAGAAACTTGGTTTTAAAATCATGAAACTGGGCATGGTGTCATGTCATGGTAGTACCATGCCGTGGTTAAAAAAATTGGCCGAATAGGAACAAATTTTGGTATAAGCTTCTTGCAAATCGGAGCTTCTCTCAAGAAGGCTCGTGGTTCTGGGAGGGAATGTGTCACCTTTGTGTGCATAATTCAAATTTGAAATACAAGCACATGTTCCAGTGCACCAAAGTTGGTTGAAAAATCACATGTGTGTCCTCGGGTAAATGTCTAGGTTCCATGCAAGAAATGGGAATGAAATTCAAAATTCTGGGCGTCGTGGCTAGGTTGGAAACATTGAGAAACTTAGTTTTTTAATTCCTATAAATCTAAAACACGCATGAAAATAATGAAACTTGGCTTGGTGCCATGACATGGCACCAACATGTTGTGGTAAATTTGCAGTCCGATTTGCGAAGGCGCACACATTAACAATCAACAAAGTCATTTTGGAACAAGTGTTGTCATGTTACAATCGGAAACACAAGTATTATTGAAACCGTGGGCGTTCTACTTACTAGTACCATTTACGTGCCGCCACGCGTCCCCATTTTTTATTAGCTAGGAGGCGCCGTGCAGGGTAGCTATTTGAGTACGAGAGGCGTGCGATCAGACCCCTGCGCGTGCTTATCAAGAGGAGAGCCCTTTGACCTCCATCTGCCGTCCACCTCTCTCCCAAGGTCTTCATTAATGGCGCCCGAGCCTCTGTTTAATGGTGTGTCTATGTCTCACTCGACTGAGATTTAAAAGAGAAAAGAGAAAATCTGAAAGCACAGATCTTGATGTAAGATCCGACGGACCTATATAGCATCTACTGCGACTTATAGCAAGACTGATGAATATATAAGGACGATTGATTTTTTATCAAAGAAGGGCTTGCCCCTTCCGATTTTCATTACTGAAAACCACCACAATTCACAAGAAGTTCAGCACAACTCCAGCCTAAAACGAAGGACTAAAAGCTACCAGATTGAAATCGCAACATCCCAAGAGGCCAACAAAGGCCAAACATCCACGCTAGAACCCAACATTTCACAACCGATGACACAATCCACATCCTAAACCGATTACTACATCAAAAGAAACCAGGAAACTGAAGGACACACGCTCTGGTGATCGGCGAGCTTGCGGTAAGTGACGTAGAGCCCACAGCCTTCGTGCGGGCACTCCACCCTCACCAACGAAAGGACGGAGTCCACCGCCGTGTTCTGCACGTCGAAGCCACCGCCACGCTCGCACTTCTGGCACTGCCGCTGGTTCCCAGGGCGCTCGACGCGGCAGTCCGCGCTGGCCAGGTGACCTCCCTTGCACTGCAGAAATCAATCGAACAACACATCAATCAAGAAACCTGCACGTTGCTCAATCAGCCGAACGGACGAGGTGTATTCGAACCTCATACACTGGAGGCGTGAAGGGGCGGAGGCACAAGGGGCAGTGGAGCACGGTGAGGTCCATCGAGACCTTAGAGAGCTCCATCGTCGGGTCCTGTTCGGTCTGCATGATCTCGCCCTCCTCGTGCACAACCATCTCTCGACTTGGGCCGGGGTATTACAAAGCTTTACCGTCACATATTTTATACTACTTCAAGGTGCATTAAATCAACACATGCAAGTATCAAAAGGAGAGTCATGGCATGCATGCATGCATTGTAACTAATGCATCAGGAAACGCAAATTATTGAAATATATCGAGTGCAGTGCTTTGATGTGTCGCGTCAACTCGTACATCAACGAGAAGTTTGATTATCCTCTCCCTCGCGGACTTAACTGCACCTGCCTTTGGCTGTATGATAGGTTGGCCACACACCTGTCGGGCCCACCTGTCATACACGCAAAGGCAGGAGCGTCCCTCCCTCTCCCATGAGCGTGGTGGCTGGCAAGACTAGGAGAAGCTTCCGCTACACGCTCTCCCTCCCGCACGTGGTGGACATGCAACAGTTCAATCTGGATCACCTACTTTGCTTCGGTGCCAAATTAACTCACGCAATGAAAAAACACTGTGTGGGAGAGAGAGAGGACTAAGGCAATAAAAAACACTTTTTTGGGAGAGTGAGAGGCTGGTGTAGTTGGTTTGATTGATTTGTTTATACATGTGGGTCTGTGTGCACAACGGTGCCAACTCTCTCACATCGCGAGAGCGGTGCCAAAATCTTTTGATTTGACATTGATGCGTATTATGTGGCATACTTTTGCGAAATATGGCATCGACCACATAGTGGAAGGCAACAAATGCCCAAGCTCTTCACGTGCTCCTAGTTAAATGAGAGAGAGAGAGAGAGAGAGAGAGAGAGTGAAAAATATCACTAGCCAGCCAACCCTATCGTATGAGCGAATGATATTGGTACCTCTTGATGACACGGCAATCTTATGCAGCCAGCTGCTCTAATATGTTCTCTTCTTTTGTAGATAAAAAAGACCCGAAAGTGAAAAATGTGCTGCTCTATAACAATCTCATCGAATGCCTTGATCTCCATCTTACAGAAATTGATTTGATCGACTACCGAGGCAGCACATCTGAGATTAAATTGGCCAGGTTCTTTGTTCTGGAGGCTAGTGTGCTCAAAGTAATGAGGTTTGGCGTTCTCTGGCGCAACAATGAATGGCGTGCTGATCATCGCAAGCGTCTAAGCCTAAATGACAAAGCCTTCGCAGAAGCTAAATTTTTTGAAACATCAAGTGGCCAGAGACTCGAAAACTTATTTGCCCATTAGTGACTTGTCAGGGCGATGGATTTTAGTTTGTACGATAATGCTGCATCCACCTAAAGTAACGAAAGTTCTTACGTAAACTTCCTAGTAATTCCCTCTTCGTAGGTGCAACATTACTCCTAACATTTGTAATATCAGTTTGAAACTTGTAATATTGCCGTGTCCTATTCCTGCGTTTTCAAAATCCTGCGAATCAAACAGGTCCTGAGTTGGTGATGATGTTGTGCCTCCCATCTTTCACCATTAGCCGTCGGATCTAGATCTGACGCATACAAACCAAGCTTCTCCATTTTGGCAAAAAGATGCCCGCACTTGTTCCCTATTTACAAACAACTCCTTGTCTCTCACAATCAGCCTTATCTCCTCCCCACCACATCTAGAAGGCCGTGAAAAAATCTGGCGCGATGGCCACTGCCGGAGCCGTCCACCCCCAGTCTTGGTGTTCCGTGCAATGCACGGGCATCTACGCATGGGAAATTATGTCGAACAGGGCTAGTTGTAAGCAGGCTAGCTCTACAGCCATGATGATAGTGACTGCAGACGGTGAGGCTGACTATGGTATGCTGAACACGGCGCCTATACTCAGGTGTCATCTCCGGCGCAGGGTCTTGTCACTTCACTGTGAGGAGCAGCATGTAATAATTTGACCAACGGGTAGTACAGTGCCAGTACTCCTACTACTACATTGGTAGTACTACTACTAGTACTAGTAGCACCACCTTCTGGATTTAGGAGTACTACCACGTCCATCTGGATTTTCGTATTTGACTAGCAATATCTAGTAATGCATGTCACAAAAAATGTACTACTCCCTTTGTAAATAAATACATGGTGTTTTATTCCTATCGGTGAGAGAACTTAATGTTTTTTTTGCTAACTAGAGTACTAATAATAGGATTACATGCAATGAACTAAACACTGCATGTCATGTTTGGTAGTCTCAAGTCATTGAAAGCATGCACGACCCACATCTCTCATTGGTTGATATGTCACGAAATAAGAAACAAGGAGGGAGTTAATGCACCGTGCCTAAGTATTTTGGGATTATTTGGTTTTTGTAAGGTGACTTACACAACATTTTTGTTTACATGCATTAACATTTTATTAGTTAAATCAAAGGTCAAAACTTGGCGCAAAATGCAAAGGGGGCCAATAAACTAGTATACATCAAACTTCCCTCGTTTGGCCCCAACTAGAGGTCCGGTGAGATGACTATACTGCACCGGCACGGAGGGGGACGCAGCTTCATTGACTTACGACAACTGCCTTTGGGTGAATGACACGTGGGCCCAGGGGGTGGCTGGCCCACCTATCATACAGCTAAAGGCTATAGGTGCAGTAGAGGGCCGAGGAGTAGTACGAAATCCTACGCACCTACGCACGCTAACCAAGGGCAAGAGTGATCACTCGAATCGCAAGATCAGTTGACTAGAAGCTAAGCTAGACCCATGGAGGCGATGAGCGCGAGCATCAGCCGGCTGTGCCAGATGGTCCGCGACGCCGGCCTGCGGCCCGACACCGAGGAATGTCTCCAGGTAGTATTGCTTGAGGCTGCTAGGGCGAGGGGCCGCTTGGACGACAGCTTCGTCTCCTTGTTCGACGAGGTCCTCGTCGGTTTCCTCGACAAGTTCACCGTCGTCAAGAAGCTTGCGGACAACTTTGACGTAAGCCTCCAGCCGACGCGTCCAGGCTCTGCGATGCTCGCCACCCTCAACGGCCACTATGGTGACAACCTCTTCGATGCACTGGTGGCCCTGCGACTGCCCGCCGTCGCGTCGGAGAATGTCCACCTCGAGGCCGCACTCGCCGCGCAGTGCCTGGCGCAGCAAGACACCATCGACATAATCACCCACATCTACGCGCAAATCATCCACAAGGACTACTACATGCAAGAGGAGGACGGTAGGACGCTGGCCTTCTTGGACTGCAGGGCAACCTTGGACGACACTGTTCAGAAGCACGTTGAGCTCGCCGCCAACGCCGCTGCTCCTCACACGTCGGTTGGTGACCCGGCGCACTAGGGCGTGAGGATGTCGTTGAACGTTGATGGATCCGTATGTATTTTTATCTTTCCGTCAATTCCATGTAGCAGTATATGATACTACAGTAATTATCTTACCTTTCGCATCAACTTCATAATTTTCGTACGTACTCCATGCATGAACGGCGCCAGAACCAAACTTCTCATTACTCTAGGAAAAATCGTTATTTTCTATCTATCGGTCGCGCCATGGAGCAGAACCAAATTTTACAAGTTACGAGTTCAAAAGGAAAAGCCTGCCGTGTTCGTGTCGCACCCCCACACGGTTGGTCCGGCACGCCGCTCAAGCGGGAATGCGTGCGGTGTTGCATTTTCACTTACAAGTGGGACCGCAGTTGAGCAAACCGACTATCGGCAAACCCCCACCCCGCCCACCGCGCGATGGCTGAGAAAACAGGAGGGAGAAGAGATGGTTGTAGCACGGACTCCAAGAAAATTGGTGTCGGATGGGACTCATGTGGGTGGCGTGTGCCGTACTGCTAGAAGTTAATGCTAGTTATGGCCCATGCCACCCCACTATATCGAGCCTATATCGAGGTACGTAGAACAAATTTCCTGTAGTCCGTGCTCAGCCCTCCTCTATCTCTCTTCTCAGCCAGCCAGCAGACGCACGGAGCCCACCGTCTGTTTGCTCACATGCGGCCCCACATGTCAGTGAAAACGCAAGAGGACCCACTGAACCTGCACATCTTTCACCTCGACGTGCTGGTGATGAAAAACAAATCCAATAAAGATCTTCGGTGGCCGCTTTTGGAGTTACTCAAGAGTAGTAAGATTTTATTTACAGTTTAACCCAAGATGCACATCTCGTAGCTTCAACTACCACTCTATTTTCTTTCATGACACGACCTGGATGCTGGATGTCCCACGTGTCGACAAAAGGAGGAAGAACCCAACCAAATCTTCGGTTGTGCTCTCGGATTAGACTAGTTGTGCTAACTTACAATTTTTATTGTGTACTCCCTCCGTTCCAAAATACTTGACTTTCATTTGTCCAAAAATGGATGTACCTATATACTAAAACATGTCTAGATACATATATATTTTGACTAATAGAAGACATGTATTGTGCAACGGAGGTAGTAGAATGGATGCAAGTTTTTGTATTGGGAAGAAGAGTACATCCATATATTGATAGAGCGCAATTTAGTAGATGTTCTATCACTTTTAGCTAGCACAGAGGCTAGAGGTGAGACTAGATACGTGGAAGCAACGTCTACTTCTTTACACTCGAAGAAGAAAGAAGCACGCAAGATCGAGCCTCCGCAGATCAACAACGAATGCATCAAGAAGGCACTAATCCGACTTACAGGAGTAGTAAAATGTATTTTTGTGGTTCTTGTTTTCTTTGGTCTTGCTTTTCTAGTCAAAATTATCATTGGAGTTCGTGCAAAACGGAGGTCCGTTTGGGGTCGTGCGTTGGAGTTGGCCTTACAAGTGGGACCACAGTTAAGGAAACCGACTATCGGCAAATCCCCACCTCGCCCGCCGTGCGATGGCTGAAGTTAGAGAAACGACGAGGTTGAAGAGATTGCTCTAGCACGGACTCCAAGAAATAATATGCTGTCAGATGGATGTCGTGGTGGTGGCGTGTGCCGTACTCCTGTACGTGAATGCTTGTTCTGGCCCATGCCATCCTACTACTCCTACTACTTACTCCTACTATATAGTACTAGTATCGAGGATTCGAGGTGCTAGTTACGTACAACGAACACATTAACATATGGCTATAGTAAAAACACCCGCCCGACGCGCGAATCATGTGAAGCTAGTACAAATAATGTACCACTATTGTTGATTGGCCTCATCCGATAACCTGTTGCAATGCACGTACAATTATGTATTCGGAAAATATTGTTTTGCCTCGTCGCACCACTCACTCAGAGAAGCGACTCGAAAGTCATTCATAAATTTAGTAAGTTTATCACAGGCATATCATTTTATTACATACAACAGGTCATCAACCCACATTGACAACAAGGATACATTATAAATACTAAAGTTTTCACCACACAACAAATAACAAGCCATGAAATGAACTTCAACTCAACCATTCCTCGGCGTTGGAAATGCTTGCTTTGAACCACAAGTGACTCTCTGGGACGGGCCACCCATTGTCGATCTGGAGACCAACGCAGGACTGATCATCTAGGCTGAAGCGGCCTACTATATCAGTACCAGGGTAGGGAACCACCCAAATGTCCGAGGTATAGACACAATTGCTTCTCATAAATGGTACTAGTAACGTTGTGTCAACAGCAGTTGGATCGCCTTTCACCATCATCGGATAGTTTTGGCCAAGGAAGACCGAGTTTTCTCCAAGACTATCAATTCTGTGCCAGGGAGAAGGAGTTGGCACTAGCACACTAGTATCCATCCCGAATACCAAGCAACGGGTGTTGGAATAGGTTCGGAGAGTGCGACCATGGGAGACACCTGCTTCCTTAGCAGTAACATCATCAGTGGGATGTATACACACAAGAAGAGGTGATCCATCGGAATTAGTTGCCAGGCGCCACAGAGTATATGGGCGCTGCTCGTGATCATCACCATCGGCAGCTCCCCCTTGGTTATAAATTTTTTCAAGTATAGGTGGTGGGATGTTCACAGGACCTTGGAAACACAAGAAGAAGGTTAATTAGTAAAGGGAAACTTGCTAACCCGCATGCATGTGGATGAAACAATTATAATTACGGTGGAAGACAAACGTACCGAAACTACGAGGATCCCATGCAAAAACAGTGCCACGAGTGGTGGCAGCAAACACAAGGCCCTCGTATTGAATTGCATCACAGTACTCATCCGTGTACAAAAACTGATTTTTGAGCAATATCCATCGAGTCAAACCATGAAGGGCGGCAACAGGCTTGTCGAAGATAGCAACAACTTCATAGTTGTCGTAATTCCAAGAGCGGTTGGGAACTCGACAAATTGCTATCTTCCGTAGAAGACAGTCACCATGATCGTATTTGAACGTGCGTACAATACCGGTGTGCTCAACCTCTGGGCAGTCTGCTGAGATTTTTGGAAGTGGAACCCGGTCACGAGTGTACACATTCACAAGTTCCCACTCGCAGCTGGACCCAATGTAAACAACCCAATCTCCATTTGCGCCCGCCCAAGCCTTGCCCTCAAGCGATGGCATCTTAACATCATACGTATCATTATCAAGCGGCATCAACTTGCACAGGGCGAGGCCTCCGTCGTGCCGGTGCCAGTCATCAGGGTCACGGCGAAGAAGATAGGGGAGATCAAACGCTCCTTGACTCTTGGGTTCCTTGTAATGATGTTATTAGTTGAGTCGAGAATGGGCTTGAACGAACCTGCCATGCTAGCCGAGGGGATGACGTCGCACCGATCAATGAGTTCCTGCACCACGTCATCTTTCAGATCGGGGCAAGAATAACGGGGTCATTTCCGGCCTGTTTCCTCCATGGAGAAGATGATCGAACAATGGCAGAAGAAAGGGTGAAGGGCTGAAGGAAAATGGAGGAGGGAGAGGTAGAGCGTGCGACAACAGTTCCACGAGAGGGAAATGCGAAGAGTCGGTGGACGGTTGCGAGTTTGCCACGGTTCACGAAGAGGCGCCCCGGCCTACACGTCCGTTTGAAAATACTCCTACTACTCACCGTCGTCTCACTGATATGTTGGAACGGGACCACATGTCAACGAAACATGGTGTGTAATTTCTCATGCAAAATGCGATCTGGCCGCGTTGGCCCGAGGTGCCGCATTAGTTATCGACCTTTATTTTTTTAATGGCGTGCCGATCAGTTTTGAAGCACAACTAACTGGTACTGTACGCAGAGAAAATATAAACTACTCTACCACTACTCCACCTCCAGTACTAGTAGTATAAAAAAGATATGTAGGTTGGAGCTTCAGCGCTTTCTTGCTAAGGGTTGCCCACTTGCTTCTCACACTACCACCCTCTCTCCAGATCTAAAAAAGACGCCCCTCTCTCCCTCCTCACAGGTGATCACAGATCCGCCGGGGAAGAAAAGGACGTGCAGCATTGACGCACTCGTCGTTGGCGAGCGAGGTCACGCACTAACGACAAGGCCGTCCTCTCAGACCTAGCACCCGCGCGGGATGGCCTCCGTCCCCAAGCTCGCTGCCGTAGTGTGTGCGGAGCACGACGACCACGAGCGAAGCCACTTCCCGCCGACCCTCAGGTATGCTACCTCTTTTTGAACCATAACCTTGTTCTATTGCCCCATCTACCACGTCGTTGCATGTGGATCTTTTTCCACTCCACCATCTTCCCAATTTGCTATCCTCTGCTCTGCTGGCCACACAGACGAAAACCATAATTTGCACTATTAAAGGAAACCCTACTTCATGCAGACTAATCCATGTCTGGGTTGAATAAGGAAAGGAAGGGAGACTGTACTATCCAAGAAAGTAGGCATCGAACCCACATCTAGGTTGAAAAGGGGAAAAAATCAGTAGCTAAGGAACGAGTCTCATGTCTCTTGGTTGAAGAAGGGTAGAAAGGCATGACAACACAATAGAGAATGACCAGGTCGATCGGTTTGTTGTCCTCGCATAGGAAAAAGGTGGCTAAAGAGAACAAAAATGGGACGTAATCCACATATGCTGCCTGGATATTTGTTGCTCTGGGCAACCATACCTCCCTCACCACTCTGCGTCCGTGGAGGTACATCGTACTGGTGCGCCAACTGTCCGAATGGGCCTCCCATGCTCTTATTTCCACTTTTTTTGCTGTTAGTATAACGCCAGCAGTCAAGTCAAGCAATGCTACTGCTAAAGTGATGCCACAATTAACTAATGCCGCTCTCAGTCTAATGCCACCCATAAATTTAAGCAATGCCATTTAATGTCACTGGACTATTTTAGGGTTAGCTGTTGATTGTGGATGTATTAAAGATTTTTCATCTAAGGCATTCTAATGCTGTTGCACAGCCAGTATACCAATGATGAAACTTGTTACCACCTTCAGATTTTTGCACTGTTAATGCTTATAGATTACATACCTCACTTTCATGAGATAAGTTAATTTTTTTGTATAGTGTCACCAAAATGCCAAGGCGCTGATGTCATTTTATTTTGGTTAAACTGCACAGACAATTATGAAGACAAGAGGAAAGGTCAAGAGTGGGCACCTCCTCCTCCGGCTGTTCTCTTGATTCGTTCGATCAAGTTTTTATGTTTGATCGATTATCAAGATTGGGATAGCAATTTTTAAGGTCCCCCCGAGTTCGAAATGATATTTACCTTGGAGGTACATGGTTTGCATTTTTTATACTGTCATTAGTTAATAATGCTAGTTACCTTCAGACTTTTGTATTTGGTTTAATGCTCATGCACAACTAGTATACCAATGCTGAAACTTGTTACCTTTACATTTTGTATTGCTAATTCTTATAGAAACCTTCCAGTGCTAGAGTTTATTGAAATCTTTCAGTAAAACCATTGTATTGTACCCTGTAATAAACTAACTACTCTACTATTGCACTAGCCACTGGATTAGTGTATATTTGTAGTATTCGAATGGTGTTGCATTAGCGTATGTACATAAATAAAGTGTGGCAAGCTGTCCCAGATATGTGCTCAAGAAAACTACTACCTGTTTTTCTAAATACTAGACGTTTGGGTACTTTAAATTGAACCGCGAAAACGTCTTATATTAAGGAACAAAGGGTGTAGAGATCACTCAAATTATCCCGGTAAAGCTAGTCACACCTTTGTTAAAATTAATGTTCATTATGTTATCGGAGGAGGTCTGTATGTTTGTCTCAAATGCCTGTCTACTACATACCTGACATCATGATGTAATGTTAAGTCATTTCCTTTTGTACAGTGTCACTGAATTGTCAAGGCGGTGATGGCATTTTATTTTAGTAGAAGTGCACAAAATTTGCTTAAAAGAAGAGGAAAGGTCAGGAATGGCTCACTTTTCCAGAAAAAACTATGTATGCCTTCCTGACATCAGTCGCTGTTGCTTTATTTATTCCTCCAAACAGGCGGTTAGAAACAGTCTTGCTACCTTTTCCCATTAAGAAATTGGAATGCTTATATTTGTGAGTCTATGCTTCAACTAGTGCCACTTTTAGAGTAATCACACTTTCAATATCTATGCAAACAGGGATGCTCGATTTTAGTGGAACTGCACAAAAAGTCCAATTGGTGGAGCATGTTTTTTCCAAACCTTTATATCCAATTGGTGGCACTATGAGCTGTTCATTACGAAGGTACATGGTTTGCTACTATCTTGCTACTCTTCTTGTACTGTCATTAGATAGTAATACTAGTGGTTTGCATGTGAATTTATTGGCAGGGTGGACCTACATTGGAGGTGCAGGACAGGATTCAATGATTGGATGCTCAATTTCGGTTGTATCTATTTCACCTCTTCCATCACTGCGAACATGGGATATCCTTGGTCTGATGAAGAATAGGCGCTATATTTTTGCTCTGAACCAGCATCAATTTAGTATGAAATTGTCCAGGGCAAAACATAACTGTATCAGATTGTCCAGTGCAGAACATGAAAGATGCTAAGCGGAAGAGACATGTTTAAACCGAAAATACAAGGTGTGGTATATGTTTACTAGCTGCTTGATATTTGTGCACACAGAGATGTCTGCCCGTTGCTATTTGGCAAACAAACAAAGTGTCCGCAATTTTGGTTGAACTGCACAAGAGAATAGTATAGTCACTGCATGCAGTGCCATTTGAAAATAAACACAGAAAGATTGGATAGTCACTTCATGGACTGCAGAAAAGTAGTACTATACTATTTATTGGCCAACACTAGGTGCTTCATTGCTTTGGTCTGATTATACAATGGGCATCATTTTGCCTAAGTTAAAGTTTGTATTCCTAAAATAGTCTCGCGGCGTGATCGAGAGAAGACCAAATCATATTGCAGTGGATGTTCCTCCATCATGTGTGGTTCATTCTCATGGTTCCAGCTGTTGGTGAAACCACTTACGTTTGCAAGAGGAATTGTAGACTTCACAAACAAATTTATCTTTCAGTCTGTACTGAATGTTGGCCAAGAGAAGCATCCATGTTAGTAGGAAGAACAGATGTTTTTTCTAGATCTTTGCTTTTGGAGCTACATATTTGTATATGATCTATGAATCATGGAGATGCATTAACATGTTGATCTTATGTATGGGAATCATACTAGTTAGTTTTAGTTGCGATGCAAGATCCGAAGTGGCTGATCTTTGCTTTTGGAGCTACAGATTTGTATATGATGTGTGAATCATTGAGATGCATTAACAGTTACTTATTTCTGTTTGCTCAGTGTTAACAAGTTACTGATCGATCACTAGCTAGCCTACAAATGCGCTCCTGGTAGTTTTATTTGCGACACAAGATGCGAAGTGGCAGTTTTTTGAATAAAAATGCCTACCTCTGAAGAAACTGACAAGCTACACTATCGATCCTACACGGATAAATAGCAGATCACGCACGTACTAGTACCTCCTTTCCGGTTTGCAGGGCTTAATTCACATCTCTCACCAACCAAGGTACTCCCTCCGTCCGGGATTTTTTAGTCCCGTGAGCAGAGCAGCAAGACCAAGGCATGGCAATAATTAATGGCATGCAGAAGTTTAAGCCTAATTAATTCCAGCGATTTAAGTGGCTGCATGCGTGCCCTCTGCTGCGACTCGTTGCATGCTACTTCACGTACTGCCTGCGAGCGATTCTGAGTGCCTGCATGCAGCCGGCCGTAAGTAAGGCGGCTAACTGATGCGAAAAAAGATACACTTAAAATCCGTAGAATCATTATTGACAAGGAGGGAGATGATTCGAGTGCACTCGTTTGACCGCCATGCCGGCGTGCGACCCAGACGGGATGGGACGACACAGTCATAATTTCAGTTTCTCTAGTTTTCCACGGCAAGCTGGCGCGCTAAGCCATTATGCATTGAATTCCGATGACCGTCGCGCTACCTTCCGCCTATAAGTACTGTTTCCCGGCCTTCTCCGGTGCCACCGTGACCCAACTCGCCATATCCTCATAAGCCCCCACCGTCCCGACGTCGCTCGCCACGTCCGGCATGCCCCCCCCCCGTCCGCGGTAGGCGACGCCGGAGGCGGTCACCGCTGGAACTAGTGTTCAGGTTTTCACCGGAAGACAGACGGAGGGAGGAGGCATTCTTTCTGTCTTTAGATTGCAATGCGGTGATCGAGGAGTTGTTGGAGCACGACCGCATGGCGGAGGAGCAGGTGTTGTTGGAGTGCGACCGCTTGGCGGAGGAGCAGCGTATCGCTGATTTGTGCCGCCAGCGGGACATGGAGCAGCAGTGCACCGACGCTCTGAGTCGCGAGCAGAGCGCCTGCAACTGGGCCGAGTACGTGGAGGCCGGCGCCCGACAAATAGCCCCGGAGGCTGTCGGGCACGCACGCGTTCGCGGCGCCAATTTTTACTACCAGCTCGTCAAGTGGGTTTCCCACTTGGAAGCCGAAGCTTCGATGGACCACGCCGGCATGGAAAGGGCCACCGCGCGCGAGCAACGCGCCCTATCGCACCTCTTGCAAGTCCGAGGCGAGGCGCACGACACCGGTGCCGGCGTTTAGCGTGTACCACAGATGGCGGCCGGCATCGTCTAGTTAGCTAAGAGTAAGTTAGTACTTGTATGCTACTAGAGTATTAGTGGGAGTAGATAGTTAACTTGGCTATGATGGTTGTCAACATGGAAGTTCAGTACTCTATATGTGGATCAGACCTGTTACTTTGGTCTGAATGTTGAACTTTCCGTTTGAACATATGGAATGGGCTGTTATTTTTTTAAATGGGTTGTATTTGTCCTCCACGGGTTTAGAAGCTGACTTGTGGGCCTAGCATGTTGACGCGTACACAATAAGGAGATGATTGTACGTGGAGAGGATGACAGCAGGGACCCGCCAAGGTCATGGCAGTACGCAAGCAAGTGCTTCCTTATTTCAAGCCAATAAAAAATGGCTCCTCCTAGTGGATTTCTGACATCTGGGTCCCATGCCATTGTCAACGTAGTCAATAAACGAGAGAATTGCACAACGAGCGGCTGACACCAGGGACCCAGCAGCTCGCCCAGTTATTTTTGTTTTGGGTTAATTTGATAAATGCCACTCCAAATCTGGTGTATCCGAGAAATGCCACTGGAATTTCCAAACTTTGAAAAATGGCATTTCATGCCATTTCTAGTGGCATTTTTCGAAGTCTGGAGTGGCGTTTTTCAAAGTTTGCAAAGTGCAGTAGCGTTTTTCAAAGTTTTCAAACCGCAGTGGTGATACGTCTCTAACGCATCTATAATTTTTGATTGCTCCATGCTATATTATCTACTGTTTTGGACTATATTGGGCTTTATTTTCCACTTTTATATTATTTTTGGGACTAACCTATTAACCGGAGGCCCAACCCAGAATTGCTGTTTTTTTGCCTATTTTAGTGTTTCAAAGAAACGGAATATCAAATGGAGTCCAAACAGAATAATCCTTTCTGGAACGTGATTTTCTTCCCGAATATGACTCAGGAGACTTGGACCCTACGCCAAGGAAGCTTCGAGGTGGGCACGGGGTAGGGGGGCACGCCCTACACCCCCAGGCGCCCCCACCCTCGTGGGCCCCCCGAGGCTCCACCGACGTACTTCTTCCTCCTATATATATCCACGTACCCCCAAACGATCTAAACAGGAGCCAAAATCCTAATTCCACCGCCGCAACTTTCTGTATCCACGAGATCCCATCTTGGGGCCTGTTCCGGAGCTCCGCCGAAGAGGGCCGTCATCACGGAGGACTTGTACATCATCATAGCCTCTCCGATGAAGTGTGAGTAGTTTACCTCAGACCTTCGGGTCCATAGTTATTAGCTAGATGGCTTCATCTCTCTTTTTGGATCTCAATACAACGTTCTCCCCCTCTGTTGTGGAGATCTATTTGATGTAATCTTCTTCTTTTTGCGGTGTGTTTGTTGAGACGGATGAATTGTGGGTTTATGATCAAGTCTCTCTATGAATAAATTTTGAATCTTCTCTGAATTCTTTTATGTATGATTGGTTATCTTTGCAAGTCTCTTCGAATTATCCGTTTGGTTTGGCCAACTAGATTGGTAGTTCTTGCCATGGGAGAAGTGCTTAGCTTTGGGTTCAATCTTGCGGTGTCCTTTCCCAGTGACAGAAGGGGCAGCAAGGCACGTATTGTATCGTTGCCATCAAGGATAACAAGATGGGGTTTATTTCATATTGCATGAATTTCTCTCTCTACATCATGTCATCTTGCTTAAAGCGTTACTCTGTTTTTAACTTAATACTCTAGATGCATGCTGGATAGCGGTCGATGAGTGGAGTAATAGTAGTAGATGCAGAATCATTTCGATCTACTTGTCACGGACGTGATGCCTATATACATGATCATGCCTAGATATTCTCATAACTATGCTCAATTCTGTCAATTGCTCAACAGTAATTTGTTCACCCACCGTAGAAAACTTATGCTCTTGAGAGAAGCCACTAGTGAAACCTATGGCCCCCGGGTCTATTCTCATCATATCAATCTCTATCACTTTAATCTTGTTTTTCTTTTTTACTTTGCCTTTTACTTTTTACTTTGCATCTTTATACCAAAAATACCAAAAATATTATCTCTATCAGATCTCACTCTCGTAAGTGATCGTGAAGGGATTGACAGCCCCTAATCGTGTTGGTTGCGAGTTGCTATCGATTTGTGCAGGTACGAGGGACTTGAGCGTGGCCTCCTACTGGATTGATACCTTAGTTCTCAAAAACTAAGGGAAATACTTACGCTACTCTGCTGCATCATCCTCTCCTCTTCAGGGAAAACCAACGCAAGCTCAAGAGGTAGCAAGAAGAATTTCTGGCGCCGTTGCCGGGGAGTCTACGCAAAAAGTCAACATACCAAGTACCCATCACAATCCCTATCTCTCGCATTACATTAGTTGCTATTTGCCTCTCGTTTTCCTCTCCCCCACTTCACCCTTGCCGTTTTATTCGCCCTCTCTTTCTCCTTCCCCTTCTCCTTCTCCGTTTGCCTTTTGTTTGCTCGTGTGTTGGATTGCTTGTTTGTCGCGATGGCTCAAGATACTACCAAATTGTGTGACTTCACCAATACCAACAATAATGATTTCCTTAGCACTCCGATTGCTCCTCTTGCCAATACTGAATCTTGTGAAATCAATACTGCTTTGTTGAATCTTGTTATGAAAGATCAATTCGCCGGCCTTCCTAGTGAAGATGCCGCTACTCATCTCAATAGCTTCGTTGATTTATGTGATATGCAAAAGAAAAAAGATGTCGATAATGATGTCGTTAAATTGAAGCTATTTCCTTTTTCGCTTTGAGATCGTGCTAAAGCTTGGTTTTCGTCTTTGCCTAAAAATAGTATTGATTCTTGGAACAAGTGCAAAGATGCTTTTATCTCTAAGTATTTTCCTCCCGCTAAGATCATCTCTCTTAGAAACGATATTATGAATTTTAAGCAACTTGATCACGAACATGTTGCACAAGCTTGGGAGAGAATTAAATTAATGATACGTAATTGCCCTACTCATGGTTTAAATTTTTGGATGATTATACAAAAATTTTATGCCGGATTGAATTTTGCTTCTAGAAATCTTTTAGATTCGGCCGCGGGAGGCACTTTTATGGAAATCACTTTAGGAGATGCTACTAAACTCCTAGATAATATTATGGTTAATTATTCTCAATGGCATACTGAAAGATCTTCTAATAAAAAAGTGCATGCGATAGAAGAAATCAATGTTTTGAGTGGAAAGATGGATGAACTTATGAAATTATTTGCTACTAAGAGTGTTTCTTCTGATCCTAATGATATGCCTTTGTCTACTTTGATTTAGAATAACAATGAATCTATGGATGTGAATTTTGTTGGTAGGAATAATTTTGGTAACAACGCGTATAGAGGGAATTTTAATCCTAGGCCATATCCTAGTAATCCTTCTAATAATTATGGAAATTCCTACAACAACTCTTATGAAAATTATAATAAGATGCCCTCTTAATTTTAGAATAGTGTTAAAGAATTTATGAATTCACAATAGAATTTTAATGCTTTACTTGAAGAGAAATTGCTTAAAGTTGATGATTTGGCTAGGAACGTTGATAGAATTTCTCTTGAGGTTGATTCTTTAAATCTTATATCTATTCCTCCTAAGCATGATATCAATGAGTCTCTCAAAGCTATGAGAATTTCCATTGATGAGTGCAAGGAAAGAACCGCTAGGATGTGTGCTTCCAAAGATGCCTTTATTAAAGCGTGTTTTTCCAATTCCTATGAAAATCAAGATGAAGACCTAAAAGTTATTGTTGTGTCCCCTATCAAATCTTTGTTTTGCAATATTAATCTTGATGAAACTGAATATGATCTTCCTTTACCTAGAAGGCGTTCTAAAAATTCGGAGTATCTAGATCTTTTTGAGGAAATTGATGAAAGTGGGATTGAAAGAAATAAAAATTTAGATGTTGCTAAACCCACTATATTGGATTTCAAGGAATTTAATTATGAAAGTTGCTCTTTCATTGATTGTATTTCCTTGTTGCAATTCGTGCTAAATTCTCCGCATGCTTATAGTCAAAAGAAAGCCTTCACCGAACATATTGTTGATGCCTTGATGCAATCTTATGAAGAAAAACTTGAGTTGAAAGTCTCTATCCCTAGAAAACTCTATGATGAGTGGGAACCAACTATTAAAATTAAAATTAAAGATCATGAGTTTTATGCTTTGTGTGATTTGGGTGCTAGTGTCTCCACTATCCCCAAAACTTTGTGTGATTTGCTAGATTTCCGCGATCTTGATGATTGCTCTTTAAACTTACATCTCACGGATTCTACTATTGAGAAACCTATGGGAAGGATTAATGATGTTCTTATTGTTGCAAATAGGAATTATGTGCCTGTAGATTTCATTATTCTTGATATAGATTGCAATCCTTCTTGCCCTATTATTCTTGGTAGACCTTTCCTTAGAACAGTTAGTGCGATTATTGATATGAAGGAAGGGAATACTAGATTCCAATTTCCATTAAAAAGGGCATGGAACACTTTCCAAGAAAGAAAATAAAATTGCCATATGAAACCATCATGAGAGCCACTTATGGATTGCCTTCCAAAGATGGCAATACCTAGATCTATCCTCCCTTTTATGCCTAGCTAGGGGCGTTAAACGATAGCGCTTGTTGGGAGGCAACCCAATTTTATTTTTAGTTTTTGTGTTTTTCTTATGTTAGGGAATAAAAACCCATCTACCTTCTGTTTGGATGTGGTTTTGTATTTTAATTAGTGTTTGTGCCAAGCTAGACCTATTGGATCTTCTTGGATGATAGTTATTTGATCTTGCTGTAATTTCCAGAAACTTTGCGTTCAGTGCCTGAATTATTAAAAATCATCAGAACGTGATAAAATACTGATTCCAATTGCTGCTGATCAGTAAACAAATTTTATAGGTCGTCTAAGTTTGGTAGATTTTTTGGAGTTCCAGAAGTTTGCGTTAGTTACAGATTACTACAGGCTGTTCTGTTTTTGACAGATTCTGTTTTTCGTGTGTTGTTTGCTTATTTTGATGAATCTATGGTTAGTAAAATAGTTTATAATCCTTATAGAAGTTGTAATACAGTAGGTTTAACACCAATATAAATAATAATGACTTCATTACAGTACCTTGAAGTAGTATTTTGTTTTCTTTCTCTAACGGAGCTCACGAGATTTCTATTGAGTTTTGTATTGTAAAGTTTTCAAGTTTTGGGTGAAATCTTTTGATGGATTATGGAACAAGGAGTGGCAAGAGCCTAAGATTGGGTATGCCCATGGCACCCCCAAGATAATCCAAGGACACCAAAAAGTCAAAGCTTGGGGATGCCCCGGAAGGCATCCCCTCTTTCGTCCACTTCCATCGGCAATCTACTTGGAGCTATATTTTTATTCATCAACATGATATGTGTTTTGCTTGGAGCGTCTTGTATTATTTGTGTCTTTGTTTGTTAGTGTGCCACAATCATCCTTGCTGTGCACACCTTTGAGAGAGCCATCTATGAATTAAAATTTGTTAGAATACTCTTTTGAGCTATGTAGTTTTGCTCTATGTGCTTCACTTATATCTTTTGAGCGTTATAATTTTGCTCTATGTGCTTCACTTAGATCTTTTAGAGCATGGTGGTGGTTTTTTTTAAAGAAACTATTGATCTCTCATGCTTCACTTAAATTATTTTGAGAGTCATAATAGCATGGTAAATTGCTTAATATTAATATGCTTGGTATTCATGATTTGTGGAATTTTCTTTTGAGTGCGTTGAATACTAAGAAAAGATTGAAGCATGATAATTGTTTTGAGATATGGAGGTGATAATATTAGAGTCATGCTAGTGGAAGTAGTTGTGAATTTAAAGAATACTTGCGTTGAAGTTTGTGATTCCCGTAGCATGCACGTATGGTGAACCGTTATGTAACGAAGTCGGAGCATGAAGTGTTTATTGATTGTCCTCCTTATGAGTGGCGGTCGAGGATGAGTGATGGTCTTTTCCTACCAATCTATCCCCCTAGGAGCATGCGTGTAATACTTTGCTTTGATAACTTCTAGATTTTTGCAATAAGTATATGAGTTCTTTATGACTCATGTTGAGTCCATGGATTATACGCATTTTTTCCCATCCTTCCACCATTGCTAGCCTCTCTAATACCGTGCATGCTGGGGATGACTGACTCCGCGAGCACCTATGGGGACGGAGCCCCTTCTCGGTTCGGCGGGGGGCGGAGGTCGCACGAAGAGCAGATCGAGGCGAGGCACACAGGGGGGGGGGGGTTTACCCAGCTTCGGGCCGCACGGATGCGTAAAACCCTACTGCTGCTTTTGTGGATTGTATTGTGTTCTTGCCCGGGAGCGCAAGGTGCTACAGTACACACGAGCCGCTGGCGAGACCCAGCGTGAGTGTTCTCCTCCTCCCCCTTCTACGTTGCGCATGGGCCTCCTTTTATATGCTCAAGGGGTCACCGACAGGTGGCAACGTAGGCAAGGGTAAAAATGGAAAGCGCTGTGTTGGGTACAACTACTTGTACAATGCTATCATACCTAACCCTGACGGCAGGGGACAAGGGCATTAAATGCCCGTCTGTGTCATCCAAACAGTGCAAAAAGTGGCCGTCAGGGGCGCCACCGTTTGCCACGATGGCTATCCTATCAGCGCCGTTTGCCACCGCATGCCCCTGGCCGCACAGCTTCTCGCCACGTACGCCTGGAACGGCCTCAGAGCGACACGTTGGTGGATGAGCTGAAGCGCGGGCCGCGGAGTAGTAGTTTGCCGCGGCAAGCGCCTTGCCGCGGTCTCTGTCTTGTCTCATCTGGGAGCTCTTTGTTGGGGCGCGTGGCGCATCGCGGCAAGTTCTCTGAAGTGCCTTGGTTGGCATCCCCGGCAAGCTCCTCTTGTCGGGGCCTTGCGCCCAGAGTGGGCTTCCCGGCAAGCTCCTCTTGCCGGGGCCTTGCGTCTTGGGTGGCCTTCCCGGCAAGCTCCTCTTGCCGGGGCCTTGTCTCCTTGGCTTAAATACTTTGTTCTTGAATGGCTCCAAAAGGATAGCATAACGGCTGTAAATGCTCAAAAATATTTGAGACATCCTGCAAAAATGGTGGCATAGCCACTCAACATCACAATATTAATGTTCTGAGATCAACTAAGAACACATGGAAGTAGTGGAAACAGAACTGGGGCTTGAACTCAACAATCCTAGGCAACTACGGTTTAGTAACACGTCATCCTGAGAGATAGAAGAGAAGCCTAGTTCTTAATCCCCGTAGAAAGGAAGAGGATGACACAGATCAGAAGGGCATAAGGTAAAGGAGTAAAAAGAGCCTTACGTTCCCTTCCACAATCAATTCCCTTACATAACTAAAGCATTTCTAGACTCAACTTCGACCAGTTTGGCTTGGTAATCCTACAGGCAGTCAGGCTCTGATACCAACGCTGTCAGGACCCCGATCCTAAGCCACATCGATCCAGCGTGTAACACATCATATCACCTTGCGGCCTCACGCATGGTTCTCCCACGGGTGCCACCTTACCTGGCCCGGGACCGTTTGCGTCTTTTGGCTCACGTATATGATAGTGTCGCTAGCATCCATATGACAGAGAACCCGGGCCGACATGGCTAGTCGTGAACCCAAAGCGGCGCTAACCTATGAGGACAGGCATACATGAAACACATCGAGCATGTCGGTCATCAACGTGTGAATCCGGGCTGTAGCACTGGGCTAACAGGGCTCCGGTAACCCGGGCTGTAGCAGGCCAGGCAGGACTCCGGAAGTCACCGCGTGACATTTCCCCGAAGGGACAGACACAGGAACGAAGTGATTCACATGCCGGCCAGTCAAGTGTTCCGAGCAGTAGTGCTGGGCTAGCAGGACTCCGGTGAACCGGGCTGTAGCGGACTACTATCGCTCAGAAGCACTAGACTTACATTTCCTCATATGAAAGGCTGCCAAGGATAAACAACTAGATAGTCGGATCCCACACATACCAAGCATTTCAATCATACACACAATATGCTCGATATGTGTAAATACAACATGGCATCACAACAAGACTCTACGACTCAAAGTATTTATTCATTAGGCTCCGAGGAGCGAGATATTACAACATGGGTCTCATGACCCAACAATCAGAGCATACAAGCAACAAGCACATGCGGAAGCTTAACATGTCTGAGTACAGACATCTACAAATGAAAAAGGCTGAGAAGCCTGACTATCTATCAGATCCTGCCGAGGGCACAAGATCGTAGCTGAGGTTTCAAGCTAAACGTCGAAGTCCAAGCGGTACTACTAGCGAGACAGAAGTCTCTCTGCAAAAACATAAAAATAGGCAAATGTGAGTACAAATGTACCCAGCAAGACTTACATCAGATCTAACTACATATGCATCAGTATCAAAAGGGGGTAGTGGAGTTTAACTGCAGCAAGCCAGCTTTGACTCGGTGGCTATCCTGAACTACGACTGCAAGCGACTCTTTTGAGGTGGCGCACACGAGTCCACATATTCACCATCCAATACACCACTATGGATCCACTTCCGTCTCCCTACGAGAAGGCCATCCATAGCACTCACGCTTATCTTGCGCATTTTAGAGTATCCACTTTCACTTGTCTATGAACTGTTGTAGGCAACCCAGAAGTCCATTTCCGCGGACACGGCTATTCGAATAGATGATGTTAACCCTGCAGGGGTGTACTTCTTCATACATGTTTCCACCACTTAGCGTCTGCACACGACATGTGCTCGGCAGACTTCAAGCGAAAGCCGACGTGGGTGTAGACCATGACCTACCTAAACACTCAAGTCTCTAGTCCAGGTTTATCGCCTATTCGGGTTCCATCCGCAGGGAGTCCGGCCGAGGTTTCCACTAACGGCCCCGAACGATGTGAACAGGGTTCCCGAGACACCAAACGGACGAATCGGTACACCGTGCCACATGCCTACCCCAACACAGCCCACCCCTATGGTCAGCGCTGCGTGCGGCCCCCAGCATACTACAAACACCAGAAACTACTTGCAACTCCTGGACAGAGGACAAGGGTGATTAAGAAGTCGAGCGGGGTCATATTTCAGGGCCCAATGCATGGTAGTAGCTGTTTCATGGATCACAAACACAGAACTCAGTTCCTGAGGACGGCTTCAATGAGACAACCCACCATGTACTCCTACATGGCCTCTCACCAATACCTTTACCAAATCGTATTCACGCACTTAGCTCACACACAGTAGGACATGTTCACACCTTCCAATTCATCCCCGATGAATCAGACCTGACTCAACTCTAAGCAGTAGCAGGCATGACAAACAAGCATGAATGAGTAGGCACAACAGGGCTCAAGCAACTCCTACTCATGCTAGTGGGTTTCATCTATTTACTGTGGCAATGACAGGTCATGCAGAGGATAAGGGGGTTCAACTACCGCAGCAAGTAACACATGAATCGTTGTTGTCCTAATGCAGTAAAATAGAGCAGGAGCGAGAGAGTGGGATTGTATCGGAATGAACAAGGGGGTTTTGCTTGCCTGGCACTTCTGAAGATAATATAGTTCTTCATCGGTGTCAACGATCACATCGTCGGAACCACGTCTATCGAGAGGGGACAACCACCGGCAACTGAGAAAGAACACAATCAATGCAATGCCACAATATGATGCATGATCATGACATGGCAATATGCTGTGATTTGAGCTAATGCATCTAGCTATGATTTAAATGAAGTTGGTTTGAATACATGATTCAAAATCCAACTCCATATATGATTATTTAAATGTCCTTTATTTGTTTTGTCCAAAACAGAGGACAAACATTGTTCAAACATGCATGGAAATGGTACAGATGGATTCCTTGAATTTTTCTGATAATTTTTCATATATAAATCTTTTCATTTGGAGCTATAGATTAATTTCTATGATTTTTCAAAGTTTTGGATATTTTCTGAATTAAACAAATCATTTTAAGATTTATTTAAATTCCAGAAAAGGATTACTGCGTCAGCCTGACATCATCATGACGTCAGCAGGTCAACGGGGCGCGGTCCAGGTCAAACCTGACCAGTGGGGTCCACTGGTCAGTGTCTCAGGGCCAGTTAGGGTCACTGACATGTGGACCCAGTCAATGGCCACGTCAGCATGGTCAACGCTGACGCGTGGGGCCGCTCTGGTTTAGTTAATCCTAAGCAGAAATAAAACTGGGGTTAATTAGGGTGTGGGGCCTAGGTGTCAGTGAGAGAGGGGGGGTTAGTTAGTGGCGTCATTAGCCACTAATGACGGCGCCACGTCAGCACGCCGGATTGTCGCCGGCGACGACCTCAAGCCGCGGCGGAGTCCGCTCGGGATTGAGCTACGGGCGACGGTTTCGGGCGAGGTTTGCGGCTATGGGTTGCTGGCACACGCGCGCATCCAGTGGTGGCCACGGGAGGGAGCGAAGTGGACTGTAGCGGCGGTGGCGACGACGACTGCGGTGACCGGAGTTTGGTCGACCTCGGGGATGGGGCTACGGGGCAGGGCAGGGCAAACGGGTGGTTGCGCTCGTTTACTGGGAGCATTCTTAGCGCGTTGACGGGCTCGAACGCGAGGTTTGTCCTCTGCAACGACAGCGACGGCATGGACGCCGGCGATGAGCTCACGGCCATGGTTGGGAGCGAGGCTAGCGAGCGGGAACGAGAGAGGGAGAAGAGGGGTTCGACGCGGGAGCTCACAGGGATTCCAGTGGAGCAGACGGCATGGCCGGGGACGCGTTGATGGCGACGGGGCGGCGAAGACGATCTCCGACGACCGGAGATGAAGACGGCGGCGAGGCGGCTCTCCAGGGCCTCCCGAGGCGCGTGGCTTGACGGAGAGGTGGAGGACGACGTGGCGGAGCTTATGGGCTCGAAGAGAGGGCGAGGGGGAGGCGGTGGCCGCGGCAATGGCGTGCGGCGGCGACAAACTCCGCTCGGGCGCGAGTGAGGAAGCAGAGGAGAGGGCGGGAGAGACAGAGAGCGAGGGAGAGGAGCAAGGGGGCTGCGTGGTGTCGCGGGAGGGCGTCCAGAGCGACGAGGGGAGGCGGCAAGCAGGCAGGGTGGTGGCGTGGCGAGCTCGGCGGCGTCGCGGTGTCCCTCCTCTGCCTACTGGCAGAGGTTGAGGACGACCGCTTCGCCCTGGTGGGCTGGGCCGGCAACAGGTAGGTGGGCCGAGGTAAGTGCCAGGTTAGTCCTTCTCTCTCTCTCTTTTTATTGTTTTTGTTTTCTATTTTGTGATACTGTTTTGGGCTTTAATAAAAATGTCAGGGCATTTCCAAAAATCATGAAACTAATTATGGATACTGTTTAGAACATAACCAACAGTAAACGTTTTAGTTTATGATTATTTGAGCATTCAAAATATTTTATAGCATTTAAATGCCCAAATGCAAATACTATATGATTTAATCTAGTGACCAAAAATGTCATGGAAAAATGTGCAACACTTCTGGTTATGGTTTTAGCATTTTCCAGAAATGATGAACATTTTTAAAAGCCATTTGGAATACTGAAAATATTTTAGGTGAACCTAGTTGAATTTCATTTGGTGCTAGGGTTTCAACAATCCCCATTTCAAGTTTCTTTGGAATTAAAACATGATGGCATGCTCACTGATGCAACTAACTACTAGCAATTCTAGGGCTGTGACAGTTTCCGAGGCGTCCGCTCCCCACGATCACGGGGTGGGGATAGGTTGCCTCATTCGTCGCCTCGGCTCTGCACGCCAGCCACGCGGGTTCCATGCGCTTGGAATTGCGAGCGGTGGAGGCAGAAAACCGGGCCATCTTGGGTCGAGGCAGCAGATCGGCCCCAGTCCCCTGCTCTTCCTGTGTCTTGATTGGCCGAGCGGGGCGGCCGAGCCCCCACCCTGCTCCTTTATAAGAAGCGGGGGGGGGGGGGGGGAGGGGGGGGCGACGAAAGCCCGCATTCTTTCATCTCCTTCAGCTTCTGTTCCCCCTCTCTCCCATTCGCCATGGAGAAAGGGAACTCTGGTCCTTCAACGGTGGCGGCGAGGGTTGCCGCTAAGCAACACGTCCCTCCCTCTCCCGCACCCGCGGCGGCAGAGCCAGCCGTAAGGGGAAGAGGGAGGGGGCGAGGTCATGGGCGAGGTCGAGGACGATGCCGAGGTGCTCGGGGAGGAGGCGGTCGGGGCGGCGCGTCGGCTTCGCCTCCGCCAGCGGTTCCTCCCCCCACGGCGGTCCACATTGGGGACGACCCTTGCCAGTTCTTCGTCAGGCTGCGCCGGGCGCCCCGTCGTCGCCTCCGACTCCCGGCCCCATTTGCGCGTGAGATGGGGTTGGACCCGCCCGAGACCCTGAGGCTGCACATGAGGGGCTGTGGGATCAGCGGCACGCGAGTCCACATTGATTTCCCGGCCCCTAATGTGATGTATCTTGGTCGAGGGTGGAAGACGTTCGCCCGTATCCACAGCCTGACGAAGGGGTTCACCCTCCATTTTAAGCTGATGGAGGGCAACCTCCTTTCCGTCAAGGTCTTCGGGTGCTTTGGGACCCGGGCCAGGTGCTGCGTGGACAGCTCCTCCGATAGCGAAGACTCCTCCTCGAGCGAGAGTGACGAGGAGGGGAGCGACAGCAACAACGAGGGTGGTGGGCGGCAGGATGACGGGTCCGACTAGGTGTCGGGCGCCGCTCCACGTGGCACCGGCGACCCCATCATCCGCGTCGCCGGCTCCTTAAGCTTCTCGGGGTCGTCTCCTTGGCGGCTAGCATAGGGAGGCTGCGGAGGAGGAAGAGGGCGGGCGGCAAGGCCGTCAACTCGGAGTACGGGGGCACGGCGCCCTCGACAACGTGCTGACGTCCTGCCGCATCGTTTTCGAGCCCCGCTTCCGGCGCCGCCATCACCATCCAGCCCTTGGACGACCGCCGAGATGTCTTCTTGGTGTCTTCTGCCACCCGTAGCTCGCCTAGGCGCTCCTTTCGCCCTTTTCGCCTCCTTGTCCTACCTCCTGAAGATAGGAACAAGAAAAGGATTACGGGCACCTTATCTCTTTTTAATTTGTAAGCCCTCGGGCCTTAGCTGTGTTTAAAGCTTGTAATCCCTTTATTCATGTCTTTCATTCTCTATGGACTGTACCTGAGTGGAATGCTTTTTAATGAAAAAGGGGATGCTTGCCGGGTTACTTGTCTCGCGGGTGGAACCCACGTCAAGGAGCAAATCCTAGATATCCTTAAGACAGACATTTCTTTTCCCGGCAGCAGGCCCTGCCATCTTCCCGTGTCGTTCGACCTTTCTCGCGCTCTTGGCGGAGGCAGGGATGAGGCGGGTTCAGGCTCCTCATTTTCGTCCCTTTGCTGCCGCGACTACGACCAAATCAGGCCCCAGGGGCGAGCCCGAGGGTCTAGAGTTATGGGAGCACGACAGCTTTTAGGAAGAAACGAGGTTTCGCATACCTCAGTCCATAAGCGAATGCACGATCAGGGATGAAAAACTTATCTGAGATTGCAGCCCCCGGCAACTCTGGCTTGCCGCGGACGAATCTTTGTATTTGCAGCCCCCGGCAATACTGGCTCGCCGGGGTCCAGATGCTGGTCCGTCCTTCTTCTCCTTTTCGTCCTCAGGTGGCCCGAGCCCTGCGAACCAAGGGAAACGAAAGAACGACGAAAGGACACACACCCGACCTCTAAGTTAGGGGTTAGCTGCTGCTAAGCACTATCAACCCTAACCAAGGACGAGACTCGACTCAGCATGCATGCTAAAACTTAGGGCGCCAGCGCTTCATTTATGCTCAGGGTCTGCGCCTGGCTTTGTACAAAGGATTACATGCAACAACGGCAAGACTTGTACAAAGAGGTGGTTGCTGGAACGGGGTCCGACAACCGCGCCTTACGGGTAAAACTTACGAAGATGCTCGATGTTCCAGGAGTTGCTCACTGGAGTGCCATCTTCGGTCTCAAGGCGGACAGCGCCGGGCCTAGTGACTCGTTTCACCCGGTAAGGGCCTTCCCACTTCAGCGTCAACTTGTTGGAATTCTTGGCGGACTGAACGCGCCGAAGAACAAGGTCGCCTTCCTCGAGACTTCTGGCATTAACTTTGCGGCTATGGTAGCGGCGCAAAGCTTGCTGGTATCGAGCAGCTCGTACAGCAGCCTGAAGACGATCTTCCTCAAGGAGCAGCGCGTCCTCTTGCCGCAGCCGCTCTTGCTCAAGCTCATCATAAGCGAGCAATCGAGGCGATCCGTATACGAGTTCCGTGGGGGTAACTGCTTCTGCTCCATAGACTAGAGCAAAGGGTGTCTGGCCAGTGGCTCGATTTGGCGTCGTCCTGATTGACCAAAGAACCACCGACAACTCCTCGATCCAGTTTCTTCCGCACTTGTGCAGCCTGTCGAAAGTTCTGGTCTTAAGCCCACACAGCACTTCAGCATTTGCCCTATCCTCTTGACCGTTGCTTCTGGGGTGAGCAACAGAAGCGAAGCAGACCTTTGCACCAATATCTTGGACGTACTGCATGAAGGTGCGGCTCATGAATTGCGTACAGTTGTCGGTGATGATCCTGTTAGGGATTCCGAAGCGGCAAACAATCGACCTGAAGAACTTGACTGCTGACTGTGCTGTCACCTTCCCCACTGCTTCCACTTCCGGCCACTTTGTGAACTTGTCGATTGCAACGTACAAGAACTCAAAGCCCCCGACAGCTCGGGGGAAGGGGCCGAGGATGTCGAGCCCCCAGACCGAAAATGGCCAGGATAAAGGGATCGTCTGGAGAGCTTGAGCTGGCTGGTGTATCTGCTTGGAATGGAACTGGCACGCTTCACACTTGGTTACTTGTGCAGTCGCATCCTGGAGGGATGTCGGCCAGAAGAAACCCTGCCGGAAAGCTTTGCCGGCAAGTGCTCTTGCGCCAATGTGGTGACCACATATGCCTCCGTGTATCTCCGCCAACAGCTTTCGTCCATCTTCCCGGGCAATACACTTTAATTTCACACCGTTGAGTCTTCTTCTGTACAGTATGTTGTCGACAAACTTGTACATACTTGACTGCCGGGCTACTCTTTCCGCTTCTTCTTGTTCTTCGGGAAGTTCTCCTGTCTGAAGGAAACGGACGATTTGCTGTGCCCATGCTGGAGCTTGCGGCTCGACAACAAGGACCAAAGGCGCTTCTGCTGCTGCGGGAACATCCGCTTCTACGGCAAGAACCTGCGGCTCAGCTGGAGCTTGATGTTCTCCGGCAAGTTCGCCGGAGCAAAACTTGTCGGGAGCATCTGTTATTACGGAACAAACCCTGGGGTTTGCCGGAGCAGTCTGCTCCTCAGCAATCTTGGTGTCGATCTTGGGGACCTTCTTGGCGGCGGCTTCGGGAAGCTCTGCCGGAAGATAGTCACCAGAAATCAACTTCCTCTTCTTGCTCTGTCCAGTTGATGGCGTAACAGATGGTTGAGTCCGCTTGAGCACAAAGATCCCTGGTTCCACAGGTAACTTAAGCGCAGCGCACTTTGACAGGCCATCGGCGGTGTCGTTCTGAGCTCTTGGAACGTGCTCCATCTGCAGGCCGACAAAGCGCTCTTCTAGCTTTCTCACTTCATCAACGTAAGCTTCCATCAACGGACTCTGGTAATTCTTGTTCACTTGGCGGACGACGAGCTGGGAGTCACCCCTGACAATGAGCTTCTTGATCCCAAGGTCTGTTGCGATCCTGAGACCGGCAAGCAAACCTTCATACTCTGCAGTATTGTTCGTTGCTTGCTCCTTGGGAAAGTGCATCTGGACTACGTACTTGAGGTGCTCTCCGGTGGGTGGGACAAGCAGCACACCAACACCAGCGCCTTGCAGCGAGAAGGCATCATCAAAGTACATAAGCCACTCCTTGCTTGCTTCTTTGACGGGGATGCTCGTTTCTGGAATTTCTTCGTCTGGTGTTGGCGTCCACTCTGCTATGAACTCTACCAATGCTCTGCTTTGGATAGTTGAAGTGCTCTCAAACTTGAGGCCAAAGCTTGACAGTTGTCACGACCGGTTTTTCCGGACATTAATTTCCAGAAAATGGCCGTTGTGCTCACCAGCCCCAGGATTACTGTTAGCTGACGAGACACCAACTTGATACAGAAATTCCAAGCAAGAGTACAAAATATGCAGTACAAGACCATTGTGGCCTATGAGTACAACAAATGGTTTCTAGTGGTTGAGGGCGGAAGCGGTTTGTGGATCACCACGGTTATGGGACTCCATTTCCCATGGGAACAACTGACTAGGTTAACTCCTATCTTCGCGAGGCTGCTATCACCGTTGCTTAGGTTCCGAGGCTGTCGTCGCAACGCTCCTCTCCAAGCCAGTAATCTGGCCAAGACAATAGCCAGGGACAAGCCAGTGAGTACTTTGAATGTACTCGCAAACATTAAGAACACAGGTATAATATAGCCACTGATAATCATGCTTTGAAATAATCTTATGCTCACCTAGTTGGTCATGAAAATAAATATCTTGATGTATGCAAGCAGGTTATTCATATGCAACCGGAAATTTATGCAATGACCAAATAAAAATAAGGTGTGCCGATCGGATGTCTGAAGTGACGTCTCGAAAGGATAGTGAAAAAGAGTATGCCACAGTCGGGCGTCTGAGCGACACCACATAAAGGGCTTTAAAGAAATGCCACAGTCGGGCGTCTTAGCGACACCACATAAAGGGCTTTAAAAGAAATGCCACAGTCGGGCGTCTGAGCGACACCACATAAAGGGCTTTAAAAGAAATGCCACAGTCGGGCGTCTGAGCGACACCACATAAAGGGCTTTAAAAGAAAATGCCACAGTCGAGCGTCTGAGCGACACCACATAAAGGGCTTCAAAAGAAATGCCACAGTCGGGCGTCTAAGCGACACCACATAAAGGGCTTTAAAAGAAAATGCCACAGTCGGGCGTCTGAGCGACACCACATAAAGGGCTTCAAAAGAAATGATCATAGTGAATATCTCAGAGGTAGAACCATCCCGAGGATAATCGACAATAATAATAATAATAATAACACGGGTTAGCCAATAATGATAATAATTCATGAATATCACAAGTCACAAGTAGTAATTCCAGTTCCTGTTAGACGATTTCACCTCCGAAGACCGACACCAAGACCAACACTTGACCCATCCCAGACTGAAATCCTTAACCATGGACCCGGCTATTCGAATAGGTTTAATCTCTGCAGAGGGTGTACTCTTTACCCACGAGTAACGGATTCCTTTAGTCCATCGGGACTAATTCCGTCTACGGCCTTTTAGTTGAAAACACGCCTAACTTGCACACACCAGCTTAACTCATCGGTGTCTGGAATCACCCACGACACTTGTTAAGCAAAACTCTAAGTGGGGAGGCTACAACCTCGCGTAGCATGGGATCAAATTTATATCGCGCGCTCTAAGGGGTGGCCTCCCCTCTCGGTCCCAACCGGAAAACACCCATGCCCCCTGACCAGGTAGCATGCCTACCGGCTACAACCGATATCTTCCACCATGGCCTCTCTGTACGGTGTGTGCTGGAAAGGGGTTGACGACTTACTGAACCGTACCCTACCTGCGGCAGGGACGAGTGGTAGTACGAGGCAAGTATGGGGGTTACTGGAACAAGACTCGATCTATGGTCGACTCAGGAGGTTTATAAGTTCCTGCATGACATGTATATCAAATATATTTCAATTGAAGAAATCACCACTCAATGTACCTTACCATGCCATACCGGACACAACCGTCCCGACGGGGACCGGCGACAAGCTCACGCCTACCCAAGGCCGAGGCTTTCCCGGATTCCTTTCCGGCATGCGTGCAAGGCATATGAGGATGATTACCATCACAATCATTTTCATATCCAACAGCAAGGAAATCACTAATATGCTTCCATGCAAATGATCATGTCACATGAAATAACAAGTCATCTGAAATAAGGTGGTGTTATAAACGTGTCAAATAACACACCAAAAACATTATGCCAGGGTTCAGAATGCTTGCCTTTAAGTTGTGGAGGGGTGAGGTGCTCTCCAAAACTTTGAAAGTTTCTTCTCTCTCTCCAAAATCCTATTTTAAAAATGTATTTGAATTAACACACATTTCAAAAACAGCACAAAAAAGTTGTTTGGAAAATTTTGAGATAAATCTTAAAATAAACTAGACCAAATTTGAAGAAGGTAGGAAAAAGAATCAACTCATTTGGAGTTGTATTTAAAAAGTTATAGGCAGTCAAAGTTCTGGTCAAATCTGTGTTTAAAAATAAAACAGAAAAGAGAATGTTTCAGGGGGAAAATACGCTTTCGGAGCGAAGGAAACGTACTGGGGGGTTATACGCCTTCACTTAAACACATGGACCGGTGCGGGGGTCACTGATAGTGGGCCCGCCTGGCCCACTGGTCAGGTTTGACTAGTCCATCCTTCCCTCCTCTTCCTCTGCCCGAACAGCGGCGAGGCAACGACGATCAACGCCGGCGAACGGTGGCTCCCCGTGGGTTCCATAGGGTTTGGATGGATCCGCGAGACTAGGGCAGTCCTTTCGGGGGTCGTTGGGTCGGTGGGGACGGAGGGAACTGCCGGCGGCGAGCTTCGCGGCGGAGGAAGTTTCGGTGGCAAAGTGCTTTTGGGGTTGCGGTGGCTCCCGATCAAAATCGAGTAGGGGGTTGGGTTCGTGGGAGGAAGGGGAAGTTCCTAGTGAAGAGAACGGAGAGGGGGAGCCTCTGGTGGCGCCGGAACGGCCGAAGCAGTGGCGGCAGCTGCGGTTGTCGGAGTTGGGGAAGACGGCGCTTCCCCGACGATTGCGGGCTGTGGGGGTGCCCTGGGTGTAGCCTGAGGTCGCCTGTGTGCTCGAATGGTCTCGGGGCGTCCTTATATAGCGCGACGAGGTCGGTTCCGCGGCGGCCGTGGATAAGCTCTCCGGCGAACCGCCTCTCTGTAGCTAGGGCGACGTGGCGGCGACGAGGGCTAGCAGACAAGGCTGCGGATGAGCTCGTGCTGTGCCAGGGGCCAGGTGGCGAGCCGGGTTGGCTCGGGTGGCGCCGACATGAGCAGGGGCTGTCGGGCGGCCGTGGCGTGCCGACAAAGGGACTCTGGTGGCGGCGCTGTTGGCTGCCAGGGCGGCTTGGCGCGTTGCTGCGAGGAGCGTAGCGCGTGGCGTGGCGCTGCAGAGTGGGCCAAAACCAGGGGGCCAGTGTGTCGGCTCGGGCGCGGCATCGTGCAATACGAGCGCTCTGGGCGCGTCCAGTGCACGCATGGGAGATGTTCGACACAATGCCGCGGCATGCTACAGGTCACAGGTGAGTTTGGGGTTTAGCAGATCGAGGTTAGGAGCAACTGGGAGTCTAGTGGACATGCTAGTTTGATCAGAGGTGCAAGATCATAGTGCAATGACAAGAATCATGCCAAAACAGATCATGCCCATAAGGTGTTTGACAAAATGCCAAGGGCACTTAGGCAAGTCTTGGAGTGGTCAAAAACTCCAGATCAGTGTCTCCTTAGATGCAAGAGAGAGTGGTGAGGTTAGTTTGGCAAAAGGAGAAACTTGTTAGTGCAAGTTTTGCAGAATTTCAATTCTGGACAGGAAATAAATGGCATCATTTCATGAACCAAAAATGATCCCAAGGGTGCATGCTCCTGGACTTAAGGGTTTAACATGGAGGACTACAAGTAGGAGAAAGAATCAAGGGCTAAAGAGCAGGCAAAAATATGGTTGCTGTACAAACCATCAAGTTGGTCCAGAATGTAAATGAGGTTGATTCACTCAAAAATTGCAAATAACATCACCGGGTTTTCACATGAAGTTGAATCATATGCTGCTACTAACATCCCAAAATTTTGGTGGAGGCTAGAAAGGAATATTTAAATGGGTTGTAGTGCAAAAATGCCCACTGGACCAGAGAAGAAATTTAGGTGTAGAGCTCAATTTATTTCAAGAATAAAAGATATTTTTGCATACAAGTGATTTAATAACTTCACACGACATCTCCAAATTTTGGTGGGATTTATGAGATAATTTATCACATGGTTGTAGTTCAAAATATGGCCATATAGACAAGGTAAAACATTTTTCAAAAAAATAAAGACCAAGCAATTTAATTATGTGATAGGTCCTGCTAAAAGAAAAGTTTTTCTTGAGAGGTTTAAACAAGTTCAATCACATGTTTGAAAAGTTTTCACTCTGGGGGAAAACTCCATAATAACCAAGTTCAAAATCAAAAGGAAGCTCAAAAAATAAAAGTTTTAATTCCTGGCAAAATTTTAATTAATAAAACATGGTCAAATTTTTTTTGGGTGTCACAACAGTTCCAGTGCCCACTCAACAATCCTGCCTGTTGCTTCCAGATTCTGCAGTATCCTCTTCAGCGGAAAGCGAGTGACAACTGTGATCTCGTGTGCTTGGAAGTAATGGCGCAGCTTTCTCGAGGCCATGAGAAGGCCGAAAAGCAACTTCTGCACACCAGAGTACCTTGACCTAGCCCCCTGCAGAAGGGAGCTAACAAAGTAGACCGGGCGCTGCACCATTTTCTTCTTCTGCACCTCCTCTTGCGCCTGCGCGGATCCATCCTTGCCGGGACCAGAGCTTGTCGGGGAAGCCCCCTGATTGTCGCTGGATGCGCTTACCGGGGTTGTCGGCCCATCATCTGCCTCCCTCTCCGCTACTAACGCAGCACTAACCACTTGATTGGTTGCCGCCAGATACAGCAGCAACTTCTCTTGTGGCTTAGGTGCGACAAGTATTGGAGTGGAGGACAGGTATCTCTTCAAGTCCTGCAGCGCAGCCTCCGCTTCCGGAGTCCATTCCATTGGACCTGCCTTTTTCAAGATTTTGAAAAATGGCAGGGCGTGCTCAGCAGACTTGGAGATAAACCTGCTGAGAGCTGCCACGCAACCGGCAAGTTTCCGCACATCCTTGACGCGCTTAGGTGCTTCGATCTGCTCGATGGACTTGATCTTGTCGGGGTTGGTCTCAATCCCTCGCTGGGACACGAAGAACCAGAGAAGCTTGCCGGAAGGGACTCCAAACACACATTTCTCGGGGTTGAGCTTGAGGCTGATCTTGCGCAGGTTTGCGAAAGTTTCTTCTAGATCTTGAATCAGAGTTGACTTGTCCTTGCTTTTGACCACTATATCATCCATGTATGCTTCCACATTTCTGTGTATTTGTGGCTCAAAAGCGGTATGGACTACCCTTGCAAATGTTGAACCAACATTCTTCAAACCAAAAGGCATCCGTATGAAACAATACGTGCCACATGGAGTGATAAATGCGGTTTTCTCCTCATCCTCTTCTGCCATGAAGATCTGATGGTATCCTGAGTATGCATCCAGAAATGAAAGCAAATCACACCCGCCGTGGAGTCAACAATCTGGTCAATGCGCCGCAAGGGAAATGGATCTTTGGGACAAGCTTTGTTAACATCGGTGAAGTCGATGCAAAGCCTCCATTTCCCGTTAGCCTTGCGCACGACTACAGGATTGTCCAACCACATAGGATGGAGCACCCCTCTGACGAGGCCTGCTGCTTCCAACTTCTTGATCTCTTCTGCGATGATTTCTTGGCGCTCCACTGCCTGCTTCCTGACTTTCTGCTTGACGGGCCGCGCGTGAGGACAGACGGCAAGGTGGTGCTCGATTACTTTCCTGGGAACACCGGGGATGTCAGACGGTTGCCATGCAAACACATCGACATTCGCCCGCAGGAAAGCAACGAGCGCGCTTTCCTATTTAGGGTCGAGAGTGGCACTGATGGTGAAGGTACCACCAGTGCCGTCCTCCTGGGCGGGCACCTTCTTGGTCGCTGGCGGAGCTGCCATCGTCTTCTTGCACTTGCCGGTGGAGCTCGATGGTACGTCCTCGACGGTAGCGCAGCACTCCGAAGAGGTGCGCTTGCCGGAGTGGGTATCAGAGCTCTTGCCGGACTTGGTCTTCTTCTTCCCCCCGGGAGCTTCAGCGGCAAGTGTCTCGCGATCCGTTGCGGCTGCCGCCTCTCGGTAAATCTTGTCGGCACAGATAAGGGCATCCTTCTTGTCGCCAAGGACAAAGATGACACTTATCGGGCCTGGCATCTTGAGCATGTTGTATGCGTAGTGAGAGGCCGCCATGAACTTGGCGAGCACTGGACGGCCGAGAATTCCATTATAGGGCAATGGAAAATCGGCAACGTCAAAGGTGATCCTCTCAGTCCTGAAGTTTAACTCGCTGCCTAACGTCACTGGCAACGTGATCTTCCCCTTCGGCTTGCTCCTCCCCGGGTTAATTCCCTGGAATGTGCCGGTCTCTTCGAGCTCGCTGTCGGGGACTTGGAGTTTCCGGAGCACAGCGAAGGAGATCAGGTTCAAACCGGCCCCGCCGTCAACTAGCATCTTAGTGACCTTGAGGTTGCGGATAGTTGGTGAAACCAACATCGGCAAGCACCCGACCGCAGTTGTGCGATCAGGGTGGTCCTCAATATCAAAGATGATAGGCGCGCTGGACCATTTCAGAACCTTGCGCGACTCGATGGGTGGTTCTGCCGCATTGACTTCCCGCACCCACTGCTTGAGTTGGCGGTGTGAAGTATGCAGAGAAGCACCACCGTCAATGCACAAGACCTCTGTGGCTTTCTGAAACTCCTGCTCACTGGTCTCGTCATCATCTATGTCTTCGTCGTCGTCGTCATCTTCGTTGTCGCGGCCGCGGGGAGGTCTGTCTCCTTGCCGCGGCGCCCTCCTCGGGCCGGGCGCTTCGTGCCAGATCCTCCAGCACCTCCTTGGGCCTTCTCCTTGTCGCGTCGCTTGTACTCGGCATTTTGCAGCTCAACGAGCTGCTCGACCTTCTTAGAGCTCTGGAGGTCATGGCCCTTGGTGCGGTGGATCTTGTAGTACTGTTTGTTGGTGCCGTCCTGCTTGTCGGCGGCCGCCACAGCCTGGTAGTTGGTGCACGTGGCAACCTCCTTGCCGGAGCCACCAGCCTTGGCTTGTTTGACGCCACCTTCGCTGCCGGACTGCTCAACAACCAACACCTCTTTGCTTTTCTTCCTTCTGTTGTTCCGCCGCCGGCTCTTACTTGCCGGGGCGGCCTCGTCGCTGTCAGATCCTTCTGCTCCTGTGTTCTCTCTGGGGAGTTTCCTCCCTTCTTCAGCGCGTGCACACTTGTCGGCCAGGGCGTACAGCTCACTGACATTTCTGATCTTGCACATCGCCATCTCCTCCCGCATCCTGCGATTCCGCACGTTCTGATGGAACGCACTGATAACCGCGGCGGGGTGGACATCTGGGATGTTGCGTTGCACCTGGCTGAATCTCTGCATGTACTTGCGCAGAGGCTCTCCTTCCTTCTGGGCGAGTAGATGGAGATCACTCTCCTGGCCATGAGGTTTCTGGCCGCTTGTGAAGGCGCCGACAAACTGATGGCACAGGTCTGCCCAGGACGATATGGAGTTGTCCGGCAAGTGCATGAGCCAGGACCTAACGTTGGGCTTGAGCACTAGCGGGAAGTAGTTGGCAAGGATCTTGTCGTCTCACCCCCCGGCAGCTTGCACCGCGATGGTGTAGATGCTGAGGAACTCCGACGGATGCAGCTTGCCGTCGTACTTCTCTGGTACGTCTGGCTTAAAGTTCTTCGTACTGGGCCACTGGACTTGCCGCAGCTCAGGGGTAAATGCAGGGCAACCTACCGCGTAGGGTAGTTCGCCTGGTTCCCCTGGCGCATGCATGTCGACAGTAGGCCCAGCGCGCCGATCTGACTGACGCCGCGCTTCTCTTCGGCGCTCGATGCGTGTTCGAGCGTCCTCTTACTGTCGCTCGTGAAGAACGTGGCGCTGATCTCGACGAGCTCGCGGGTCCGATGAAGCAGTGGAGTCGCCGTCGTGGTGGACCCGGCGAGTTGGCGATCTTGGCCTTAGGGGCGGAGAGTGGACGGTGGTCACACCTCCACCGGTCTTGTCGCTGTCGACTCGCGTCTGGCTGGCTCGCCGCGGCTGCGATGCAGTCGGTTGTCGCGGAGTGTCGCCGTTGGCGAAGCCGATAAGGCTCTGAATGGTGGCCCTCCAATCGTCGATCTTGTCCGGTGTTGGAGGGAAATCTAGGAGAAACTGAGCTCGAGCCAAAGCTTCTGCTGGAGTGGCGGGCAGCGGTGGCGAACGGTGCGAGGAGCGGGATGTGCTCAAACTTCTAACTACGTTAGAAGGAGCGGTCCCCCGTCTAGGCGACCGCACCTCGCTTGGGCCGGCATGTTGGCGTGTAAGCTGGCCTTGAGCATCCCGAGATCCGTCAGCTCGCTCTAGGTCCAGCGCGCGTATGGTACTATGAGCACCATGGCGCTGCCGGTCCCGCGCCTCCTGAGATGGGCGCGGTGCGTGCTCGGACGCCACGGCATTGTGAGTTCCCTCACCGATGCCCGTTCCTCCGACGGCGCCTCCCCCACCAGCCGCTGGCTCTGGCGGTGGCGGGTTTGACGCGGACGGATCAGCCGCCTCGGAAGCCTTCTTCTTCGGCGGCATGGCGATGAAGATGATGAAGGTCTAGCTTGTGCGAACGCCGGATCAGGTTCACACAACCTCGACGCCCCCTACCTGGCGCGCCAAAGATGCCGGGGATGACTGACTCCACGAGCACCTATGGGGACGGAGCCCCTTCTCGGTTCGGCGGGGGGCGGAGGTCGCACGAAGAGCAGATCGAGGCGAGGCACACAGGGGGGGGGGGTTTACCCAGCTTCGGGCCGCACGGATGCGTAAAACCCTACTGCTGCTTTTGTGGATTGTATTGTGTTCTTGCCCGGGAGTGCAAGGTGCTACAGTACACACGAGCCGCTGGCGAGACCCAGCGTGAGTGTTCTCCTCCTCCCCCTTCTACGTTGCGCATGGGCCTCCTTTTATATGCTCAAGGGGTCACCGACAGGTGGCAACGTAGGCAAGGGTAAAAATGGAAAGCGCTGTGTTGGGTACAACTACTTGTACAGTGCTATCATACCTAACCCTGACGGCAGGGGACAAGGGCATTAAATGCCCGTCTAGGTCGTCCAAACAGTGCAAAAAGTGGCCGTCAGGGGCGCCACCGTTTGCCATGATGGCTATCCTATCAGCGCCGTTTGCTACCGCATGCCCCTGGCCGCATAGCTTCTCGCCATGTACGCCTGGAACGGCCTCAGAGCGACACGTTGGTGGATGAGCTGAAGCGCGGGCCGCGGAGTAGTAGTTTGCCGCGGCAAGCGCCTTGCCACGGTCTCTGTCTTGTCTCATCTGGGAGCTCTTTGCCGGGGCGCGTGGCGCGTCGCGGCAAGTTCTCTGAAGTGCCTTGGTTGGCATCCCCGGCAAGCTCCTCTTTCCGGGGCCTTGCGCCCAGAGTGGGCTTCCCGGCAAGCTCCTCTTGCCGGGGCCTTGCGTCTTGGGTGGCCTTCCCGGCAAGCTCCTCTTGCCGGGGCCTTGTCTCCTTGGCTTAAATACTTTGTTCTTGAATGGCTCCAAAAGGACTTCGGAGGACCTTGGCGATCACCTGGCAAGCCTTGCCGCGGGAGGCTGCGAGTGCCCGTGCACAAGTTCGGGATACTAAGGTACCCCTCCTTTAGTACACCGACAGTGCACTTTTCGCCGATATCATACACCCACCATATATCTTCCTCAAAACAGCCACCATACCTACCTATCATGGCATTTCCATAGCCATTCCGAGATATATTGCCATGCAACTTTTCCACCGTTCCGTTTATTATGACACGCTCCATCATTGTCATATTGCTAGCATGATCATGTAGTTGACATCGTATTTGTGGCAAAGCCACCATTCATAAATCTTTCATACATGTCAGTCTTGATTCATTGCATATCCCAGTACCCCGCCGGAGGCATTCTTATAGAGTCATATCTTGTTCTAAGTATCGAGTTGTAATTGTTGAGTTGTAAGAAAAATAAAAGTGTGATGATCATCATTTTTAGAGCATTGTCCCAAGTGACGAAAGAGTGATGGAGACTATGATTCCCCCACAAGTCGGGATGAGACTCCGGACAAAAAAAAGAACAAAAAAGAGGCCATAAAAAAGAGAAAAGGCCCAAATAAAAATAAATAAATAAATGAGATAAAAAGAGAGAAGGGACAATGTTACTATCCTTTTACCACACTTGTGCTTGAAAGTAGCACCAAGATCTTCATGATAGAGAGTCTCCTATGTTGTCACTTTCATATACTAGTGGGAATTTTTCATTATAGAACTTGGCTTGTATATTCCAATGATGGGCTTCCTCGAAATGCCCTAGGTCTTCGTGAGCAAGCGAGTTGGATGGACACCCACTTAGTTTCTTTTGTTGAGCTTTCATATACTTATAGCTCTAGTGCATCCGTTGCATGGCAATCCCTACTCACTCACATTGATATCTATTAATGGGCATCTCCATAGCCCATTGATACGCCTAGTTGATGTGAGACTATCTTCCCCTCTTTTTGTCTTCTCCACAACCACCGTTCTATTCCACATATAGTGCTATATCCATGGCTCACGCTCATGTATTGCGTGAAGGTTGAAAAAGTTTTGAAAATGTTAAAGTATGAAACAATTGCTTCGCTTGTCATCGGGGTTGTGCATGATTTAAATACTTTGTGTGGTGAAGATGGAGCATAGCCAGACTATATGAATTTGTAGGGATAACTTTCTTTGGCCATGTTATTTTGAGAAGACATAATTGCTTTATAGTATTATTATTTTTATGTCAATATGAACTATTGTCTTGAATCTTTCGAATTTGAATATTCATACCACAATTAAGAAGTTTTGCATTGAAATTATGCCAAGTAGCACTCCGCATCAAAAATTCTCTTTTATCATTTACCTACTCGAGGACGAGCAGGAATTAAGCTTGGGGATGCCTGATACGTCTCCAACGTATCTATAATTCTTGATTGATCCATGCTATATTATCTACTGTTTTGGACTATATTGCGCTTTATTTTCCACTTTTATATTATTTTTGGGACTAACCTATTAACCGGAGGCCCAGCCCAGAATTGCTGTTTTTTGCCTATTTCAGTGTTTCGAAGAAACGGAATATCAAACAGAGTCCAAACAGAATAATCCTTTCTGGAACGTGATTTTCTTCCCGAATATGACTCAGGAGACTTGGATCCTACGCCAAGGAAGCTTCGAGGTGGGCACGAGGTAGGGGGCGCGCCCTACACCCCCAGGCGCGCCCCCACCCTCATGGGCCCACCGAGGCTCCACCGACGTACGTCTTCCTCCTATATATATCCACGTACCCCCAAACGATCAGAACAGGAGCCAAAAACCTAATTCCACCACCGCAACTTTCTGTATCCATGAGATCCCATCTTGGGGCCTGTTCCGGAGCTCCGCCGGAGAGGGCCGTCATCACGGAGGGCTTCTACATCATCACAGCCTCTCCGATGAAGTGTGAGTAGTTTACCTCTAACCTTCGGGTCCATAGTTATTAGCTAGATGGCTTCTTCTCTCTTTTTGGATCTCAATACAACGTTCTCCCCCTCTGTTGTGGAGATCTATTTGATGTAATCTTCTTCTTTTTGTGGTGTGTTTGTTGAGACTGATGAATTGTGGGTTTATGATCAAGTCTATCTATGAATAATATTTGAATCTTCTCTGAGTTCTTTTATGTATGATTTGGTTATCTTTGTTCAAGTAGTGGATCGGTACAATGGTTGTCTTCTCCTTTTGTCCGTAACAGGTCCAAAACTCAACACTCTGCGCACCCACCATTCACTAAATTAAGGAAGAGAAGCGTATTGTGAAGCCCCTACTTTGAAGGGGCTATTCTGCCCTGACTTTTTGTCACTCATACACGAAGTCAGTAGTGAAACGGGTTCCCCTACCGTAATCTTTCACTAGCCCCAATGGATACGCACATTCGATAGAATCATAGTTTCCCCTACTTTCAATTGCTAATCGACGATGAAGCTCTTTCCCCTTTCTTCGACCTCCTTCCTGATATCCCTTAACTAATACTTGCCCACCTCCTCTCATTGAGCACTATCTTCAGCAAAAGCAGGTTTCTAGTTTGCTTTGTTTGCGGACAAGAAGGGAGAAGTGAACTACTGACTAAACCAGAACTCATACTAGCCCATTCCTTCCCAGAACTGCACCGACTACAAGATGTATGAACCTATCGATCCACTTGTAGGGCGGAGATTGTATTTCTCTTTCCAGCGTTCAAAGCTCCAAGTGCTAGAATCAATGGATGCATGCCCAGCTCCAAATACAGATGCAAAGCCTCCAGACGGTGCTGATTCGGGAAGTAGTTGCGGTCACGTTTTCTTCTGGTGGATGGTATCGATAGTGTTTGAAGGAAGCTCTGTTTTCCTATCAGCATTAGTCAGCTTTCGAGTCCTTCAAGCGAGTGCCGCATGGAAAGGAAGAGTATTTCATCATGGCCATTTATTAGGACTACTTGGATAAGTTAGGACAGTTTCTCTAAGGCCAGCTGTTGAGTTAGTCGGTTCATAGGTTGTCGTAAAATATGGGTGTAGGAAGCCTGGACTCTGATTACCGATTATAAAAGCGAGGACTCTTTTTCTCTCTCCCCATTAACGGAAAACTATCTTAACCTCCTTCAGCAAGTTCATTATGTACAAGTAAGTTAGAGAATTCCTGTTGTCAAGCTAGTTATCTTATACAAGACTTTTCTAAGCGGCATCGTCCTGATTCAAGCTATTGATCAACCTTCACTTTCACTTCCCGAAGGGCATTCGAAGCACCCAATCAAGGGTACTTCTCTCTAGCTTATAGAAACAATCACTTAGGCTGACGATGAGAAGTTTCGCCCCATGGCGAGTAAGATGTTTTCCAATCCATGGGAATGAAAGACATAGATAGTGAGCGGGCTACCCACTCTAAACCCACGCCAATCCTTACCATTGGTAACTCTAATTACAAGCCTAATTTGGAACAGAATACCGGTATTTTCTTTTGATTCAAGAACACGAGTCCGATCTCCAGTTAGTCAGATCCATGCATCGAAGATGGGAGCTAGCCAGGAACTAGATATGGTATTCTCTTTACTGCGCGCGATAGCTTAGTAAACTCTTTCCTGATCTGTTCTATTGGGCTCACTTCTGCTTATTCGCGTAGAGAGGCATATTTCATTCGATTTGGCTTTAGTTAGTACTTTTTTAGGGCAAGAGTAGGATTCAGGGAAGGAAGTGCTTGCCTTTCACCTGCTGATTGATTCTTATCTAAAACGATTATGCTTGGTCCTATGTAAATAAATGTCACATGCTATGTTTTTCTATGGCCTAGAAACGGCTTTATCCACCTGTTGTAGGGAATGCCTCAACGCATGTGTCTACCCACTCTTTTGTGTGATATGCTGGAACTCTCTCTCACCTCGAAATGCCATTTATAGATAGTTAGAATGTGCTTGCTGATATCGAAACACTCCTGGGGACGCCTGACCAACTTGAGATGCTCTTGTAGAAAGAACTCTATTTTGATCTAATCACCGGAATAGCAGCTTTAGGGCAGTATCCCACAACTGGCTAATAAATATGCCTTTGCAGTCGTTATGAGCGATATCTTGGCATACCATTAAAGGGAGTCAGTGGGCACCGTAAGTAGTAATCGAGAACTTGATGAACATACCAACCAGTATGTGAATCCGTAAGTGGAGGTTTTTTAGTCTATATCTAGCTTTCCCTGCCTGGCGAGCCTAGTCTTTCCATGATTTCAGTTCAGAAGGACTATCTGAATGCCATATACCAATCTCAATCCTCCAGCTAATAACCTATCACACACAGTGTGATATCTCCCTTTTCTCCATCTGCAGAAACTCCCTTCCCTATGTGACTTCAGCTTTCACCGGATGCGGAATTCTCGTTTTGTCCTTGGCTTATTCTTTCTCATGTCTCTATATAGGTATTCTTGTCTCTCTGCTCTGTTGAGCCTTGTTGCCATTTATAATTAATGCGTGCATTCCATTATCGCAGAAATATTCCCCCATGGCACACCCTGAATATGGGGCCAGAAATTGCAGAGGAGCAGGATCCAAAGCGGTGGCTGCTACAAGAATGGAATATTCCGAAGCATTCACTTCTGAAAGAATTTGAACTAATTGTGCCACAGTCGAGTGTTTTTGTCCAATCGCAACATAGACACAATACCATGTCTCACTCTCATTTGTGCCCCTTGAGTTCATTTGCTTTTGGTTTAATATAGTATCGATAGCTATTGCAGTTTTTCCAGTTTGTCTGTCCCCGATTATAAGTTCTCGTTGACCACGACCTATAGGAACCAGGCTATCCACTGCTTTTAAGCCTGTTTGCATGGCTTCGTGCATAGATTTACGTTCAATAATCCCCGGGGCTTTCACTTCGACACGTCTTCGTTCGTGATCGGTTAGAGCCCCTTTTCCATCAATAGGTACTCCCAAGGCGTCAACCACACGGCCTAACATGGCCTTTCCCGCAGGAACATCCACAATAGATCCAGTGCGCTTGACAAGACCTCCTTCTTTAATAGCGGTATCACTACCAAAGACAACAATACCTACATTCTCATTCTCAAGATTTAAGGCGATTCCTTTCACACCGCTGGCAAATTCCACCATTTCTCCTGCTTGAATCTCGTTCAATCCATAAACACGTGCAATCCCATCTCCAACTGAGACCACTCGACCGATCTCATCCACTTGAAAATTCATGTAAAAGTTGGTCATTCTACTTTCTAATAGAGCCGTGAGTTCTGCAGCTCTGGGTGAGAATTCCATACTTGAACAAATTAGATGGATGATATTTTGAAGGGAGAAATCCGCTTTCAAGAAAAAGATCTTTACTTCACACAATCTCGATTTGAATTATCATTTGGTGAACCGGGCATCTCGGACAAAGACAATAACAAGAAGAGATGGGAAGACCCTTCGCGGTCCTGCTCCCTGGTCTCTACCTTGCTTACCGCCCCTCGTAGGGGCCAGCGTACCCATACCGAAAACGATTTACTCTTTTTATGGGCGCTTTCGACTTGGCTCTCATTAAGGAATCAGCCCAAACAGGACCGAGATTCTCGCGAGAATTGCTACGCTGCCTGCAGTGAAATTGCAAGAATCACTTTATACGCTATTTCGAAATTGAATGAATTGAGCAACTGTATTTCCCCAGGTTTCCATTGGAAAAGGGGCTTTTTTTGTATGCAAGTGATGATCGATTGGCGGAGAAGCCGCTCCTGTGTGGGGTGGCCGTGAGAATGATTCCGAGTCTTCCTGACCAGACCCATGTGGAACTTGTAAATAAATAGGTTTGTAAGTGCCTAGCTGAGTAATAAGATAAGTACCTTTGCTAATAATCCAAAACCTTTCATCTTATCTTTCTATATATAGCAGCCTACCCATATTGATAGTGGAATTATCGATCTCCTCTTTCGGATAGCCCATTTTGAATAAGTTTTATGGTTAAGGGCTTGACCTACCAGTTGAATGGAATCTACCGTTCTTTATGCTCTCGCTAGCTTTGAACTTGTTTGTACCAGTAATCAAACCCAGAATCTCATTTCCCATTGCTTTCATCGCATAGAGCCAGATGCCGCATCCACAGGCCTATTTAGTAAGTGGGGTGTATCCCTTACTATCTTGGATAGCTTTTTGCCTTGCAAAGAGCATAGATTCAACTTCAGTATATGTAGCTAACTCTCTATTGCTTTATTGCAATCCGCTCCGCGCCACTTACTCGGGACTATATAGTTCTGTCTTTAGACTTATACTCTTCCTTCTCTCGTTTACTCAGATAGATGAGACTTTCCTTCTGCTTGGCCGCCTACTGTTCTAGCTCTCCGATGTTCCTTGCCCGTAAACTACTACTGCACTTCACTTTCCTGTCTAAATGTAACCTACCTATGTCTACCACTTCCCTGGTCTCCTTCTTTTGTTTCTGGTACTCCTTTATTGCCGTTTGAAACTGCTAATTCCACCATTCATCCCATCATCCCTTAGTGTGTCGTTAATGTGTATATATGAAAACCTATGGGCTAAAGTAATGCCACCCAAGGAAGAGATTCCACTCCCAATGGTATCGAACAGACTTCTATGATGGACTAAACAGAACTTTGAGGAAACTACCTAAGAAAATGAAAAATAAAAAATAAAAAATGAAAAACTTTACGTTGCCGGTTTTAGCAAAACTTAGGGAGAGACATCGGAGGAAATTAGGTGAAGTACTCCAGATACAAAGTACGGAAAAGTATCTAGAACTTCTCCCCCTGGCCCTACTCCCCAACCTAGAGTAGCTAAGTGTGGAAGTAAAATAAACCCTTGTTCATACATGGACTTTTCTGGTACGAAATGGGCCACTTCAAATAGGTTCATTGCTCCGGCCCAGAATACGATTAATCCGGCATGGGCTACGTGAGCTCCAAGTAGTTTACCGGAAAAATTGATAAGTCTGGCATTCCCAGCCCACCAAGTAAAGCCGGTGGTTTCTTGGTCATGACCAGCTAAAACAAAAGTTCCATTAAATAGCGTTTCCACGTGGTAGAACCTACTAAGGGAATATAATATTTTCATGAGGCTGATCCTGAGCTGCCATCCACGCACGAATACCCTCGTTTAAAAGAATCTTTTTTGTGTAGAAAGTCTAAAATGCAGGATCTTTCGCTGCACGGATTTCCTGGGAAACGAAGTCATAGGCACGTAGGTTCAGAGCCAGGCCAACTACGCCAATAGCACTCATCCATAAACCGGTGACGGGTACAAATAGCATAAAGAAATGTAGCCAACGTTTATTAAAAAAAAGCAACACCAAAGATTTGGGACCAAAAGCGGTTAGCAGTGACCATTGAATAAGTTTCTTCAGGTTGAGTTGGGTTAAACGGAAGGCACTAAAAAGAAAGAATCAACCTTGACTTATTCCTATCTTCGGTAGACTGAACAAAAAAAATATATTGATTCGAAACCACTGTGACACAAAACACCTCTCTTCCGGGTCAAAAGATATGAAACCCAGCTCTTTTTTTAGTTATTTATTTCATTTTTATATGCTATTTCTGAGTGAACTCCAAATTGGTTCATAGAGATAATACTTGGAAAAGGAAGCTCTACTAAAAGCAAAATCGCAAATAAGTTCAAACATCAAAGGTACCTGTCTACATCTACCTACCCGAAGCTACTAAAACATCATCAAGACTTGAAAGCAAGGAGATACCAAGTAATGTGACATGTCGATACACACAAGAAAGCGCCATCCATCCCTCGAACTGAGTGAGGTGACACCTTTTTTACTATTTCGATGTAGTGAGATTGCGATTGAACAAACAAGAGGGTCTGGTATTGGATCCACAAAAGTTCCTACGATAATGAATGGGGTCGGTTTTGTAGATCTACAACCTCACATTTTGCTATATTTCACTTGGGCGAAATGAGGCTGCTTTCGCAAAAGATACGCAGCGTAATGCCTTATCCAAATGGTATTCCTTGTCGAAACCCCGACTGGGGAGAAGCTAAAATGCTAACTATCACTATTTTTCCTACAATCTCTTGAATTGAAAAACAAACTATGGGAAATTGGGTCAGGCTGAAAGAAAGAGGGGAGAAAGTCACGCTCAGCATGGGCAACCTATGATACGTTTTCTCCATGTGAAAGAACTCAATGAAGAGGCCACGGGACGAGCCCATTCCTGATGAGTGATTTAGAAAGGAGTGAACGAACTACAGAATGTAGCGAGCCGCCCGCGCCTTGGTGACCTAACCACTTGAAAAGCAACAATCTTTTATTTTACTTAGTCACAAGACGAGTAAGTACCATTCGAAACAAGGTACCATTCGAAACCAGTGCCACCTGCACTTCTTAGCTTGTTCCGCCACAGAAAAGGCTACTCTACCTACGCACCCATGCAAAGAAGCAGAAAAGGCTACCGTCCCATGCAAAGAAATATATATCGATATCGGCAATGCTTCAAGAACTCAACATACATGCGCCATAGTGCCAATGATCTCCTTTACCAACTGTTCTGCCCATTGCTAGTGTTAAGCTTCCACATTCACTCCCAGGCCGCTGATGAGACCGTCACTTTGCTATTCAATTACCTAGAAAGAAGGCGCGTGCGTCAATGTTTTGCTTGAGTGAATGATCCATCAATAAGATCAAGCTGGAAGGTCTGTCTTGAGTTCAGTTTCTGTCAACGATGAAAGAAAGTAAATGAAGTATATTCTCAAATCAAGTCAACAAGTCAATATGTATGTGTCTCTATTCTAAGAAAAAGAAGAAGGCACCACCACCAAGAACTGACTCCACAACCGAGAAGCGTGTCAGCCTTCCTTATTCAATCAACTCTAATTTAGTACAAGTACGATCAAGAAAAGTAAGAAGTTGAACCAGAGTCACTATTGTTATTAGTAGTATAATCAGTTGTATATGTACCTGCATGAATCTTTCAAGTAAGTCATTAGCCATAAAGTCCAAATAGAGTAAGGAGTAAGTGCATCGACATCTAAGGGTGTAGATCAGGACTCATTGATTTCAGATTCCGGTTTGAAGAAGATATTCTTGTTCAATATGGTTGTTTTTGGCTGAGTGTTGAAGAAGCTACGAGTTTGCAAACAAGAAGGTAGAAAGCGGAAGTATGATCAAGACAAAGTGGTAAGGATTGGGTTGACCTTGCCTTAAGCCTCCCGAGTAGCCCTTCAGTTCCCAGGTAGTGTAGAAAAAGAAGACAGTTCCCAGGTGGTGTAGAAAAAGAAGAAGCCATTGGACTACCTTCTTAGGAAAACCAGTGGCAGATCACTTGAAAACAATCACAACGGACCCTCCCTCAAACGATCTACTTTGAATCACGAATTAGCGTATGAAAAGCGGCGATCTTTCTCTATTTCTTCCTCTTCCACCAAAACAAACAAGTTGTTTTCGGGCGCATGCTTCCCCTTCTCAGTCTCTTTCGCACTGTTTGTTCACTCTGATCTGAGCCCTCATCCCTGGATGTCAGTAGCTGTTTCTTCTTCGACGAGCTCGACTCAGATATATCTTCCGCCCGGGTGGCACAAGCAAAGAGAGATTGCGCTCTCTTTTCCGAGAGATTCTTTCCAAACTTGTCAAGTAGATGACTGGCTGGATAGCGAGTACTACTTTATTCGCGGTACTAACCTCCCCTCAAGTCCCAGGAAGAGAGAAAGGATACCATATTACAAGTAGGTGGTTGCTTAGAGCTTATGGCTAAGAATGCCACCCGCCTTACACACACTCGGATGAAATCATCCTACGTAAGAAGACAAAAGGGATAAGAAGAAAGCTTCGGGTCTAATGGAGCAGCTTGATCGCTAGCTTCGACCTCCCCATTTCTACTTACGTTACTATGGATCAAGCATTATTACAGGAATCTCGGGCGAACCAGAAGGGACATCGTTCGAGCTTTAGTTAAGCGACTCATAAGAGGATCAATGGGCCTTCCCTTCTCCCTTCGTATGGATACAAAGATGGACATATTAGCAGCTTAACGTATCTCACGACTATCTTGGCTCATACTACCACCTCCAATAATCCCTTTGGTTGAGGCATCGAATGGCGAACCCCGACCAAAGGGAGTGCATTCCTTTTCATTCGATTTCAAGTAGATACCAAACTTGAACTACGTCTTTAACTGATTGTATTAGAAGCTGCCCTATCAAGAACCACCGTGTAGAAGCATCTCAACCACCTCACTCGAATAATCATATAAAAAGAGAAAACATAGTCCATCTAGAAGAAGAGGCGTCTACTCCTCCATTCTCTCGCTAAGGCATTGGTTTCAAAGTGCATTTCAGATCGATAAGCTCAGAGTAGGGCTGTTTCTTGTATCTGATGGAGCATGAGGTTGGTTCAGCCCTCAAGTGGTGTAATAGCGGCTTTTGTACCAACAATCTTTTCCTTCCGCCAGAGGGAAATAATTCATTTAGAGTTTTTTATACGAGCTACGCATGACCTTTATTTATCTATCCAGATGGGAGAGATTAAGGGAAACATTGCTTTTCATATTCTATTATAGGTTATCGCTGCGAGTAAGGAATCTAGTTAGTTAGATGCTTAACCCAATCCACCAACTCGTGCGTGCATTTTCTTCTTTGTTTGGTTTTCGGGACCCCACGTACTAGTGATGGTGGAAAAAAGTGAAGTGAGGCTACTGCAGTCACAACCCTCTCAGCACCTCTATCAATCGATGATTCAGCATCGCAAGAGTCATGTTTTAGCTGCCCTTCATAATGTCCCGCTGCCCGATACAAGGCCAAAAGCAGATCACCTCTTAAAAAAGCAGGACCCACTTTTAGCCGGGTAATAAAGAATAAGGTTAGAAATAATAATAAAGAGATGAGAAAGAAAGAAAGAGAAAGAAAGAAAGAGAAAGAAAAGAGAGAGTCAGAAAGCAGCTCACCTTGGAGGGTCTTCTCTCATCCAGGCAGAAGTGGAACTAAAGATTAGGATCACGGGAAATAAACTGACAGGCAAGAGTGGAGGTTAGCGGGTCTAAGATCTAGTGGGAACATTAGAGGTATCTTCATCATGAAATATGATTGAGATCACACGTAGTACTGACCGCAAGCAGCAGATCACACTACTGCTTGTTGATTCCAATCTATCACGCAAACCACAAAACCGGCCACAAAATGTTGAACATAACCCCATACCATGAATGACTTATTCCTGAGACGAAGTCTTAGATTCCGGTACTATTGTACTACAATTCTGAATATTGATACTGGGGCTATCACTGAACTCAGTGAACGTTTCGATCTGACGTCATGGAAACACGCATCGCTCGGCCCCCGACCTCCCACCATAACCGGGAACTCCCCGAAATTTTCCTCGCCCTCGCTTCTACCATGATTTTTCCGTCATGGACGGCCCAAAGAATGTCATGAAGCTGCGTCTCTGGCCTGCCCAGGATGAAAAGCCCATTTTCTGTCATGATTTTTTGTCATAGAAGTAGGAGCCCACCACAACTATGATGATACCAGGTTTTGTCACAATAATCGTCATAGAAGTGTCATATGTATGACAGAAAAAAATTTCGTTCGGCCCAAAATGTCACGGATGTGTCTTTTTTTTGTAGTGTGTCTTTGTTATTATATATATATATATATCAGTTATAGTGTTTTACAAATGGTACTATCCTGCTTTGTAGTTCTTTCTACATGTTTAACCAAGGTATTGTTAAGATAATGTCTCTGTTAAAATGAATCAGTCGCATTGTTTTAGGAATGATAGTTTTCTGCTTTGTCATTCTTTATACATGTTGAAACAAGGCATTGTTAAGATAATGTCTCAGTTAATATGAATGAATCACACTAATTGATACTCTCATGCTTTGTTTCCCATTAAGATAAGGTAGATCAGCAGATGTTTTTCTTCTGCGAGTACAAGTCATCGACCGTTATTTCTTAGTAACTGTTTCCCTTATACCTTTTGTTGCTTACAGGGATATCAAAATTAAAGCCCGGTTTTATTCCGACTTTGATTTTATTTGAACTGCACAAAAGGAGCCAATGTGTCTAAGGCAAACTTCTGCATTAGTGGGTCCAGTTGGTCTTACCACTTTGCAGAAAGAAGCAGACACTGTTTGCGCTACACTACACAAGGAATGATCGAGAAGCTTTATAGAGTATTAGTAGACGCTGGTGACATGACTAGTCTGCAGAGAGCATAGGAAACTCTACAACACGTGGAGTGCACTGGGCAAAAAGTGCCCAAACAAGTACAGGAAGCCAGGACAGGACTCCAAATCTGTCAATGTCATTGTCGGTGTCAAAACCGACGGATCTCGGGTAGGGGGTCCCGAACTGTGCGTCTAAGGTGGATGGTAACAGGAGGCAAGGGACACAATATTTACCCAGGTTCGGGCCCTCACGATGGAGGTAACACCCTACTTCCTGCTTGATTGATCTTGATGATATGAGTAGTACAAGAGTTGATCTACCAAGAGATCAGAGAGGCTAAACCCTAGAAGCTAGCCTATGGTATGATTGTTGTTGTCCTACGGACTAAACCCTCCAGTTTATATAGACACTAGAGGGGGCTAGGGTTACACAAAGTCGGTTACAATGGGAGGAGATCTATATATCCGTATCGCCAAGCTTGCCTTCCACGCCAAGGAGAGTCCCATTCGGACACGAGACGAAGTCTTCAATCTTGTATCTTCATAGTCCAACAGTCTGGCCAAAGGATATAGTCCGGCTGTTTGGATACCCCCTAATCTAGGACTCCCTCAGTAGCCCCCGAACCAGGCTTCAATGACGATGAGTCCGGCGCGCAGATTGTCTTCGGCATTGCAAGGCGGGTTCTTCTCCAAATCCAGAATACCTGTTAAATAGTGGCCGACTTCTCATAAATACTTGCACTTCTTGGCTTCCACGCCTAATAATGGCCATCTTCCACGTGTCGAACGAATGCGAGAAGCCAGGGCGTTTTTACATTTACCACCCTAGCTATGTGAATAAACTGCCTATTTAGAGAGACGAGGATTCTCATATCCAAATCACACCATCTTCCTTCAGCGAGCATTCATCGGAGCGCGCCTGAGCAAAATCCATCCCAACATGGCCAGCCAGCGCAGCTCCTCCTCTCGCTCCCATATCCCTAAGCCCGGAGATTGGATGAAGTGTTCCGTCCCGCACAACCAATTAGTGAAGCTACAGACCCAGGTATTCCTCCCCCCAGCATACTGAAGGAAATATGCCCTAGAGGCAATAATAAAGTTATTATTTATTTCCTTATATCATGATAAATGCTTATTATTCATGCTAGAATTGTATTAACCGGAAACATAATACATGTGTGAATACATAGACAAACAGAGTGTCACTAGTATGCCTCTACTTGACTAGCTCATTAATCAAAGATGGTTATGTTTCCTAGCCATAGACATGAGTTGTCATTTGATTAACGGGATCACATCATTAGGAGAATGATGTGATTGACGTGACCCATTCCATTAGCTTAGCACCCGAGCGTTTAGTATGTTGCTATTGCTTTCTTCATGACTTATACATGTTCCTATGACTATGAGATTATGCAACTCCCGTTTGCCGGAGGAACACTTTGTGTGCTACCAAACGTCACAACATAACTGGGTGATTATAAAGGTGCTCTACAGGTGTCTCCAAAGGTACATGTTGGGTTGGCGTATTTCGAGATTAGGATTTGTCACTCCGATTGTCGGAGAGGTATCTCTGGCCCCTCTCGGTAATGCACATCACTTAAGCCTTGCAAGCAATGCAACTAATGAGTTAGTTGCGAGATGATGTATTAAGAAACGAGTAAATAGACTTGCCGGTAACGAGATTGAACTAGGTATTGAGATACCGACGATCGAATCTCGGGCAAGTAACATACCGATGACAAAGGGAACAACGTATGTTGTTATGCGGTCTTACCGATAAAGATCTTCGTAGAATATGTGGGATCCAATATGAGCATCCAGGTTCCGCTATTGGTTATTGACCGAAGACGTGTCTCGGTCATGTCTACATTGTTCTCGAACCCGTAGGGTCCGCACGCTTAACGTTACGATGACAGTTTCATTATGAGATTATATGTTTTGATGTACCGAAGGTTGTTCGGAGTCCCGGATGTGATCACGGACATGACAAGGAGTCTCGAAATGGTCGAGACATAAAGATTGATATATTGGATGACTATATTCGGACACCGGAAGTGTTCCGGGTGATTTCGGAGAAAACCGGAGTGCCAGAGGGTTACCGGAACCCCCCCGGGAGAAGTATGGGCCTAATGGGCCTTAGTGGAGAGAGAGAGGGGCGACCAGGGTGGGCCGCGCGCCCCCTCCCCCTATGGTCCGAATTGGACTAGGAGAGGGGGGCGGTGCCCCCCTTTCCTTCTCCCTCTCCCCCTTCCTTTCCCCCTCCTAGTAGGAGTAGGAAAGAGGGGAGTCCTACTCCTACTAGGAGGAGGACTCCTCCTCCTGGCGCGCCTTGCTAGGGCCGGCCGGCCTCCCCCTTGCTCCTTTATATACGGGGGCAGGGGGGCACCTCTAGAGACACAAGTTGATCAAGTTGATCGTCTCTTAGCCGTGTGCGGTGCCCCCCTCCACCATAATCCTCGATAATATTGTAGCGGTGCTTAGGCAAAGCCCTGCGACGGTAGAACATCAAGATCGTCACCACGCCGTCGTGCTGACGGAACTCTTCCCCGATACTTTGCTGGATCGTAGTCCAGGGATCGTCATCGAGCTGAATGTGTGCAAGAACTCGGAGGTGCCGTAGTTTCGGTGCTTGATCGGTCGGGCCGTGAAGACGTACGACTACATCAACCGCGTTGTTATAACGCTTCCGCTTTCGGTCTACGAGGGTATGTGGACAACACTCTCCCCCCTTGTTCCTATGCATCACCATGATCTTGCGTGTGCGTAGGAATTTTTTTGAAATTACTACGTTCCCCAACAGTGGCATCCGAGCCAGGTTTTATGTGTTGATGTTATTTGCACGAGTAGAACACAAATGAGTTGTGGGCAATATAAGTCATACTTCTTACCAGCATGTCATACTTTGGTTTGGCGGTATTGTTGGATGTAGCGGCCCGGACCGACATTACGCGTACGCTTACGCGAGACTGGTTCTACCGACGTGCTTTGCACACAGGTGGCTGGTGGGTGTCAGTTTCTCCAAATTTAGTTGAACCGAGTGTGGCTACGCCCGGTCCTTGCGAAGGTTAAAATAGCATCAACTTGACAAACTATTGTTGTGGTTTTGATGCGTAGGTAAGAACGGTTCTTGCTCAGCCCGTAGCAGCCACGTAAAACTTGCAACAACAAAGTAGAGGACGTCTAACTTGTTTTTGCAGGGCATGTTGTGATGTGATATGGTCAAGACGTGATGAGATATAATTTTTTCTATGAGATGATCATGTTTTGTTGAAGTTATCGGCAACTGGCAGAAGCCTTATGGTTGTCTCTTTATTGCATAAGATGCAAACGCCAAATAATTGCTTTACTTTATCGCTATGCAATAGCAATAGTTGCTAGAGCAATAGTTGGCGAGATGACCATGTGACGACACATTGATTTAGATCAAGATGATGGAGATCATGGTGTCATGCCGGTGACGATAGAGATCATGACGGTACTTTGGAGATAGAGATCAAAGGCGCAAGATGATCATGGCCATATCATGTCACATATTTTGATTGCATGTGATGTTTATCTTTTATACATCTTATTTTGCTTAGTTCGACGGTTGCTTTATAAGATGATCTCTCACTAAATTTCAAGATAAAAGTGTTCTCCCTGAGTATGCACCGTTGCCAAAGTTCGTCGTGCCCAGACACCACGTGATGATCGGGTGTGATAAGCTCTACGTCCATCTACAACGGGTGCAAGCCAGTTTTGCACATGCGGAATACTCAGGTTAAACTTGACGAGCCTAGCATATGCAGATATGGCCTCGGAACACTGAGACCGAAAGGCCGAACGTGAATCATATAGAAGATATGATCAACATAGTGATGTTCACCATTGAAAACTACTCCATTTTACGTGATGATCGGTTATGGTTTAGTTGATTTGGATCACGTGATCACTTAGAGGATTAGAGGGATGTCTATCTAAGTGGGAGTTCTTAAGTAATATGATTAATTGAACTTTAATTTATCATGAACGTAGTCCTGGTAGTATTAGCATATCTATGTTGTAGATCAATAGCTCGCGTTGTTGCTTCCCTATGTTTTATATATGTTCCTAGAGAAAACTAAGTTGAAAGATGTTAGTAGCAAAGATGCAGATTGGATCCGTGATCTGAGGTTTATCCTCAGTGCTGCACAGAAGAATTGTGTTCTTGATGCACCGCTAGGTAACAGACCTATTCAGGAGCAAATGCAGACGTTATGAATGTTTGGCTAGCTCAATATGATGACTACTTGATAGTTTAGTGCACCATGCTTAACGGCTTAGAATCGGGACTTCAAAGACGTTTTGAACGTCATGGACCATATGAGATGTTCCAGGAGTTGAAGTTAATATTTCAAGCAAATACCCGAGTTGAGAGATATGAAGTCTCCAACAAGTTCTATAGCTAAAAGATGGAGGAGAATCGCTCAAGCAGTGAGCATGTGCTCAGATTGTCTGGGTACTACAATCGCTTGAATCAAGTGGGAGTTAATCTTCCAGATAAGATAGTGATTGACAGAATTCTCTAGTCACCATCACCAAGTTAGTAGAACTTCGTGATGAACTATAATATGCAAGGAATAACGGAAACAATTCTCAAGCTCTTCGTGATGCTGAAATCAACGAAGGTAGAAATCAAGAAAAACATCAAGTGTTGATGGTTGACGAAACCACTAGTTTCAAGAAAACGGCAAAGGGAAGAAGGGGAACTTCAAGAAGAACGGCAAGCAAGTTGTTGCTCAAGAGAAGAAGCCCAAGTCTGGACCTAATCCTGAGACTAAGTGCTTCTAATGCAAAGGGACTGGTCACTGGAAGCGGAACTGCCCCAAGTATTTGGCGGATAAGAAGGATGGCAAAGTGAACAAAGGTATATTTGATATACAGATTATTGATGTGTACTTTACTAGTGTTTATAGAAACCCCTCGGTATTTGATACTGGTTCAGTTGCAAAGAGTAGTAACTCGAAACGGGAGTTGCAGAATAAACACAGACTAGTAAAGGGTGAAGTGACGATGTGTGTTGGAAGTGGTTCCAAGATTGATATGATCATCATCGCATGCTCCCTATACTTTCGGGATTAGTGTTGAACCTAAATAAGTGTTATTTGGTGTTTGCGTTGAGCATGAATATGATTTGATCATGTTTATTGCAATACGGGTATTCATTTAAGTAAGAGAATAAATTGTTGTTCTGTTTACATGAATAAAACCTTATATGGTTACACACCCAATGAAAATGGTTCATTGGATCTCGATCGTAGTGATACACATATTCATAATATTGAAACCAAAAGATGCAAAGTTAATAATAGTGCAACTTATTTCTGGCACTGCCGTTTAGGTCATATTGGTGTAAAGCACATGAAGAAACTCCATGTTGATGGGCTTTTGGAATCACTTGATGCTTGCGAACCATGCCTCATGGGCAAGATGACTAAGACTCCATTCTCTAGAACAATGGAGCGAGCAACAGATTTGTTGGAAATAATACATACTGATGTATGCAGTCCGATGAGTATTGATGCTCGCGGCAGGTATCGTTATTTTCTGACCTTCACAGATGATTTGAGCAGATATGGGTATATCTACTTGATGAAACATAAATCTGAAACATTTTAAAAGTTCAAATAATTTCAGAGTGAAGTGGAAAATCATCGTAACAAGAAAATAAAGTTTCTACGATCTGATCGTGGAAGAGAATATTTGAGTTACGAGTTTGGTCTTCATTTGAAACAATGCGGAATAGTTTCGCAACTCACGCCACCTGGAACACCACAGCATAATGGTGTGTCCTAACATCGTAATCACACTTTACTAGATATGGCGCAATCTATGATGTCTCTTACTGATTTACCGCTATCATTTTGGGGTTATACATTAGAGACAGCTGCATTCACGTTAAAAAGGGCACCATACAAATTCGTTGAGATGACAGCTTATGAACTGTGGTTTAGCAAGAAACCTAAGCTGTCGTTTCTTAAAGTTTGAGGTTGCGATGCTTATGTGAAAAAGGTTTTAACATGATAAGATCAAACCCAAATCAGAGAAGTAAGTCTTCATAGGATACCCAAAGGAGACAGTTTCGTACACCTTCTATCACAGATCCAAAGGCAAGACATTCGTTGCTAAGAATGGATCCTTTCTAGAGAAGGAGTTTCTCTCAAAAGAAGTGAGTGGGAGGAAAGTAGAACTTGATTAGGTAACTGTACCTTCTCCCTTATTGGAAAGTAGTTCGTCGCAGAAATCTGTTCCTGTGACTCCTACACCAATTAGTGAGGAAGCTAATGATGATGATCATCTAACTTCAGATCAAGTTACTACCAAACCTCGTAGGTCAACCAGAGTAAGATCCGCACCAGAGTGGTACGGTAATCCTATTCTGGAGGTCATGTTACTTGACCATGACGAACCTACGAACTATGAGGAAGCGATGATGAGCTCTGATTCCGCGAAATGGTTTGAGGCCATGAAATCTGAGATGGGGTCCATATATGAGAACAAAGTATGGACTTTAATTGACTTGCCCAATGATCAGCAAGCCATTGAGATTAAATGGATCTTCAAGAGGAAGACAGACGCTGATAGTAGTGTTACTATCTACAAAGCTAGAATTGTCGCAAAAGGTTTTAGACAAGTTCAAGGTGTTGACTACGATGAGAGTTTCTCACTCGTATCTATGCTTAAGTCTGTCCAAATCATGTTAGCAATTGCCGCATTTTATGAAATCTGGCAAATGGATAAACAGAACTGCATTCCTTAATGGGTTTATCAAAGAAGAGTTGTATATGATGCAACCAGAAGGTTTTGTCGATCCTAAAGGTGTTAACAAAATGTGCAAGCTCCAGCGATCCATCTATGGACTGGTGCAAGCATCTCAGAGTTGGAATATACCCTTTGATGAGTTGATCAAAGTATATAGTTTTATACAGACTTGCGGTGAAGCCTGTATTTACAAGAAACTGAGTGGGAGGACTACAACATTTCTGATAAGTATATGTAAATGACATATTGTTGATCGGAAATAATGTAGAATTATTCAGCAAAGCATAAAGGAGTGTTTGAAAGGAGTTTTTCAAAGAAAAGACCTCGATGAAGCTACTTACATATTTAGCATCAAGATCTATACAGATAGATCAAGACGCTTGATATGTTTTTCAATGAGTACATACCTTGACAAGATTTTGAAGTAGTTCAAAATGGAACAGTCAAAGAAAGAGTTCTTGCCAGTGTTACAAGGTGTGAAATTGAGTAAGACTCAAAGCCCGACCACGGCAGAAGACAGAAAGAGAATGAAAGTCATTCCCTATGCCTCGGCCATAGGTTCTATAAAGTATGCCATGCTGTGTACTAGATCTATTGTATACCCTACACTGTGTTAAGCGAGGGAGTACAATAATGATCTGGGAGTAGATCAATGGACAGCGGTCAAAATTATCCTTACTGGAATAAGGATATGTCAATTACGGAGGTGACAAAAGGTTCGTCGTAAAGGGTTACGTCGATGCAAGTTTTTGACACTAATCCAGATGATTCTAAGTCTCAATCTGGATACATATTGAAAGTGGGAGCAATTAGCTAGAGTAGCTCCGTGCAGAGCATTGTAGACATAGAATTTTGCAAAATACATACGGATCTGAATTTGGCAGACCCGTTGAGTAAATTTCTCTCACAAGCAAAACATGATCACTCTTTGGGTGTTAATCACATAGCGATGTGAACTAGATTACTGACTCTAGTAAACCCTTTGGGTGTTAGTCACATGGAGATGTGAACTAATCACATAAAGATGTGAACTATTGGTGTTAAATCACATGGTGATGTGAACAAGATTATTGACTCTAGTGCAAATGGGAGACAGAAGGAACTATGCCCTAGAGGCAATAATAAAGTTATTATTTATTTCCTTACATCATGATAAATGCTTATTATTCATGCTAGAATTGCATTAACCGGAAACATAATACATGTGTGAATACATAGACAAACAGAGTGTCACTAGTATGCCTCTACTTGACTAGCTCGTTAATCAAAGATGGCTATGTTTCCTAGCCATAGACATGAGTTGTCATTTGATTAACGAGATCACATAATTAGGAGAATGATGTGATTGACGTGACCCATTCCATTAGCTTAGCACCCGATCGTTTAGTATGTTGCTATTGCTTTCTTCATGACTTATACATGTTCCTATGACTATGAGATTATGCAACTCCCGTTTGCCGGAGGAACAATTTGTGTGCTACCAAACGTCACAACGTAACTGGGTGATTATAAAGGTGCTCCACAGGTGTCTCCAAAGGTACATGTTGGGTTGGCGTATTTCGAGATTAGGATTTGTCACTCCGATTGTCGGAGAGGTATCTCTGGGCCCTCTCGGTAATGCACATCACTTAAGCCTTGCAAGCAATGCAATTAATGAGTTAGTTGCGAGATGATGTATTACGGAACGAGTAAAGAGACTTGCCGGTAACGAGATTGAACTAGGTATTGAGATACCGATGATCGAATCTCGGGCAAGTAACATACCGATGACAAAGGGAACAACGTATGTTGTTATGCTGTCTGACTGATAAAGATCTTCATAGAATATGTGGGAGCCAATATGAGCATCCAGGTTCCGCTATTGGTTATTGACCGGAGACATGTCTCGGTCATGTCTACATTGTTCTCGAACTCGTAGGGTTCGCACGCTTAACGTTACGATGACAGTTTCATTATGAGTTTATATGTTTTGATGTACCGAAGGTTGTTCGGAGTCCCGGATGTGATCACGGACATGATGAGGAGTCTTGAAATGGTCGAGACATAAAGATTGATATATTGGACGACTATATTGGGACACCGGAAGTGTTCCGGGTGATTTCGGAGAAAATCGGAGTGCCGGAGGGTTACCGGAACCCTTCCGGGAGAAGTATGGGCCTAATGGGCCTTAGTGGAGAGAGAGAGGGGTGGCCAGGGTGGGCCGCGCGCCCCCTCCCCCTCTGGTCCGAATTGGACTAGGAGAGGGGCGCGGGGGGGGGGGGGGGGGGGGTGGGGGTGCCCCCCTTTCCTTCTCCCTCTCCCCCTTCCTTTCCCCCTCCTAGTAGGAGTAGGAAAGAGGGGAGCCTACTTCTACTAGGAGGAGGACTCCTCCTACTGGCGCGCCTGCTAGGGCCGGCCGGCCTCCCCTCTTGCTCCTTTATATACGGGGGCAGGGGGGCACCTCTAGAGACACAAGTAGGGATGAAAATGGAGTGGAATCTTTCTGTTTTTCTGGAGGAAAAATGGAAACGGAGAGGAAATATGAAAATGGAAACGGAAATTTGCAAAACGCAAGTGGAAATGGAATTTTTTATGCAGAAACAGAAACAAAAACGGAACGGTGTTTTCTAGTGGAACTTGCATGGAAACGGAACTTTCCGTTTCCGTAGATGGAATTTCTGTTTTTACTATAGACCTATAGCTGCTTTCTAGCCCAACCACCAAAGAGAACACAGTGACACAATTAGTAGAATGGATCTGAGGCCCAACTTCTACTACCACACATGTACTCAGCTTGACCCTATATGCAATTGTCTGGTATTACTACAATACTACGCTAAGTTGCTAACATAATGATATAATTTTATAGCCATGTTAACAACTCATTAAATTTGTTTGTTTTGTGTGTATTTCTCTGTGATTCAAGGGGTTTTTAAGTTCTGATCCATGCCTATTTCTGTTTCCGTATCCGCTTTGTATTCACTCCATGTCCGTTTCTGGTAGTATCTATTTCCGGGGTTTCTGTATTCGTTTCCGATTCTGTAAAAAAATGTGAAAACAAATATGATAACACTAAGTTCCGTCCGTTTCCGCTCCGTTTTCATCCCTAGACACAAGTTGATCAAGTTGATCGTCTCTTAGCCGTTTGCGGTGCCCCCTCCACCATAATCCTCGATAATATTGTAGCGGTGCTTAGGCGAAGCCCTGCGACGGTAGAACATCAAGATCGTCACCACACCGTCGTGCTGACGGAACTCTTCCCTGATACTTTGCTGGATCGGAGTCCGGGGATCGTCATCGAGCTGAACGTGTGCAAGAACTCGGAGGTGCCGTAGTTTCGGTGCTTGATCGGTCGAGCCGTGAAGATGTAACATCCCAAAATTCTAAATTTTGGAATGTTATAATAAATAGATAGATTTGATTGATTGTTTGAAATTGAGTGAATTCGAAACCTTTGAAAGTTAAATGAGAGGGAATAAAAGGACTTTCCCAAACTTTCATTTTTGCATTTATGCTCTCCGTGAATTCAAATACTTTTCACCACAAAACCCTTGAGCGAAGATGATATGACTTCTTCCATTTAAATTAAATGAAAGGGTATTTGAAAATAATTGAATTTCATTTGGAAATATGTCAATTCATAAACTTCATGCAACTCAATGATTTTCATGAGAGAAGATAAAATGACTTCTTCAAATTATATGAAATATGAGTTGGGAGTTTCAAAGAATTAAATTCAAATTTTTTTTGAATTTATTTCTAATTTGGAGTTATTTGAGTTTTATTCAAATTATTTTTCTCCAAAAACAAAATACTTGGAAAATAGGGTAACATGATTCCCTACAATAGAAAATTGGAGAAAAATTAATTTGAAGTCATTTTGGTATTTTTAAAATGAATTTTACTGGATTTAAATAGAGCAGAAGCAGTCTTTGAATTATTTGAATTTTTCTGGATTTTATTTGAATTTAGAAAAATGTTCACATTGTAGATATTCTTCTTCTAAATTTTTTGATATATTATATGCCTATATAATATTTTTATTTATTTTGTTTTTATTTAAATCCTTCGAGTACTGTGTGTGTCAGCATACCGATCCAGGGATGACACGTAAGCACAGAGACTTGATCCATTCTGGTCGGGTCGCTACAAGATGGTATCAGAGCACATGTTGACTGTAGGATGTGACCCTAGAAACTGGCAAGCCCATAGGAAAGATATTCTCTAAAGCTCTCTTTTTCAAAAAGATCTTTTACCTCTATTCTCTTCTGGGCTTATTCAAAAATTCCCTTTTAGTGAGACTATACCCCTTTCCTTTTTTTTTGACCATGAAGATTAGATTGATGAGACCACTCCAAGGAGACAAGATACCAGACAACTAAGACCATTCAGAATGAAGAAGATTTTACCATGCATTAGAAGAAAGGAAGCTGTCAATACCCGAGATCAAGGTGTGTTGGAGAAAGACTGAAACACGGAGAGTTAATTAAAAACTCAAAGTTTTGTTAAGAAAACCCTAAGACAGGAGATATAAACTATGGAGAGATACATCATGGAAATGATAAGAGCAGAAACACAGCTATCCATGATGTTATTGCCCTCTTATGCTATTGTCACCGTGCTGAGTTAAGCATGCATATGCATGGAAGGATTGGATGGTAGAAGGCTGATGGAGTATCTATCAGCAAGATGAAGTTTTAACCTTAGCTGGTGTATCGCCAGGATCTGGAGTGTTACATCAAGAAGTTAAGATGGACCTGCATGAAGCAGTATTTGATAAGGAAGCATTTCATGAAGAACTCTGGACTCAGAAGCTGAGAGTAGCCAAGCTAGAGGAGCAAAACCTTGAGACATCAAAGTTTTCGTCAGGAACTGAAGGACAGTAGGACCGTGGTTCATACCAAGGATGATGAAACCCAGAAGTTTGTAACATAACTCCAGAAATATTGAAGGACGCCACGAGAGACTTTGCGTCAATAGAGATGATCTGGCAGAAGAATTTGAGAAGGACAAGCATGATTGGAATAAGCCGTTGGAGGCATAAACAAGACTTGAAGAGTTTGGCGACTTTGACGATTTATTGACCTTAGAAGACCAAACCCCTGTTATATACCTACGTTAGATGCAACGATTGTGAGCTGTCGTTTGTATGTTGGTTTTCCGACAGCCACAATAAAATCTATCTTTTCAAAACCTTGTTTGTATTGTGTGCATCTCTCTCGATCTCTCTTATCTCACCCCAAACCCATGGACCCAATAGATGATGAATGGAGATGAGCTCGTATTTTCTGGACCGATGAGTCAATTGGAGACAGACCGATGGATTCAGAACATGGAGGATCATATGGAGAACAACCCTATAGTCGGAAAGGATATGGCCCATCATGCTCTTCAATGCTTTGAAAGAGGTGCTGCTACTTGGTGGAGGATGTACCAAACCATAAATGGATGGCAAGGAGTAACCACTTGGAAAGAATTTAAGTTGGCTTTGCTAAAGTCTCAGTTTGTGTCCCAAAAATTTAAGCCTTATGGAAAGGATATGAAGAAAACTTGTGCATGCAAGCTTTGTGGAGAAATAGGACACAACCATAAAGAACACAAGGATGAATGCCCTAATTGTGAAGGAAGTCACCCAGCTGAAGAATGCCCAACTAGGCAGATCACTTGCTTCTTGTGTGAAGGGACTACCCACTACCCTGCACAGTGTCACATTTACCCCATGGTACAAAGAACCATCCAGCAGAAAAAAGAAGCAATGAAAGGAGCCCTAATGGGAATTTTAAAAGAACCTGCGATGAAGGAAGAAATGGAGGACACACCCAAAGAGGAACCAATTAAACCCTGCACCAAGTCTTGCTATTCATGTGGAGAAGAAGGACACATCTCCCAGAATTGTATGAATGGGGATCTAGTAGAATTCCCGACGGAGGAAGTAGAGTATGACCCACAGGAAGTAGAAGCCCTGATTGGAACGGAAAAGTCCAGAAAGAGAAGTAGATTGGATTCCAGGAAGGATCTGAGTCATATCACCTGTTATAGGTGCAAGGAGCCAGGGCACTACCTCAGCAATTGCCCAAAAAGGAAGCCAAGGACCCAAGTAGGCTATATAATCACAAGGAAACCTCGAAACTTGCCAGAAGTAATATGTTTCCGTTGTAATGAAGCAGGGCACTTTGCCAGAGATTGTCCGAAGGAGAAGGAGACTTGTGATAAGTAGTTGAGTTTGTAACAGAAGAAATATAGTAGTAGTAGTGAGAACATTTTCCTTTATATTGAGGTGTTGAGTTGAGGCATGTAATGGAAAAACATGAGATTGTAATAATTTGAGAATCAATAAAGTTAGCAATGTTGGTACTGATTTGGATTTTATGAGTTACTCTATGAGGAAAGATGTTGATCATTTTCGAGGATATGAGAAATATGGTCTATGGAATATTGGAGCATTTTAAGGGTGGTAGTACCCTGTAAGAACCGTTGACCCCTAGAAAAGGATACCCCACTGAGTGGATTTAGGACAAAATGAATATGAGTTTTGTCTCGATATGTTTGATACCCCAAGAGTGTGTGGGATGAAGTTGGAGACCGTCAGTTGTTTGGACCAAATGTGATCAAAGAGTCAGAAGAGAAGGTTAAGATAATTCGAAATAGACTGAAGGTAGCTCAGTCCAGGCAGAAGAGTTATGCAGACTCAAAATGCAAGGAGGTAGTCTATGAAATTGGAGACAGAGCATGTCCTCGTGTGCCACCTCTGCGAGGAGTTAAATGATTTGGAGTTGAGGAAAAGTTAGCCCCGAGATTTGTAGGACCATACCGAGTTTTGGAGCGTATGGGAGAAATGGCCAACAAGTTGCAGTCGCCCGAAGGATTGTCAGGAGATCATGATGTGTTTTAAGTTCCCAGTTGAAGAAGTGCCATGCAGAGATGGCCAATATTCCCCTGTGAGGACATTTGACCTATGGAAAGCAAAATGATATACCACGAAGTGGATTTTTGACAAAATAAGAATGAGTCTTGTCTCGGTATGTGGGATATTCCACGAGGATGAAGAGATGAATTACCATTGGAGATAAAAGGAGGTATGAAGTTGAAAATATGGATCAATGGAAATACCATGATGAGTTTGAGTAATCATATCTTAGTTTGATACCCATGGAAAGAAGGAAGACAGTACAATTGGATGGATTTTAAGTATGCTAGGAAGCGGGAAGTTGGATGTTGGATTAACGATCAGTTGCCCCAATGATGTGTTCAAGGTTTACAAGTGATGAGATGGCCCATAACCCACAGGCCCCAGAACCTGCCAAGAAGCAAGCACATTCTTGCTGAAGGAAAAACCCTGGAAGAAGCTACGATTTTATCGATAGACGATTTTATAGGATTACCGCAAACCCGAGAGTTGTGAAGAAATGATAGATGTTTTGTTTGGCTTGCAGAATCTATGGATATATCCAGACTTGGTTCGTCGACAAGAGAAACTCTGCAATGCTTGTGAGGATGAGCGAGTGTTAGAATGCGAGATTCGCTAAACCGTATACAAGGTAATGATTTGGGTGCGGGATGGATTGATCACCATACCGACTTACTCTTATTATTCGCCTTGCTATGTGGGATGGTAAATCTGAGTGACTTATCTATAGTAGAGAGACGACGATCAAAAACCTTGTTTGAACCATAGAACGGTATAGAATTTTTCTCCTTGTACAAGGCAGTTTTGCCAACCGTAGGATATACGGTGAGGTTCAACCCAGACCCGTTTTCTGCAGGGAGAAACCATAAATTGTTGACCACCATGAGATATCGATATTTGTTTAGTATTGGCGCCAGACCCGTCAGCTAAGATGATCCAGTCTCGGAATAACCTTACCAAGATGAAAGGACAAAAGAATTGAGGTAAAAGTTATGCCACTACCGGAAAAGCCCAGAGAAGGAATTATCCTGAACACTGTCAACAATAAGGATGAAGTATATGAGTATTGATGAGACCGTAACAATGTTTCTAAGGGTGGTAGCACCCCAGACCCCAGAGATGATTGATGGATTTTTAGGAGACCCCCAAACCCTAACCTATTTCTTTCTAGCCTCTCCGAATCTCGAGGACGAGATTCATTTTAAGGGTGGTAGTTTGTAACATCCCAAAATTCTAAATTTTGGAATGTTATAATAAATAGATAGATTTGATTGATTGTTTGATTGATTGTTTGAAAGTGAGTGAATTCGAAACCTTTGAAAGTTAAATGAGAGGGAATAAAAGGACTTTCCCAAGCTTTCATTTTTGCATTTATGCTCTTCGTGAATTCAAATACTTTTCATCATAAAACCCTTGAGCGAAGATGATATGACTTCTTCCATTTAAATTAAATGAAAGGTATTTGAAAATAATTGAATTTCATTTGGAAATATTTTAATTCATAAACTTCATGCAACTCAATGATTTTCATGAGAGAAGATAAAATGACTTCTTCAAATTATATGAAATATGAGTTGGGAGTTTCAAAGAATTAAATTCAATTTTTTGAATTTATTTCTAATTTGGAGTTATTTGAGTTTTATTCAAATTATTTTTCTCCAAAAACAAAATACATGGAAAATAGGGTAACATGATTCCCTATAATAGAAAATTGGAGAAAAATTAATTTGAAGTCATTTTGGTATTTTTAAAATGGATTTTACTGGATTTAAATAGAGCAGAAGCACTCTTTGAATTATTTGAATTTTTCTGGATTTTATTTGACTTTACAAAAATGTTCACGTTTTAGATATTCTTCTTATGAAAATTTTGATATATTATATGCCTATATAATATTTTTATTTATTTTGTTTTTATTTGTCTAAGGAAATGTTTAAAAAAAAGATTCCCCTCGCCGACTGGGCCGGCCCAGCACCCGAGCTAGGCCGCGGCCCAGCCCAGCTCCAGCTGAAGCCCAGCCGCGCCCGAAGCCGCTCCGCCCCGCTCGCCCGCTCGCGCCTGCGATCGGCCACCGCCCCGCCCAGCCACCGACAGGTGGGACCCACCTGTCGGGTCCGTCTCCGACCTCGCGCCGGACTCCGTAGTCCGTACGCATCGCCCCCGCCGTCCCAGATCGGGACTCCGATCCCGCCACCGCCTCGCTATTGCCCCTCCCCCAAGCCTTCGCCTCCCCTTCCCTCCTATAAATCCGCCCGGACCCCTCTCCTCCGCGCCGCTCGCGCCGCCTCGCCTCGCCCGCATCTCGCCGCCGCCGCCGCAGCGCCTCGCCGCGTCGCCGCCCGCTGCTGCTGCACAGCACGCCGCCCCGCGCCGTCGCACCCCTTGCCGCACTGCTCGCCACGCCGCCTACGCCGCATCGCCGCCGCACTTCCCGCGCCGAGCCGCCGCCCGCTGCTCGCCGCCTCGACGTCAAGCCGCCGTCGTTCGCCGGCGTTGACCGGAAAGGTAAAACCGCCCCGGTCCAGTTTTATTTAGGCTACGGTTTATTTCCGATTCTAAAAAACCCGATCAGTTGGTTATCCAGCGGGCATTCGCTACTTAGGGTTCAGTAGCGAACGATTTTCGTCTTATAGGCTTCTGCTGTGAACGTTTGCTATTTAGTCTTTTCTTTTATTTCGGTTTTCAACCAGGGATCCGTTTGTGAATAAATTATTTGCAGAATAGACCCTGATCTTCAAAACACTACAACTTTTTACTCGTTTGTCCAAATCCAACGAAACCAATGCCCACGTCTTCGTTATGATCCCCTCTATCCAGTAATCCAACTCAAACATGTTTTTGAAACTTTTAAATGTTGAATTAGATCAGATTTGAATTCAAACTTCGTTTGATCATAACTTGAGTTTTACAACTCCGTTTGAGTTGATTCTTTTTGCAAATCGAAGCTCTTGACCTAAACTTTCTGATAAGGCCAAATTCACATAATTTTGGTACTATTAGAAATTGTTTTATGTTGCAAGAGTTATTTGTTTGGTTTTGATGTTTTCCGAATCGACTTCTTCGATCTTCCCGATATTTGAGTGATTGCTTATGTGTGGTTACTATTGCTTGATTACGATAGATTGACCGGAGTGTGACGAGTAGATCTATCAAGAGTTTTGAGTGCGAATCATCTTCATCAACATTGCAGGCAAGTTCACACTTTGATCATATCCCTTTTCATACCCAGTTTTTATGCATTAGTTTCAACCCTCAAACATTGCATGAGTAGGATTGATAACATGTGGGTATTGGGAAGTAGTTTATGAGGTAGGAACCTATTGCCCTGCATCCAAACCTTGGGAGTTACTATTACATTATGCTTATATTGCCATGCTATGCTCGTAGACATGGATTGGGTTTTGAAAGTATTCATGACAGATGTGAGATTGTTAATTAATGGTTTACTTAAGGTGGCAACTTAAATACACATCTGGGTGGATTGCTAGGGGCACCCTGGGGATAGACCAGTGGACTTGCCCGGACACCTGGGGATATACCAGTGTTGTCCTAGGAGATCCCGGGGATATACCGTGTGATCATCCTACGGTCCGCCACCCAGGCTCAAAGGGATCATGAGATTATTCATACTAGAAACCTTCGTGTGCAGCCACAAGCCATTATGGGCTCTGGCATAGTTGACTAAGTCGTGCGAACTCTTATAGGGGTAGACTAGCAGATGTAGGGGTTGTAGGTGGTATAGTCTACTCCATCGTAAGGTGCTAGCACTTCTGAAAGACTATGTCTCGGTCATCCGTTTCTCAAACACCATGTAGTGCGAGAAACCAAACGGAGGCGATCGAGTCTTGTGGGGAAAAGTGCGCAAACCTCTGCAGAGTGTACAAACTAATCATGATTAGCCGTGTCCCCTGTTATGGACATCTTGAGTATCTAGTTCTTGGATTATCCTGTTGATCTCATCACGTTACTTAACTAATTTTGTTGGGTTGTTAATGATTACTTTAATTGGGATTGAGAATGCTGTCAACCATTCTCAATGTTTAACAACTATCATGATAGTTAAATAAAATTTATTCCTTTGCAGTAGGGAAAAATTGGCTTTACGCAAAAACCTTATAACCATAGAGCTTTTCCACCAGCCAAATATGCATGTAGTGATAGCCATTGTTCATTATTGTCTCTATGGTGTGAATTTGCCAGTACATTCAATGTACTGACCCGTTTCGGGCTGCAACGTCTCATGTTGCAGGTTTCTTACGACGAGTAAGTGATACGTTAGGGTTACGATTTCTACACTCAACTTTGCCGTTGGTGTTGATGGGAATCCACAACCTTGTTGCTTCCGCTATATTGGATTGAGGTAATAGTATTTATGTTACTTTATACATGTGATTTACCTCTGTTATAAATCCTTCGAGTACTTTGTGTGTCAGCATACCGATCCAGGGATGACACGTAAGCACAGAGACTTGATCCATTCGGGTCGGGTCGCTACAGAAGACGTACGACTACATCAACCGCGTTGTTATAACGCTTCCGCTTTCGGTCTACGAGGGTACGTGGACAACACTCTCCCCTCTCGTTGCTTTGCATCACCATGATCTTGCGTCTGCGTAGGAATTTTTTGAAATTACTACATTCCCCAACACGTACATGGTCCCTGTTCGAGCCGGGCTCGCCACCTATAATGGCGGAGAGCTTTCCCGACCCCTCCAAGGGGGAGTGGGTATGCCTCGTTCCTTATTTATTAAGGGGAGTCATATTTCCAATCCATCCGTTCCTACGAGGGCTCCTGGAGTTTTACGGCCTCCAATTGCATAATCTCACCCCTGCCTCCATATTACATATTGCTGGTTATGTGGCCCTTCGCGAGCTGTTTCTAGGCTGCGAAGCTCATTTCATGCTGTGGAAGAGGTTATCCTGCCTTGTGCCCCGTACACAGAGGGGCTCAATATATCAAGTGGGCGGAGCCGAAATATGGCGCATCGCCGGGACCGGATACCTATCCGGTACCCCGAAGAAGTCATCCGAAGACTGGCCTTTAGAGTGGTTCTATATGGAGGACGTCCCCCTCCCAGATCCTATTCGGATTGGCCTTCCTGAGTTCGATAATTCTCCTTTGAAGAAGCGCCTAAGCTGGCGACCAAGGAGCCCTTAGGAGGAAGACGACAGAGACATTTCTTAACTGATGGGCTGGATAAAGGCGCTGGCTCTATCAGGACTGACTACAACCGAGGTTATGTCAATATGCATTATGCAAGGGGTGCAGCCGCTTCAATATCGAGGCCACCCTATGTGGGATTTTAACGGGGAAGATGATGCCACCCGCTGCGGCCGTAACGGGCCGGACTCAGTTGCCGCTCTGGCAAAAATTATGTCCTGTCTGTTCAAGGGAGAGGAAGAGGAGTTCCTCCGCATCAAGCCGCGGGACGGATTCTCCATGTACAATCCTCCGAGCTTGGTAAGCTGCCACTTTTTATACCCATCCTTTCCGCATTTGTGCAATAAATATTTCATCTTGCCATTTCATCGCAGGAGCTGCGTAAAGCTGTAGGGGAGATCAGCAGCCCACCTCCACAACCAGAGGATTCCGAACGGTCCCTCGACCCCGACCTTAAAGAAGATCCGGACGTATTTGTGGAGCTGATTGACAGAATATTCTATTAATTAAGCTGCGATGAGGCCATGGTGGTTATCACAGCCGACTATCCCGGACTACTCCCTGCTTCGCGGGTAAGTGAGACCAGAGTCCCAACCTTTGAGAAGAATCCCTTTGTACGCCCTTCACCTACCGTATCTGTACGGTGTTTTACAGGGAAGGTCCTCGGGACACCATGTCGAGCCCGTGGCGAGTCGCCAACGAGGGGTGCCGAAGCCGGGCAGGCTGAAAAGGAAAGCGGTTCGGACTGAGACGCCGGCGGAGAGGTATGATACAAAACCTCGCTCCGTGGTTGTCGTCTTTAAAAACATAATAACACCCATGTTTCCTAGAAGGAAGAACACTCGCCGGACTATATCCGGAGAAGTTGTCGATCATGCCTCCACTAGTCGGGCTCCAGGGCCGGACATGGAGGCGGGGCACGCGTCGGATGTTCCTCCTACAGAGGATGCGGATAAAATATCCGCTACAAATTTCGAAGTGGAGAGCACCATGAATCACAGGCGTCGCCGGGCCGTACTCCGTGACGCTTGTTTCTCCCGAGAGGCGTTTGATGCCTTCAACTCGGGAGACGCGTACCTCTGTGCCGCTCAAAACGGTCTTGCCACAGCCACGGACCAGTATGTAAAGGATACACGGGTAAGAAAATTTTATGATTATATATATCGGTAGCCCCTAAGACTTGAAATAGTTGGCACAACTGATTTAAGGATCATTATTGATGCAGGTTCTTACAGAGAAGAATACCCAATTATCTCAAGATCTGGAAGAGTGCAAGGCCCAGCTGCGGGCCGCAATGGCCACATTGAAGGAGTCCAAGAAGGCCCCCTCCGGTATCACCTGTTTTAAAGAATGATAGGTACCATATAGGATGCGGTAGGCATGCAATTCTAACAATAAATATTGCAGATGACGCCGGAGTGAATTCGGATGAGCAACATGCCATACGGCAGCTAAAGGCTGGCGAGCACGTGCTTACAAAAGTTAGGCAGGAGAAAAACAATCTCCAAGATGCCAATACCCAGCTGAGCGTGGAACTAAAGGATGTTCGCGCCCAGCTGTCGGACTCCATGAAGGAGAATAAGCGGCTTCGACGCGGCAATTTCAGTAAGTTCTTGAGCGAACTTTAAAAAGAGTTCGGCGAAGAAGCCAGCTAACAGAGTTATGTCTGTAGGTATGGTGACGGGTCGTCCCGCGGATGAGATGCCTGGGTCTGCGGGTGATCTTCTACCAGAGCTCTCACAACTGCACGAACAAGTTCGGCAGGTGATGCAAGGTATTGCCCCGGCCTTGTGGCCATCCGTCTCCCTGCCCGAAGGCCTTGGAGAGCTTGTGGAGAAGCTAAAGGGAGCGCGGCGGTGCTTCCGATTATGGAAGGTATCGGCCTGCCGTCAAGGTGCCAGGGAAGCCTGCTCCATGGTGAAGACGCGGTATACCAAGGCTGACCCAAACCACATGGCCAAGGTCGGACCTATGGGGCCCAATGGGAAAGAAATCCCTGTCGGTTTGGTGTATCACCAAGTAGAGTTAGCCGCAAAGTATTCCCAACAAGATTGTAGGCTAGACAGCCTATTGGATGGTATAGAAGAAGAATTTAGTCAGTCTAAGTGACTGTGTAATTTAAATGACATGTAGAATGTCGCTAGCCGTATTGTAATTCATTTGTCATGGCGGACCTTTTTGCTTCGACCTCGGGACCCGATAGTCCTGAGTGTATCCGAATACCCGCTCAACTATGTAAAAACCGGGGTATGCGTGGAAACCAGGTGTAGGGGTCATAAGTGCTTGAACAGACAAGTACCCAACTAGTTATGTTATATTACATGGATAGTAAGAAACATCTTCCAGGGAGAATAGTTCCGTTAAGGGTTCCTTTCCCTAGGTACGCATGCCCTAATGTGCATGTCCGGACTGCGAGAGGAGACGCAGACAAAAACATCTGGGGGCGTGTATCAAAAATAAATAAAAGTCATCTTTTGTTCACCGACCGAATATTCCCTTAAGAACGCTAGCTTTCGGCTTCACCCAGTCTGAGGTACACATCCGGCTGACCCGGCAGTAGCAATCGCAGGATCTGAATCGGAGGAAAGAGTATTTACCTCTACAGCTTCGGCTTGGCTGGTCTCAGCGTCATCATGACAATAATCATCATCAATAAGGCGAACGAAAAATGAACCAAGTGAGTCAAGTTCTACCTCTAGTTCCAGGTTACCCACATCATCGTCGGCTGGTGGATCGGAGGATGCAGTGGTCCTCTTCTTGTTGGCAGGTTTCTGCACAACTTTGGTTTTTTGACGGGTTGGCTTCACCGGTTTGTCTTGCGGGGGTTTCTTGTTCCAGAACGGATCATCGCCCTGGTAAGAAAATAATCACACTTTCAGAGAATATTGGGACAGAAGCAATTTCAGATCAACAGTTTATATGATTCTTAGAGCTGGCGGTTTGTTGGTGGTGCGGAAAGGGAGTAGTCCAGTTTGAGCACAGACAGCATCCAGTCTGTTCAACATCTTTTTTACAGCTTCAGTGACTTCGTCATCTGTAAGCTGAATGTCAATGTGCCGCTGAGCATCCTTCAAATTCCCTGTATACTTACACATCAAACCGGGGCGCCGGCTTAAGGGCAAAATGCTCCAGTTTATCCAGCAGCGTGCAAGATCAACTCCTGTCAAACCATTTGCTATAAAGGCCCTAAGCTTTGACAGTTGAGGAGCATATTTGGCCCTTTCTTTGGCGGTCAGCCTTTGAGGAAGAGGATGTGTGTTGCTCAGACGTTTAGGACGGTAACCCGACAGGGGTTTTTTGTTAGCTGGAGACGTGTCCTTGCAATAAAACCAGGTTTGGTTCCACTCTTTGGGGTGACTGTGGAGACTGGGATGAGGAAAGGTGACTTCTTTTTTTTTTTGAACCGCCATTCCACCCAATTCTGTGTTGGGTCCATCTTTGAATTCCGTGCGACGGTTTAGGTGAAAGAAATCCCTGAATAGTTCTACTGTGGGTTCCTCTTGAAGGTAAACCTCACAAAAAACTTGGAAGTGGCAGATTTAGGTCACCGAGTTAGGACCGATGTCTTGTGGGCATAGTTGAAAGCTGGCTAGTACATCTCGGAAATTTTTTGAACCGGGAGGGTTGAAACCCCGGCCTAAGTGATAAGCAAATACAATAACCTCTTCGTCCTTGGGTGCAGGAGGACATTCCGGGCCATGGACCCTCCAGTGAATGACATCTTTCTTGGTTAAAGCGCCCATTTTGACAAGGTTGTCTAATTGTTCTTCAGTCACTCGAGAAGGGACCCAATTGCATTCATACACTTGCTTGGCCATGGCAATGAATGATCTACAACATGATAATTATCGGTTTAAGATTTACAATGGATGACTATGCGGCGGTATAAGGATATAAGCATGTTGTCAAACCGGAGTTGGTTAATCATAAACCGGAATTTACTAAACAAAGGCTATAAGTTGAAATACATTGGCGGTTCAACAAGGGGACTAATGGTATATACCTGGTCGTCGTTTTTTATAAAGGTAAACCGCCTAGTCTGACATTGAAGATGCAAGTCTACAAATGTGTAAGTGAAGGAAAACAGGTTTCACAAGTTGGCATTATAATTTTGAATCTGCTGTATATCAGAAAAGGAAAATATATTCAGACCTAAGAAGTAGTACCGAAACAGTGGATGAAGGTTCAGATGGGATCTTCTATTTAATGAGGTGCATTAGATGGAAAAGAAGGGCTACGGCTATCATTTAACGGGGTGAATATCAAGGTCTGGATCAAAACCCTATTATGCAAGCAATGAACACTGACGAACACCGAAGAACACCGAAACCCTAGAACAGATCTATGGTGGAAGAACAGAGAACATACCAGTGCGGATGAGAGAACAGAGAAGCACCGCAGCTCTCTAGTGCGTTCAGGGTGATGCAGCGGCCAGAGTTGAAGCAGAGGTGACGGTCGACGGTGGCGGCGGAGCTCTAGAGGTTGAGCAGCGCGAGGAAGACGATGACACGAAGAGGCACGAAGGGGAAAAGTGAAAATGACCCCTCGGCCCTATTTATAAAAGGCAAGGGATAAGTGTCAGGCGCAAAAATCGAGGAGCCAGAAATTTGGAAATAAGGCGGAGCTGTCGCCTCGATTGTCGGAGGCCCATTAATGAAGATGGGTTATACACAGTTTTTAATAACAGATGATGTCACAGTGGTTTACCACGGTCCGGGAAGATGACGTCACAGCAGTTTACAAAATTGTGAGAAGATGTTGAAGTTGAAGTTTTATTAAGTGCTGAGGATTGACATGAACCTGTTCAAATCAATCTGGGGCCTAATGTTGGGGATATTACTACTGGGCGTAAACCGGCCAGGAGAGGCCGGGTTAACTTCATCAGTAGTTATCATACCTGAAGCCCATGAAGACAGACGAAGACGCTTCAAGAAGGCCTAGGGCCCAAAGCCGGTTTAAGGCCTGTAGACATAAATCGGTATTGACAATGTAACTTGTACTATAAGGTAGAAAGAGCAGACACCGAGTCGGACACGTTTATGAGCCGGCATCGGGACTCTGTAAACCGACGGGCGTCAACCCATGTATATAAGTGGACGACCCGACGGTGGTTCAGGACAACAGACAACAACTCGAGACTCAGGCAAAGCGTATTCGCTCCCTGGTCATCGAAACCCCATCAATTCCATCACAACTAGACGTAGGCTTTTACCTTCATCGTAAGGGGCCGAACTAGTATAAAACTCTCTTGCGTCCCTTGTCCGCTTTAACCCCTTTAAGCTAACCTGTAGCGATGGCTCCACGACTAAGTCCTTTCATGAGGACATCTGCCGTGACAAAACCACGATAGTTTGTGTCCTCCATAATACTTCATCATGCACAATACATCGAATGGTTCTCTAATAATTTGTCGTCACCTTGAGCCACCGGACTATATGTTTGAATGATGCTGCCAGTGTCGGCAATTAAGAAGGGTAAGAAGAAAGATAAAAAGAGAGATGGCTGCTTTACTTGTGGTTCGGAGGAACACTGGGCAAACAAGTGCCCAAACAAGTACCAAGAAGCCAGGACAGGACTCCAAGTCTATCAATGTCACTCTAAGAAACAATGATGGGGCATCTGGGTATGGTAATCTGTTTATCATACTTTCAGTTTGTTAGTCCACCGATTGGTGGGTTGAAACTGGGGCCAATATTCATGTGTGTGCTGATGTGTCTTTGTTTTCTGGCAGCATATAAATACGAAATCCACAGGGATGCTCAGCTTGATTTTAGTGGAACTGCACAAAATGTTCAGATGGTTCGTGTCCTCCATAATAATACTTCATCATGCACAACACATCGAATGGTTCTCTGATCATTCGCCGTCACCTTGAGCCACCGGACTATCAGATGACAAACTGATGACAAACCCTGCCCGTTCCACAATCATAGGCATTACATATTTTGAATGGGAAAAGCTTGTCAAAGTTGACATTAGTTTAATATATGGGAATTGGAAAACCTTGTCAATTTTTGCTCATTGATGTTAGCCAGAAGACATGCATTTGATATTTTTGAGTGGGACGCCCTTTGCTGTGAGCAATGTCGATCGTTTTTTCCTATTCCTGTCTTCAGTTAAGAAGTAAATATTTACTCTGCTGAGATGCATAGTCACATGAATGTTGACTTATGTAAGATATTTTAAGAGTTTGTTCTGAATAGTGTCTATGTAATGCCTGGCCTTGTGTTTGATTGCAAAGTTGAGCTTGGAATGTTGTGGCATGCGGCATCACGAGCTGTTCACCGTGCCTCCTGAGAATAATGCTTCGTATTGTTTTGCATGTCGATCTAATGCCAGTGATTTGCTTGTTAGGAACATCATCCTCTTCTGTTGTTTCCGTGCTTAAGAAGTTCATCGTCCTATGTTTCATTCATAACCTATACGACAAGTCGGGTAGGTTAGACGTGAAACCATATGTCGGTGTACTAAAGTAGGGGTACCTTAGTACCCCGAACTTGTGCACGGGCAGTCGTAGCACCCCGCGGCAAGGCTTGCCAGGTGATCGCCAAAACTCTCCATGGTCCCTTTTTGGGCCATCCAAGAACAAAGTATTTGAGCCAAGGCCCCGGCAGGAGGAGCTTGCTGGGAAGGCCACCCGAAGAGAGCAAGGCCCCGGCAAGAGGAGCTTGCCGGGACGGCCGCTCGAAGCACAAGGCCCCGGCAAGAGGAGCTTGCCAGGAAGGCCGACCAGGGCACGACAAGAGACTTGCTGCGATGTGCCACGCGTCCCGGCAAGGACCGGTGAGCGACAAGCTCCCGGGCGCGACAAGGCATCAACCACGGCAAGACGCTTGCCGCGGCAAGCCACCACCCCGCGCCTGCGTTCCAGCTCATCCACCCACGTGTCGCTCTGGGGCCATTCCAGGCGTATGTGGCGAGAGGCTGCGCAGCCAGGGGCATGCGGTGGCGAAGCAACGCTGACAGGATAGCCGTCGTGGCAAATGGTGGCGCCCCTGACGGTCCCTTTTCTGCACTGTTTGGGCGACCCAGACGGGCATTTAATGCCCTTGTCCCCTGCCGTCAGAGTTAGGTATGATAGCACTGTGCAAACAGCTGTACCCAACACAGCGTTTTCCAGTTTTACCCCCGCCTACGTTGCCACCTGTGGGTAACCCCTTGCACATATAAAAGGAGGCCCCATGCGCAACGTAGAGGGGAGGGGAGGGAGAAGGCCACTCGCGCTCAGTCCGATTAGTTGCCTGAGTATACTGTAGCACTCAGCGCTCCCGAGCAAGAATATTATACAAACCACAAAGCAGCAGTAGGGTTTTTACGCATCCGTGCGGCCCGAAGCTGGGTAAACCCCTTGTGTGCATCGCCTCGATCCGCTCTTCGCGCGACCTCCACCCCCCGCCGAACCAGAAAGGGGCTCGGTCCCCATAGGTGTTCATGGAGGCAGATTTCCCCCGACATCTTTGGCGCGCCAGGTAGGGGCTCGGTCCCCATAGGTGTTCGTGGAGGCAGATTTCCCCCGACATCTTTGGCGCGCCAGGTAGGGGGCGTCGAGGTTGTGTGAACCTGATCCGGCGTCTTCACAGGCTAGATCTCCATCATCTTCATCGACATGCCACCGAAGAAGAAGGTTCCGGAGGTGGCTGGTCCGTCCGCGTCGAACCCACCGCCCCTGGAGCAAACGGGTGGTGGGGACGGCACCGGTGGCGGAACGGACGTCGCCGAGCCAGCTCCTGGTGCCACGGCGTCTGGACATGCACCGCGCCCCTCTCAGGAGGCACGGGACCAGCATCGTCTTGGCACTCACGGTACCATACGCTCGCTGGACCCAGATCGAGCTGGCGGATCCCAGGGTGCTCAAGGCCAGCATACACACCAACGTGCTGGCGTGAGCGTGGCGCGACTGCCTGGACCGGGTGCTGCTCCTTCTAACATAGTTAGAAGTTCGAGCACATCCCGCTCCACGCGCCGTTCGCCACCGCTGCCCGCCACTCCAGCAGAAGCTCTAGCACGAGCTCAACTGCTCCTAGATTACCCTCCAACGGCGGACAAGCTCGACGACTGGAGGGCCACGATACAGAGTCTCATCGGCTTCGCTAACGGCGACACCCCGCGGCAGCACAGTGCGTCGCAGCCGCGGCAGGTCGGCCAGGCGAGAACCGATGGCGCCAAGACCGGTGGGGGTGCGACCACCGTGCATTCCCCGCCCCAAAGGCCAAGATCGCCGACTCGCCGGAACCATCACGACAACGACTCCACCGCGTCGTCAAATCCGCGAACTCGCCGCGATCAACGCCAAGTTCTTCACGAACGAAAGCAAGAGGACGCTCGTACTCACATCGAGCGTCGAAGAGAAGCGCGGCGTCAATCAGACCAGCGCGCTGAGCCCTCTATCGACATGCATGCGCCGGGGGGACCAGGCGACCTGCCGTACGCGGTAGGCTGCCCTGCGTTCACCCGTGAGCTGCGGCAAGTCCAGTGGCCCAGCACGAAGAATTTCAAGCTAGACGTACCAGAGAAGTACGACGGCAAGTCGCATCCGTCGGAGTTCCTCAGCATCTACACCATTGCGGTGCAGGCTGCTGGGGGCGAGACGACAAGATCCTTGCCAACTACTTCCCGCTGGTACTCAAATCCAACGTCAGATCCTGGCTCATGCACTTGCCGGACAACTCCATAACCTCCTGGACAGACTTGTGCCATCAGTTTGTCGGCGCCTTTACAGGCGGCCACAAACCCCATGGCCAAGCGAGCGACCTTCATCTGCTCGTCCAGAAGGAAGGGGAACCCTTGCGCAAGTTCATCCAGAGAATCAGCCGCGTACACTACAACATCCCAGACGTCCACCCTGCCGCGGTCATCAGCGCGTTCCATCAGAACGTGCACAACCGCAGGATGCGGGAGGAGATGGCGATGTGCAAGATCAAAGACGTCAGCGAGCTATATGCCCTGGCCAACAAGTGTGCACGTGCTGAGGAAGGGAGGAAACTCCCCGGAGAGAACACTGGAGCAGGAGAATCTGACAGTGAGGATACCGCCCCGGAAAGGAAGAACCGGCGGCGGAGCAACAGGAAGAAGAAGAGCCAAGAAGTACTGGTTGTTGAGCAGTCCGGCGATGAAGGCGCCGCCAAGAAGGCCCAGGCTGGTAGCTCCGGCAAGGAGGTTGCCGGATGCACCAACTGCCAGGCTGTGGCGGTCGCCGACAAGCGGGACGGCACCAACAAACAGTACTGCAAGATCCACCGCACCAAGGGCCATGACCTCCAGAGCTGCAAGCAGGTCGAGCGGCTCGTCGAGTTGCAAAAGGCCGAGTACGAGCGACGCGACAAGGAGAGAGCCCGGGGAGGTGGCGGAGGATCCGACACGAAGCGCCCCGGCCAGGGAGGACTGTAACGCCCCGGATCTGATGCGCCAGGTGTCCGTCAGTTATTCGTCGTCATTGCCATGTCATGTGCTTGCGTGTTGCACTTTGCCATGTCATCATCTGCATTTCATATCATGTGATCATGTGCATCGCATTCGCATACGTGTTCGTCTTATGCATCCGAGCATCTTCCCCGTTGTCCGTTTTGCAATCCGGCGCTCCTATGTTCCCCGGAGTCCCCTTTTGCCTTTTTCCGTGAGCGGGTATTAAACGGTCTCGGAATGGAACAAGGTTTGTCAAGCGGCCTTGGTATAGCACTGGTAGACCGCCTGTCAAGTTTCGTGCCATTTGGAGTCCGTTTGATACTCCAACGGTTAACCGGGTAACCACAAAAGCCTCTTTCGTGTTGCAGCCCAACACCCCTTCAAAGTGGCCCAAAACCCATCTATGTCATCTCCATGTTATCGGTCGTTCGATCACGATCGCGTGGCCGAAAACCGCACTCCATTTGGAGCTTCCTAGCTCCCTCTACCTATAAATATGTGCCTCTCCCCCGAAATTCTCGCAGTCCTACCCTAGCTTCTTCCTCCTCCGCGCCGCCGGACACATCCTCGCCGCGCCGGATATGTCCGCTGCTCCCCTCCACGTCGCGCAGACCAATGGGGGCGTGCCACGTCATCGCCGCCGCCTCCCTCCTCCACTCAGGCGTCGCCACCTGTCCTCACCGCCGCCTCTCACCGCGTGGCCCGGGGAAGCCCATCGCGGACCCGCCCGGGCGCGAGCCGCCGCCACCGCAGGCCCGCGCGAGCCCGCGCCCTGCCGCCGTCTGCCCGCGCCTCGCCGGCCGCCGCCTCCTCGCCGGCATGCCCCGCGCCGCCCGCTCGCCGGCCCCGCCGCCACCTCCTCTCGCCGCGCCGCCCGCGCCTCGCCCTACGCCTCCGCCCGGGTCCGCGCGCACGCCTCCTCGACCGGCCTCCTCCGCCGCGCCCTCCGATGCCTCGCCGCCCTTGCGCCGCACCGCCGCCGGCGCGCGCCGCCGCAGTCCGCCCGCGTGCGCCGCCCCGCGCCTCCCCGCCGGCCCCGCGCGCAGCTCCTCCGCGCCGCCCGCGGCCCCCCTCCGTCCCTGACCTCTCCGGCCGCCTCCTCGCGCCGTCCGGCCTCCTCCACGGCAACTCCGGCGAGTTCCTCCGGCGACCTCGGATCTCAGATCCAAAAACTGAGGGTTGACTTTCTTCTCCCCCGAAATCCTCTAAGTCCTTTTTCTGCATATTTTTGTGCCATGTTCAACGCATCATAACTCTCTGCATACTGCTCCGTTTCGTCCGTGTAATATATCAAATTGTTAGACTCGATGAGTACATCATTCCATCTCATTGTACCGTTTTCATTTGAGCTCATATTGATGCCCGAAATGCTGTTAGAACAGGGCTATGTGATGTTAGTTTCAGATCTGTTTCAGTACATGCACTTTTGTCATTTTTGCCATAATTGATGTGTGCATCCTATAGACTTCAGTCCTACATGTGTTTTGTAATATGCCATGCTATATTTCCAGAGGTTTATGCCATGTATTTTTGTGATCTATGTGGTGACTAGCACAAGCATGCAAACTAGGGTACTTATTGTTGCTGATTTCAGAGACTTGGTAATTTTACTAAGTTATTCCTGCTGTTATTTTTATGCGTGTGTTCATGTTGTTTCGGAGAGATCTACGCCTCTTTTGAGCATGACCATTAAGGGTGTTTTGAGCATATGGATTTGATCTATCCATCCATGCATTTGTTTGTAATTATGGAGTGCCATAGCTTGAGTCAATCGAGCTCTACTTTTGCTATAAAATGTTACTGGCAGATTGTTTTCATGTTATTCAATTTTGCCAAGCTTGTTGTAGTTGATCCTTGCTTGCTATGATGTTATTCTTGCCATGTCTAACTTCTATGCCATTTATTCTTGATGTATGTATGCTTAGTTTATCATGCAATGCTCTGTAGTGAGCGCATCGAGCTCACGAACATGCCTACTTGTTATCTGTTTTTGACATGTCCAGTTTTCTGCTAAGTCTGAAATCTGTAACGAAACTTGCTTAATTGACATGGGTGCTATTGTATTTTCTGTTCCTTTTTGGCCCATGGTCAATAAGGGACTTTTGTTCAATGCTTTGAGTAGAGTCATGCCACGCCATATTTTGCTATGTCCTGTTCCTGTAGCATGTTGTTTCCTTGCTCTAAACATGTCAACCTGTTGTTAATTTCTGGCATGATAGTATTTTCACCAAGTCTGTGAAACTGTTATCTTTTCCACTTTTGCCATGCTTGTTTGAACCTGTTTTGGTGTGATTTAGCCATAGCCCAGTGTTCATCTTTTGTCAAGCATCTTGAGTAGATCACTGCCATATGCTTTGTTGATACGTTTGGGTGCAGTAGGTTAATTTCTTGTTGCTTGCTAAGTAGCATCATGCTTTTATTGGCAGGATCTTGTCATTCTTGTTTTGCTTGTCATTTGCAAACCGTGCATCCGATTCCGGTGATCTTTATATCGATTTCAACCGAAATCACCTCACCTTTCCAGTGGCATACTTGGTTGGCCAAGATTATGCCTGGTTCATCTTTTTCCTTCCGAAGCATGCATATGCATTGCATACCACATCTCGCATATCATGCCATGTTTATGTGGTGGTTGTTTACTTTGTTGTTTGCTTCTTTCCGGTGTTGCTTCTTCGGGTTAGTTCCGATAACGTTGCGACTGTGAGGATTCATTCGTCTACGTCTGTTTGTCTTCTTCATGGACTCGTTCTTTTTCCTTGCGGGATCTCAGGCAAGATGACCATACCCTCGAAATCACTTCTATCTTTGCTTGCTAGTTGCTCGCTCTTTTGCTATGCCTATGCTACGATACCTACCACTTGCTTATCATGCCTCCCATATTGTTAAACCAAGCCTTTAACCCACCTTGTCCTAGCAAACCGTTGTTTGGCTATGTTACCGCTTTGCTCAGCCCCTCTTATAGCGTTGTTAGTTGCAGGTGAAGATGAAGTTTGTTCCTTGTTGGAACATGGAGATGTTGTTCCTTGTTGGAACATGTTTACTTGTTGGGGATATAACAATATATCTTATTTAATTAACGCATCTATATACTTGGTAAAGGGTGGAAGGCTCGGCCTTATGCCTGGTGTTTTGTTCCACTCTTTCCGCCCTAGTTTCCGTCATATCGGTGTTATGTTCCCGGATTTTGCGTCCCTAAAGCGGTCGGGTGATTCAATCCCTTATTCTGGAGGTTCATCAAAATTCTTGATGTCATTTGTTCATCTTTCTTTCCAGAGCTCCAAGTTTTCTGTATTATCTCGTCGAGGAGATCCATCTAATCAATGGAAGGCTTCAACCTTATTCTTTTGTTGTTTAATTTTCACCAACTCCATTCTATCCTTGTTCTAAGGATGCCTTCAAATTCATTGCTGGTACAAGTTATCATTTTCTTCTATTTTCATTCTTCCTAACGATTTAGCTTCTATTCGTTCGTTCCGGAAGCATTGTGATATTGCTCTTTTCACTCATCATCTCGTTTTGCCACGTCATCTTGATGTATGTATGCTTAGTTTATCATGCAATGCTCTGTAGTGAGCGCATCAAGCTCACGAACATGCATACTTGTTATCCGTTTTTGACATGTCCAGTTTTCTGCCAAGTCTGAAATCTGTAAAGAAACTTGCTTAATTGACATGGGTGCTATTGTATTTTATGTTCCTTTTTGGCCCATGGTCAGTAAGGGTCTTTTGTTCAATGCTTTGAGTAGAGTCATGCCGTGCTATATTTTGCTATGTCCTGTTCTTGTAGCATGTTGTTTCCTTGCTCTAAACATGTCAACCTGTTGTTAATTTCTGGCATGATAGTATTTTCACCAAGTCTGTGAAACTGTTATCTTTTGCACTTTTGCCATGCTTGTTTGAACCAGTTGTGGTGTGATTTAGCCGTAGCTCAGTGTTAATCTTTTGTCAAGCATCTTGAGTAGATCACTGCCATATGCTTTGTTGATACGTTTGGGTGCAGTAGCTTAATTTCTTGTTGCTTGCTAAGTAGCATCATGCTTTTATTGGCAGGATCTTGTCATTCTTGTTTTGCTTGTCATTTGCAAACCGTGCATCCGATTCCGGTGATCTTTATATCGATTTCAACCGAAATCACCTCACCTTTCCTGTGGCATACTTGGTTGGCCAAGATTATGCCTGGTTCATCTTTTTCCTTCCGAAGCATGCATATGCATTGCATACCACATCTCGCGTATCATGCCATGTTTATGTGGTGGTTGTTTACTTTGTTGTTTGCTTCTTTCCGGTGTTGCTTCTTCGGGTTAGTTCCAATAACGTTGCGACTGTGAGGATCCGTTCGTCTACGTCCATTTGTCTTCTTCATGGATTCGTTCTTCTTCCTTGCGGGATCTCAGGCAAGATGACCATACCCTCGAAATCACTTCTATCTTTGCTTGCTAGTTGCTCGCTCTTTTGCTATGCCTATGCTACGATACCTACCACTTGCTTATCATGCCTCCCATATTGTTAAACCAAGCCTTTAACCCACCTTGTCCTAGCAAACCGTTGTTTGGCTATGTTACCGCTTTGCTCAGCCCCTCTTATAGCGTTGTTAGTTGCAGGTGAAGATGAAGTTTGTTCCTTGTTGGAACATGGAGATGTTGTTCCTTGTTGGAACATGTTTACTTGTTGGGGATATCACAATATATCTTATTTAATTAACGCATCTATATACTTGGTAAAGGGTGGAAGACTCGGCCTTATGCCTGGTGTTTTGTTCCACTCTTGCCGCCCTAGTTTCTGTCATATCGGTGTTATGTTCCCGGATTTTGCGTCCCTAACGCGGTCGGACGATTCAATCCCTTATTCCCGAGGTTCATCAAAATTCTTGATGTCATTTGTTCATCTTTCTTACCAGAGCTCCAAGTTTTCTGTATTATCTCGTCGAGGAGATCCATATAATCAATGGAAGGCTTCAACCTTATTCTTTTGTTGTTTAATTTTCACCAACTCCATTCTATCCTTGTTCTAAGGACGCCTTCAAATTCATTGCTGGTACAAGTTATCATTTTCTTCTATTTTCATTCTTCCTAACAATTTAGCTTCTATTCGTTCGTTCCGGAAGCATTGTGATATTGCTCTTTTCACTCATCATCTCGTTTTGCCAAGATCATGTTCTTTTCCTTGCTAATCCATTTAACCAGAGTATTGCGCTCTCATTCAAGTTCTTTCATCTTATCAAGTTTTGCCCCCCTTCTCAACCGGAGTGCTGGCTGAAATCTTTCTTACCCCTTGTGCCATTCTTTCAATAGTTCCGGAGGCAGAGTGTTGTTGATCTCATCAAGTATCCTCTCATCTTCTCAAGATCATGATCAAATCCCTTCCATTTTCAGTCGGAGTGCTGCCCAAATCATGTCATTCTTATTCCTTCTCTATCTTATTTAACCGGAGTGGTTTCAATATCTACCTTGTCACTTAACCTCTTGGTTCTCGTCATATCCCATGTTCCTCTTTTCTAACGGAGTGTTTTCAACTTTGTTCATCTTCGTTGTTTTCGTTCTTTCATTTTGTTCAACCTCTCAAGGTTCTTTGGTTTCACTCTTTTGTCAAAGAAGCAACTTAGCTTTACCTCTTCTCTTTCTCTTCCGTTTTCCCCTCCGGTGCCATCCTAGATCTCGGGACGAGATCCTCTCGTAGTGGTGGAGTGTTGTAACGCCCCGGATCTGATGCGCCAGGTGTGCATCAGTTATTCGTCGTCGTTGCCATGTCATGTGCTTGCGTGTTGCACTTTGCCATGTCATCATCTGCATTTCATATCATGTCATCATGTGCATCGCATTCGCATACGTGTTCGTCTTATGCATCTGAGCATCTTCCCCGTTGTCCGTTTTGCAATCCGGCGCTCCTATGTTCCCCGGCGTCCCCTTTTGCCTTTTTCCGTGAGCGGATATTAAACGGTCTCGGAATGGACCAAGGTTTGTCAAGCGGCCTTGGTATAGCACTGGTAGACCGCCTGTCAAGTTTCGTGCCATTTGGAGTCCGTTTGATACTCCAACGGTTAACCGGGTAACCGCAAAAGCCTCTTTCGTGTTGCTGCACAACACCCCTTCAAAGTGGCCCAAAACCCATCTAAGTCATCTCCATTTTATCGGTCGTTCGATCACGATCGCCTGGCCGAAAACCGCACTCCATTTGGAGCTTCCTAGCTCCCTCTACCTATAAATATGTACCTCTCCCCCGAAATTCTCGCAGTCCTACCCTAGCTTCTTCCTCCTCCGCGCCGCCGGACACATCCTCGCCGCGCCGGACATGCCCGCTGGTCCCCTCCACGTCACGCAGACCAATGGGGGCGTGCCACGTCATCACCGCCGCCTCCCTCCTCCACTCAGGCGCCGCAACCTGTCCTCACCGCCGCCTCTCACCGCGCGGCGCGAGGAAGCCCATCGCGGACCCGCCCGGGCCCGAGCCGCCGCCACCGCAGGCCTGCGCGTGCCCGCGCCCCTCCGCCGTCTGCCCGCGCCTCGCCGGCCGCCGCCTCCTCGCCGGCGTGCCCCGCGCCGCCCGCTCACCGGCCCCGCCGCCACCTCCTCTCGCCGCGCCGCCCGCGCCTCGCCCTCCGCCTCCGCCCGGGTCCGCGCGCCCGCGTCCGCGACCAGCCTCCACCGCCGCCCCCTCCGACGCCTCGCCGCCCTTGCGCCGCACCGCCGCCGGCGCGCGCCGCCGCGGTCCGCCCGCGTGCGCCGCCCCGCGCCTCCCCGCCGGCTCCGCGCGCCGCTCCTCCGCGCCGCCCGCGGCCCCCCTCCGTCCCTGACCTCTCCGGCCGCCTCCTTGCGCCGTCCGGCCTCCTCCACGGCAACTCCGGCGAGTTCCTCCGGCGATCTCGGATCTCAGATCCAAAAACCGAGGGTTGACTTTCTTCTCCCCCGAAATCCTCTAAGTCCTTTTTCTGCATATTTTTGTGCCATGTTCAATGCATCATAGCTATCTGCATACTGCTCCGTTTCGTGCGTGTAATATATCCTATTGTTCGCCTCGATGAGTACATCATTTCATCTCATTGGGTCATTTTCATTTGAGCTCATATTGATGACCGAAATGCTGTTAGAAGAGGGCTATGTGATGTTAGTTTCAGATCTGTTTCAGTACATGCACTTTTGTCATTTTTGCCATGATTGATGTGTGCATCCTATAAACTTGAGTCCTTCATGTGTTTTGTAATATGCCATGCTATCTTTCCATAGGTTTATACCATGTATTTTTGTGATCTATTTGGTGACTAGCACAAGCATGCAAACTAGGGTACTTATTGTTGCTGATTTCAGAGACTTAGTAATTTTACTAAGTTATTCCTGCTGTTATTTTTATGCCGTGTGTTGATGTTGTTTCGGGGAGATCTATGCCTCTTTTGAGCATGACCATTAAGGGTGTTTTGAGCATATGGATTTGCTCTATCCATACATGCCTTTGTTTGTAATTATGGACTGCCATAGCTTGAGTCAATCGAGCTCTACTTTTGCTATAAAATGTTACTGACAGAATGTTTTCATGTTATTCAATTTTGCCAAGCTTGTTGTAGTTGATCCTTGCATGCTATGATGTTATTCTTGCCATGTCTAACTTCTATGCCATGTCTTCTTGATGTATGAATTCTTAGTTTATCATGTAATGCTATGTAGTGAGCGCATCGAGCTCACGAACATGTCTACTTGTTATCTGTTTTTGACATGTCCAGTTTTCTGCTAAGTCTGAAATCTGTAACGAAACTTGCTTAATTGACATGGGTGCTATTGTATTTTCTGTTCCTTTTCGGCCCATGGTCAGTAAGGGACTTTTGTTCAATGCTTTGAGTAGAGTCATGCCGTGCCATATTTTGCTATGTCCTGTTCCTGTAGCATGTTGTTTCCTTGCTCTAAACCTGGCAACCTGTTGTTAATTTCTGGCATGATAGTATTTTCACCAAGTCTGTGAAACTGTTATCTTTTGCACTTTTGCCATGCTTGTTTGAACCTGTTGTGTTGTGATTTAGCCGTAGCTCAGTGTTAATGTTTTGTCAAGCAGCTTGAGTAGATCACTTCCATATGCTTTGTTCATACGTTTGGGTGCAGTAGCTTAATTTCTTGTTGCTTGCTAAGTAGCATCATGCTTTTATTGGCAGGATCTTATCATTCTTGTTTTGCTTGTCATTTGCAAACCGTGCATCCGATTCCGGTGATCTTTATATCGATTTCAACCGAAATCACCTCACCTTTCCAGTGGCATACTTGGTTGGCCAAGATTATGCCTGGTTCATCTTTTTCCTTCCGAAGCATGCATATGCATTGCATACCACATCTCGCGTATCATGCCATGTTTATGTGGTGGTTGTTTACTTTGTTGTTTGCTTCTTTCCGGTGTTGCTTCTTCGGGTTAGTTCCAATAACGTTGCGACTGTGAGGATCCGTTCGTCTACGTCCGTTTGTCTTCTTCATGGATTCGTTCTTCTTCCTTGCGGGATCTCAGGCAAGATGACCATACCCTCGAAATCACTTCTATCTTTGCTTGCTAGTTGCTCGCTCTTTTGCTATGCCTATGCTACGATACCTACCACTTGCTTATCATGCCTCCCATATTGTTAAACCAAGCCTTTAACCCACCTTGTCCTAGCAAACCGTTGTTTGGCTATGTTACCGCTTTGCTCAGCCCCTCTTATAGCGTTCTTAGTTGCAGGTGAAGATGAAGTTTGTTCCTTGTTGGAACATGGAGATGTTGTTCCTTGTTGGAACATGTTTACTTGTTGGGGATATCACAATATATCTTATTTAATTAACGCATCTACATACTTGGTAAAGGGTGGAAGGCTCGGCCTTATGCCTGGTGTTTTGTTCCACTCTTGCCGCCCTAGTTTCCGTCATATCGGTGTTATGTTCCCGGATTTTGCGTCCCTAACGCGGTCGGGTGATTCAATCCCTTATTCCGGAGGTTCATCAAAATTCTTGATGTCATTTGTTCATCTTTCTTGCCAGAGCTCCAAGTTTTCTGTATTATCTCGTCGAGGAGATCCATCTAATCAATGGAAGGCTTCAACCTTATTCTTTTGTTGTTTAATTTTCACAAACTCCATTCTATCCTTGTTCTAAGAATGCCTTCAAATTCATTGCTGGTACAAGTTATCATTTTCTTCTATTTTCATTCTTCCTAACGATTTAGCTTCTATTCGTTCGTTCCGGAAGCATTGTGATATTGCTCTTTTCACTCATCATCTCGTTTTGCCAAGATCATGTTCTTTTCCTTGCTAATCCATTTAACCAGAGTATTGCGCTCTCATTCAAGTTCTTTCATCTTATCAAGTTTTGCCCCCCTTCTCAACCGGAGTGCTGGCTGAAATCTTTCTTACCCCTTGTGCCATTCTTTCAATAGTTCCAGAGGTAGAGTGTTGTTGATCTCATCAAGTATCCTCTCATCTTGTCAAGATCATGATCAAATCCCTTCCATTTTCAGTCGGAGTGCTGCCCAAATCATGTCATTCTTATTCCTTCTCTACCTACCTTGTCACTTAACCTCTTGGTTCTCGTCATATCCCATGTTCCTCTTTTCTAACGGAGTGTTTTCAACTTTGTTCATCTTCGTTGTTTTCGTTCTTTCATTTTTTTCAACCTCTCAAGGTTCTTTGGTTTCACTCTTTTGTCAAATAAGCAACTTAGCTGTACCTCTTCTCTTTCTCTTCCGTTTTCCCCTCCGGTGCCATCCTAGATCTCGGGACGAGATCCTCTCGTAGTGGTGGAGTGTTGTAACGCCCCGGATCTGATGCGCCAAGTGTCCGTCAGTTATTCGTCGTCGTTGCCATGTCATGTGCTTGCGTGTTGCACTTTGCCATGTCATCGTCTGCATTTCATATCATGTCATCATGTGCATCGCATTCGCATACGTGTTCGTCTTATGCATCCGAGCATCTTCCCCGTTGTCCGTTTTGCAATCCGGCGCTCCTATGTTCCCCGACGTCCCCTTTTGCCTTTTTCCGTGAGCGGGTATTAAACGGTCTCGGAATGGACCAAGGTTTGTCAAGCGGCCTTGGTATAGCACCGGTAGACCGCCTGTCAAGTTTCGTGCCATTTGGAGTCCGTTTGATACTCCAACGGTTAGCCGGGTAACCGCAAAAGCCTCTTTCGTGTTGCAGCCCAACACCCCTTCAAAGTGGCCCAAAACCCATCTAAGTCATCTCCATGTTATCGGTCGTTCGATCACGATCGCGTGGCCGAAAACCGTACTCCATTTGGAGCTTCCTAGCTCCCTCTACCTATAAATATGTGCCTCTCCCCCGAAATTCTCGCAGTCCTACCCTAGCTTCTTCCTCCTCCGCGCCGCCGGACACATCCTCTCCGCGCCGGTCATGTCCGCTGCTCCCCTCCACGTCGCGCAGACCAATGGGGGTGTGCCACGTCATCACCGCCGCCTCCCTCCTCCACTCAGGCGCCGCAACCTGTCCTCACCGCCGCCTCTCACCGAGCGGCCCGGGGAAGCCCATCGCGGACCCGCCCGGGCCCGAGCCGCCGCCACCGCAGGCCCGCGCGCGCCCGCGCCCTGCCACCGTCTGCCCGCGCCTCGCCGGCCGCCGCCTCCTCGCCGGCGTGCCCCGCGCCGCCCGCTCGCCGGCCCCGCCGCCACCTCCTCTCGCCGCACCGCCCGCGCCTCGCCCTCTGCCTCCGCCCGGGTCCGCGCGCCCGCCTCCGCGACCGGCCTCCTCCGACGCCCCCTCCGACGCCTCGCCGCCCTTGCGCCGCACCGCCGCCGGCGCGCGCCGCCGCAGTCCGCCCGCGTGCGCCGCCCCGCCCCTCCCCGCCGGCCCCGCGCGGAGCTCCTCCGCGCCGCCCGCGGCCCCCCTCCGTCCCTGACCTCTCCGGCCGCCTCCTCGCGCTGTCCGGCCTCCTCCACGGCAACTCCGGCGAGTTCCTCCGGCGACCTCGGATCTCAGATCCAAAAACTGAGGGTTGACTTTCTTCTCCCCCGAAATCCTCCAAGTCCTTTTTCTGCATATTTTCATGCCATGTTCAACGCATCATAACTCTCTGCATACTGCTCCGTTTCGTGAGTGTAATATATCAAATTGTTCGCCTCGATGATTACATTATTTCATCTCATTGCATCATTTTCATTTGAGCTCATATTGATGACAGAAATGCTGTTAGAAGAGGGCTATGTGATGTTAGTTTCAGATCTGTTTCAGTACATGCACTTTTGTCATTTTTGCCATGATTGATGTGTGCATCCTATAAACTTGAGTCCTTCATGTGTTTTGTAATATGCCATGCTATCTTTCCACAGGTTTATGCCATGTATTTTTATGATCTATGTGGTGACTAGCACAAGCATGCAAACTAGGGTACTTATTGTTGCTGATTTCAGAGACTTAGTAATTTTACTAAGTTATTCCTGCTGTTATTTTTATGCCGTGTGTTCATGTCGTTTCGGGGAGATCTATGCCTATTTTGAGCATGACCATTAAGGGTGTTTTGAGCATATGGATTTGCTCTATCCATCCATGCCTTTGTTTGTAATTATGGAGTGCCATAGCTTGAGTCAATCAAGCTCTACTTTTGCTATAAAATGTTACTGGCAGATTGTTTTCATGTTATTCAATTTTGCCAAGCTTGTTGTAGTTGATCCTTGCATGCTATGATGTTATTCTTGCCATGTCTAACTTCTATGCCATGTCTTCTTGATGTATGTATGCTTAGTTTATCATGCAATGCTTTGTAGTGAGTGCATCGAGCTCACGAACATGCCTACTTGTTATCTGTTTTTGACATGTCCAGTTTTCTGCTAAGTCTGAAATCTGTAACGAAGCTTGCTTAATTGACATGGGTGCTATTGTATTTTATGTTCCTTTTTGGCCCATGGTCATTAAGGGTCTTTTGTTCAATGATTTGAGTAGAGTCATGCCGTGCTATATTTTGCTATGTAATGTTCCTGTAGCATGTTGTTTCCTTGCTCTAAACATGTCATCCTGATGTTAATTTCAGGCATGATAGTATTTTCATCAAGTCTGTGAACCTGTTATCTTTTGCACTTTTGCCATGCTTGTTTGAACCTGTTGTGTTGTGATTTAGCCGTAGCTCAGTGTTAATGTTTTGTCAAGCATCTTGAGTAGATCACTGCCATATGCTTTGTTCATACGTTTGGGTGCAGTAGCTTAATTTCTTGTTGCTTGCTAAGTAGCATCATGCTTTTATTGGCAGGATCTTGTCATTCTTGTTTTGCTTGTCATTTGCAAACCGTGCATCCGATTCCGGTGATCTTTATATCGATTTCGACCGAAATCACCTCACATTTCCAGTGGCATACTTGGTTGGCCAAGATTATGCCTGGTTCATCTTTTTCCTTCCGAAGCATGCATATGCATTGCATACCACATCTCGCATATCATGCCATGTTTCTGTGGTGGTTGTTTACTTTGTTGTTTGCTTCTTTCCGGTGTTGCTTCTTCGGGTTAGTTCCGATAACGTTGCGACTGTGAGGATCCATTCTTCTACGTCCGTTTGTCTTCTTCATGGACTCGTTCTTCTTCCTTGCGGAATCTCAGGCAAAATGACCATACCCTCGAAATCACTTCTATCTTTGCTTGCTAGTTGCTCGCTCTTTTGCTATGCCTATGCTATGATACCTACCACTTGCTTATCATGCCTCCCATATTGTTAAACCAAGCCTTTAACCCACCTTGTCCTAGCAAACCGTTGTTTGGCTATGTTACCGCTTTGCTCAGCCCCTCTTATAGCGTTGTTAGTTGCAGGTGAAGATGAAGTTTGTTCCTTGTTGGAACATGGAGATGTTGTTCCTTGTTGGAACATGTTTACTTGTTGGGGATATCACAATATATCTTATTTAATTAACGCATCTACATACTTGGTAAAGGGTGGAAGGCTCGGCCTTATGCCTGGTGTTTTGTTCCACTCTTGCCGCCCTAGTTTCCGTCATATCGGTGTTATGTTCCCGGATTTTGCGTCCCTAACGCGGTCGGGTGATTCAATCCCTTATTCCGGAGGTTCATCAAAATTCTTGATGTCATTTGTTCATCTTTCTTACCAGAGCTCCAAGTTTTCTGTATTATCTCGTCGAGAAGATCCATCTAATCAATGGAAGGCTTCAACCTTATTCTTTTGTTGTTTAATTTTCACAAACTCCATTCTATCCTTGTTCTAAGAATGCCTTCAAATTCATTGCTGGTACAAGTTATCATTTTCTTCTATTTTCATTCTTCCTAACGATTTAGCTTCTATTCGTTCGTTCCGGAAGCATTGTGATATTGCTCTTTTCACTCATCATCTCGTTTTGCCAAGATCATGTTCTTTTCCTTGCTAATCCATTTAACCAGAGTATTGCGCTCTCATTCAAGTTCTTTCATCTTATCAAGTTTTGCCCCCCTTCTCAACCGGAGTGCTGGCTGAAATCTTTCTTACCCCTTGTGCCATTCTTTCAATAGTTCCGGAGGCAGAGTGTTGTTGATCTCATCAAGTATCCTCTCATCTTGTCAAGATCATGATCAAATCCCTTCCATTTTCAGTCGGAGTGCTGCCCAAATCATGTCATTCTTATTCCTTCTCTATCTTGTTTAACCGGAGTGGTTTCAATATCTACCTTGTCACTTAACCTCTTGGTTCTCGTCATATCCCATGTTCCTCTTTTCTATCGGAGTGTTTTCAACTTTGTTCATCTTCGTTGTTTTCGTTCTTTCATTTTGTACAACCTCTCAAGGTTCTTTGGTTTCACTCTTTTGTCAAAGAAGCAACTTAGCTTTACCTCTTCTCTTTCTCTGCCGTTTTCCCCTCCGGTGCCATCCTGGATCTCGGGACGAGATCCTCTCGTAGTGGTGGAGTGTTGTAACGCCCCGGATCTGATGCGCCAGGTGTCCATCAGTTATTCATCGTTGTTGCCATGTCATGTGCTTGTGTGTTGCACTTTGCCATGTCATCATCTGCATTTCATATCATGTCATCATGTGCATCGCATTCGCATACGTGTTCGTCTTATGCATCCGAGCATCTTCCCCGTTGTCCGTTTTGCAATCCGGCGCTCCTATGTTCCCCGGCGTCCCCTTTTGCCTTTTTCCGTGAGCGGGTATTAAACGGTCTCGGAATGGACTAAGGTTTGTCAAGCGGCCTTGGTATAGCGCCGGTAGACCGCCTGTCAAGTTTCGTGCCATTTGGAGTCCGTTTGATACTCCAACGGTTAACCGGGTAACCGCAAAAGCCTCTTTCGTGTTGCAGCCCAACACCCCTTCAAAGTGGCCCAAAACCCATCTAAGTCATCTCCATGTTATTGGTCGTTCGATCACGATCACGTGGCCGAAAACCGCACTCCATTTGGAGCTTCCTAGCTCCCTCTACCTATAAATATGTGCCTCTCCCCCGAAATTCTCGCAGTCCTACCCTAGCTTCTTCCTCCTCCGCGCCGCCGGACACATCCTCGAAATCACTTCATGGACTCGTTCTTCTTCCTTGCGGGATCTCAGGCAAGATGACCATACCCTCGAAATCACTTCTATCTTTGCTTTCTAGTTGCTCGCTGTTTTGCTATGCCTATGCTACGATACCTACCACTTGCTTATCATGCCTCCCATATTGTTAAACCAAGCCTTTAACCCACCTTGTCCTAGCAAACCGTTGTTTGGCTATGTTACCGCTTTGCTCAGCCCCTCTTATAGCGTTGTTAGTTGCAGGTGAAGATGAAGTTTGTTCCTTGTTGGAACATGGAGATGTTGTTACTTGTTGGAACATGTTTACTTGTTGGGGATATCACAATATATCTTATTTAATTAACGCATCTATATACTTGGTAAAGGGTGGAAGGCTCGGCCTTATGCCTGGTGTTTTGTTCCACTCTTGCCGCCTTAGTTTCCGTCATATCGGTGTTATGTTCCCGGATTTTGCGTCCCTAACGCGGTCGGGTGATTTATGGGACCCCCTTGACAGTTCGCTTTGAATAAGACTTTTCCAGCAAGGCCCAACTTTGGTTTTACCATTTGCCTACCACCTATACCTTTCCCTTGGGAGTAGCTAACCCGAGGGTCATCTTTATTTAGCCCCCCCGGGCCAATGCTTGTCTAAGTGTTGGTCCGAACCGAGCAACCTGCGGGGCCACCTCGTGGAAACTCGAGACTTGGTTTTACTCGTAGCTTGACTTATCCGGTGTTGCCCTGAGAATGAGATATGTGCAGCTCCTATCAGGATGTCGGCGCATCGGGCGGCTTTGCTGGACTTGTTTTATTACTGTCGAAATGTCTTGTAGCCAGGATTCCGAGACTGATTGGGTCTTCCCGGGGAGAAGGAATATCCTTTGTTGATCGCGAGAGCTTATCATGGGCTAAGTTGGGACACCCCTACAGGGTTTGAACTTTCGAAAGCCATGCCCGCGGTTATGTGGCAGATGGGAATTTGTTAATGTCCGGTTGTAAAAAACCCGAAGTTGATCTTAATTAAAATACATCAACCGCGTGTGTAACCGTGATGGTCTCTTCTCGGCGGAGTCCGGGAAGTGAACACGGTGTTGGAGTTATGCTTGACGTAAGTAGTTTTAGGATCACTTCTTGATCATAGTTGTTCGACCGTGCTTTTGCCTTCTCTTCTCGCTCTCATTTGCGTTTTTTAGCCAACATATATGCTAGTCGCTTGCTGCAGCTCCACCTCACTACCCTGTCCTACCTTTAAGCTTAAATAGACTTGATCTCGCGGGTGTGAGATTGCTGAGTCCCCGTGACTCACAGATACTTCCCAAACCAGTTTGCAGGTGCCGATGAAACCGTGCAGGTGACACACCCGAGATCAAGGAGGAGCTCGATGAAGATCTTGTTTATTGTGTTGTTTCGTTTCAGTTGATCAGTAGTGGGGCCCGGTTGGGGTCGATCGGGGATCTGTGTAGCATTTGGGGTAGTCTTCTATTATTTTGGTTCCGTAGTCGGACCTTGATTGTATCTGTATGATGTAATGCTTTACTTATGTATTGTATGAAGTGGCGATTGTAAGCCAACTATGTATCTCTTTCCCTTATGTATTACATGGGTTGTGTGAAGATTACCTCACTTGTGACATTGCTTTCAATGCGGTTATGCCTCTAAGTCGTGCTTCGACACGTGGGAGATATAGCCGCATCGAGGGCGTTACAAGGACGCCGCGACAAGGACAAGCAGCGGCAAGCAGACAGACCTCCCCGCGGCCGCGACAAGGACGAAGACGACGACGAAGACGAAGACATGGATGATGTCGAGACCAGTGGGCAGGAGTTTCAGAAAGCCACAGAGGTCTTGTGCGTAGACAGCGGTGCTTCTCTGCATACTTCTCGCCGCCAGCTCAAGCAGTGGGCGCGGGAAGTCAATGCAGCAGAACCACCCGTCGAGTCACGCAAGCCTCTAAAATGGTCCAGCACGCCTATCATCTTCGATATTGAGGACCACCCTGACCGCACAATTGCGATCGGGTGCTTGCCGATGTTGGTCTCACCAACAGTCCGCAACCTCAAGGTCACTAAGATGCTAGTCGACGGCGGGGCCGGCTTGAACCTGAGCTCCTCCGCTGTGCTCCAGAAACTCCAAGTCCCCGACAGCGAGGTCGAAGAGACCGGCACGTTCCAAGGAATCAACCCGGGAAGGAGCAAGCCGAAGGGGAAGATAACGTTGCCAGTGACGTTTGGCAGCGAGCTGAACTTCAGGACAGAGAGGATCACTTTTGACGTTGCTGATTTTCCATTGCCCTACAATGGAATTCTCGGCCGTCCAGCGCTCGCCAAGTTCATGGCGGCCTCTCACTACGCATACAACATGCTCAAGATGCCAGGCCCGATAAGCGTCATCTCTGTCCCCGGCGACAAGAAGGATGCCCTTATCTGTGCCGACAAGATCTACCGGGAAGCAGCAGCCGCAACGGATCACAAGCCGCTTGCCGCTGAAGCTCCCGTAGGGAAGAAGAAGACCAAGCCCGGCAAGTGCTCTGGTGCCCACTCCGGCAAGCGCACCTCTTCGGAGTGCTGCGCTACCGTCGAGGACGCGCCATCGAGCTCCACCGGCAAGAGTAAGAAGTCAATGGCAGCCCCGCCAACGACCAAGAAGGTGTCCGCCAAGAAGGACGGCACTGGTGGTACCTTCACCATCAGTGCCACCCTCGACCCCAAATAGGAAAGCGCGCTCATTGCTTTCCTGCGGGCGAATGTCGATGTGTTTGCCTGGCAACCATCTGACATCCCCGGCGTTCCCAGGAAAGTGATTGAGCACCACCTCGCCGTCTGTCCTCATGCGCGGCCCGTCAAGCAGAAAGTCAGGAAGCAAGCGGTGGAGCGCCAAGAGTTCATCGCAGAAGAGATCAAGAAGTTGGAAGCGGCAGGCCTTGTCAGAGGTGTGCTCCATCCGACGTGGTTGGCCAATCCTGTTGTCGTGCGCAAAGCAAATGGGAAATGGAGGCTTTGCATCAACTTTACTGATGTTAACAAAGCTTGTCCCAAAGATCCCTTTCCCTTGCCGCGCATCGACCAGATTGTTGACTCCGCGGCCGGATGTGACCTGCTTTCATTTCTTGACGCATACTCAGGATACCATCAGATCTTCATGGCTGAAGAAGATGAGGAAAAGACCGCATTCATCACTCCATGTGGCACGTACTGTTTCGTACGGATGCCTTTCGGTTTGAAGAATGCTGGTTCGACGTTTGCGAGGGTTGTCCATACCTCTTTTGAGCTACCAATCCACAGAAATGTGGAAGCCTACATGGATGACATAGTGGTCAAGAGGAGGAACAGGGCAACCCTGATTCAAGATTTAGAAGAGACCTTTACGAACCTGCGCAAGATCAGCCTCAAGCTCAACCCCGAGAAGTGCGTGTTTGGAGTCCCTTCCGGCAAGCTTCTCGGGTTCTTCGTGTCTCAGCGGGGGATCGAAGCCAATCCAGACAAAATCAAGGCCATCGAGCAGATTGAAGCACCAACACGCGTCAAGGATGTACGAAGGCTTGCCGGCTGCGTGGCGGCTCTCAGCAGGTTTATTTCCAAGTCCGCAGAATGCGCCCTGCCATTTTTCAAAGTTTTGAAAAAGGCGGGTCCAGTGAAATGGACTCCGGAAGCGGAGGCTGCGCTACAGGACTTGAAGAAATACATGTCCTCCGCTCCAATACTTGTCGCGCCTAAACCACAAGAGAGGTTGCTGCTGTACCTGGCGGCAACCAATCAAGTGGTTAGTGCTGCGTTAGTAGCGGAGAGGGAGGCAGATGATGAGCTAGCAACCGCGGCAAGCGCGTCCAGCGACAAGCAGGGGGCTTCCCCGACAAGCTCTGGCCCCGACAAGGATGAATCTGCGCAGGAGCGAGTGGAGGTGCAGAAGAAGGGAATGGTGCAGCGCCCAATTTACTTTGTCAGCGCCCTTCTGCAGGGGGCTAGGTCAAGGTACTCTGGTGTGTAGAAATTGCTTTTAGGCCTTCTCATGGCCTCGAGAAAGCTGCGCCATTACTTCCAAGCACATGAGATTACAGTTGTCACCCGCTTTCCGCTGAAGAGGATACTGTAGAATCCAGAAGCAACAGGCAGGATTGTCGAGTGGGTACTGGAACTGTCGAGCTTCGGTCTCAAGTTCGAGAGCACCTCGACTATCCAAAGCAGAGCATTGGCGGAGTTCATAGCGGAGTGGACACCGACACCAGACGAAGAAATCCCAGAGACGAGCATCCCCGTCAAAGAAGCAAGCAAAGAGTGGCTGGTGTATTTTGATGGTGCCTTCTCGCTGCAAGGAGCCGGTGCTGGCGCGTTGCTTATCGCGCCCACCAGAGAGCATCTCAAGTACATAGTACAGATGCACTTCCCCAAGGAGCAAGCAACCAACAATACTGCAGAGTATGAAGGTTTGCTTGCCGGTCTCAGGATCGCGGCAGAACTTGGGATCAAGAAGCTCATTGTCAGGGGTGACTCGCAGCTTGTCTTCCGCCAAGTGAACAAAGATTACCATAGTCCGTTGATGGAAGCGTACGTTGATTAAGTGAGGAAGCTAGAAGAGCACTTTGACGGCCTGCAAATGGAACACATTCCAAGAGCTGAGAACGACATCGCTGATGGCCTGTTGTCGGAGTAATGGGCCACGGGTAGGCTAACCCGGGACCCAGAACCTTTCAAGACATCGGGACAGGCTACGCCCCTCAAAGAATCCCAAGACGATCAGCCGACTCTGGGAGTCGGCCGCAGCATCGCCGATACCCACTCATGGCCGAGTCCTAGAGACGGCTGTGACTCCCGATCGGCGACTCCAGGGAGGCCGACTATGGGGAGTCGGCCCGCGACTTCACCACTCTCTGCCTTCGGGAAGAAGGACGAGACCGAGGATGGCCGGAGTACGGCCCTCCCCTACGTTGATTACCAGGGGAAGGTATGGCTACAGTACGCAGTACCGGAGGAGAGCTCCGTCCGGCGCGGCACTGTCGCCATGCTGGCCCTGACGTCCGCCCTGACGATGGGGCACTGTTCCCACGTTGGCCCGCATGTACGGCCTGGAGACGGCGGCCCCCGCTAGTCAGCGGGAGGGACGAAGACGACGAGAGCACCCGAAGATGGACCCCATGGGAGTCGGCCTCCGAGAGTCGGCCCGTTCCTCCCACGGGCCCCGCACGCCATTAACCAGATAAGACGGGGAGTGGCGACAGTGATCGCCCGCCAAGCAGCGGCACTGTTGCCACGCCCCCACGACCCAGGCAACTTCATCAAAGGCGCGGCTACAGTGGCTAGGTCAGTCGGCGGGGCCCACCATAGGTGGCCCCCAGGAGTCGGCGGAGAAGACGGCGGCCTAAGAGACAGACGGCTGGGACCCGCGCCCAGTCAGATTACCATTGTACCCCCGGGGGGTAGGCCTATATAAACCCCCTAGAGCACCCATGAAAAGGGTTCGATCCTTTTACCACTAGACCAGAAGCATAGAAGGGAGAGAGCTAGCCTTGCCCTCTCCCACCTCCAGAACACAGCTCGAGGAGCAACCATGTACACATATCACCATAGTGACCATGCGGAGACCCCGCAGAGCAGCAGTAGGGGTATTATCTCCTCGGAGAGCCCCGAAGTTGGATAAGATTCGCCGGCGTGCATGTCTACGCCTCATCCCGCTTCCAGGCACCGGCGACGTTCTACTCGCCCCCCCCATGATAAGCCATCCTTTGGCATATGTCGCACCTAACCCCCGACATTTGGCGCCCACCTTGGGGCGAGGTGCACCGTCGTCCGGAGATCTGTTCTGGACGGGAACCCTTTTCCTCCTGGCGAGCGTAGCCAGCCCGGCACGCCAGAAGGAGTTCACGCCGACGCGCTGCACGACGCTGAGACCGCCTGCGCGGCCACCTGCCTCGCCGATCTTGTCGGCGAGGTTAGCCTCTCCGACGAGCCTGCATCCGACGCAGGCATCGGCGGCCCCGCGAGCCTTCTCGCGGGCCTCCTCGACGACCTCCATGTTGTTGGCGAGCCTGCCGCTGACCTGGAGTCCGTAGGCTCCACCGACCCAATGCTGGTCGATTCCGACACCGCGTCGCTCGACGCCTTCCCCACCAACGTGGTGGTCTACGACGAGCCGCTCCCTCGCGCGGAGGGCAGCGGGAGCACCGTAACAGAAGTGCTCGTCATCGGTCATGGCGAGCGCTCCGACGGAGGAGCTCGCGACCCGCTTGATGCGGCACTGCAAGACCTGGATGCGCCCATTCCAGAGGACGCCGACGCCGAGACGCTGGAGGCACGCCGCCTCCAGCTCGTCGAAGGCGCAAAGAAGCTGGCAAGCATGAGACGCTTGTCAGAGGCCTACCAGCGTGAGATGGATCGTGCTGTGGGCGGCTCGCAGGCTCCGACGGGGCCGGGCCGCCTAGGCGCGGTCCGGCAACGCGGCGCGAACATCGCCAGCATGATCGGGGCCAACCGCCCCGTATACGCCACGCCCGCCGAGAACATTCGAGCTGCCCAGGCGGCGGCAGCCGAGTTAGATGGACTCGAAGGCGAAGAGCGCCAACTGATGACGAAGCGAGTCCAGCAACTCCTCGACGCGGCTGGCGCGCAGAACGCGGCCGGCTGCCGAACCGAGGGGCCGCAGCAGCAGAACGACGACCTGCCACCCCGCCGAGACCAAGGCGCGACGTCTCGGACGCCGACTGGCGGGGTTCGCGGAAGAAAAGACAAGGAGCCGGCTGCGAGCCGCAGTCGGACTCACCTCACCATCGAGCGCGACCAAGACGGCCGCCCGAGAGCAGTAGAGCGGCGGGAGGACTATGTGCCTCCTCCACCCCGCAGAGAAAGGCGAGTCTCCCCAGCGCCTGTCGAGCATCCGACTCTCGGAGGCCGCCTCGGCCGCCGAGAGGGATTCGGAGAGAATGATGCCCGCCACCGGATCGACCGACTCCACCGATCCCTGGCGCTCGAAGAAGAAGACGAGCTGGGACCGCCGTGTTTCGGCCCCCGCATCCGAGATGAGCCCTTTCCCAAAGGGTTCGCTCTCCCTAGAGACACTCCCAAGTACACCGGCTCCGTGAAGCCAGAGGACTGGCTGGTTGACTACTCCACAGCCGTCAGCATAGCGAACAACAACAAGCGTGTTGCCGTGAAGTATGTTCCGCTCATGCTCCAGGGCATAGCCCGGACATGGCTGAACAGCCTGAAACCCCGCAGCATCAACGGCTGGCCCGACTTCACCGAGGCTTTCATCCGCAACTTTACGAGCACATACAAGCAACCTCCCAAGCCTCGCCAGCTCTCCTTGTGCGTGCAAGGCCCCAACGAATCGACTCGCGACTACCTCACGCGTTGGGCCGAGCTCCGAAACTCCTGCAAGGGCGTGCTCGAGATGTAGGCCATCGAGTACTTCACCGTCGGGTGCAGAGAAGGCACCCTCCTCAAGCATAAGCTCCTCTGCGACGAGCCGGAGACCCTAGATGAGCTGCTGATCATAGCAGACAAGTACGCCACAGCCGACTCTTCTATGAAGATGGAGATCCAAGTCAGCGCGACCGGCAAAATGGCCCCTCAGGCTCCCAGAACCCCGGCTGGAGACACCAGTCGGCGACAACAGCAGAACGATCACAAGCGCAAGGCCCCGCAGCCGGCTTCTAGTAGCCGTCAGGTCGCAACAGTCGAAGACCAACAGCCGGAGGAGCAGCCACCACCCAAGCGGCCGAAGGGCGGCAAGCCCAATTGGTTGCTGGCTTTCTCCTACGAGCAGACTCTGAATGGTCCCTGCAAGTTCCACAGCGGCGCGAAGCCGTCGAACCACACCACCAGAAAGTGCCACTGGCTTACCCGGATTGCCAAAGGAGACGGCCTGGCGCCTCCCCCACCGGCTGGGCAGCCGCCTCCGCCTCCGCCCCAGCAGCCGGCTGCCAGGCCAGTCAGCGCAGTACAAGACGAGTACCCGGAAGAGCATGGAGCCTACGTGGTGTTCACCAGTATGGCAGATGACAAACGCAGCAGGCGGCTGCAGTAGCAAGAAGTCAACGGAGTGGCATCAGACACTCCAGAGTTCATGCACTGGTCCGAGAAGCCTATCAGCTGGAGCAGAGCTGATCACCCAGAGGTGATGCCGAATCCAGGGTCCTATGCCCTGGTCCCGGAGGCCACCTTTTCCACTGATAGGCGGGCATCTCGCTTCTCGCGAGTTCTGATAGATGGAGGTAGCAGTATCAACATCCTGTATAAGGATACAATGGAGAAGCTGGGAATCAAGCAAAGACAGCTCCAAAGCAGCCGGACCGTGTTCCATGGGATTGTCCCTGGCCTTTCCTGCTCCCCAATCGGCAAGATTCTGATAGACGTCCTCTTCGGGGATAAGGAACATTTCCGCCGAGAGCCAGTCTGGTTTGAAGTGGTGGACCTCAGAAGCCCGTACCATGCGCTGCTTGGCCGACCTGCTTTGGCCAAGTTCATGGCGGTCCCCCACTACGCCTACCTCAAGATGAAGATGCCGAGGTCCAAGGGAATTCTGACTGTGACCGGCGACTACAGGAAGTCGTCCGCTTGCACGGCCGAGAGCAGTCGGCTGGCCGAGTCCCTGGTTATTGCAGCAGAGAAGCGGCTTCTTGATCGGGTTGTGGCGATGGCCGACAAGCAGCCTGAGATGTCGCCCAACCCCAAGGAGTCGGCAGCTGAGGGCTCGTTCAAGCCAGCGAAGGAAACGAAGAAGATAACCTTGGACCCAGAGCACCCAGAGTGGTACGCAGTCATAGGTGCAAACCTTGACAGCAAATAGGAAGGCGAGCTTGTCGATTTCCTCCGTGAGAATCGGGACATCTTCGCATGGTCCCCCAAAGACATGCCAGGTGTGCCGACGGAATTCGCCGAGCACAAGTTACATGTCCGGTCCGATGCAAAGCCCGTCAGGCAGCCCTTGCGCCGCCTGTCAGAAGAGAAGAGAAGAGTTGTTGGTGAAGAGATAGCCCGACTCCTTGCAGCCGGCTTTATCATGGAAGTATTTTTCCCAGAGTGGCTAGCAAACCCAGTCTTAGTACTGAAGAAGAACAAGCAGTGGCGAATGTGTATTGACTACACAAGCCTCAACAAAGCCTGCCCCAAGGACCCGTTTGCTTTGCCGAGAATCGATCAGGTGATAGACTCCACAGCCGGATGCGAGCTGTTGAGCTTCTTAGATGCCTATTCAGGATATCACCAGATCAAGCTGAACCCGGCAGACAGATTAAAGATGTTTGGAGCCTTCTGCTACCTGACCATGACGTTCAGCTTGAGGAATGCCGGCGCCACCTTTCAGCGTTGCATGCAGAAGTGCCTCCTCAAGCAGCTCGGCCGAAATGCCCACGTTTACGTGGATGATGTGGTGGTGAAGACAGAAAAGCGCAGAACTTTGCTAGAAGACCTCAAAGAAACCTTTGAGAACCTGCGCCAATTCCGGATCAAGCTGAACCCCGAGAAGTGTGTTTTCGGAGTACCAGCCGGCCAGCTACTCGGCTTCCTGGTCTCCAAACGCGGCATAGAGTGCAACCCTGTGAAGATCAAGGCCATCGAGAGGATGGAGGTACCCAGCCGACTGTTGGACATGCAGAAGTTCACTGGCTGCCTGGCATCCATCAGCCGTTTCATCAGTCGGCTGGGCGAGAAAGCTCTCCTGTTGTACCAGATCATGAAGAAGACCAGTTTTTTCGAGTGGAACCACAAGGCGGATGAGGCCTTTCTGCAGCTGAAGAAGATGTTGGTTACTCCCCATGTGTTGGCGGCTCTGACTCCCAAGGAGCCCATGCTCCTGTACATCGCCGCCACCAGCCGAGTAGTCAGCACAGTCATTGTAGTAGAGCGCAAGGAGGAAGGCAAGGCACTGCTAGTCCAGAGACCGGTATACTACCTAAGTGAAGTACTATCGACCTCCAAGAAGAACTACCCCCACTACCAGAAGATGTGTTATGGCGTGCACTTTGCCGCCAAGAAGCTGAAGCCTTACTTCCAAGAACATCCAATCACAGTGGTCTGCACAGCCCCATTGGCTGAGATCATTGGAAGCCGATATGCGTCTGGCCGAGTGGCCAAATGGGCCATAGAGTTGGCACCTTACACGATCTACTATCAACCACGCACCGCCATCAAGTCGCAAGCACTAGCCGATTTCCTCGTCGACTGGGCCGAGACCCAGTACCTGCCGCCAGCGCCCGACTCCACTCATTGGCGGATGCATTTTGACGGCTCCAAGATGCACACCGGCTTGGGAGCCGGCGTTGTTCTCACCTCTCCCAAAGGCGACAAGCTCCAGTATGCACTGCAGATCCATTTCGCCGCCTCCAACAACGTCGTTGAGTACGAGGCGCTCATTCACGGGCTCCGGCTTGCCAAAGAGCTCGGCATTCGCCGGATCCTGTGTTATGGCGACTCCGACTTGGTGGTCCAGCAATCATCTGGTGACTGGGACGCCAAGGACGCAAACATGGCAAGCTACCGCTTCCTCGTGCAGCAACTCAGCGGATATTTCGAGGGGTGCGAGTTCCTCCACGTGGCAAGAAACGACAACAACCTAGCAGATGCTTTGGCACGAATCGGCTCCACTCGCCAAGCAATACCATCTGGCGTCGCTCTTCAGCGCCTCCTCAAGCCATCCATCAAGCCTTCGCCAGAGTCAGACTCCATTTTTGTGCCGGCTCCTCCAGAAGAAGTCGGATCCGACTCCAAAGCCCAAGCAGATGGCACAAAAACCCTCGCAGATGACTCCAAGAACGCCGCAGTCAAAGCCGGCCCGGGGACTTCAGAACTCGGCCCGAGGACTGCGGCGACCAGAGAAAAGACTCCAGAACTCGGCCCGGGGACTGCACCACTCGGCCCGGGGACTTCACTGATCCAGCAAGCGGCCGCGGACTCCAGCCCGCCGCCTCCCAGCCCAGCCGTCCTCGTCCAAGTTGCAGTTCTGGCGGTTGAAGAGATAACAGCACCCTCATGGGCCCAGCCCATCCTCAAATTCTTGGTAAACAAGGAGCTACCAACTGATGAAACCTTGGCTCGGCAAATACAGCGCCGAGCGGCAGCATACACCATAATTAACAGAGAGCTAGTCAGACGTAGCGTCACAGGCGTCTACCAGCGCTGCGTCGAGCCAGAGCAAGGCCAAGCAATTCTCAGAGGCATCCATCAAGGCGAGTGCGGCCACCATGCGGCCTCAAGAGCGCTCGTCGCTAAAGCCTTCCGACACAGTTTCTTCTGGCCGACTGCCCTCGAAGAGGCCAAAGAGTTGGTCCAGAAATGCAAGGGGTGCCAGAAGTTCCGATCCAAGCCGCATCAGCTGGCTTCAGCACTCAAGACTATCCCCATCGCCTGGCCCTTTGCAGTTTGGGGCCTGGATATGGTGGGACCCTTCAAGACGGCACGAGGCGGCCTAACTCATCTGCTTGTCGCGGTGGACAAGTTCACCAAGTGGATAGAAGTGAAGCCCATCAAGAAATTGAATGGTCCGACTGCCGTGACTTTCATCTCAGACATCACAATTCGGTATGGCATACCGCACAACATCATCATCGACAACGACACCAACTTTGCCAAAGGCGCCTTGGCCCGTTTCTGCGCGACACAGGGCATCCGACTGGACTTAGCGTCCGTTGCCCATCCGCAGTCGAACGGGCAGGTGGAGCGAGCGAATGGCCTCATCCTGTCCGGCATCAAGCATCGGTTGGTCGAACCGCTGGAGCGTTCGGCCGGCTGTTGGCTTGACGAGTTGCCAGCCGTCCTCTGGAGTCTGCGCACGACTCCAAACAAGTCGACCGGCTTCACACCCTTCTTCCTGGTCTACGGTGCTGAAGCCGTCATCCCAACGGATATAGAGTTCGACTCCTCGCGAGTCACGATGTACACTACGGAGGAAGCAGAAGAAGCACGACAAGACGGCGTCGATCTGCTGGAAGAGGGCCGGCTGTTGGCACTCAACCAGTCTAGCATCTACCAGCAGAGCCTACGTCGCTACTACAACAGGAAGGTCAGGCCGAGATCCTTCGAAGAAGGCGACCTTGTGCTCCGGCTGATCCAGCGAACAGCCGGCCAGCACAAGTTATCTGCACCTTGGGAAGGCCCCTTCATCATCAGCAAGGTGCTAGGCAACGACTCCTACTACCTGATCGACGCTCAGAACCCCCGAGCATGAAAGAGGGACGACTCCGGGAAAGAGACGGAGCGACCATGGAACGCGAATCTTCTTCGAAGATTTTACAGCTGATGCAGTATGTACCGCGCTACCCTTTTGTATTGAATTACCAAGACTCTGGGCCCCCCGAGACGGACTAGGGGACTACCCCTTTTTACATCTGTATAATAAGTATTATACTTCCGAGTATGCTACTCTTTGTTATGCCGCTTGGCGCCGGGCTCGACTAGTCGGCCTGGGGACTTGCCGTCTCGCGCTATGAAAACGCTTCCTGCAGTCGGACAAGTAGTGTGTTGTGCTTAAGCCATCTCCTGTTAGAAGCCGCAGCTCGCAGAGCGGCTGCCCGGCGGGCAGGAGTAGGGAAGAATGGGTGCCCACACGAAAAATGGCTAAGGACTCAAAGCACAAACATAGCTCGAGCCGGCTTTCCAGCAGTTCCTCACAAATCCGACTCCGAATAGTCGGCTTACTGTTTTCTATCCGACTTGCTAACAAAACTCTAGAATGGCTGAGTACTAGCTTTCCCCAAAGTAGCCAAGTATTTGATCCAACGGCAGTCCGCGAAACGGCTGCCCGACTGGCAAAGACGGCTTCTAGGGGAAGGCGGCAAAAGGAAAAATCCAAAAGAGCAATAAGCAAGAAACGATAGAACCCAGATAAATATTTACATCACAGAGGCCATTGGCCGAATCATTGAACAGAAGTTCAAAATACACCCAGCGGGTGGAGTTGTGTGAATTAACAAAGTTCTTCGAGCAACTACTAAGCAGATAAATAAAGCAAGGCAGCGGCCTATGAAGCCGCAGACGGGTTCGGGGGCTCGGAGGAGATGGCGGTGTCGGACGTTGGGGCAGCCGGCTGGGCAGACTCAGCTTGATCACCTCCAGCAGCAGTCGGCGCAGTTGGGCGCGGCTCGTTGTTGGAGGCACGATCGAGCTGAGGATGATCGCCCGCTCCGGCTTCTGGCACCTCCATCTCGTCTCCGACCTCCACCTCGCCTCCCTCCTCGACACTGGAGCCGATCACCTCCGCCGAGTCCTCGCCGTAGTTCGGGTTCATCCCGAACCACTCCGGCGGCGCCTCCTCGCCGTTGTCAGCTAGCTCAGGAACAAAGACATTGGGGTCGACGTACTCGGCGAGTGCCGCGGCGCGCTTGACAAAGTCATCCTTCATGGCTGCCAGCTCCGGCTGGGCCTCAGCCCGGAGCGTGGCCAGCTGGTCCAGGCTCAGGTCCGGATACCACGCCTTGACGAACTCCAAGGCACAACGCACCCCGGCGCGTGCCGAGGAGCCTTTCCAGGTCTCCAAGCGGCCCGCTGCGACCTCCAGCCAGTCGGCTGTCCGGCTAGGGTTGCGCAGAATTGGCATCTCCGGCCACAAGGCAGCAATCGCCTGGGCGCCGGTGCGTTGAAGCCGGCGCAACATCCGGTGAGCCGGCCGCAGGCGAGCCTCGATGCTCAAAAGTTGTTCATCAAGAGTCCGGGGGGCGTTGGCAGCAACCTCCTCGCCGGCCGCCCTCCGCGCCTCGCGATCGGCCTCGATGGCTTGAACGGCGGCTTGCGCATGGCCTGGGAAGAAATCTACCAAAACAAAAAAGAAGCAAGTCAGAAAGGGCAAGAGTCGGCCCACAGTCGGCTGCCCAAAGGAAGCGAGTAAAGAAAACTTACCATCAACGATATCTTCAATTTCGTGGAAGCCGGAGGTTAGCATCGCCTCCTTATCGGTCCAGGAGGAGCGTTCGGCTTCGAACTCAGCTTGGAGTCCAGTCTCCCTTTCCTTCGCCTCCTCCTGCGCCTTCTTGAGCAGCTCCTTCTGCTCCGCCAGCTGCGCGGCCAGCAGGTCGTGCTCCGTGACAAGCTTGCCACACTCCACCTCCTTGGCGCGCAAGGCGGTGTTGGCTTCGCCCAGCTGCTGCTGAAGAATGGCGTTGGCCTCTGAAGAAAGAAGAAAGAGGACACAAGTCATCAGAAAAGGTCGCCAAGAAGATCCGGCCCGACTGCGCAGCAGTCGGCCCGAATCTCGAGGACTACAGCCCTCGGGTGCGCCAGCGCGCCCCCGCAAAGAAGGAAACTCACTCCGGCTGTTCGACAAGTCGGCAGTCCGCTTGCCCAGCTCTTCAACATTGCGGTTGAAGACGGTGACTCGGAGGTTGTGGTAGTCCTATGATAAGCATTTTCAAAAAGAATAAGCGTCTGGAACTCGCCAGTAGAGTTCCAACCCGCCTGCTCAGCAGCCGGCTCGGAACTCGGGGACTACACCTAGTGGGTGCGCTGGCGCGCCCCCACAAAGAAGAGCAAGAAAAACAAAGACATAAGAAACATACCCGGACGGCCGCACGCGACGCCAGATGCGCCTTGGTGCAGTTCTGGAGAGCGTCGCTCTCGGCTCGCAGCTTCGCCTGGACGTCCAAGAGCGCCTGGTTCAGCGGGCCGGTGCCGCCTCCTCGCACCCACCCGACGGGCGCGGCGCTCATCACCTCGACGTCTGGGGCGGCCGAGCTGGCCGCTCCATTCTCCAGAGGTCGCGGCGCTGAAGTCGCCTTCTCCAGACGGCGGTGTGTCGGCGAGGCGACTTGGAGAAGCAAGTTCGCCCCAGCTTCATCCGTGGTCGGCGGCACCGGCGGGTTCGTCGGCCATTCATCCCTCGCGCTTCCCGATGGCGGCGGGGGCGGGGGTGGCGGCACCACCGTGTCCAGACCGGGGGCATCACCGCCCTCCCTCTCCATGACGGGATGTTCCCCGTCGGCCTCCCCAGACTGCTCCATGGATCCGGAGGCGGCGCCGAGCGCAATGGGATAACGAGCAGCGCCGACTGGTGGCGCGCAGCTTCTTCGGCCCGCTCTTTGGCCGTGGCGGCGGCTTCTGCTCCCTCCAGCCCCTCCTGGGTGGAGGCGGCCGCCTTATCGGCCTCCGCCTTCTCCCGGCGGGCGGCTTCGTCCTCGTCGCGCTTCTCCTGCGCGTTCCGTTCCGTCGCTTCCCGGAGGTCGGCAGTGGGGTCGATACGCCGAGTTATGGCGGACGACTCCACCGACCCCCTGATGGAGGCGACGGCGACTCTCCCAAGGGTGAGGGGAGCGCTGGAACAGGGAAGACACGTAAGGACTCAGACAAAATCCACCAAGGGATAAAACAAGACAAAGAAGAGAAACACGTACCCAGAAGACAACAGTGGCTTCTTCACTTCCTTACGGAAGCGATGGGCCCTCGCGACCGCCTCTTCCCGTTTGGTCGCGGCGGCCGCCCCCTTAAACTTCTTTTCCCGGCCTCCGAGGGAACTCGGCCCGGCCCGACGCTTCCTCGCGCCGTCTTGCCTCGGTTGATGGCGCGGGGCGACTCCTCCATCTTCGCCGGCGGGCCAGTCGGCGAAGGTGGCCGAGGGCCTGAGGCCGCCTTCCTCTCCTTTGCCGCCCCCTTCGGCGTCGGCCTCCATTGCCGCAGCCCCTAGGTCGGGGTCGTCGATGTGGCTCTCCGCTCGATCAGGGGCGAACTGGCGGGGCGGCCCCGCGGCGCCGGCCGTGGGCTGGAGGAGAGGGTTCTGGTCCAAGAGATAAGAATAAAGAGATCAGGAGTCGGATTCGGCTGAAGAAGAAGAAGAAGAAGAAAAATCACTTACCACCGGCGGGGGTTTGGCCCGCGAGTACGGCTCCAAGCCGAACTGCCAATCCTCCGAGAGGCCGCAGTTCGCGACATAGTTCACTGTGTCGGCTACCTCCGCATGAGGAATGTCCTTGGTGCACGTCCGACTGGGGTCCCGGTGGCCACTCATCTGACAGATCAGATGAGGCCGGCCTTGGAGCGGGAGGACTCGGCGAGCCACGAAGGCGGCCAGCAAGTCGGCCCCAGTCAAGCCGGCCGACTGCGTCAGCACTCGAAGTCGCGATACGGCGGCGGCTCCAGCCGGAGTCAGCGTCTTGGCGTGGTTGGACCAGCTGGGCTGCCTCCCAGCTGGCGCGCCGGCTGCATAAGCCGGCAGGTTAACCCAGTCGCCGTCTGGGGCGACGTTCTTCACATAGAAGTAGGAGCGCTGCCACATCTTCACCGATTTGATCAGTTGGATGGCGGGGAACGGGTTGTCGGCCGTCGACCTCCGCAGCGCGATGAAGGCACCACACTGAGCCGGCACGCCGGCGACATGCGTGCCGAGCTTGGAATGAAAGAACTCTCCCCACAGCTCGATGGTGGGGAGAACGCCGAGGAAGCCCTCGCACAACGTAGTGAAGGCCGCCAGCAGCACCACCGTGTTTGGAGTGAGGTGGTGCGGCTGGAGGCCATGAAAGTCCAGGAACAAGCAGAAGAACCCGCTTGCCGGCAGCCCCAGGCCGCGCATGAGGTGGGAGGGGAACACGAGCCGCTCGCCCTCCTCCGGCGCCGGCGTCACCTCCGGCAGCGGTGGAGCGCGGGCCTGCACGAGGTGCGCGCCGGGGATGCGGCGCGTCTGGCGGAGGAAGTCAATCATGTCATCGTCGATCTCAGAACCATCCCATACGCCGGAGCGCACGGCGGCGGGCGCAGCGGCGGAGATAGAGCTCATCGCTGCGTGCAAGGCGCGGTCCGGCGCGGCAGCGGTGGGAGAAAGGAGGAGGAGAAAAGAAGCGAAGGAAGCAGAGGGGAGCGGGCGCGCGTGCTTCGCCGCCCCGTTCCCTCCGCCTACTTATAGGCCTGCGGGCTGAAGAACCGAGGGGGCGTCGTGGGATTAACTGCGCCCACGCCCCCACGACCCCCATGATTTACCACGGAAATTACCACGCGCATTTACTGCGCTGAGAAGCTCAACCGCCCGCGTGGCCGCAATGGATCCGTTCGAGGGCCGAGGCGCGGTAATGGTGGGCCCCACCCATGGGCCTGTCCCATCGCGCGCGTGGGCTGGCAGACTGGCTCGGCCACGTGGCGTCCCTCGGCGGGTCCGCGACGGGCGGCGGCCGTGTGGCTTATCAGGCATGCCCTCCTAGTCCTGCCACGACTTTCAAACTCTTTGAAGAGCAAGAGGACCTTCGACGAGTCCGGCTTCCCATAGTCGGCTTGTCGGAGGCGGCCTCGATAAAGATCGCCTCCCCCACTATCCACTCGGAGGAAGAAACTGTTGAGGCTCCTCGATAGGTCTCCCTCAGCGCCTCACCAGCTTCAGGGACTACTGTCGGAGTAATGGGCCATGGGTAGGCTAATCCGGGACCCAGAACCTTTCAAGACATCGGGACAGGCTACGCCCCTCAAAGAATCCCAAGACGATCAGTCGACTCTGGGAGTCGGCCGCAGCATCGCCGATACCCACTCACGGCCGAGTCCCAGAGACGGCTGTGACTCCCGATCGGCGACTCCAGGGAGGCCGACTATGGGGAGTCGGCCCGCGACTTCACCACTCTCTGCCTTCGGGAAGAAGGACGATACCGAGGATGGCCGGAGTACGGCCCTCCCCTACGTTGATTACCAGGGGCAGGTATGGCTACAGTACGCCATACCGAAGGAGAGCTCCGTCCGGTGCGGCACTGTCGCCATGCTGGCCCTGACGTCCGCCCTGACGACGGGGCACTGTTCCCACGTTGGCCCGCATGTACGGCCTGGAGACGGCGGCCCCCGCTAGTCAGCGGGAGGGACGAAGACGGCGAGAGCACCCGAAGACGGACCCTGTGGGAGTCGGCCTCCGAGAGCCGGCCCGTTCCTCCCATGGGCCCCACACGCCATTAACCAGATAAGACGGGGAGTGGCGACAGTGATCGCCCGCCAGGCGGCGGCACTGTTGCCACGCCCCCACGACCCAGGCAACGTCATCAGAGGCGCGGCTACAGTGGCCAGGTCAGTCGGCGGGGCCCACCAGAGGTGGCCCCCAGGAGTCGGCGGAGAAGACGGCGGCCTAAGAGACAGACGGCTGGGACCCGCGCCCAGTCAGATTACCATTGTACCCCGGGGGTAGGCCTATATAAACCCCCCGGAGCACCCATGCAAAGGGTTCGATCCTTTTACCACCAGACCAGAAGCATAGAAGGGAGAGACCTAGCCTTGCCCTCTCCCACCTCCAGAACACAGCTCGAGGAGCAACCTTGTACACATATCACCATAGTGACCATGCGGAGACCCCGCAGAGCAGCAGTAGGTGTATTATCTCCTGGGAGAGCCCCGAAGCTGGGTAAGATTCGCCGGCGTGCATGTCTACGCCTCATCCCGCTTCCAGGCACCGGCGACGTTCTACTCGCCCCCACCATGATAAGCCATCCTTTGGCATATGTCGCACCTAACCCCCGACACATGTCAAAGTGCGCAGCACTTAAGTTACCTGTGGAGCCAGGAACCTTTGTGCTCAAGCTGACTCAGCCATCCGTAACCCCATCAACCGGACGGAGCAAGAAGAGGATGTTGGTCTCCGGCGACTATCTTCCGGCAGAGCTCCCCGGAGCCGCCGCCAAGAAGGTCCCCAAGATCGACGCCAAGAGTGCTGAGGAGCAGTCTGCTCCGGCAAACCCCAGAGTTTGTTCCGTAGAAGCATGCGCTCCCGACAAGTTTTGCTCCGGCAAGCTTGCCGGGGAACATCAAGCTCCGGCTGAGCCCCAGATCCTCGCCGTAGAAGCGGACGTTCCCGCAGCAGCAGATGCGCCTTCAGTCCTTGTTGTCGAGCCACAGGCTCCAGCATGGGCGCAGCAGACTGTCCGTTTCCTCCAGAACGGAGAACTTCCCGAAGAACAAGAAGAAGCGGAAAGAGTAGCCCGGCGCTCAAGTATGTACCAGTTCGTCGACCACACACTGTATAGAAGAGGGCGCAACGGTGTGAAATTGAAGTGTATTCCCCGGGAAGACGGAAAAAAGCTGTTGGCAGAGATACATGGAGGCATATGTGGTCACCACATTGGCGCAAGAGCACTTGCCGGCAAAGTGTTCCGGCAAGGTTTCTTCTGGCCGACAGCCCTCCAGGATGCAACTGCACAAGTAACCAAGTGTGAAGCGTGCCAGTTCCATTCCAAGCAGATACACCAGCCAGCTCAAGCTCTCGAGATGATCCCTTTATCCTGGACATTTTCGGTCTGGGGGCTCGACATCCTTGGCCCCTTCCCCCGAGCTGTCGGGGGCTTTGAGTACTTGTACGTCGCAATCGACAAGTTCACAAAGTGGCCGGAAGTGGAACCAGTGAGGAAGGTGACAGCACAGTCAGCAGTCAAGTTCTTCAGGTCGATTGTTTGCCGCTTCGGGATCCCCAACAGGATCATCACCGACAACGGTACGCAATTCACGAGCCGCGCCTTCATGCAATACGTCCAAGATCTTGGCGCCAAGGTCTGCTTCGCTTCTGTTGCTCATCCCAGAAGCAACGGTCAAGCGAAGAGGGCCAATGCCGAAGTGCTGCGCGGGCTCAAGACCAAAACTTTCGACAGGCTGCACAAGTGCGGAAGAAACTGGATCGAGGAGCTGCCGGTGGCTCTTTGGTCGATCAGAACGACGCCAAATCGAGCCACTGGCCAGACACCATTTGCTCTAGTCAATGGAGCAGAAGCAGTTACCCCCATGGAACTCGCATACGGGTCACCTCGAGTGCTCTCTTATGATGAGCTTGAGCAAGAGCGGCTGCGTGAAGATGACGCGCTGCTCCTTGAGGAAGATCGTCTTCAGGCTGCTGTGCGAGCCGCTCGCTACCAGCAAGCTTTGCGTCGCTACCATAGCCGCAAAGTTAAAGCCAGAAGCTTCGAGGAAGGCGACCTTGTTCTTCGGCGCGCTCCGTCCGCCAAGAATCACAACAAGTTGACGCCGAAGTGGGAAGGCCCTTACCGGGTGAGACGAGTCACGAGGCCCGGCGCTGTCCGCCTTGAGACCGAAGATGGCACTCCGGTGAGAAACTCCTGGAATATTGAGCATCTTCGTAAGTTTTACCCGTAAGGCGCGGTTGCCGGACCCCGTCCGGCAACCACCCTTTTGTACAAGTCTTGCCGCTGTTGCATGTAATCCTTTGTACAAAGCCAGGCGCAGACCCTGAGCAGCAGTAAATGAAGCGCTGGCGCCCGAAGTTTTAGCATGCATGCTGAGTCGAGTCTCGTCCTTGGTTAGGGTTGATAGTGCCTAACAGCTGCTAACCCCTAGCTTAGAGGTCGAGTTTGCGTCCTTTTTCCTGTTCTTTCGTTTCCCTTGGTTCGCAGGGTTTTGCATATCCTGGCCGGACCGCTTAAGGACGAATAAGAGAAGAAGGGCGGACCAGCATCTTGTCCCCGGCAAACCAGCGTTGCCGGGGGCTGCAAGTACAAAGATTCGCCCGCGGCAAGCCAAAGTTGCCAGGGGCTGCAATCCCAGATAAGTTTTTCATCCCTTGTCATGCATTCTCTTATGGACTTAGGAATGCGAAAACCTTGTTTCTTCCTAAAAAGCTACCATGCTCCCTTAACTCTAGGCCCCAGAGCGCGTTCCTGGGGCCAGTTTTGGTAGTAGCTGCGGCGGCAAAGGGACGGAATGAGGAGCCAGAACCCGCCTCATCCCTACCTCCGCCAAAGGCGTGAGAAAGGTCGAGTGGTGCGGGAAGACGGCAGGGCCTGTTGCCGGGCAAAGAAGTGTCTATCTTAACGATATAAAGGATTCGCTCCTTGGCGTGGGTTTTACCCGCGGGACAAATGGCCCGGCAAACATCCCCTTTTCATTAAAAAAACATTCCGCTCAGGTACAGTTCAGAGAGAATGAAAAACATGAGAGATGGGATTACAAGCTTTAAATGCAACTAAAGCCCGAGGGCTTACAAGTTAAAAAGAGATAAGGTGCCCGTAATCCCTTTCTTGTCTCTCTCCTCAGGAGGTAGGACAAGGAGGCGAGAAGGGCAAAAGGGACGCCTAGGCAAGCTACGGGTGGCAGAAGACACCAACAGAACATCCCGGCGGGGCGTCAGAAGGCTAGGCGGTGGTGGCGGCTCCGGAAGCAGGGCGCGACGGGGCGGCAGGACGTCAGCATGCTGTCGATGCCACCTCGCCCTCGTACTCCAACTTGACGGCCTTGCCGCCAGCCCTCTTCCTCTTCCGCAGCCTCGCCACTCCAGCCGCCCAAGGAGACGACCCCGGGAAGTTCAAGGAGCCGGCGACACGGATGATGGGGTCGCCGGTGCCACACGGAGCCGCGACCGGCGCCTAGTCGGACCCGTCATCCTGACGACCGCTACCCTCATCGTCGCTGTCGCTCCCCACCTCGTCGCTCTCGCTCGAGGAGGAGCCTTCGCTGTCGGAGGAGCTATCCACGCAGCAGCGGGCCCGGGTCCCGTAGCACCCGAAGACCTTGACGGAGAGGAGATCGCCCTCCATCAACTTAAAATGGAGGGTGAACCCCTCCATCAAGCTGTGGATACGGGCGAACGTCTTCTACCCTCGGCCAAGATACATCACGCCGGGGGCTGGGGACTCAACGTGGACCCGCGTGCCGCTGATCCCGCAGCCCCTCATGCGCAGTCTTAGCGTCTCGGGTTGCTCCATCTCCATCACGCTTGCAAAGGGAGCCGGGAGATGGAGGCGACGACGAGGCGCCCGGCGCAGCCTGACGAAGAACTCACAAGGGTCGTCCCCGATGTGGACCGCCGTGAGAAGAGGAGCCGCTGGCGGAGGCGAGGCCGGCGCGTCGCCCCGTTCGCCTCGTCCCCGAGCGCCTCGGTTTCATCCACGACCTCGTCCACGACCTCGCCCCCTCCCCCTTCCCCTTACGGCTGACTCTGCCACCGCGGGTGCAAGGGGAGGAGGGGCGCGTTGCCTAGCGGTGACCCTCGCCGCCACCGATGAAGGACCAGGGTTCCCTTTCTCCATGGCGAATGGAGAGAGGGGATCAGAAGCTGAAGGAAAGGAAAGATGAAGGAGTGTGGATTTCCGCCGCCCCCTCTTGCTCTTTATAAAGGAGCAGGGTGGGGGCTCGGCCGGCCCGCTCAGCCAATCAAGACGCAGGAAGAGCAGGCGACTGGGACCGGCCTGCTGCCTTGACCCGCGACGGCCCGGTTTCCTGCCTCCACCGTCCGCAACTCCAGGTGCATGAAAGCCGTGTGGCTGGCGTGCAGGACCGAGGCGACGGATGAGGCGACCTCCCCCCACCCCGTGATCGTGGGGAGCGGACGCCTCGGAAACCATGCCTCGGCCCCGTCCAGCAAACGAGCCACGCCTCCACGCCTCCCTCCACTTATGGAGATGGCGCGAACCGTCCCCCTTTATTGCGACGTGACGCATGCCTGCGGGGCTCAGCCCCGCGCACGCCGCCCACGTCACGCACGCCTCTCCCCACGATGCCGCGTTCGACGCGTGCCGTTCGGGGAGGGCGTGGTGGATGCAGAAAAAGATGCAGCGTGACCCAGGCCGCGCGTGCCCGTGCACTATTTTGGGCCTGGCCCAACAGCGCTCGGCACCGTGTATGGCCCAGGCCCGGGGGCTCCTATCGGTGTACTAAAGTAGGGGTACCTTAGTACCCCGAACTTGTGCACGGGCAGTCGTAGCACCCCGCGGCAAGGCTTGCCAGGTGATCGCCAAAACTCTCCATGGTCCCTTTTTGGGCCATCCAAGAACAAAGTATTTGAGCCAAGGCCCCGGCAGGAGGAGCTTGCCGGGAAGGCCACCCGAAGAGAGCAAGGCCCCGACAAGAGGAGCTTGCCGGGACGACCGCTCGAAGCACAAGGCCCCGGCAAGAGGAGCTTGCCGGGAAGGCCGACCCGGGCGCGACAAGGCATCAACCGCTGCAAGACGCTTGCCGCGGCAAGTCACCACCCCGCGCCTGCGTTCCAGCTCATCCACCCACGTGTCGCTCTGGGGCCATTCCAGGCGTACGTGGCGAGAGGCTGCGCACCCAGGGGCATGCGGTGGCGAAGCAACGCTGACAGGATAGCCGTCGTGGCAAACGGTGGCGCCCCTGACGGTCCCTTTTCTGCATTGTTTGGGTGACCCAGACGGGCATTTAATGCCCTTGTCCCCTGCCGTCAGAGTTAGGTATGATAGCACTGTGCAAACAGTTGTACCGAACACAGCATTTTCCAGTTTTACCCCCGCCTATGTTGCCACCTGTGGGTAACCTCTTGCACATATAAAAGGAGGCCCCATGCGCAACGTAGAGGGGAGGGGAGGGAGAAGGCCACTCGCGCTCGGTCCGATTAGTTGCCTGAGTATACTGTAGCACTCAGCGCTCCCGAGCAAGAACATAATACAAACCACAAAGCAGCAGTAGGGTTTTTACGCATCCGTGCGGCCCGAAGCTGGGTAAACCCCTTGTGTGCATCGCCTCGATCCGCTCTTCGCGCGACCTCCGCCCCCCGCCGAACCAGAAAGGGGCTCGGTCCCCATAGTTGTTCGTGGAGGCAGATTTCCCTCGACACCATATGATCTTCCGACCAACTCATCATCTTAGGCTGTGATTGGATCGTCGTTTTCCAACGAAAACCGCTTGTAAAACTGACGCTTGTAAATAAAAACAGATGGTCTTGGGCGAAGCGTTTGGTTGGCCGATTCCGACTAGTAAAATATACACCGGTCTCACAAATTACACGCGTAACCCCCAAGTTTTACTTACAGACCTCAGGCCCTCGGTTTCATTACGCCTGTATTTTACGTGTTATTTCCGATGACGAGTAAATTACACTTGTAACTTAATACAGGTGTGAAATAAACCAGAGCTCCCAAGCGTGGTCTTACCGTTTCATGTCGTCTCAGTCTCTCGAAGGTGCTCATAGGTGTCTGATGATCCTGGCTTCCTGAATGAGCAGCAGGCGCAGTATCTGACCATCCATAGGGCCCGCAAGGCCCTCTCCGTCGTGCTTTGAGTTTTTGCGCTCGCCGTGGCGCCGAGCATTGTTAACATGGTCAATGAACATGAGGATTCAGGAGATGACTTTATTTTGACTGGTTGACAGTAGGGACCCACTAGGGCCATAGCCGCATGTACGCAAGTGCCTCCTTATTATGTACAACTATGCTTCCTCCTGGTTTCCTGACATCACGGTCCCACACCACTGTCAACCTATGTAGTCAATGTAAACGAGAGAATTGCACAAGGTGCGGCTGACAACTGGGACCAAGCAGCTCGAGTAGTATTTGTGTTTTTGAGGAGTGATCACTGCAGAGTTTTTCTTGGCGATGATTTCGTTATTGTTCAGAGGAGAGCAGGGTATTAACTGGGCGGGCTGTGGCCCATCTAGCCCAGGACAGATATCCATCCCAGATATTAAAATTTTCAAGATGAAAATGGCTAGCCCAGCTATACGTTTTTTGAGGAATACCCAGGCAAGGTCAACTTGTTATTCTCCGCCCCGCTGGGCTGCAAATCTTTCCTAGGAGGGATGCATTAGGCTTAACAGGAAAATGGGCTTTAAAAAATAATAAATGGGATGTAATTATAAAAAATGGGCAGAAACCATAAAAATGCACCAAGCACGAAATTATTTTATAAAATATTATTTATGGATTTAGAAAATCTTAATTTTTAATAGTTGCACGCACAATGTTTCATTAGATTTTTACGTAATACAAATTTATATTTAATCTGACTAGAAATTTCGGGATAAAAATATTTCGGATCCCATCAAAATGTGGGAAATTTTATTGAATTCTATCTTGAACGGTTGGTTGAAATTATTAATCGTTGTCCTAGCTAGAAAATGGGTTGTACTTTTAACAAACTGTAAATGGGTTGTAGTAAATTCCATTAGAATTCAAAAATGGGCTGTACATTCTTACAAATCGCAAATGGGCTATAAGTTCTCTGCCACACACTTGTGGGCCTACTAAGTTGACGCGTCCCCTAAAAAAAAGAAGTTGACGCGTACGCAAGGCTTTGTCAAGTTATTATAGTCAACACACGGTTCTTGCAGCAGTGGTCGTTGGATGTCCATCCAACGGATGCCGTGCTTCTTCAATCTCGGATATTCTAGCTTCACCCGCCTAAAAAATGATTCCTCCCTCTGACATCTGGGGTGCACCGTTTCAGAAGCTGACTTGTGGGCCTACTAAGTTGACGCGTACCAAGGGCTTTGTCAACTTAGTCAATATGAAAGATTCTAGCTGCAGTGACCGTACGATGTCCATCCAACAGCCATAGTGCTTCTTCAACCTCTGATCTTCTTGCTCCAGCCGCCCAAAGCAGCGCCGGTCGTGCCGCCTGCTCCTGCCTCCCGTGCCTGGCTGTGCTGCCGCGGAGGCCTCACCGCCCCCAACTACTCCCACCGCTGGCCAGGCCATCCCTCCACTCACCCACACCCCCTGTTATTCTGCGACGACGACATCCTCACACCACAGCCGAACCAGTGAACCCTCGTACTCCTCTCCGCGCGGGCTTCCGCTGCACGTCTTCCCCGGCTCCGCGTTGTCCCCTTCCTAGGCCTCGCCGTCGTCCACCGCCCTGGTGCTCTCGGCGCGGCGTGGTCAATGTGGTCAAGGAACGACTTACATCAGAAGAGTACTATACGTGGAAAGGCTGACAGCTGGGTCCACGGCCGCAGCAAGGAAGTGCCTCCTTATTACGTGCAAAATAATTATTCCTCCACCTGACAACAAGGACCCACCGGACGGGCCACCGTACTTCGCGAAAAAAACATTTCCCCCTGACTGCTGGGACCCACCAGCTACATCTTCCCACACAAGGAAGTGCGTCCGGGCAAAAAAAACGATTCGCCCCCCTGACTGTTGGGATCCACCAGCTACATCTTCACAGGCAAGGAAGTGCCTGACAGTCGGGACCCACCTGGTCGAAGCGTACGTAGCGTTGTCATTCTGGTCGCGAACGTGTACGTACATACTGGTCGATGTAGAGGCGCACACGTGTCGTAGTAGAGGCGCGCACGTAGCATGTACATGTACGTACAACGGCCAGTGTGCAAGAAAGAAAATACGTCCATGTACATACATACGGGCAGGGTCTCGAACGCCTACTCGCGCATACGTACGGCCAGGGCTCGTGTACGTGGCTGGGTCGGAACAAAGAAACTGTAGCTTCGTCGTGTTTATGGGGAGCCAACCGGCTGGGTCGGAACGGAATGCGTCATCGTGTTCATCGGGAGGGCTTGGACGGAACAGCCGATGGAAACGAGGCCTGGCATACCGCAGAACGGAGGAAACGGCCTTGTGTTCGACTGGCCACGGTCGAAACGGGATCCTGTTCATCGGGAGGGGTCTGGCGTACCGCAAAATAGAGGAAACAGACTCGTGTTGGAGAGCTACGGTCGAAACGGGGGTCCTGTTCATCGGGAGGGGTGTGGCGTACCGCAAAACGGGACTCCACGGGATACTGTTCATCTCCACCGTCGACCCCATCCAACCTCCACGGGCTACTGTTCATCCACCGTCGACCTCCTCCAGCCTCCACCTGTGACTGTTCATCTAGCCTCCACCGCGCGCTACTCCACTGGCTACTGTTCAACCAGCTCTGTCCATGGGCTCCTGTTCAACCACCCCTCCACGGGCTACTGTTCATCCAGCCATCTACCGTCTACTGTTCATCCTGCCCTCCACGGAGTGGTCCTGTTTCATCCTGCCCTCCACGGGGTCCTGTTCATCCAGCCCCAACCGGCTCGATCGATCGGGGTCCTGTTCATCCAGAGGCAACACCACGGGGTCCTATTCATCCACCCCCACCGAGAACTGTTCATCCAAACCCCCCAGCAACGCTCACTGTTCATCCAGAGGCAGCATCGATCGGCTTCAGTTAGCAGTAGTAGCGAAGGAATCGCTCGATCAGGTTCAGTTAACAGCCATCGATTGATCGCTCGGGTTCAGTAACGCGTAGCCTGTTGGGCAATCGCTCGGGTTCAGTTAGAGCCCAACGCCTCACTCGAGTTCAGTTAGAGTCCAATGCTTCGCACCCACGCGCGTGCGTGTACGAGAGAAACGCGCATCGCTTGGCCCTGACCACCCACCGTAACCGGGAACACCCCGATATTTTCCTCGCCCTCGCTTCTACCACGGTTTTTTCCGTCATGGACGACCCAAAGAATGTCATGCAGCTGCGTCTCTAGCCCGCCCAGGATGAAAAGCCCATTTTCTGTCATGATTTTTTGTCATAGAAGTAGGACCCCACCACATCTATGATGATACCGGGTTTTGTCACAATTATCATCATAGAAGTGTCATAAGTATGACAGAAAAAATTTCCGTTCAGCCCAAAATGTCATGGATGTGTCCTTTTTCTGTAGTGGTCCTTGCTGCCGGAGAAGGTCCACATCGGCCGACAGTGACACTGGAGCAGAGCAATGCGGCACCGGATGAACTCTTTCACCACCATAAGCGCCGTCACCCCAAGGTCCTTCAGCCTAGCCAGCCGACACCATACGTGGGCGAGTCGCCGGTCGACGAGCTTCGCATGCCCCCAGCTGGGGCTCGGGACGGCCGGAGCCCACGGGAGCAAGAGCAGAGGGCTGAACACGCCAACATCAACGAACACCCACTGCTACCGAAATCCATCCACAACTGGTGAGAGCTCGAAGTCGATCCCTGAGCGGGGCATCGCAACAACAGCATGGAAGGTCATGCGCCCTGAGCGCTAGTGGGCGTCGGTCAGATGTAGCGAGAACAAATGGCGAAGCAAAGCCATGGAAGGGGCCATGCCCACCATGGCCTCGCAGACGAAGGTGATGACGGCGAGGAGGATGATGGACAGGGGATCCAGGTGCAGCGCGTGGACTTGGTAATGCGAGAGCACGACGTTGAAGAAATCGGAGAAAGGGGGAATTAGGCTAGCCCAGAGGGCGTGAAGATGGATGGGGATCTTGATGGCCGTCCTATCAATCGCGGCGCGGGAAGCCGACCAAGCCACCATCGCCTTCCATTCATTGGAATCGGCGGTGAGCGCTAGACGAACCTTGTCCAACCTTTCCTGGTTGACCACCACCGACCGCTCGATGGCAGGCTCGAAGACCGGCGGCGCTAGGGCTGAGGTGCGGGTTTTCCCCTTTCCCTTCTTCTTCTTATGGCTCGGCTCCATGGCGATGGGAAGGATTGGTGTCGGGTCAGACCAAGGGAGGAATCCATTGCTTTCTGGAAGACGGAGGAAGTATGGGAGCAGGTTGCCAGCAGGGGAGGCGGACCTGTGTTGACAATGGCAGCCGCCTAGCCTGGCGGATATCAAGGCTGTGTTGGGGAGTGGAGGCGACCACGTATCACCAGTCGCCACGCGTCGACTGAGGCCGTAGGCGGTTGGGGCCCGCGGCGCTCCGCACTTTCCCTTTGGCTTCGCCTCGAAGCCAAGTTCGAGCGCGCCTTGGGCCCGGGGACTATTGTCGGTGTCCTGGGAATGGGGGTACCCAGACTTGCCTGCCTGCGGCCCATGACGTGGCTCCACCAATGGCCTGGTATGGCCCAGCGTCGACAACAATAGCTCAAGACCTCTTGAGGGGCCAAGCCTCGCGAGGCGGACGACAGCAAGACCTCCCTAGGGGTAGCCTTGCTAGGATGGCTCCCGAGGAGCGGAAATATCTATGCAAGGTGCACCTCGCGAGGTTCAGGTGACATGAGCCATGACGACCAAGGCCAGTCGGGGCACCAGCGGGCGTAGTGTACCAGTTTCCCCTTTGGTGCTGATGAGGCAAGCGCAGGCGCGGAGTCCTGAGGAATCAGGCAAAGGTTTCCATATCTATGCAACAAGACAAAGGACCGCCAGGACGGTAGGATGGAGGTCATCGTGGAGCCTGGGGCGGCATCATGATACGTCTCTGACATATCTATAATTTTTGATTGTTCCATGCTATTATATTATGAATCGTGGATGTTTTATATGCAATTATATGCTATTTTAGATGAGTTTTGGGACTAACCTATTAACCTAGAGCCCAGTGCCAGTGCCAGTTTCTGTTTTTTCCTTGTTTTTGAGTATTGCAGAAAAGGAAAACCAAACGGAGTCCAATTGACCTGAAATTTGACGGAGATTGCTTTTGGACAGAAGAAGCCCACGGAGCATCGGAGATGGTCCAGAAGAGTCCCGAGGCAACCATGAGGGTGGGGGCGCGCCCTGCCCCCTGGGCGCCCCCCTACCTCGTGGCTGCCTCGGAGACTCCCCTGACTTTTTCCTGATGCCAAAACCTCTTATGTATACAGAAACCCCCATAACATAACCTAGATCAGGAGTTCCGCCGCCGCAAGCCTCCGTAGCCACCAAAAACCAATTGGGACCCTGTTCCGACACCCTGCCGGAAGGGGGGATCCCTCATCGGTGGCCATCTTCAACACCTCGGCCCTCTCCATGACGAGAAGGGAGTAGTTCACCCTCAGGGCTAAGGGTATGTACCAGTAGCTATGTGTTTGATCTCGATCTCTCTCTCTCTCTCTCTCTCTCTCTCTCTCTCGTGTTCTTGATTCGGCACGATCTTGATGTACCGCAAGCTTTGCTATTATAGTTGGATCTTATGACATTTCTCCCCCTATACTCTCTTGTAATGGATTGAGTTTTCCCTTTGAAGTTATCTTATCGGATTGAGTCTTTAAGGATTTTAGAACACTTGATGTATGTCTTGCATGTGCTTATCTCTGGTGACAATGGGATATTCACGTAATCTACTTGATGTATGTTTTGGTGATCAACTTGCGGGTTCCGTAACATTGTGAACTTATGCATAGGGGTTGGCACACATTTTTGTCTTCACTCTCCGGTACAAACTTTGGTGCACTCTTTGAAGTTCTTTGTGTTGGTTGAATAGATGAATCTGAGATTGTGTGATGCATATAGTATAATCATACCCGCGGATACTTGTGGTGATATTGGAGTATCTTGGTGACATTAGGGTTTTGGTTGATTTGTGTCTTAAGGTGTTATTCTAGTACGAACTCTAGGATTGATTGAACGGAAAGAATAGCTTCATGTTATTTTACTACAGAATCTTGAATAGATCAATCAGAAAGAATAACTTTGAGGTGGTTTCTACCCTACCATAATCTCTTCGTTTGTTCTCCGCTATTAGTGACTTTGGAGTGACTCGTTGTTGCATGTTGAGGGATAGTTATATGATCCAATTATGTTATTATTGTAGAGAGAACTTGCACTAGTGAAAGTATGAACCCTAGGCCTTGTTTCCTAGCATTGCAATGTCGTTTACGCTCACTTTTATCACTTGTTACCTTGCTGTTTTTATAATTTCAGATTACAAAAACCTATATATACCATCCATATTGAACTTGTATCACCATCTCTTTGCCGAACTAGTGCACCTATACAATTTACCATTGTATTGGGTGTGTTGGGGACACAAGAGACTCTTTGTTATTTGGTTGCAGGGTTGTTTGAGAGAGACCATCTTCATCCTACGCCTCCCACGGATTGATAAACCTTAGGTCATCCACTTGAGGGAAATTTGCTACTGTCCTACATACCTCTGCACTTGGAGGCCCAACAACGTCTGCAAGAAGAAGGTTGTGTAGTAGAAATCAAGCAATTTCTGGCACCGTTGCCGGGGAGGTGAGTGCTTGAAATTATATCTTTAGATCTTGCAACCGAATCTTTTTGTTTCTTGTTTTATCACTAGTTTAGTTTATAAAAGAAAACTACAAAAAATGGAATTGAGGGTGCCTCATATGCTTCATCTTTTTAATATCTTTCATGAAAATAAGGATTCCGAAAATTGTGCTCAAGTACTAGAAGAAGAATTACATAGAATGCTTGGCATAAAATATGTGAATGATGAGCATAATTGCAATGTTGTCAGTATGAATTCTTTGAATACCCATGATGCTAATGATATGAAAAGCCACAAGCTTGGGGATGCTATGTTTGATGAAGATGATATTTTTATCCCCCAAGTTTTGCTGAGCAAATTTATTATGATGAAAGCATGCCTCCTATTTATGATGATTATATTTATGAAAGTGAATTTGGAGAGGTCATGACTTTATTTTGTGATGAATCCACTATTTCGGAAGAGGTTCCAATTGATTATGAGAACAAAGTTGCTATCTACGATGATTATTGTGATGACATGTATGCTATAAAGAACAATGATAACCATGAAACTTGTCATCTTGATTTTAATTTTCAATAGGATTATGCCTCACATGATAGTTATTTTGTTGAGTTTGCTCCCACTACTATTCATGAGAAGAAATTTGCTTATGTGGAGAGTAATAAAAATTCTATGCTTGTGGCTCATGAAAATAATGCTTTATATGATGGTTATATTGTTGAATTTATTCAGGATGCTACTGAAAATTATTATGAGGGAGGAACATATGCTTGTAGGAATTGCAATAATATCAAGTTTCCTCTCTATGTGCTTACAGTTTTAAAGTTATGCTTGTTTTGCCTTCCTATGCTAGTTGATTATTGTTCCCATAAGTTGTTTGCTCACAAAATCCCTATGTATAGGAAGTGGGTTAGACTTAAGTGTGCTAGACATATCCTTCATGATGCTCTCTTTTTGTTTCAATTCTTATCTTTTATGTGAGCATCATTGAAATCATCATACCTAGCTAGGGGCGTTAAACGTTAGCGATTGTTGGGAGGCAACCCAATTGTTTTTTTGTTCTTTGATTTTTGCTCCTGTTTACTAATAAATAATTCATCTAGCCTCTGTTTAGATAGGGTTTATGTTCTAACTAGTGTTTGTGCCAAGCAGAACCTTTGGGAAGACTTGGGTGAAGTCTTTGCGATCTTGCTGTAAAAAACAGAAACTTTTGTGCTCACGAGATTAGCTGCCATTTTTTACTGGAGAGTTATTGTAGATTGATTATTTTTGCAGATGATTAATAGACAAATTCCTCAGGTCCAGCAATTTATTTCAGAATTTTTTGAGTTACGGAAGTATACGTTTGATACAGATTACTACAGACTATTCTGTTTTTGACAGATCCTATTTTCTATGTGTTGTTTGCTTATTTTGATGAATCTATGAGTAGTATCGGAGGGTCTGAACCATAGAGAAGTTGGAATACAGTAGATAATACACCAGTATGAATTTATAATTAGTTCACAAAAGTACCAAAGTAGTGATTTATTTTCTTATACTAACGGAGCTTACGAGTTTTCTGTTGAGTTTTGTGTTGTGAAGTTTTCAAGTTTTGGGTAAAGATTCGATGGACTATGGAATAAGGAGTGACAAGAGCCTAAGATTGGGGATGCCCAAGTCACCCCAAGGTAATATGAAAGGACAACAAAGATCCTAAGCTTGGGGATGCCCCGGAAGGCATCCCCTCTATCGTCTTCATTCATCAGTAACTTTACTTGGAGCTATATCTTTATTCACCACACGATATGTGTTTTGCTTGGAGCGTCATTTTATTTTCTTTTGTTTTGCTTGATGTTTGAATAAAATATCAAGATCTGAAATTCTTAAATGTTAGAGAGTCTGCACATAGTTACATAATTAATCAACTACTCATTTATCTTCACTTATATCTTTCGGAGTAGTTTGTCATTTGCTCTAGTGCTTCACTTATATCCTTTTACAGCACGTCGGTGGTTTTATTTTGAATAATTGTTGATCTCTCATGCTTCACTTATATTATTTTGAGAGTATTTTAGAACAGCATGGTAATTTGCTTTGGTTATGTAACTAGTCCTAATATGATAGGCATCCAAGATGTGTATAATAAAAACTTCCATATAGAGTGCATTGAATACTATGAGAAGTTTGATACTTGATGATTGTTTTGAGATATGAAGATGGTAATATTAGAGTCGTGCTAGTTGAGTAATTGTGAATTTGAGAAATACTTGTGTTGAAGTTTGCAAGTCCCGTAGCATGCACGTATGGTAACCGTTGTGTGACAAATTTGAAGCATGAGGTGTTCTTTGATTGTCATCATTTTGAGTGGCGGTCGGGGACGAGCGATGGTCTTTTCATACCAATCTATCCCCATAGGAGCATGCGCGTAGTGCTTGGTTTTTGATGACTTGTTGACTTTTGCAATAGGTATGTGAGTTCTTTATGACTAATGTTGAGTCCATGGATTATAAGCACTCTCACCTTTCCATCATTGCTAGCCTCTTCGGTACCTTGCATTGCCCTTTCTCACCTTGAGAGATGGTACAAACTTCGCCGGTGCATCCAAACCCCGTGATATGATACACTCTATCACACATAAACCTCCTTATATCTTCCTCAAAACAGCCACCATACCTACCTATTATGGCATTTCCATAGCCATTCTGAGATATATTGCCATGCAACTTTCCACCATTTCATTTATTACGACACGCTTCATCATTGTCATATTGCCTTGCATGATCATGTAGTTGACATCGTATTTGTGGAAAAGCCACCATGCATAATTTATCATACATGTCACTCTTGATTCATTTCCCATCCCGGTACACCGCCAGAGGCATTCATATACAGTCATACTTTGTTCTAGTATCGAGTTGTAATCATTGAGTTGTAAATAAATAGAAGTGTGACGATCATCATTAATAGATCATTATCCCCCCAAAGAGAGAAAGGCCAAAAAAGGCCCAAAAAAGAGAAAATAAATAAAAAGGGACAATGCTACTATCCTTTTTTCCACACTTGTGCTTCAAAGTAGCACCATGATCTTTATGATAAAGAGTCTCCTGTTTTGTCACTTTCATATACTAGTGGGAATTTTCATTATAGAACTTGGCTTGTATATTCCAACAATGGGCTTCCTCAAATGCCCTAGGTATTCGTGAGCAAGCAAGTTGGATGCACACCAACTTAGTTTCTTTTGTTGAGCTTTCATACATTTATAGCTCTAGTGCATCCGTTGCATGGCAATCCCTACTCCTTGCATTGACATCAATTGATGGGCATCTCCCTAGCCCGTTGATTAGCCGCGTCAATGTGAGAATTTCTCCTTTTTTGTATTCTCCACATAACCCCCATCATCATACTCTATTCCACCCATAGTGCTATATCCATGACTCACACTCATGTATTGCGTGAAAGTTGAAAAAAGTTTGACATTACTAAAGTATGAAACAATTTCTTGGCTTGTCATCGGGGTTGTGCATGATGAGAGCATTCTTGTGTGAAGAAAATGAAGCATGGCCAAACTATATGATTTTGTAGGGATGAGCTTTCTTTGGCTATGCTATTTTGATAAGACATAATTGCTTGGTTAGTATGCTTGAAGTATTATTATTTTTATGTCAATATTAAACTTTTGTTTTGAATCTTATGGATCTGATATTCTTGCCACAATAAAGAAGATTACATTGATAAATATGTTAGGTAGCATTCCACATCAAAAATTCTGTTTTTATCATTTACCTACTCAAGGACGAGCAGGAATTAAGCTTGGGGATGCTTGATACGTCTCTGACGTATCTATAATTTTTGATTGTTCCATGCTATTATATTATAAATCATGGATGTTTTATATGCTATTTTATATGATTTTTGGGACTGACCAATTAACCTAGAGCCCAGTGCCAGTTTCTGTTTTTTTCCTTGTTTTTTAGTATTGTAGAAAAGGAAAACCAAACGGAGTCCAATTGACCTGAAATTTGACGAATATTGTTTTTGGACCAGAAGAAGCCCACGACGCATCGGAGATGGGCCAGAAGAGTCCTGAGGCGCCCATGAAGGTGGGGGCTGCCCTACCCCTGGGCGCGCCACCTATCTCGTGGCCGCCTCGGAGACCCCCCTGACTTGTTCCCAATGTCGGTGTCAAAACCGGCGGATCTCGGGTAGGGGGTCCTGAACTGTGCGTCTATGGTCGATGGTTACAGGAGACAGGGGACACGATGTTTACCCAAGTTCGGTCCCTCTCTATGAAGGCAATACCCTACTTCCTGCTTGATTAATCATGATATATGAGTATTACAATAGTTGATCTACCACGAGATCTGTCGTGGATTTGTCACGGCAGATGTCCTAGTGAAAGGACTTAGTCGTGGAGCCATCGCAACGGGTTAGCTTGAAGGGGTTAAAAGTGGACACAAGGACACGATGTTTATACTAGTTCGGCCCCTTCGATGAAGGTCAAAGCCTACGTCTAGTTGTGATGGGATTGATGGGTTTCGAGGGTTAGGGAGCGATAAGCTTCGCCTAAACCTCGAGTTCTTGTTCTCTGTCCTTAAACCACCATCGGGTCGTCCCCTTATATACACGGGTGACGCCCGTCGGTCTGCAAAGTCCCGACCTCCGGTTTATAAACGTGCCCGGGTCGGTCTCTCTATTCCTAACTTACAATGCAAGTTTACCTCAGGCCGGTTTACGCCGTAAACCTCTAAACCGATTATAGGCCTTGGGCCCTTCTATTTCTCCTTGGGCTTTAACATCTCGGGTCCATTGACGGAGCTAACCCGGGCCCTGTAGGCCGGTTTACCCCAAATAGCAATATCCCCAACATTAGGCCCCAGATTGATTTGAACAGGTTCATGTCAATCCTTAATAAGAATTTCTGTCTTCAAATGTCTTCCAGTAACTGTTGAACCGCCGTTTCTTCGTCTCCTTTTGCTGCGGTAAACTGATATGACGTCAGTGCAAAGTTACCGTCTCCTTTTGCTAATCCGCAATAATCAGGGCGACGGCTGGGCTCCCGAAATCTCCGGCCCCTGGATTCGCGCGCCTGGCACGCGCGCCTCGCCTTATAAATAGGACTTGAAGGCCATCTTCCTTTCCTCCCTTTCGCCCCCTTCTTCGTCTTCCTCGCGACCCAGACCTCGGAGCTCCGCCGCCGCTGTCAGCTACTGCATCAACTCCGGCCGCTGCATCACCCTGAACGGACCAGAGTACCGCGGCGACCTTCCGCATCCGTTTGGATTCCGGTAAGGCTCCCTGCTCTTCTTGCCTTAGATCCGTTCTAGGGTTCGTCATCCTGCCACTGTTCCTTGTTCATCCCCATAGCAGCTTTTGCGAACAGATGATGATACCGATATTGTAATTTGTAGTCCCTCTCAGCATTCGCCATAAATCTGTACTCATCTACTTAGATCCCACTCATTTCTCTGTTTGTCGAACTTATGTTGTTCTGCTGTGATCCAAACCTCATATTTTTACTTCTTTTTCGCCCTAGCTGCAGATCCATTGTTTTGAAAGAATCCGTACAGGATCTGTTTCTGCTTTCATATTCACAACTGTTAGATCTGGTCGGTTTAACTTCTAACAGAGCGAACAATCTAATCCATATATCCATTAGTCCCCTTGATGAACTGCTAGATGATATCATTGTAGACGACTTCACTCTATATAAGAGCATCTTCGGTTTACAATCACACTTGTTCTCAAACCGGAATACCTTTGTCTTGTAGATTTCCTCATGGCAAAACAGGTGTACGAATGCAACTGGGTTCCCTCTCGCATCACTGAGACCCAATTAAACAACTTAGTTCTGACCGGCGCTTTGAGTAGCAAAAATGCCATCCATTGGAGGTTTCCAGGGGATGAATGTCCTCCTACCCCACAGGAGGGAGAAGTGGTGGTGTTTGCGGATCACCTGGCCCGGGGTTTTAACCCACCCGGTTCAAAATTTTATCGGGACGTCCTGGCTAACTTTAGGTTGCGCCCACAAGATGTTGGTCCAAACTCAGTCACGAATATCTGCCATTTTCAAGTGCTTTGCGAGGTGTACTTCCAGGAGGAACCTACTGTAGAGCTGTTCCGGGACTGTTTTCATTTGAACCGACGTACTGAATTCACCGACGGCCCTAATATGGAACTGGGTGGTATGGCGATTCAAAAGAGGAAAGAGGTGACTTATCCTCACGCCAAGTTGCATAGTCATCCGCAAGAATGGAATTACACTTGGTTCTATTGCAAGGATACTTCCCCTGCTGAAGAAAATCCACTGCCCGGCTTCCGTCCAGAGAGACTTAGCAATACACACCCCTTCCCCCCAAGGCTAACCGCCAAAGGGAGGAGTAAGTATGCCCCTCAGCTGTCCAAGCTCAGAGCCTTCATGGCTAACGGTTTAACGGGGGTAGATCTTGCCCGTTGCTGGATTTCATGGAGCATCCTGCCCCTTAGCATCCGCTCCGGTTTAATGTGCCAATACACGGGCCGGGTTGATGATCCTTTGAGGCACTGCAACATTCAGCTGACGGAGGACGAAGTCACTGAAGCTGTGAAAAAGATGCTGAATGAACCGGAATATGTTTGCGCCCGAACCGGCCTGCTGCCATTTTGCGCCACAAACAAACCACCTGCTGTAAGTATCTCCCCTCTGTTTGTTATAGAATTTATGATCTCCTTATACACATATTGCTAACTCCAGTCCTTTCTGAGACAGGGAGATGATCCGTTTTGGAGCAAGAAGTTTCAAGAGCCGACCGAAAAGGTAACCCGACCAAAAACGAGAGTGAAGAAGCCCGCTCAGAAGAAAAGGAACACCGCTTCCTCTACCCCGGATTTAGAGGAGGATGATGTGGGTAATCCGGACCTTGGGGTAGACCTCGATTCAGTTGGCTTACTTTTTATACGTCTTATTGATGATGATATTTGTCCGGACGACGCTGAAGCGAGCAATGCTGAAGGCCTAGAGGTAACTATTCTTTCTTCTGATGCCGTTCCTTTGCCTTTGAAAAAACCTCGCCAAGCAAACCGGAAAATTAAATTTTCTCATCCTCTTGCTTACTTGGATCCCAAATTTCTTGTGAAGACCCAGCAACATGAAGCTCGACGCACCACCCGGCATAGCGGCCAGGTAGTTACATCCGCCGGTTTACCGAACAGCCCGGTTCGGAAATGCCGCTCAGAGGTCTCCGATTTATGCGCTAGCTTTCCTCCTAAAGCAGGTTTAACTCGTCAGCCTCTTAATCCATCTGACTCCGATTATCAGGTCACTTCCCATTCATCTTCTGGTGAATCTTCAGCCACTCAACTGCCACCGCTGAAGACAGTCATTGGGTAAGTTGGACCGATCACAACATATCTCTGTATGGGTCTCTTAATCCATCTTACACCGTTTTTTCAATCTTTGGGTTTTTTCCAGGGCTAAACCTAGACCGAGCAAGAAGGCTCGTCTGGATAACCCGGCTGAAGGAACTGCCGCTCCTGAACCGGAGAAAACTCCTGGTGCTGACGCTCTGGGTCGTGAAGATATTCAGAATTATCTATCTCCGCAAGATGACACCTGTGCTGAAGAAAGGCCTACCAAACCTGCCAGCCGTACTAATCCGCCTGCCAGTCCTGTTCGGGTTGAGGAATCCATCCCGCCTTCTGGAACTCTTGATAAACCGACAGGGCCACTGCAGAGCAGCGACTCCAAGGATGATGATGTTGTGATTACCGGCATTGGCCGCTCTGAACCGGGGAACACTGCTACTTTGGCCAAGCATACTGCCAAGGACGAAATCTCGGCCATAAAGGGCAAATGGGACGTTGACTCCTCAACGTACGCCGCTTTAAGCGCCCAAGATCTTTATTCTGGGTACCTGAACCGACTGTACACCAGTCGCGATTATGAAGCTGGTATGATCAGGATGATGAAAGAAAAACTTGAGGTAACTCTCTTGTGCTTCCTTCTGTTACAACCTAGCTTATCAATTTGATCCGAATCCGAGATGGTAACCCGAATCATGCTGCCTTGACCACTAAGGTCCGGTTTAAAAACCCAGGGCTTCAACATAGGCCTTTAACCAGAAACATCATTAAATAACCATTAGCCCCCAAGTGCCAAGTTTTAATACTTGTATTAATCCTGGGACTTTTTGTAGTGGAAAACATGTGTTAAAATCAAGTATGCATTAGCCCCCAAGTATCGAGCACATAACTTGCTTGTGTGGTTGATACTTCCAAACCGTGCACTATTTTCTGAACACTGCTGATGACCTGCTGCAGGGGGATTTGAAGACCAAAGAGAAACAAGTCTCGGACCTTCAGGAAACTTTAAAAACCCAGCAGGCTGAAACTGAAAAAGCGAAGGAGGAATTGACCAATGCCTTAACCGTTATGGAACAGCTGAAAGAAAACCGCAAAAAGGAGCAAGCTGTTTGGGCTACTGAAAAAGCTCTTTTGACGAAGAGGGCTGAAAATGCTGAAGCTGCTCTCAAACCGGTGGTCGATGAATTATCCACCGTGAAGCGACAAATACACTCCATGACCTCTGCCGTCTTTGGTAAATTTCTTTCGATGCCCTTCTTCCAATTTGTACCTTGTCTGCTATATCCTATGTCCGGTTTGTAATCCATCTTGAAACACTGCAGGCTCACGTATTGGACACTTTGGTTCCGATGTGCGGATGAAACTCAAAGCTGCCTATACTCTGATTGAACAGTTGTACACCGGAGCACAGAGAGCTATCACCATCGCGTCGCACAACCACCCTGCACCGTCTCTGATTCAAGACACGTTAAAGAGGCTATCCATGCTTCCAGCCCGAATTGAAGAGTTGAAAAGATCAGCTGCTCGAACTGGAGCCATCACTGCCTTGATCCGGGCCAAAGCGTGGGTACCAGATTTCGATCCTGTCGAAGCGGCCCAAGGATACCCCAGCTTGAAAGAAGATGGTTCAGACTTTGGTGAAGATGATTTGAGGGCGATAAACCGGGCGGTGCGCCCCCTAGCTTGTCAATTGGCTGAAGAAGCAGATCTGACCCATTACCAAGCCCAATATGATAACCAGAACAGGCGAGTAGCTGCCCCGGTCCCTGAAGCGGTTAGCCTTATTCCTCCAATCCGTAAGCATACCTACGCCCCTGACATTGAACTCTCTCTGCTGATTCACGAAGAAGCTGTCTTTCAAGCGCTAATGGGAATCGACTGGACCACTGCTGATTTCCAGCCAATGGGTAGCCAAGAGGATGCGGCACAAGATGATCCACAGCCTTCGAACCGAGGCGGCGAACAGGCGTAATCAACGCTCCGGTTCACCTTAATTGGTGACGTTTAATCCGTCAAAGAACAATATATTCAGGCACTACGCTGCCTTGTAATAAGATAGTTTAATACCTCTGCGTTTGAATGCGCCTTTACGCACGGGTACTGATGCCCTTTCCAATGACTTTTTCCAACTTACGTTTCCTGTCTTTACTGAGTACACAAGATGATCTTTCGACCATATGAACCGTGCTGCGCCTTTGCCAAACCGGGCAACTTGCCTCCGGGTTAAGAAAAAACGGACCAGGCTGTGTCAGCTGAATCGGTTTAAAAGTATTTGACATTCCGAAGAACAAAAAACACCACAATAAAGGCAGAAAACAAAAACCAAATACGAGAGGACAACGCGATAGTAAAACGCATGCAAATAGTGGTTGCTATGAACCGTTCAGAAGGCCTGACCGTCGTCAAGACCAAAGAAACCAAGCCCCCAAGAGGTGTAGCTATGGTTCAGGTTGACTAGGTTTCCTAACTGAATCGTGGCAAATATGCCGGCCAAATGGCATTGCATTGGTTCGGATTCGACCAAGCCCCCAAGTGACTCAGTGGCCAAGGGCCGATCAAGTGGCATTGCGTTGGTTCGGACACGACCAAGCCCCCAAATGATTCATTGGCTAAAAAGCCGACCAGAAGGCATTACCATCATCAAGACATGCCCGAGCTCCCATAAGGTGTAACTACGGTTCAAGTCGATTAGGTCCCCAACTGATTCAGTGGCAAAGGTGCCAGCCAGAAGGCATTACCGTCGTCAAGACATGACCAAGCTCCCCGGAGGTGTAGCCACGGTTCAGGCCGACTAGGTCCCCAACTGACTTTATAAGGATAGCTATGTTCTCTTTGGTTCGAATACGACCTATGTTTGAACAGGAAGCCCCATGTTTGAACCGTGCATCATGTCAGCAGGTCCTCTTCAGTAACCTTTAACCTTTTCGCAAGAGGTAAATTTTTCTTGAACCGGGATCTTGAGCCGGATACTAAGAGCTTCAAAGCTTTGTGGGAGACATCCTCCCTTGAACCGGCCTTTAAACCGGAATATTCACTTTGACCTTCTGTGAAGCGACCTCAAGAGGTAAACACGCATGATGTGAAGAACAGCAGAGACCCCGCTTTACTCGAGGCTCCGGTTTATTGCATTAATCATAATATATACATGGTCATGATATGTACATAAACAGAGCCCAAGGCTCATGTATAATAAGGTCGAAGATGAGCTATGTTCCACGGCCTGCTGACCTCCTCCTCTGATGTGCGTGAATCCTTGCGCTCTCGAATATCAATCAGGTAGTATGACCCATTATTTAGATTCTTGCTGACCACAAAAGGTCCCTCCCAAGGCGGGGATAATTTATGCTGTTCAGACTGATCCTGGATGAGCCGGAGCACCAAATCCCCCTCCTGAAAGGTTCTGGTCCTAACCCGACGGCTGTGGTAACGGCGAAGATCTTGCTGGTAAATCGCTGAACGGGCAGCTGCCAAGTCACGCTCCTCATCCAACAAGTCAAGAGCGTTCTGCCGTGCCTGCTCGTTGTCTGCTTCCACATATGCTGCCACACGAGGTGAGTCATGTCGTATATCACTTGGGAGAACCGCCTCTGCTCCATAGACCATAAAAAACGGCGTAAACCCCGTGGATCTGTTAGGCGTGGTGTTGATGCTCCATAATACAGACGGTAGCTCCTCCACCCAACAACCCGGCGTCCTTTGCAAAGGGACCAGAAGCCGGGGTTTGATACCTCTCAAGATCTCTTGATTCGCTCGTTCTGCCTGTCCATTAGATTGTGGGTGCGCTACCGAAGAAACATCAAGCCGTATATGCTCCCGTGCACAGAACTCTTTCATGGCCCCCTTGGATAGATTGGTACCATTATCTGTGATGATGCTGTGTGGAAAGCCAAACCGGAAGATCACCTTCTTTATAAACCGAACCGCCGTGGCAGCATCACATTTACTGACAGGTTCTGCCTCCACCCACTTTGTAAATTTGTCAACCGCCACCAGTAGGTGGGTCTTCTTATCTTTGGAACGCTTAAAAGGCCCAACCATATCGAGCCCCCAAGTCGCAAACGGCCAAGTGATTGGAATCATCCTCAATTCTTGAGCCGGTATGTGTGCTCGTCTGGAAAATTTCTGGCAACCATCACATAATCTGACCAGGTCTTCTGCATCAGCATGAGCAGTTAACCAGTAGAAACCGTGGCGGAACGCTTTAGCCACCAATGATTTTGAACCGGCGTGGTGGCCGCAATCCCCTTCATGTATTTCACGTAATATCTCGCACCCCTCCTCAGGGGATACGCACCGTTGCAGCGCTCCTGACACGCTGCGATGATGTAGCTCTCCTTTGAAAATGGTCATAGACTTGGACCGCCATACTATCTGTCGAGCCAAGCTTTCGTCTTCTGGCAACTCACCCCGGTTCATATATGCCAGATAAGGGAGCGTCCAATCCGGGGTGACGTGAAGAGCCGCCACTAATTGAGCCTCCGGATCAGGAACATCCAACTCCAGCTCACCGGGTAGCTGTACCGATGGGTGATACAATACATCCAAGAAAACATTGGGTGGGACCGGTTTACGCTGAGAGCCCAAGCGGCTTAAAGCGTCCGCTGCCTCATTCTTTCTGCGGTCCACATGGTCCACTTGATAGCCTTTGAAACGCCCGGCTACCATATCTACTTCACGTCGGTATGCAGCCATGAGCGGGTCCTTAGAATCCCAGGTGCCAGATACCTGCTGAGCCACCAGATCCGAATCACCAAAGCACCTAACTCTGCTCAGATTCATCTCTTTAGCCATCCGAAGACCATGAAGCAAAGCTTCATACTCAGCTGCATTATTTGTACAAGGGAACATTAAACGGAGGACATAACAAAACTTATCTCCTCGTGGGGAAGTTAAAACAACTCCAGCCCCCGAGCCTTCCAATTGTCTGGACCCGTCAAAATGAATAGTCCAATAGGTGTTATCTGGCTTCTCCTCAGGCGCTTGTAACTCTGTCCAATCGTTTATGAAGTCGACAAGTGCTTGTGACTTTATAGCCGTCCGGGGCACGTATCTTAAACCGTGCGGCCCGAGCTAGATAGCCCACTTAGCAATCCGACCGGTCGCCTCCCGGTTCTGTATGATGTCACCCAAAGGAGCAGAACTGACCACCGTGATGGGGTGTCCTTGAAAATATTGCCTCAGCTTCCGGCTTGCCATAAAAACACCATATACCAGCTTCTGCCAATGCGGATACCTTTGTTTGGACTCGATAAGTACTTCACTGATATAGTAAACCGGTCGCTGAACCGGATGTTCCTTTCCAGCCTCCTTTCGTTCTACCACCATCGCCACACTAACTGCTCTGGCATTCGCAGCAACATATAACAGGAGTGGCTCTTTATCTACAGGGGCTGCCAAAACTGGCGGATTGACTAGCTGCCGCTTCAAGTCCTCAAACGCTTTATCTGCCTCCGCACTCCAGACAAATTGATCCGTCTTCTTGAGCATTTGATACAAGGGGATCGCCTTTTCACCGAGGCGACTGATAAACCGGCTTAACGCTGCAATCCGTCCGGCCATGCGCTGAACATCATTGACGCATTTCGGTTTGGCCAGGGAGGTGATGGCTGTGATCTTTTCCGGATTAGCCTCAATTCCTCTATGGGATACTAAAAATCCCAACAACTTGCCTGCAGGCACACCAAAAACACATTTAGCCGGGTTGAGCATCATTTGGTACACTCTCAAGTTATCGAAAGTCTCCTTCAAATCGTCAACCAGGGTCTCCTTCTTTCGTGACTTGACTACAATATCATCCACATAAGCATGCACATTACGACCAATCTGCTTGTGGAGGCAATTTTGCACACACCGTTGATAAGTAGCCTGCGCACTCTTAAGCCCGAAGGGCATAGACACATAGCAGAAGGCTCCAAAGGGAGTAATGAACGCCGTCTTCTCCTGGTCCTTAACTGCCATCTTGATCTGATGATAACCCGAATAGGCATCCAAAAAACTCAAACGCTCGCAACCTGCTGTTGCATCAATGATTTGATCAATCCGGGGGAGAGCAAAAGGATCCGCTGGACAAGCTTTATTCAAGTCTGTGTAATCCACACACATGCGCCAGGTGCCGTTTTTCTTAAGAACCAGCACCGGATTAGCAAGCCACTCGGGATGAAAAACCTCAATAATAAACCCAGCTGCCAGGAGCCTGGCCACTTCCTCACCAATCGCTTTACGTCTTTCTTCGTTAAACCGCCGTAAGAATTGCTTTACCGGTTTATACTTAGGATCCACATTAAGGGTGTGCTCAGCGAGTTGCCTCGGTACACCAGGCATGTCAGACGGCTTCCATGCAAAGATGTCCCGATTCTCACGGATGAACTCGATGAGCGCGCTTTCCTATTTTGGATCCAAGTTTGCACTGATGCTGAACTGCTTGGATGAATCGCCAGGCACGAAGTCAACAAGCTTAGTTTCGGCCGCTGATTTGAACTTCAAGGCCGGATCGTGGTCCGTAGTTGGCTTTTTTAATGAAGTCATGTCCTCCGGATCAACACTGTCTTTGTACTGCCTTAGCTCCTCCGCAGCACAAACCGATTTTGCATAAGTCGCATCTCCTTCCTCGCATTCCAAAGCGATTCGACGGCTGCCATGAACCGTTATAGTGCCCTTGTAACCCGGCATCTTAAGTTGCAGATACACGTAGCAGGGTCGTGCCATAAATTTTGCATAGGCTGGCCGTCCGAACAAAGCGTGGTACGGACTTTGGATTTTAACCACTTCGAACGTCAGCGTCTCTGATCTAGAATCGTGACTATCGCCAAAGACCACTTCAAGGGCTATCTTACCAACCGGATATGCAGACTTGCCAGGCACCACCCCGTGGAACACGGTATTGGTCGGTTTGAGATCCTTATCTACCAGTCCCATGCGACGGAAGGTCTCATAATACAAGATGTTAATGCTGCTCCCTCCGTCCATGAGCACCTTGGTGAGCTTATAACCTCCCACCTGAGGCGCCACCACCAATGCTAACTGACCCGGATTATAAACCCTGGGAGGGTGATCTTCTCGGCTCCATATGATAGGCTGTTCCGACCAGCGCAGATAGTGAGGCGTGGCCGGTTCGATAGCACTGACTGCCCGCCTCTGAAGCTTTCTATCCCGTTTATCCAAGCTTGTAGTAAAGACATGATACTGTCCACCACTCAACTGTTTCGGGTTGTTCTGATAACCTGATTGCTGCTATCCGTAACCACTTTGATTACTTTGATTATTTCGGCTGTCCTGTCCGCCCGGATTACCCTGGAACCCTGGACCGGGATTTCCGCCACCGTATCCTGATCCGGAACCTGAACCGCCGCCGGAGCTGTGATCATATTGGAAAGTGTTTGAGCTTTTGAATTCCTTCATGATATAACAATCCTTCCAAAGATGGGTTGCTGGTTCCTCTTTTGTTCCGTGCTTCGGACAGGGCTGGTTTAAGAAAAAGTTCAAACGCTCCGGATTAGGACCGGGATTTGCGCGGAAACTTGGCTGTTTCCCCTTACGCCGCTGGCCTTTATTCTGTGCACTTGTGTTGGCCACAAAGTCCATGCTCCCGTCCGGTTTACGCTTACCTCCGCCTCCATTACCTGTCGGTCGATGTTGCTGGCCTTTGGTGTTGCTATTCTTCTTTCCCTTCCCTGCTTTGTCATCACCAGAGTCAGGATCCTTGGTACTGTCAGAATCCGCATACTTCACTAAAGCGGTCATGAGCGTTCCTATGTCTGTACAATCATGCTTCATCCGGCCCAGCTTTAGCTTCAAAGGGCCAAACCGACAGTTGCTTTCCAACAGCACCACGGCGGTGTCTGCGTTGATGCGATCTGACGAGTGCAAAACTTCTGACACCCGCCGCACCCAATGGGTAGTTGATTCCCCTTCTTGCTGAACGCAGGCTGCTAGGTCAACTATCGACATTGGCTGTTTGCACGTGTCCTTGAAATTCTTGATAAACCGGGCGCGCAATTGGGCCCACGAACTAATTGAATTAGGCGGTAAGCTCTTTAGCCAAGTCCGGGCCGTTCCTTCTAACATCATAGTAAAATACTTGGCACACGCCGTGTCATCCACATCCAGCATCTCCATAGCCATTTCATAGCTCTCCACCCATGTCTCCGGAGGCTGATCTGCCGTGTAGTTTGGTACCTTGCGGGGGCCTTTGAAGTCTTTGGGCAGGCGTACGTTGCGCAAAGCGGGAACAAGGCACGGTACTCCCAAAGAACTGGAGACCACCCCCGGTTCAACCGTAGCCGCTGGGAAGATAGGTGTAAGCTGACGAGCCTGATGCTGCGCTGCTAATCCGGCCTCCCGCGCACGGGTGCGATCCACATTCTCCTGAGCATTGTCGACGCCCGCCGGGTTGTTGCCGCGGAGCGCTTCACGCCTGGCATTGCTTGAAACAGCCGGCTCCTCCATGCGCCTACTATGGCTCCCGCTGGGGCGAGGGGTGGAGTGAATCCGATCACGGCTTTGTGAATATGCTTCTTGTTGGGCCAACGCGGTCCTAAGGAGCTCCTTGACCCGGCGTGTCTCTACGTCCTGCGGTGAATCGCCTTCGATCGGAATGGCTTCCAGCCGAGCTGCCGCCGCGACGAGGTTATCCATCGGGTTGGAATAATGACCTGACGGTGTTGGCACGGCCTGTGGTGTACCAGTGTTGTGACGAGGCAGGTTTATTATCCGGTGCTGAACCGGGGCGCCAACTGTCGCCTCCGCACGGTTTACCCCCGGGGTGTTGAAGAGATTTCGGGCGTCGAGGGCTGCGGGCAATCGAGATCGGGATTTCCTCTTCAGGACTTCCTGAGACGCATTCTGGTCCATCATGAGCCTGTAAGCCTGTGCATCCAAAGCGGCGCGCTCCGCCGTCATCCTGATCTCTTCTGCTGCCAGCTCCGCTTTAGCTTGAGTGATCTGCTCTCTCACTTTGGCAATCTCAGCATTGTGAACCTCCTGATCCACCGGGTTGGCTTCCGCCATGAGCGCTGCCAGTGCGTCAAACAGGTCTGACAAAACTTGGGCTGGTGAACCCGTAGGGCCTCCTGCCCGCGCAGCCGTTGCCGCTGCCGATCCGGAGATCGCTGCTGCTGCAGTTGATGATCGTGGCACCGCCTGTGTTCCAGCCATGAAGATCCCAACCCGATAGGGCAGATCAGAGGGGTCCGGAATACTGTTGCCATCGGAGCCGCCCCCAATCCGATCATCTTGCAGCTGGTAAAGAGATTCGGTTTCCCCGGTCGACGTTTCATCGCCGGAGTAGATGGCGGTTTCGTCACCGGATTCGGATCCTTCCTCGTAGCCTCCTCCGTGGATGACTCCCACGAAGGCGCGCTTCCTGGCCGGTTTAGCCAGGGTCGATCTCGTGCACTGAGATGTCTCGACAAGGTCGGTGCAGACGCCCAGCTCGGGGCCCGGTTCACCAATCTTGCCGATGAAAACATGGATGCCGCCAAAGGGGACCCGGTACCCGTACTCGATCGAGCCGGCGTCGGGGCCCCAGCCTGTGCTGTCGATGTAGAGTTTTCCGCGACGGCTCTTGGTCATCCGACCCACAGCGTAACCCTCGAGTCCTTCAAAGCGGCCCTCCAAAAACTTGTAACCATCTCGCGATAGCCCCACGGTGGGCGCCAACTGTCGTGGATTTGTCACGGCAGATGTCCTAGTGAAAGGACTTAGTCGTGGAGCCATCGCAACGGGTTAGCTTGAAGGGGTTAAAAGTGGACACAAGGACACGATGTTTATACTAGTTCGGCCCCTTCGATGAAGGTAAAAGCCTACGTCTAGTTGTGATGGGATTGATGGGTTTCGAGGGTTAGGGAGCGATAAGCTTCGCCTAAACCTCGAGTTCTTGTTCTCTGTCCTTAAACCGCCGTCGGGTCGTCCCCTTATATACACGGGTGACGCCCGTCGGTCTGCAAAGTCCCGACCTCCGGTTTATAAACGTGCCCGGGTCGGTCTCTCTATTCCTAACTTACAATGCAAGTTTACCTCAGGCCGGTTTACGCCGTAAACCTCTAAACCGATTATAGGCCTTGGGCCCTTCTATTTCTCCTTGGGCTTTAACATCTCGGGTCCATTGACGGAGCTAACCCGGGCCCTGTAGGCCGGTTTACCCCAAATAGCAATATCCCCAACAAGATCGTAATGGATAAACCCTAGAATCCTAGCCTGTATGACTATAGTAATGAGTATATCCTTTCCGGACTACACCCTCCGGTTTATATAGACACTCGGGGGTCTAGGGTAACACAGAGTCGGTTACATAAGAAGGAATCTTCATAGTTGGTCGCCAAGCTTGCCTTCCACGCCAAGGAGAGTCCAACCCGGACACGGGTACAGTCTTTGGCCTTCATGTCTTCACAGCCCATCAGTCCGGCCCATTGATAATTGGCCAGACGCCCGAGGATCCCTTAGTCCAGGACTCCCTCAGTAGCCCCTGAACCTGGCTTCAATGACGAGGAGTCCGGCGCGCAAATTATCTTCAACATTGCAAGGCAGGTTCCCCTTTCCGAACTCCAGGATAGTCTTCAGATGTAATGATTGTATCTAGACTTGTAAACACAACTATAGAGGATATAATATTTCACGAACCCAATCTGCTGACAACTTTTTGAGTAATATGACAGCACGCCTGCTCGGTCATTATTTTCAAATCGTTGGCTAGCCAGTCGTCCCATGTCTCAAGACGTGGTTTTATTGGAATCGTCTTATCCAAGCGGAGATCGTGTCTCCCCTTTTTTTAAGGGATTCTTATTAACCTGGACGCGGGTAACCCAACCGTCACTTGGGTATAGCTCCTTGGAATAGGCAAGTTTTGAGGCCCAGGAGGAGACGCTCGATATTCGCGGTCTTTATATAGGGGTACAGACACGTCTTTTTTCTTTCAGGCTTGCTTCTTCCTCAACCCTTGCTACCCCGAGTTCCAACACTCGGGTTTCAATCGCCACGACCTCCGATCATGTCCGGATCCAGCCGTCAAGGCCGGTGGGTGGCTTCCTCTTTCATAAAGGGAGATATTGCAAAGCTTCGGGAGGCGAGGTATCTGACTGCAGAAATCCTTCAACGGCTTCCTGCCGAGGGGCAGGTTATTCCCACCCCCAGAGCCGGCGAGAGGGTCGTGTTTGTGTCCCACTTCCTCCGCGGGTTAGGGTTTGCACTTAACCCCTTTGTGAAAGGGCTCATGTTCTATTATGGGCTAGATTTTCATGATCTCGCCCCGGACTCTATTCTTCTTATCTCGGCATTTATCGTCACGTGCGAAGACTTCCTCCGAACTCCTCCGCACTTCGGCTTGTGGCTCAAGACCTTCGATGTGAAGCCGCAAGTGATAGAGGGAGTACGCAGAGTGCAGTGCTGCCACGGTGAGCAAGCTTGCTAGCGCTGTTTGGCTGAAAGGATCCTTTGCCAAATCTTCCGACTTATGGCAGCACGGGTGGTTCTATATCACCGAGCCACGTGGCTCCAAGTGGGTAGCTAAGCCCGCATTTCGATCCAGCCCCTCAATTCAGCTTGCATTGTGGATTAATAAGGGGTTGGACTGGGGATCAACGGACGAGGTGCGGGCTCTGCAAAGTCGCATCCGAAGCCTCATTGAGAGGGACATCAATATCGTCAACATTGTTCAAGTAACGCTAGTCCGTCGGACCCTGCCGTGCCAGCGACGGCCTCTCCGCCTATGGGAGTTTAATCCAGAAGGGCCGCGGACTCTTCAGCACTTCTTCGGCACTAAGCACGAAGGAATGTGGAGATTATTTTTGGGAAACGAAAGCAATGGCCGAACACCACCGAAGATATCGGCCTAGACTGTAACCATCCGGACACCCCAGTAAGTGCCCGTACGCCGAACACCTCATAATCAGATACCCAGTGGCAAGACACTGACCGAACCATCCTTTTTCAGGGCTGGATAAAGAAAGTGGAACGGATTAGGTGTCCGGCTCCCCTTCCTGAAGACGCAGCTAATCCTATGCTGACAAGGATGCTGGCCTCGGCACCATACCAGGCGCCGGCAAGGGAGGGTAAAGAGGAGAGTGAAAAGACCTGGGATGACCTTTGTTCCGGAGGTAAGTCGGATACTGAGTCTGGAGAAATAGACCTTTCCTCGCCTGAAGACAGAGGCGAAAGAGGAGCCAATATCCCTTCTCCGAGCAGGAGGAAAAGGGCTGCCTTCGAAGGTTGGGAGGGGCGGTCTCCCAAGAGGTGCAAGATGCCACCGTCGAGCGGCTTGGGTTTGGAAAGCGACGCCGTTGAACAGCTCCAACATGGGGACAAGTCCTCGACCAAACCATGAGTGAATCCGGGGTGCTTTGATAGCGTCCCGCTCCTTTGCCGTTACCAAAGATATACGTAACGTGTCCGTGCATTTTTACAGGTCAGCACAGAGATTTTCGGGGCAATCCTCTTCTTCGGGAGGTCTCCTCCCAGAGATGATGGAAAGCGAGACGCCTCCCCCGACCTCCTCGCCCAATAAGGCAGATGACTCCGAAGTGTCATCGCGGAGGGTTTTTCTTTCTCAACAAGCTATGCAAGGGATGAAAGAGGCAGTACCCGAAGGTGGACCTCCGACCGTCCGGGATTCTGGGGCCAATAATAAAGGCCCCGGACTGTCTGGCTTGCAGCCCACGATGATTCTTGAGATAGTTAAACGAATTCCTTCAAAGGATGACTGTGCTCCTAGAGCGGCTTCCGGAGACCCAGCGGCTCTGGACATATTGCGGGACATATTGCAAAATGCGTCTGTCTCGGGGGAACAACGTACCTTGATGGGTACAGTGCTTGAGAAGATTTTGTCCGTGAGGAGCGGATTAAATGAAGCCTTCATGAGCCTGCTAAAAGGCTTCGAGGTTTGTGATATAATGTTTTCAGCTATGTTTTATTTGCAAAGATGCACCTATGTATAGGTAGTAGCCCCTGAGACTCGGGTTGGCTTCCACTGGGAAGAGAACATAGGATCGAAAAGAATTATTCAAGGACTAACCTGATGAACTTGAACACAGGCTGCTTCCCCCTTGGCTACTTCCCAGGCTATGGATATTGTCGAGCTGCAGCGGAAGCTTGATGTAGCAGGGGACAATCTTGCGTTAATCAATATGCGTCTTAACGAGTCGCAAGGTATGTATTCGGGGCAATCCCCATACATTTTTGTGGTATAAGCATGATGCTAAAATTTATATGCTGGAATATCCATGGCTGCAGATGGTTCTGCCGCTGTTGAAGTTCTTCGAGCGGAGCTAGCCCGGGCCAAGGATCAGGCCAGGTATAGCAATGCTGCTACTGAAAAGGCATTGGCTGAGTTAAAAGCCGAACAAGCTGCGCGGCGCCAAGACGAGGAGAAAGTATCCACGATGGCGCTCAAACTGAAAAATGTTACTAGCCGCTGTGAATTTCTGGAGAAGGAGAATGAAGCCAAAACGGCTGAACTGGACAAGGCCTTACAAGAGGCGAGAGAAGCACGGTCGGAATCGAGAGCAGCTTGTGAGGAGATCCGGCAAGCTGGGGAGATTGCGGCTGGTAAGCCCTTTTTCCTACGAACTAAGTTTGGCGATCCGAACTATGCTCAACTTAACCGAGTGTGGAGTTCTCCGGACGAGTTTTTGGACTTGCCGAAGAGTTCTTCCGATGCAGCGCAGTATTACCAAGAGCGAGATGGGTACGCAACGGAGAAGCTTTTCTGGTCATAGTTTGGCGCATCAAAGCGTCCTCTGTTACTGAATGAACAGATGTCCCAATGGGCCGAGATTCATAGGATATCCGACGCTGCCATGAAGAACGTCATAATCCGGTTGTGGCCCACTGAGCCTCTTCCGGATAGCTACTTTGGTTTGGTGCAAATGCTTGTTGACACGGTGCCGCATATCGACGCTGAGAAGCGGTCGGCGTGCATTGAGGGTGCTGTGATGGCTTTTGCCCGAGTCAAGACATTCTGGGGGAAGATGAAGGCCATCGATGTTGCGGCGAAGAGTCCACCCAAGGGCAAGGACTGTCCTGAACCGGAGCATTATTTTGAAGACGTCCTAGAGGCCGCCTGCTTGATAGAGGGTCAGTGCTCGAAAGACATAATGTTCGAGTGAGGTGTATGAGAATTGTAAAAGACAATTCTATAGTTAATCTATTTTTATGTTTTTCTTTGAAGCTTGTATTCCTCCTATGCGGCCGTTGTAATATAATCTGAAAGTTTTCCAGTCGTCGGCTTCAGCCCCCTCGTAGGAAATATAGGGGTGTTCGGAAAAGCATTTAATCACTCTTTATCCAACGTCTTGGTCCATGAAGGAGGTGATAATGCGGCGAACTAGGCAATCGGACTATAGGACGTTAACACTTTCACTTAGCCATAGGAGTTCTATGGTGGGACTACGACATAGCCCTTGGTATGTACGCGGCGTATTATAATACGATGCTTTACATTTTTTATCTGAAAAAGATCCCTCGTGTGACACGGAGAATCGCTAAAGATTCCAATAAGTCGTCAAGTGGTTGACCAGCTCTCGCCACATCATGATAGTCAGTTTTCGGCTTTCTCTACTAAGGCACTTGACCGGATGAATCAGAAGCACAATCGCAGTAGTTATCCCTTTACTACCCTAGCTGATGGAGCGGAACGTAGGGTAGCAAGCATAGGAGCCGGGCAACCCAACTATTGACCTAAGACAATGATTTGGGGCTGATGCATATAAGGCCAAACTTGTGACGCCGAAGTACGCTATAGAGTTGTTAGGACTTTTGTTGGCACCTAATTTGTTCCCATACCGAGCCCCTGGCAGGTTATGCCAAGGTATATATGTGAAACAACCATGGGAGCCATATTCATTGGCGAAACAACACAGATGATTAATTCGGGTACTATTTACTGGGACCTGAGTGATATGCCAATGATTAGTTTTTATATATATAAAGACCACAACCCCAGCCATTTGACATGCTCGGGGGCGGGGGCGGAGGAAGAGGCATAGTACAGGCTCGAAATAAAGAGTGTGGTCTACAAAAAGTTATGTTGGACCTCCTGTCGCACGTCTGCGCCGCCTGTCCTCGGCGAGGGGAATCCTTGGTGGAGGAAGCCCCTTAGGTGAGTTTACGGATCAGAACTCCAATAGAGTCAGTTTTAGATGTTTGTCCGGTTCATCACCTATTTTTAAGAGATAGTGCAGGAGAAAATAAAAAGGAAATAGATAAAAGGTGTTACGGGAACGCTTGCAGGTTTGTTTGTAATGTGCTTCCGCCAATGCCCATGGTATCTTGAGTGCATAGTGATGTATGCGCGATACAAATTTTGCAGGTATACGAGGTGGGCGGCGGAAGCCGGACTGTTATTTCCTCTCTGGGAGTAGTCTATCCTCGGGTGGAAAATGCTTCTGACCCCCGATATGTCGTTGGTGAACCTCTCTGTCATTCATGTCGCCTGGTGGCCTCCTTCCCTTGTGTTCGGCGTTGAGCTTGCCGGCCTGCTTAAAGACCCAGCAGTTTCTGTTGGTATGATTAGCTGGTTTATTGGGGTGGTCGTGAATCTGGCAGGGTCGGTCCAATATCCTGTCTAGGTTAGATGGTTCGTCTCGGTTTGCCTTGAATGTCTTGTTCCGTTGACCGGGCTTGGGATTGTTGAATCCGGCGTTGACCGCTGTGTCGCGTGATCTTTCATTATTATTGCGGTTGTTGTAGTTGCTTAGTCGTGGCTTGCCGTTGCCGTCTTGGATTTCTGAAGTGCCCGGGTCACTGGCGCTGTTGCTTCTATGAGTGAGCCAGTTGTCTTCTCCCGCGCAAAAGCGGGTCATTAGAGCAGCGAGGGCTGTCATGGATTTAGGTCCTTCTTGACCGAGGTGGCGTGCAAGCCATTCGTCCCGGACATTGTGTCTGAAGGCCGCAAGGGCTTCCGCGTCCGGACAGTCGACGATTTGATTCTTTTTGACTAAGAACCGAGTCCAGAGCTTCCTGGCTGATTCTCCAGGCTGCTTGACAATGTGACTTAGGTCATCGGCATCTGGTGGCTGGACATATGTTCCTTGGAAGTTGTCAAGGAAGGCTGCTTCCAAGTCCTCCCAACTGCCTATGGAATTTTCAGGCAGGCTATTTAACCAATGCCGAGCTGGCCCTTTTAGCTTTAGTGGGAGGTATTTAATGGTGTGGAGGTCGTCTCCACGGGCCATTTGGATGTGGCGGATAAAATCTTCTATCCATACCGCGGGATCGGTTGTTCCATCATATGATTCAATATTGACGGGTTTGAATCCTTCGGGGAATTCATGATCCACTACTTCTTCAGTGAAGCAAAGAGGGTGTGCGGTGCCTCTATGTTGGGCCACACTGCAACGTAACTCTGAAGGAGTCCATTTGCAGTTTTCAGCTTGGGCGTGGCTAGGTTTGTCACGTCCGGATTGGTAGCCATCGTCGCATGTCCGGGCATGCCCTCGCAATGCGTAGATCGATCTTGTGTGTCCTGCTCTACTGTCCAAGTCCCATCGAAGGTCGTATGTACAACCACGAGATGTGTTATTCTTTCCTTTACGGCGAGGTGGGGCGGTCTGGTGTTCGGCTTGAGTTGCCTCTTTATCCAGAACGAGTTGTCGACGACCTGCCGAATTGTGTGATGATGGTATGGGCTCCAACGCCTCGTCATTGAATTGAGGTAGCAGTCTATGCTCCGGGTAGCTTTTGGCTGGGCCACTAAGGCTGTATTCTTCGGTGGCCAGGACTTCGGTCCATCTATCGTTGAGTAGGTCTTGGTCATCTTGAAGCTGCTGCTGCTTCTTTTTCAGGCTCCTTGCAGTAGCTATTACCATGCGCTTGAAGCGCTCCTGCTCGAGGGGTTCTTCGGGTACGATGAAGTCTTTGTCACCGAGGCTTACCTCATCTTCGAAGAGCGGAAGGTAGTTGTCGTCCTCCGAATTGTCGCCGGGCACGGCCTGTTCATCGGGGATGGCTTGCCCGTTTTCTTGTTCCTCCTGTTCGGATCTTGCTCCAATAGGGTATTCATTGTTTTTGATGTCGTCCGGAGTACTATTTTCTCTGATGCCAGTGTTGCTGTCTTCTGAGCGACGTGAGTTGGAGCGGCGTTTAGGGCGCCTGCGCTTGGACTGTGTCTCAGGAGGTTTATTCTCAACTGGATCTTCTTTGTCATCATCGCTAGCTTTTTTAGGTGTATCAACCATGTACACGTCGTACGAAGAGGTGGCCGTCCCACGTCCAGTGAATGGTGGGTCTTGGCCTTGCTCCTTGTCGGCATCGTCGTCTATACCGTTGATGTATTCGGAGCAATAATCAAGCATGTTGGTTAAGTCCTCGACAGTAGCTATGAAGTGGGTGGCGGGTGGGAAGCGAAATTCTCCATCATCAGCCTCCAGTTCGAACCGGACATAGTTCGGCTGTGAGTCCCCCGCCAAGGACAAGCTCTTTAATGAATTTAGCACATCGCCCAATGTCACATCCCTAGCTAGGCCATGCATTAGAGTGTGCATCATGTTTAAATTCTATTAATTCTGAAATGGGAAATGCCAGAACCCCCAACACACACACCTCCCCCCCCCCTGGAAATAACTAGGGTTTACTAAAATCTTTTTCAATGAACCTGAAATGCCCTTCTAAAATGTTCACCCTCTTTGTTTTGGGTTTAAACCTTTGACAAAAGTGGTGCACAATTTTCTAGGTCAACAGAAGGTTTTTGAATTAACACATAAGTATTTGAATTTGGGCATTTAAAATTTATAAAAATATTTTAAATGTTCAAATATTCTCAAACAGAAATGTTTCATGTTGTCTATATTTTAAATAGCAAGCATGTGCAGTTTGAGGATTTTTGGAGTGGTCCAGGTATTTTAAATAACTCCACAAAGTTGCAGAAGAAATAAAAAAGGTAAGACAAAAACAAAAAAAAATACAACTAACTTACCTGGCGGCCCACCTGGCCGGCCCAGCCCACCAGCCGCGCCAGCGAGCTGCCTCGCCTCGCCAGCCAGGCAGGCAGGTGCTCGACGCCGGAGCAGGAGCTCGCCACGCAGCGCCCTGCCTCCCTGCTTCACCTTCCTCGCCGCCCGACGCGCTGGACGAGCTCCACGTCCTGCCCCGACTCCCCTGGACACGCCACTCGCTCCTCTGCCCCTCTCTCTCGCTCTCCAGCGCCATGGCCGACGCCATCGTCGCCGCACCGCCGCCATAGTCGTGCTCCTCGTCGTCTCCACGCCGCACCACCGTGTCCACAAGCTCCGCCATCCTCCTCTCCGTTGATCAGGCCGAGCCCACAGCGCCTGCGTGCCTCGAAACTGCCGCACCAACCTCGCCCGACACCGCCACCGCCGGAGATCCCCTTCAACGCCATCGCCGCACCAGCTCGTCCCCGACTCCGCCATCAGCTCCATCGCGACCGGTGAGAGCCTGGCCACCTTCCCATCCTCTCTGCTCCCTCTCTCGAGCCCTGTAGTGACTGCACGAAGCTCGCCGCACGCACCGCCGCGGAGCACGTCGCCGGCGTGTCTCCGGCTAACCACTGGCCACCCCACCTTGTCCAACGGCCTCACCGCAACCCTAGGAGGCCAACGCACTACCGCACGCACCTCGCCGTGCCCCGTAGCTCGTTTCGCACTTCGACCCGAGCTCCGGCGCCGCCAAACACGTCGCCGGCGTCGTTTCCGGCGACCCCGAGGCAAGCTACCGCCACCAATAGATGCGGGTTGTCTCCCGCATCACGTAGATAGGCTCCGCCGCTCGTTTGGTCGCCTGAGCACGTTTTTGCACTTCCTCCGCCGCACTGGATGGTCGCCGCCGGCGAAACTCCGGCGAGTCGACGTGGCTGTCATTAGCAACTAACCTCACCAGTTAAAAGTCACTCTGGGTCACTGACAGTGGGCCCTAGGGTCCAGTCAAACCCCAGTCAGCGCGGGTTTGACCGGGATTAGCCCTGTGTCACTGACGTGTGGTCCCCACACGTCAGGTTTGACCCAGCCAGCAGGTTTGATTGCTGACGCAAGCATGACCTCATGCTGACGCAATTAGTTATTTTTGCTGGATTTATTTTTATACAGGAAAATCCAGAAAATAGTTCAAACTTCAAAAATTCATAGAAAATTATCTGTAACTCCAAATGCAAAGTTTTATATATGAAAAATGATCAGAAAAATCCAATCTACCCATTGGTGCTAGTTTCATGCATGTTAAAACAAGTTAAAGCCCCTGTTTAGGCATTATAAGATATTGCACTAATATGATCTTATAATTGCACTACCATTTGAATCTTTGGTTCAAATAGGGTCATTTCCTTCTAGTTTAACTTGCACAAGACCAGGACACATTCATATTGCTATGTCATTGCATGCATCATATTGTTGCATATCGTCATGTATTGATTGTGTTGCAATGTGTCATTCGTGGTAGGTTCTGCCTCCGAGGATATCTCCGAGTATCCAACTGAAGGGCAGTACTCTACTACCACTCCATCAGGCAAGCAAACCATTGATCATTCCGATACAAACCCATGTTCTCGCTTCTGCTCTCGTTTACTGCATTAAGACAACGCGTTTCAAACTGCTGTGTGTCGCGGTAGTTGAACCCACTTCCTTTGCATGACCTGTCATTGCCACAGTAACTAGATGAAACCCACTAGCATGTGTAGGAGTTGATTGAGCCAATACATGTGTATGTGTGTTCCTACCATGCTATGCTTGCTATGCTTAGAGTTGTGTCAGGTCTGGTTCATCGGGATGATGATCCGGAGTGAAAGGTTGGGTCGTTGTCGAAAGTGTGGAAGTGTTGAACACGAGTTGGTAAAGGAATTGATGAAAGGCCATGTAGGAGTACATGGTGGGTTGTTTCATTGAGGCCGTCCCTAAGAACTGAGATCTGTGTTTGTGATCCATGATTCAGCTACTACCACACATTGGGCCCTGAAATATGACCCCGCTCGACTTCTTATCCACCCTTGTCCTTTGTCCAGGAGTTGCAAGTAGTTTCTGGTGTTTGTAGTATGCTGGGGGCCGCACGCGGCGCTGACCATCGGGGTGGGCTGTGTTGCGGTAGGCACGTGGCACGGTGTACCGACTCGCCCGTTTGGTGTCTCGGGAACCCTGTTCACATCGTTCGGGGCCGTTAGTGGAAACCTCGGCCGGACTCCCTGCGGATGGAACCCGAATAGGCGATAAACCTGGACTAGAGACTTGAGTGTTTAGGTAGGTCGTGGTCTACATCCACGTCGGCTTTCGCTTGAAGTCTGCCGAGCACATGCCGTGTGCAGACGCTAAGTGGTGGAAACATGTGTGAAGAAGTACACCCCTGCAGGGTTATAAATAATCTATTCGAATAGCCGTGTCCGCGGTAATGGACTTCTGGTTCGCTTATATCAGTTCATAGACAAGTTAAATGGATACTACTAAAAATCTCAAGATAAGTGTGAGTACCGCGGATGGCCCTCTCGTGGGATGGCGAGAGAGGATCCACGGTGGAGTATTGTGTTGGTGTTAGTGGACTCGTGTGCGACAAATGTTTTACAAGTGGTGTCTATCGTAGGATAGCTTAGCCAAGGGTCAAAGCTGGCTTGCTGCAATAACCCCACTACCTTCTTGAGAATGTGCATGTATAGTAGGTTCCTGTTGTAAGACTTGCTGAGTACCTCCGTACTCATGTTGCTTTAATCATGTTTTTCAGACGACTGCACCAACCCCTCTGATGGGTTCTATGTAGACCTCGACGTTGACGAGTGACTTATCACCCAGGTGGTGATCCAAGACTTGTGAAGGGTCGTTGTAGATAGACAGGCCTCGTCAAGCCTTCTTTCTTTCTAGTGTCTGTACTCAGACTACTTTGCTTCCGCATGTGCTTGTATGTTTGTATGACTTGAGTGTTGGGTCATGTGACCCCTATCTGTATGGATGATATGTATGGCTCCTCGGAGCCTTCTAAATAAAGTACTTGAGTCGTAGAGTACTGTTGTGATGCCATGTTGTATTTACTCATATCGGGCATATTGTGTGTATGATTGAAATGCTTGGTATGAGTGGGATCCGACTATCTAGTTGTTTATCCTTGGCAGCCTTTCATATGGGGAAATGTAAGTCTTGTGCTTCTGAGCGATAGTAGTCCGCTACAGCCCGGTTCACCGGAGTCCTGCTAGCCCAGCACTACTGCTTGGACACTTGACTGGCCGGCATGTGATTCACGTCGTTCCTATGTCTGTCCCTTCGGGAAATGTCACGCGCTGATATTCGGAGTCCTGCCTAGCCTGCTACAGCCCGGGTTACCGGAGTCCTGTTAGCCCAGTGCTACAGCCCGAATAGATACGTTGATGACCGACATGTTCGATGTGATTCATGTATGCCTGTCCTCATAGGCTAGCGCCGCTTTGGGTTCACGGCTAGCCATGTCGGCCCGGGTTCTCTGTCATATGGATGCTAGCGACACTATCATATACGTGAGCCAAAAGGCGCAAACGGCCCCGGGCCAGGTAAGGTGGCACCCGTGGGAGTACCGTGCGTGAGGCCGCAAAGTGATATGATGTGTTACACGCTGGATCGATGTGGCTTAGGATCGGGGTCCTGACAGCGTTGGCATCAGAGCCGGACTGCCTGTAGGTTCGCTAAGCCAAACTGGTCGATGTCGAGTCTAGAAATACTTTAGTTATATGTAGGGGAATTGATTGTGGGAGGGAACGTAAGGCTCTTTTACTCCTTTACCTTATGCCCTCTATTCTGAGTCATTCTCTTCTCATTCTACGTGGGTTAAGGAACTAGGCTTTCTTCTCTCTATCAGGTTCACGTGTCACTAAATCCGTAGTAACTTATAGGATTGTTGGATACAACCCAGTTCAGTTCTACTAAAGTTTAGTATGTTGCCAATTGAACCAGAACCTTGATATGATGTTGTTGAGTGGTTTCGCAAACTGTTGTGGATGTCTCAATTCCTTTTCTGAGCATTTACAGCCGTTATGCTGTCCAATTTCATCCAGAAATTCTAATGCCTTTGCACTATTTTGTGCTTTCAGATGGCTACCCGTCCCCAAAACCAAGTGGTTCGTCTGACCCGTTGCATCGGTGTATGTGGTCATACCGCCATGTTGGTTCGAGTGATGGTGGAGGCAGGATACCGTTGGTACCCTGAATACACCGTCGAAGAACAGTTTAGAGATTTCAACCAGAGCCAATATCTGTGCACGGTTAGGATATATCCATCTTATCCCGGAGCCACGGAACCACTCCATTGTTCTTATGGACTCGGGATCACTATTGGGATGTCCGTTCAAGATGCAGCCTACTCGATGATGACCATTATGCGAGCTAGAACTGCCTTGTTGAGCAACACTGATTTTCGCTACATGCCAGCATCCCTCCCTGGGGCGCATGGTTACCTCCAGGGCATGTACAGTGATGCATCCCATGAGGACTCACTCCTTTGCACCACTACTGAGATGTTGGAAGATAAGGACCGTGAAAACCGGGCCTTGCGTATGGAGCTCTTTAATGCTCGTGCTGATCATTGGGCCACCTTGACGAGGTTTGCACCTGCTGTGCAAGCCGGATACATGGACACGAGAGACTTGTACCCTGTGCGGGCTAGTCTGCCAGACTTTATGGAATGGCGTGAGGTGGGAGGCATCACCCCTCCTCGTGGGCCTCTGCTACCGCCATCTGTTGGACCGAGGCCGCATCCAAGTCCCTATGGTCCACAAGCACCGCAGCACCGTCTGTTCCCAGATGACCATGTTCCGCTTCCAGGTCTGGGTGGTGACTTCTATGAGGACTTCTACGGAGCCGTCTGAGCTAGTAGTAGTCTCGCTAGTATTGTAACAGTTGTATGTCCACCGTCCTGCGTGACCCGTGGAATATGACTTAGTGTGTATCAATTCCGGAGGTGTAGAAAAATAATGTTTAGGAGCTTGGAATGCCTCCGATGAGATGTAACGTCTGTCGTCTTAGTTGTACTTCAGCTTGAGCTTGAACTAAACTATGTATGACGTGTATGACTGTTGGTATATATATGGCAGTTTCTATATTACCATGTCATACGGATGATCATCTCTGCATTCCTTGTTATCCATTACATTCCGCACCTCCTTGGCCAGATTTTGCCATCCTGGTTTAAATCATTGCTTTGTTTTCCCAGGATGGTCAACACCCGCAGCAACCCTGCTGCTCCGGAGCAGGGAGAAGCTAGTGCTCCTAGGGAGGAAAGTCTGCCTCAACCACCTTCTCTGGCCGAAGTGATGCTGGAGGCAGAGCGCAACAGGCGCGACACCAATCGCTTGTTAGAGCGGATTGAGCAGAACACTGCACGCCAGCAGAGGATCAATTCGGTGTCCATCAATGACTTTGTCAAGCTGTACCCGCCAAAGTTCAATCATTCCATCGAACCTCTCGATGCGGATGACTGGCTCCGCAGCATCGCCCACAAGCTACGTTCTGCCAACGTGGCTGAAGATGATAAAGTCACCTTTGCTGCCTATCACCTCGAAGGCCCTGCCAGCCTTTGGTGGGAGAATTATGAGGCTATGCGTCCGGTCGGCCAACTCACTACTTGGGCTGATTTCAGTGCCGCTTTCCGTGAGCATCATATCCCGGAAGGTCTTATGGATCGTAAGAGGGAGGAGTTCTGTAACTTCACCCAAGGGAAGCTGACTGTGGATGCATACAGTCGCGAGTTTGGGAAGCTTGCACGCTATGCTCCCGAAGAGGTATCCACCGATGCCAAGAAGCAGGCAAGGTTCCGCAAGGGACTTAGCCCTGAGCTCCGACGTGACCTTCGTCTGCATGAATGCATTTCTTTTCCGAAGCTAGTCAATAAGGCCATCAGTGCCGAGACGGGGCAGAATGATTTTGAAGCTTCACGCAAGCACTCCCGTGACTATGGATCTTCATCCGGTTCTGGATCACAGAAGCGCCGGGTCTGGATTCCAAATTCTGCTATGCCACCCAGGTATACTCCGAGGCCATCCTTTGAGGCGCCTCGTTCCAATCAACAGTATGTGCCGCCCAAGACTTTTGGTGGCCCCACTGCCAATACTGCTCCACGCCCCAATATAACAACTTGCTTCAAGTGTGGTGAGCCGGGCCACTACATCCGTGAGTGTCCCCAGAACAACCCCAGCCAGTTCGGAAAGTCTGTTGGTCGTGGTAAGTCAACAGCAAAAGTGCTTGTCGCCAAGCCAGCCACCACTGCTCGTGGCCATGTCAACTACGTGTCAGCTGAAGAGACTCAAGAGGACCCCAACGTCGTTCTCGGTACGCTCCTTGTTAATTGCCATCCGGCAACCGTTCTCTTTGATACTGGAGCATCTCATTCATTTATTTCTGAGAGCTATGCTCGATTGCACAATACTACCTTTTGTGACATGCCCACCTCCATGGTAATTCAAACCCCTGGTTCTAAGTGGCAAACCTCTAGAATCAGCCATGGAAATGAAATTCTTGTCGACAGATTGGTTTTTCTTGCGTCACTAATAGCTCTCAAGTCTTCAGACATAAACATCATCTTGGGTATGGACTGGATGTCAGCCCATTACGCCAAGATTGATTGCTCAACTAGAACTGTCCAACTTACCCATCCATCGGGCAAGACAGTCAATGTTTTGACCCGAGTATCGGAGCGTCAACTCTACTCTCTAAATGCCAATCCCCTTCCAGACCTCGAAGATATTCCGGTAGTCCGTGACTTCCCGGATGTCTTTCCAGAGGAACTGCCAGGTGTTCCACCTGACAGAGATGTCGAGTTCGTGATAGACCTTGTTCCAGGAACCGTCCCAATCTCTAGGAGACCTTATAAGATGGCACCCCTAGAACTAGCTGAGCTTAAGAAACAACTCGATGAGTCCTTGCAAAAGGGTTTCATCCGTCCTAGTTCTTCTCCATGGGCTTGCCCCGTCCTCTTCGTTAAGAAGAAGGATGGAACGGATCGGATGGTTGTGGATTACCGACCTGTCAATTTGGTCACTATCAAGAACAAGTATCCGCTCCCCAGGATCAACGATCTGTATGACCAGCTCGCTGGATCCTGAGTCTTTTCCAAAATGGATTTGAGGTTGGGCTACCATCAAATCAAAATCAAGAACGGGGACATTCCCAAAACGGCCTTTGTCACTCGTTACGGCCAATACGAGTACACCGTCATGTCCTTCGGTTTAACCAATGCTCCAGCCACCTTCTCTCGGTTAATGAATTCGATCTTCATGGAGTACTTGGATAAATTCGTTGTGGTTTACCTCGATGATATACTCATCTACTCCAAGAATGAGGAAGAACATGCCGAACATCTAAGGCTAGTATTGATCAAACTTCGAGAGCATCGCCTTTATGCCAAATTCTCCAAGTGCGAATTCTGGTTGCCAGAAGTGACCTATCTGGGCCATGTAATCTCTGGCAAGGGCATTGCTGTCAATCCTGAGCGAGTTCAAGCTGTCCTTGACTGGACTCCACCTGAAACTGTCAAGCAAGTTCGGAGTTTTCTTGGGTTAGCGAGCTATTGTCGCCGCTTCGTCGAGAATTTCTCCAAGGTTGCTAAGCCTCTAACTGAACTCCTCAAGAAAGGTAAAAAGTTCGAGTGGACCCCACAGTGCGAGTTCAGCTTTCAGGAACTGAAAAGACGCCTGACATCTGCTCCCGTACTGGTACCACCAGATTTCTCTAAGGACTTTGTTATTTATTGCGACGCCTCGCGACAAGGACTAGGTTGCATACTCATGCAAGATCGTCATGTGATTGCCTACGCATCTCGACAGTTGCGTCCACATGAGGATAATTATCCTACTCATGATCTAGAGCTTGCAGCAGTAGTCCATGCACTCAAAACCTGGCGACATTACCTTCTGGGTAATCGTTGCGAAATTTACACTGATCACCAAAGTTTGAAATATATCTTCACCCAACCGGATTTGAATCTCAGGCAAAGACGTTGGGTCGAGTTGATCTCGGATTACGACTTAGGAATAACTTACACCCCAGGCAAAGCCAATGTCATGGCTGATGCACTAAGTCGTAAATCTTATTGTAACAACCTGATGTTACAACAAGGTCAACCACTTCTCCACGAGGAATTCCATAAGCTTAATCTTCACATTGTTCCTCGAGGATTCCTTTCCACCCTGGTGGCGAAACCTAACCTTACGGATCAAATCATAGCTGCCCAGAAGCGCGATAAGGGCATATCTCGGATTAAGGAAAACATCGCTAGCGGAGTTGCTAAATGTTTCTCCATGGATGAACGAGGTGTTGTTTTCTTCGAGAACCGCTTGGTGGTTCCCAAGAAACAACATTTGCGTCAATTGATCCTTAAGGAAGCTCATGAATCCCCTCTCACCATTCATCCCGGTAGTACTAAAATGTATCAAGACCTACGCCAAAGGTTTTGGTGGACTAGGATGAAGAGAGAAATCGCTCAATACGTTGCAACTTGCGACGTCTGTCGTCGTGTTAAAGCAGTGCATCAACGGCCTGCTGGCACCCTTCAACCCTTGGATATTCCTGAATGGAAATGGGATAAAATCGGTATGGATTTCATCACCGGGTTTCCCAGAACCAAAAGAGGGAATAATGCTATCTTCGTTGTTGTCGATCGTCTTTCCAAAGTAGCCCACTTCTTACCTGTTCGCGAGAGTATAACCGCTAGCCAGCTAGCGGATTTGTACATCTCTCGAATAGTATCTCTCCATGGTGTTCCATTGGAAATTAATTCAGACCGTGGAAGTCTTTTCACCTCTCGATTTTGGGAAAGTTTCCAAAATGCTATGGGAACTCGTCTCTCCTTTAGCACCGCCTTCCATCCGCAATCAAGTGGTCAAGTAGAACGAGTCAATCAAATTCTGGAGGATATGCTCCGAGCTTCTGTCATCTCTTTCGGTATGGATTGGGAGAAGTGTCTACCATTCGCCGAGTTCGCTTATAACAACAGTTACCAAGCTAGCTTGGGTAAAGCTCCTTTCGAAGTTCTTTATGGACGAAAATGTCGAACGCCTCTTAACTGGTCAGAAACTGGCGAAAGACAACTCTTCGGCCCGGACATGATCCGTGATGCAGAAGAGCAGGTTCGTATTATTCGTGAGAAGTTGAAAACCGCCCAATCCCGGCAAAAGAGTCAGTATGACCGCAAGCATAAGCCCATGGCATATGAAGTCGGTGATATGGCTTACCTTCGGGTTACACCTTTAAAGGGAACCCATCGATTCGGTATCAAAGGCAAATTGGCTCCTCGTTACATTGGACCTTTTCGCATTCTTGCCAAACGAGGGGAAGTTGCCTACCAATTGGAACTACCTCCGCATCTCTCCAGAGTTCATGATGTCTTCCACGTTTCTCAACTCAGGCGTTGCTTCTCGAATCCTATCCGCGGAGTGGACCACGAAACGCTTGATCTCCAAGATAACCTCACCTATCGGGAATACCCCGTTCGTATCCTTGATCAAGCCGAGCGTACAACTCGACGCCACAATATCAAGTTTCTCAAGGTTCAATGGTCACACCATTCCGAGCAAGAGGCTACCTGGGAAAGGGAGGATCGTCTTCGACTTGAGTACCCCGCCTTCTTTCCGACAGATCCTAAATCTCGGGACGAGATTCTTTTGAGTGGGGGTGAGTTGTCACATCCCTAGCTAGGCCATGCATTAGAGTGTGCATCATGTTTAAATTCTATTAATTCTGAAATGGGAAATGCCAGAACCCCCAACACACACACCTCCCCCCCCCTGGAAATAACTAGGGTTTACTAAAATCTTTTTCAATGAACCTGAAATGCCCTTCTAAAATGTTCACCCTCTTTGTTTTGGGTTTAAACCTTTGACAAAAGTGGTGCACAATTTTCTAGGTCAACAGAAGGTTTTTGAATTAACACATAAGTATTTGAATTTGGGCATTTAAAATTTATAAAAATATTTTAAATGTTCAAATATTCTCAAACAGAAATGTTTCATGTTGTCTATATTTTAAATAGCAAGCATGTGCAGTTTGAGGATTTTTGGAGTGGTCCAGGTATTTTAAATAACTCCACAAAGTTGCAGAAGAAATAAAAAAGGTAAGACAAAAACAAAAAAAAAATACAACTAACTTACCTGGCGGCCCACCTGGCCGGCCCAGCCCACCAGCCGCGCCAGCGAGCTGCCTCGCCTCGCCAGCCAGGCAGGCAGGTGCTCGACGCCGGAGCAGGAGCTCGCCACGCAGCGCCCTGCCTCCCTGCTTCACCTTCCTCGCCGCCCGACGCGCTGGACGAGCTCCACGTCCTGCCCCGACTCCCCTGGACACGCCACTCGCTCCTCTGCCCCTCTCTCTCGCTCTCCAGCGCCATGGCCGACGCCATCGTCGCCGCACCGCCGCCATAGTCGTGCTCCTCGTCGTCTCCACGCCGCACCACCGTGTCCACAAGCTCCGCCATCCTCCTCTCCGTCGATCAGGCCGAGCCCACAGCGCCTGCGTGCCTCGAAACTGCCGCACCAACCTCGCCCGACACCGCCACCGCCGGAGATCCCCTTCAACGCCATCGCCGCACCAGCTCGTCCCCGACTCCGCCATCAGCTCCATCGCGACCGGTGAGAGCCTGGCCACCTTCCCATCCTCTCTGCTCCCTCTCTCGAGCCCTGTAGTGACTGCACGAAGCTCGCCGCACGCACCGCCGCGGAGCACGTCGCCGGCGTGTCTCCGGCTAACCACTGGCCACCCCACCTTGTCCAACGGCCTCACCGCAACCCTAGGAGGCCAACGCACTACCGCACGCACCTCGCCGTGCCCCGTAGCTCGTTTCGCACTTCGACCCGAGCTCCGGCGCCGCCAAACACGTCGCCGGCGTCGTTTCCGGCGACCCCGAGGCAAGCTACCGCCACCAATAGATGCGGGTTGCCTCCCGCATCACGTAGATAGGCTCCGCCGCTCGTTTGGTCGCCTGAGCACGTTTTTGCACTTCCTCCGCCGCACTGGATGGTCGCCGCCGGCGAAACTCCGGCGAGTCGACGTGGCTGTCATTAGCAACTAACCTCACCAGTTAAAAGTCACTCTGGGTCACTGACAGTGGGCCCTAGGGTCCAGTCAAACCCCAGTCAGCGCGGGTTTGACCGGGATTAGCCCTGTGTCACTGACGTGTGGTCCCCACACGTCAGGTTTGACCCAGCCAGCAGGTTTGATTGCTGACGCAAGCATGACCTCATGCTGACGCAATTAGTTATTTTTGCTGGATTTATTTTTATACAGGAAAATCCAGAAAATAGTTCAAACTTCAAAAATTCATAGAAAATTATCTGTAACTCCAAATGAAAAGTTTTATATATGAAAAATGATCAGAAAAATCCAATCTACCCATTGGTGCTAGTTTCATGCATGTTAAAACAAGTTAAAGCCCCTGTTTAGGCATTATAAGATATTGCACTAATATGATCTTATAATTGCACTACCATTTGAATCTTTGGTTCAAATAGGGTCATTTCCTTCTAGTTTAACTTGCACAAGACCAGGACACATTCATATTGCTATGTCATTGCATGCATCATATTGTTGCATATCGTCATGTATTGATTGTGTTGCAATGTGTCATTCGTGGTAGGTTCTGCCTCCGAGGATATCTCCGAGTATCCAACTGAAGGGCAGTACTCTACTACCACTCCATCAGGCAAGCAAACCATTGATCGTTCCGATACAAACCCATGTTCTCGCTTCTGCTCTCGTTTACTGCATTAAGACAACGCGTTTCAAACTGCTGTGTGTCGCGGTAGTTGAACCCACTTCCTTTGCATGACCTGTCATTGCCACAGTAACTAGATGAAACCCACTAGCATGTGTAGGAGTTGATTGAGCCAATACATGTGTATGTGTGTTCCTACCATGCTATGCTTGCTATGCTTAGAGTTGTGTCAGGTCTGGTTCATCGGGATGATGATCCGGAGTGAAAGGTTGGGTCGTTGTCGAAAGTGTGGAAGTGTTGAACACGAGTTGGTAAAGGAATTGATGAAAGGCCATGTAGGAGTACATGGTGGGTTGTTTCATTGAGGCCGTCCCTAAGAACTGAGATCTGTGTTTGTGATCCATGATTCAGCTACTACCACACATTGGGCCCTGAAATATGACCCCGCTCGACTTCTTATCCACCCTTGTCCTTTGTCCAGGAGTTGCAAGTAGTTTCTGGTGTTTGTAGTATGCTGGGGGCCGCACGCGGCGCTGACCATCGGGGTGGGCTGTGTTGCGGTAGGCACGTGGCACGGTGTACCGACTCGCCCGTTTGGTGTCTCGGGAACCCTGTTCACATCGTTCGGGGCCGTTAGTGGAAACCTCGGCCGGACTCCCTGCGGATGGAACCCGAATAGGCGATAAACCTGGACTAGAGACTTGAGTGTTTAGGTAGGTCGTGGTCTACATCCACGTCGGCTTTCGCTTGAAGTCTACCGAGCACATGTCGTGTGCAGACGCTAAGTGGTGGAAACATGTGTGAAGAAGTACACCCCTGCAGGGTTATAAATAATCTATTCGAATAGCCGTGTCCGCGGTAATGGACTTCTGGTTCGCTTATATCAGTTCATAGACAAGTTAAATGGATACTACTAAAAATCTCAAGATAAGTGTGAGTACCGCGGATGGCCCTCTCGTGGGATGGCGAGAGAGGATCCACGGTGGAGTATTGTGTTGGTGTTAGTGGACTCGTGTGCGACAAATGTTTTACAAGTGGTGTCTATCGTAGGATAGCTTAGCCAAGGGTCAAAGCTGGCTTGCTGCAATAACCCCACTACCTTCTTGAGAATGTGCATGTATAGTAGGTTCATGTTGTAAGACTTGCTGAGTACCTCCGTACTCATGTTGCTTTAATCATGTTTTTCAGACGACTGCACCAACCCCTCTGATGGGTTCTATGTAGACCTCGACGTTGACGAGTGACTTATCACCCAGGTGGTGATCCAAGACTTGTGAAGGGTCGTTGTAGATAGACAGGCCTCGTCAAGCCTTCTTTCTTTCTAGTGTCTGTACTCAGACTACTTTGCTTCCGCATGTGCTTGTATGTTTGTATGACTTGAGTGTTGGGTCATGTGACCCCTATCTGTATGGATGATATGTATGGCTCCTCGGAGCCTTCTAAATAAAGTACTTGAGTCGTAGAGTACTGTTGTGATGCCATGTTGTATTTACTCATATCGGGCATATTGTGTGTATGATTGAAATGCTTGGTATGAGTGGGATCCGACTATCTAGTTGTTTATCCTTGGCAGCCTTTCATATGGGGAAATGTAAGTCTTGTGCTTCTGAGCGATAGTAGTCCGCTACAGCCCGGTTCACCGGAGTCCTGCTAGCCCAGCACTACTGCTTGGACACTTGACTGGCCGGCATGTGATTCACGTCGTTCCTATGTCTGTCCCTTCGGGAAATGTCACGCGCTGATATTCGGAGTCCTGCCTAGCCTGCTACAGCCCGGGTTACCGGAGTCCTGTTAGCCCAGTGCTACAGCCCGAATAGATACGTTGATGACCGACATGTTCGATGTGATTCATGTATGCCTGTCCTCATAGGCTAGCGCCGCTTTGGGTTCACGGCTAGCCATGTCGGCCCGGGTTCTCTGTCATATGGATGCTAGCGACACTATCATATACGTGAGCCAAAAGGCGCAAACGGCCCCGGGCCAGGTAAGGTGGCACCCGTGGGAGTACCGTGCGTGAGGCCGCAAAGTGATATGATGTGTTACACGCTGGATCGATGTGGCTTAGGATCGGGGTCCTGACACCCAAGGGCAAGTGTTGGAAGATATCTGTGGTGCTGAACTCAAAGATTGATAACCGATCCAGCTCGGCGTCCGTAGGCGTGCGTGGTTTGGAACTTACAGCCAGAAAAGAGTCCAGAATTCCGTTGATGCAGATATTGCAAGGTGTTGAGTCTGTGTGCGGCTGCAATGCTGCAGATTCTGTGGCTTCGGATGGCGCGATCTGCTCCGGATCTAAGGACGTAGCAGTTACAGGAACCATCTCCAGAATATGGTCCTATGACAGATTTAAGTCATGTTCATCAGAGCGAGGGGGAGCGATCGCCGTGGTCTCAAATCCGTTGAATGTCAAGTCTCCAGGGATATCCGCAACGTCGTTCAAGCTTCCAAATCTGACTTGGTGGCCCGAGGCGTAGCTATCAATCCGCTCCAGATGGCCAAGCGAGTTGGCTACGAAAATCTGTCCAGGGAGGAAGGTTTCTCCTTGGACGGCGTCACTATTGACAATCGAAGGGGCCATCGAACCTTTCATTGATGGCACAGTGGAACTCTCAATGAAAGCACCAATGTCGGTGTCAAAACAGGAGGATCTCGGGTAGGGGGTCTCAAACTGTGCGTCTAAGGTCGATGGTTACAGGAGACAGGGGACACGATGTTTACCTAGGTTCGGGCCCTCTCTATGGAGGTAATACCCTACTTCCTGCTTGATTGATCTTGATGAATATGAGTATTACAAGACTTGATCTACCACGAGATCGTAATGGCTAAACCCTAGAAGCCTAGCATGTATGACTATGGTAATGAGTATATCTTTTTCGGACTACACCCTCCGGTTTATATAGACACTAGGGGGATCTAGGGTTACATAGAGTCGGTTACATAAGAAGGAATCTTCATAGTTGGTCACCAAGCTTGCCTTCCACGCCAAGGAGAGTCCAATCCGGACATGGGTATAGTCTTCGGCCTTCATGTCTTCACAACCCATCAGTCCGGCCCATTGATAATAGGCCAGACGCCCGAGGACCCCTTAGTCTAGGACTCCCTCACCTGACGCCAAAGCCTCTTATAAATACAGAAACCCCCAGAACATAACCTTGATCGGGAGTTCTGCTGCCGCAAGCCACTTTAGCCAACCAATCAGGACCATGTTTCGGCACCCTGACGGAAGGGGGGAACCCTCACCGGTGGCCATCTTCATCATCCCGGCGCTCTCCATGACAAGGAGGGAGTAGTTCACCCTCGGGGCTAAGGGTATGTACCAGTAGCTATGTGTTTGATCTCTTTCTCTCTCTCTCATGTTCTTGATTCAGCACGATCTTGATGTACCGCGAGCTTTGCTATTATAGTTGGATCTTATGATGTTTCTCCCCCTCTACTCTCTTGTAATGGATTGAGTTTTCCCTTTGAGGTTATCTTATCGGATTGAGTCTTTAAGGATTTTAGAACACTTGATGTATGTCTTGCATTTGCTTATCTGTGGTGACAATGGGATATTCACGTGATCTACTTGATGTATGTTTTGGTGATCAACTTGCGGGTTACATAACATTGTGAACTTATGCATAGGGGTTGGCACACGTTTTTTCTTGACTCTCCGGTAGAAACTTTGGGGCACTCTTTGAAGTTCTTTGTGTTGGTTGAATAGATGAATCTGAGATTGTTTGATGCATATTGTATAATCATACCCGCGGATACTTGTGGTGACATTGGAGTATCTAGGTGACATTAGGGTTTTGGTTGATTTGTGTCTTAAGGTGTTATTCTAGTACGAACTCTAGTATAGATTGAATGGAAAGAATAGCTTCGTGTTATTTTACTATGGACTCTTGAATAGATCGATCAGAAACAATAACTTTGAGGTGGTTTCGTACCCTACCATAATCTCTTTGTTTGTTCTCCGCTATTAATGACTTTGGAGTGACTCTTTGTTGCATTTTGAGGGATAGTTATATGATCCAATTATGTTATTATTGTTGAGAGAACTTGCACTAGTGAAAGTATGAACCCTAGGCCTTGTTTCCTAGCATTGCAATGTCGTTTACGCTCACTTTTATCGCTTGTTACCTTGCTGTTTTTATAATTTCAGATTACAAAAACCTATATCTACCATCCATATTGCACTTGTATCACCATCTCTTCGCAGAACTAGTGCACCTATACAATTTACCATTGTATTGGGTGTGTTGGGGACACAAGAGACTCTTTGTTATTTGGTTGCAGGGTTGTTTGAGAGAGACCATCTTCATACGCCTCCCACGGATTGATAAATCTTAGGTCATCCACTTGAGGGAAATTTGCTACTATCCTACATACCTCTGCACTTGGAGGCCCAACAACGTCTGCAAGAAGAAGGTTGTGTAGTAGAAATCAAGCAATTTCTGGCGCCGTTGCCGGGGAGGTGAGTGCTTGAAATTATATCTTTAGATCTTGCAACCGAATCTTTTTGTTTCTTGTTTTATCACTAGTTTAGTTTATAAAAGAAAACTACAAAAAATGGAATTGAGGGTGCCTCATATGCTTCATCTTTTTAATATCTTTCATGAAAATAAGGATTCCGAAAATTGTGCTCAAGTACTAGAAGAAGAATTACATAGAATGCTTGGCATAAAATATGTGAATGATGAGCATAATTACAATTGGAAATGTTCATCCATAGCCCCCCGAGGCAATCCACCACACACTGGAGTAGGGTATTGCACCGCAAGGTGGCCCGAACCAGTATAAACCCCTGTGTCTCTTGTTCCTTGAGTTCGTCGAGCTGGACCGAGGGATTGTTGAGCAAGCGCGCTGGGGAGAGAGTGTTCTTTGTGCGCACCCCAGAGTTGTAACCTCTCTAGGGTCTGTGGAGCCCGAAATCCGACAATCAATGGTGAACACCTCTATGTTGATCATATCAACTATATGATTCACATTCGACCTTTCGGTCTCCAGTGTTCTGAGGCCATGTCTGTACATGCTAGGCTCGTCAAGTTTAACCCAAGTATTTTGCATGTGTAAAATTGTCTTACACCCGTTGAGGGAGTCCTGGATTAGGGGGTGTTAGGATAGCCGGACTATACCTTCAGCCGGACTCCAGGACTATGAAGATACAAGATTGAAGACTTCGTCCTGTGTCCGGATGGGACTTTCCTTGGTGTGGAAGGCAAGCTTGGCGATGCGAATATTCAAGATCTACTACCATTGTAACCGACTCTGTGTAACCCTAACCCTATCCGGTGTCTATATATCTAGTCCGTAGGACAACTCCATCATACAACAATCATACCATAGGCTAGCTTCTAGGGTTTAGCCTCCTTGATCTCGTGGTAGATCCACTCTTGTACTACCCATATCATCAATATTAATCAAGCAGGAGTAGGGTTTTACCTCCATCGAGAGGGCCCGAACCTGGGTAAACTTCGTGTCCCTTGTCTCCTGTTACCATCCGTCTAGACGCACAGTTCGGGACCCCCTACCCGAGATCCGCCGCTTTTGACACCGACATCGGTGCTTTCATTGAGAGTTCCTCTATGTTGTCACTTTTACGCCCGATGGCTCCTTTGATCATCAACGACGATGCAGTCCAAGGTGAGACTTTTCTCCCCGGACAGATCTTCGTCTTCGGCGGCTTCGCACTGCGGGCCAATTCATTTGGCCGCTGGAGCAGATCGAAAGCTACGCCCCTAGCCATCAGGTCAGGTTTGGAAGTTTGAACTACACGGCTGACATCCGCGGGGACTTGATCTTCGACGGATTCGAGCCACAGCCAAGCGCGCCGCACTGTCTCGATGGCAATGATCTAGCTGTGCCGCCGAACAGTGCCCTGAAGCCCGCACACGCGTCGGTTCCGACCCTTAATTCGGAACCTATGGCGCCGATCGAGGGTGAGCGGTTGGACGCCACCTCAGGGGCTGTGATCTCAAAAGCGATCAAGCCAGATACCAGCCCCGCACTCTGCATGACCCGTGACTCCGAGGATCCGGATTCCCCTCCAGACTCCGAACCTCCCGCGCCCCTGCCAATCGAATCCGATTGGGCGCCGATCATGGAGTTCACCGCCGTGGACATCTTTCAGCACTCGCCCTTTGGCGACATCCTGAACTCACTAAAGTCTCTCTCTTTATCGGGAGAGCCCTGGCCGGACTATGGCCAGCAAGGATGGGATACGGGCGATGAAGAAATTCAAACCCCACCCACCACCCACTTTGTAGCCGCTGTCGATGATTTAACCGACATGCTTGACTTCGACTCCGAAGACATCGACAGTATGGACGACGATGCAGGAGACGAACAGGAACCAGCACCTGTAGGGCGCTAGAAGCCACCTCGTTGTATGACATATATATGGTGGACGCTCCAAAAGATGGAGATGGCGATGGAAAAGCGGGAGATGATACTTCCAAGAAACATCATAAACGCCGACGTCAGCGGCGCCGCTCTAAATCCCGCCAAAGCAAAAAACGGTGATTCCGGCACCGGAGATAATACTACCTCGGATAGTGCCGAAGAACACCCCCTCCAGCAAGATTCAGCACGGGAAGATGGAGAAGCCAACCCTCATGAGAGGGCGACAGACCGGGAGGTTGAGGACGATAACTACATGCCTTCCTAGAAGACGAGGCAAGCCTCGACGACGACGAATTCGTCATACCATCAGACCCCGCCAAACAAGAGCGTTTCAAATGCAGGTGAGTGAGTCCTGGATTAGGGGGTGTTCGGATAGCCAAACTATATCTTCAGCCGGACTCCAGGACTATGAAGATACAAGATTGAAGACTTCGTCCCGTGTCCGGAAGGTTCTTTCCTTGGCGTGGAAGGCAAGCTAGGCGTGCGGATATTCAAGATCTCCTACCAATGTAACCGACTCTGTGTAACCCTAACCCTAGGTAAACCGGAGGGTTGTAGTCCGTAGAACGAACACATCATAACCATCATCATACTCATAGGCTAGCTTCTAGGGTTTAGCCTCCTTGATCTCGTGGTAGATCTACTCTTGTACTACCCATATCATCAATATTAATCTAGCAGGAGTAGGGGTTTACCTCCATCGAGAGGGCCCGAACGTGGGTAAAATAAAGTGTCCCTTGTCTCCTGTTACCATCCGACCTTGACGCACAGATCGGGACCCCCTAACCGAGATCCGCCGGTTTTGACACCGACATTGGTGCTTTCATTGAGAGTTCCTCTGTGTCGTCGCCTTTAGGCCCGATGGCTCCCTTGATCATCAACAACGATGAGATCCAGGGTGAGACTTTTCTCCCCGGACAGATCTTCGTCTTCGGCGGTTTCACTCTGCGGGCCAACTCGCTTGGCCATCTGGAGCAGATTGAGAGCTACGCCCCTGGCCATCAAGTCAGGTTTGGAAGCCTAAACTACATGGTCGATATCCGCGGAGACTTGATCTTCGACAGATTCGAGCCACAGCCAAGCGAGCCACACTATCTCGAGGGGCATGATATAGCTCTGCCTCCGAACAGTGTCCTGGAGGCCGCATACGCTCCGGCCCCGATCCTCGATTTGGAGCCCGCTGCGTTCTTTGAGGATGAACGGTTGGACGTCACCTCGGGGGCTGCGATCTTAAAAGCCATTGAGCCAAACACAAGCCCCGCACTCCGCATGGCACATGACTCCAAGGAGCCGGACTCTTCTCCGAACTTCGGGTCGTCCGTGCCCCCGCTGATCGAATCAGATTGGGCGCCTGTAATGGAGTTCACCGCCGCGGACATCTTCAAGTATTGACCTTTTGGTGATATTCTGAATTCTCACAAGTCTCTCTCTTTGTCAGGAGAGCCCAGGCCGAACTATGGCCTGCGAGGTTGGGATTCGGACGACGAAGAAATTCAAAGCCCACCCGCCGCCCACTTAATAGCCACTGTCGATGATATATCCGACATGCTCGACTTCGGCTCCGAAGACTTCGACGGTATGGACGACGAAGGAGGAGACGAGCAAGAACCAGCACCTGTAGGGAGCTGGACCGCCACCTCGTCATACGACATATACATGGTGGATGCTCCAAAAGATGGATATGGCGATGGAACAGTGGAGGATGGCACTTCAAAAAAGCCCCCAAAACACCGACGTCAGCGGCGCCGCTCCAAATCCCGCCACAACAGAAACGGTGATTCCGGCACGGGAGATAATACTACCCCGGACAGCGCCGAAGAACACCAAAACCAACAGGATTCGGCACAGGAAGATGGAGAAGACCGCGCTCATGAGAGAGCGGCAGAGCGAGAGGTCGAGGACGATAACTACATGCCTCCCTCCAAAGACGAGGCAAGCCTCGGCGACGACGAATTCATCGTACCATCAGACCCCGCCGAACAAGAGCGCTTTCAACGCAGGCTTTTAGCCACGGCGAACATCCTAAAGAAAAATCAGCAACAACTTAGAGCTGATCAAGATTTGCTAGCTGACAGATGGACTGAAGTCCTTGCGGCTGAAGAGCACGATCTCGGACGCCCCTCCAAAAACTATCCTAAGCGCAGGCTGCTACCCCAATCAGAGGAGGAAGCCCAAGACATGGCAGATCGGCCACCTCGCGGCCGCGACAGAGAAGCCTGTCGAACATCCAAACAAGCCATGCCCCGCAGCCGCTTTACCAAGGCACGGGAACACGAACCAGACCTGCGAGACGTCCTAGAGGACAAGGCAAGGCAAACAAGAAAGATCTATGGATCGCGCGGACGCCCGACGGCACATGATAGTTTTCACTCCGGACACAATAAATCCGGCCGGGCCGAACACAACAGACACAGCTCCTCCGAACTGCGTCGAGACATAGCCCAGTACAGGGGCGCCGCACACCCACTATGCTTCACAGACGAAGTAATGGATCATAGAATCCCAGAGGGTTTCAAACCCGTCAACATCGAGTCGTACGATGGTACGACAGATCCGGCAGTATGGATTGAGGACTATCTCCTCCACATCCACATGGCACGTGGCGATGATTTGCACGCCATCAAATATTTACCCCTTAAGCTTAAGGGACCAGCCCGACACTGGCTTAACAGCCTCCCCGCAGATTCGATCGGCTCTTGGGAGGACCTGGAGGCCGCATTCCTCGACAACTTCCAGGGGACCTACGTACGGCCACCGGACGCCGACGACCTAAGCCACATAATCCAGCAGCCAGAAGAATCGGCCAGGCAATTCTGGACACGGTTCCTAACAAAGAACATGAGCCCCCGGACAAAAGGGTGAAGTGGAAAACCCAGTCCCCGGAGGAAATGGGGGAGAAAAACTACCCTCTCATGGGGCCTTGGGGTGGGAAGAAGCTGCCCCGCCTCGGGAAGCCGGTGCGGGATGTCCTTGGACAGATATCCGGCCTTCCTAAGCTTTTTGATTTGACCCTCCGTAACGGAGGAAGCCATCCACTTGCCACCCGCTCCGGACATCGCTGGAGCAGGTTGGGGAAGAAAGAGCGAACTTGGGCGTTGGAGCTTGAGTGCGCAGGAGATGGATGGGCAAAGGAGGAAGAAGGCGTAGGTGAAAGAGGTGGATCTTTATCCCCTTATATAGGCTGATGCCGTTATGCGTCCCCACCTACCTAATAAAACTCGCTTGCCGCTCACACGCCGTGGTAAATGGCGCGGTTGGGTTACCCACATCTGTATTAATGAGAATCCCGTTAAAAGGGGCACACGATCTCTGCTTCGACAAGACGTGCCAAGGAAACCGCCTCGTTGAACGTGCTGCGGTGGAACAACAAAAAATAATCCATACAGAAGGCTTGGTCGCAGTGTTATGATGCACTGCGGAATACGTCAGCAGATTTGATTTGTGTTTGTATTATTCTCTATATGGCAATACGTGGAAACTTGTTTTGCAGAGCTGGACACTATTTTTTGGTGTTTATTATCTTCTTGAAGAATTTGGAGGACGAACCTGCCTTGCAATGCCGAAGACAATTTGCGCGCCGGACTCGTCGTCATTGAAGCCTGGTTCAGGGGCTACTGAGGAAGTCCTGTATTAGGGGGTGTTCGGATAGCCGAACTATATCTTCAGCCGGACTCCAGGACTATGAAGATACAAGATTGAAGACTTCGTCCCGTGTCCGGAAGGTTCTTTCCTTGGCGTGGAAGGCAAGCTAGGCGCGCGGATATTCAAGATCTCCTACCAATGTAACCGACTCTCTGTAACCCTAACCCTATCCGGTGCCTTTATAAACCGGAGGGTTGTAGTCCGTAGGACGAACACATCATAACCATCATCATACTCATAGGCTAGCTTCTAGGGTTTAGCCTCCTTGATCTCGTGGTAGATCTACTCTTGTACTACCTATATCATCAATATTAATCTAGCAGGAGTAGGGTTTTACCTCCATCGAGAGGGCCTGAACCTAGGTAAAATAAAGTGTCCCTTGTCTCCTGTTACCATCCGACCTTGACGCACAGATCGGGACCCCTACCCGAGATCCGCCGGTTTTGACACTGACAGCAGGCTTTTAGCCACGGCAAGCATCCTCAAGAAAAAGCAACAACCGCTTAGAGCTGATCAAGATTTGCTAGCTGACAGATGGACTGAAGTCCTTGCGGCCGAAGAGTATGAACTCGAACGCCCCTCCAAGCATTACCCAAAGCGCAGGCTGCTACCCCGATTAGAGGATGAAGCACCTACATCACCAGCGCATGACATGGCCGACCGGCCACCTCGTGGCCGCGACAGAGAGGCCTCTAGGCCCTCCACTCAAGCCATGCCCCGACGCCACTCAAAACATGCTAAGGCACGGGAAAACGCGCCAGACCTGCAAGATATACTGGAGGACAAGGCAAGGCAAACAAGATCGATCTACGGATCGCGCGGGCGCCCCACGGCACGTGACGGTGATCGTCATTCCAGATACGATAAATTCGGCCGGGCCGAACACAATGGACAAAGCTCCTCTGAGCTGCGCCGTGATATAGCCCAATATAGAGGCGCCGCACACCCACTATGCTTCACAGATGAAGTAATGGGTCATAAAATCCCTGAGGGCTTCAAACCCGTAAACATCGAATCATACGATGGCACAATAGATCCCGCGGTTTGGATCGAGGATTATCTCCTTAATATCCACATGGCCCATGGTGATGATCTACACGCCATCAAATACCTCCCACTCAAACTCAAGGGACCGGCCCGACATTGGCTCAACAGCTTGCCAGCAGACTCAATCGGTTCTTGGGAGGACCTGGAAGCCGCATTCCTCGACAACTTCCAGGGCACTTATGTGCGACCACTGGATGCCGATGACCTAAGCCACATAATTCAGCAGCCAGAGGAATCGGCAAGGCAATTCTGGACACGGTTCCTAACAAAGAAAAACCAGATAGTCGGTTGTCCGGATGCAGAGGCCCTAGCAGCCTTCAAACATAATATCCGCGATGAGTGGCTTGCCCGGCACCTGGGATAGGAAAAGCTGAAATCCATGGCAGCCCTCACGACATTCATGACCCGCTTTTGCGCGGGCGAAGATAGCTGGCTAGCTCGCAGGTACAACTTAGCAAAGAACCTTGGTAATTCGGATACCAAGGACAAAGGTGGCAGGTCACGACGGAATAAACAGAAATGCCGCGTCAGCAGCGACAGCAATGAACATACGGCAGTAAACGCCGGATTCAGAGGCCATAAATCCGGTCAGCGGAAAAAGCCATTCAAAAAGAATACCCAGGGCCCGTCCAGTTTGGACCGAATACTCGACCGCTCGTTCCAGATTCACGGCACCCCCAAAAGGCCAGCCAATCACACCAACAGGGATTGTTGGGTGTTCAAGCAGGCAGGCAAGCTAAGAGCCAAACACAAAAACAAGGGGCTAGATAGCGATGACGAAGAGGAGCCTAGGCCGCCGAACAACAACGGACAAAAGGGGTTTCCCCCACAAGTGCGGATGGTGAACATGATATACGCGACTCATATTCCCAAGCGGGAGAGGAAGCGTGCACTACGGGACGTATACGCGATGGAGCCAGTCGCCCCAAAGTTCAACCCATGGTCCTCTTGCCCGATCACCTTCGATCGAAGGGACCACCCCACTAGCATCCGTCACGGCGGCTTCGCCACACTGGTTCTTGACCCAATCGTTGACGGATTTCACCTTACAAGAGTCCTCATGGACGGCAACAGTAGCCTGAACCTGCTTTACCAGGATACAGTGCGGAAAATGGGCATAGATCCATCAAGGATCAAGCCCACAAGGACGACCTTTAAAGGCGTCATCCCAGGTGTAGAGGCCAATTGCATAGGCTCCATAACACTTGATGTGGTCTTCGGATCTCCGGACAACTTCCGAAGCGAAGAGTTAATCTTCGACATAGTTCCGTTCCGCAGTGGCTATCATGCTCTGCTTGGACGAACCGCATTCACTAAATTCAATGCGGTGCCGCACTACGCATATCTCAAGCTCAAGATGCCAGGCCCTCGAGGTGTAATCACGGTCAGCAGAAACACCGAACGCTCCATCCGTACGGAGGAACACACGGCGGCCCTCGCAGCAGAGGTACAAAGCAGCCTGTTAAGGCAACTCTCGAGTCCGGCCGCTACAAAGCCAGACAAAGCAAAACGCGCCCGGAGTAACCCGCAGCAAGACCGACTGGCGCGTTCAGAGCACGCGTAGCAATACGGCCCCAACCCCAGCCATCGCTACATAGCGAAGCTAGTACCTCGAGTACACAATTACGCCCTTACAATTCCATGGGCATAGGGGAAGGGGCAGATAAAACGGCATGCCAACAATACGGCGTCAAACGTACTAGGGGCTGCCGGATTCTTCTTTTCTTTCAAGACTCCATACTCTGGATATAGTGTTCGGCCTCGCTGCTGCATAGACGATACAGGACCCAGGAAAGCAGACAAAACAACGCCGCATCATGGAACTCTCAGGTGGTCTCTATTTCGAGCGATATATCTGTTTCTAAATTCCGCGGCCTACGCCTGGTCAGGACATGTTAAATAGTCTAAATTTTCTTTTCGCACTACTTGTATCGTTCGGCTTGAATAAACAGCCTCCTCATAAATAATGCATAGCTTTTCATCTATTTTTGCATTATCTTCTTTTAATATACATATGTTTACTCAAATAACATGATCGCACCCGTACACCATGGTACGGCAAACCACGCCAGGGGATTTATTACCCTTCTATCTAGTGTGAGAAGTCCGTCCACTTTCACAAGTGCGGCACCCCGAACTTATAGCATTATATGCATCGGCTCTGAGTCATGATTTTGGTCATATGTTGGGTTTGCCCGGCTCCTATGTTTTGGTACCTTACGTTCCGCTCTATCGGCTAAGGTAGCACTAGGAGAACCACTGCGATTGTGCCCCAGATCATGTGGGTGAGCACCTCAGTGGAGAAAGCTAAAACAGACTGTCATGATAAGGCGCGAGACCGGTCGCTGTTCGAGAGGTTTTCGAGTCCCTAAAGGCTTATGCCGCTTCGAGCGGAGAGCTGGTTAAGTCCGGCTAAAGGCGTGGATAGTGCCCCGAATTCGGCCTTCCGAACTAGGGGTTTCGCCGAAATTTAAAATTATAACGTTCTATGGCTAAGTGAGAGTGTTCAAGCATTATAGTCCGATTGCCTGGTTCGCTGTGCTGAGCGCCTCCCTCGAAGGACCCAACTATGGGAATAAGAGCCCTTAGGTTTATCCCGAACACCCCAGCACTAGTTGCATGGGGGCAGAAGCCGACGACTCGCCATCTCTCAGTTATTAATAAACGGCCGCACAGAAAATAATATTTTAAATTCAGAAAGCATTGCTTAAGCGCATATGAACAAGTTTTCAGCGCACAGGATACAAACGAGCGAGTTCATTGAAATATTACATCTTTGGCACACTCATCCGCGACAAGGCGAGCTCCAGCAAGAACTTCCTTGTAGTAGTTCTCGGGCTTGCGATGCTCCTTCCCCTGCGGCGGCCCGTCCTTCACCAGCTTCTATACGTCCAGCTTGCCCCAGTGTACCCTTACACGGGCAAGGGCCCTCCGGGCACCTTCTATGCAGACGGAGCGCTTGATGACCTCAAGCCATGGACAGGCCTCCACCAGCCGCCGCACCAGCCCGAAGTAGCTCCCAGGCAGGGCCTCTCCAGGCCACAGCCGAACTAGTAAGCCCTTCATGGCCTGTTCAGCCGCCTTGTGGAGCTCGACCAGCTGCTTCAGCTGATCGCTCAAGGGCACAGGGTGTCCGGCCTCAGAATACTGAGACCAGAACACACTCTCCGTCGAGCTATCCTCTTCAGCTCGGTAGAATGCGGCGGCGTCGGATGCCCTGCGGGGAAGATCAAAGAACGCCCCTGGAGAACTCCGGATTCGGGTAAGTAATAGGTATTTCACCTTTATATTCCTACTTTGCATTAAGAATGCCTTACCCGCTGCTATCTTTTTCACATCCTCCAACTCTTGGAAGGCCTTTTGGGCTCCGGCCTTGGCACTCTTGGTGGTCTCAACAGCCGACGCGAGCTCGGATGCTTGCGTTTTTGCCTCAATCTCCAAACCCTCATGTTTCTTCATGAGAGCTTGCAGCTCTTGCTGCACCTCGCCGACTTGGACCCCAAGCTTTTCTCGCTCGGCGCGCTCCTCGGCCGCTTTCTTCTCTGCCTCAGCCAGCGCCTGCTTCAGGGTTGCCACCTCGGTTGTGGCCCCTACAATAAGCAGTATGTAACGCCCCGGGTTCGATGCGCCAGGTGTCTGTCAGTTATTCGCCGTCCTTGCCATGTCATGTGCTTGCGTGTCGCACTCTGCCATGTCATCATCTGCATTTCACATCATGTCATCATGTGCATCGCATTCGCATACGTGTTCGTCTCATGCATCCGAGCATTTTCCCCGTTGTCCGTTTTGCAATCCGGCGCTCCTATGTCCCCCAGCGTCCCCTTTTACCTCTTTTCATGTGCGGGTGTTAAACGGTCTCGGAATGGACCGAGGTTTGTCAAGCGGCCTTGGTATAGCACCGGTAGACCGCCTGTCAAGTTTCGGGTCATTCGGAGGTCGTTTGATACTCCAACGGTTAACCGGGTAACCGTGAAAGCCTCTTTTGGTGCAGCCCAACACCCCTTTCAAAGTGGCCCAAAACCCATCAAAGTCATCTCCATGTTGTCGGTCGTTCGATCACGATCGCGTGGCCGAAAACCGCACTCCATTTGGAGCTTCCTAGCCCCCTCTACCTATTAATATGTGCCTCCCCCGTCCAAATCGCAGATGAAACCCTAGCCCCGCTCCCTCTCCGCCGCCGGACACGTCCGTCCGCGCCGGACATGCCCACCGGCCACCTCACCCCGGCGAATCACGGGCCGCCACATCACCCCGCCACCGCCACCGTCCACTCCGGAGCCGCCACCTCAGCCCGCGCCCCTCTCTCTCCTCCTGCGCCGCCGCGGCCCGCCGGGGCCCGGGGCGGGCCCGCCAGGCCCGCGCGCCGCCCGCCGCCGCCTCCCGCACGCTGCCCCACGCTCCGCCGCCCGTCGCTCGCCGCGCCGCCCCGCTCCGCGCCGCTCCGCGCCTCCCCCGCTCCCGCGGCGCCGCCGTCGCCCGCACCCGTCGCCTCACCGCCCCTCGCTCGCCGGCTCGCCTCCCGCGCCGCCCGAGCTCGCCGCCCCTCGCCCGGATCCGGCGACCGCGCCGCCACCTGCCTCGATTCCCGCGGCCCAGATCCAGATCTGACAGAGGTTGACCCCCCGATTTTCCCAAAGTCCCGTATATTTTTGCTTTAAGTTACCATGTTCATCGCATCATAACTATGCACCCGTGCCTCCGTTTCGTGCGTATAATATGTCAAACTGTTCATATCGATGAGTACATCATTTCATCTGATTGCATCATTTTCATTTGAGCTCATCTTGAGGCCCGAAATGCTATTAGAAGAGGGCTATGTGATGTTAGTTTCAGATCTGTTTCAGTAGATGGACTTTTGTCATTTTTGCCATGATTGATGTGTGCATCCTATGAAGTTGAGTCCTACATGTGTTTTGTACTATGCCACGCCATATTTCCAGAGATTTATGCCATGTATTTTTGTGATCTATGTGGTGACTAGCACAAGCATGCAAACTAGGGTACTTATTGTTGCTGATTTCAGAGACTTAGTAATTTCACTAAGTCCCTGACTGCTGTTATTTTTATGCCATGTGTTCATGTTGTTTCGGAGAGATCTATGCCTCTTTTGAGCATGATCAGTAAGATTGTTTCGAGCATATGGTCTTGCTCTATCCATCCATGCCTTTGTTGGTATTTATGGAGTGCCATAGCTTGAGTCAATCGAGCTCTACTTTTGCTATAAAATGTTGCTGGCAGATTGTTTACATGTTATTCGATTTTGCCAAGCTTGTTGTAGTTGATCCTTGCATGCTATGATGTTATTCTTGCCATTTATAGCTTCTATGCCATGTCTTATTGATGGATGTATGCTTATATTATCATGAGATGCTCTGTAGTGAGTGCATTGAGCTCGTAAACATGCCTACTTGCTATCTGTTTTTGACATGTCTAGTTTTCTGCTAAGTCTGAAACCTGTAACGAAACTTGCTTAATTGACATGGGTGTTATTATATTTTCTGATCCTTTTTGGTTTATGGTCATTAAGGGACTTTTGTTAAGTGCTTTTATTAGTTTCATGCCATGCCTTTTTTTGCCATGTCCTGTTCCTGTAGCATGTTGCTTCATTGCTCTAAACATGTCATCCTGATGTTAATTTCTGGCATGTGAACCTGTTATCTTTTGCACTTTTGCCATGCTTGTTTGAACCTGTTGTCGTTTGATTTAGCCGTAGCTCAGTGTTCATCTTTTGTCAAGCATCTTGATTAGATCACTGCCATATGCTTTGTTGACATATTTGGCTGCAGTAGCTTAATTTCTTGTTGCTTGCTAAGTAGCATCATGCTGTTAATGGCAGAATCTTGTCATTCTTGTTTTGCTTGTCATTTGCAAACCGTGCATCCGATTCCGGTGACCTTTATATCGATTTCAACCGAAATCACCTCTCCTTTCTAGTGACAAACTTGGTTTGCCAAGATTATGCCTTGTTCATCTTTTTCCTTCTGAAGCATGCATATGCATTGCATACCACATCTCGCATATCATGCCATGTTTATGTGGTGGTTGTTTACTTTGTTGTTTGCTTCTTTCCGGTGTTGCTTCTTCGGGTTAGTTCCGATAGCGTTACGATTGTGAGGATCCGTTCGTCTACGTCCGTATGTCTTCGTCATGGACTCGTTCTTCTTCCTTGCGGGATCTCAGGCAAGATGACCATACCCTCGAAATCACTTCTATCTTTGCTTGCTAGATTGCTCGCTCTTTTGCTATGCCTATGCTGCGATACCTACCACTTGCTTATCATGCCTCCCATATTGTTAAACCAAGCCTCTAACCCACCTTGTCCTAGCAAACCGTTGATTGGCTATGTTACCGCTTTGCTCAGCCCCTCTTATAGCGTTGTTAGTTGCAGGTGAAGATGAAGTTTGTTCCTTGTTGGAACATGTTTACTTGTTGGGATATAACAATATCTCTTATATTATTAATGCATCTATATACTTGGTTAAGGGTGGAAGGCTCGGCCTTATGCCTGGTGTTTTGTTCCACTCTTGCCGCCCTAGTTTCCGTCATATCGGTGTTATGTTCCCGGATTTTGCGTCCCTAACGCGGTCGGGTGATTTATGGGACCCCCTTGACAGTTCGCTTTGAATAAGACTCTTCCAGCAAGGCCCAACCTTGGTTTTACCATTTGCCTACCACCTATCCCTTTTCCCTTGGGTTTGATCAGCCCGAGGGTCATCTTTATTCAGCCCCCCCCGGGCCAATGCTTGTCTAAGTGTTGGCCCGAACTAGAGCCCTTTGCAGCGCCCCCTCAGGGAAACTTGAGGTCTGGTTTTAGTTGTACGGACTGCTCATCCGGTGTTGCCCTGAGAACGAGATACGTGCAGCTCCTATCAGGATGTCGGCGCAGCGGGCGGCTTTGCTGGACTTGTTTTATTGCTGTCGAAATGTCTTGTAGCCGGGATTCCGAGACTGGTCGGGTCTTCCCGGGGAGAAGGAATATCCTTCGTTGATCGCGAGAGCTTATCATGGGCTAAGTTGGGACACCCCTGCAGGGTTTGATCTTTCGAAAGCCGTGCCCGCGGTTATGTGGCAGATGGGAATTTGTTAATGTCGGGTTGTAGAAAACCCGAAGTTGATCTTAATTAAAATACACCAACCGCGTGTGTAACCGTGATGATCTCTTCTCGGCGGGGTCCGGGAAGTCAACACGGTTGTTGGAGTTATGCTTGACGTAAGTAGTTCAGGATCACTTATTGATCATAGTTGTTCGACCGTGCTTTGCCTTCTCTTCTCGCTCTTTTTTGCGTATGTTAGCCACCATATATGCTAGTCGCTGCTGCAGCTCCACCTAACTACCCTGTCCTACCTTTAAGCTTAAATAGTCTTGATCTCGCGGGTGTGAGATTGCTGAGTCCTCGTGACTCACAGATACTTCCAAAACCAGTTTGCAGGTGCCGATGATTCCGTGCAGGTGACGCACCCGAGCTCAAGGAGGAGTTCGACGAAGATCTTATCCTTTATGTTGTTTCGTTCTAGTCGATCAATAGTGGAGCCCAGCTGGGGTCGACCGGGGACCTTTGTCGCTTTTGGGGTTTCTTCTTTTATTTTGGCTCCGTAGTCGGGCCCTGATTGTAACTGTATGATGTAATGTTTTATTCATGTATTTGTGTGAAGTGGTGATTGTAAGCCAACTATGTATCTTTTTCCCTTATGTATTACATGGGTTGTGTGAAGATTACCTCACTTGCGACATTGCTTTCAATGCGGTTATGCCTCTAAGTCGTGCTTCGACACGTGGGAGATATAGCCGCATCGAGGGCGTTACACAGTACAATCCTGTTATTTCTTTTTGCAATCAAGCCTCTCTATAGGCACCTTTTTTTAAGGGGTATTTCTTACCTTCCTTTTCCACGAGCTGCCTTTTGGCATGGCCGAGCTCTTGCTCGGACCGCTCGAGGTCCTTTTTCAGGACTTCCACCTGCGCAGTCAGTGCGGCGGTGGATAGCAGGGAAGCCCGCATACGCATATTAGACTTTTTATTAGACTCCTGCGAAAATTGTTGGATCCTCTATTTGGCTTTTCTTTCCGAACACCGAACAGAGCATCAGGGGCTACTGTCTATGCGGTAATGAATTTAGCATATTTTTTGCTTACCTGGAAGCCTGTTAGAAGGCTAGCGCAAGCTTCATTCAGTCCGCTCTTGGCGGACTGAACCCTTTGGACCACCGCACTCATAACAGTACGGTGCTCCTCGTCGATGGTGGCGCCTTCAAGCGCCTCCAACAGACTATCCGGCGCCTCTGGTTGGACAGAGGTCGCCGGCTCAGACGGCTTACTCCTCTTGGAAGGAGTTCGCCCACCGCGAGCCAGGACGGTTGAGTCCGGCGCGGTGTCCGGCACAAAGCCGGACTGGGAGCCCTGGGGGGTTTCATCCCCTTTACTCCTGGGGTCATGCGGATTGCCTTGCAGCTCCTCCAGGACCACCTCCTCCTGCCCTGTTCGGCGGGACGCCGCTTCGGCATCATCCGCCCTACTGGGGGAGACTGCGGGCGGGACAGAGTTCATGTCCGACGAATCCAGGGAGCCGCTCGATGAAGCATCGAGTGCGGCTCGGGGCGGGCTGCGCAAATAGCATTCGATGTTAGGGTAAGCTGCGCACTTAAGATACTATGAGTCATTCTGGTATGTGAATACTTACGATGTCGCCGGACGCTTGGTTCTGTCCGGCCACTCCTTGCCGGCCTCTTCGGCGTTGAGGGAGTAGTCCGGCGGAGGGGTCTTCCGTTTCCTCGACCCCTCGGCCTCCCCTGTTGGGGCGGCCTTCTTCTTTTTCGCTCCCCTCGCTGGAGGGGGAGAGCTTCCTTGTTCCTCCTCCTCGTTTTCACGAGAGGAGGGTGTCGCAGACTCGCCAGATGACGAGCTCGACACCACCACATTGCGGGCACTCTTTCGAGTCCCGGTGGTCTTCTTCTTCTTGACCTTCTTCTCCGGCACCACATAAGGCGCCGGAGCCAGCAGCTTCTCTAAGAGAGCTGGGGCTGGGTCTTCGGGCAGAGGAGCCGGACAATTGATTGGTCCGGCTATCTTCAGCCACGCCTGTCAAAGGCAAAGGGAGTTTTTAGATCCCACATAGAGTTAATCTATATAGAAAAGCTTAACGAACCTGTGAAAGGTATAAATAGCTTACCTCACCAGCGTTGCGCTGCGAGCTGTATCCGCGGTCCTCGGAAGCGGATGTGGGGCACTCGGCGCCTTTGGTTAGCACCTTCCAGACGTCTTCATACGTCGTGTCGAAGAGCCCCTTGAGGGTTTGGTGTTGCGCCGGGTCGAATTCCCACAAAGTGAAATCCCGTTCTTGGCACGGGAGGATCCGGCGAACGAACATGACCTGGATGATGTTGACATGCCGGATGGGCTTGTTCATCAGGGACCGGATGAAAGTTTGCAGTCCGGTCACTTCTTCTTCGTTGCCCCACGACAGGCCCGTCTCTTTCCAGGACATGAGCCGCGTGGGGGGTCCGGATCGGAACTTAGGGGCCGCGACCCATTTCGAGTCGCGTGGCTCGGTGATGTAAAACCACCCTGCCTGCCACCCCTTTAAGGACTCCACAAAGGAGCCATCGAACCAGAGTGCGTTGGCCATTTTGCCGGCCATAGCACCTCCGCACTCCGCCTGGGTGCCGAACACCACCTTGGGCTTGACGTTGAAGGTTTGGAGCCAGAGGCCGAAGTGGGGGCGGATGCAGAGAAAGGCCTCACACACGATGATAAACGCCGAGATATTGAGGATAAAGTTCGGGGCCAGATCGTGGAAGTCCAGGCCATAGTAGAACATGAGCCCCTGGACAAAAGGGTGAAGTGGAAAACCCAGTCCGCGGAGGAAATGGGGGAGAAAAACTACCCTCTTATGGGGCCTTGGGGTGGGAAGAAGCTACCCCACCTCGGGAAGCCGGTGCGGGATGTCCTTGGACAGATATCCGGCCTTCCTAAGCTTTTTGATTTGACCCTCCGTAACGGAGGAAGCCATCCACTTGCCACCTGCTCCGGACATCGCTGGAGCAGGTTGGGGAAGAAAGAGTGAACTTGGGCGTTGGAGCTTGAGTGCGCAGGAGATGGATGGGCAAAGGAGGAAGAAGGCGTAGGTGAAAGAGGTGGATCTTTATCCCCTTATATAGGCTGATGCCGTTATGCGTCCCCACCTACCTAATAAAACTCGCTTGCCGCTCACACGCCGTGGTAAATGGCGCGGTTGGGTTACCCACGTCTGTATTAATGAGAATCCCATTAAAAGGGGCACACGATCTCTGCTTCAACAAGACGTGCCAAGGAAACCGCCTCGTTGAACGTGCTGCGGTGGAACAACAAAAAATAATCCATACAAAAGGCTTGGTCGCAGTGTTATGATGCACTGCGGAATACGTCAGCAGATTTGATTTGTGTTTGTATTATTTTCTATATGGCAATACGTGGAAACTTGTTTTGCAGAGCCGGACACTATTTTTTGGTGTTTATTATCTTCTTGAAGAATTTGGAGGAGGAACCCGCCTTGCAATGCCGAAGACAATTTGCGCGCCGGACTCGTCGTCATTGAAGCCTGGTTCAGGGGCTATTGAGGGAGTCCTGGATTAGGGGGTGTTCGGATAGCCGAACTATATCTTCAGCCGGACTCCAGGACTATGAAAATACAAGATTGAAGACTTCGTCCCGTGTCCGGAAGGTTCTTTCCTTGGCGTGGAAGGCAAGCTAGGCGCGCGGATATTCAAGATCTCCTACCAATGTAACCGACTCTGTGTAACCCTAACCCTATCCGGTGCCTTTATAAACCGGAGGGTTGTAGTCTGTAGGACGAACACATCATAACCATCATCATACTCATAGGCTAGCTTCTAGGGTTTAGCCTCCTTGATCTCGTGGTAGATCTACTCTTGTACTACCCATATCATCAATATTAATCTAGCAGGAGTAGGGTTTTACCTCCATCGAGAGGGCCCGAACCTAGGTAAAATAAAGTGTCCCTTGTCTCCTGTTACCATCCGACCTTGACGCACAGATCGGGACCCCTACCCGAGATCCGCCGGTTTTGACACTGACAGCAGGCTTTTAGCCACGGCAAGCATCCTCAAGAAAAAGCAACAACAGCTTAGAGCTGATCAAGATTTGCTAGCTGACAGATGGACTGAAGTCCTTGCGGCCGAAGAGTATGAACTCGAACGCCCCTCCAAGCGTTACCCAAAGCGCAGGCTGCTACCCCGATTAGAGGATGAAGCACCTACATCACCAGCGCATGACATGGCCGACCGGCCACCTCGTGGCCGCGACAGAGAGGCCTCTAGGCCCTCCACTCAAGCCATGCCCCGACGCCGCGCAAAACATGCTAAGGCACGGGAAAACGCGCTAGACCTGCAAGATATACTGGAGGACAAGGCAAGGCAAACAAGATCGATCTACGGATCGCGCGGGCGCCCCACGGCACGTGACGTTGATTGTCATTCCAGATACGATAAATTCGGCCGGGCCGAACATAATGGACAAAGCTCCTCTGAGCTGCGCCGTGATATAGCCCAGTATAGAGGCGCCGCACACCCACTATGCTTCAAAGATGAAGTAATGGGTCATAAAATCCCTGAGGGCTTCAAACCCGTAAACATCGAATCATACGATGGCACAACAGATCCCGCGGTTTGGATCAAGGATTATCTCCTTAATATCCACATGGCCCGTGGTGATGATCTACACACCATCAAATACCTCCCACTCAAACTCAAGGGACCGGCCCGGCATTGGCTCAACAGCTTGCCAGCAGACTCAATCGGTTCTTGGGAGGACCTGGAAGCCGCATTCCTCGACAACTTCCAGGGCACTTATGTGCGACCACTGGATGCCGATGACCTAAGCCACATAATTCAGCAGCCAAAGGAATCGGCATGGCAATTCTGGACACGGTTCCTAACAAAGAAAAACCAGATAGTCGGTTGTCCGGATGCAGAGGCCCTAGCAGCCTTCAAACATAATATCCGCGATGAGTGGCTTGCCCGGCACCTGGGACAGGAAATGCCGAAGTCCATGGCAGCCCTCACGACACTCATGACCCGCTTTTGCGCGGGAAAAGACAGCTGGCTAGCTCGCAGTAACAACTTAGCAAAGAACCTTGGTAATTCGGATACCAAGGACACAAGTGGCAAGACACGCCGGAACAAGCAAAAGCGCCGTGTTAACAGCGACAGCAACGAGGATACGGCAGTAAATGCCGGATTCAGAGTCTATAAATCCGGTCAGCAAAAAAGCCATTCAAAAAGAATACTCAGGGCCCGTCCAGTTTGGACGGAATACTCGACCGCTTGTGCCAGATACATGGCACCCCCGAAAGGCCAGCAAATCACACCAACAGGGATTGTTGGGTGTTCAAGCAGGCAGGCAAGTTAAGAGCCGAAAACAGAGACAAGGGGCTGCACAGCAATGAAGAGGAGGAGCCCAGGCCGCCGAAGAGCAGTGGACAGAAGGGTTTCCCCCCACAAGTGCGGACGGTGAACATGATATACGCAACCCACATTCCCAAGAGGGAGCGGAAGCGTGCGCTACGAGACGTATACGCGTTGGAGCCAGTCGCTCCAAAGTTCAACCCATGGTCCTCCTGCCTGATCACCTTTGATCGAAGGGACCATCCCACTAGCATCCGTCATGGCGGGTTTGCCGCATTGGTTCTTGACCCAATTATCAACGGTTTTCATATCACAAGAGTCCTCATGGACGGCGGCAGCAGCCTGAACCTGCTTTACCAGGACACAGTGCGGAAAATGGGCATCGATCCCTCGAGGATCAAGCCCACAAAAACGACCTTTAAAGGCGTTATACCAGGTGTAGAGGCCAGCTGCACAGGCTCAGTAACACTTGAAGTGGTCTTCGGATCTCCGGATAATTTCCGAAGCGAAGAGTTAATCTTCGATATAGTCCCGTTTTGCAGTGGCTATCACGCCCTGCTCGGGCGAACCGCATTTGCAAAGTTCAATGCGGTGCCGCACTACGCATATCTCAAGCTCAAGATGCCAGGCCCTCGAGGAGTAATCACGGTCAACGGAAACACCGAGCGCTCCCTCCGAACGGAGGAACACACGGCGGCCCTCGCAGCAGAAGTACAAAGCAGCCTTTTTAGGCAACTCTCTGGTCCCGCCGTTAAAAAGCCAGACACTGCCAAGCGCGCCCGGAGTAACCTACAACAAGACCGCCTGGCACGTTCTGAGCAGGCGTAGCAATGCATCCCCAACCCCAGCCCTCGCGACATAGCGAAACTAGTGCTTCGCGTACATAAGTACGCTCTTGAAATACTATGGGCGCAGGGGAAGGGGCACAATAATGGCCAGCCCAAAATACAGCCTAAAACGTACTAGGGGCTGCCGAATTCTTTTTTTTCTTTCTTACTTTCAGGACTCCATACTTCGGACGATCTGTTCGGCAATTCAATTGCCGCACGAACGATGCAAGATCCAGGGAAGTAGACAAACCATGCCGCACTATGGAACCCCCAGGTGGTCTCTGTTACGAGCAGTATACCTGTTTTGAATACAATTCCGCGGCCTGCCCCTGGCCAGGACATGTTAAATAGTCCAATATCTTTTGCTTATCACACTACTTGTATCGTTCTGCCTTGATAGCAGCCTTTCTATAAACAATGCATAGCTTTTTGTCTATTTTTTGCATTATCCTCTTTTCATATATATGTTTATTAAATGACATGTTGCACCCGTACACCATGGTACGGCAAACACGCCAGGGGCTTCAGTACCCCTCAATATGGTGTGAGAAGCCCGTACACTTTCACAAGGGCGGCACCCCGAACTTATAGCATTATATGCATCGGCTCCGAATCATGATTTGGGTCAATAGTTGGGTTTGCCCGGCTCCTATGTTTTGGTGCCTTACGTTCCGCTATATCGGCTAAGGTATTACTAGGAGAACCACTGCGATTGTGCCCCAGTTGAGCTGGGTTAAGCACCTCAGTGGAGAAAGCTAAAACTGACTGTCATGATGAGGCGAGAGACCGGTCGCTGTTCGAGAGGTTTTTCGAGTCCCTAAAGACTTATGCCGCTTCGAGCGAGGAGTCGGCATTGTCCGGCCAAGGCATGGATAGCGTCCCGAACTCAGTCTTCCGAACTAGGGGCTTCGCCAAAATTTAAAATTATAAAGTTCTATGGCTAAGTGAGAGTGTTCAAGCAATATAGTCTGATTGCCTGGTTCGTTGTGCTGAGTGCCTCCCTCGAAGGACCCAAACATGGGAAAAAGAGCGCTCAGGTTTATCCCGAACACTCCAGCACTAGTGGCATGGGGGCGGAAGCCGACAACTCGCCATCTCTCAATTTTTTGATAAATGGCCGCACAGAAAATAATATTTTAAATTCAACAAGCATTGCTTAGCGCATATGAACAAGTTTTCAGCGCACAGGATAAACACGAGCGAGTTCATTCAAAAATTACATCCTTGGTACATTCATCCGCCACAAGGCGGGCACCCGCAAGAACATCCTTATAGTAGTTCTCGGGCTTGCGATGCTCCTTCCCCGGCGGCGGCCCTTCCCTCACAAGCTTCTCATCGTCTAGCTTATCCCAGTGTACCTTTGCACGGGCAAGGGCCCTACGGGCACCTTCAATGCAGATGGAGCGCTTGATGACATTGAGCCTTGGACAGGCCTCCACCAGCCGCTGCACCAGCCCGAAGTAGCTCCCAGGCAGGGCCACTCCGGGCCACAGCCGAACTATGAAGCCCTTCATGGCCTGTTCGGCCGCCTTGTGGAGCTCGACCAGCTGTTTCAGCTAGTCGCTCAAGGGCACAGGGTGTCCGGCCTCAGCATACTGAGACCAGGACACCTTCTCCGTCGAGCTGCCCTCATCAGCTCGGTAGAACGTGGCGGCGTCGGATACGCTACAGGGAAGATCTGCGAATGCCCCTAGAGAGCTCCATATACGGGTAAGTAACAAGTAGTTTATTTTTATATTTCTGCCTTGCATAAAGAATGCCTTACCCGCTGCTATCTTTTTCATCTCCTCCAACTCTTGGAGGGCCTTTTGGGCTTCGGCCTTGGCGGACTTGGCAGTCTCAGAGGCCGCCGCGAGCTCAGACGCTTGCGTTTTTGACTCAAGCTCCAAACTCTCATTTTTTTCATAAGATCCTGAAGCTCTTGCCGCACCTCGCCGACCTGGGCCTCAAGTCTCTCTCGCTCGGTGCGCTCTGCGGCCACTTTCTTTTCGGCCTCGGACAGCGCCTGCTTGAGGGTCGCCACCTCAGTTGTGGCCCCTACAATAAGCAGTACAATCCTGTTATTTGTTGCAATCACGTCTTTTTATAGGCATTTTTTCTGAAAGGTATTTCTTACCTTCTTTCTTCTCGAGCTGCCGCTTGGCAAGGCCGAGCTCTTGCTCGGTCCACTCGAGGCCCTGTTTCAGGGCACCCACCTCTGCAGTCAGTGCGGCGGTGGCAAGAAGCGAAGCCTGCATACGCATATTGACTCTTTGTTGTTACACTCCTGCGAAAATTAATAGATCCTCTATTCAGCTTTTCTTTCCGAACGCACAACAGAGCGTCAGGGGCTACTGTCTATGCGGTTACATTTTTACATATTTTTTACTTACCTCGAAGCCTGTTAGAAGGCTAGCGCAAGCTTCGTTCAGTCCGCTCTTGGTAGACTGAACCTTCCGGATCACCGTACTCATAATAGTACGGTGCTCCTCGTCGATGGAGGCGCCGTCAAGCACCTCCAGCAGACTGTCCGACACCTCCGGTTGGACGGAGGCCGCCGGCTCAGAAGGCTTGCTCCTCTTGGAAGGAGTTCGCCTACCACGGTCCGGAACTGTTGAAGATTCCGGCGCGGTGTCCGGCTCAAAGCCGGACTTGGAGCCCTGGGGGGTCTTGTCCCCTTTACTCCTGGTCTCCGGGAGGTCGCCTTGCGGCTCCTCCAGGCCACCTCCTCCTGCCCCGGAGCTCGTTGCGACGCCACTTCGGCGTCGTCCGCAGTGCGAGGGGAGACAGCGGTGTTGGGGAACGTTGCAGAAAATTAAAAATTTTCCTACGGTTTCACCAAGATCCATCTATGAGTTCATCTAGCAACGAGTATTCAGATTAGATAGCATCTACATACCACTTTGTAGATCGCAACGGAAGCGTTCGAGTGAACGTGGATGAGGTAGTCGTACTTGCCGTGATCCAATTCACCGATGATCTAGTGCCGAACGGACGGCACCTCCGCGTTCAACACACGTACGGAAAGCGTGACGTCTCCTCTTTCTTGATCCAGCAAGGCAAAGGAGAGGTTGGGGAAGAAGGTTCCAGCAGCAGCACGACGGCGTGGTGATGGTGGAACTGCAGTACTCCGGCAGGGCTTCGCCGTGCTCAATGGAGGAGGAGGAGGTGTTGGAGAGGGAGAGGGAGGCGCCAGGGCAATGGGTGGTCAGCCCCCTCTCCCCTCCCCCCTTTATATAACCCCCAAGGGGGGGCGCCGGCCCTAGGAGATGAGATCTCCTAGGGGGGCGGCGGCCAGGGAAGGGGGGCTTGCCCCCCAAGCAAGGGGGGCGCCCCCTTTAGGGTTTTCCCTCCCCCCCAAACCCTAGGCGCATGGGCCCATGGGGGAGGAGGCGCACCAGCCCACTATGGGCTGGTTCCCTCCCTCATACAGCCCATGGGGCCCTCCGGGATAGGTGGCCCCACCCGGTGGCCCCCCCGGGACCCTCCGGTGGTCCCGGTACAATACCGATAACCCCGAAACTTGTCCTGATGTCCGTATGATGACTTTCCATATATAAATCTTTACCTCCGGACCATTCCGAAACTCCTCGTGACGTCCGGGATCTCATCCGGGACTCCGAACAATATTCGGGTTACTGCACATACATATCCCTACAACCCTAGCGTCACCGAACCTTAAGTGTGTAGACCCTACGGGTTCGGGAGACATGCAGACATGACCGAGACGGCTCTCGGGCAATAACCAACAGCGGGATCTGGATACCCATGTTGGCTCCCACATGCTCCACGATGATCTCATCAGATGAACCACGATGTCAAGGATTCAATTAATCCCATATACGATTCCCTTTGTCAATCGGTATTTTACTTGCCCGAGATTCGATCGTCGGTATCCCAATACCTCGTTCAATCTCGTTATCGGCAAGTCACTTTTCTCGTTACCGTAATGCATGATCCCGTGATCAAACACTTTGATCACATTGAGCTCATTGTGATGATGCATTACCGAGAGGGCCCGGTGATACCTCTCCGTCAAGCGGAGTGACAAATCCCAGTCTTGATCCATGTCAACCCAACAGATACTTTCAGAGATACCCGTAGTGTACCTTTATAGTCACCCAGTTACGTTGTGACGTTTGGCACACCCAAAGCACTCCTACGGTATCCGGGAGTTACACGATCTCATGGTCTAAGGAAAGGATACTTGACATTGGAAAACTCTAGCAAACGAACTATGCGATCTTATGCTATGTTTAGGATTGGGTCTTGTCCATCACATCATTCTCCTAATGATGTGATCCCGTTATCGATGACATCCAATGTCCATAGTCAGGAAACCATGACTATCTGTCGATCAACGAGCTAGTCAACTAGAGGCTCACTAGGGACATGTTGTTGTCTGTTATTCACACATGTATTACGATTTCCGGTTAACACAATTATAGCACGAATAAAGACAATTATCATGAATAAGGAAATATAATAATAATGCTTTTATTATTGCCTCTAGGGCATATTTCCAACAGTCTCCCACTTGCACTAGAGTCAATAATCTAGTTACATTGTGATGAATCGAACACCCATAGAGTCCTGGTGCTGATCATGTTTTGCCTTAGGGAGAGGTTTAGTCAACGGATCTGCGACATTCAGATCCGTGTGCACTTTACAAATCTCTATGTCTCCATCTTGAACATTTTCACGAATGGAGTTGAAGCGACGCTTGATGTGCCTGGTCTTCTTGTGAAACCTGGGCTCCTTTGCAAGTGCAATAGCTCCAGTGTTGTCACAGAAGAGCTTGATTGGCCCCGACGCATTGGGTATGACTCCGAGGTCGGTGATGAACTCCTTCACCCAAATTGCTTCATGTGCTGCCTCCGAGGCTGCCATGTACTCCGCTTCACATGTAGATCCCGCCACGACGCTTTGCTTGCAACTGCACCAGCTTACTGCCCCACCATTCAAAATATACACGTATCCGGTTTGTGACTTAGAGTCATCCAGATCTGTGTCGAAGCTAGCGTCGACGCAACCTTTTACGACGAGCTCTTCGTCACCTCCATAAACGAGAAACATTTCCTTAGTCCTTTTCAGGTACTTCAGGATATTCTTGACCGCTCTCCAGTGTTCCTTGCCGGGATTACTTTGGTACCTACCTACCAAACTTACGGCAAGGTTTACATCAGGTCTGGTACACAGCATGGCATACATAATAGAACCTATGGCTGAGGCATAGGGGATGACGCTCATCTCTTCTATATCTTCTGCCGTGGTCGGACATTGAGCTGAGCTCAATTTCACACCTTGTAACACAGGTAAGAACCCTTTCTTAGATTGATCCATATTGAATTTCTTCAATATCTTATCAAGGTATGTGCTTTGTGAAAGACCTACGAGGCGTCTCGATCTATCTCTATAGATCTTGATGCCTAATATATAAGCAGCTTCTCCAAGGTCCTTCATTGAAAAACTTTTATTCAAGTAGGCCTTAATGTTGTCCAAGAATTCTATATCATTTCCCATCAAAAGTATGTCGTCTACACATAATATGAGAAATGCTACAGCGCTCCCACTCACTTTCTTGTAAACACAGGCTTCTCCATAAGTCTGTGTAAACCCAAACGCTTTGATCATCTCATCAAAGCGAATGTTCCAACTCCGAGATGCTTGCACCAGCCCATAAATCGAGCGTTGGAGCTTGCATACCTTGTCAGCATTCTTAGGATCGACAAAACCTTCCGGCTGCATCATATACAATTCTTCCTTAAGGAAACCATTAAGGAATGCCGTTTTGACGTCCATTTGCCATATCTCATAATCATAGTATGCGGCAATTGCTAACATGATTCGGACGGACTTCAGCTTCGCTACCGGTGAGAAAGTCTCATCGTAGTCAACCCCTTGAACTTGTCGATAACCCTTAGCGACAAGCCGAGCTTTATAGATGGTCACATTACCATCCGCGTCTGTCTTCTTCTTAAAGATCCATTTATTTTCTATGGCTCGCCGTTCAACGGGCAAGTCAGTCAAAGTCCATACTTTGTTTTCATACATGGATCCTATCTCGGATTTCATGGCTTCCAGCCATTTGTCGGAATCCGGGCCCGCCATTGCTTCCTCATAGTTCGAAGGTTCACCATTGTCTAACAACATGATTTCCAAGACAGGGTTGCCGTACCACTCTGGTGCGGAACGTGTCCTTGTGGACCTTCGAATTTCAGTAGCAGCTTGATCAGAAGCATCTTGATCATCATCATTAATTTCCTCTCTAGTCGGTGCAGGCACCTCAGGAACGATTTCTTGAGTTTCGCCATTTTCCGGTTCAAGAGGCAACACTTCATCAAGTTCTACTTTCCTTCCACTTACTTCTTTCGAGAGAAACTCTTTCTCCAGAAAGGATCCATTCTTGGCAACAAATATCTTGCCTTCGGATCTGAGGTAGAAGGTATACCCAACAGTTTCTTTAGGGTATCCTATGAAGACGCATTTTTCCGACTTGGGTTCGAGCTTTTCAGGTTGAAGTTTCTTGACATAAGCATCGCATCCCCAAACTTTTAGAAACGACAGCTTAGGCTTCTTCCCAAACCATAATTCATACGGTGTCGTCTCAACGGATTTCGACGGAGCCCTATTTAAAGTGAATGCGGCAGTCTCTAAAGCATAGCCCCAAAAAGATAGCGGTAAATCGGTAAGAGACATCATAGATCGCACCATATCTAATAGAGTGCGATTACGATGTTCGGACACACCATTACGCTGAGGTGTTCCAGGCGGCGTGAGTTGTGAAACTATTCCACATTTTCTTAAGTGTGTGCCAAATTGGTGACTCAAGTATTCTCCTCCACGATCTGATCGTAGAAACTTGATCTTTCTATCACGTTGATTTTCAACCTCACTCTGAAATTCCTTGAACTTTTCAAAGGTTTCAGACTTGTGTTTCATTAAGTAGATATACCCATATCTACTCAAGTCATCAGTGAGGGTGAGAACATAACGATAGCCACCGCGAGCCTCAACACTCATTGGACCACACACATCGGTATGTATGATTTCCAATAAGTTGGTTGCTCGCTCCATTGTTCCTGAGAACGGAGTCTTGGTCATTTTACCCATGAGGCATGGTTCGCACGTGTCAAATGATTCATAATCAAGAGACTCTAAAAGTCCATCTGCATGGAGCTTCTTCAGGCGTTTGACACCTATGTGACCAAGGTGGCAGTGCCACAAATATGTGGGACTATTGTTATCAACTTTAACTCTTTTGGTACTCACACTATGAATATGTGTATCATCACGTACGAGATTCATCAAGAATAAACCATTAACCATCGGAGCATGACCATAAAACATATCTCTCATATAAATAGAACAACCATTATTCTCGGATTTAAATGAGTAGCCATCTCGAATTAAGCGAGATCCGGATACAATGTTCATGCTCAAACTTGGTACTAAATAACAATTATTGAGGTTTAAAACTAATCCCGTAGGTAAATGTAGAGGCAGCGTGCCGACGGCGATCACATCGACCTTGGAACCATTCCCGACGCGCATCGTCACCTCGTCCTTTGCCAGTCTCCGTTTATTCCGTAGCTCCTGCTTTGAGTTACAAATGTGAGCAACTGCACCGGTATCAAATACCCAAGAGCTACTACGAGTACTGGTAAGGTACACATCAATTACATGTATATCACATATACCTTTGGTTTTGCCGGCCTTCTTGTCCGCTAAGTATTTGGGGCAGTTCCGCTTCCAGTGACCACTTCCCTTGCAATAAAAGCACTCAGTTTCGGGCTTGGGTCCATTCTTTGGCTTTTTCCCGGCAACTTGCTTACCGGGCACGGCAACTTCCTTGCCGTCCTTCTTGAAGTTCTTTTTACCCTTGCTCCTTTTGAACTTAGTGGTTTTATTCACCATCAACACTTGATGCTCTTTCTTGATTTCTACCTCTGCTGATTTCAGCATAGCATACACCTCAGGAATGGTCTTTACCATCCCCTGCATATTGTAGTTCATCACAAAGCTCTTGTAGCAAGGTGGAAGCGACTGGAGGATTCTGTCAGTGACCACTTCTTCCGGAAGATTAACTTCCAGTTGAGTCAAGCGGTTGTGCAACCCAGACATTCTGAGTATGTCCTCACTGACAGAGCTATTTTCCTCCATCTTACAGCTAAAGAATTTGTTGGAGATCTCATATCTCTCGACCCGGGCATGAGCTTGGAAAACCATTTTTAGCTCTTCGAACATCTCATATGCTCCATGTCTCTCAAAACGCTTTTGGAGCCCTGGCTCTAAGCTGTAAAGCATGCCGCACTGAACGAGGGAGTAATCATCGCATCGCGACTGCCAAGCGTTCATAACGTCTTGTTGTGCAGGGAGAATAGGTGCGTCACCCAGCGGTGCTCGTAGGACATAATCTTTCTTGGCAGCTATGAGGATGATCCTCAGGTTCCGGACCCAGTCCGTATAGTTGCTACCATCGTCTTTCAGCTTGGTTTTCTCTAGGAACGCGTTGAAGTTGAGGACTACGTTGGCCATTTGATCTACAAGACATATTGTAAATATTTAGACTAATTTCATGATAATAAAGTTCATTTAATCAAATTATTTAATGAACTCCCACTTAGATAGACATCCCTCTTCCAGTCATCTAAGTATTACATGATCCGAGTCAACTAGGCCGTGTCCGATCATCACGTGAGACGGACTAGTCAACATCGGTGAACATCTTCATGTTGATCGTATCTTCTATACGACTCATGCTCGACCTTTCGGTCTTCCGTGTTCCGAGGCCATGTCTATACATGCTAGGCTCGTCAAGTCAACCTAAGTGTTTTGCGTGTGTAAATCTGTCTTACACCCGTTGTATGTGAACGTTAGAATCTATCACACCCGATCATCACGTGGTGCTTCGAAACAACGAACTGTCGCAACGGTGCACAGTTAGGGTGAACACTTTCTTGAAATTATTATGAGGGATCATCTTATTTACTACCGTCGTTCTAAGTAAACAAGATGCAAAACATGATAAACATCACATGCAATCAAATAATAAATGTGACATGATATGGCCAATATCACATAGCTCCTTCGATCTCCATCTTGGGGCTCCATGATCATCTTGTCACCGGCTTGACACCATGATCTTCATCATCATGATCTTCATCATCGTGTCTCCATGAAGTTGCTCGCCAACTATTACTTCTACTACTATGGCTAACGCGTTTAGCAATAAAGTAAAGTAATTTACATGGCGATTCTTAATGACACGCAGGTCATACAAAAAATAAAGACAACTCCTATGGCTCCTGCCGGTTGTCATACTCATCGACATGCAAGTCGTGATTCCTATTACAATAGCATGAACATCTCATACATCACATATATATCATTCATCATTCATCACAACTTTGGCCATATCATATCACAAAGCACTTGCTGCAAAAACAAGTTAGACGTCCTCTAATTGTTGTTGCAAGTTTTACGTGGCTGAATTAGGGTTCTAGCAAGAACGTTTTCTTACCTACGTAAAAACACAACGTGATTTGTCAACTTCTATTTACCCTTCATAAGGACCCTTTTCATCGAATCCGCTCCAACTAAAATAGGAGAGACAGACACCCGCCAGCCACCTTATGCAACTAGTGCATGTTAGTAGGTGGAACCGGTCTCACGTAAGCGTACGTGTAAGGTTGGTCCGGGCCGCTTCATCCCACAATACCGCTGAAGCAAGATAAGACTAGTAGCGGCAAGAAGAGTTGACAACATCTACGCCCACAACAAATTGTGTTCTACTCGCGCAAGAAGAACTACGCATAGACCTAGCTCATGATGCCACTGTTGGGGAACGTTGCAGAAAATTAAAATTTTTCCTACGGTTTCACCAAGATCCATCTATGAGTTCATCTAGCAACGAGTATTCAGATTAGATAGCATCTACATACCACTTTGTAGATCGCAACGGAAGCGTTCGAGTGAACGTGGATGAGGTAGTCGTACTTGCCGTGATCCAATTCACCGATGATCTAGTGCCGAACGGACGGCACCTCCGCGTTCAACACACGTACGGAAAGCGTGACGTCTCCTCTTTCTTGATCCAGCAAGGCAAAGGAGAGGTTGGGGAAGAAGGCTCCAGCAGCAGCACGACGGCGTGGTGATGGTGGAACTGCAGTACTCCGGCAGGGCTTCGCCGTGCTCAATGGAGGAGGAGGAGGTGTTGGAGAGGGAGAGGGAGGCGCCAGGGCAATGGGTGGTCAGCCCCCTCTCCCCTCCCCCCTTTATATAACCCCCAAGGGGGGGCGCCGGCCCTAGGAGATGAGATCTCCTAGGGGGGGCGGCGACCAGGGAAAGGGGGCTTGCCCCCCAAGCAAGGGGGGCGCCCCCTTTAGGGTTTTCCCTCCCCCCCAAACCCTAGGCGCATGGGCCCATGGGGGGGAGGCGCACCAGCCCACTATGGGCTGGTTCCCTCCCTCATACAGCCCATGGGGCCCTCCGGGATAGGTGGCCCCACCCGGTGGCCCCCCCGGGACCCTCCGGTGGTCCCGGTACAATACCGATAACCCCGAAACTTGTCCCGATGTCCGTATGATGACTTTCCATATATAAATCTTTACCTCCGGACCATTCCGAAACTCCTCGTGAAGTCCGGGATCTCATCCGGGACTCCGAACAATATTCGGGTTACTGCACATACATATCCCTACAACCCTAGCGTCACCGAACCTTAAGTGTGTAGACCCTACGGGTTCGGGAGACATGCAGACATGACCGAGACGGCTCTCGGGCAATAACCAACAGCGGGATCTGGATACCCATGTTGGCTCCCACATGCTCCACGATGATCTCATCGGATGAACCACGATGTCAAGGATTCAATTAATCCCGTATACGATTCCCTTTGTCAATCGGTATTTTACTTGCCCGAGATTCGATCGTCGGTATCCCAATACCTCGTTCAATCTCGTTATCGGCAAGTCACTTTTCTCGTTACCGTAATGCATGATCCCGTGATCAAACACTTTGATTACATTGAGCTCATTGTGATGATGCATTACCGAGAGGGCCCGGTGATACCTCTCCGTCAAGCGGAGTGACAAATCCCAGTCTCGATCCATGTCAACCCAACAGATACTTTCAGAGATACCCGTAGTGTACCTTTATAGTCACCCAGTTACGTTGTGACGTTTGGCACACCCAAAGCACTCCTACGGTATCCGGGAGTTACACGATCTCATGGTCTAAGGAAAGGATACTTGACATTGGAAAACTCTAGCAAACGAACTATGCGATCTTATGCTATGTTTAGGATTGGGTCTTGTCCATCACATCATTCTCCTAATGATGTGATCCCGTTATCGATGACATCCAATGTCCATAGTCAAGAAACCATGACTATCTGTCGATCAACGAGCTAGTCAACTAGAGGCTCACTAGGGACATGTTGTTGTCTGTTATTCACACATGTATTACGATTTCCGGTTAACACAATTATAGCACGAATAAAGACAATTATCATGAATAAGGAAATATAATAATAATGCTTTTATTATTGCCTCTAGGGCATATTTCCAACAAGCGGGTGGAACTGAGTTCATGTCCGACGAATCCAGGGAGCCGCTCGACGACTCATCGAGTTCGGCGCGGGGTGGGCTGCACAATTATGTTCGACATTAGAGAAAGCTGTGCAACAAAGAAGCATCATGAGTTACTCTGATATCCGAATACTTACGATTTCGCCGGATGCTTGGCCCTATCTGGCCACTCCTCTTTGTCCTCTTCGGCGTTGGGGGAGTAGTCCGGCGGAGGGGTCTTCCTCTTTCTGGACCCTTCGGCCTCCCCCGTTGGGGCGGCCTTCCTTTTCTTTCCTCCCCCCGCTGGAGGGGGAGAGGTTTCTTCTTCCTCCTCCTCGTTTTCACGGGAGGAGAGCGTCTCGGACTCGTCAGATGACGAGTCCGACACCACCACATTACGGGCACTCTTTCGAGTCCCCGTGGCCTTCTTCTTCTTGGCCTTCTTCTCCGGCACCACATAAGGCGCCAGAACCAGCAGCTTCACTAGGAGAGTAGGGGCTGGGTCTTCGGGCAAGGGAGCCGGACAGTTAATCGGTCCGGATATCGCCTGCCAAGCCTGTCAAAGGTGAGGGAGTTTAGATCCCGCATAGAGTCAAACTATGAAAAAACTTAACATCCTGTAAAGGTGAAAATAGCCTACCTCGCTAGCGTGAATGCTGGGAGCTGTATCCGCGGTCCTCGGAAGCGGATGTGGGAGCCTCGGCGCCTTTGGTTAGCACCTTCCAGACGTCTTCGTACGTCGTGTCGAAGAGCCTGTTGAGGGTTCGGTGCTGCGCCGGGTCGAACTCCCATAGATTAAAATCCCGTTGTTGACACGGGAGGATCCGGCGGACGAGCATAACCTGGACTACATTGACAAGCCTGATTGGCTTGTCCACCAGGGACTGGATGCATGTTTGCAGTCCGGTCACCTCTTTTTCGTCACCCCACGACAGGCCCGTCTCTTTCCAGGACATAAGCCGCGTAGGGGGTCCGGATCGGAACTCAGGGGCTGCGATCCATTTCAGATCGCGTGGCTCTGTGATGTAAAACCACCCGGATTGCCACCCCTTTAGAGTCTCCACAAAGGAGCCCTCGAGCCATAGGACGTTGGCCATCTTGCCCGCCATGGCGCCGCCGCACTCCGCCTGGCTGCCGCGCACCACCTTGGGCTTGACGTTGAAGGTCTTGAGCCAGAGGCCGAAATGGGGGCGGATGCGGAGGAAAGCCTCGCACACGATGATAAACGCCGAGATGTTGAGGATGAAGTTTGGGGCCAGATCGTGGAAATCTAGGCCGTAGTAGAACATGAGCCCCCGGACAAATGGGTGGAGTGGAAAACCCAGTCCGGGGAGGAAGTGGGGAAGAAATACTACCCTCTCATGGGGTCTGGGGGTGGGGAGAAGCTGCCCCTCCTCGGGAAGCCGGTGCGCGATGTCTTTGGACAAGTATCCGGCCTTCCTTAGCTTTTTGACATGGCCCTCCGTGATGGAGGAGACCATCCACTTGCCTCCCGCTCCGGACATTGCTGGAGAAGGTTGAGGTGGGAAGTGTGGGTTTGGGCGCTGGAGCTTGAGTGCGCAGGAGATGGATAGGCAAAGGAGGAAGAAGGCGTAGGTAAAAAGGTGGATCCTTATCCCCTTAAATGGGCGGATGCGGTTGTGCGTCCCCACCAGCCTAGTAAAACTCACTTGCCTCCCAAGCGCCGTGATAAATGGCGCGGTTGGGTTACCCACGTCCGTATTGATGAGAATCCCGTAAATAGGGGGCACACGATCTCTGCTTTGACAAGACGTGCCAAGGAAACCGCCTCGCAAAACATGCTGAGGTGGAAAAGTAAAAGCGAGTAAAGGACTTGGCCGTAGTGTGATGTCACGCTGCGGAATACGTCAGCAGATTAGATTTGTGTTAATATTATTCTCTCTATGGCAATATGTGGAAACTTATTTTGCAGAGCCAGACACTATCCTTGGTGTTTAAAATCTTCTTGAAGAACTTGGAGGAGGAACCCGCCTTGCAATGCCGAAGACAATTCGCGCGCCGGACTCGTCGTCATTGAAGCCTGGTTCAGGGGCTACTGAGGTTGTCCTGGATTAGGGGGTGTTCGGATAGCCGGACTATACCTTCAGCCGGACTCCAGGACTATGAAGATACAAGATTGAAGACTTCGTCCCGTGTCCGGATGGGACTTTCCTTGGCGTGGAAGGCAAGCTTGGCGATGCGGATATTCAAGATCTCCTACCATTGTAACCGACTCTGTGTAACCCTAACCCTATCCGGTGTCTATATAAACCGGAGGGTTCTAGTCCGTAGGACAACTCCATCATACAACAATCATACCATAGGCTAGCTTCTAGGGTTTAGCCTCCTTGATCTCGTGGTAGATCCACTCTTGTACTACCCATATCATCAATATTAATCAAGCAGGAGTAGGGTTTTACCTCCATCGACAGGGCCCGAACCTGGGTAAACTTCGTGCCCCTTGTCTCCTGTTACCATCCGCCTAGACGCACAGTTCGGGACCCCCTACCCGAGATCCGCCGGTTTTGACACCGACACCCGTTCTATGTGAACCTAGAGTCTATCACACTCGATCATCACGTGGTGTCTTGAAACGACAAACTTTCGCAACGGTACATACTCGGGGAGAACACTTATATCTTGAAATTTAGTGAAGGGATTATCTTATAATGCTACCGTCGTTCTAAGTAAAATAAGATGCATAAAAGATAAACATCACGTGCAATCAAAATATGTGACATGATATGGCCATCATCTTGTGCTTTTGATCTCCATCTCCAAAGCATCGTCGTGATCTCCATCGTCACCAGCTCGACACCTTGATCTCCATCGTAGCGTCGTGGTCGTCTCGTCAACTATTGCTTCTACAAGTATTGCTAACTTATAGCGATAAACTAAAGCAATTACATGGCGTCTGCATTTCATACAATAAAGACAACCATACAGCTCCTGTCGGTTACCAGATATCTTACAAAACATGATCATCTCATACAATAATGTATATATCATCATGTCTTGACCATATCACATCACAACATACCCTGCAAAAACAAGTTAGACGTCCTCTACTTTGTTGTTGCAAGTTTTATGTGGCTGCTATGGGCTTCTATCAAGAACCGTTCTTACCTACGCATAAAACCACAATGGTGTTTCATCAAGTTTGTTATTTTAACCTTCTTCATGGACCGGCCGTAGTCAAATTCGATTCAACTAAAGTAGGAGAAACAGACACCGGCCAGCCACATTTATGCAAAACTAGTTGCATGTCTGTCGGTGGAACCGGTCTCATGTACGTGGACATGTAAGGTTGTTCCGGTCCGCTTAATCCCACAATACTGACGAATCAAAAGACGACATTGGTGGTAAGCTGTATGACTATCACTGCCCACAACTCTTTGTGTTCTATTCATGCATATCATCTACGCATAGACCTGGCTCGGATACCACTGTTGGGAATCGTTGCATGGAAAACTAAAAATTTCTACGCACACGCAATGATCTATCCATGGAGATGCATAGCAACGAGGGGGAGAATGTGTCTACGTACCCTCGTAGACTGTAAGCGGAAGTGTTTCACAACGCGGTTGATGTAGTCGAACTTTCTTCATGCTCCACCGATCGAGTACCGAGCGTCGACACCTCCGAGTTCTGCACACGTTTAGCTCGGTGACGTCCCTCATCTTCTTAATCCAGCAAGACACCGAGGTAGTAGATGAGTTCCGTCAGCACGACGGCGTGGTGATGGTGATGGTGAAGTGATCCTCGCAGAGCTTCGCCTAAGCACCGTGAGAATATGACCGGGGGTGTAAACTGTGGAGGGGGGCGCCGCACATGACTAGGCAATTGTCTGGTTTGTGCTAGGGGCGCCCCCACATATATATATATAGGTAGTAGGGGGAAGGAAGAGGCCAGGAGGCGCCCCAAGTAAGATCGAATCCTACTTGGGCTCCTCACAAGCCCCCCCCCCCCCCCGTCATATATATCGGAGGGGGAAGAAAAGAGGGGGGAGGGGAAGGAAGGGGGAACCATATTCCCTTTCTTTCCTTTCCTCCTTCCCCTTTCCTTCTTCATCTTGGCCGACCCATATGGGGGGTGTACCAGCCCCTTGTGGCTGGTGTGTTTCCCCTCCTGGCCCATAAGGCCCATATCTTTTTTCGGGGGTGCCCGGAACCCCTTCCGGTGTCCCGATATGTGCCCGGTACCCTCTGGAACACTTCCGGTATCTAAATACCATCGTCCTATATATCAATCTCTACCTCTCGACCATTTCGAGACACTTCATCATGTCTGTGATCTCATCCGGGACTCTGAACAACATTCGGTCACCAAATCACATAACTCATATAATATTATATCGTCATCTAACGTTAAGCATGCGGACCCTACGGGTTCGAGAACTATGTAGACATGACCGAGACACCTCTCCGGTCAATAACCAATAGTGGAACCTGGATGCTCATATTGGCTCCTACATATTCTATGAAGATCTTTATCAGTCGAACTGTTATGACAACATACGTAGTTCCCTTTGTCCCTCGGTATGTTACTTGCCCGAGATTCAATTGTCGGTATATTCATACCTAGTTCAATATCGTTACAGGCAAGTCTCTTTACACATTCCGTAATACATCATCTCGTGACTAACTCCTTAGTCGTTTGCTTGCAAGCTTATGATGTGTATTACCGAGAGGGCCCAGAGATACCTCTTGGATACGGAGTGACAAATCCTAATCTTGATCTATGCCACCTCAACAGACACCTTCAGAGATACCTGTAGAGCATCTTTATAATCACCCAATTACGTTGTGACGTTTGATAGCACACAAGGCATTCCTCCAGTATCCGAGCGTTGCATAATCTCATAGTCGAAGGAATAAGTATTTGACATGAATAAAGCAATAGAAATATCGATGGGCATGCCTGGGTTCATGGAGTGTGTTCAGAGTTCTTGGTCTGCTCCCACAAGAAAAATCAATTCTGCTGCCATCCTTACTGAAAAGTTTAAAAGGTTAAGGACAGATCTTAAGAACTGGCACATAGGTTTATCCATACTGAAACTTCTGATGAATGCCTGCAATGCAGTTATCCTTGCCTTTGACAACTTAGAGGAGCGCAGGCCTCTGTATAGGCCTGAATTTAACTTGAGTAAGATTATCAAGTTACATTTTGAGGAGCTTCTTCATCTGCAGTACATTTATTGGAAGCAAAGATGCACCATTAGATGGATAAAAGTGGGAGAGGAAAACTCCAAGTTTTTTCAAGCAATGGCAACAGAGAGATTTAGAAGGAATTGTATCTAGCTTAATTAATGATGATGGCTTGACATTATCCTCTCACAACGAAATGGCTGGACTTCTCTGGTCTTCATATAATGATAGATTGGGAGTTTCATGTGGAATTGACATGTTGTTTGATCTTGAGAATTTGATCCAGCATGTCCCTGGGCTTGAGGGTTTATCCAGGCCTTTTACAGATGATGAAATAAATGAGGTTTTTAAAGCATTTACCTCTTGACAGAGCACCAGGGCCAGATGGTTTTACTGGCTTGTTTGTTAGGAAGTGTTGGCATATAATCAAGGATGATTTCCTCAAGCTAATCTCTAACTTCTATGAAGGAAGAATTTCTTTGTAGAGTATTAATGGATCTCTGGTGACACTCATTCCCAGAATCCTCTCTCCTGAAGGACCAAATGATTATAGGCCAATCTCTCTCACAAATACTTGTCTCAAGTTTCTCAATAAACTCCTGGCAAATAGACTACAGAAAGTCATCCTCACATGCATCCATAAAAATCAATATGGTTTCCTTAAATCAAGGTCTATACAGGATTGCATTGCTTGGAGTTTGGAATACATTCATCACTGTCATCAGTCTAAAAGACCAATCCTTATTCTCAGGCTTGATTTTGCTAAAGCTTTTGACACTGTTGAACATGATCTGATTCTTCTTATGTTGAAATACAAGGGTTTTGATGCAAAATGGATAGGTTGGGTTAAGGAACTACTCTCATCTGGATCTTCTTCCATCCTTCTAAATGGTATACCTGGCAAGCAATTCAACTGCAAGAGAGGTGTAAGGCAAGGAGACCCTCTGTCTCCTCTTCTTTTTGTTATTGCTGCTGATCTGCTTCAATCTGTGGTTAACCAAATGCTCGAGCAAGGTTTACTTACTCTCCCACTACCCTCTATTGACCCAGATTTCCCAATAGTTCAGTATGCAGATGATACCTTGTTGATCATTCAAGCTGATGAGGATCCTAGCTCTCAAGAATTTGCTGATTGCTTTCTCTAAATCAACTGGTTTAAAAGTCAATTTCCAGAAGTCTTGTATTCTGCCCATCAATGTCTCACAGGAGGAAACCATCAGAATGGCTGCCATTTTTGGATGTCAGGTTGGGTCTCTCCCTTTTACCTATTTGGGACTGCCTGTGGGCACCACCAAACCCAGGGTACAAGACCTTGCGCTTGTTGTGGACAGAGTTGAAAGGAGACTCTCTACTAGTTCCTCCCTCCTCTCCAAGGGTGCCAGACTGCAACTGCTACTTTCAGTTCTTTCCTCCATGCCCATCTATTTCCTTTGCAGTCTTAGCTTACCAGCTGCTATTATTAAGCAACTTGAGAGAATAATGAGGCAATGTTTATGGAGAGGAAATTTTGACACCCCCAAACAATCTTTAGCAGCCTGGCCAATGGTTTGTAAACCAAAAGATAAAGGGGGCATGGGTATCATCAACCTTACAATTCAGAATAAGGCCTTGCTCACTAAACATTTACACAAGTTTTATAACAAGGATGATATACCTTGGGTCTCTTTGATTTGGGACACTTATTACAATGGGGTGGTCCCTCATGCAACTGTTCAGTGTGGATCTTCATGGTGGAGATACATCATGAAGTTAAATGATGTTTACAGAACTCATTGTATTATCACAATCAATGATGGAAATAGCTCTCTATTTTGGCATGACACATGGAGCTTAGGTGGAAGCCACCTGCCAATTAAGGAGAGATTCCTGAGACTCTTTTCCTTTTCTCTTGATGACAAGATTTCTATTAGGGATTTCACTGAGGACTTTGATATTGCCACATTTTTTTAATTGCCACTCTCTCATGAAGCAATGGATGAGTTGGTTTCCCTTAATTCTGCCTTATCAGGCTTGCAAAGAAGACCCAATGAATCTGATGCCTGGTCTTGGACACCTGGAAAAGGTCCATACTCTGCCAATAGTTATTATACACTGGCCCATGCACACCTACCTGATGATGATGCCTGTAAATGCATATGGAAGAGCAGGTGCATTATGAAAATCAAGGTTTTTGCTTGGTTGATGTTGAATGATAGGCTCAATACGAGAGATATGCTTCTAAGAAGGCATTGGAGAACCGAGGAGGATGACAACCTATGCCCTATGTGTGTGGCTCAATTGCATGAGGATAGAGATCATCTCTTCTTCAAGTGTACTTTCAGCATCCGAGTTTGGAATTACCTGCAGATTATCTGGTATGCAGGGTTAACTCCTCAAGAGTGCATTAGGGGTGCCAAGAGAAGTTTTCAGCACCCTTTATTCTTTGAGGTGGTTTACCTTGCTGCCTGGAGCATTTGGACCACGCGGAATGATAGGATCTTCAGGCATATCAGGCCAACCTTTGGCAGATGGAAAGCCAAGTTCATTCATGACATCACCCTACACTCTCATAGGATGAAGGCTTCGATCAAGCCACTGCTTCTCCAATGGATCAATGCTCTACCTTAATGTTGTGGCACCACCTTTTGTATATTTGTATATATTTATTGTACGTGTATAGGTAGGTATTCTTATCTCATAGATAGACTTTGCTAGTTTTATTTTCATGTAAAGACTTGGGCCAAGTTTAAAAAAAGGATGTGGGGCTTTTGCCTCATCGTCTTCAGTATAAAAAAGCAATAGAAATAAACTGAACGATCATTATGCTAAGCTAATGGGTGGGTCTTGTCCATCACATCATTCTCCTAATGATGTGATCCCGTTATCAAATGACAACTCATGTCAATGGTTAGGAAACTTAACCATCTTTGATCAACGAGCTAGTCAAGTAGAGGCTCACTAGTAGGGACACGGTGTTTGTTTATATATTCACACATGTATTTAGGTTTCCGATCAATGCAATTCTAGCATGAATAATAGACCTTTAACATGAATAAGGAAATATAAAATAACAACTTTATTATTGCCTCTAGGGCATATTACCTTCACATGACACGTATGTATCGTTGCTATTAATGGTAAAAAGATGGAGTTTATTCATATGTGAGTTTATCTTGTCTACATCATGTCATCTTGCTTAAGGCATTACTCCATTTTTTCATGAACTTAATACACTAGATGCATGTTGGATAGCGGTCGATGTGTGGATTAGTAAAGAATATCACTACTGTATAAACAAAAAGTTTGAGAGTAAGCATTACATAATCTCCAAGATTTTTTTAAGGAATAGATTACCAGTTTTTCCTTACCAAATGGATCCACTAGGATGGTTTTTTTATACCTAAAAATGCAAAAAAGAATTCTCGAAAAAATTGCAAGAATTCTTTTATAATAAGCACTCTTAGTAGATGTAGAATCATTTTGGTCTACTTGTCTTGGACGTGATGTCTATGTATGATCATTACCTTGGATATTGTCACCATTATCTTCTTTTCTATCAATTGCCAACAACAATTTGTTTACCCACCGTATGCTATTTTCTTGAGAGAAGCCTCTAGTGAAAACCATGGCCCCCGTGTCTATCTTTTATCATATATTAAAACTAAAAATACATTGCTGCAATTTTTTTATTTTGTATTTTTGTCCGATCTATATATCAAAAACTATACGATTTAATACAAATAAAAAATACAAAATAAAATAAATAAAAGAAAATTGCAGCAAGGTATTTTTAGTTTTAATATATGGTAAAAGATAGATCGTCCATCACAACTACCATGTGCACGTAGAGCTACGTCCATCAACATGCATCTTCTCTGAGTTCACCGTCGACTCAGTTCTATCACAAAACTCCTCCTGATGAACTCTTCCCATTACTCACTTCTGAACCACGAGTAGGCCATTGCAAAGCCGAGTAGGAAAAAAACCACAAGTAGGCCACTGTAGAGTCGAGTAGGCAAAAAACACGAATAGGCCACTGCAAGGCTGGAGTAGCTTGCCGACCAAGTCGTCACCTGCCTCTGACACCCCCGTATGGATTTTTTCGCCTTATTAGCATAATATCTATATATATTTTCGCTTTCGTGGCACTGCATGGATATTCAACTAGTTTTCTTTCTCGAAAAGTTCACACACCAGGCATATGTGCGTGAAAACATGATAAATTCTCACAATGAGGTAATTTGTTGTAGGAAACCATGAATGTATGGGGGGTGATGTCTACTACACAAATCTACTCTGGTAGACTTGCTTGGGCCTCCAAGCACAGAGTTTTGTAGGACAACAACAAATTTCCTTCAAGTGGATGAAGATGGTCTGTCTCAAACAACCTTGCAATCAAATACAAGAAATCTCTTATGTCCCCAACACACCCAGTACAATGGTAAATTGTATAGGTGCACTAGTTCAGCGAAGAGATGGTGATACAAGTGTAGTATGGATACTAGATATAGTTTTTGTTAACCTGAAATAGTAAAAAATAGCAAGGTAGCGAGTGATAAAAGTGAGCAAAAATGGTATTGCAATGCTTGGAAACAAGGATTAGGGTTCACACTTACAGTAGTGCAATCTCTCAATATTACTAACATAAATGAATCATATGAAAATCCCTCAAAGTCCTATGAAGAACCGCTCCAAAGTTTCTATTCATCTGAGAGGAAATAGGATGAAATCACGTAGGTAGTAAACCACCTCAAAGTTTTTTTCCACTCAATCTATTGGACCATCCCAAAGTGTCATGAATAGTTCTAGAGATTGTACTCCGACAACACCATGTGATATGCATCAATCAACTTTAATATCATTGATACGTCTCCGTCGTATCTATAATTTTTTATTGTTCCATGCCAATATTCTACAACATTTATATACTTTTGACAACTTTTTATACTATTTTTGGGACTAACATATTGATCCAGTGCCTAGTGCCAGTTCCTGTTTGTTGCATGTTTTTTGTTTCGCAGAAAATCCATATCAAACAGAGTCCAAACGGGATAAAAACTGACAGAGATTTGTTTGGAATATATGTGATTTTTGGGAAGAAGAATCAACGTGAGACGATGCCCGAGGGGGCCACGAGGCAGGGGGCGCGCCCGTGACCCACGTGGCCACCCCGTAAGGCGGTTGGTGCCCTTCTTTTGCCGACAGAAAGACAATATCCGGATAAAAATTGTGTTCAAATTTCAGCCTAATCGGAGTTAGGGATCTCCGGGAATATAAGAACAGTGAAAGGCCAGAATCTGGAATGCAGAAACAGAGAGAGACAGAGAGACAGATCCTATCTCGAAGGGGCTCCCACCCCTCCGCCGCCATGGAAGTCATGGACCAAAGGGGAAACCCTACTCCCATCTAGGGGGAAGGTCAAGGAAGAAGAAGAAGGAGGAGGGGGGCCCTCTCCCCCTCTCTCCCGGTGGCGTTGGAACGCCATCGGGGCCATCATCAAGTGACGACGATCTACACCAACACCTCTGTCATCTTCACCAACATTTTCATCACCTTCCCCCATCTATCTACAGCGGTCCACTCTCCCGCAACCCGCTGTACCCTCTACTTCAACATGGTGCTTTATGCTTCATATTATTATCCAATGATGTGTTGCCATCCTATGATGTCTGAGTAGATTTTCATTGTCCTATTGGTAATTGGTGAATTGCTATGATTGGCTTAATTTTATTTTGGTTATGTTGCTATCCTTTGGTGCCCATCATATGAACGCGCGCGTGGATCACACCATAGGGTTAGTTGTATGTTGATAGGACTATGTATTGGAAGGCAAGAGTGACAGAAGCTTCAACCTAGCATAGAAATTGATGCATATGGGATTGAAGGGGGACCAATATATCTAAATGCTATGGTTGGGTTTTACCTTAATGAACATTAGTAGTTGCAGATGCTTGCTAATAGTTCCAATCATAAGTGCATAGAATTCCAAGTCAGGGATGACATGCTAGCAGTGGCCTCTCCCACATAAAACTTGCTATCGGTCTAGCAAAGTAGTCAATTGCTTAGGGACAATTTCGCAACTCCTACCACCACTTTTCCACACTCGCTATACTAACTTTTTTGCTTCTTTATCTAAACAGCCCCTAGTTTTTATTTACGCGCTCTTTATTATCTTGCAAACCTATCCAACACCTACAAAGTACTTCTAGTTTCATACTTGTTCTAGGTAAGGCGAACGTTAATCATGCGTAGAGTTGTATTGGTGGTCGATAGAACTTGAGGGAATATTTATTCTACCTTTAGCTCCTCATTGGGTTCGACACTCTTACTTATCGAAAGAGGCTACAATTGATCCCCTATACTTGTGGGTTATCAAGACCTTTTCCTGGCGCCGTTGCCGGGGAGTTATAGCATGGGGTGAATATTCTTGTGTGTGCTTGTTTGCTTTATCACTAAGTAGTTCTCATTTTGCGCTCTTGTTTTCTATCTTTAGTTATCGGTAGGAAATGCAAAACACCAAAAAAATTAGTTGTACCTACTACACCAATGGTTGAAGAACCAATCAAAATCTATCACACTCCTGAAGCTTTTTACTTGGATCATCTTTGATCCCTATGTGCTCGTGCTGAAACCCCAACTAGCTTAGTTGAGTGCAAATCTTTAGATGAGCATGCTTGTTATGTGCGACACCGCATATCTGAAAAAGGGAAACTGTTACTGGATGAAATTCATCGTTTGCAATGCTATGCTTGGAATTTATGTGAAATATATGATTTTACTTGTTGTTCTGAAGACCCTAAGAAACACCTTCCCTACCAATGTGAGTTTAGTGATAATGGAATATTATCTTCGTATGCTAAGGGTGTTTATAATTACTATGATGTTCCAAAAATTGAAGAGTTTGTTGCTTTTAAGGGTGCTTATGAAATTGCTTCTTTGATTGAAAAGTATGATGCTACTCTTTACAAATCCGAAAATTTTGCCATACTTAAATATTGTTTTGATAATTATGCTTCCAATGCCTATGTTAAACCATATATTGAGGATTCCTCTGCTGTCCAAGAAGAGGCTAAAATTTTGCAGGAGTATATGGAAGAAGAAATATATGAAACTATGGGCTCATTGGATGAAAAAGATGATGAGGAGAGCAAACAACAAAAGTAGGAAGAGCGGATTAGCTACCCATGCCCACCTTCTAATGAGAGTAACTCTCCAACTCATACATTATTTAATTTCCCTTCGAATTTACCGAAGGATGAATGCTATAATGATTGTTATGATCCCGTTGATTATTTTGAAATATCCCTTTTTGACGAACTTGATGCTTGCTATTCTTGTGGCCAAGATGCCAATATGAATGATGCTTATGAAGATGAAGTTTCTATAGTTCCTTATGTTAAACATGAATTTTTTGCTATTGCACCCACACATGATTGTATGGCCCAGGCCCAGGGGCGCTGTTGGGCCAGGCCCAAAACAGGGAACGGGCACGCGCGGCCTGGGTCACGTTGTACCTGACTCCGCACCCACCACGCCCTCCCCGAACGGCACGCGTCGATCGCGGCATCGTGGGTGGTTTCTTTAATCGGAAATGTGGAACGTCCGCCCCCTCTCTCCTTATCAGCAGGGGAAACAGGAGCAGTTCGTCCATCTGCCCGTTGCTATTCCTTCCTCCAAAACCTCCGCCGCTCCCTTCTTCCCAAAGCCGAAAGAGAGCAGCACTCCGCCCCCATCGCCACCAGCTCCACCGATGCCGTCGACTTCCCTCACCACCTTCGTCATGGCTCCGAAAGCGTCGGGGAAGGGGAAAGCCGTGAAGTCAGCCGAGGCGCAGTGGCTCGAGGCGCTGCGAAAGGAGCGGGCAATCCCCCCCCCCCCCCCAGGCTCGACGCGAGGGAGCTGAGGGAGGACTTCTACCTCTTCTGGTCGACGGAGACGCGGGCGCACCCGCGCACGAAGGTACTTCCAGCCGCCGCCCGGGCAATAGCCTCGAACGGATACCCTTTCTTCGCCTTGTTCTTCTTTACACCTCGAGTTGAGAGAGGAGAGCCTTTGTCCGGCGGAATCGCCTGGATCTCAAAGACCGGCAAGAAGGAGGCCTCTCTGGAGGGAGAGTTCCGCAGCAAGTGGGAAGAATGGAGAGCTGACTGGTGCTGGATTGTCGAGGAGGAACCGCAGCCGTTCACTGCCCTGCGCCAAACCGCAGTGGTGCGTGGCAACGATTGGAGCAACGTGGCCCCTGACGATGACAAGCTGAAGATCGCTACCTCCCGGATCCACTGCCTCAGGCTTGCCGGACTAACTGTAGGTGCCGTTGGCGCAGACTTTGTTCGCCGCCGCATCGCCCCCCTGCAGGAGAGGAGGAGACCTGCTTGGGAGTTCAGGAACGCGGCGGACATCATGAGGTTGCGTCCGGGCCTCAACTTCAACTTTACTGTACTGGAACTCGACGCGATGCTCAAGGAGCTGTTCAAGCACGACCCTGATCATCCCGAATGATTCAGGCTGCCACAAGGTGTCGTTCCGTTATGCAACAACTCCTCGCTCAGCCGCATCCATGCAATGATGCCGCTGTGCGACTCGCACGGAATTGACGCAGCGTGGCAAGAGCCGGCAGATGACGTCGTGCAGGCGTTCTTTGATGGCTTGGTAGAAGTGCCCATCCGCCCTGACGAGCAGAAGAGCCTCACTCGCGACACCACCGACGAGGAGATGCAGATCATCGCCACCAGGATGGAAGAGGCGGCGGCAGCTGCAGCCGCAGGCGAGTTTGGGTTCACCACGGTGGAGGCAGAGGCAGCGGAGGCGGCAAGTCTTGTCAAGCAAGTGGAGCTCGCCGGCGAGGAGGAGCCCGCCGGGCACGATGCCGAGTCGGGCGAGCCCGTCGAGGATACGAGTGGCTTGCTAGAGATAGACTCCTCTTCTGCCCCCCTTTTGGGCAGCTCGTCGCAAGCAGAGCCCCCGGCTCCGCAAAGAAAGCGTCTTCGCAAGGCCGGGGACGTAGCGGAGCGGCCGCCGGGCCAATAGCCGCCACGCCGCGCGACACGCTCCACCACGGCAAGTTATGCCGCCATGGGAGCACCTCATGCCGCCGCGGCAACTGGAGCGGGGTCTTCTCGGACTGCCGCTTCTCCTTCTGCCAAACGGCCAAGGGAACCTACTCCTCCGCGCCCTCGTGCCAAAGGCGAGCCAGGCTTCGACTTCTCCGCGCTTAGCTCCGACGAGGAAGAAGAAGATGAGTAAGCTCCTTGTTGTACTTGCACTTCTTCAATTCTTGCTGTTTCATCTTGTATGTCATTTGCTTTTCTTTGAACTTATTCCTTCTTAGGACTCTGGCCCAGAGAGCGGCAAAGAGAGCCAAGGTCCCGTTGGTTGTCCTTGATGACGAGCCCACCGTGACAGCAGGGGGTGCGCCTGAGACGACCTTGCAGGACCCGACGACTGATCTTCAGAGCAGCCCCCAGCGCAGCCCCCAGCGTAAGTATATGGTTTACTTCCTGCTGCTAGGCGCGCATGGATTCTCTCTGTTTGCTGATATCTGATTGTTGATTTGCGTAGGAGGAGAGCAGCCCCACCAGGAACGTCCGGAGACCGCCCCCAACACGCCACCTGCTTCGACTACACCGCCAAGGGAGGGATCTCCGGCAAGGGAGGATCCTCTGACAAGGGAGAGCTCTCCGGCAAGGGGGAGCTCTCCAGCAAGGGAGGAGTCTCCGGCAAGGGATGAGTCTCCGGCAAGGGACAGCACCAGCGTTCCCCCGGCGACGGAGACCACAACCGCAGGGCTGGGTAAACCTCTTTCTTCGAAACTTCCCTTGGGTTCTTCTTTGTTTTCGATCCTCTTTTTGGATTTTGCTTGACCTTCCTTCCTTCTTCGGCTGGCAGACCCACCTGTTGTGGAGCCGATGGAGACCGAGGCCACTGTCGATGACGCTGCTGCCACCGAAGAAACGGCCGGTGCTGACGATCTCGCCGGCGAAGAGGCCGCCAAGGCTGCCGCCGCGGCACCTGACGAGGGGTCTGGCGATCGCACTGACGACCCTGGGGCCGCAGGAGCGACAGGCGCTGCACCGACCGCCGATCCCCCAGCTTCTGCCTTAGCGTCAGGCTCTGAAGAGCCCCAGCCCGGCGCCTACTAGAAGGCCGGTGGTGGTGTCTTCATCAAGCTCCCCTGGGAGTCAAGATCCAAGGCGCCGGTTGAAGGAGAGATCTTGGATGGAGAGGTTCTCGCCTCCGCTGGGCTGACGCTGGTCGACGCACCAAGCAGCAGCAGCGGCGAGTCCGAGGAGGAGCGGCTGCTCCGGAAGCTGGTGTCGCTCTACCGCGCTCGGCAAGCCAAGCTGGAATCCCGCGAGGCGCTTGTCGCGAAGGCAGGAGCTGACATGGAGAAGCGTGCGGAGGAGCTCCGGGGTCTCAACCAGGAAGCTCTCCGGGCCCTGGAGCGGAGCGGGCGTAGCTCGTCGAGGCGCAGAAGGCCTTCAACCTCGAGAAGGCTGAAGTTGAAGAGCAACAGCGGCTTGCCGCTGAGAAGCTATCTGCGCAGGAGGGTGAGTTGGCGCAGCTGAAGGTCAGCCTGGACAGCCACGAGGAGGAGCTTGCTGCGCGCGAGCAAATGTTTGGCGGGGCACTCATGGAAGCGGAGGACGCTGCCGCAGCTGCCGAGGCCGCCAAGAAGGAGCTGGAGATGAAGGTAGCGCAGCTGGAGACCGACCTCAAGGCGAGCGGTGAAGAGCTTGCCGCGCTCAAGCAGGAGCGCGAGAAGGATGCCTACACCTTTGGTGAGCTGCAGGGTCGTCTCGCCGAGAAGGTCAAGGAGCTCAGCGCCACCAAGGACTCCAACACCGATCTTGAGCTGAAGCTGGATGCTTTGACCAAGACGCTGGACGGCGCCAGGGAGCAGGAGGCGGCCTTGAGGAAGGAGATCAAGGCCGACAAGGCGTTGCTGGAGAGCGTTGCTACCACCCAGAACACCTTCAGAGAGACTGTAGAGCAGTGGACGGAGGGCCTTGTGAATGCTGTCGCAGACATCGACAAGGAGCTGACGCTGCTGGGGATGGAGGATCTCGGGTATCCCTCCAACGAGAACCTCCCTTCCAGCGCCAAGCTCACCTTGTTCTTCAAAGGCATGGCGACGGCCCTCCGGCAACTCCGGGAGAGGATCCCAAAGCAGCTGGCCGATGAGTCGCGCGAGATCTGCGCGGGGGCTCTCCAAAAGGTGCTGATGAAGGTGGCCTTCCGCAACCTAGGCCTCTGCCTCACCAACGTCCTCAGGTCCCTGCCGCCGGAGGCTGATCTGGAGGAGCTCAAGACCCTTGTTGCACCCATTGTGGACAGGGTGAGCGAGATCAAGAGGGTCGAGGGCGACCGCGTGGACTAGGCCGCCTATTTTCTTCTTTCCTTGTCATTGCTGGTCGTGTTATGAAAACAATCTATTAGAGTTGCGACAAGCTATCTTGTAATATATCTCCTCTACTCGATTCCTTCCTTTGTATGTTTTTGCCCTACGCTTTTAGGGAACTTGCTGGCGCAGGCCCTTTTGCCGCGAGCGCCGAGTGCGGGACTTCAGCAGCTTGCTGGCGGTGCCATTACCGACAAGAAACCTTGTCGCAACTAGTCGCAGCTCACTTAAGTTGTTGAGTGGACTCGAAACAAAGTAAAGGCGCAACTCTAGTTGCAGCACGCTTAAGTTGTTGAGCAAACTCGAAACAAAGTAAGGGCGCAACTAGACATGAGTTGGTTCCTTCGCGCACAGGTTTTCCATACGAAGCATGGTCGTTCAAGGATGATAACATAAAAATTTTAAAAATCTGATTGCTCAAACTTTGGCAACTTAGCTTTTCTGTCGTTTGCTTTCCGGCAAGGCGCAATCTTCCTTGAACGATGCCTGGTCCATACCATTATCTTCTCCTTCCCCCCGGCAAACTTGTGGGCGAGGGAACCTTGCTTTCCTTGAGAAAAAAGAAAGAAGAGAAAATAAAGATATGGAGCCTCATGGCTCGTTATTGCTTACCGGGGCTTGGCGCTGCACAAAATGTCAGGTAACTTATGCAAAAAAAGCATGAAATTTACAAGATGTGCGGAGCACATGAGTTTTATTTATACACAGGGTCTGCGCCTGGCTTTGTACAAAGGATTACATGCAACAGCGGCAAGACTTGTACAAAAAGGTGATTGCCGGAACAGGGTCCGACAACCGCGCCTTACGGGTAAAACTTACGAAGATGCTCGATGTTCCAGGAGTTGCTCACTGGAATGCCATCTTCGGTCTCAAGGCGGACAGCGCCAGGCCTAGTGACTCGTTTCACCCGGTAATGGCCTTCCCACTTCGGCGTCAACTTGTTTGAATTCTTGGCGGACTGAACACGCCGAAGAACAAGGTCGCCTTCCTCGAGACTTCTGGCATTAACTTTGCGGCTATGGTAGCGGCGCAAAGCTTGCTGGTAGCAAGCAGCTCGCACAGCAGCCTGAAGACGATCTTCCTCAAGGAGCAGCGCGTCATCTTCTCGCAGCTGCTCTTGCTCAAGCTCATCATAAGCGAGCACTCGAGGTGACCCGTATACGAGTTCCGTGGGGATAACTGCCTCTGCTCCATAGACTAGAGCAAAGGGTGTCTTGCCAGTGGCTCGATTTGGCGTCGTTCTGATCGACCAAAGAACCACCGGCAGCTCCTCGATTCAGTTTCTTCCGCACTTGTGCAGCCTGTCGAAAGTTCTGGTCTTGAGCCCACGCAACACTTCAACATTTGCCCTCTCCGCTTGACCGTTGCTTCTGGGGTGAGCAACATAAGCGAAGCAGACCTTGGCGCCAAGATCTTGGACGTACTGCATGAAGGTGCGGCTCATGAATTGCGTACCGTTGTCGGTGATGATCCTGTTAGGGATCCCGAAGCGGCAAACAATTGACCTGAAGAACTTGACTGCTGACTATGTTGTCACCTTCCTCACTGCTTCCACTTCCGGCCACTTTATGAACTTGTCGATTGCAACATACAAGAACTCAAAGCCCCCGACAGCTCGGGGGAAGGGGCCGAGGATGTCGAGCCCCCAGACCGAAAATGGCCAGGATAAAGGGATCGTCTAGAGAGCTTGAGCTGGCTTGTGTATCTGCTTGGAATGGAACTGGCACGCTTCACACTAGGTTACTTGTGCAGTTGCATCCTGGAGGGCTGTCAGCCAAAAGAAACCTTGCCGGAAAGCTTTGCCGGCAAGTGCTCTTGTGCCAATGTGGTGACCACATATGCCTCCATGTATCTCTGCCAACAGCTTTTGTCCGTCTTCCCGGGGGATACACTTCAATTTCACACCGTTGAGTCTTCTTCTGTACAGTGTGTTGTCAACAAACTTGTACATACTTGACTGTCGGGCTACTCTTTCCGCTTCTTCTTGCTCTTCGGGAAGTTCTCCTGTCTGAAGGAAACGGACAATCTACTGTGCCCATGCTGGAGCTTGCGGCTCGACAACAAGGACTAAAGGCACATCTGCTGCTGCGGGAACGTCCGCTTCTACGGCGAGAACCTGCGGCTCAGTCGGAGCTTGATGTTCCCCGGCAAGCTTGCCGGAGCAAAACTTGTCGGGACCGTCTGCTACGACGGAACAAACCCTGGGGTTTGCCGGAGTAGACTGCTCCTCAGCACTCTCGGAGTTGATCTTAGGGACCTTCTTGGCGGCGGCTTCGGGAAGCTCTGCCGAAAAATAGTCACCAGAAATCAACTTCCTCTTCTTGCTCTGTCAAGTTGATGGCGTAACAGACGGTTGAGTCAGCTTGAGCACAAAGATCCCTGGTTCCACAGGTAACTTAAGTGCTGCGCACTTTGACAGGCCATCAGCAATGTCGTTCTAAGCTCTTGGAACGTGTTCCATCTGTAGGCCGACAAAGTGCTCTTCTAGCTTTCTCACTTCATCAACGTATGCTTCCATCAACGGACTCTGGTAATTCTTGTTCACTTGGCGGACGACAAGCTGCGAGTCACCCCTGACAATGAGCTTCTTGATCCCAAGGTCTGCCGCGATCCTGAGACCAGCAAGCAAACCTTCATACTCTGCAGTATTGTTTGTTCTTGCTCCTTGGGAAAGTGCATCTGGACTATGTACTTGAGGTGCTCTCCGGTGGGTGCGACAAGCAGCACGCCAGCACCGGCGCCTTGCAGCGAGAAGGCACCATCAAAGTACATCAGCCACTCTTTGCTCGCCTCGTTGACGGGGATGCTCCTCTCTGGAATTTCTTCATCTGGTGTTGGCGTCCACTCTGCTCTGAATTCTGCCAATGCTCTGCTTTGGATAGTCGAAGTGCTCTCAAACTTGAGGCCAAAGCTTGACAGTTCTAGTGCCCACTCAACAATCCTGCCTGTTGCTTCCGGATTCTGCAGTATCCTCTTCAGCGGAAAGCGAGTGACAACTGTGATCTCATGTGCTTGGAAGTAATGGCGCAACTTTCTCGAGGCCATGAGAAGACCGAAAAGCAATTTCTGCACACCAGAGTACCTTGACCTAGCCCCATGCAGAAGGGAGCTGACAAAGTAAACTGGGCGCTGCACCATTCTCTTCTTCTGCACCTCCTCTTGCACATGCGCAGATCCATCCCTGTCGGGACCAGAGCTTGTCGGGGAAGCCCCCTGCTTGTCGCCGGATGCGCTTGCCGCGGTTGCCGGCTCATCATCTGCCTCCCTCTCCGCTACTAACGCAGCACTAACCACTTGATTGGTTGCCGCCAGATACAGCAGCAACTTCTCTTGTGGCTTAGGTGCGACAAGTATTGGAGTGGAGGACAGGTATCTCTTCAAGTCCTGCAGCGCAGCCTCCGCTTCCGGAGTGCATTTCATTGGTCCTGCCTTTTTCAATATTTTGAAAAATGGCAGGGCGCGCTCAGCTAACTTGGAGATAAACCTGCTAAGAGCTGCCACGCAACCGGCAAGTTTTCGTACATCCTTGACGCGCTTTGGTGTTTCGATCTGCTCGAGGCCTTGATCTTGTCGGGGTTAGCCTCAATCCCTCGCTGGGACACGAAGAACCCGAGAAGCTTGCCGGAAGGGACTCCAAACACACACTTCTCGGGGTTGAGCTTGAGGCTGATCTTGCGCAGATTTGCAAAAGTCTCTTCTAAATCTTGAATCAGAGTTGACTTGTCCTTGCTCTTGACCACTATATCATCCATGTAGGCTTCCACATTTCTGTGTATTTGCGGCTCAAAAGCGGTATGGACTACCCTTGCAAATGTTCAACCAGCATTCTTCAAACCAAAAGGCATCCGTATGAAACAGTACGTGCCACACGGAGTGATAAATGCGGTCTTCTCCTCATCCTCTTCTGCCATGAAGATCTGATGGTATCCTGAGTATGCATCAAGAAATGAAAGCAAATCACATCCGGCCATGGAGTCGACAATCTGGTCAATGCGCGGCAAGGGAAATGGATCTTTGGGACAAGCTTTGTTAACATCAGTAAAGTCGATGCAAAGCCTCCATTTCCTGTTTGCCTTGCGCACGACTACAGGATTGGCCAACCACGTACGATGGAGCACTCCTCTGACAAGGCATGCTGCTTCCAACTTCTTGATTTCTTCTGCGATGAATTCTTGGCGCTCCACTGCTTGCTTCCTGACTTTTTGCTTGACGGGCCGCGCATGAGGACAGACGGCAAGGTGGTGCTCAATTACTTTCCTGGGAACACCAGGGATGTCAGATGGTTGCCATGCAAACACATCGACGTTCGCCCGCAGGAAAGCAATGAGCGCGCTTTCCTATTTAGGGTCGAGAATGGCACTGATGGTGAAGGTACCACCAGTGCCGTCCTCCTTGGCGGACACCTTCTTGGTCGCTGGCGGAGCTGCCATCGTCTTCTTACACTTGCCGGTGGAGCTCGATGGTGCGTCCTTGACGGTAGCGCAGCACTCCGAAGAGGTGCGCTTGCCGGAGTGGGCATCAGAGCTCTTGCCGGACTTGGTCTTCTTCTTCCCCTCGGGAGCTTCAGCGGCAAGTGTCTCGCGATCCGTTGCGGCTGCTGCTTCTCGGTAGATCTTGTCGGCACAGATAAGAGCATCTTTCTTGTTGCCAGAGACAGAGATGACACTTATCGGGCCTGGCATCTTCAGCATGTTGTACGCGTAGTGAGAGGCCGCCATGAACTTGGCGAGCGCTGGACGGCTGAGAATTCCATTATAAGGCAATGGAAAATCGGCAACGTCAAAAGTGATCCTCTCAGTCCTGAAGTTCAACTCGCTGCCAAATGTCACCGGCAACGTGATCTTCCCCTTCGGCTTGCTCCTTCCCGGGTTAATTCCTTGGAATGTGCCGGTCTCTTCGAGCTCGCTGTCGGGGACTTGGAGTTTCTGGAGCACAGCGGAGGAGATCAGGTTCAAGCCGGCCCTGCCGTCAACTAGCATCTTAGTGACCTTGAGGTTGCGGATAGTTGGTGAAACCAACATCGGCAAGCACCCGACCGCAGTTGTGCGATCAGGGTGGTCCCCAATATCAAAGATGATAGGCGTGCTGGACCATTTCAGAAGCTTGCGCGACTCGACCGGTGGTTCTGCCGCACTGACTTCCCGCACCCACTACTTGAGTTGGCGGTGTGAAGTATGCAGAGAAGCACCGCCGTCAACGCACAAGACCTCTGTAGCTTTCTGAAACTCCTGCTCACTGGTCTCGTCATCATCCATGTCTTCGTCGTCGTCGTCATCTTCATCCTTGTCGCGGCCGCGGGCAGTGCTGTCTCCTTGCCGCTGCTTGATCTTGCCGCGGCGTCCTCTCCGGGCTGGGCGCTTCGTGCCAGATCCTCCAGCACCTCCTTGGGCTTTCTCCTTGTCACATCGCTCATACTCGGCCTTCTGCAGCTCGACGAGCTGCTCGACCTTCTTGCAGCTCTGGAGGTCGTGGCCCTTGGTGCGGTGGATCTTGCAGTACTGTTTGTTGGTGCTGTCCTGCTTGTCGGCAGCCGCCACAGGCTGGCAGTTGGTGCATGCGGCAACCTCCTTGCCGGAGCTACCAACCTTGGCTGTCTTGGCGCCACCTTCATTGCCGGACTGCTCAACAGCTAGCACCTCTTTGCCTTTCTGCTTCCTGTTGTTCCGCCGCCGGTTTTTCTTTGCCGGGGCAGCATCATCGCTGTCAGATCCTACTGCTCCTGTGCTCTCTCCGGGGAGTCTCCTCCCTTCCTCAGCACGCGCGCACTTGTCGGCCAGGGCATACAGCTCACTGACGTCTCTGATCTTATACATTGCCATCTCCTCCCGCATCCTGCGGTTACGCACGTTCTGATGGAACGCACTGATAATCGCGGCAGGGTGGACATCTGGGATGTTGCGTTGCACTTGGCTGAATCTCTGGATGTACTTGCGCAGAGGCTCTCCTTCCTTCTGGGCCAGCAGATGAAGATCACTCTCCTGGCCATGAGGTTTGTGGCCGCCTGTAAAGGCGCCGACAAACTAATGGCACAGGTCTGCCCAGGAGGATATGGAGTTGTCCAGCAAGTGCATGAGCCAGGACCTGATGTTGGGCTTGAGCACCAGCGGGAAGTAGTTGGCAAGGATCTTGTCGTCTCGCCCCCCGGCAGCTTGCACCGCGATGGTGTAGATGCTGAGGAACTCCGACGGATGCAACTTGCCGTCGTACTTCTCTGGTACGTCTGGCTTGAAGTTCTTCGTACTGGGCCACTGGACTTGCCGCAACTCAGGGGTAAACGCAGGGCAACCTACCGCGTAGGGCAGGTCGCCTGGTTCCCCCGGCGCATGCATGTCGACAGTGGGCCCATCGCGCCAGTCTGATTGACGCCGCGCTTCTCTTCGGCGCTCGATGCGAGTACGAGCGTCTTCTTGCTGTCGTTCGTGAAGAACGTGGCGCTGATCGCGACGAGCTCGCGGATCCGACGAAGCAGTGGATTCGCCGTCGTGGTGGACCCGGCGAGTCGGCGATCTTGGCCTTCGAGGTGGAGAGTGCACGGTGGTCGCACCCCCACCTGTCTTGTCGCCATGGGCTCGCACCTAGCTGGCTCGCCGTGGCTGCGATGTACTCGGCTTCCGTGGGGTGTCGCCGTTGGCGAAGCCGATGAGTCTCTGAATGGTGGCCCTCCAGTCGTCGATCTTGTCCGGCGTTGGAGGGAAATCTAGGAGCAGTTGAGCTCGAGCCAGAGCTTCTGCTGGAGTAGCAGGTAGCGGTGGCGAACGGAGCGAGGAGCGGGATATGCTCGGACTCCTAACTGTGTTAGAAGGAGCAATATCTCGTCCAGGCGACTGTGCCTCGCTCGCGCCAGCATGTTGGCCTTGAGCGTATCAAGATCCGCCAGCTCGTTCCAGGTCCAGCGAGCGTATGGTACCGTGGGTACCATGACGCTGCCGGTCCCGCGCCTCTTGAGATGGACGTGGTGCGTGTTCGGATGCAGTGGCGTTGTGAGTTTCCTCCGCCGGCGCCTACCCCACCAGCCGTTGGCTCCGGTGGTGGTGGGTTTGACGCGGACGGATCAGCCACCTCCGAAGCCTACTTCTTGGCCGACAAGATCCCGGTAAGGACTCACCGACCGCTCACTATCAACATTTGGCAGCGAGTTGAACTTTAGGACTGACAGGATCACCTTTGACGTTGCCGATTTTCCATTGCCTTATAATGGAATTCTCGGCCGTCCAGCGCTCGCCAAGTTCATGGCGGCTCTCACTACGCGTACAACATGCTGAAGATGCCAGGCCCGATAAGTGTCATCTCTGTCTCTGGCGACAAGAAAGATGCTCTTATCTATGCCGACAAGATCTACCTAGAAGCAGCAGCCGCAACGGATCACGAGACACTTGCCGCTGAAGCTCCCGGGGGGAAGAAGAAGACCAAGTCCGGCAAGAGCTCTGATGCCCACTTCGGGAAGCGCACCTCTTCGGAGTGCTGCGCTACCGTCGAGGACGCACCATCGAGCTCCACCGGGCGTTTGCCGCGGTCGTTGTCTTGTCACGTCCGGAAGCTTGTCGCTCGCCGGGCCTCGTCGGGACGCGTAGCGCGTCGCGGCAAGTTCCTTGAGATGCCTCGGCTGGCCTTCCCGGCAAGCTCCTCTTGCCGGGGTCTTATGCCTTGATTGGCCTTCCCGGCAAGCTCCTCTTGCCGGGGCCTTGCCTCCTTGGCCTAAATACTTTGTTCTTGAATGGCTCCAAAGGAACCACGGAGGTCCTTGGCGGTCGCCTGGCAAGCCTTGCCGCGGGACGCTGCGACTGCCCGTGCACAAGTTCGGGATACTAAGGTACCCATACTTTAGTACACCGACAATGATAGTCCTATTATCTTTTTGAATTCTCCAAACTACACTATATTAGAGAAGTTTGCACTTATTAAGGAATATATTGATGGGTTGCATTTTATTACTACACTTGATGATTTTGATAGATATAATATGCATGTGCTTACTGCTCCTACTTGAAATTATTATGAGAGAGGAACTATATCTCCACCTCTTTATGTTTCCAACACGATAAAATTGCAAGAAACTGCTTATACTATGCATTGGCCTTTACTATGTGTGCATGAATTGTTCTTTTATGACATGCCGATGCATAGGAAGAGAGTTAGACTTCGTTGTTGCATGATATATGTTACTTTGTGATCACTACTAAATCATAAATCATTATTAATTAATATTGGCTTTGATATACCTTGGGATCCGGGTGGATCCATTACTTGAGCACTATATGCCTAGCTTAATGGCTTTAAAGAAAGCGCTGCTAGGGAGGCAACCCGAAAGTTTTAGAGAGTCATTTATTTCTTTTGTGTGCTTTTATGAAGTTAAAATAAAAATAATGTGCCAAAAGGCGAGTGCTGAAAGATGTCCGCGGCGGTGAACTCCATTATCGGCGCCCAATCGGATTCGATTGGCAGGGGCGCGGGGGTTTCGGAGTCCGGGGAAGAGTCCGGACCCTCGGAGTCACGGGTCACGCTGAGTGCGGGGCTGGCATTCGGCTCGATCGCCTTTGAGATCGCAGCCCCCGAGGTGACGTCCAACCGCTCATCCTCAATTGGCGCAATAGGCTCCGAGTTAGGGGTTGAAACCGGTGCGTGTGCGGCCTCCAGGACACCGTTCGGAGGCAGAGCTAGATCATGCCCCTCGAGATAGTGCGGCGCGCTTGGCTGTGGCTCGAAACCGTCGAAGATCAAGTCTCCGCGGATATCAGCCGTGTAGTTTAAGCCAGGGGCGTAGCTTTCGATCTGCTCTAGGTGACCAAGCGAATTGGCCGGCAGAGCGAAGCCGCCGAAGACGAAGATTTGTCCGGGGAGAAAAGTCTCACCCTGGACCTCATCGTTGTTGATGATCAAAGGAGCCATCGGGCCTAAAAGGCGACGACACAGAGGAACTCTCAATGAAAGCACCAATGTCGGTGTCAAAACCGGCAGATCTCGGCTAGGGGGTCCCGAACTGTGCGTCAAGGCCGGATGATAACAGGAGACAAGGGACACGATGTTTTTACCCAGGTTCGGGCCCTCTCGATGGAGGTAATACCCTACTCCTGCTTGATTAATATTGATGATATGGATAGTACAAGAGTAGATCTACCACGAGATCAAGGAGGCTAAACCCTAGAAGCTAGCCTATGGTATGATTGTGTATGAAGATGATTGTCCTACGGACTACAACCCTCCGGTTTATATAGACACCGGATAGGGTTAGGGTTACACAGAGTCGGTTACAATGGTAGGATATCTCGAATATCCGCATCACCAAGCTTGCCTTCCATGCCAAGGAAAGTCCCATCCGGACACGGGACGAAGACTTCAATCTTGTATCTTCATAGTCCAGGAGTCCGGCGAAGGTATATTCCGGCTATCCGAACACCCCCTAATCCATGACTCCCTAAGTAGCCCCTGAACCTGGCTTCAATGACGACGAGTCCGGCACGCAGATTGTCTTTGGCATTGCAAGGCGGGTTCCTCCTCCAAGTCCTTCGTAGAAGATTGTAAACACCAAGAATAGTGTTCGGCTCTGCAAAACAAGTTTCCACATAGTGCCATAGAGAGAATAATATTAACACAAATAAAATCTGTTGACGTATTCCGCAATGCATCATCGTACTATGGCCAAGTTCTTTACATTAATCGTTTTTTACTTTTCCACCTCAGCACGTTTAGCGAGGCGGTTTCCTTGGCACGTCTTGTCAAAGCAGAGATCGTGTGCCCTTTTTATGGGATTCTCATCAATACAGATGTGGGTAACCCAACCATGCCCGTTAGCACGTTTCCCTCGATTAAAGGCGAGTCCCAAACGGTTACGGGGAGGGCTCTTGGTATTCGACCTCTTATAAAGAGACCAAGGCCTTACTTCTTTTTTCAATCTCAATCGTGTTCGCCCGTCGCCTCGAGTTCTGACCTTCAAGGCCGGTGGACGCCCTCCTCCGTCACGAAGGAGGATGTTCTAAAGTTGAGGGAGGCTAAGTTCCTGACCGATGAAATTTCACATAGGTTGCCTGCTCAAGGGCGGGTTATTCCTAGTCCCCAGCCCGGCGAGAGCGTGGTGTTCATGTCTCACTTCCTCCGAGGGTTGGGCTTCCCAATGGATCCCTTTGTGAGGGGACTGTTGTTTTATTACGGGCTGGAATTTCATGATTTAGCTCCGGAGTCCATCCTCCATATCTCCTCGTTTATCATCGTGTGTGAAGCGTTCCTCCGCGTCACCCCTCACTTCGGATTATGGCTCAAGACCTTCAAAGTGGAGCCGAAGATGATCAAGGGACGTCATGCAGAGTGCGGAGTGTCGGGGGTAACTGCCTCCACGAGCACCTATGGGGACGGAGCCCCTTTTCGGTTCGGCGGGGGGCGGAGGTCGCACGAAGAGCGAATCGAGGCCAGGCACACGAGGGGTTTACCCAGCTTCGGGCTGCACGGATGCGTAAAACCCTACTGCTACTTTGTGGATTGTATTGTGTTCTTGCTCGGGAGCGCTGAGTGCTACAGTACACACAAGCTGCTGGCGAGACCGAGCGTAAGTGTCCTCCTCCTTTCTACGTTGCGCATGGGCCTCCTTTTATATGCTCAAGGGGTCACCGACAGGTGGCAACGTAGGCAAGGGTAAAAATGGGAAAGTGCTGTGTTGGGTACAGCTACTTGTACAGTGTATCATACCTAACTCTGACGGCAGGGGACAAGGGCATTAAATGCCCGTCTGTGTCGCCCAAACAGTGCAAAAAGTGGCCGTCAGGGGCGCCACCGTTTGCCACGATGGCTATCTTGTTAGCGCCGTTTGCCACTGCATGCCCCTGGCTGCACAGCTTCTCGCCACGTACGCCTGGAACGGCCCCAGAGCGACATGTTGGTGGATGAGCTGGAGCGTGGGCCGGGGAGTAGTAGCTTGCCGCGGCAAGCGCCTTGCCGCGGTTGCTGTCTTGTCGTGCCTGGGAGCTTGTCGCTCACCGGGCCTTGCCAGGACGCGTGGCGCGTCGCGGCAAGTTTCTTGAAGTGCCTTGGTTGGCCTTCCCGGCAAGCTCCTCTTGCCGGGGTCTTGCGCTTTGAGTGGCCTTCCCGGCAAGCTCCTCTTGCCAGGGCCTTGTGTCTTGGCTTAAATACTTTGTTCTGGAATGGCTCCAAAGGGACTACAGAGGTCCTCGGTGGTCACCTGGCAAGCCCTGCCGCGGGAGGCTGCGACTGCCCATGCACAAGTTCGGGATACTAAGGTACCCCTACTTTAGTACACCGATAGGAGCCCCCGGGCCTGGGCCATACACGGTGCCGAGCGCTGTTGGGCCAGGCCCAAAACAGGGCACGGGCACGCGCAGCCTGGGCCATGTTGTACCTTTCTCCGTATCCACCACGCCCTCCCCGAACGGCACGCGTCAATTGCGGCGTCGTGGGGAGAGACGTGCGTGACGTGGGTGGCGTGCGCGGGGATGAGTCCCGCATGCATGCGTCACATCGTAGGTGGTTTCTTTATTCAGAGAGGCAAAACGTCCGTCCCCTCCCCCCTATAAGCAGGGGAAACAGGGGCAGTTCGCCCATCCGCCCGTCGCTATTCTGCCTTCCAAAAATTTCCGCCACTCCCCTTCTTTCCCAAGCTGAAAGGGAGCAGCGCTCCGCCCCCATCGCCGCCAGCAGCATCAACGCCATCGACCTCTTTCGCCACTTCCGCCATGGCTCCGAAGGGCGACAAGGGGAAGGGAAAAGCCTCGAAGCCGGCCGAGGCGCAGCGGCTCGAGGCGCTGCGAAAGGAGCGGGCTATCTTCCCCCCCCCCCCCCAGGCTCGACGCGGGGGAGCTGAGGGAGGACTTTTATCTCTTCTGGTCGGCGGAGACGCGGGCGCACCCACGCACGAAGGTATTTCCAGCCGCCGCCCGGGCAAGAGCCCCGACTGGATACGCTTTCTTTGCCTTGTTCTTCTACTGCGGGCTCTGCCCGCCTTTTTCTGAATTTTTCTGCGACATCATGAACACCTATGGGTTCCATCTCCTTGACTTCACCCCCAATGTTGTCCTGACCATGGCAGTTTTCACACACCTCTGCGAAAACTTTGTCGGAGTCCACCCAAACGTAGCCCTCTTCCGCTCGTTCTTTTCACCCCGAGTTGAGAGAGGAGAGCCCCTTTCCGGCGGAATCGCCTGGATCTCAAAGGCCGGCAAGAAGGAGGCCTATCTGGAGGGGGAGTTCCGTAGCAAGTGGGAGGAGTGGAGAGCAGACTGGTGCTGGATCGCCGAGGAGAACCCGCAGCCATTCACCGCCCTGCGCCAAACCGCAGCAATGCGTGACAGCGATTGGAGTAACGCGGCCTCGGACGACAACAAGCTGAAGATTGCCGTCACCCGGATCCTACGCCTCAGGCTTGCCGGGCTCATTGTAGGCGCCGTTGGCGCGGATTTCCTTCGCCGCCGTATTGCCCCCTGCAGGAGAGGAGTAGGCCCGCCTGGGAGTTCCAGAATGCGGCGGATATCATGAGGCTGCGCCCGGGCCTCAACTTTAATTTCACTGTCCTGGAGCTTGACGGTATACTCCGGGAGCTGTTCAAACACGACCCTGAGCATCCCGAATGGTTCAGGTTGCCGCAGGGTGTCGTCCCACTGTGCAACAATTCCTCGCTCAGCCGCATCGTTGCAATGATGCCGCTGTGCGACTCGCACGGGATTGATTCAACTTGGCAAGAGCCTGCAGATGACGTTGTGCAGGCGTTCTTCGATGGCCTGGTAGAGGTGCCGATCCGCCCCGATGAGCATAAGGGCCTCACCCGGGACACCACCGAAGATGAAATGAAGCGCATCGCCACGCGGCTGGAAGAGGCGGCGGCAGCCGCGACCGCGGGCGAGTTTGGATGCAGAGGCGGATGCGGCAAAGGCGGCAGGCCTTGCCGAGCGAACGGAGCTTGTCGGCGAGGAAGAGCCCGCCGGGCACGACGCCGAGTCGGGCGAGCCCGTCGAGGATACGAGTGGCTTGCCGGAGATCGACTCCTCTTCTGTCCCTCCTTTGGGCAGCTCGTCGCAAACAGAGCCCCCGGCTCCGCAACGAAGGCGTCTCCGCAAGGCCGGGGACGTAGCGGAGCGGCAGGCGGGCCAACAGCCGTCACGCCGCGCGACGCGTTCCACCACGGCAACTGGAGCGGGGTCTTCGCGGACCGCTGAAGGGGCAACTGGAGCGGGGTCGTCTCAGACCACTGGCACTGTCCCCGTCAAGCGGCCAAGGGAACCTACTCCTCCTCGCTCCGAAGGTGGGCCACGCTTTGACTTCTCCGCGCTCAGCTCGGACGAGGAAGAAGAAGAGGAGTAAGATCCTTGTTGAACTTGTATCTCTTCAATTCTTGCAGTTGTGTCTTGCATCTCATTTGCTTTTCTCTGAACTTACTCCTTTTCAGGACTCTGGCCCAGAGAGTGGCAAAGAGAGCCAAGGTCCCGGTGGTCATCCTCGACGACGAGCCCACCGTGACGGCAGGGGGTGCGCCAGAGACGACCTTGCCGGACCCGACAACTAATCCTCAGAGCAGCCCCCAGCGCAGCCCCCAGCGTAAGTATATGATTTGCTTCCCGCTGTTGGGTGCGCCTGGATACTCTTCGCTTTCTGATATCTGACTGCTGATTTGTGTAGGAGCAGAGCAGCCCCACCAGGAGCGTCCGAAGACCGCCCCCGACGTGCCACCTGCTACGGCTACACCGCCAAGGGGCAGTTCCCCGGCAAGGGAGAAATCTCCGACAAGGGAGCAGTCTCCGGCGAGGGAGTAGTCTCCGGCAAGGGAGAAGTCCCTGGCAAGAGACAGCACCGGCGACCCCTTGGCGACGGAGACCGTGACTGCAGATCCTGGCACAGGTAATCCTCTTGCCTCGAAACTTCCCTTGGGTTCTTCTTTGCTTGATCTTCTTTTTGAATATTTGCTTGACTTTTCTTCCTTTTCCGGCTGTCAGTCCCATATACTGCGGAGCCGATGGAGACCGAGGTCGCTGTCGACGACGCCGTCGTCACCGAAGAAACGATCGACGCTAACGATCCTGCCGGCGAAGAGGCCGCCAAAGCTGCTGCCGCAGCAGCTGACGAGGGGTCTGGCGATCGCACTGACGACCCTGGGGCCGCAGGAGCGACAGGCGCTACGCCGACCGCCGACCCTCCCGCCGCCGCCGCAGCGTCGGGCTCCGAAGAGCCCCAGCCAGGCGTGTACTTGAAGGCTGGCGTCGACGTCTTCATCAAGCTCCCCTGGGAGTCAAGCTCTAGGGCGCCGCTCGAGGGAGAAACCTTCGATGGAGAAGTGCTCGCCTCTGCCGGGCTGACGCTGGTCGATGCGCCAAGCAGCAGCAGCGGCGAGTCTGAGGAGGAGCGGCTGCTCCAGAAGCTGGTGTCGCTCTACCGCGCCAGACAAGCCAAGCTGGAGTCCCGCGAGGCGCTTGCCGCGAAGGTGGGAGCAGACCTTGAGAAGCGCGCAGAGGAGCTTCAGGGTCAGAGACAGGAAGCTCTCCGGGCCCTGGCGGAGGAGCGGGAGCAACTTGTCGAGGCGCGAACAGCCTTCGTCCTCGAGAAGGCGGAAGTCGAAGAACAACAGCGACTTGCCGCCGAGGGGCTATCTGCACGGGAGGGCGAGTTGGCGCAGCGGAAGGTCGACCTTGACAGCCACGAGGAGGAGCTTGCTGCGCGTGAGCAAGCGCTTGGCGGGGCTCTCAAGGAAGCACAGGATGCTGCCGCAGCTGCCGAGGCCGCCAAGAAGGAGCTGGAGATAAAGGCGGCGCAGCTGGAAACCGACCTCAAGGCGAGCGGTGACGAGCTTGCTGCGCTCACGCAGGAGCGCGAGAAGGACGCCTACACCTTTGGCGAGCTGCAGGGCCGTCTCACCGAGAAGGTCAAGGAGCTCGACGCCGCCAAGGACTCCAACGCCGATCTTGAGTTGAAGCTGGCCACTTTGACCAAGACGCTGGATAGCGCCAGGGAGCAGGAGGTGGCTCTCAAAAAAGAGATCGCGGCCAACGAGACACTGCTGGAGAGTGTTGTGGCCGCCCAGAGCACTTTCAGGGAGACAGTGGAGCACTGGACGGAAGGTCTTGTGAACGTCGCCGAAGCCATCGACAAGGAGTTGGCGCTGCTGGGGATGGAGGATCTCGGGTATTCCTCCGACGAGAGCCACCCATCCAGTGCTAAGCTCACCTTGTTCTTCAAAGGCGTGGTGACAGCCCTCCAGCGACTCCGGGAAAGGATCCCAAGGCAGTTGGCCGACGAGTCGCGCGAGATCTGCGCGGGAACTCTCCGAAAGGTGCTGAGGAAGGTGGTCTTCCGCAACCCGGACCTCCGCCTTACCAACGTCCTCAGGTCCCTGCCGCCGGAAGCTGATCTGGAGGGGCTCGATGCCCTTGTCGCACCCATCGTGGAAAGGGTGAGCGGAATCAAGAGGGTTGAGGGCGACCGTGTAGACTAGGCCGCCCGCCTTCTTCTTTTCTTGCCGCTGCGGGTCATGTTATGAAAACAACTTATTAGAGCTGCGACAAGATATCTTGTAACATAACTCTATTTTGGGTAGTAATTGCAATGTTATTTCCTTTACTTGATTCCTTCCTTTGTACGTTTTTGCCCTGCGCTTTTAGGGAACTTGCCGGTGCAGGCACCTTTGCCGCGAGCGCTGAGTGCGGAATGTCAGCAGCCTGCTGGCGGTGCCGCTACCGACAAGAAACCTTGTCGCGACTAGTTGCAGCTTCGCTTAAGTTGTTTGAGCAAACTCGAAACAAAGTAAGGGCGCGATTCTGGTCGCGGCACACTTAAGTTGTTGGGCGAGCTCGAAACAAGGTAAGGGCGCGACTCTAGTCGCATCACACTTAAGTCGTTGAGCGGACTCGAAACGAAGAAAGGGCGCAACTAGCCACGAGTTGGTTCCTCCGCGCACAGGTTTTCCATACAAAGCACGGTCGTTCAAGGAAAATAACTTAAAATTTTTAAAAGATCTGATTGCTCAAACTTTGGCAACTTAGCTTTTCTGTTGTTTGCTTTCTCGCAAGGCCGCTCCCCGGCAGGGCGAAACTCTCTTGAACGACGCCTGGTCCATATCCTCATCTTCTCCTCCCCCCCGGCAAACTTGTGGGCGAGGGAACCTTCCTTTCCTTGAAAAAAGAAAGAAGAGAAAATAACGACATGGAGCCTTATGGCTCGTTATTGCTTACCGGGGTTTGGCGCGAAATTGCCATCTTCGGTCTCAAGGCAGACAGCGTCAGGCCTAGTGACTCATTTCACCCGGCAAGGGTCTCCCCACTTCGGTGTCAACTTGTTGGAATTCTTGGCGGACTGAGCGCGCCGAAGAAACAAGGTCGCCTTCCTCGAAACTTCTGCCTTTAACTTTGCGACTATGGTAGTGGCGCAAAGCTTGCTGGTAGCGAGCAGCTCGCACAGCAGCCTGAAGACGGTCCTCCTCGAGGAGCAGCGCGTCATCTTCTCGCAGCTGCTCTTGCTCAAGCTTATCATAAGCAAACACTCGAGGTGACCCTTATACGAGTTCCGTGGGGAGAACTGCCTCTGCTCCATAGACTAGAGCGAAAGGTGTCTGGCCAGTGGCTCGATTTGGCGTCGACCGGTGATGAAGATGATGAAGATTTAGCTCGTGCGAACGCCGGATAAGGTTCACACAACCTCGACGCCCCCTACCTGGCACGCCAAAGATGTCGGGGGAAAATGCCTCCACGAGCACCTATGGGGACGGAGCCCCTTTTCGGTTCGGCGGGGGGCGGAGGTCGCACGAAGAGCGGATCGAGGCGAGGCACACGAGGGGTTTACCCAGCTTCGGGCCGCACGGATGCGTAAAACCCTACTGCTGCTTTGTGGATTGTATTGTGTTCTTGCTCGGGAGCGCTGAGTGCTACAGTACACACAAGCTGCTGGCGAGACCGAGCGTGAGTGTCATCCTCCTTTCTACGTTGCGCATGGGCCTCCTTTTATATGCTCAAGGGGTCACCGACATGTGGCAACGTAGGCAAGGGTAAAAATGGGAAAGTGTTGTGTTGGGTACAGCTACTTGTACAGTGTGTCATACCTAACTCTGACGGCAGGGGACAAGGGCATTAAATGCCCGTCTGTGTCGCCCAAACAGTGCAAAAAGTGGCCGTCAGGGGCGCCACCGTTTGCCACGATGGCTATCTTGTCAGCGCCGTTTGCCACCGCATGCCCCTGGCTGCACAACTTCTCGCCACGTACGCCTGGAACGGCCCCAGAGCGACACGTTGGTGGATGAGCTGGAGCGCGGGCCGCGGAGTAGTAGCTTGCCGCGGCAAGCGCCTTGCCGCGGTCGCTGTCTTGTCGCGCCTGGGAGCTTGTCGCTCACCGGGCCTTGCCGGGACGCGTGGCGCGTCGCGGCAAGTTTCTTGAAGTGCCTTGGTTGGCCTTCCCGGCAAGCTCCTCTTGCCGGGGTCTTGCGCTTTGAGTGGCCTTCCCGGCAAGCACCTGTTGCCGGGGCCTTGTATCTTGGCTTAAATACTTTGTTCTGGAATGGCTCCAAAGGGACTACGGAGGTCCTCGGTGGTCACCTGGCAAGCCCTGCCGCGGGAGGCTGCGACTGCCCGTGCACAAGTTCGGGATACTAAGGTACCCCTACTTTAGTACACCGACACGGAGGCGCTGTTATAAGCAAAAATGTGGATGCTCCATGGCCCGAGGGATCTTTTCAAGAGGAGCTAGGCTTGTGGCAACAAGAGTGGTTTTATATCACCGCTCCCCGAGGCACCAAGTGGGTGGCGCCTCCTGCCTTTCGCTCGGGTCCCCCATCACGGCTAGCGTCATGGGTTAACAGAGGGTTAGATTGGGGTTTGCCCAAAGACGTGCCCTTGTTGTAGGGCCGCATTAAGGATCTCTTGGAAGGAGACCTCAGCCTGGTCAAGGTTACGCAGGTCATGCTGATTCGCTGAATATTGCCCGGCAAACGTCGCTCCCTTCGCCTGTGGGAGTTCAATCCGGAGGGACCGCGAGCTCTCCAGAATTTCATGGGCGCAACGCCCGTGGAGTTGTATAAACTGTTCTTTGGATCACAAGAAGCGTGTCCGGATTTAACCGAGGACGCAGGCCTAAGCTGCAATCGCCTGGATACTCAAGTAAGTAACCTTGTGCCCGGACCTTCTATTCGCATAATAGTCATAAACGTGCCCTTAAAAGAGATGTCCTTTTAAACAGGAGTGGATAGCAAAGGCAAAGCTGATAAGGTGTCTGGCTCCCCTTCCCGAAACCAGGCTAGATCCCGTGCTAGTCCAGATGCTGGAGATAATGCCTTTGGAGGGAGGCGAGGGGGAGGACAAGGAAATTATGGCCTCCTCGAAGGAGGCCGCTTCGAAGGGAGGAACCGACAATTCCTCTCCTAAAGGGAAAAGGAGAGTTGCCTCTGACGACCCGGAGACCATGGCCTCGAAGCGGGAGAAAATGTCTTCGTCAGAGGGTCCTACGCCGGGGAGTTCCTCTGGCGGACTACGTACTCAAGGAGATCAGCCCTCCAACGAGCCGTGAGTAGAAAAAGATTTTCCTTTCGAGGGATGAGAGAAATCCGTGATTTATATCTGAGAAGTTTAACTGAATTTTTACCTTGTAGTTCGGATCTCAGCCCTTCTCAGCAGAGCTCGTCTTCGTGGAAGCTTCTTCCGGAGATGATGGAGAGCGGGACGCCTCCTTCTGCTGTGCCGCCTAACGAGGCGGGCGACCCTGAGGTGTCGTCATGGAGGGTTTCTCCGAGTCCGGCAGGGGCGGAAGATAGCTATGGGGCCCCCCGAGGTTCTCCGCGTCCGGCCTTCGAAAGAGGTCATGGGACAAGTCCGGCACCGTCTGGTGCTCGGTCGGAGGAGCTAAAGGTTCTGCTAGGGCGAGCTTCTATTTCAGAGGAGCACCGTGCATTGATGGGCACGGTGATTGGAAGGATTTCATCCGCAGAGAGCGGATTGCGTGAGGCCGTCGAAAGTTTATTGACGGGTTTTGAGGTACATTAGAGAATGTACACTTTTGCTAGTTGCGCATAAATAAGATGCGCCCTGTGTAGATAGTAGCCCCTGAGACTCTGCGCGTCGTCAAGAAATGACGGCACGCGGAGGATCATAATCCCAGGTCTAAAATGTCGCGTTTTAATGTAGGCTGCAGGGTGACCGGAATCAAGCCGAACTGCTGGTTTTGCCGAACTAAAGCGGCAACTGGACGTGGCAGATGCCGACATCGCGCTTGTCAACAAGCAGTTTGATGAGGCTCAAGGTATGTGATTCCTCGGGCAGCATTTGGTAAGAAGAGTTTTATGCCAGTGTCTTACTATGTGTGTGCTTGACGCAGATGGTGCGGCCGCCGTGGAGAGTCTTAGGGCTGAACTTGCCCGAGCTAAAGATCAAGCCAGGAAAAGCGATGCGGCTGCCAAGAAAGCGCTTGAAGAGCTGAGAGCCGAACAGGCTGCTCATTGCCGAAGCAAGGAAGAGATGGCCGGGATGGCCGAAAAGTTAAAGAGCACTGCAGACCGTTGCAGACTTCTTGAGAAAGAAGACCAGGCGAGACAGACGGTCCTAGAGAAGGCCGTTGCTGATGCCAAGGATGCGCGCTCTGCGATGAGAGCTGCGAAGGAGGAGCTGCGTTAGGCCGAACAGATTGCGGCTAGAAAGCCCTTCATGCTGCAAAGAAAATTTTGCGATCCGAAGTTTGCTCCGTTGGACCGGATGTGGAGTGTGGAGGACACCTATCTGGATTTGGCAGCGAGTGCTGCTGATGCGATCGAGCACTTTCGAGATCTAAAAGATCGCGAAGTGGAAAAGCTGTTCTGGTCGCAATTTCACAATCCGGAGCGTCCACTGGCGGTGGACGATCGTTTGGCTCAATGGGCCGAACTTAATAGGTTGTCTGGACTCGCCATGAAGTACGTCATGGGTCATCTGTGGACGGGGAGGTCGGAGCCGAAGAGTTATTTCAGCTTGGTGCAGCAATTCCTTGACGCGGTGCCGCGCATAAATGCAATGAAGAGGTCGGCATGTATAGAGGGTGCAAGGATGGCTCTTGCCCGTGTCAAGACATACTGGGCAGAGATGTAGACCACCGTTATTGCGTCCCGAGATTTGGATAAAAGCCGAGTGTCCTCCGAGCACTATTTTCAGGAAGTCCTTGAAGGCGCTCGCGTAATAGAGACGCAGTGCTCGAAGGATGCTATGTTATTATAGCATGTGTAGTGATGAAGTAACATTTTGATAAACTGTAGTGGTCTTTTTATACTTGTGCCTTCAAGTATTGTGAACACCTCCTGTGCGGCCATTTAAAATATATATACAAAATCTGAAAGATGGCAGTCGTTGGCTTCAGCCCCCACGCACATAGTGCGGGGGTGCTCGTAGAAGACGCATTTTCACACTTAACCCAACGTCTTGGTCCTACAAAGGAGGTGATAGCGCAGCGGGCCAGGCAGCCGGACTATAATGCATTAACACTTTCACTTAGCCATAGGAGCTTGACAGTGGGACTATTTAGGTAGCCCATTAGTGGCGACTGTGCTCGCCCGAGTTCGGGGTGCGTATGTGCCTGACCGGGAAGCGGCCCTTCGTTAAATCGGAGGAATCCGATAGATTCCGATAGGTCATCGAGTGGCTGACCAGTCTCACGCTACATCATGATAGTCAGTTTTTGGCTTTCTCTACTGAGGTGCTCGCCCGACCGAACCGGGGCACAATCGCAGTAGTTATCCTGGTGCTACCTTAGACGATAGAGCGGAACATAAGGTAGCCGAACTCAGGAGCCGGGCAACCCAACATTTGACCAAAGACATGATTCGGAGCTTATGCATATAATGCCAAAACTCGCGACGCCGAACACTCCCTAAGGTGTTCGGTCTTTATGAGTGCGGGCGAAACAACACTCTTTGCTAAAAAAGCCCCTAGTGTCCAGGTACGTGCAAAAAATTCTGACGTGGCAACATGCCAAGACGCCAGCCTCCTCCTTGGTTATATCAAAAAAACCCAGGGGATGTGTAGCAACAAGAGACAGTAAAAAAGGTTTACGCAGGGTCTTAATCTAAAAAGAATCCTTTAGGACGGGTCCCTACTGCACGTCTGCGCCTGTGTCTCCGTTGTGCCGTATCCTGGACGGGCGCCGCACGACGTTCATCTGTAAAAGAGAGGAACTGAATTGAAAACGGGTCGTGCCGAACAAAAATTTTTAAAATAAATGAAGTATAATGTATAAAATTGAGTTTTATTGTCTCCGCATGTAGCCCCTAGTGCGGGGGTATATGGCCATTAAGCCTGCATTAATGATGATTTTATACGAACTCGCCTATCCGCGTTCGTGGTCTTTAATGACCTATTTCGATGTTTTTTTGGCCGGTGAGGCCATTTTACTGTGGGGCTGTCAAAGCGGCCGCACAGTCCTCCGCTTGGGGGAGGTGCACTTTAGTGCTTCCCCTTCAAAGAGATGATGCCTCGTGGGCCGGGCATCTTAAACGTGAGAGATGCAGAATGCGGTATTGCGTTAAAGCGAGCGAAAGCTTCGCGTCCCAGTAGTGCTTGATAGCGACTTGCGAACGGGACGACATGGAAGGTCAGCTTTTCGCGACGGAAGCTATCGGCAGAGCCGAATATAACTTCGAGCCGGAGAAAACCCATACAATGGGTGTCTGAACCAGGTGCTACCCCTTGAAAGGAGGTTTTGCTGCGGCGGATTCCTGCTGGGTTTATCCCCATGTGATGGATTGTGTCCTGATATATCAGGTTTAATCCACAGTCGCCGTCCATAAGGACATTTGAAAACTGGAATCCGCCGATTATTGAATCGAGTATCAAGGCAGTCCAGCCTGCATTCTTGATATTTCTAGAATAATCCAGCTGATCGAAGATGATTGGTTTTAACAACCAGTGGCGGGACCCTTTGGGGATAGGTCTCGTGATGCGTACCTTTATGGGTGCCGCACGTTTTGTTATGTGAAGTGAGTTCACTGTTTTTAGTTCTTGTGGGAAGTTCTTTTGTTTCCTGGTGCTCTGCTTTTGGCGTTCGTCCTCGTCTTCGCTTGGTGTGTCGAGCCCCCTTGTGTTCGGCGTTTAGTCTGCCTGGTTGTTTGAAAACCCAACAATCTCTGTGGGTATGGTTAGCGGGCTTCCCAGGAGTACTGTGTATCTGACATATCCTGTCCAAAAATTTATTTAAGTTGGACGGATCATCCCTGTTATCATGGAGGGGTGGTTTTGTCTGATTTTGTCGTGAGCCTTTGAATCCGGCATTGACTGCCATGCTCTTCGGACTTTTTTCTTTAGTCCGGCGACGATCCTTGTTGCGTCACGGTTTTCAATTTCCATCCCTAGTTTCGGATGTACTTGGGTCGCTGGGGCTGCACCTTGCCAACCAGCTGTCCTCTCCTGCGCAAAAGCGGGTCATGAGGCTTGTGAGTGCGGCCATTGTTCTTGGCTTTTCCTGGCCGAGGTGTCTGGCGAGCCATTCGTCTTGGACATTATGCCTGAAAGCTGCTAAGGCTTCGGCATCCGGACAGTCGACTATCTGATTCTTTTTAGTGAGGAATCTATTCCAGAACTGCCGAGCTGATTCTCCGGGTTGTTGAGTTATGTGACTAAGATCGTCTGCATCCGGAGGGTGGACATAGGTCCCTTGAAAATTTGCTCGGAAAGCATCCTCGAGCTCTTCCCAACTTCCAATTGTGTTTTTGGGAAGGCTCTTGAGCCAATGCCGGGCTGGCCCTTTAAGCTTGAGGGGTAAATATTTAATGGCGTGGAGATCATCTCCTCTGGCCATATGTATGTGGAGGATATAGTCCTCGATCCAGACTCCAGGGTTTGTTGTTCCATCATATGCCTCTATGTTGACGGGTTTGAATCCCTCTGGAAATTCATAATCCAGAACCTCATCGGTGAAACATAGGGGATGTGCGCCGCCCCTGTACTTGGGTGTGCCGGATTCTGATGATGCCTTTTTTGCATTGCTTACAAGAGCTTGCTTTCTTGGCCCATAAATGGACCTAGCTGGGCCATGATGCGAATCCTTAGGTAGGTCGCATACCGATTTAAGTGCGGCTTCACTTGCCGCTTTATGCAGTCGTCTATCCGACCGTATGTCTTTCTTATTTTTTGAATGTGAGGGCTCTATGGCCTCTTCGTCGAATTCGGGCAGTAGCTTTCTTTTCGGATAGCTTTTAGTGCGGCGACCGTCGCCGTATTTATCTGTGGTGTTGAGTACTTTACTCCATCTAATCCAGAGTGCATCTTCGGCTGTCTTTAGCTTTCATTTCTGCTTTTTCAGGCTGCGTGCAGTTGCGACGAGCCTCTTGTGGAGACTCTTCTGCTCCATGTATTTATCCGGCGTAAGGTCGTCCGGAATGCCGTTTTTGTCGGGGGAGGGTGTTTCGGTTTCTATGTCCGTCTTGCCCTGTTCGGACGGCTGCTCTAAGGCCTGCTCGTCATCTACAGGCTTGTCCTGCTCTATGGCTGGGTTTTTATCGAGGCGGGGCTTGGGTCGGCGCTTATGCCGACGCTTTGATTGCTTTCCGGGGGGTCGATCTTCCGTTCCGTCCCCTTTTTCCTCGTTGTCACTTCCTTTAGGGGTATCCACCATGTACACGTCGTGAGATGAGGTGGTTGTCCAATGCTCTATGGGCGTTGGTTCATCGGTATCTCCTGCATCGTCATCCATGTTGTCGATGTCTGCGGAGTCGAAGTTGAGCACGTCGTTAAGGTTGTCGACGGTGGCTACCAAGTGGGTGGTGGGTGGGCTTTGAATTTCTTCATCATCCGTATCCCATCCTTGCTGACCGTAGTCCGGCCAGGGCTCTCCTAATAGAGAGAGAGACTTGAGAGAATTCAGGACGTTGCCAAAAGGCGAGTGCTGAAAGATGTCCGCGGCGGTGAACTCCATTATCGGCGCCCAATCGGATTCGATTGGCAGGGGTGCGGGGGTTTCGGATTCCGGGGAAGTGTCCGGACCCTCGGAGTCACGGGTCACGCGGAGTGCGGGGATGGCGTTCGGCTCGATCGCCTTTGAGATCGCAGCCCCCGAGGTGACGTCCAACCGCTCATCCTCAATTGGCGCAATAGGCTCCGAGTTAGCGGTTGAAACCGGTGCATGTGCGGCCTCCAGGACACCGTTCGGAGGCAGAGCTAGATCATGCCCCTCGAGATAGTGCGGCGCGCTTGGCTGTGGCTCGAACCCGTCGAAGATCAAGTCTCCGCGGATTTCAGTCATGTAGTTTAAGCTTCCAAACCTGACTTGACGGCCATGGGCGTAGCTTTCGATCTGCTCCAGGTGACCAAGCGAATTGGCCCGCAGAGCGAAGCCGCCGAAGACAAAGATTTGTCCGGGGAGAAAAGTCTCACCCTGGACCTCATCGTTGTTTATGATCAAAGGAGCCATCGGGCCTAAAAGGCGACGACACAGAGGAACTCTCAATGAAAGCACCAATGTCGGTGTCAAAACCGGAAGATCTCGGGTAGGGGGTCCCGAACTGTGCGTCAAGGCCGGATAGTAACAGGAGACAAGGGACATGATGTTTTTACCCAGGTTCGGGCCCTCTCGATGGAGGTAATACCCTACTCCTGCTTGATTAATATTGATGATATGGGTAGTACAAGAGTAGATCTACCATGAGATCAAGGAGGCTAAACCCTAGAAGCTAGCCTATGGTATGATTGTGTATGAAGATGATTGTCCTATGGACTACAACCCTCCGGTTTATATAGACACCGGATAGGGTTAGGGTTACACAGAGTCGGTTACAGTGGTAGGAGATCTCGAATATCCGCATCGCCAAGCTTGCCTTCCACGCCAAGGAAAGTCCCATCCGGACACGAGACGAAGTCTTCAATCCTGTATCTTCATAGTCCAGGAGTCCGGCGAAGGTATAGTCCGGCTACCCGAACACCCCCTAATCCAGGACTCCCTCAAGGATGTTTACATTGCTTGTTGGTTTGTGCGGTGCAAGACAGAAACTTTGGCTGTAGTGCGCGATTTTACATTTTTTACTGGAACGTCAAACGGTTCTGAAAATTTTTGAACTGTCTTTCTATACAATTTTTTGTTTTTTCTAATTGTTTCAGAATTTTTGGAGTACCATAGGTATGGTGAATGTTCAGATTACTACAGACTGTCCTGTTTAAGACATATTCTGTTTTTGATGCATAGTTTGCTCGTTTTGATGAAACTATCGATTTCTATCAGTGGATTAAGCCATGGAAAAGTTATATTACAGTAGCTACAATGCAAAAACAAAATATGAATTGGTTTGTGACAGTACTTAGAGTAGTGATTTGCTTTATTATACTAACGGAACTTACCGAGCTTTTTGTTGAGTTTTCTGTGGATGAAGTGTTCGAAGATCGAGGATGTATCGATGTGAGGAGAAGTAGGAGAGGCAAGAGCTCAAGCTTGGGGATGCCCAAGTAACCCCAAGTAAATATTCAAGTAGACTCAAGCGTCTAAGCTTGGGGATGCCCCGGAAGGCATCCCATCTTTCTTCAACAAGCATCGGTATGTTTTCAGAATCGTTTTGTTCATGTGATATGTGCAAATCTTGCAGCGTCTTTTGCATTTAGTTTTCACTTTTCTTTTATGCACCATGCTGGTATGAGATAGTCCTTGGTTGATTCATAGAATGCTCTTTGCACTTCACTTATATCTTTTGAGTATGGCTTTATGGAATGCTTCATGTGCTTCACTTATATCATTTGATGTTTGTGTTGCCTGTTCCTCTTCACATAGAAAACCGCCATTTGTAGAATGCTCTTTTGTTTCACTTATATTTGTTAGAGCGTGGGCATATCTTCTGTAGAAAGAATTAAACTCTCTTGCTTCACTTATATCTATTTAGAGAGATGACAGGAATTGGTCATTCACATGGTTAGTCATAAAATCCTACATAAAACTTGTAGATCACCGAATATGATATGTTTGATTCCTTGCAATAGTTTTGCGATATAAAGGTGGTGATATTAGAGTCATGCTAGTTGAGTAATTGTGAAATTGAGAGATACTTGTGTTGAGGTTTGCAAGTCCCGTAGCATTTACGTATGGTAACCGTTGTGTGAAAATTTTGAAGCATGAGGTGTTTCTTTGATTACCTTCCTTATGAGTGGCGGTCGGGGACGAGTGATGGTCTTTTCCTACCAATCTATCCCCCTAGGAGCATGCGTAGTGCTTGGTTTCGATGAATTGTAGATTTTTGCAATAAGTATGTGAGTTCTTTATGACTAATGTTGAGTCCATGGATTATACGCACTCTCACCCTTCCATCATTGCTAGCCTCTTCGTTACAGTGCATTTCCCTTTGTCACCTTGAGAGTCGGGGCAAACTTCGTTGGTGCATCCAAACCCTTTGATATGATACGCTCTATAACACATAAGACTCATTATATCTTCCTCAAAACAGCCACCATACCAACCTATCATGGCATTTCCATAGCCATTCCGAGATATATTGCCATGCAACTTCCATCATCTTCATATACATGACTTGAGCATCATTGTCATATTACTTTGCATGATCGTAAGATAGCTAGCATGATATTTTCATGGCTTGTCCATTTTTTAATATCTTTGCTATGCTAGATCATTGCACATCGCGGTACACCGCCGAAGGCATTCATATACAGTCATATTTTTGTTCTAGACATTGAGTTGTAAGTAAATAAAAGTGCGATGATCATGATTATTAGAGCATTGCCCCAGTGAGGAAAGGATGATGGAGACTATGATTCCCCCACAAGTCGGGATGAGACTCCGGACTTCAAAAAAAAGAGGCCAAAGAAGCCCAAATAAAAAAAAGAGGCCAAAGAAGCCCACAAAAAACTCCGGACTTAAAGAGCATTTTGTGTGACGAAAATGAAGCATGGACAAACTATATGATTTTGTAGGGATGAGCTTTCTTTGGCTATGTTACTTTGAGAGGACATAATTGCTTGGTTAGTATGCTTGAAGTATTATTGTCTTAATGTCAAAGGATAGACTATTGCTTTGAATCACTCGTGTCTTAATATTCATGTCATGATTAGATTACATGATCATATTATGCTAGGTAGCATTACACATCAAAAGTTATCTTTTTTATCATTTACCTACTCGAGGACGAGTAGGAATTAAGCTTGGGGATGCTGATACGTCTCCGTCGTATCTATAATGTTTCATTGTTTCATGCCAATATTCTACAACTTTTATATACTTTTGACAACTTTTTATACTATTCTTGGGACTAACATATTGATCCAGTGCCTAGTGCCAGTTCCTGTTTGTTGCATATTTTTTGTTTTGCAGAAAATACATATCACACGGAGTCCAAACGGGATAAAAACTGACGGAGATTTTTTTTGGAATATATGTGATTTTTTGGAAGAAGAATCAACGTGAAACGATGCCCGAGAGGGCCATGGGGCAGCGGGGCGCGCCCCTGACCCTCGTGGACACCCCGTAAGGCAGTTGGTGCCCTTCTTTCGCCGCAAGAACGCCAATATCCGGATAAAAATCGTGTTCAAATTTCAGCCCAATCGGAGTTACGGATATCTGGGAATATAAGAACAGTGAAAGGCCAGAATCTGGAATGCAGAAACAGAGAGAGACAGAGAGACATATCCAATCTCGGAGGGGCTCCCGCCCCTCCGCCGCCATGGAAGCCATGGACCGGAGGCGAAACCCTTCTCCCATCTAGGGGGGAGGTCAAGGAAGAAGAAGAAGGAGGGGGCCCTCTCCCCCTCTCTCCCGGTGGCGCCGGAACGCCGTCGGGGCCATCATCGTGTGACGGCGATCTACACCAACACCTCCGTCATCTTCACCCAAATTTTCATCACCTTCCCCCATCTATCTACAGCGGTCCACTCTCCCGCAACCCGCTGTACCCTCTACTTGAACATGGTGCTTTATGCTTCATATTATTATCCAATGATGTGTTGCCATCCTATGATGTCTGAGTAGATTTTCGTTGTCCTATCGGTAATTGGTGAATTGCTATGATTGGTTCAATTTGCTTGTGGTTATGTTGTTGTCCTTTGGTTCCCATCATATGAGCGCGTGCGTGGATCACACCATAGTGTTAGTTGTATGTTGATAGGACTATGTATTGGAAGGCAAGAGTGACAGAAGCTTCAACCTAGCATAGAAATTGATGCATACAGGATTGAAGGGGGACCAATATATCTTAATGCTAAGGTTGGGTTTTACCTTAATGAACGTTAGTAGTTGCAGATGCTTGCTAATAGTTCCAATCATAAGCAGTGGCCTCTCCCACATAAAACTTGCTACCGGTCTAGTAAAGTAGTCAATTGCTTAGGGACAATTTCGCAACTCCTACCACCACTTTCCCACACTCGCTATACTAACTTTATTGCTTCTTTATCTAAACAGCCCCTAGTTTTTATTTACGCGCTCTTTTTTATCTTGCAAACCTATCCAACAACACCTACAAAGTACTTCTAGTTTCATACTTGTTCTAGGTAAAGCGAACGTTAAGCGTGCGCAGAGTTGTATCGGTGGCCGATAGAACATGAGGGAATATTTGTTCTACCTTTAGCTCCTCATTGGGTTTGACACTCTTACTTATCGTAAGAAGCTATGTGACGCCCCCGATTCAATCGTACACTAATCATGCACGCAAATGTGTACGATCAAGATCAGGGACTCACGGGAAGATATCACAACACAACTCTACAATTAAAATAAGTCATACAAGCATCATAATACAAGCCAGGGGCCTCGAGGGCTCGAATACAAGTGCTCGATCATAGACGAGTCAGCGGAAGCAACAATATCTGAGTACAGACATAAGTTAAACAAGTTTGCCTTAAGAAGGCTAGCACAAACTGGGATACAGATCGAACAAGGCGCAGGCCTCCTGCCTGGGATCCTCCTAACTACTCCTGGTCGTCGTCAGCTGGCTGCACGTAGTAGTAGGCACCTCCAGTGTAGAAGGAATCATCGTCGATGGTGGCGTCTGGATCCTGGGCTCCAACATCTGGTTGCGACAACCAGAAGAAAGGAAAGGGGGAAAAGGGGGGGGGAAAGCAACCGTGAGTACTCATCCAAAGTACTCGCAAGCAAGGAGCTACACTACATATGCATGGATATGTGTGTAAGGGGCCATATCAGTGGACTGAACTGCAGAAAGCCAGAATAAGAGGGGGATATCTAATCCTGTCGAAGACTACGCTTCTGGCAGCTTCCGTCTTGCAGCATGTAGAAGAGAGTAGACTGAAGTCCTCCAAGTAGCATCGTATAGCTTAATCCTACCCGGCGATCCCCTCCTCGATGCCCTGTTAGAGAGCGATCACCGGGTTGTATCTAGCACTTGGAAGGGTGTGTTTTATTAAGTATCCGGTTCTAGTTGTCATAAGGTCAAGGTACAACTCCGGGTCGTCCTTTTACCGAGGGACACGGCTATTCGAATAGATAAACTTCCCTGCATGGGTGCACCACATAACCCAACACGCTTGATCCCATTTGGCCGGACACACTTTTCTGGGTCATGCCCGGCCGCGGAAGATCAACACGTCGCAGCCCCACCTAGACCAACAGAGAGGTCAGCACGCCGGTCTAAACCTAAGCGCGCAAGGGTCTGGGCCCATCGCCCTGAGCACACCTACACGTTGCGTGGGTGGCCGGAAGCAGAACTAGCCCCCTTAATACAAGAGCAGGCTTACGTTCCAATCCGGCGCGCGCCGCTCAGTCGCTGACGTCACGAAGGCTTCGGCTGATACCACGACGCCGGGATACCCATAACTACTCCCGCGTAGATGGTTAGTGCGTATAGACCAAATGGCCAGACTCAGATCAAATACCCAGATCTCGTTAAGCGTGTTAAGTAACCGCGAACGCCGACAGGGTCAGGCCCACCTCTCTCCTAGGTGGTCTCAAACCTGCCCTGTCGCTCCACCACAAAGTAACAGTCAGGGGCCGTCGGGAACCCAGGCCCACCACTACCTGGGTGGAACCACCTGCCTCTTCAGCCCCCAAGTCCGAACAGTATCACAGGTAATGTAACAGTGTAAAGTATATAGTATATGCCCGAGATCACTTCCCGAAGTGATCACGGCCAGTAGTATAGCATGGCAGATGGACAAGAGTGTAGGGCCACTGATGGAACACTAGCATCCTATACTAAGCAAGTAGGATTGCAGGTAAAGGTATCAACAGCAGTATCAAAGACAGGCTATGCATCAGGACAGGAATAACGGAAGCCGTAACATGCTACACTACTCTAATGCAAGCAGTATAGAGGAGAGTAGGCGATATCTGGTGATCAAGGGGGGGGCTTGCCTGGTTGCTCTGGCAAGAGAGAGAGATCGTCAACTCCGTAGTCGAACGGGGCAGCAGCAGCGTCTGTCTCGGTGTCTTGCGAGAGAAGAGGGGGAGAAACAATAAATATTTAAGCAAGCAGATGCATAGTGATGCATGACATTACAAGTAACGGCATTAGAGGTGCCCTAACGCGGTATGAGGTGATACCGGTGAAGGGGGGAACATCCGGGAAAGTTTTCAAGTGTTTCGTGTTTTCGGGCAGAGGAGCCGGAGGGGGAAAAGTTGCGAGTTTGATATGTTAGGAATGTGTGGCGGAAGAACGGGCTGCGTATTCGGGTTCGTCTCGTCGTTTTGAGCAACTTTCATGTTGAAAATATTTTCATCTGAGCTACGGTTTATTTTATATGATTTTCTAAAGTTTTAAATCATTTTTCGAATTTATTTAATTAATTTAATTTAACATTATCTAGAATAGTGTTTGCTGACGTCATGATGACGTCAGCATGACGCCAGCAGTCAATAGGGCGTTGACTGGGTCAACTGACGTGTGGGTCCCACATGTCATTCATTGTTTAGACTTAATTAGGGTTTAGGCCTAATTAAGTTTAATTAGTTAAGCTAAACAGGATTAATTAAGTTAATTATTTAGTTAATTAATTATTTATTTATTTTTATTAATTAATTATTTATTATATATTTCTTTTTAATTCCTTTTTTTTAAACCGTTCTGGGGGCTAGGGGAGGCCTACTGGGCAGTGGCTCATAGGGCCAACCGGGTGTGCGGTTTAACAGGTACAGGGGGTGCGGGCGCCCGAGCACCCGCACGGAGACGACGGAGGGCGGAGGCCGGGCCGTGGCCACGGCGAGGAGGCCGGCCAGCGAGCGGAGGGGGGAGAGCGGGTCACGGCTGGAGCACAGCGGCGAGCAAGCGCGGCAGGGCGGCGACCGTGCCAGCGAACGGAGGCGGGTGCGCGGCCAGGCGGGGGTCGACAGCGCAGCAGCAAAGCGCATCAGCGGTGTGGGTGAAGCGCGGCGGCGACGGCTTCACGACGCGGGTGCGCCATGCGATGAGCAGCAGCGGGTGGCGATAGCGGAGCCACGTACGGGAGCACGGGAAGGGGTGCGCCGGCGCAGGCGGTCGTGGACGGTGCGCGGCCACTGCGGGGCTCGCGCGGGTGGACGTGGAGCTCCGGGCGAGGCTTGGCGAGGCCAGGCAGGAGAGCAGGGGGCGCGAGGGCGCGGCCGTCGACGTGGTGAGCGCGGGCCGCGGTGAGCGCGAGCGGGGGAAGCAGAGGGGCATGGGAGGGCGCACCGGCGCAGAGGCTCACCGGGGGAGTGGGGTCTATGGAGTATGATCGATGGAGACCGGGGAGGACCGTGGTGGAGGGGGACGGGGACGGCGTCGACGAGGAGGAGGCAGGCCGGCGGGGGAGGAGCTCCGGGCGTCGGGGAGGTCGATGGCGTCGCGCGGTGGAGATCGAGCGGCGCGGTCGCGCTGGTCCTTGCCCCCGATCTCGATCCAGATCGGGGGGGTGAGGAGCGGCGATGTGGGGGGGTAGTGGGTGGTGGGAAGCTAGGGTTTCCCCTAGTGGGGGTTATGGAGGGGAGTGGCCGATTGGGCTAGGCCTGGTGGGTGGATTGGGCCGGCCTGTTGGGTCTGTCGGCCCAGGGGGGGTCTTCTTCCTCTCTTTTTTTGTTTTGGTTTGTTTTGTTTTCTAATCTTTTATTTATGACTTTTCTGTTTAAATTCATTTAAAAGTAATTAGGCATTATATAAAAAGGTGTTTGCTGCACCATAATTACCTTTGTATTATTTGGCGCACTCCAAATATTTTTGTTTTAATTTTTGGAAACTTTTATTGTTATCAATAATTTGAATTTGAATTTCGAACGGTCTCGAATTATTGCAAGGTTAGTAACAGTAACCGAGGTGTCATGGCACGATTAGCGTGGGATCACTATAGCATGATTATCCGGGCATTACAAATCTCCTCCACTACAAGAAATCTCGTCCCGAGATTTAGGAGGTAGAAGGAAACAGTGCGGGGTATTCATCACGCAGGCGATCCTCGCGTTCCCAGGTGGCTTCGTCTTCAGAATGGTGCGACCACTGGACTTTGAGGAACTTGATCGCCTTCTGGCGTGTGCGGCGTTCAGCTTGGTCGAGAATGCGAACCGGATGCTCTTTATAGGAGAGGTCCTGTTGCAATTCGAGCACTTCATGATCCACTGCTCGGATTGGGTCCTTGAAGTAGCGACGGAGTTGTGACACGTGGAACACATCGTGAACCTGAAAAAGGTTCGGCGGAAGCTCCAGTTGATAAGCCACTTTTCCACGCCTCTCGAGAATAGTAAAAGGACCGATATAGCGGGGAGCTAGATTTCCTTTGATCCCGAAGCGGTGTGCACCCTTCATTGGTGTAACTCGAAGATAGGCCTTTTCGCCAGGTTGATAGACCATGTCTATATGATGACGGTCATAATTACTCTTTTGGCGTGACTGTGCATTCTTGAGATTCTCGCGAATAATGCGGACTTGTTCTTCGGCATGTTGGATAATATCCGGACCAAAGAGTGGACGTTCCCCAGTTTCTGACCAGTTCAGAGGGGTTCAGCACTTTCATCCATATAACACTTCGAAGGGGGCCATCTTCAGACTAGCTTGATAGCTATTATTATAAGAGAACTCAGCATACAGGAGAGATTCCTCCCATTTCTTGCCGAAGGAAATAACACAAGCTCGAAGCATGTCTTCGAGAACTTGGTTGACACGTTCAACTTGCCCTTGTGACTGCGGGTGAAAAGCAGTACTGAATGATAGATGAGTTCCCATAGCTTCTTGGAAACTTGCCCAGAATCTTGAAGTGAATAAGCTGCCACGGTCCGAACTGATAACCAGTGGAATACCGTCAAGTGAAACAATTCTGGACATATAGAGAGTTGCAAGCTGACTAGCAGTGATAGTTTCCTTGACCGCCAGAAAATGTGCAACTTTAGAAAGCCGGTTAATGACGACAAGAATAGCATCATTACCTTTCTGCGATTTGGGAAAACCAGTGACGAAGTCCATTTCAACATGGTCCCATTTCCATTAAGGAATAGAGATAGGTTGCAGAGTTCCAGCAGGCCTTTGATGTTCTGCTTTGATACGACGGCAAACGTCACACTCGGCAACATAGCGAGCAATGTCTTGCTTCATATTAGACCACCAGAATCTTTGACGAATGTCCTGGTACATCTTAGTACTACCAGGATGGATACATAGAGGCATATCATGAGCTTCTTTCATAACTTTCCGAGTCATATTCAGGTTTTCCTTCTTACACGACACCACTAGGCGGCCTTTGAAGTACAAGGCGCCATCACCAGCAATAGTGAAGTATGAGGGCTTTCCTTCCTTGAGGTCGCGCTTAATCTTGTGGACTTCAGAGTCGTATCCTTGTATTGTCTTGATGTAGCTCACGAGATCGGGTTCGACAGCCAGGGTATAGAGGGAACCCTGGGGAATAACACGGAGGTTCATCTTCTGAAACTCCTCAGGAGGGGGAGCGAGTGCACCCGGGGGAACAATATGGAGGTTCAGCTTTCTGAATTCTTCAACAAGCGAGGGCTGAACTTTATGAACCTGGAGGTGGTTGCAGTAAGACTTGCGGCTCAAGGCATCTACCATTACATTAGCCTTGCCTGGTGTATAGGAGATACCCAAGTCAAAGTCTGCTACAGTCTCCATCCATCTCTGCTGACGGAGGTTCAGGTCTGGCTGGGTAAACAGATACTTCAGACTTTGATGGTCAGTGAAGATCTCGCAACGATTACCGAGAAGGTAATGCCGCCACTGCTTCAGTGCATGAATGACAGCAGCAAGCTCGAGGTCGTGGACTGGGTAGTTCTCTTCATGAGGGCGCAATTGACGAGAGGCATAGGCAATCACTCTGCGCTCTTGCATTAGGACACAGCCTAATCCTTGCCGGGAAGCGTCGCAGTAAATGACGAAGTCCTTCTTTGTATCAGGTGGAGCTAGCACTGGGGCAGAAGTCAACTTGTCCTTGAGTGCCTGGAAGCTTTCCTGACATTTGTCTGTCCATTGGAACTTGATGCCCTTATGCAACAAGTTAGTCAGAGGCCTGGCAATCTTGGAGAAGTTCTCGACGAATCGACGGCAATAGCTGGCGAGACCGAGAAAACTTCTGACTTGCTTGACATTCTTCGGAGGAGTCCAATCAAGAATAGCCTGAACTCGTTCAGGTTTAACGGCAATACCATCCTTAGAGATGACATGTCCAAGATAGGTTACTTCAGGAAGCCAGAATTCACATTTAGAGAACTTGGCATACAGCTGATGCTCTCGTAGCTTTTCCACCACAAGTCGAAGATGTTCAACATGTTCTTCTTCGTTCTTGGAAAATACCAGGATATCATCCAGATAAACCACGACGAACTTGTCGAGGTAATCCATGAATATATATAGTTCATCAGGAGAGAGAAGGTGGCTGGGGCATTGGTTAAGCCGAATGACATGACCGTGTACTCGTATGAACCATATCGAGTCACAAAGGCGGTCTTTGGGATATCCTCTTCACGAACACGGATCTGGTGGTAACCCAACCTCAAGTCGAGTTTAGAGAACACTGATGAACCAGCCAGTTGATCATACAGATCATTGATCCGAGGGAGAGGATACTTGTTCTGAATGGTAGCTTGGTTAATAGGACGGTAGTCTTGGACCAGTCGGTTTGTCCCATCCTTCTTCTTGACAAAGAGAGAAGGTGCTCCCCAAGGAGAGCAACTTGGGCGAATGAAACCATTTTGAAGAGATTTGTCGATTTCCTCCTTAAGCTCAAGGAGTTCATGCGGCGGCATCTTGTAGGGTCGCTTGGCAATAGGAGTGGTGCCTAGTTTCAAGTCGATGATGAATTCGACAGCCCTAGTAGGGGGAATCCCTGGAAGTTCTTCAGGAAAGACGTCGAGGAAGTCACTCACGACGGGAATGTTTTCAATGCCCTCGAGTGGTGCAGAGTTCAATGCATTCAGTGCATAAAGCCTTGCCTCGGCATTTTGCACCAGGCGAGCATGGTATGTAACTATTTCATCTGAAGGATGTAGTAGATGGACAGTCTTAGAGGCGCAAACTATGGAAGCAGTATGCGCTTTCAACCAATCCATCCCCAGAATGAGGTCGATGTTAGACGTCTTCAGGATAATGGGCGAGGCATAGAATTCCAGCCCTTCAATTTCGACGGGGACGTCGACGCCAACCATGGAGGTTTGACATTGTCCCACGGGGGTTTTTACCACTACCGAAGTGTTCATCTCCTCACATTTAATGTCGTGCTTGTATGCAAATTCTTCTGACATGAATGAATGTGATGCTCCTGTATCGAATAAAACAGATGCAGGTACTGAATTTACGAGGAGTGTACCCATCACAGTAGCAGGCTGGTCTTGAGCTTCGTTCAGATCCACGTGGTTGGCATGAACACGACCATAAGACTTGGCATTGTTGTTGCGGTTCTGGTTGTTTCCACAGCCAGCTGCTGGAAGGGTCAGTTGATTCTGGTTTTGATTCTGATAGCAGTTCCTGGCAAGGTGACCTGGTTGACCACACTTGTAGCACAGACCGTTGTTGGGGGTGGGGACAGGAGCTCCGGGTGGTGGTGCTGGAAGCCTTGGCTGCCTAGTTGGAGCATTAGGCAGACGAGGTGCAGCATAGGACTGCCTTGGGGCAAGTGCATTCGGCTGGTACATGCTGTTGGGAATCCATATCCTGCGCTTCTGCGAGGACGGGCCGGAAGATGAGCCCGTGTCACGGCTGCGCCTGTGAGAGCTCTGGTATTCCTGCAGACCAGTTTCGACATTGATGGCCTTGTTCACCAAGGTGGCGAAATCAGCAAAGTCGTGCACTAGAAGTGCGAGCTTGATGTCAGCTTGAAGGCCGTCATGGAACTTCTCCTGTCTGCATGCATCAGTTGCAATGTCCTCTTCAGCATAGTGGGACAAGTCCAGAAACTCTCGCTGATAAGCTTCAACAGTTTTGTTGCCTTGGATGAGGTTGCAGAACTCACACTTCTTCCGGTCCATGACTCCCAGAGGAATGAAGCGGGCACGGAAAGCAGCTTGGAAGTCTGGCCAGGTGATGATTGTTCCAACTGGCAGAGTACACATGTGGCTGTCCCACCATTGAGCTGCGGGTCCCTTCAGGAAGAAGGAAGCAAACGTGACATAGCTGGCAGGGGCTACATCAGCAGACTCCATCTCATAGGTGATGTCACGGAGCCATTCATCAGCGTCCAGAGGCTGAGTTGAGCTGCGGTACACAGTTGGGTTCAGGCGCATGAAATCCTGCAGAGTTACTGTGTTTGGCTGCTGGTTCATATTGGGGCGAGGAAACTGAGCCATCATGTTCTCCATGAACCAGCAATTCATCTCAAGTTGTTGGATCATACCAGCCATGTACTCAGGCGGTGGTGGGAAGTTGTCACCCCGACCACGACCACCTGGTCTAACCATCCTGCTAATATATAACAGGGGTAGTTCAGCAATTGAGAATATTTGCAAAGACAAGAATCATTCAAGATGAAACATGCATAATGAAAGCAGCACGATAGATACCACATAATAGTCGGCACATCTTACAAAAGAGATCATGCATAGGGTTCGGTACACAGAGTTCGGTACATAGACTAAGACATCATAGGCGGCACGCAGGCTCGCGGCGAATGCATCCAATACTGCTAAACAAGCCTACATCAGTCCCACACGACACTGCGGAGGTAGGTGTAGCCTGAAAGCTGGTAGTGTGGCAACGGGTACACCACGCCGGCAACCTAGGGTCCGCGGGTGCTCTGGTGCTGAACCCGACGCTCAGGCGGCAGAAGAGGACCAAGTGCGGGAGAGTAGCCTCCCACCTCTGGCCAACCGACACCCTGGGGCATCACGGTCCTGGCTGGGTAGATAGCAGAACGCGGCAGCTCCCCAGATCCAACAAAGGGGTGCAACATCGTCAGAGCACGGTAGAGGTGCTGACAAGTGGTGTACAACTCGTGGCGAAGAGCTCAGTTAGCTCGATCCAGCCCATCAGCATGCAGAACAAAGTTCTGATGGTAGAAGGGCTCGCGGGTGACAGTGGAGTAGGCAGCAGTGTAGTAGCCATCCGCACCAATATCAGATGTGATAGCAATGTGCCTGAAGGGGGAGGTGTCCAGCTCCCGGTACTCCCAACGAAGGCGTGTCAGAGCAGCATAGGCAGCATCGTGAACTGCCATATCGATGGTCACTCCAACACCATAAGCGGTGTGCAGCACAGTAGTGGAGTCATACTCCCGAGAGTAGAGGTGGACGGTGGCACGGTACTGCTCCTGGTTAAAGTCCTGGTACTCCTCGGTGACGGTGTACTCGGGGTGCCAGCGATAACCCAGATAGGTCATCATCTCAGCTAGCACAGCCGGTGATCCCGAGGCACCAATGGCCGCCGTGTGGCGCACGACCTGCCTCGTGGGTTCCATCTGAAAACAAAGATGTTTCAAAGGAGTCAAATGACAGTGTGGAAATTGTGCAAAACACTATACTAAGGAATAACTATGGCTTTTATCCAACTTTGGGGTGAATGTCGTCACGGGACCCTAGTGTCAGAGTTAGTAAATTCGTTTAACCCGAGTAGAAGAGAGTTCAGAGTCACAGAGTAAAGGTCGAGGAGTAAAAGATCTTAGTACCACCCGATGGCGACGTGGGCCCGTAAGGCACACAGCCAAGTTAGTAAAAGTTTTTGTAATGTCTAGACTCGACTTCGGCCAAGGAGTGTGGAAGGGGGATTCCTACAGGCAGTCGGCTCTGATACCAACTTGTGACGCCCCCGATTCAATCGTACACTAATCATGCACGCAAATGTGTACGATCAAGATCAGGGACTCACGGGAAGATATCACAACACAACTCTACAATTAAAATAAGTCATACAAGCATCATAATACAAGCCAGGGGCCTCGAGGGCTCGAATACAAGTGCTCGATCATAGACGAGTCAGCGGAAGCAACAATATCTGAGTACAGACATAAGTTAAACAAGTTTGCCTTAAGAAGGCTAGCACAAACTGGGATACAGATCGAACGAGGCGCAGGCCTCCTGCCTGGGATCCTCCTAACTACTCCTGGTCGTCGTCAGCTGGCTGCACGTAGTAGTAGGCACCTCCAGTGTAGAAGGAATCGTCGTCGATGGTGGCGTCTGGATCCTGGGCTCCAACATCTGGTTGCGACAACCAGAAGAAAGGAAAGGGGGAAAAGGGGGGAGAAAGCAACCGTGAGTACTCATCCAAAGTACTCGCAAGCAAGGAGCTACACTACATATGCATGGATATGTGTGTAAGGGGCCATATCAGTGGACTGAACTGCAGAAAGCCAGAATAAGAGGGGGATATCTAATCCTGTCAAAGACTATGCTTCTGGCAGCTTCCGGCTTGCAGCATGTAGAAGAGAGTAGACTGAAGTCCTCCAAGTAGCATCGTATAGCTTAATCCTACCCGGCGATCCCCTCCTCGATGCCCTGTTAGAGAGCGATCACCGGGTTGTATCTGGCACTTGGAAGGGTGTGTTTTATTAAGTATCCGGTTCTAGTTGTCATAAGGTCAAGGTACAACTCCGGGTCGTCCTTTTACCAAGGGACACGGCTATTCGAATAGATAAACTTCCCTGCATGGGTGCACCACATAACCCAACACGCTTGATCCCATTTGGCCGGACACACTTTTCTGGGTCATGCCCGGCCGTGGAAGATCAACACGTCGCAGCCCCACCTAGACCAACAGAGAGGTCAGCACGCCGGTCTAAACCTAAGCACGCAGGGGTCTGGGCCCATAGCCCTGAGCACACCTGCATGTTGCGTGGGCGGCCGGAAGCAGAACTAGCCCCCTTAATACAAGAGCAGGCTTACGTTCCAATCCGGCGCGCGCCGCTCAGTCGCTGACGTCACGAAGGCTTCGGCTGATACCACGACGCCGGGATACCCATAACTACTCCTGCGTAGATGGTTAGTGCGTATAGACCAAATGGCCAGACTCAGATCAAATACCCAGATCTCGTTAAGCGTGTTAAGTAACCGCGAACGCCGACAGGGTCAGGCCCACCTCTCTCCTAGGTGGTCTCAAACCTGCCCTGTCGCTCCGCCACAAAGTAACAGTCAGGGGCCGTCGGGAACCCAGGCCCACCACTACCTGGGTGGAACCACCTGCCCCTTCAGCCCCCAACTCCGAACAGTATCACAGGTAATGTAACAGTGTAAAGTATATAGTATATGCACGCGATCACTTCCCGAAGTGATCACGGCCCAGTAGTATAGCATGGCAGATGGACAAGAGTGTAGGGCCACTGATGGAACACTAGCATCCTATACTAAGCAAGTAGGATTGCAGGTAAAGGTATCAACAGCAGTATCAAAGACAGGCTATGCATCAGGACAGGAATAACGGAAGCCGTAACATGCTACACTACTCTAATGCAAGCAATATTGAGGAGAGTGGGCGATATCTGGTGATCAAGGGGGGGGGCTTGCCTGGTTGCTCTGGCAAGAGAGAGAGATCGTCAACTCCGTAGTCGAACGGGGCAGCAGCAGCGTCGGTCTCAGTGTCTAGCGAGAGAAGAGGGGGAGAAACAATAAATATTTAAGCAAGCAGATGCATAGTGATGCATGACATGACAAGTAACAGCGTTAGAGGTGCCCTAACGCGGTATGAGGTGATACCGGTGAAGGGGGGAACATCCGGGAAAGTTTTCAAGTGTTTCGTGTTTTCGGGCAGAGGAGCCGGAGGGGGAAAAGTTGCGAGTTTGATATGTTAGGAATGTGTGGCGGAAGAACGGTCTGCGTATCCGGGTTCGTCTCGTCGTTCTGAGCAACTTTCATGTTGAAAATATTTTCATCTGAGCTACGGTTTATTTTATATGATTTTCTAAAGTTTTAAATCATTCTTAGAATTTATTTAATTAATTTAATTTAACATTATCCAGAATAGGGTTTGCTGACGTCATGATGACGTCAGCATGACGCCAGCAGTCAACAGGGCATTGACTGGGTCAACTGACGTGTGGGTCCCACATGTCATTCATTGTTTAGACTTAATTAGGGTTTAGGCCTAATTAAGTTTAATTAGTTAAGCTAAACAGGATTAATTAAGTTAATTATTTTGTTAATTAATTAATTATTTGTTTTTATTAATTAATTATTTATTATATATTTCTTTTTAATTCCTTTTTTTAAACCATTCTAGGGGCTAGGGGAGGCCCACTGGGCAGTGGCTCATAGGGCCAACCGGGTGTGCGGTTTAACGGGTACAGGTGGGTGCGGGCGCCCGAGCACCCGCACGGAGACGACGGAGGGCGGAGGCCGGGCCGTGGCCACGGCGAGGAGGCCGGCCAGCGAGCGGAGGGGGGGAGAGAGGGTCGCGGCTGGAGCACAGTGGCGAGCAAGCGCGGCAGGGCGGCGACCGTGCCAGCGAACGGAGGCGGGTGCGCGGCCAGGCGGGGGTCGACGGCGCAGCAGCAAAGCGCAGCAGCGGCGTGGGCGAAGCGTGGCGGCGACGGCTTCGCGGAGCGGGTGCGCCAGGCGACGAGCAGCAGCAGGTGGCGATAGCAGAGCCACGTACGGGCGCGCGGGAAGGGGTGCGCCGGCGCAGGCGGTTGTGGACGGTGCGCGGCCACGGCGGGGCTCGCGCGGGTGGACGTGGAGCTCCGGGCGAGGCCTGGCGAGGCCAGGCAGGAGAGCAGGGGGCGCGAGTGCGCGACCATGGGCGCGTCCAGGGGCGCCGGGGCGCGGCCGTCGACGTGGTGAGCGCGGGCCGCGGTGAGCGTGAGCGGGGGAAGCAGAGGGGCGTGGGAGGGCGCACCGGCGCAGAGGCTCACCGGGGGAGTGGGGTCTGGGGAGTATGATCGATGGAGGCCGGGGAGGACCGTGGTGGAGGGGGACGGGGACGGCGTCGACGAGGAGGAGGCAGGCCGGCGGGGGAGGAGCTCCGGGCGCCGGGGAGGTCGATGGCGTCGCGCGGTGGAGATCGAGCGGCACGGGCGCGCTGGTCCTTGCCCCCGACTCGATCCAGATCAGGGGGGGTGAGGAGCGGGGATGTGGGGAGGGAGTGGGTGGTGGGGCGCTAGGGTTTCCCCTGTTGGGGGTTATGGAGGGGAGTGGCCAATTGGGCTAGGCCTGGTGGGTGGATTGGGCCGGCCCGTTGGGTCTGTCGGCCCAGGGGGGGTCTTCTTCCTCTTTTTTTTTGTTTTGGTTTGTTTTGTTTTCTTATCTTTTATTTATTACTTTTCTGTTTAAATTCATTTAAAAGTAATTAGGCATTATATAAAAAGGTGTTTGCTGCACCATAATTACCTTTGTATTATTTGGCGCACTCCGAATATTTTTGTTTTAATTTTTGGAAACTTTTATTGTTATCAATAATTTGAATTTGAATTTCGAACGGTCTCGAATTATTGCGAGGTTAGTAACAGTAACCGAGGTGTCATGGCACGATTAGCATGGGATTACTGTAGCATGATTATCCGGGCGTTACAGGCTACAATTGATCCCCTATACTTGTGGGTTATCAATCATCTAGTTACCCCAATGTCACCACCAGTATCTGCAAGTGAGACATGCATCATGTGATCTCAAATCCAAAGTATTCAATCCAATTACAAAGAAACCTCAAAGAGCAAGATTCAATTCACCACAAAAGAGATAGAGGGGAAGAACACCATATGATCCAAACATATTAACAAACCTCCTGATACATGAAGATCGTGTCCTATCAAGATCACAAGAGAGAGAGAGAGAGAAATCAAACACATAACTGCTGGTACATACCCTCAGCCCAAAGGGTGAACTACTCCCTCCTCGTCGTCGAGGCAACAACGATGATGAAGATGGCCTCCGATGATGGCTTCCCCCTTAGACAGGGTGTCGGAACAGGGCGCCTGATGAGATCCCTTCGGAACAGAGGCTTGCGACGGCGGAAAAGCCCATCTTGGTTAACTTTCGTGGGTTTCTGAATATATAGGATTTTTCAATGTTGGAATCACGCTAGGGGGTCCCAAGGACCCCTCAAGCTCACATGCAGCGCCCTTAGGAGGGCACCCCTTGAGCTTGTGCCCCCTGGGCACCTTCTGGCTCCCTCCTAAAGCTTCGTGGGTGTCTTTCCTTCCGTAAAAAATCATCATAAATTTTTGTCGCGTTCGAACTTCGTTTGGTATGGTTTTTCTGTGAAACAAAGAAATAGGAAAAAAACAGGAAGTGCCATTTGGCAATAGATTAATATGTTAGTCCATAAAAATAATATAAAAGTGCACCAAAACCATGTTGAACTCATGTAATATGGCTTGAATACTTCATAAATTATAGATGCATTGAAGACATATCAGGGGCGACTATTAATTTTTTAATCACATGATGAAAGATTTGGGGGCATTCGAAGTGGTCTACCCTCCCCCTATGACCTACTCCTTCCATGTTCTTAACCCACCCAGGGCCACCGTCGCCTGCTACCCATAGCATGCGTCACAACCATGTAGCCTGGCTGCCCCGCCTTGCTCAATCCCCTTTTGTGTCGATGCGACCAACTACCGTCCATCAAAACAAACACATAGTTTTAATCTATGATGAGAAGAAGCAGATTTGACCCAACAACCTGCCAAAACAACACAAGGTTGACACACTCGGATGATTGGGCAGTCACAAATGTTCGAAAACACCGTGCCCTAGGATCACTGGTCACGTCCAACGTACTGTAAATGCGATGTAGCACTCTAGAAAGGATCGGATGCTCAGCCTGCGCATGTGGAAGCCACGCAACAAGATCATGTGAGAGGGAGCGGGAACCGTGGACATCATAAAACCGGAGAAGGAACAAATTACTACAACACCACTCGGAGTCCTAGTCTTTAATTACTCATTATGAAATGAGATTCGGGTGAATCTCAGCACCCATCATCCTCCACCAGATATAACCTCATCCTCAACATTATACAAAGGGAGGCCAAACCCAATCGCCGGATCCTTATCAGATCCTCATTGTGCCGGACAGCCAAAACCTGTCGCATTACTCCTATCTCGCTTCGACGTCCGCTCCCTCTCCTATATAATCTCGCTGCAACGACCCAACCCCACCTCGTCCTCTTGCTCCGCCTTGAGCTTGCCATCCACCCATCTCGCCCTCCCACACCGCTCTTCCACCGCGAGCTTGTTCCCGCCCCCGTGATGGCGAGACGCCTGCGCGGTCGTGCTTGTCCCCGCGTCGGCTAGTCGCGGCCACCCATTGTCGTTTATGTGGGCCACGGACCCTATCCTCCCTGCGCATTCACGTTGCCATGACTTCAGGGTCTGTGTGGATGTTGCCGACTCTGTCCACTCCGCCTGGGAGATGTGGCAGCTTCTCCGTGCCCAGCAGGGCGACTATAGGTGGCATATGGACAACCTCGACATGCTCGAGGCAACCAACCAATTTTGGTCTCCGGTTATGACTCCAGGGCCTTCGTCTCATTAATCGTGGACCAGATTTCTGGGGTCGACACCAACATCGAGGTTAGGCACGACGGCCAGGGATTCAGACGTGGAGGCGGGCACGACAGGGAGGCCCTCACAATCAGGGCCGCGGTCACGGAGGCGGGCATGGAGGCCGAGAGCCGGTCCAACCCATTTTTTGGGCCCGGGCGATGTAAAACAATTGTACTAAACTTTTATACTTTACTTTAGATTAAGTGTAGCATATTAGAACTTAAATTAATATAATTTTCTGTTACTTAGCCACATAACAATGTTTCCAAATCATAATTATATACTTCATTGTTATATAGTTGCAATCAATGTATATCATTGAATTTTTTCATCCTGCAAAACTTAAATAGTTTGATATACAAAATTCACTTTTTTGTTAAAAACCATTCAAATTTATTTTCTAATGTTTAATAAATTATGTAGTGTATATACATATGTTTGCATGTCTATGTGTGTGTCCACATATCTTTTGATATTACTGAATGTCATGGTATAGATTTCTAAATTATATACTCTCTCCGTCCCAAAATAAGTGTCATTGATTTAGTACAACTTTATAATAAGTGTCGTTGATTTAGTACAACTTTAGTACAAAGTTGTACTAAATCAACGACACTTATTTTGGGATGAAGGGAGTACACACTAACCAATATTTTAATTGTGGTTTCTAGTATACGTTAGACAATCATTTCGTAGAAACTTCTAGGGCATATCAAATATAAGTTGGGTTCAGTAATGGGATCATCGAAGAATCAAAGATGTTGTTGATTTTACTTTTGCATATAATTTGATTATTTGATATGCTCATCAAGAGTCACTTGGTTTGATATGGTGCAAATGAGATCCCGTACCCGGTTTCTCAAATGAAAAATTGTGCATTGGGTTAAACATTGAAATCTAGTTACCATAAATTTTATTGTGGTACTAAGACGTCCAATGTAAATAGAGACTAGCATATCTAAACTCAACTTTGCCAGTTGGATTGATTTGCCTCTGTGCGGTATAAGCTATTAGTATGTGATGTGAACTTGTGCTCCTGCAAATTGAGGCTATTTTTAAGCATTTAATAATGTTTTAGATGTAATGTATAACTAGCAAACATGCCCGTGCGTTGCAACGAGAGCGAAACAATTTACACGCTATCCAAATAAGTTTGAATCAATACCGTAACATACAAGCGTCATCTATTTTAACACAGTGACTCGCCATGTTGCGAACATGTCTTATAATTTGCGAACAATTATAAAATTACTAATATTTTTTAAACAACAACAACAATAGGCTAGAGGTGAAAATCATAAAATCTCGCGACCAACTCATGGCTCTGGCGCATGGATAGCAAGCTTCCACACACCCTTGTCCATAGCTAGTTCTTTGGTGATACTCCAATCCTTCAGGTCTCTCTTAACGGACTCCTCCCATGTTAAATTCGGTCTATCCCGACCTCTCTTGACATTAAAATCACTAATATTTTTTAAAGCTGCGAAAATTTTATGATTTCCCACACATTTTTCAATTCACAAACATTTTCTGATTTCTCAAACATGTTTTTCAAAACTCGCAATGTTTTAAAATTTGAAAATCTCAAATTAATTTAAAGAAGAAAAAAAGAAATGAGAAAAGAAAAGAAAAGACAAAAGACGAAATGAAAAAATAGGGGAGTCACGCCCTGTGGGCCGGACCATGAACGCGCACTGGGGGAGGAGAGGTGCATCACAAAAAGAGGGGGAAAATCTGGAGAACCTGGGGATAAAAAATTACACTCTAGCCAAATAAGTATGACTTAATACCTTGACATATGAGTGTTCAAAAAAACTACCTTGACATATGAGCATCCTCTTTTTTTTGCGTCCTCTATTTTGACACAGTGACTCGCCATGTTGCCACTTATCTTTCTTCCCACCCTCGCTGATGATGGATGCGATGTCCACGTGGTCGCGGTATAGTCGACTTGGTAAATCCCAAGGCAATGAGCTTGCCACTGCACGACACACTTTAAAACAAATCTCATCGACCACAAACTTGCAATATTTTTGAGTTTTTTCAATATTTTCCAAAGTTTCATGGACATTTTTGTCAGATTCACAAATTTGTTTTGAATACATGATTATTTTTAAAAAAATCACGTACAAGGATTTATTTCCCGACATTTTTTTCCAAATTGTGCTTTTTTAATAATTTGCTAACACTTTTGAAAACTCAATTATATTTTTGAAACTGCAAAAATTTTATGATTTCCCACACATTTTTGAAATCACAAACATTTTATAATTTCTCGAACATGTTTTTAAAAATTTGCAATCTTTTGAATTTTGGAAATTTCAAATTAATTTAAAGAAAGAAAAACAAAAAAACAAATGAGAAAAAAAAGCAGAAGACGAAATGCAAAAAAAAGAAAAAAAGAAAAAGAAAATAGGGGCGTCACGCCCTGCGGGCCGGCCCACTTAACGCGCACTGGGTGGGTATTGGAGGCGCGTTAACAAAATAGTATACGTTAGACAATCATTTCGTAGAAACTTCTAGGGCATATCAAATATAAGTTGGGTTCAGTAATGGGATCATCGAAGAATCAAAGATGTTGTTGATTTTACTTTTGCATATAATTTGATTATTTGATATGCTCATCAAGAGTCACTTGGTTTGATATGGTGCAAATGAGATCCCGTACCCGGTTTCTCAAATGAAAAATTGTGCATTGGGTTAAACATTGAAATCTAGTTACCATAAATTTTATTGTGGTACTAAGACGTCCAATGTAAATAGAGACTAGCATATCTAAACTCAACTTTGCCAGTTGGATTGATTTGCCTCTGTGCGGTATAAGCTATTAGTATGTGATGTGAACTTGTGCTCCTGCAAATTGAGGCTATTTTTAAGCATTTAATAATGTTTTAGATGTAATGTATAACTAGCAAACATGCCCGTGCGTTGCAACGAGAGCGAAACAATTTACACGCTATCCAAATAAGTTTGAATCAATACCGTAACATACAAGCGTCATCTATTTTAACACAGTGACTCGCCATGTTGCGAACATGTCTTATAATTTGCGAACAATTATAAAATTACTAATATTTTTTAAACAACAACAACAATAGGCTAGAGGTGAAAATCATAAAATCTCGCGACCAACTCATGGCTCTGGCGCATGGATAGCAAGCTTCCACACACCCTTGTCCATAGCTAGTTCTTTGGTGATACTCCAATCCTTCAGGTCTCTCTTAACGGACTCCTCCCATGTTTTAAAATTTGAAAATCTCAAATTAATTTAAAGAAGAAAAAAAGAAATGAGAAAAGAAAAGAAAAGACAAAAGACGAAATGAAAAAATAGGGGAGTCACGCCCTGTGGGCCGGACCATGAACGCGCACTGGGGGAGGAGAGGTGCATCACAAAAAGAGGGGGAAAATCTGGAGAACCTGGGGATAAAAAATTACACTCTAGCCAAATAAGTATGACTTAATACCTTGACATATGAGTGTTCAAAAAAACTACCTTGACATATGAGCATCCTCTTTTTTTTGCGTCCTCTATTTTGACACAGTGACTCGCCATGTTTCCACTTATCTTTCTTCCCACCCTCGCTGATGATGGATGCGATGTCCACGTGGTCGCGGTATAGTCGACTTGGTAAATCCCAAGGCAATGAGCTTGCCACTGCACGACACACTTTAAAACAAATCTCATCGACCACAAACTTGCAATATTTTTGAGTTTTTTCAATATTTTCTAAAATTTCATGGACATTTTTGTCAGATTCACAAATTTGTTTTGAATACATGATTATTTTTAAAAAAATCACGTACATGGATTTATTTCCCGACATTTTTTTTCCAAATTGTGCTTTTTTAATAATTTGCTAACACTTTTGAAAACTCAATTATATTTTTGAAACTGCAAAAATTTTATGATTTCCCACACATTTTTGAAATCACAAACATTTTATAATTTCTCGAACATGTTTTTAAAAATTTGCAATCTTTTGAATTTTGGAAATTTCAAATTAATTTAAAGAAAGAAAAACAAAAAAACAAATGAGAAAAAAAAGCAGAAGACGAAATGCAAAAAAAAGAAAAAAAGAAAAAGAAAATAGGGGCGTCACGCCCTGCGGGCCGGCCCACTTAACGCGCACTGGGTCGGTATTGGAGGCGCGTTAACAAAGGTAGGAGAAATATGCGGCACCTGGGAATCGAACCCTGGTGTTCAAGGTAGAACAGAGAGGCCTTAGCCACCTCGCTGTCTCTATGCGGCTATCATCTATTCAGCACCATCGTCTTAAAGGACTGAGCGCGGCGGCGAATTTGGTGGAACTGAATCGTTTTTTAACTTACGGGTGGCATTGGTGGGTAAATTTTGTCAACTTATGGGGTAAATTAAATGACGTACCACCAGAAGCAATAGGTGCTTTATTAGTAGGTAAAGATTGTATAGTCTCTACTATTAACGGAGAATATGTCGTCGTGGTGATGGTTCAACCTACTCCCCCACCTCGTCCGACCCCCGCACCGTTCCTTTGTAAAAAATGACACCTACACCCCCGTCTTCTTCGAACCCCCTCGCTCCCAATCCGGCGATCCCCTCACCCTCGTGACGCCTACCCATGATATCTTCTCTCCTCGACCTCCTCTGTACTACAAGAAACCACCATAAACAAATCCACAATCATCACTCAAGAAAAAGAAACACCATCACCCACGAACACACATCAGGGTCACCACTCCCCTGGTTCTTGCCAGTTACAAGATTAAAAACAGATAGTGGTAGGCAAAGCGGTAGAAAGTAAAAGAACAAATAAAGAGAAATTATGAAAGATTTTGTATTGATGGAAAATAGACCCGGTGGCGATACATTCATTAGTGTCATCTCTCTCGAAAGCATAGCAATTGTATGGTAGACAAATTACTGTTGGGCAATTGAGATAATTGATCATGGTTATAATTGTGATCATTCATGGCATAATCTCACTTAGCATTATGTCTGTGACAAATAGACCGTTAATCCAACTGCATCTTCTACCATTACTCCACCCCAAGACCGCTATACAACATGCATCTCAAAGTATTAAGTTCATGATAAACAAAGTAAGGCAAGCGAGATGACATAATGTAGACAGAAAGAGATCAATCAATATGACCAAACCCCGTAGTTTTATCCTTAGTAGCAACAATACAATATGTGTCTTCGTCCTTATTGTCACTGGACTAGATCACCGCAAGATTGAACCTACTACAAAGCACCTCTCCGATTGAAGATAAACCAATCAAACTTGGACAGAGTAGACGGATAGATCAGAGAGAAATACAAGGCTATAAAATTACGCAGCAAAGAAACTTCAAGAGATTCATATAAATTCAATGAATAATCTCACCATAAACCCACAATTCATTGGATACCATCATACACACCGCAAAATATTACATCAGATTGATCTTAGAGAAGATCATTGTATTGAAGATCAAAAGAAAGAGATAAAGCCATCTAGCTACTAATATGAACCTGTAGGTCCTAAGGGAACAACTCACACATCATCATGGAGGCAACAAGGTTGACGAAGATGTTCTCCCCAATGATTCGCCCCTCCGACAAAGTGCTAGAAAAGGGCTCTAGATGGGATCGCTTTGGAACAGAGGCTTGTGGCGGAGATAAAATTCTTTCGGGTCTCGCTTAGAGGGTTTCTAAATATTTGGAAATTTATAGGCTAAGAATTAGGGCAAACGTAGCCATGAGGGACCCACAATATAGGGTGGCGGCGTGCCCCTACCTTGTGGGGCCCTTGTAGCTCTTCTGGTCCTTCCCTGAAGCTTCTAGGGTCTCTTGTTGTCCACAAAACTTGCCAAATAGTTTCATCATGTTTGGACTTATGTAAGTATGGGTTTTTTTAAATAAAAACATACACACAAAAAACAAGAACTGACACTGGGCACTAAATTAATAGGTTAGTCCAGAAAAATAATATAAAGTGACATATAAAATATACAAGTGATCATATAATAGCATTTAACAATACAAATTATAGATTCATTTGAGATGTGTCACTAGTTACAAGATTAAATTGCACTAGTTACAAGATTAAATTGCACAAGATGAGGATAGTTGATAGAAAGGTAAAATGGTACAAGAGAGAGCAATAATTGTAACAAAGATTTCAGTAATGGAGAATAGACCTAGGGGGGATAGGTTCACTACTGTCATCTCTCTCAAGCATACAAGTGTGGTCTGATGAACAAACTTTAGTTGGGCAGCGACTAAATTGTAATATTTATATTTATGACCATGATCTTTCATAGTATAATCTCATATAGGCATTACGTCTGTGATAAGTAGACCGTTATCCAATTGCGAAGTATTAAGTTGACAAGAAACAGTGCATTACAATAAGCATGCTGATATAATGTAGCTAGTAAAACATCAATCAATATGATGATAAACCGTTGTGTTAACCTTAGTGGCAATAATGCAACACATGTCTTATCCCTTTCTGTCACTGGGATATAGAACACTATAAGATTAGAACCCAGTACAAAGCACCACCCCCACCGAAGAAATACCTATCAAACTTGGCCAAAGAAGATAGATAGGAAGGAGAGCATACGAAATTATTCAATTATACAACAAATAAACATCATAATATTCAATTGAATTTGACGAACAATTTGATCAAAAGTGACAATACATAATATCTCAACGAACACATCAACGATTACATCGAATTGATTTCGATCATGTGAGGCAGCTCACGGAAACTTGGTATTGAAGATGAGAGAGAGAGAGAGAGAGAGAGAGAAGACAAAGAGAGAGAGAGAGAGAGCAGAGAAAGAGAGAGAGAGAGAGAGAGAGAGAGAGAGAGAGATCCCTAAGGTCCTAAGGGATCTACTCACACATGGTGGTCATGAAGGCGGCAAGGTTGATGAACAAGCCTTCAGCAATGGATTCCCCCTTTGACCAAAATGCCCAGGCAGTCATCGGCCCAGCTAATAATTCAGTCTGACAGGTGATTAATCGGCTTGACAGACCGGTAAATCGACCCAGCTAGTTAATTGCGCGTATAGGTGCATTTTGTATCGGCGGGTGACCGAGATACAATTAATTGGCCGATATGCCGCATTTCTAACCGATCACCTAAAAGTTAGTGAAGTAAAAGTTGGAGTAAAGTTAGTGGAGTAAAAATTTACTCCACTAACGGTGGCAGCACCTAGCCAATCCATTATAGTTAGTGGAGTATAATCAAATTTGTGGTCGTTTTGTATACTAGCCGCACAAACACAATCTCTACACAATACATATCTTAAAGTCATTAAAATTAAAGCATGGATATTAATATTTTTCATAACATAAAGTTTCATCACCGTGTTTTTCAAATTTAAACTTGCGAAGTTCACCCGAAAGACATCACTTCAAATACAATGTTTGATTCAAAATCACCACAAACATAGGAGGTATATGTTGTGGATCGAGCCAATCTTTGGCATGCACCACCACCTTGTCGACCTCCTCCGTGTCTTGGGTGGACAAATGATCCCAAAATGAGTCATAGTTGAGATCATCACGGCCAACGGTGGCCGGGGACTCCAACGATGCAAGGAATTCAGCCGTGTTCATCTCCCCTCTACAAAGTCAAAGCAAGCACTATAAACAATCACTATCGATCACGGACAATCACTGTCGAATACCAATGGGACGCGAGTTTTTATTTTGACCTTGTTGGCATTTCATCGAGCACTTGGCGGTCGCATAATTTGTTGCTGGCTGCGGCCGCCGCTCACGTCGAAGCAGTCCCCGTAGGGGCAGCCAGAGCTGCCGCAGGAGGCATAGGCTTTGGACGAGGTGTCGCCGCGGTCTTCTTCATCTTCTTCTTGGAAACCGCCTCGGCGAGCGCCGCCGTTGTCGTCGGCTTTCGAGCCCGTTTGCCACCGGTAGGTGTGGCGGGAGGGTGGCGTGCCATTGACGGAGATGCGATTGCCACCCCGGACACCATTGGCGCGGTTGGAGGTGGAGCTTGGACCTAGTGGTTCTTTGTCATCCCCAAGCTTTTTTTCGGCATCGGCGGCGACGCGTGGGTAGTTTCCGGTGGCGAAAAGCGGCACCGGTGCCCGGCGAGGTGAGCAGGTGGGGGTGGGGGGCTATCCATTCCGGACGGCTCGGAGGTGATAACCTTCTTCATCACACAATTACTTGGTATCAGAGATCAATTGATGCAAACCTTCATTGTCTTCTTGTGTCGGCTGCTGTTCAGTTTTCTTGGTCCTGGTGGCCTGCCTGCCGATCTGATCTGCCGTCTGTGTCGCTAGGACGCTGCCCTAGCCACCACACGAGGAAAGGAAGGGATGGGGTTCGCTCGCTCTGTCGCTCCTCTTCTCGATCACTGTTTTATTTTTCCGAAGGAACTCGATCGCTGGCCTGGCTGGCGGCTGCTGTAGTACGGGACTACGTGAGACGAGGAGAGGTGGGCACCCCTATTTCTCGCCTTCAGCAAGAGGAGACGGCCCCTCGCTGAAGAGGGGACCTAGTTGGACCGGCCCGCCAGCACGGGAGGCCACAACCTACTTTTTTCTTTCTTTTTTTACGTTTTCCGTATCTTTTTTGCTTTTGTACTTTTTTTATATTTTAAAATATTCTAAATTTATATATTATAAAAACACTGTACTGAAATATTTTAAAAATGTTGAATAATTATTTTTTATTTTTTGAACAAGTATTTGAAAACTGTTGAATATGTATTTGAAAAATGTTGAACAAGTATTTTAAAAAATGTTGAGCATGTATATAAAAATGTTAATCAAGCATTTGAAAAACAATGTTGAACAAGGATTTGAAAAATGTTGAACAAGTATTTGAAAAATGTTGAACAAGTATTTGAATTTTTGTGATCATGTATATAAAAATGTTGAACAAGTATTTGAAAAATGTTGAACAAGTATTTGAATAATGTTGAACAAGTATTTGAAAGAAAATTGAACATGTATATAAAAATGTTGAACAAGTATATATATATATATATATATATATATATATATATATATATATATATATATATATATATATATAAATGTTCGACAAGTATTTGAATAATGTTGAACAAGTATTTGAATAATGTTGAACAAGTATTTGAAAAAATATTGATCATGTATATAAATGTTGAACAAATATTTAAATAATGTTGAACAAGTATCTGAAAAAATGTGGATCATGTATATAAAAATGTTGAACAAGTATTTAAAATATGTCAAAAAATAATTATTAAAATATTGAGCAAGTATTTGAAAAAATGTTGTACAAGTACTTGAACAAATAAAAAACAAAGAAACAAAATGCAAAAATGAGTTAAAGAAAAACGGAGAGGAAGAAAGGAAAAAAGAAAAAGAAAAAAAAGGAAAAAAATCCCGAAGAAACCCACTCATGTAGTTTTAAGTAAAGCGCGCCCCTCGTACCACTAAACGAGTTTGGGCGGGGTGGCTAGCTCAGCGCGCGAACCCGCTGGGACCATGGTTCGACTCCCCCATCTCGCAATTCAACGCGAGGGGGTGAAGAGCTTCAGCGAGCGCTGCCACTTTGATCGCTTAAGGCGATAAATAGTCGCCGTGAGGAGAGGAGGCGTCGCGTTGCGACTCGCGACGCATAGGCGCGATAGCAACGGCCCAGAGAAAGAGTAGAGGCGGCCCATCTATAAATAACAAAAACCTACTACCATGCATACAAAGTCTGAGGCTCCAAACAACCAGGGGCCCTGTGCGGGGGCACATGTTGCACCCCCAACGGCCCGGGCCTGATGTTGGTAATTACTCCCTCCGTCCACGAATAAGTGTACATCTACCTTTTGTCCTAAGTCAAAGATTTAGAATTTTGACCAACTTTATAGAAAAGAGTAGTAGCATATATGATATCAAATTGATATATTATGAAAGTACATTTCAAAACGAATCTAGCGGTACTAATTTAGTGCCATAAACGCTGCTACGTTTTCCTATAAAATTGGTCAAAGTTTAAAACTTTGACTTAGGACAAAAGCTAGATGTACACTTATTCGCGGACGGAGGGAGTACCTACGAAATGCACTCTTGCCTAGAAAACCCCTACAAAATTCACTCCAGAGTGGTGACAATCCTAATCTCATTATTTCCTAACAAAATTTAATTGCACAGTTCAAGCAAGTATTTAACTGGCAATCATAAACCACACTAATTTCTTACTGAACTTGAGTGTACAATTTAAACATTGTCGGCGCGGGCACGACACTGGTTTCATGGACTATACGCCACCAAGCAACAAGCCGCAAGCGCAACACTTGTTTGATGCATTAGGGTGGGACCCGTAAACTGTCCGGACCACAGGAGCCATCCGATGTGGGACTGTATCGGTCCGCGAGGAGGACAGGATGCGACTTCTCTCGCAAAGCGGAGACAAAAATGTGGGAGCTTTGCGGGAGTCCGGATATACGTGAAACATAGGAACCCGACACCCAAGACCCACCCGAAACCCTTCCTGGACCCCGCGACTCCATCCTCCATTTTCACTCCTTCCTTCTTTCTCTCTTGCCGTCGCTGCCGCTCCACCACCCCAGCCACCACACCACACCCCTGCCGGAAATCTGCGTCTCCGTCACCTCCGGCGCTCCAATAGGGCTCCCCACCGCTTCTCCTTCGAATCCGTTGAACCCCATGTCCTTCGACCGCCCTGCCAGGTACCATCCTCTACCATGCCCGACAACTGTTTGATGAATCGCTGGAGCTGAAAACAGTTGCCCTTCTTCTATTGAGCAATGGATTCCAATTTGGAGTACATATACGAGCAATATGTTGAGTCGTCTGACGGCTCGTCGGACGAGGATGAGTACTCCGATGCGACGGTGATGATGCATGTGGTCCTTGAAGACGCCAAGCATGCGGAGGAGCATGGTCTCTTTAATGGGCTCGATTAAGGGTCATCGAGTGCTACACCGCAACAGGGCGCGTGGGCATTTGACACTGATGGACGACTACTTTACCGCCGGTGCACTATTCGCTGGCCATTTTCGCCGGCGTTTTCAGATGCGCAAGACTGGCTTCGATCGTCTGTACCATGGTGTCCGGTCCTATGATGACTACTTCATCATGGAGAAGGACGTTGTGGGAACGTGGCTTCTCTGGTTTCTAGAAGCGCACGGCCGCACTCCAGATGCTTGCATATGGCACATCCTGATTCATGGGATGAATACCTACGGATGTCTGAGAGAACATGCGGAGATGCCATGGTCAGGTTTGCAGCTGCAGCAGTCGAGGTGGTCGGACCTCCGCACCTGAGATAACCAACTGTGGCAGATATCGAGAGGCTCTTGGCAATCTCGGAATCCGGCCACATTTGAAGTGTTTATTCAAATGCATCAATAAATTCTACATCGATCAACTCATGAGTAGCTCAAGGAAGATCTGATCGAACATCAGTGGGCAGTGAAAGGGGACAACAATGTTGGGATGTAATATTTGAACTTTTTTAAATTTGAGCTATTGTTGTATGTGGCTATTTGAAAGTCTGTGCCCTTTGCATGCGGCTATTTGATCGTGCGGACATGAAAAAAATGGGGAAGGCCGGATGTATGCGACTACAGTTGAATGTCATCCTCTCGTAGTCGTGTCCATGGGCTAGCCTCCCCTGTTCGCAAACAGATGCAGGAGGAAATTTGCGGGTTGCTGTTGGAGATGCCCTTATATAGTACGAAGCAACATCCATATTCATCTTTGCATACAAAAAAGTCAAGGGAGTTGAGATGCGTACACGGATGAGCTCGTCCCCCTGCAAGGCGCAAGGGGCATCTGCTCCCTGTTCCGGAAGACCCTAATAAGGGCTCCGCTCTCCTGCCGCATCTGCTCCATCGTCTGCCTGCCCTTCCCCAACACGCAACCAACCTGCCCCCCGACCGCAAGCATCCGGCAGCCCAAGACGCCAACCACCTTCTCCTCCCCCGCCTCGTTGCCTCCGATCCTGTGGCCCACCACCCGCTCCCACACCCTCAAGCCCGGTGCATCAAGCCCGGATACGACGAGCATGGCCTCGACCCCCACAGGGGGGTGCTCCACATGGAGGTCGCGCGTGAGGCGGAGGGCGAGGGTGCGGCTGGAGGGGCAAAGGAGGTGGAGCGTGATGCTGTGGCGCTTGGGCGGCGGGAATGGGTTTGAGGAGGAGGCGGGGGTTACGAGTGCGGCCACGCCGCCGGCACCGGTAAGGGTGGAGGTGGGGGAGATTTCCATGGGGTGGGGTGATTGAGCTAAAACACTACTGATCCTATCAAAGAAAACCGACTGACTATGTCGGCTTGGGTTGCGCCGTTGACTGCATGGTATCAACCGTGCGATTGAACTTCGAAGGCTCGGATCAAGTATTTAAATCACACTGTCATGTCAAGGCGTGTATCTTAAACCGACCAAAGATGAGTGAAAACGATAATCCAAGCATGGCCTGATGGGTTTCGTGAACATTTTATGCACATGATGTTTGTCTTTTTACGAAAATGATCATATTTATTATAAAAATTCATCAGAAGTATAAAGCATCTCAAAGATAATAAAATTACATCGAGATTCTGAGACCATCGAACGACCATGATTGCCGCCGGAACGAGCAACAATTAACAAGGTAATCAATGAACAAAGTAAAATGCTTCATTGTTGTATGAAAGTTGGAGCTGCATGATGATTTGCCACACTGGCAACGATGACACCGTGAGAGTAGTTTTCAGTAGATGTGTGAGGCTCACAAATTTGTCATGCACAACCAAACGACAAATTCAAGTATGTCATGTTATTGATGCGTACTGTTTGATGACATTTTGTTTCTCGGTGTAACCTCGCCGTAGTTGAATTGAAGTCAGAATTGCATGACCAAGTGTGATGGATGATTCGGATGTCATTAATTTTTTGGAACGAAAGCTCAAGGAGAGATCGACTTTGAATTAACAAAGTGTCGTGGAATTCTCACGGCAGATGTCCTCTCGCAAGGACTTAGTCATGGATCCATTGCAACTAGGAAGCTTAAAGGGGTTAATCGGGACAAAGGACACGAGAGGTTTATACTAGTTCGGCCCCTTATGGTGAAGGTAAGGCCTACGTCTAGTTGGGTTGGTATTGCTTGATGTTTCGATGACCAGGGAGCGAGATACGCTATGCCTGGTTCTCGATTGGTTGTTTCTTGCCCTAAGCCACCGGCGGGTCGTCCTCTTATATACACGGGTTGACGCCCTGCGGCCTGCAGAGTCCCGGCCGGCTCATAGACAGTGTCCGACTCGGTGACTAGTTAATTCTACCTTACGTTACAAGTCATGCCATCATGGCGGTTTCCCACTATGGGCCTTAAGCCGCCTGTGGGCCTTAGACCTTTTATTGAACCACCATCTTCATGCTTGGTCTTGGGCTTCTTTCTGATGAGTCTTCTTTGCGTAACCTGGCCCCTCCTGGGCGGCTTACACAAATAGTTATATCCCCAACATTAGGCCCAGATTGATCTGAACTTGTTCATGTCAATCTTAAAATACCTTAAAAATACATCTTCCTATCTTCTGTTAGTACAAAGGTCGTAACCCGTCGTGACGTCATCTTCTGGATCCGTGATAACCCGCTGTGATGTCATCTTCCACTGACTTCATATTTTATTCCGCCATATCCTCAACCGATCTTTGCCTTTACTGACCATCCCGAAAACCGAGGCGTCGGGGCCGCTGGATAATGATGTTTGGCCTCCTCGTTTCTCACGCCATCTTAGTTGGCCCTCCCTTATAAATAGGTGCGACCTAGGTCTTCCATTCTTCCCTATTTCAGTCATCTTCTTCCTCTTGCTGCCTTCCTATCTTCTCGAGCTCCGCCGCCGCCGCCGTCGAACCTCTCGTCTTCACCGACTCAGGCCGCTGCATCAACCTGACTCTGACCAGAAATCGACGGCGACCCTCCGCAGCTCGTCCGCATCTGTAAGTTCCTCTTCTTCCCTTCCTCAGATCTGCATTGGAACTGTCTTGAGTTCGTCGGCGTTCATCGCCGCCCGATGCCAACTCTTGCTAGTTTTCATCTCCAATGCAGTGTTTAGATCGTAAAAACAACATAAAACTGTTGCGATAATTGTGTGTGCCTATCTTGCATAAGAATAGATCTCATCCCTTTGTTTGGAAGCCCTCTTCGAGTATATGAACTTCTCTGTACTGTTTTTAGGTCTAGAAAATTTTCTTTCCAGAGCGACTGTTTGATCCAAAACAATAACTGCAACTTGTGAAACCTGGTTGTTCCACACTTAGACAAAAATTGCCTCTGTTGAACCTGTTTTAGCCATAGTAGTCCATGTGACCGGTTTAAGACAACACCGGCTGTCGGCACCGCTTGCTTCTGGCGACTTAAGAAAATTTTAATTACCTTTGATACCTGCAGCGGTTTAATCATTACTGCACAGTCACCTATATGTCATTAGGCCCCTTTTTAAGCCGCCACCTTGAATATATTAAAATGCTCTCCTCCGGGTTATGGGTTAAACCAGAAATTTTTACTTTGTCATAGGCTTCCACTTACACCATGGCACCGAAGGCTCCCAAGGCTCCTGTGACCTGCAACTGGGTTCCATCTACTGTCATAGAAAGCAAATTGTCTGAATTTGTGAAGTCTGGCCATTTTCCCAAGAAAGAGGTCATCTCTTATCATGCTCCTGACCCGTCCGAGGAGAAACCTCGTCCCAACGAAGGGGAGGTAGTAGTTTTTACAGATCATATGAGCTGAGGATTCGCTCCACCTGGTTCAAAATTCTTTAGAGACGTCTTGCACTTCTTTGACTTAAGACCTCAAGACATCGGGCCCAATTCTGTGTCAAATATTTGCAACTTCCAAGTCTTCTGTGAGGTCTACCTTGGAGAAGAGCCCATCCTACTTTTGTTCAGAGTATTGTTCTATTTGAACCGGCAGAACGAGCGCGCCAACGGGCCCAGTCTGGAACTTGGTGGCATATCAATTAAAAGGCAGAGAGACTGCATGTTCCCTTATGGTGAACTGCCAAGTCATCGAAAGGACTGGAACCAGACATGGTTCTACTGCCAGGACACTTCTCTGGCTGGTGAAAAAACGTTGCCCGGCTTCCGCGCCTTGCGCCTTGAATCCAACCATCCGCTGCCAGACAAGCTGACTGCCATTGAGCGTCTGCCACTCACCCCCACTATCAAGAAGATCAAAGCTCTTTTGGGGAACGGCTTAGATAGAATCGACCTGGTCCGAGTCTGGGTTGCTTGGAGAGTAATTTCGTTAAGCCGCCGTCCCGGCTTAATGTGTACTTACTCAGGCGAGAAGGATAATCCTCAGTGTCATAGTTCTGACGACTTACCAGATGACGTGGTGGAGGCTACAACCCAGTCCTTGTTGAAAGAGGGCACAGTGACAAGTAACGCCTTTGGCTTACTGCCCTTCTACAAGAAGAACCCGGCCCCTACAGTAAGTCATCAGCCTCAATGATTACTCTTTACCATGTATACTTTGCTTTTACTCATAACCTTTTTATAATTTCTCACAGGCAAATGATGGCTTCTGGAAGGTCCAGTATGACCATGAGGCGGCCAAACAAGCCAGGGCAGCTAAGAGAGCCGATAGAAAAGCCGTCGCGCCTACCACTTCCAAGAAAAGGAAACCAAGCGCCTCAGAGATGTTCCAACTCGATGAATCTGATGACAATGAAGAAGAGGTAAATTTTTAACTTCCCTGACTCTTTTATCATCATCTCACTGACATTACTTCTCTTTCAGGAAGACACAGGAAACAGCCAACCCGTTGAAGAAGAGGTAACTATAATCTCCTCCGACTCCGAGCCTCTGTCGCGTCAGAAAATTCGAAGAGTAACCCGGAAAGTAAGATTTTCACATCCTTTGGCTTACCAAGACCCTGACTTTCTTTTGAAGCGACAGCAAATTGAAAGCCGGAGGCAGACCTGGACCAGCAAGGACGCAGAGCTCTCCTCCGGCTTACCTGACGTGACTAGGAAGCGTCGGAACAAGGTTATCTCCGACTTACGCTCTGCTTCACCTTTGGCGGGTTTAATTCGTCAACCTCTCAATTCATCTGACTCAAATTATCAGGATGCCTCTCCTTCCTCCGGCGAGTCTATGCAGTCAAACATGCCGGCTTTCAAGACTGCCCCTGGGTAATGTCAATTTGTTTATTTTATGCTTTATCTTACTCATGTTTTTGTACTCACTCTTCTGCCTTGTCCACAGTGTGCAAGTGAAGCCCAGGAAGAAAACCAAGAAGGATAAACCAGCTCAAGACCCTATAGTAACTGAGCCGGAACTGGGTACGGCTGCCCCCGACTCTTCCACACATCAGCCACCGCCTGAGCCGGCTCATGACATTCCAGCACCAACTTCTGACCCGCCTGCTGAAGATACTCTTGGTGGTTTTGATAACCCGGAAGCACCTAGCCCGGCCAAGACGACTGATCCAGAAGTGGAAATACTCAAGACTCAGTTTGTTGAACCGGCACGGCCCACCGTACTTGCCAAGTGCTCTGCTAAGGAGGAGTTGTTAGAACGCCGAAAGGCCAAGATGGACATCACTGACTATACTCATTTGAGTATTGGAGAGATCATCTCGGGCTATATCAACCAAGTGCATAGCAGCCGTGACCTGGAAATTGATATGGTGAAGCAAATACAACAAAAATCTGAGGTATGACTTATGCTACCTTTCCTTAACCATACTTACTGTACCAGCCCCCAAGTCTATTGCTTATAAGTAAATATGCTGTAGACTTACAAAACTGTCTAGCACCATTTGTCCGACTTAGAAAGAAGATAATAAACCCAATTGTAGCAAGAAATGTTGAACTTGCGATACACATTAGCCCCCATGTGCCACGTACTTTTGCCTGCAAAGTGCTTGGGACTTTATTCTGCGTAAGCCGGTGTAATAATGTAGAGTTCTTCAGCATACATTAGCCCCCAAGTGTCAAGTATCTTTGTTTGCAAAGTGCTTGGGACTTAACATTACTTTATCATGATCCTAACTATGATCCGGTACCAATGCAGGCCACCATAAGTCAATTTGAGTCGGAGATTGCTGACCTAAAGAGCCGCCTGGAAGCCCAGGAACTTGAGATTCAAAAGGCCAACTCCAAGTTTGAATTCAGCGTCTCTGAACAAGAGAAGTTGAAGAAGAATTTTGAGGCAGAGAAGAAAATCTGGGCTGATGAAAAGGCCTCATTGGTGACCCGGGCCGAGACAGCCGAAGCATCACTTGCAGAAGCAAACACCGAGCTGTCCGGCTTAAAGCGCCAGATATCTTGAATGGTCTCAGCAATCTTCGGTAAGTTACTTTATATGAACCTCAAATATTGCAATCCTTCCTTTGATGAATATGTTAATTATTGCCTCCGGCTCATCCTTTGTTTAATAACGCAGGCCCCAGGAGCAGAAACCTTAAGCAGAACAATGTGGTCAAATTGAAAGCAGTCTACACTCTGGTGGAGCAATTGTACACCGGGTCACAACGTGCTTTGGCCGTTGTGGCTTTATCAAACGATGTCCCCCATCTCCTGCAAGATGTGCTAAAACGACTTGTTGTGCTGCCTCAGCGGGTCCAAGAGCTAAGACGGGCATCTGCAAGAGCCAGATCTATAGCTGCCTTGAGCCGGGCCAAGGCGTGGATTCCAAAGCTAGACCCGGCCGACCTTAGTTTTGGATATCCGAGTTTGAAGGAGGATGGAACCTTGTTTGATGAGGCGGACTTCAGCCTGTGTAAAACACATATGCCCTGTGGCTACTCTCATTGGGAACGACACTGATCTTACCAAGTATCAGCCGAGTTATGACAGCGAGAACCGGAGGATTCCAACACCTCATTATGATGAAATCAGCTTGATCCCTCCAACTCGTAAGCATACTTTTGCCCCTGAAGTCGACCCCACCGGGTTAATAGATGATGAAGCTGAGTTTGAAGCCTTGAGTGGCATTGACTGAGCCTCATCAACCTTCCAGGACAGGGCAGCCGACGAAGAGGTCAAGGGAGTAAAGACGTCGGGCGTCATATGTTTATGTCTTTGTGAAAACAATGCTTCATTATTCAGACTCGGGGAGTCTTGTAATAGGGTAGAAAAACTCTTGATTTTTGTCATGCCTTCGCGCATGCTTATGGCGCTCAATACTTCCTTAAGCCGCCATCGCTGTATATTTCCAGCTTTTTATTTATCCTCTAGTTCCTCTATGTTAAACAAAAGTTACATGCCTTATCCTGCATAGGGGACAAACAAAGAATCCTTTGGCGACTTACCGCCTCGGGGGTCACATAAAGGTATTGATAACCCGGAGTATACACCAAACAATATTAGGAAAACCAATTTATGATTAGACTCAGTAGACATAATCAAAATGATATACCTGTGATGCTGTGGTTATCTCTCCGGCTTATATAACCCAACCCCTGAGGGTAAGTCTAACTCCTGAAAATTGGTATGTAAAAGTTCACCTAGTACGTAATAAACCGAGGTAACCAATATTAACCCGGAGGAATGAAATCCACTCCATAATATTTTCACGAGAGTCTCAAGATAGTTAAATATTGACACTTATAAAACATGACGAATAATAAATAAAATTTAAAGGCCTCTAATTCGAATACGATTAGTGAACCGTTCCAAAGGGGTTAAGCTAAGATTCAGATACGATCATATAGCCCCTAGTGGCTATGGCGATGCCGATCAAGTGGGTATCGACAACTATGTTCTCTTTGGTTCGAATATGACCTATGTTTGAACAGTAAGCCCCCAAGTCACCATAAGAGTTGTTTAATGACGCTGATTCGAATACGATCCACGTCAGACCCAAAGGGGTTAAGCTATGATTCAAATATGATCAAGAGGCCCCCAAGTGGGTTTGGCAGTATGCCGATCAAGTGGGTATCGACAGCTATGTTCTCTTTGGTTCGAATACGACCAATGTTTGAACAGGAAGCCCCCAAGTGATCATGGCTAGATTAAGATATGATCATAAGCCGAACCAAAGTAAAAGCCGGATTCAGATGTGACCCGCTCCCTGTTGGTTGTTTCCACCACATGACAAAGAAGACACAAAAACTTGTTTAGGGTGGAAAAAAGGACAGAGGTCCCACTTTATTGCTTTATCTAATATATACATTGTCTAAATATATACATATTAGAGTCGGTGGCTCAAGTATAATAAGGCCAAAGATGAGCGATATTCCACGGCCGGCGGGTCTCCTCCTCCAACTTACGTGAGTCTTTATGCTCTCGAACATCAATAAGGTAGTATGACCCGTTCTTCAGATTCTTGCTGATCACAAAGGGTCCTTCCCAAGGAGGGGATAGCTTGTGCATGTCAGACTGATCCTGAATGAGCCGGAGCACTAAGTCGCCTTCTTGAAAGGTTCTGGATCTAACCCGGCGGCTGTGGTAGCGGCGCAGGTCTTGCTGGTAAATCACCGAGCGGTCTATTGCCAAGTCTCGCTCCTCGTCCAATAGGTCAAGTGCATCTTGACGAGCTCTTTTGTTGTCAGCCTCAACGTAAGCCACCACACGGGGTGAGTCATGCCGGATGTCACTTGGTAGGACCGCTTCTGCTCCATACACCATGAAGAAAGGTGTGTAACCCGTAGATCTGTTAGGTGTAGTATTGATGCTCCAAAGTACAGAAGGTAACTCCTCCACCCAACAACCCGGTGTCCGCTGTAAGGGGACCAAGAGCCGGGGTTTGATGCCTTTCAAGATCTCTTGATTTGCTCTTTCTGCTTGACCATTGGATTGAGAATGAGCAACAGCTGAAACATCAAGCCGAATATGTTCCTTTCGACAGAACTCTTCCATGGCACCCTTGGAGAGATTAGTGCCATTATCAGTTATGATGCTGTGTGGAAAACCAAAACGAAAGATCACCTTTTTCATGAACTGAACCGTTGTGGCTGCATCACACTTACTGACCGACTCTGCCTCGACCCACTTTGTGAACTTATCTACTGCCACCAGGAGGTGCGTCTTTTTGTATTTGGACCTTTTGAAAGGTCCAACCATGTCAAGCCCCCAGACTACAAACGGTCAAGTAGTTGGAATCATTCTCAATTCCTGAGCTGGCACGTGAGCTCGTCGTGATAATTTCTGACATCCGTCACATTTACTGACCAGATCTTCTGCATCAGCATGAGCCGTCAGCCAATAAAACCCGTGACGGAAAGCCTTGGCCACAAGGGATTTTGAGCCGGCATGATGACCGCAATCCCCTTCATGGATCTCACGAAGTATCTCCTGACCCTCCGCAGGTGACACTCAACGTTGAAACGCTCCAGTGACGCTACAGTGATGCAACTCGCCATTAACGATTGTCATGGACTTGGACCGCCGGATGATTTGTCTCGCCAAGGTCTCATCCTCAGGCAACTCTCCCCGGGTCATATAAGCCAAATAAGGCACTGTCCAATCCGGGATGATGTGGAGAGCCGCCACCAGCTGCGCCTCCAGGTCTAGCACTGCTAGATCTTGTTCTGTGGGTAACTTGATAGAAGGGTTATGCAAAACATCAAGAAAGGTATTAGGCAGCACCGGCTTACGTTGAGATCCCAGCCGGCTTAAGGCATCAGCCGCCTCATTCTTCCTTCGATCAATGTGTTCCACCTGATAACCCTTGAAGTGCCCAGCTACAGCATCAACTTCACGACGGTAAGCCGCCATAAGGGGATCCTTGGAATCCCACTTGCCTGACACTTGTTGAGCCACAAGGTCTGAGTCGCCCAAGCACCTTACCCGGCTCAAATTCATCTCTTTGGCCATCCGGAGACCAAGGAGTAAGGCCTCATACTCAGCTGCATTGTTAGTACAAGGAAACATAAGCCGGAGCACATAACAGAATTTGTCACCACGAGGGAAAGTTAAAACTACTCCAGCCCCCGAGCCTTCTAACTGCCTGGACCCATCAAAGTGAATAGTCCAATATGTGTTATCCGGCTTCTCCTCACGTGCCTGCAACTCTGTCCAATCATTGATAAAATCCACCAAGACCTGAGACTTAATAGCAGTACGTGGCATGTACTTGAGACCGTGAGGCCCAAGCTCAATGGCCCACTTGACGATTCGTCCCGTGGCCTCTCTGTTCTGGATTATGTCTCCCAAGGGGGCAGAACTCACCACAGTGATAGGGTGACCTTGGAAGTATTGCTTCAGCTTCCGGCTTGCCATGAACACTCTGTAAACAAGCTTCTGCCAATGTGGATATCTTTGTATAGACTCAATGAGCACCTCACTGACGTAATAAATCGGCTGTTGAACCGGATGCTCCTTGCTAGCCTCCTTGTGCTCCACCATGATCGCAACACTGACAGCTCGTGAGTTAGCGGCCACGTATAACAACAATGGCTCTCTATCAATGGGAGTTGCTAGGACCGGCGGTTCAGATAACTGTCTCTTTAAATCCTCGAAGGTAGTATTAGCAGCGTTGCTCCAGACAAAGGTGTCTGTCTTCTTCATCATCTGATACAGCGGTAGGGCCTTCTCACCTAACCGGCTTATGAACCGGCTTAAGGCAGCAACACGACCCGCCAATCTCTGAACGTCATTGATGCACGCCGGCTTAGCCAGAGAGGTGATTGCCTTGATCTTCTCCGGATTAGCTTCAATGCCCCTGTTCAAGACCAGAAAACCCAAAAGCTTGCCTGCAGGCACACCAAACACACACTTGTCCGGGTTAAGCATCATCTTGTAAACTCGGAGATTATCAAAGGTCTCCTTCAAATCAGATATCAAGGTTTCCTTTTCTCTGGACTTCACCACTATGTAATCCACGTAAGCATGAACATTGCGCCCAATCTGATTATGAAGAAAGTTCTGTACACATCGCTGATAAGTCGCATGGGCACTCTTGAGCCCAAAAGGCATAGATACATAGCAGAAGGCTCCAAACGGAGTGATGAAAGCCTTCTTCTCCTGGTCCTTAATTGCCATTTTGATCTGATGATATCTAGAATACTGTCGATGTACAAAAAGAGGGGTACACTTTTTGTACCCCTATGACTGTGCACGGGCAGTCTGAGCCACGGGCGCCGCCGCACCGAGCCTGGCAAGAGAGGTAGAACCAAGGTAAGGCCGAAGCCAAAGAGGAGCAGAACGACGCCAAGACCAAGACCACAAAGAGCAAAGGGGACGAAGCGGGCCCCCCCGGCAAGATCCTTGCCGGGAGGCGGTTTTTGCAAACCTGGCAAGACCCTTGCCGTGGCAGCTCGCCCCACACCTACGGAGCGGGTCACCCTTGAGTCCACTGCACCCATGGGGCAAGGATTCGGGAGGCATCCCCGTGGTGGTATGCAGATCTTTGTGAAGACATTCAAGATCAGATGCACACTTTATAAGATGATGGTTGTAAGTGCATCTAGTGCCCCTTAGTGATTTTGGTGTATTGAAGACTTATAGGTTAAGTTTCTAATGCGTTTATGAGTGTACACAGGTCTATAAGTCTATGAGGAGTTTGATATTTACAGTGAAAGTCGACCCCTAAAAATGAAGTTCTTCAACTGAAGACTTTGGTATTTTGAAGACTTTCTGAAGACTTTGAAAGTGAAGAAATTGGTGTGACCTTGAAGACTTGGTATTCATTCGAGGAACATGAAGCATGAAGACGTTTGTTTTCGTAGTTTCATTTTCTCTTTCTTGAGTCATAGGAAACACCGTACTGTTAAAGGGGGTCGAGGAAATACTAAGGAGAAAATTTCCATGTGATGCTCAACTCAAATCCTACACCTACCAATCCCTTCGAGTGAAGCCATTGGAAATCTCATACAGTTTAGTCAATTTCTTCAGTGACAGTGACGCAGTTCTTCTGGTCACTGAAGACTTTGCTCTGACTGAGGAGTTAGGAATTCGCCAGTGCGAATTGCCTACACAGTGAGGAACATGATAGCCCTGAGGAATTTGTACTCCAAATTTCCAACCGTTGCTGTGCTACGCGCCAGCTGTCCTAAAATATCTTGTCCACCTAACGGTCATATCATTGAAGGGCATTTATGTCTTATCATGTCGGGCTGCTCCCTAGGCTATAAATAGCCGCCCCCTACAACCACTAGCTGGTTGGCTGCTCCGCGAGAACTTGACACTTGTCATTTGAGAGCAACCCATCCTCCGAGGACTTTGAGCGAAAATCATCAAGTGAGGAAAATCCAAAACCCAAACCCAAAACACCTACAAACCCAAAGTGATTGAGCATCACTGAAGAGATTGATCCTGCGTGGATCCGACGCTTGTTACCTTTGAAGACTGTACTTCTTCCAGACGGTTAGGCGTCATGGTCTAGAGCATCCAAGAGGAATTGTGGATTGCCGAGTGACCTAGTCTGTGAAGGTTTGGAAGTCACCTGAAGACTTACCACGAGTGATTGGGCGAGGACTGTGTGTCCTTAGCTCAAGGAGAATACGGTGAGGGCTGTGTGTCCATGACTAGGTGTCCTCGAGTTTAAATACTTAGCCGCTCCAACCAGATGTACAACTGAGACAGCAGTTGGAACTGGTCTACCAAATCATTGTCTTCACCAACCATACTGGTTCTATTTCCTCAACACTTCCATTTCCTCATTACTGTGTTGTTTGTTTGTTCATATCTGTGCTTGAAGACTTTGACTGAAGACTTTCACAATTTCCTCAGTTCAATTTCTTTAGTCTGTGTTGTCTTCATCTAGAGTTATCCTGTGCTTACACTTTCTGTACTATGTATTTGTCTTCATTTCATCATGAGGACCATGCATGTAACTTGCTATGTTTACTTCTGAGTACATATTCCGCTGCTAGTATTTCTTCGCTAAGGAATTTTCTCACAAGCAAATTCCTCAGTGAAGAATTTCATAAAAATCGCCTATTCACCGCCCCCCCTCTAGTCGATATAACGCACTTTCAATTGGTATCAGAGCAAGGTACTCCCTTGTTCTGTGTGATTTTGGTTTAACCGCGTGGAGTTTTAGTTATGTCGACCGCAGATATGAAGAAAGTGTCGTGCCCCATCTTTGACGGTCACGAGTATCCCAAATGGAAGGCTATGATGAAGAAGCGTCTCCTGGTGATGGACAGCGAGCTATGGACCGTCACTGAGATTGGTCTGACCGATCTGTGCAAGATGGCGGAAGCTGATGACATTCGCAACTAGACTCAACTCAATCTCACAGCAAAGGTCGTCATCTGCTCCAGTCTGTCTTGAAACCAGTTCAGAAACATCGTGCATCTCGATCAGGCGAAGCTTGTCTGGGACCGTCTCTCTGATGTCTATGAAGACCATCGAACCCGTCATGATCCTTGGTTTGAGGATTTCAAGGAATCGCTCAAATCGATGACATTCGAACCAGAATCATCATCCTCTACTTCATGCCTTATGGCAAAAAGTGCTGAGGTAACTGAATGCTACCTATCTGAACATAGTGATGAAGAATCTGGTGATGAATTTGGACCCAGTTATGTCAAACTTGCTTCCCTTGCCGCAAAACAACAAAGAGCTTTGCAAAAAGCTAATGATATGCTTAGTAAGAGCAATGATATGTTGGGTGAAGAAATGGATCAGTCACAAGCCTTGGCTGAAAGTCTTCAGAGACTTCATTCCAAGCATGACTCTCTTCAACATCAGCATAACTCTCTCCTGTCTGATTTTGAGAAGATGAGAGTGAGTTATGAAGATCTTCAGAAGGAGCGCGATTCATTACTTGCTCAACATATCAGCGCTGCTCAGGAATAATTTATTCCTCCATGTTAAAAATGCATTGAACGAGAATCTGCTAATTCTTCACCTGAATGTTCAAATGCTTCAAATGTTACAAATTCTTCACCTGTCTCTGCTATCACTAATTCCTCATTTGAGGACATTGCTAGTATTACTGACGATGCAGGACTGAAGGAATTGTACATGACAGGCATGTACAAAAGCCTCAAAGGGCATCAGACTCTTTGTGATGTGCTTAAAAAGCAGATCCTCAACAGGAACCCTAGGAAAGAGGGTATTGCCTTTGAGAGGAAACTCAATGTTGATGGTACATATTGGAAGCCTGAGCAGTACCCCAAAACCACATGGGTTGCTGCAAAGGGAACTCTAGTTGATCCATCTAATTTATCTGGCTATACATGTGAATCTTCTCATTCTTCTGATGAGTCATTTGATTCCAACTATAAATTGTTCAAAAATAAGAATGGTGAAGTATTTGCTAGATATGTTGGCACTAACTGCAGGAACGGTTCCCCTATGAAGAAAATCTGTGTTCCCAAAAGTTGCCTAGAAAGTCTTCAGGTGAATGTCCTCAGGACACCACCTGTGAAGAAAAGGAACCCCAGATCAAATTCCTCATATGGACCAAATTCTTCATATGGATCCAAGTCCTCATACAGACCAAGTTCCTCAAGGGGATCAAATTCCTCACATGGATCAAAGTCCTCATATGAACATCATCATGCTAACAACTTTGTTTCGCAGGGAAGAGCCAAGGGCTATGAGTATGAGCATTATTCTTCAAATTATTATGTTCATAAGTCCTCAAAGAATTTCTCTGCTTATTCATATGCTTACCCTAACCGCTCTTATGTGAAAAGAAATGGTTTGGCTGCTTTGCCACCATTCTCATATGGAGCTCGCAGAGTGATGAAGTCTTTGCCACCCCTTCAGATGTGGGTGGTGAAGAAAAAGAACTAATCTCTTCTGCAGAGTCAGGTCTCCAGACGTGCTGTAACGTCTGAAGAATTTGCTGGGGACCTGACAAAAATGCCTGAAAGGACGCAGGCTAACCATGATGGAATGAACTTTCATTTCACACGTCCTCCCTCTGTTTTATCTGTTCTACTGCTTGATGAAATTGATCTGATGAATTGTGATATCATATTCTTCACTACTGAAGTATATGAGGTTCGTAAGTTGCACTAATTCATCTGCAGGATGATCAACCCAAAGCCACTGAATGGGTACTTGATAGTGGATGTACAAATCACATGACCGGTGACAAGAATTTGTTGATGGATGCTCCCTTATCAGCGTCACACATGAAGCATATCATCTTCGCTGATAAAAGCAAAAGTCAGGTATTGGGTCTAGGTAAGGTTGCTATCACAAAGGATCGACACATGGACAAAGTCATGCTTGTTGAGTCCTTAGGATACAATCTTATGTCTGTCTCAATGCTCTGTGATCTTGATATGGTTGTTGTCTTCGGCAAGTATCGTTGTGTTGTGATTATGGAAGCTGACAAATCCAAAGTCTTCGATGGCTTTAGGAGAGGAGACTTGTGTATTGTTGATTTCTCTGCAGATTCACAACCTGCCGTGTGCCTACTTGCAAAAGCTTCAGAAGGATGGCTACGGCATCGACGACTTGGTCATGCAGGCATGAGGAATCTGCACACGCTTGCGAAGAAGAAGCATGTCATTGGCATTGAGAATGTCAAATTCCTCAAGGATCACTTATGCGGTGCCTGTGAAGCTGGAAAGATGACCAAGGCCAAGCATCCAGCGAAGACTATCATGACCACTACTCGTCCATTCGAATTGCTTCATATGGATCTCTTCGGTCCTAACCATTATTCCTCTGTCTCTAATGAAGCATCTCAATATGGTTTTGTTATTGTTGATGATTACTCTCGTTACACATGGGTACACCTTGTCTCTTACAAAACTGAAGTGCAGGAAGTCTTCAAACGATTTTCCTCGAGGGCTTCAACTAACTTTGGTGTGAAGATCAAGCACATCAGAAGTGACAATGGCACTGAGTTCAAGAATTCGGGTCTCGATGACTATCTTGATGAACTTGGTATTACTCATGAATTATCTGCTCCTTATACTCCTCAACAGAATGGCGTCGTGGAGCGCAAGAACAGGACTCTTGCTGAGATGGTTCGCACTATGCTCGATGAGTACAAAACCCCTCGTCGTTTCTCGGTTGATGCAATTGATACTGCGTGCCACATCATCAACAGAGTATATCTTCACAAATTCTTCAAGAAGACTGCCTATGAACTCCTCACTGACAAGAAACCCAATGTGAGTTATTTTAAAGTCTTCGGTGCTAAATGCTGGATTAGAGATCCTCATCACAACTCTAAATTTGCACCAAAAGCACATGAAGGTTTCATGCTTGGTTACGGAAAGGACTCTCACACCTACAGAGTCTTCAACAATGTTCTTCACAAGATTGTTGAAACTATAGATGTGCGGTTCGATGAAACTAATGGCTCGCAAAGAGAGCACCTACCTTCTGTGTTAGATGAATCAGCACCTGAGGAATCGATCAAGCACAAGGCTACTGAAGAATCTGCTGAAGAATTCATTCCAGAACATGAAGAACGTCGAGCTGATGCACCTGAAGAAAATGCTAAGGAAATTGATGCTGAAGAAAATGCTGATCAAATTCCTCAACGGCAACCAACTCACCCTCGCGTTGCAAAAGAAGTGCAAGTGGAGAAGATCATCGATGACATTAGAGCACCAGGTCCTCTCACACGCTCAAAAGCTTCACATCTATCTAACTTTTGTGGGCACTTTGCTTTTGTCTCTATCACAGAGCCCACTAAGGTAGATGAAGCATTTCTGGAGCCTGAGTGGATTCAGGCCATGCAAGAAGAATTACATCAGTTCAAGCTCAACAACGTATGGGAACTGGTCAATCGTCCCGATCCTCGCAAGCATAACATCATTGGTACAAAGTGGATCTACCGCAACAAGCAAGATGAAAATGGTGTTGTGGTGAGGAATAAGGCACGACTAGTAGCTCAAGGCTACACACAGGTTGAAGGAATTGATTTCGATGAAACTTTTGCACCTCTTGCTAGACTTGAAGCTATTCGCATATTACTTGCTTATGCTAACCATCATGATATCATCTTATACCAAATGGATGTGAAAAGTGCATTCCTCAATGGTAAGATTGAGGAAGAAGTATATGTTGCTCAACCCCCAGGTTTTGAAGATCCAAAACATCCTGACAAAGTCTTCAGACTTAACAAGGCCCTCTATGGCCTCAAGCAGGCCCCACGGGCGTGGTATGACACATTGAAGGAATTCTTCATGAAGAAAGGCTTCACACCCAGTTCACTCGATCCCACTCTTTTTACTAAATCATATGATGGTGAACTGTTTGTGTGCCAAATATATGTTGATGATATCATCTTTGGCCGTACTGACCAACGTTATAGTGATGAATTTGCCTATATGATGAGTGAAGAATATCAAATGTCTATGATGGGAGAATTGAAATTCTTCTTAGGTCTACAAATTCGTCAACAGCACAATGGGATATTCATATCTCAGCAGAAATACCTCAAGGATGTCCTGAAGAAATTCGGCATGCAAGATTGCAAAGGTCTCAAAATTCCTATGCCCACAAATGGTCATCTATGCACTGATGAAAATGGTACTGACTTCGATCACAAGGTATACCGCTCCATGATTGGCTCTTTATTGTACTTATGTGCATCTAGGCCAGATATAACGCTTAGTGTTTGCATGTGTGCACGATTTCAAGCTGCACCGAAGGAATCACACCATACGGTTGTGAAGCATATTCTTCGATATCTAGCTCACGCACCAATGCTAGGATTGTGGTACCCCAAGGGCTCAGACTTTGACCTCATTGGATATTCTTATTCTGACTATGCTGGTGACCGTGTGGATCGCAAGTCAACATCTGGTAGTTGTCATTTCCTCGGACAAACCTTGGTCTGTTGGTCCTCGAAGAAACAGAACTGCGTATCACTGTCTACTGCTGAAGCTGAGTACATTGCCGCTGGTTCTTGCTGTGCTCAACTACTATGGATGAAGCAAACACTCAAGGACTATGGAGTCAACGTGAAGAATGTGCCTCTCCTCCGTGACAATGAGAGTTCCATCAAGATTGCTCACAACCCAGTTCAGCACTCGAAGACAAAGCACATTCAGATTCGTCATCATTTTCTTTGCGATCATGTGTTGAAGGACGACATTTCTATTGAGCATGTGAAGACTGAAGAACAGCTAGCCGATATCTTCACTAAGCCCTTGGATGAGAAGAGATTTAGCAAGTTGCGGTGTGAGCTAAATATCTTAGAGTCTTCGAATGTACTTTGAAGAATGCACTCATCCTAACACTTATGCAAAATTGATGACTTAGATGTGCAACACATGAAGAAACGTTTTTCTTCAATCAATGAAGAATAACACTCTAAGTGTGAGGAAATTAATGAAGAATTTGATTCTCAGAACCCTACGACAATTGTACGCGGTGTCTGAAATCATCATTCTTACATGGTGGGTCACGCCACCACAAAAGTTGAAAATCTTCAATTTGAGTTTTTCCTCATTTTTGAAATTCCTCAGTTTTTCAAATTCTTCAACTTTGCAAATTCTTCATTTTTGCCGTTGTTTTTCTTTGGCTATATATATATATATATATATATATATATATATATATATATATATATATATATATATATATATATATATATATATATATATATGAGTTTATGTCCTCTACAACATTCACTTATAGCTTTTTCTTCAAGTTGAATCTTTTCTGCTAAGTGAATGTGATCGGACCCTTCCCCTCTATGCTATACTCAATCCAGTCTATTCACAAATTCTTCACGGGCGTTCTATTTGAAACTCGTTCAAATTCTTCACTGTGTCCTTGTCAGCTGAAGAAATTGCGAACGGAACGTTAAAACTGATCTTATCCAAACTTTCGTTTCTGCCACTCAAACCGTTCCACTTCCCACGATGGATTATTTTACTCACCCACGATCTTACACGATCTCCACTACACAGTACGTGGGTGACACATGTCAAGTGAAGGAGAACGGCCAGGGGCACGTTCGTCCTAAATCTTCGGACGAGCAGTTTTTCACTGCGGCTATAAATACCCCTCCGTCGCCATCCTCACTTCCTTTACCCCGCTCGATCTCACTTCGCCCGCTCGAGCTTCCAAACCCTAGCGCCGCCGCTACTCCATCGTCGCTGGTGAGGAAGAGCTTCACTGCCTCGACCTCGTCGCCGATGTACTCGCGCCGACAGCGAAAATCTTCACCTCCGCCGCCGCCGTAGACGTCTTCCTCCGCCAAGTTAGGGCGTGGAAGATCTGCATTGACGAACTTCACTGTTCCAACTCACAGTTCGTCGTGTTCTTCATTCAGGGTAATTAAAAGCTATTTTTACTGCCCTCTTTGATTCGAAGTTTTTCTACAAAATCTTCAAAGGTGTTTTTATTCTTCAAATCCTCACACACAAAACACCTCACTTGTTATCTGTTCTTGATTCATTTCCCTAAGTCTAAATTTCTTCAAGATTCCTCAATTGTGTGGATTCTCAATCTATACAACTCTGGAACCTAAGATATATATGGCGCTTAGTGAAATTCCTCAAGACGAATCTAGTCAAATTCCTCAAAACTTGTTCTTTATGAAAAACCCTCTAAGAACGCATATGACCTCTTCAAATTCCTCGCAACTATACTCTGTTCACAGGTACACATGTCCGCTGCTGAATCCTTAGGTTCTCATCAACTTAACTCATTTGCAGCGTTCCTCGAAGAAAAGTTGCATACTTCTTCAGAGAATTCCATTGTTCAAATTCTTCATCTGAAGAAAATGGCCGAAGGTAAAAGGCCACAGAAAGGAGGAAAGAGACCAGAGGTCATGACAGCATTTGAAATCCCTGAAGATATTTATGCTGGGTACTGCACGCCTGATGAAGCCAAATTTGGCAAAGAAGATAAAAATCAGCGCAAGGTGCGAATCCAGAGGATTGAGAGGAGATGGGCAAGAGAATGGAGGGAGTATAGATATGTTACTCCTAAGTACATGAAGAAATTCGCAGTAAACCCTCCATGTCAACGCCCTCCATTGGCACCTGGCCAAGTGGCTGATCCCACTAGCATCAGACGCGGTGAGGATTTTCCTCAGGAATGGGCCAAGCGCCAAGCCAAACTACAAAGGCAAGCAAGAGATGCAGTGAGGAAATTCAATGAATTATCTGCTGCTGCTGCTGCCACTGAGGCTTCTGCCAAGCCGAGGAAATCAATGATGAAGAAGCCTGCTCGTAAGCCAAGTGCTTCACCTTCAATGCCCTCACGGCCAAGTTCCTCAGCTGTGCCCTCACGGCCAAGTTCCTCAGCTGTGCCCTCACGGCCAAGTTCCTCAGCTGCGCCCTCACGGCCAGAATCTTCAAAATCTTCAAAGCAAATTCCTCATGCTGCTCCTGCTCCACCAAAGTCCTCAGCACCTCCGACAAAGTCCTCAGCTATCCCCACAAAGTCCTCAGCTCCTGTGCATCTGGCCTCATGCCAAAGGACTACAGGCATCTCTATTGCCACTGGAGTCTCCGCTAGTTCTTCGGCTGCACCAAATTCCTCAGCTGGACCTTCCTTGCTGAAGAAAAAGGCTACCGCTGGACGCGGCACTCGCCCAAGTCCTAAGAAGCAAGTGGTCTTCTCTGTTCCGTCTGATGATGATGATGCTGATGAAGAAGAACTCACTGAAATCATCAGGGACCGCCAAGAAAGGGCTGCTAAAGCCAAAGGCACACCTGTGCCCCTGCTTTTGGATCCAAGGGCGATCCTAGATTATATTGATCTCTGGCACAAGGATCCCAACACACCTATGCCTGACTTCAAGCTGACACCTGGCCAAAGTCACATGATGACTCACTTCATCCAAGAGGAGAAGTGGAAATATGATCGGGCCAGAGAGATCAAGAAGACCCAGTACCGCAAAGAGAAGCTACTGAAGAAAAATGTTGTTAAGATGACTTCTGATGAACTTGTCAAGATGCAAGCTGAGATCAAAGCCCTCAGCGACAACTTTGACTCGTACTATGCTGATTGGCAAGGAGCCAAAGTCAGATTTGTGAGGCTAACTGATACTTTCACCAAGGGCAAAGCCTCAACACAAATTCCTCAAGCTGAAGTATCTGTCCAACCCACTGAAGAACATGCCAGCACCGCTGACGATGTTCAGACTGCTGAAGAAAATGCCAGCTCTAAGGCTGATGACTCTGCTCCAGCCACTGACAAAATTGCCAGGGCATCCACTAGTGGTGCGCCTGAAAAAAATGAAGAGATCAGGGCAACTGCATCAGTTGTGCCTGAAGAAAATGAACCAGATTCCTCAGCTCCACCAGCACCAACTCCAACTCCAATTCTTCCCTCTGCTTTAGATGTGAAGAAAACCAAGGCTGTCGAGCGAGCTGCTGTGAAGAAAAGGAAGGCATCAACTGCTTCAGAATCTTCAGCTCCCAAGAAGATGAAGCCAATGACAAGCTCATTTGCAAATCCTATTGATGCCATTCCTATCTCCTCCATGCCATCAAAGGACCTTGTTCCTTTTGGTGAAGATTATGCGATCCCAAGTGGATCTGATGAAGAAACTCAGTCTGCTGCTTCCTTAGAGCAGATTGATGAAGAAATTGAAGTGGATACAATCCCTCCAACCCCAATGGTCTCATCACCAATGCCTCAGTTTGATGCTGAAGAGGCTGGTGTTGAAGAAATTGATGATGAAGATGTGGATATTGGAAGCACAACTCCAGTAATGAATGACGACTTTTGGGAAAGTCAGCATCCAAATTCCCCACTCTTCACCCCACTGCAGCAAATTCCTCACTCCCCTGCACAAACTGTTCAAATGGGCTCTGAAGAAACTCATCCTACTGCACCTGTGAATGAAGGAATTCCAGCCACTAGTGCTGAAGAAACTGCTGCTGAAACTGAAAAGGTGACTGCACCTGAGGAGGAACCAGAAATTCCTCAGCCTGAAGAACCTGAGCTTGTGATTCCTGAGGTTGTGATGCAACTCACTGACACTCCTCTGCCAAGGCCAAAGGATCCATTCTCAAGGAAACAGAAATTCAAGGCTGAAGACTTCTATGGCGAGCACGTATTCTTCACTGAATACAATCCTTATGACTCTGCTCGCATAAGGAAGAGGCGTTTCTGGACAGCCAGCCAAGCAAATTTCTATTCCTCAGTACTTTTCAACAAAGACAAAGTCTTCGACCATGCACATATTCCTCACGTGGATATGGAGTCTATGCCATGCTTCACGCCAGTCCTCAGTGTTCTTCACGACGCTGGGCTGCTTAATTTCTGCACTGATATATGCGATTGGAATGAAGAACTCATTCTTCAGTTCTATGCTACACTGCACATCACTGGCACCTCTGAAGATGTCAATTCATGGGTTCTGGACTGGATGACTGAAAATACTCACTACAAGGCCCCAGCATCTGAATTGCTTCGCTGCCTTTCTCTGAGTCCACCCACTGAAGATGCGCGCTGTGTGTATGATGAACCTGAGCTGTCAAACCACTATATGCAAGTGCTGATGAAGCCTATGAAGCCAGGGCAATCACCTCGTACCAAATTCCTCGTCAAGGAATTGCTATATGTGCCTAGGACTGTCTATCGCATTCTGACGAAGACAATAAGTCCCATCAAAGGACATGATTCTTCTGATGAAGAAATTGTTGGCATCATGAAGAATATGCTTTTCAACATCATACATGGCGTTCCCATAAACTTCCATGATTTCTTCATGAGGACTCTGGCCAACATTGCTATGTCACCATTTGAGCTGAAGCCTTATGCACCTTGGATTATGAGATTCATCAGGACAAGGTCTTCACTCAACTACAAGGCTGAAACTCTCAACCACTGCAGCTACTTGCCTCCTATTGAAGTCCTCAAACGGACATTTTCCTCAGCTGACGAAAAGGGCAAGGCCACTGCTGTGATAGATGAAGGCATTCGTCCATTGGATGGTCAATTTCGCAAGGCTGCCTCTTATTCCACCAATGATGACTCTGCCACACATGATTCTGCTGCTAACACTGCCAAGACAAATCCTCAAGCCACAGCACCTAGGGTGATGACTGATCGTGAGTTACTCCTCAGTCTTCATCAAAAGGTTGATCGCAATCACAAATGGGTCAAGCGTCAGTTTGGTTCAATTCTTCACAACATGACTGCCACACATAATGCAGTGAAGAAAAACCATTACTACCTTCATGAAACCCTCAACTGCACCTGGGCTGTTCTATCTCAAGTTTATAGTGCTGAAGATTTGGAGAACATGGGCCTCAAAGAAGAATTTGCCTAGTCGGCACCTCCGCCGAAGAAATTCAAGAAGGTCAAGGTTCCTTCTCTGGTGGCCAGTTCAAATTCTTCATCGCGCGACACTGATGAAAATGAAGACTTGGACGACACTGCAGCAGGCCCTACTTCAACAACTGACCCCAACAACGCTGGCGCTCCTCCATCAACTTGAATATCTTTAGGGGCGTTAGTCCTCAGTTTCGATCCTTTTGGCCATTTGATGACAAAGGGGGAGAAATCTGAGTTAGTCTTCAAGCGGGTCTATAATAAGGGCAATTTTTTTTAGTTGCAACTCTCGTTCTTCCGAAACTTTTATTGGATCGAGTTGTAATCTTAAACCCTATGGTGATCGGTGCTCTGATACTTTTGTTGCACTATGCTTTGATACTTTTGATGCGCTACTCTGCATGCTTATTCCTCATTAATATTATCGCACGCATGCTGATTTGCATCAGGCACCATATTTCATCATGCATTTCAAATTCTTCACAGTTTATATATCAAATGCGTGTATGAATTACAAGATATAGGGGGAGATCTCCATGATTCAACTCTTCAAGTGTGCATTGCTTCAAAAGCAAATTCCTCACTATGCACATCTTCAGGGGGAGTTCTTCTATATCTTGCAATCAAATTCCTCAATATCAGTTTCTACACTTCATATATTTATCCCCGTTGAAAACTTAACCTATGTTGTCATCAATCACCAAAAAGGGGGAGATTGTAAGTGCATCTAGTGCCCCTTAGTAATTTTGGTGTATTGAAGACTTATAGGTTAAGTATCTAATGCGTTTATGGGTGTACACAGGTCTATAAGTCTATGAGGAGTTTGATATTTACAGTGAAAGTCGACCCCTAAAAATGAAGTTCTTCAACTGAAGACTTTGATATTTTGAAGACTTTCTGAAGACTTTGAAAGTGAAGAAATTGGTGTGACCTTGAAGACTTGGTATTCATTCGAGGAACATGAAGCGTGAAGACGTTTGTTTTCGTAGTTTCATTTTCTCTTTCTTGAGTCATAGGAAACACCGTACTGTTAAAGGGGGTCGAGGAAATACTAAGGAGAAAATTTCCATGTGATGCTCAACTCAAATCCTACACCTACCAATCCCTTCGAGTGAAGCCATTGGAAATCTCATACAGTTCAGTCAATTTCTTCAGTGACAGAGACGCAGTTCTTCTTGTCACTGAGGAGTTTGCTCTGACTGAGGAGTTAGGAATTCGCCAGTGCGAATTGCCTACACAGTGAGGAACATGATAGCCCTGAGGAATTTGTACTCCAAATTTCCGACCGTTGTTGTGCTACGCGCCAGTTGTCCTAAAATATCTTGTCCACCTAACGGTCATATCATTGAAGGGCGTTTATGTCTTATCATGTCGGGCTGCTCCCTAGGCTATAAATAGGCGCCCCCTACAACCACTAGCTGGTTGGCTGCTCCGCGAGAACTTGACACTTGTCATTTGAGAGCAACCCATCCTCCGAGGACTTTGAGCGAAAATCATCAAGTGAGGAAAATCCAAAACCCAAACCCAAAACACCTACAAACCCAAAGTGATTGAGCATCACTGAAGAGATTGATCCTGCGTGGATCCGACGCTTGTTACCTTTGAAGATTGTGCTTCTTCCAGACGGTTAGGCGTCATGGTCTAGAGCATCCAAGAGGAATTGTGGATCGCCGAGTGACCTAGTCTGTGAAGGTTTGGAAGTCACCTGAAGACTTACCACGAGTGATTGGGCGAGGACTGTGTGTCCTTAGCTCAAGGAGAATACGGTGAGGACTGTGTGTCCGGGACTAGGTGTCCTCGAGTTTAAATACTCAGCCGCTCCAACCAAATGTACAACTGAGACAGCAGTTGGAACTGGTCTACCAAATCATTGTCTTCACCAACCATACTGGTTCTATTTCCTCAACACTTTCATTTCCTCATTACTGTGTTGTTTGTTTGTTCATATCTGTGCTTGAAGACTTTGACTAAAGACTTTCACAATTTCCTCAGTTCAATTTCTTCAGTCCGTGTTGTCTTCATCTAGAGTTATCCCGTGCTTACACTTTCTGTACTATGTATTTGTCTTCATTTCATCATGAGGACCATGCATGTAACTTGCTATGTTTACTTCTAAGTACATATTCCGCTGCTAGTATTTCTTCGCTAAGGAATTTCCTCACGAGCAAATTCCTCAGTGAAGAATTTCATAAAAATCGCCTATTCACCCCCCCTCTAGTCGATATAACGCACTTTCAATGGTCCTTGGCGGGATCCCAGCCAAGGAAAACCACAAGGCCCCCGGCAAGAGCCTTGCCGGGGATGGCAGCAGGCGCCACGGCAAGACCCTTGTCGGGACCCCGACAAGACCCTTGTCGGGGCCGCGGCAAGGCCCTTGCCAAGGACACCCGCGGGGCCACCATCGGACCCGCACCAGTCATGCCTCCACCACCATTCGCATGTAGCTGCCGACCCAACCAGCTGGGCAGGCACCTGCGTGGCGGCATGCAGATCCTCGTGGAGACCCACCGCTGCGCCACCTCAGCTGCCTGCCCGCCTACATGGCATCGCAGGCACCGCTGGCCAGGGCGCGTGTCGACGCGGGAGAGAGCGGCGACGGACGAGACAGGGCTCTCCCCCGCCCCCGATAAAGCAAGGACACCTAAGCAAGGCGCATTAAATGCACCTTGTCATGTAATGCGAGAGATAACCTCGCATCACTGTACCCTTTCTACCTCCTGTGTGCCACTGTGGCAGACCCTTTCCCTATAAAAGGAGGCCCCAGGCGACCAGGAAGAGGATTCGGCTTTTTGGAGCTCCTCACGCCCCGTAGCTAGCTCAAGAACACAAACATATAATCCACCAAAGCAGGAGTAGGGTTTTACGCATCTTCGCGGCCCGAACCTGGGTAAAGGAATCGTGTACTGCCTGCTCGATCCGCTCTTCTCACGGCCCCCGCGCCCCGCAACCGCAGAAAGGGATTCTCGTGATCCCATAGGTGCCGTTTCCCACCGACATCTTTGGCGCGCCAGGTAGGGGCGGTGCAGTTGTGAGAATCGGCTTTTGCAGTTAGTTCGACGCTTCTTCATCGTTATGGCGCCCAAGAAGAAGACGACGGTGGCGGTTGGCCCGTCAGACGCCGGGCATCCCGTCCCGACGCGGGCGAGCAGCGGACCGGTCGCCGAAAGGACCCGGGGCGCTGTTCGCGAACACCAACACCATCCCAGCAGCCGGAGTTTGGGAGGCGGCGATGTTCGTGCGCCCAGTAACAGCCCGCACGCCGCCAAATCCAAAGACGGAGTCGGGCCCTCTGTAGGTGGAGCGGGACCTTCCGAGATCGTTGTTGCCCCGCCCGCTGGCGGCGCGAGGGCCTCCAGGACTCCCACTCCGGCGCCGACGGCGCGTTCCTCTCAAACGGCGCGCGACGAGCGGCATAATCGCCCCAAAGACCCCGGGCGTCGCCGCGGGAAAAGCCCCGAGCGCCACTCCCGGGATGTAGAAGACCTGCCCGCTCGTCGAGGCGCTGGTGAAGACGGCGTGCGACCGCGCGATCGTGATAGAGCTCCTTCTGACATGGTCAGAAGTCGAAGCGCGTCGCGATCCGTGCAGGTTTCGCTGCCACCGACGCCAGCAGAAGCCCTGGCGCGCGCATAGTTGCTCCTCGACTTTCCTCCCACTACAGGGAAACTCGACGAATGGAGAGCCACCATCTGAAGCCTTGTTGTGGTGGCCAACAAAGATGAGCCGACCCCGACGGAGCCCCCGGGTCGACGTTCCGACGGTGTCCCGCGTACCAGTGGCAGGAAGGCTGGCGGCGCCGCGACCACGGTGCACTCGCCTCCTCCTCGCCCGATGCCATGGACACCGGCCCGTCGCGACGTTGTGGGCGACGAAATCTCCATAGCGTCGTCCGACCCGCGGACCCACCAGGACCAACGCCAGGTCCTTCGGGATCGGGAACATGAAGACGCTCGGACCACCATCGAGCGCCGGCGCGGAGCGCGCCACCAGTCAGATAGGCGAGCGGGGCCTGCTGTGGACCACCCGGCACCGGAGAGCCCTGGGGGCCTGCCTTACGAGGGAGGCTGCCCGGCTTTTACCCGTGAGCTGCGGCAGTTCCAGTGGCCCACTCGCCGCACTTTCAAACCTGACGTGGGTGAGAAGTACGGCGGCAAGACCCACCCATCCGAGTTCCTCAGCATTTACACCATCGCGATGCAGGCTGCCGGAGCTCGTGACGATAAGGTGCTTGCAAATTACTTCCCGTTGGCTCTTAAACCCAACGCCATGTCATGGTTGATGCACTTGCCGGTAGACTCCATTTCCTCCTGGTCGGATTTGTGCCATGAGTTCGTGGGCGCCTTCACTGGCGGTCACCAAGCTCATGGCCAAGCGAGTGATCTCCATGTCATTCCCTAGAAGGGAGGCGAGAGTCTCCGCAAGTACATACAGAGGTTCAGCCGGGTACAGTACAATATCACAGATGTTCACCCCGCCGCCATCATCAGCCCGTTCCATCAGAACGTTCGGAACCGCAAGATGTGCGAAGAGTTGGCGATGAACAAGGTGAAAGATGTCGCAGAGCTCTATGTTCTCGCGGACAAATGTGCCCGGGCTGAAGAGGGGAGGAAGTACCCCGGCGAAGATGCCGGTGTGGAAACCGACTCCTCTGAGGAGGACACCACCGCCCCGGCGAAGAAAGGCCGGCACCACAACAGGAAGCGCAAAAGGGAAAGCTGTGCTTGCCGTCGAGGGGTCTGACGACACCGGCTCCACCAAGAAGACCAAGGCAGGTGACCCCAGCAAGGAAATTGCCGGATGTGTCGCCTGCCAGGCCTTGGCGGTTGCCGAGAAGCCAGGCAACTCCGACAAGTGATACTGCAAGATCCATCGCACCAAAGGCCATGCTCTCCAAGACTGCCGGCAGGTTGAGCTCCTCGCTGAGAAGCAGAGGGCTGAATATGAGAGGCGGGACAAGGAGAAGGGCCAAGACGGTGCTGAGGGATCCGGCAAGAAACACGACGGCCAGGCGGGCCGTCGCGGCAAGGATAAGCAACAAGAGAGGCCCGCTCGGGGCCGTGACAGAAAGCCAGAAGATGACGATCACGAAGAGGACGACGAGTCCGGCGATCAAGAGTTTCAGAAAGCTACAGAGGCCATGTGCGTTGACGGCGGTGCTTCGCTGCATGCCTCTCGGCGCCGGCTTAAACAGTGGGCGCGAGAAATTACAGCAGCAGAGCCGTTGTTTGATGCCCAGAGACAGCTGAAGTGGTCCAGCACACCTATCATTTTTGACTCTGAGGACCACCCTGATCGCACTACTGCGGTCGGGTGCTTGCCGTTGTTGGTTTCACCAACAATACGCAACCTCAAGGTGACAAAAATGTTAGTAGATGGCGGGGCCGGTCTGAACTTGATCTCGCCTGCCGTGATCGAGAAGCTGCAGACCCCTGATGGAGACCTCGAAGAAACGGGCACGTTTCAAGGGGTCAGCCTGGGGAGAAGCCAACCCAAGGAAAAGGTCACGTTGCCCGTAACTTTCGGGAGCGACCTGAACTTCAAGACGGAGAGGATTGTGTTTGATGTTGCCAAGATCCCCTTGCCCTACAACGGGATCCTTGGCCGCCCAGCGCTGGCCAAGTTCATGGCGGCGTCGCACTACGCCTACAATACGCTGAAGATGCCAGGGCCCGTGACGATCATCACCATCCCCTCCGACAAGAAGGATGCGCTGATTTGCGCTGATCAAGTGTACCAGCAAGCAGTCGCAGCAGCTGCCGCCGCTGGGGCACTCGCTTCTGCTACCGGGACCCCGGGGGGGAAAAGAAGAAGAAATCCGGTGAGACCTCGGACACCCACTCCGGCAAGCGCACCTCTTCGGAGTGTAGCGCTGCCGTCGAGGACGTGCCAGGGAGCTCCGCCGGCGGAAGCAAGAAGTCCAGGGCCACGCCGCCGGGAACCAAGAAGGTTTTCGTCAACAAGGATGGCACGGGAGGAGCCTTCACCATAAGCTCCACCCTTGACAACAAATAGGAAGACGCGCTCGTCATCTTCCTGCGGGCGAATGTCGATGTGTTTGCATGGCAAGCTTCCGACATCCCCGGCGTTCCCAGGGAGGTGATTGAGCACCACCTTGCTGTCTGTCCTCATGCGCAGCCCCTCAAGCAGAAGGTCAGAAAGCAAGCTTTGGAACGACAAGAGTTTATCACAGAAGAAATCCGGAAACTGGAGGCAGCAGGTTTGGTAAGAGGAGTGCTCCATCCAACGTGGTTGGCCAATCCGGTCGTAGTACGCAAGGCAAATGGGAAGTGGAGGTTGTGTATTGATTACACAGATATCAATAAGGCTTGTGCTAAAGACCCCTTCCCGTTGCCGCGCATCGACCAGATTGTTGACTCCACGGCTGGGTGTGATCTGTTGTCATTCCTCGATGCCTACTCCGGCTACCACCAGATCTTCATGACGAAAGAAGACGAAGGGAAAACAGCCTTCATCACCCCATGTGGTACGTATTGTTTCATACGGATGCCTTTCGGGTTGAAGAGTGCTGGATCGACGTTAGCTAGGGCGGTCCAGATTGGTTTTGAGCCCCAGCTCCATAGAAATATGGAGGCTTATATGGATGACATAGTGGTCAAAACCAAGGACAGGGCCACCCTCATATCAGATTTGCGGGAGACATTTGCAAATCTGCACCAGATCAACCTCAAGCTGAACCCTGAGAAGTGCGTCTTTGGCGTTCCGTCCGGCAGGCTTCTCGGGTTCTTTGTGTCGCAGCGGGGGATAGATGCCAACCCGAACAAGATCAAAGCTATAGAGCAAATTGAAGCGCCCAAGCGAATCAAGGATGTGCGCCGTCTTGCTGGTTGCATCGCTGCCCTGGGCAGGTTCATATCCAAGTCCGCCGAGCGCGCCCTTCCCTTTTTCAAGATCCTGAAAAAGGCGGGCCCGGTGGAGTGGACACCAGAAGCCGAAGCGGCATTGCAAGATTTGAAGAAGTACCTCTCCTCCGCACCAACACTAGTTGCGCCCAGGCCCCAGGAGCCGTTGCTGCTATACTTAGCGGCAACGAACCAGGTGGTCAGTGCCGCACTAGTGGCGCAGAGGGAGGTCGACGACGAGGTAATGGCAGCAACAGAGCTCGACGCCACCAGTGCGGAGGCGACATAGTTGGTCGAGGTGCCGCCAAATAAGAAAGTGATGCAGCGCCCGGTCTACTTCGTTAGCTCCCTCTTGCAGGGGGCTAGGTCGAGGTACTCCGGTGTGCAGAAACTGCTCTTCGGCCTCCTCATGCCCTCGAGGAAGCTGCGTTACTACTTCCAGGCACACGAGATCACTATCGTCACTCGCCTCCCTCTGCAGCGGATATTGCACAATCCAGATGCGACGGGGAGGATTGTGGAATGGGCACTGGAGCTGTCCAGCTTTGGCCTCAAGTTCGAAAGTACTTCGACGATCCAGAGCCGAGTCCTGGCGGAGTTCATTGCAGAATGGACCGCCACACCTGACGAAGAAACCCAAGAGACTGCTCTCCCCGGCAAGGAGGCAAGTTGCGATTGGATTATGTAATTTGATGGGGCTTTCTCCCTCCAGGGTGCCGGAGCTGGCGTACTGCTCATCGCCCCCACCGGAGAGCACCTAAAGTACGTGATCCAGATGCACTTCCCCAGGGAGGCGTCAACAAACAACACAGCGGAATACGAAGGGCTGCTTGCCGGTCTTAGGATCACGGCGGACCTTGGAATCAAAAAGCTCATCATCAGGGGCGACTCGCAGCTTGTCGTCAAGCAAGTCAATAAGGATTACCAGAGCCCGTTGATGAAGTGAGAAAGCTGGAAGAGCGTTTCGATGGTATCTAGGCTGAATACGTTCCCCGAACGGAGAACGGTATCGCCGATTACCTGTCGAAGCGCGCTGCCCTCAAGCTACCTGTGGAACCAGGTACCTTTGTTCTTCAGCTAACTCAGCCATCCGTTGATCCATCAACAGAGCAGAACAAGAGGAGAAAATCAGGACCCGGCAAGTACTTTCCCATCGAGCTCCCCGGAGCCGCCGGCAAGGATGTTGCCGAGGACACTGAACCCGCCACGGGACGGCTAGCTCCGGCAGGACGCCAAGATCTTGCCGTCGAGACAGCCGCCCCTATAGCGGAGGAAATGCCTTTAGTCGTCGTCGTCGAGCCTCAGGCTCCAGCGTGGGCACAGCGTACCGTCCGATTTCTCCAGACAGGGAGCTTCCTGAGGAGCAGGAAGTAGCAGAAAAAGTAGCCCGTCGCTCTGCCATGTACCAATTCGTCGATGACGTCCTGTATAGGAAGAGACCGAACGGTGTGAAATTGAAGTGCATCCCTCGAGAGGAAGGACTGGAGCTGTTGGCGGAGATACATGGAGGCATATGTGGATCCCACATTGGGTCGAGAGCCCTTACCGGCAAGGCGTTCCGGCAAGGTTTCTTCTGGCCCACCGCCCTCCAGGATGCAACGACACTCGTCACCAGGTGTGAGGCGTGTCAGTTCCATTCAAGAAAGCTTTATCAACCAGCTCAAGCCCTTCAAACCATTCCTCTCTCCTGGCCCTTCTCGGTCTGGGGGCTCGACATACTGGGCCCTTTCCCCCGCGCTGTCGGGGGCTTTGAGTACTTGTACATAGCCATCGACAATTTCACAAAGTGGCCAGAAGTGGAGGTAGTGAGGAAGGTCACAGCTCAGTCAGCCGTCAAGTTCTTCAAGGGGCTAGTGTGCCGTTACGGTGTACCCAACCGAATCATCACCGACAACGGTACGCAGTTCACAAGCCGCACCTTCATGCAGTATACTCAGGACCTCGGCAGCAAAGTCTGTTTCGCTTCCGTCGCTCACCCGCGGAGCAACGGGCAAGCTGAGAGGGCAAATGCTGAAGTGTTGCGAGGCTTAAGGACCAAGACCTTTGATAGACTGCACAAGAGCGGAAGGCGCTGGATCGATGAGTTGCTGACGGTTCTTTGGTCAATCAGGACGACACCAAATCGAGCCACCGGCCAGACACCCTTTGCCCTGGTATACGGGGCAGAAGCAGTTATCCCCACTGAACTCATATACGGGTCACCTCGAGTGCTCGCTTATGATGAGCTTGAGCAAGAGCAACTGCGGCAAGACGACGCACTGCTCCTTGAGGAAGATCGTCTTCGGGTGGTTGTGAGAGCAGCACGCTACCAACAAGCCTTGCGTCGCTACCATAGCCGCAAGGTTCATGCCCGGAGCCTTGAGGAAGGCAACCTTGTTCTTTGGCGCGTTCAATCGGCCAAGAATTCCAACAAGTTGACGCCAAAGTGGGAAGGCCCTTATCAGGTAATACGAGTCACCAGGCCCGGCGCAGTCTGCCTGGAGACCGAAGATGCCGTTCCGGTGAGCAACTCCTGGAACATCGAGCATCTTCGCAAGTTTTACCCATAAGGCGCGGCTTGTCGGGCCTCCCGGCAAGCCACCTTTTGTACAAGCATTGCCGATGATGCATGTAACCCTTTGTACAAAGCCAGGCGCAGACCCTGAGCATAAATGAAGCGCTGGCGCCCTAAGTTATAGCATGCATGCTAGATCGAGTCTCGTCCTTGGTTAGGGTTGATAGTGCTTAGCGGCGGCTAACCCCTAGCTTAGAGGTCGAGTGTGCGTCTCTTTGCCGTTCTTTTGTCTCCTTTGGTTCGCAGGGCTCGGATATCCTTGCCGGATCACTTGAGGATGAAGAAAAAAGAGAAGAAGGACGGACCAGCATCTAGACCCCGGCAAGCCAGTGTTGCCGGGGGCTGCAAGTACAAATATTCACCCACGATGAACCAGAGTTGCCGGGGGCTGTAGTTTCAGATAAGTTATTCATCCCTTATCATGCATTCTCTTATGGACTGAGGTATGCGAAACCTCGTTTCTTCCTAAAGCTACCATGCTCCCCTAACTCTAGGCCCTAGGGCTCGTTCCTGGGGCCAGGTTTGGTCGTAGTCGCGGCAGCGAAGGGACGAAACGAGGAGCCTGAACCCGCCTCATCCCTGCCTTCGCCGAAAGCGTGAGAAAGGTCGAGCGACGTGGGGAGACGGCAGGGCCTGCTGCCGGGCAAGGAAATGTCTATCTTAAAGATATCAAGGACTTACCCCTTGACGTGGGTTCCACCCGCAAGACAAGTGACCCGGCAAGCATCCCTTTTTCATTAAAAACATTCCACTCAAGTACAGTTCATGGAAAATGAAAAACATGAATGATGGGATTACAAGCTTTAAATTCAGCTAAGGCCCGAAGGCTTGAAACTAAAAAGAGATAAGGTGCCCGTAATCCCTTTCTTGTCCCTCTCTTCAGGAGGCAGGTCAAGGAGGCGAAAAGGGCAAAAGGGGCGCCTAGACAAGCTATAGGTAGCAGAAGACACCAAGAGAACATCTCGGTGGTCGTCCAAAGGCTGGATGGTGATGGCAGCGCCAGAGGCAGAGCTCGAAGACGAGGCGGTGAGGACATGACTACCTTGGATACGACCAAAAATATTGCATACATGCATATTTGTCAGGTGATTTCTAGTGTCAACTATTCAATAATCTATTTATATTATCCAGAACAAAAATACTTCACACACTTTTGTGTTTTGTCTAATTGCAGGTGTATGGGACATTTGTACAATCCACATATGAAGATAGGGGAAAAGGATAAGTTTAAGTTATGTTCAAAAAGTCCTCTCACGTCACTTTTGGGCCAAGAGAAGATAGAGTCCAAGTCTGTCACGTTCTGGATTCAGATTCGGACTGCACAGACATACCTGACTCAAACGCCAAGAACTTTTTCATACGGACTCCGAATTGGGTGATTCTTTTTTGTTGGAAAGTAGATTTCATCCTCTTTCCAAACCCATTGGAATCACCTTTAAATTCATCCGGAGCGTTGAGATATGGACGAAACAATCTGACGCTGCAGCAGGATCCGAGTCAAACAACAAGTCCAAAGGTGTTGCATCACCTCCACTTGGGCCCATGAGCCTTGTACGACCTAGGGTTGGTTTTAGGCTGCCTTGGGACGTCCTCCCACCTCCTTGGCCGCCACCCCTTGCTCCTATATAAGTAGATCCACCTAGTAGCTTTTTCCTTGGGATTTGTTTAGTTAAAAGTTAGCCATTGCAACTTCGTGTACTTCGTTTATGTCCAACGACCGGACCAAGACCGCTTACGGATCCCCACCATTATCAATACTTCATATATATTCGCAATATTCAGATTGCTTTATCATATTCTTGCTTGTTCTTCGATTGCTTGCAGGAATAGACCTTCGTGGTCAGGTTGATTGTGCTCCGGCGTGGTCAATAACCTCTCGGAGTTGGTTTAGCGATTGCTAAGGCGCAACGCCGTGCATGTTTGTAGTCGGATCGTCAAAGTCGTCTCCACCAAATCAATGGTTATCATCTCATCGAAAGATCGGGACGCCCTCGCCTCTATCAAGTGGTATCAGTTTTCAGGTTGCTCGGTGAGAATTTCCGGTTTTCCCTAGATTAGATTTATTTTCTTACCTATTGTCCAAGAAAAAGCCACAAAAAGTTAGATCTATTCATCCTTTTGTCCAAGCCAGTCTGAGCCTTTGCAATTTTCTTTTCATTGTTTGCACTATTGAATTATCGGTTGCATCGTCATGTCGAGTTGCTGGTCTTAGTGTCTAGTTCGTTTAAAGTTTCGAGTTCTGTTCACATTAGTCATGTCGTCGCTGCATCGTTATCCCTTCCGCTGTCTACCACACCATCCATCAATTTCCACCACGTGCTACCCATAGTTTATTGTCACAATCATAGTTGAGGTCGTTCACATCTTCGTTTGGTCCAATCTGCATCTTATCTAGTTTGTCTTGGAAAGAGGGACAAAAAAAAGACAGAGAAAAAAAAGAGAGAAAAAAAGGAAAAAAAGTCAGAGAAAAAAAGAGAAAGAAAAAGAAAAAAAGTGTGAGAAAAAAAAGAGAGAAGAAAAAAAACAAAATTCGGATCTATCTAGACTCAATCTCGTAGTTGAATTCGGATTGGAATCTGTTTTGTGCACTGTTCAGTAAAACAGGCATAACTTCCTCAACCGAAGTCCGTTTTGGCTCCACGAGTACTCAAACGAAAGCTAGCGACGAGATGCATCTAAATAGTTGCAGAGGCTAGTTCAATATTTGACACCTCCAAATCAGCTTCTAAATAGGTCTTTTTGCCCTCCGAAGTTCCTGGACACATCTTATTCCAGTTTTTCAGGCCAGTTTTAGAATTGTTTGACTCCTCATATCAATTCGGAATTGAGTGATTCTTTTTGCATTGGAAAGCTTGAGTTAGTAGCATTCTTTGAAAAAAGTTATCAGAAAATTGGTTCAAACTTTTCAAGAGGAAAGTTGGAGAGAGAGTTGTTGTATATCCTACTTGGCAGTTGTTTTTCATCTTTATCTTTATTGCCGTTGTGATCTTCACTTATATCTTGCTGTCTAGAGCTACTTAGTATCCTTCATTGATGCTAGTTGTGCTATGCCGTGACCTTATTAGTGTTCTAGACTCGCGTCTCTAGTCCGGTCTAGCCTAGGACCAGCACAGTACCGTCGTTGAGCGTTTATTCAACATTGCATCTTTGAATTGATTATTGCTAATCTTTTGCTACCATATATAGCCAACCCAGCTCCACATATTTCTACACCGTGTATATGTACGTTCCCCTAGTAATCGCTTTACACAATCTTCGGAGTTATTTGACACCGCTGGTTGCCTGTCACCACCTGCCGCATGGTAAGAACTTGTAAGATATTGATATTTGCTTTACTATGAGCACTTTACAACCATATCTAGTTCATCGGAACATTATTCTCGAATTTTGTTTCTTATTTCTACTAATCATGGCAGGTTCCGGAGATAGAAGTTCTTGGATGACGGACACATCTTCACCATCATGAGAGTTGGGACAACACACACAAGCACATTGTCAGGTTATCTCTTTACCGTCATTTGAGGGTAGATTTAATCCTGCTATTTATCTAGCTTGTAAGCTTGAAGTAGAACAAGTTTTTAGTCACCATGACTTTTCTGAACTTGAGCAAGTTGGAGTTACCACTAGAGCATTTACTGGTTTTGCTTATGTTTGGTGGAGTGTGCATTGTAAGAAAAACATTGATAACAAACCCACAACTTGGAAAGATTTGAAAAATGTAATGAGACAACAATTTTTCCCTCCTTACTATCGACGTGAATTGCTTCGCAAATTTGAACAATTTAAACAAGGCAACAACACTGTTCATGCTTACTACCAAGAGTTCAAATCTTATATGCATCATTGTGACATAGAAGAATCTGAGGATGACACAATGAATAGATTTTTTGATGGTTTGAACCATGATATTCAGGCACGATTTTAGTATATTCCTCGTTGCATTACTGGTATGTATGTTCGTGTTTGTACCTTTGAGAGACAGTTACAGGAGGATGCATTGGGTGACTACAACAACTACTATTCTAGTTCATGCTCACCACCACCGCTTGGTTCCTCCACCGTTGCACCTACTAGAGCAGCCACACCTCAGATTGTGAGCGCGACATCATCTCAAGAGTATGGTACATTGCCATCATCCGTACCTACATCAGCTACATCTTTGCGACAAGGTAACTATAAAGGTATTGATGATATAACTTCACATGAGAATGATGCATGCCTAGATAACTTGAATACATCATATGTTGAGTTACCTGTTGATTTGAGCGCATCACCTATTTTAGAGAATCATGTTACTGTCATGAATGCGTCATGTGATCAAACAACTGAAATACCAACAATTTTGAGTGCACCCAATGAATTAATTGTTGATGCAAAAAAACCAATGTTTACTCATTTTGATATGACCTCTAATCTTGGTGATGAATCTGTGTCAAATGATTTATTGCGTGTTTGCTTATTTAAGCATGCCGTAGCATGTAAATTTTATGCAATTAAGATTTATTCTCCAATTTTGGGATGGTTTAATGATGAATATTGTCAATCTTTTCATATGAATAAGAGCTTCACTTATATGTGCAAACTGAGTTGCAATACTTTCATGCCTTCTACTTCTTGTGATAATATTTTGGCTTTATATTTTATTCACTATGAAAGTTACTCATGTATACATGTGTCATATGTCCAAAATCCACGGGAAGTAAAAATTGATGACATATACATATACAACATGTACACCTTGTCTCTTTTGTTAGCCACATTTTAGATAAAGCAACCCCGAGGACGGCTTTATTTTCAAGAAGGGGAGGATGATGAGGACATGACTACCTTGGATACGACCAAAAATATTGCATACATGCATATTTGTCAGGTGATTTCTAGTGTCAACTATTCAATAATCTATTTATATTATCCAGAACAAAAATACTTCACACACTTTTGTGTTTTGTCTAATTGCAGGTGTATGGGACATTTGTACACTCCACATATGAAGATAGGGGAAAAGGAGAAGTTTAAGTTCTGTTTAAAAAGTCCTCTCACGTCACTTTTGGGCCAAGAGAAGATAGAGTCCAAGTCTCTCACGTTCTGGATTCAGATTCGGACTGCACAGACATACCTGACTCAAAACGCAAGAACTTTTTCATACGGACTCCGAATTGGGTGATTCTTTTTTTGTTGGAAAGTAGATTTCATCCTCTTTCCAAACCAATTGGAATCACCTTTAAATTCATCCGGAGCGTTGAGATATGGACGAAACAATCTGACGCTGGAGCAGAATCCGAGTCAAACAACAAGTCCAAAGGTGTTGCATCACCTCCACTTGGGCCCATGAGCCTTGTACGACCTAGTGTTTGTTTTAGGCTGCCTTGGGACGTCCTCCCACCTCCTTGGCCGCCACCCCTTGCTCCTATATAAGTAGATCCACCTAGTACCTTTTTCCTTGGGATTTGTTTAGTTAAAAGTTAGCCATTCCAACTTCGTGTACTTCGTTTGTGTCCAACGGCCAGACCAAGACCGCTTATGGATCCCCACCATTATCAATACTTCATATATATTCGCAATATTCAGATTGCTTTATCTTATTCTTGCTTGTTCTTCGATTGCTTGCAGGAATAGACCTTCGTGGTCAGGTTGATTGTGCTCCGGCGTGGTCAATAACCTCTCGGAGTTGGTTTAGCGATTGCTAAGGCGCAACGTCGTGCATGTTTGTAGTCGGATTGTCAAAGTCGTCTCCACCAAATCAATAGTTATCGTCTCATCGAAAGATCGGGACACCCTCGTTCTTGGACAATAGGTAAGAAAATAAATCAAATCTAGGGATAACTGCAAATTCTCACCGAGCAACCTGAAAACTGATACCACTAGATAGATCCGAATTTTGTTTTTTTTTCTTCTCTTTTTTTCCTCACACTTTTTTTTCTTTTTCTTTTTTTTTGCAATCCTCTTTTTTTGCGAAAAATCACTATAATGGCGAGTGTCTCAAAACTCTTCCCAGGTCAAACTGACAGGATGGGTACGAATTTTTTTTTTGACAATTTTTTTTTCGGAAAACAGGGCAGCCACGACGAAAAAATGTGACCAAAAATCACTATGATGGCGAGTGTCTCAAAAGACTCAGAACAGCCTAAAAATAGGATAGGGCAAAAATATTTTCGGTCGCCGAAATTTTGGCCTAAAAACTGCCCGGGGGTCTCCAGACTTTTTTTCCGAGACCTACGCAGGCAAGGAAACACGAATCGGAATTTAGATGGACCTCGAAAACAAACCGAATATGAGAAGAACTCGGATTGGTGGTGGATATATGGTGGTGGTATATGGCAGCGGTGGTGGTATATGGTAGTCACGCCAAAGATAAACCACGATTGATGAAGCCCAACCCAAGCCTCTATCAAGTGGTATCAATTTTCAGGTTGCTCGGTGAGAATTTCCAGTTTCCCCTAGATTAGATTTATTTTCTTACCTATTGTCCAAGAAAAAGCAACAAAAAAGTTAGATCTATTCATCCTTTTTGTCCAAGCCAGTCTGAGCCTTTGCAATTTTCTTTTCATTGTTTGCATTATTGAATTATCGGTTGCATCGTCGTGTCGAGTTGCTGGTCTTAGAGTCTAGTTCGTTTAGAGTTTCGAGTTCTATTCACATTAGTCACGTCGCCGCTGCATCTTATCCCTTTCGCTGTCCACCACATCATCCATCAATTTCCACCACATGTTACCCATAGTTAATTGTCACAATCATAGTTGAGGTCGTTCACATCTTCGCTTGATCCAATCTGCATCTTATCTAGTTTGTCTTGGAAAGAGGGAGAGAAAAAAAGAGAGAAAAAAAGAAAAAGAGTCAGAGAAAAAAAAAGAAAAAGAAAAAAGTGTGAGAAAAAAAGGAAAAGAAAAAAAACAAAATTCGGATCTATCTAGACTCTATCTCGTAGTTGAATTCGGATTGGAATCTGTTTTGTGCACTGTTCAGTAAAACAGGCATAACTTCCTCATACGAAGTCCGTTTTGGCTCCATGAGTCCTGAAATGAAAGCTAGCGACGAGACACATCTAAGTAGTTGCAGAGGCTAGTTCAATATTTGACACCTCCAAATCAGCTTCTAAATAGGACTTTTTACCCTCCGAAGTTCGCGGACACATCTTATTCCAGTTTTTCAGGCCAGTTTTAGAATTCTTTGACTCCTCATATCAATTCGGAATTGAGTGATTCTTTTTGCATTGGAAAGCTTGAGTTAGTAGCATTCTTTGAAAAAAGTTATCAGAAAATTGGCTCAAACTTTTCAAGAGGAAAGTTGGAGAGAGAGTTATTGAATATCCTACTTGGCAGTTGTTTTTCATCATTATCTTTACTGCCGTTGTGATCTTCACTTATATCTTCCTGTCCAGAGCTACTTAGTATTCTTCATTGATGCTAGTTGTGCTACGCCGTGACCTTATTAGTGTTCTAGGCTCTCCTCTCTAGTCCGGTCTAGCCTAGGACCAGCATAGTACTGTCGTTGAGCGTTTATTCAACATTGCATCTTTGAATTGATTATTGCTAATCTTTTGCTACCATATATAGCCAACCCAACTCCACATATTTCTACACCGTGTATACGTATGTTCCCCTGGCAATCGCTTTACACAATCTTCAGAGTTATTTGACACCGCTGGTTGCCTGTCACCACCTGCCGCATAGTAAGAACTTGTAAGATATTGATATTTGCTTTACTGTGAGCACTTTACAACCACATCCTAGTAGTTCATAGGAACATTATTCTCGAATTTTGTTTCTTGTTTCTACTAATCATGACAGGTTCTGGAGACAGAAGTTCTTGGACGACGGACACATCTTCACCATCACGAGAGTTGGGACAACACACACAAGCACATGGCCAGGTTATCTCTTTACCGTCATTTGAGGGTAGATTTAATCCTGCTATTTATCTACCTTGGGAGCTTGAAGTAGAACAAGTTTTTAGTCACCATGATTTTTCTAAACTTGAGCGAGTACGAGCTGTCACTAGAGCATTTACTGGTTTTGATTCTGTTTGGTGGAGTGTACATTGTACGAAAAACATTGATAACCAACCCACAACTTGGAAAGATTTGAAAGATGTAATGAGACAACAATTTTTCCCTCCTTACTATCGCCGTCAATTGCTTCGCAAATTTGAACAATTTAAACAAGGCAACAACACTGTTCATGCTTACTACCAAGAGTTCAAATCTTATATGCATCATTGTGACATAGAAGAATCTGAGGATGATACAATGAATAGATTTTTTGGTGGTTTGAACCATGATATTCAGGCAAGATTTCAGTATATTCCTCGTTGCATTACTAGTATTTATGTTCGTGCTTGTACCTTCGAGAGACAGTTGCAGGAGGACGCATTGGGTGACTACGACAACAACTATTCCAGTTCATGCTCACCACCACCGGTTAGTTCCTCGACCGTTGCACCTACTAGAGCAGCCACAACTCAGATTGTGAGTGCGGCATCATCTCAAGAGTATGGTACATTGCCATCATCCGTACCTACATCAGGTACATCTTTGCGACAAGGTAACTGCAAAGGTATTGATGATATAACTTCACATGAGAATGATGCATGCCTTGTTAACTTGAATACATCATGTGTTGAGTTACCTGTTGATTTGAGCACATCACCTATTTTAGAGAATCGTGTTACTGTCATGAATGTGTCATATGATCAAACAGTTGAACTCCCAACATTTTTTAGTGCACCCAATGAATTAACTGTTGATGCAAAAGAAGCAATGTCTAATCATTTTGATATGACCTCTAATCTTGGTTATGATTCTGTGTCAAATGACTTATTGCATGTTTGCTTATTTAAGCATGTTGTAGCATGTAAATTTGATGCAAGTAGGGTTCATTCACCAATGTTGGGATGGTTTAATGATGAACATTGTCAATCTTTTGATATGAATAAGAGCTTCACTTATATGTGCAAACTGAGTTGCAATATTTTCATGCCTTCTACTTATTGTGATAATATTTGGGCTTTGTATTTTATGGACTATGAAAGTTACTCATGTATACATGTGTCATATGTGCAAAAACCAAGGGAAGTAAAAATGGATGACATATACATATACAACATGTACACCTTGTCTCTTTTGTTAGCCACATTTCAGATTAAGCAACGCCGAGGACGGCTTTGTTTTCAAGAAGGGGAGGATGATGAGGACATGACTACCTTAGATACAACCAAAAATATTGCATACATGCATATTTGTCATGTGATTTCTAGTGCAAACTATTTAATAATCTATTTATGTTATCCAGAACAAAAATACTTCACACATTTTTGTGTCATGTCTAATTGCAGGTGTATGGGACATTTGTACAATCCACATATGAAGATAAGGAAAAAAGAGAAGTTTAGGTGCTGTTCAAAAAGTCCCCTCACGTCAATTTTGGGCCAAGAGAAGATAGAGTCCAAGTCTCTCACATTCTCGATTCAGATTCGGACTGCACAGATATACCTGACTCAAAACGGCAAGAACTCTTTCATACGGACTCCGAATTGGGTGATTCTTTTTTTTTTGGAAAGTAGATTTCGTGCTCTTTCCAAGCCAATTGGATTCACCCTAAAATTCGTCCGGAGCGTTCAGATATGGACGAAACAATCTGACGCTGGAGCAGAATCCGAGTCAAACAACAAGTCCTAAGGTGTTGCATCACCTCCACTTGGGCCCATGAGCCTTGTACGATCTAGGGTTGGTTTTAGGCTGCCTTGGGACGTCTTCCCACCTCCTTGGCCACCACCCCTTACTCCTATATAAGTAGATCCATCTAGTAGCTTTTTCCGTGGGATTTGTTTAGTTAAAAGTTAGCCATTGCAACTTCGTGTACTTCGTTTGTGTCCAACGACCAGACCAAGACCGCTTACGGATCCCCACCATTATCAATACTTCATATATATTCGCAATATTCAGATTGCTTTTATTATATTCTTGCTTGTTCTTCGATTGCATGCAGGAATAGACCTTCGTGGTCAGGTTGATCATGCTCCAGCGTGGTCAATAACCTCTCGAAGTTGGTTTAGCGATTGCTAAGGCGCAACGTCGTGCACGTTTGTAAACGGATCGTCAAAGTCGACTCCACCAAATCAATAGTTATCATCTCATCGAAAGATCGGGACACCCTTTGCCTCTATCAAGGATGATGAGGACATGACTACCTTGGATACGACCAAAAATATTGCATACATGCATATTTGTCAAGTGATTTCTAGTGTCAACTATTCAATAATCTATTTATATTATCCAGAACAAAAATACTTCACACACTTTTGTGTTTTGTCTAATTGCAGGTGTATGGGACATTTGTACAATCCACATATGAAGATAAGGGAAAAAGAGAAGTTCAGGTGTTGTTCAAATAGTCCCTTCACGTCACTTTTGGTCCAACAGAAGATAGAGTCCAAGTCTCTCACGTTCTGGATTCAGATTCGGACTGCACAGACATACCTGACTCAAAACGGCAAGAACTTTTTCATACGGACTCCGAATTGGATGATTCTTTTTTTGTTGGAAAGTAGATTTCATACTCTTTCCACTCCAATTGGATTCACCTTTAAATTCGTCCGGAGCATTGAGGTATGGACGAAGCAATCTGACGCTGCAGCAAAATCTGAGTCAAACAACAAGTCCAAAGGTGTTGCATCACCTCCACTTGGGCCCATGAGCCTTGTACGACCTAGGGTTGGTTTTAGGCTGCCTTGGGACGTCTTCCCACCTCCTTGGCCACCACCCCTTACTCCTATATAAGTAGATCCATCTAGTAACTTTTTCCTTGGGATTTGTTTAGATTAAAAGTTAGCCATTGCAAATTTGTGTACTTCGTTTGTGTCCAACGACCAGACCAAGACCGCTTACGGATCCCCACCTTTATCAATACTTCATTTATATTCGCAATATTCGTATTGCATTATCATATTCTTGCTTGTTCTTCGATTGCTTGCAGGAATAGACCTTTGTGGTCAGGTTGATTGCGCTGCGGCGTGGTCAATAACCTCTCGGGGTTGGTTTAGCGATTGCTAAGGCGCAACGTCGTGCATGTTTGTAGTCGGATCGTCAAAGTCATCTCCACCAACTCGATAGTTATCATCTCATCGAAAGATCGGGACACCCTCGCCTCTATCAAGTGGTATTCAGCACGCGTCGAAGGCGTCGTGCCCACGTACTCCGTGTTGACGGCCTTGCCGCCCGCCCTCTTCCTCTTCCGCAACCTCCCAACGCCAGCCGCCCAAGGAGACGGCCCCGAGAAGTTCAAGGAGCCGGCGACACAGATGATGGGGTCGCCGGTGCCGCACGGAGCGGCGCCCGACACCTAGTCATGATGGGGAACGTAGTAATTTCAAAAAAATTCCTACGCACACGCAAGATCATGGTGATGCATAGCAACGAGGGGAGAGTATGATCTACGTACCCTTGTAGATCGCAACGGAAGCGTTTGACACAACGCAGAGGAAGTAGTCGTACGTCTTCTTCCCGGTCCGACCGATCCAAGCACCGTTACTCCGGCACCTCCGAGTTCTTAGCACACGTTCAGCTCGATGACGATCCCCGGGCTCCGATCCAGCAAAGCGTCGGGGAAGAGTTCCGTCAGCACGACGGCGTGGTGACGATCTTGATGTACTACTGACGCAGGGCTTCGCCTAAGCACTGCGACAATATGACCGAGGTGGAATTTGGTGGAAGGGGGCACCGCACACGGCTAAGGAACGATCTCAAGGATCAACTTGTGTGTCTATGGGGTGCCCTCTGCCCCTGTATATAAAGGAAGGAGGAGGAGGAGGCCGGCCAAGGCTTGGTGCGGCCAGGATGTGGAGTCCTACTAGGACTCCAAGTCCTAGTAGGAGTCCACCAAGAGGGGAGGAAGGGAGAAGGAAGTGGAGGAGAAGGAAAGGTGGCCGGCCCCCTTTTCCCTAGTCCAATTCGGACCAGAGGGAAGGGCCGGCGCAGCAGCCCCTTGGCCCTTTCTTCTCTTCCCACTAAAGCCCATCAAGGCCCATTGCTTCTCCCGTAACTACCCGATACTCCCGCAATACCCGAATCACTCAGAACCTTTCCGATGTCCGAATATAGTCGTCCAATATATCGATCTTTACGTATCGACCATTTCGAGACTCCTCGTCATGTCCCCGATCTCATCCGGGACTCCGAACTCCTTCGGTACATCAAAACTCATAAACTCATAATATAACTGTCATTGAAACCTTAAGCGTGCGGATCCTACGGTTCGAGAACAATGTAGACATGACCGAGACACGTCTCCGGTCAATAACCAATAGCGGGACCTGGATGCCCATATTGGCTCCTACATATTCTACGAAGATCTTTATCGGTCAGACCGCATAACAACATACGTTGTTCCCTTTGTCATCAGTATGTTACTTGCCCGAGATTCGATCGTCGGTATCCAATACCTAGTTCAATCTCATTACCGGCAAGTCTCTTTACTCGTTCCGTAATACATCATCTCGCAACTAACTCATTAGTTGCAATGCTTGCAAGGCTTAAGTGATGTGCATTACCGAGAGGGCCCAGAGATACCTCTCCGACAATCGGAGTGACAAATCCTAATCTCGAAATACGCCAACCCAACATCTACCTTTGGTGACACCTGTAGTACTCCTTTATAATCACCCAGTTACGTTGCGACGTTTGGTAGCACCCAGAGTGTTCCTCCGGCAAATGGGAGTTGCATAATCTCATAGTCATAGGAACATGTATAAGTCATGGATAAAAGCAATAGCAACATACTAAACGATCGGGTGCTAAGCTAATGGAATGGATCATGTCAATCAGATCATTCAACTAATGATGTGACCTCATTAATCAAATAACAACTCCTTGTTCATGGTTAGGAAACATAACCATCTTTGATTAATGAGCTAGTCAAGTAGAGGCATACTAGTGACACTCTGTTTGTCTATGTATTCACACATGTATTATGTTTCCTGTTAATACAATTCTAGCATGAATAATAAACATTTATCATGAATTAAGGAAATAAATAATAACTTTATTATTGCCTCTAGGGCATATTTCCTTCAGTCTCCCACTTGCACTAGAGTCAATAATCTAGTTCACATCGCCATGTGATTTACCAGCAATAGTTCACATCACCATGTGATTAACACCCATAGTTCACATCGATATGTGACCAACACTCAAAGGGTTTACTAGAGTCACTAATCTAGTTCACATCGCTATGTGATTAACACCCAAAGCGTACTAAGGTGTGATCATGTTTTGCTTGTGAGAGAAGTTTAGTCAACGAGTCTGCCACATTCAGATCCGTTATGTATTTTGCAATTTTCTATGTCAACAATACTCTGCACGGAGCTACTCTAGCTAATTGCTCCCACTTTCAATATGTATCCAGATTGAGACTTAGAGTCATCTAGATCAGTGTCAAAACTTGCATCGACGTAACCCTTTACGACGAACCTTTTGTCACCTCCATAATCGAGAAACATATCCTTATTCCACTAAGGATAATTTTGACCGCTGTCCAGTGATCTACTCCTAGATCACTATTGTACTCCCTTGCCAAACTCAGTGGTAGGGTCTGCAATAGATCTGGTACACAGCATGGCATACTTTATAGAACCTATGGCTGAGGCATAGGGAATGACTTTCACTCTCTTTCTATCTTCTGCCGTGGTCTGGCTTTGAGTCTTACTCAATTTCACACCTTGTAACACAGGCAAGAACTCTTTCTTTGACTGTTCCATTTTGAACTACTTCAAAATCTTGTCAAGGTATGTACTCATTGAAAAAACTTATCAAGCGTCTTGATCTATCTCTATAGATTTTGATGCTCAATATGTAAGCAGCTTCACCGAGGTCTTTCTTTGAAAAACTCCTTTCAAACACTCCTTTATGCTTTGCAGAATAATTCTACATTATTTCCGATCAACAATATGTCATTCACATATAGTTATCAGAAATGCTGTAGTGCTCCCACTCACTTTCTTGTAAATATAGGCTTCACCGCAAGTCTGTATAAAACTATATGCTTTGATCAACTTATCAAAGTGTATATTCCAACTCCGAGATGCTTGCACCAGTCCATAGATGGATCGCTGGAGCTTGCATATTTTGTTAGCACCTTTAGGATTGACAAAACCTTCTGGTTGCATCATATACAACTCTTCTTTAATAAATCTATTAAGGAATGCAGTTTTGTTTATCCATTTGCCAGATTTCATAAAATGCGGCAATTGCTAATATGATTCGGACATACTTAAGCATAGATACGAGTGAGAAACTCTCATCGTAGTCAACATTTTGAACTTGTCGAAAACCTTTTGCGACAATTCTAGCTTTGTAGATAGTAACACTACTATCAGCGTCCGTCTTCCTCTTGAAGATCCATTTATATTCTATGGCTTGCCGATCACCGGGCAAATCCATCAAAGTCCATACTTTTGTTCTCATACATGGATCATATCTCAGATTTCATGGCCTCAAACCATTTCGTGGAATCTGGGCTCATCATCGCTTCCTCATAGTTCGCAAGTTCATCATGGTCTAGTAACATGACTTCCAGAACAGGATTACCGTACCACTCTGGTGCGGATCTCACTCTGGTTTACTTACGAGATTCAGTAGTAACTTGATCTTGAAGTTACATGATCATTATCATTAGCTTCCTTACTAATTGGTGTAGTAGTCACAAGAATAGATTTTTGTGATGAACTACTTTCCAATAAGGGAGAAGGTACAATTACCTCATCAAGTTTTCTACTTTCCTCCCACTCACTTCTTTCGAGAGAAACTCCTTCTCTGGAAAGGATCCATTCTCACCAACGAATATCTTGCCTTCGGATCTGTGATAGAAGGTGTACCCAACTGTCTTCTTTGGGTATCCTATGAAGACATATTTCTCCGATTTGGGTTTGAGTTTATCAGGATGAAACTTTTTCATATAAGCATCACAACCCCAAACTTTAAGACACGACAACTTTGGTTTCTTGCCAAACCACAGTTCAGATTGTGTCGTCTCAACGGACTTTAGATGGTGCCCCTTTTATAACGTGAATGCAGTTGTCTTTAATCCATAACCCCAAAACTATAGTGGTAAATCGGTAAGAAACATCATAGATTGCACTATATCCAATAAAGTACGGTTATGACGTTCGGACACACCATTATGCTGTGGTGTTCCAGGTGGCATGAGTAGTGAAACTATTTCACATTGTTTAAATGAAGGCCAAACTAGTAACTTCAAATATTTTACCTCTGCGATCATATCGTAGAAACTTTTATTTTCTTGTTACGATGATTCTCTACTTCACTCTGAAATTCTTTGAACTTTTCAAACGTTTCAGACTTTATGTTTCATCAAGTAGATATACCCATATCTTCTCAAATCATCTGTGAAGGTCAGAAAATAATGATACCTGCTGCAAGCCTTAATATTCATCGGACCACATACATCAGTATGTATGATTTCCAATAAATCTGTTGCTCGCTTCATTGTTCCGGAGAACGGCGTTTTTAGTCACCTTGCCCTTAAGGCATGGATCACAAGCATCAAGTGATTCATAATCAAGAGATTCCAAAATTCCATCAGCATGGAGTTTCTTCATGCGCTTTACACCAATATGACCTAAACGATAGTGCCACAAATAAGTTGCACTATCATTATTAACTTCGCATCTTTTGGCTTCAATATTATGAATATGTGTATCACTACGATCGAGATCCAACAAACCATTTTCGTTGGTGTGTATGACCATAGAAGGTTTTATTCATGTAAACAGAACAACAATTGTTCTCTAACTTAAATGAATAACTGTATTGCAATTAACATGATCAAATCATATTCATGCTCAACGCAAACACCAAATAACACTTATTTAGTTTCAACACTAATCCCGAAAGTATAGGGAGTGTGTGATGATGATCATATCAATCTTGGAACCACTTCCAACACACATCATCACCTTGCCCTTTAACTAGTCTTTGTTCATTCTGCAACTCCCGTTTCGAGTTACTAATCTTAGCAACTGAACTAGTACCAAATACTGAGGGGTTGCTATGAACACTAGTAAAGTATACATCAATAACATGTATATCAAATATACTTATGTTCACTTTGCCATCCTTCTTATCCGCCAATCACTTGGGGTAGTTCCGCTTCCAGTGACCAGTCCCTTTGCAGTAGAAGCACTTAGTCTCAGGCTTAGGACCAGATTTGGGCTTTTTTACTTGAGCAGCAACTTGCTTGCCGTTCTTCTTGAAGTTCCCCTTCTTTCCCTTTGCCCTTTTCTTGAAACTAGTGATCTTGTCAACCATCAACACTTGATGTTTTTCTTTGATTTCTACCTTCGCCAATTTTAACATCGCGAAGAGCTTGGGAATATTTTCCGTTATCCCTTGCGTATTATAGTTCATCACGAAGTTTCTACTACCTTGGTGATGGTGACTAGAGAATTCTGTCAATCACTATCTTATCTGGAAGATTAACTCCCACTTGATTCAAGCGATTGTAGTACCCAGACAATCTGAGCACATGCTCACTAGTTGAGCGATTCTCCTCCATCTTTTAGCTATAGAACTTGTTGGAGACTTCATATCTCTCAACTCGGGTATTTGCTTGAAATATTAACTTCAACTCCTGGAACATCTCATATGGTCCATGACGTTCAAAACGTCTTTGAAGTCCCGATTCTAAGCCGTTAAGCATGGTGCACTAAACTATTAAGTAGTCATCATATTGAGCTAGCAAAACGTTCATAACGTCTGCATGTGCTCCTGCAATAGGTCCGTCACCTAGCGGTGCATCAAGGACATAATTCTTCTGTGCAGCAATGAGGATAAACCTTAAATCACGGATCCAATCCGCATCATTGCTACTAACATTTTTCAACACAATTTTCTCTAGGAACATATCAAAATAAACACAGGGAAGAAACAATGCGAGCTATTGATCTACAACATAGATATGCTAATACTACCAGGACTAAGTTCATGATAAATTAAAGTTCAATTAATCATATTACTTAAGAACTCCCACTTAGATAGACATCCCTCTAATCTTCTAAGTGATCACGTGATCCAAATCAACTAAACCATAACCGATCATCACGTGAAATGGCTTAGTCTTCAATGGTGAACATCATTATGTTGATCATATCTACTATATGATTCACGCTCGACCTTTCGGTCTCCGTGTTCCGAGGTCATATCTTATATGCATAGCTCGTCAAGTATAACCTGAGTATTCCGCGTGTGCAACTGTTTTGCACCCGTTGTATTTGAACGTAGAGCCTATCACACCCGATCATCACGTGGTGTCTCAGCACGAAGAACTTTCGCAACGGTGCATACTCAGGGAGAACACTTCTTGATAATTAGTGAGAGATCATCTTATAATGCTACCGTCAATCAAAGCAAGATAAGATGCATAAAAGATAAACATCACATGCAATCAATATAAGTGATATGATATGGCCATCATCATCTCGTGCTTGTGATCTCCATCTTCGAAGCACCGTCATGATCACCATCGTCACCGGCGCGACACCTTGATCTCCATCGTAGCATCGTTGTCGTCTCGCCAATCTTATGCTTCCACGACTATCACTACCGCTTAGTAATAAAGTAAAGCATTACATCGCGATTGCATTGCATACAAGAAAGCGACAACCATATGGCTCCTGCCAGTTGCCGATAACTCGGTTACAAAACATGATCATCTCATACAATAAAATTTAGCATCATGTCTTGACCATATCACATCACAACATGCCCTGCAAAAACAAGTTAGACGTCCTCTACTTTGTTGTTGCAAGTTTTACGCGGCTGCTACGGGCTTAAGCAAGAACTCATCTTACCTACGCATCAAAACCACAACGATAGTTTGTCAAATAGACTCCGTTTTAACCTTCTCAAGGACCGGGCATAGCCACACTCGGTTCAACTAAAGTTGGAGAGACAGTCTTCCGCAAGCCATCTATGTGCAAAGCACGTCGAGGGAACCGGTCTCGCGTAAGAGTACGCGTAAGGTTGGTCCGGATCGTCTCGTCCAACAATACCGCCGAACCAAAGTATGACATGCTGGTAGGCAGTATGACTTATATCGCCCACAACTCACTTGTGTTCTACTCGTGCAAATAACATCAAACCATAAAACCAGGCTCGGATGCCACTGATGGGGAACGTAGTAATTTCAAAAAAATTCCTACGCACACGCAAGATCATGGTGATGCATAGCAACGAGGGGAGAGTATGATCTACGTACCCTTGTAGATCGCAACGGAAGCGTTTGACACAACGTAGAGGAAGTAGTCGTACGTCTTCTTCCCGGTCCGACCGATCCAAGCACCGTTACTCCGGCACCTCCGAGTTCTTAGCACACGTTCAGCTCGATGACGATCCCCGGGCTCCGATCCAGAAAAGCGTCGGGGAAGAGTTCTGTCAGCACGACGGCGTGGTGACGATCTTGATGTACTACTGACGCAGGGCTTCGCCTAAGCACTGCGACAATATGACCGAGGTGGAATTTGGTGGAAGGGGGCACCGCACACGGCTAAGGAACGATCTCAAGGATCAACTTGTGTGTCTATGGGGTGCCCTCTGCCCCTGTATATAAAGGATGGAGGAGGAGGAGGCGGCCCAAGGCTTGGTGCGGCCAGGATGTGGAGTCCTACTAGGACTCCAAGTCCTAGTAGGAGTCTACCAAGAGGGGAGGAAGGGAGAAGGAAGTGGAGGAGAAGGAAAGGTGGCCGGCCCCCTTTTCCCTAGTCCAATTCGGACCAGAGGGAAGGGGGGGCGCAGCAGCCCCTTGGCCCTTTCTTCTCTTCCCACTAAAGCCCATCAAGGCCCAATGCTTCTCCCGTAACTACCCGATACTCCCGAAAATACCCGAATCACTCAGAACCTTTCCGATGTCCGAATATAGTCGTCCAATATATCGATATTTATGTCTCGACCATTTCGAGACTCCTCGTCATGTCCCCGATCTCATCCGGGACTCCGAACTCCTTCGGTACATCAAAACTCATAAACTCATAATATAACTGTCATTGAAACCTTAAGCGTGCGGACCCTACGGTTCGAGAACAATGTAGACATGACCGAGACACGTCTCCGGTCAATAACCAATAGCGGGACCTGGATGCCCATATTGGCTCCTACATATTCTACGAAGATCTTTATCGGTCAGACCGCATAACAACATACGTTGTTCCCTTTGTCATCAGTATGTTACTTGCCCGAGATTCGATCGTCAGTATCCAATACCTAGTTCAATCTCGTTACCGGCAAGTCTCTTTACTCGTTCCGTAATACATCATCTCGCAACTAACTCATTAGTTGCAATGCTTGCAAGGCTTAAGTGATGTGCATTACCGAGAGGGCCCAGAGATACCTCTCCGACAATCGGAGTGACAAATCCTAATCTCGAAATACGCCAACCTAACATCTACCTTTGGTGACACCTGTAGTACTCCTTTATAATCACCCAGTTACGTTGCGACGTTTGGTAGCACCCAAAGTGTTCCTCCGGCAAACGGGAGTTGCATAATCTCATAGTCATAGGAACATGTATAAGTCATGGATAAAAGCAATAGCAACATACTAAACGATCGGGTGCTAAGCTAATGGAATGGATCATGTCAATCAGATCATTCAACTAATGATGTGACCTCATTAATCAAATAACAACTCCTTGTTCATGGTTAGGAAACATAACCATCTTTGATTGATGAGCTAGTCAAGTAGAGGCATACTAGTGACACTCTGTTTGTCTATGTATTCACACATGTATTATGTTTCCTGTTAATACAATTCTAGCATGAATAATAAACATTTATCATGAATTAAGGAAATAAATAATAACTTTATTATTGCCTCTAGGGCATATTTCCTTCAAGTCGGACCTGTCATCCTACCTCCCGCTACCCTCGTCGTCGCTGCCGCTGTCCTCGCCGTCACTCCCGCTCGAGGAGGAGTCTTCCCTATCGGAGGAGCTCTCCACGCAGTACCTTTCTCGAGTCCCGAAGCACCCGAAGACCTTGACGGAGAGGAGACCGCCCTCCATCAGCTTAAAATGGAGGGTGAGCCCCTCCGTCAGGCGGTGGATACGGGCGAACGTCTTCCACCCTCGACCAAGATGCATCACATTAGGAGCTGGGAAGTCCACGCGGACTCGCGTACCGCTGATTCCACAACCCCTCATGTGCAGCCTCAGTGTCTCAGGCGGGTCCAGCTCCATCTCGCTCGCGAATGGAGTCAGAAGACGAAGACGACGGCGAGGCGGCCGGCGCAGCCTGAAGAAGAACTCACAAGGGTCGTCCCCAACATGGCCCTCCATGGGGAGAGGAACTGCTGGCGGAGGCAAAGCCGGCGCGCCGCCCTGTCCTCCTCTTCCCCGAGCGCCTCGGCCTCGCCCACGGCCTCGCCCTCTCCCCCTTCCCCTCGCGGCTGGCTCTACCACCGCAGGTGCAGGAGAAGGAGGGACGCGTTGTCGAGCAGCGACCCTCGTCGCCACCGTCGAAGGACCAGGGTTCCCTTTCTCCATGGCGAATGAGAGGGAGGGCAGCAGAAGCTGAAGTGGTAAGATGGAGGAATGCAGGGCACCGACCCCCCCCCCCCCGCTCTTTATAAAGGAGCAGGGTGGGGGCTCGACCGCCCCGTTCCGCCAATGAGGACATGAATGGCGCAGGAGACCGGGGCCGATCCGCCGCCCCAGCCCGCGACGGCCCGGCTTCACGCCTCCACCAACTGCCACACCAGGCGCATGAGCGCCGCGTGGCGAACGTGCAGGACCGAAGCGACGGGTGAGGTGACTTCTCCCGCACCCGTGATTAAAGGGAGTGGGTGTTGGGGAACGTAGCAGAAATTCAAAATTTTCCTACGTGTCACCAAGATCTATCTATGGAGAAACCAGCAACGAGGGGAAGAAGAGTGCATCTACATACCCTTGTAGATCGCTAAGAGGAAGCGTTCAAGTGAACGGGGTTGATGGAGTCGTACTCGCCGTGATCCAAATCACCGATGACCAAGTGCTGAACGGACGGCACCTCCGTGTTCAACACACGTACAGCCCGGTGACGTCTCCCATACCTTGATCCAGCAAGGAGAGAGGGAGAGGTTGAGTAAGACTCCGTCCAGCAGCAGCACAACGGCGTGGTGGTGGTGGAGGAGCGTGGCAATCCTGCAGGGCTTCGCCAAGCACCGCGAGAGAGGAGGAGGGAGAGAGGTAGGGCTGCGCTTGGGAGAGGTTAAACTCATGTGTTGGCAGCCCCCAAAACCTCAAGTATATATAGGGGAAGGAGAGAGGCTGCGCCCCCATCTAGGGTTCCCTCCCTAGGGGTGGCGGCAGCCCCAAAACCCATCTAGGGTTGCGGCCAAGCGGGGAGAGGGGGAGGCGCACCATGGGTGGGCCTTAGGGCACATCTGCCCTAGGGTTTGCCCCCTTCCCCTCTAGGAGGCGCCTTGGGCCTTGGTGGAGGGGCGCACCAGCCCACCTGGGGCTGGTCCCCTTCCACACTTGGCCCACGCAACCTTCTAGGGCTGGTGGCCCCACTTGGTGGACCCCCGGACCACTCCGGTGGTCCCGGTACACTACCGGTGATGCCCAGAACACTTCCGGTGGCCAAAACCATACTTCCTATATATAAATCTTTACCTCCGGACCATTCCGGAACTCCTCGTGACGTCCGAGATCTCATCCGGGACTCCGAACAACATTCGGTAACCACATACAAACTTCCTTTATAACCCTAGCGTCATCGAACCTTAAGTGTGTAGACCCTACGGGTTCGGGAACCATGCAGACATGACCGAGACGTTCTCCAGTCAATAACCAACAGCGGGATCTGGATAACCATGTTGGTTCCCACATGTTCCACGATGATCTCATCAGATGAACCACGATGTCGAGGATTCGATCAATCCCGTATACAATTCCCTTTGTCTAGCGGTATTGTACTTGCCCGAGATTCGATCGTCGGTATCCCGATACCTTGTTCAATCTCGTTACCGTCAAGTCTCTTTACTCGTTCCGTAACACATCATCCCGTAATCAACTCCTTGATCACATTGTGCACATTATGATGATGTCCTACCGAGTGGGCCCAGAGATACATCTCCATCACACGGAGTGACAAATCCCAGTCTCGATTCGTGCCAACCCAACAGACACTTTCGGAGATACCTGTAGTGTACCTTTATAGCCACCCAGTTACGTTGTGGCGTTTGGCACACCCAAAGTATTCCTACGGTATCCGGGAGTTGCACAATCTCATGGTCTAAGGAAATGATACTTGACATTAGAGAAGCTTTAGCATACGAACTACACGATCTTGTGCTATGCTTAGGATTAGGTCTTGTCCATCACATCATTCTTCTAATGATGTGATCCCGTTATCAATGACATCCAATGTCCATGGTCAGGAAACCGTAACCATCTATTGATCAACGAGCTAGTCAACTAGAGGCTTACTAGGGACATGGTGTTGTCTATGTATCCACACATGTATCTGAGTTTCCTATCAATACAATTCTAGCATGGATAATAAACGATTATCATGAACAAGGAAATATAATAATAACCTATTTATTATCGCCTCTAGGGCATATTTCCAACAGTCTCCCACTTGCACTAGAGTCAATAATCTAGTTCACATCGCCATGTGATTAACACTCACCGGTCACATCGCCATGTGACCAACAGCCAAAGAGTTTACCAGAGTCAATAATCTAGTTCACATCACTATGTGATTAACACTCAATGAGTTCTTGGTTTGATCATGTTATGTCTGTGAGAGAGGTTTTAGTCAACGGGTCTGCAACACTCAGATCCGTATGTACTTTGCAAATCTCTATGTCATCTTGTAGATGTCGCTACTATGCCATATTTCAAACAACTGTTCTACTATACGAATCCGGTTTACTCTACTCAGAGCTATCCGGATAGGTGTTAAGCTTGCATCGATGTAACTCTTTACGTCGAACTCTTTATCACCTCCATAACTGAGAAACATATCCTTATTCCTCTAAGGATAATTTTGACCGCTATCTGTGACCTACTCCTAGATCACCTTTGTACCCTCTTGCCAGACATGTAGCAAGGCACACATCAGGTGCGGTACTCAGCATGGCATACTGTATAGAGCCTATGACAAAAGCATAGGGGACGACCTTCATCCTTCCTCTTTCTTCTGCCGTGGTCGAGCTTTAAGTCTTAACTTCATACCTTACAACTCAGGCAAGAACTCCTTCTTTGACTGATCCATCTTGAACACCTTCAAGATCATGTTAAGGTATGTACTCATTTGAAAGGTACCATTAAGCGTTTTGATCTATCCTTATAGATCTTGATGCTCAATGTTCAAGTAGCTTAATCCAGGTTTTCCATTGAAAAACACTTTTCAAATAACCCTATATGCTTTCCAGAAATTCTACATCATTTCTGATCAACAATATGTCAACAACATATACTCATCAGAAATTCTATAGTGCTCCCACTCACTTCTTTGGAAATACAAGCTTCTCATAAACTTTGTATAAACCCAAAATCTTTGATCATCTCATCAAAGTGTACATTCCAACTCCGAGATGCTTACTCCAGTCCTTAGAAGGATTGCTGGAGCTTTGCATACTTGTTAGCATCTTTCAGGATCGACAAAATCTTCTGGTTGTATCACATACAACCTTTCATCAAGAACAAGGAAACAATATTTTGACATCCTATCTGCAAGATTTCATGAATAATGCAGTACCTGCTAATACCAACAGACTCTTAGCATCGCTACGAGTGAGAAAGTCTCATCGTAGTCAACTCCTTGAACTTGTAGGGAACCATCTTAACGACAAGTCGAGCTTTCTTAATGGTGACATTTACCATCATTGTCCGTCTTCCTTTTAAAATCCATCTGTACTCAACAGCCTCACGACCATCGAGCCGTTCTGCCAAAGTCTACACTTTGTTTTCATACATGGATCCTCTCTCGGATTTTATGGCCTCGAGCCATTCATCGGAATCCGGGCCCACCATCGCTTCTCCATAGCTCGTAGGCTCATTATTGTCTAGCAACATGACTTCCAAGACAGGATTACGTACCACTCTGAAGTAGTATGCATCCTTGTCGTCCTACGAGGTTTGGGAGTGACTTGATCCGAAGTCTTATGATCACTATCATAAGCTTCCACTTCAATTGGTGTAAGTGCCATAGGAACAACTCATGTGCCCTGCTACACACTAGTTGAAGTGACGGTTCAATAACCTTATCAAGTCTCCACCATCCTCCCACTCAATTCTTTCGAGAGAAACTTTTCCTCGAGAAAGGGCCCGATTCGAGAAACAATCCCTATTGCTTTCGGACCTGAGACAGGAGGTATACCCAACTGTTTTGGGTGTCCTATGAAGATGCGTTTATCCGCTTTGGGTTCGAGCTTATCAGCCTGAAACTTTTTCACATAAGCGTCGCAGCCCCAAACTTTTAAGAAATGACAGCTTAGGTTTCTCTAAACCATAGTTCATACGGTGTCATCTCATCGGAATTACGTGGTGCCCTATTTAAAGTGAATGTGGTTGTCTCTAATGCCTAACCCATAAACTATCATGGTAATTCGAAAAGAGACATCATGGTATGCATCATATCCAATAGGGTGCAGTTATGATGTTCGGACACACCATCACACTATGGTGTTCCAGGCTGTATTAGTTGTGAAACAATTTCCACAATGTCTTAATTTTGTACCAAACTCGCAACTCGGATATTCGTCTCTATGATCATATCATAGATATTTTATCCTCTTGTCACGACGATCTTCAACTTCATTCTGAAATTACTTGAACCGTTCAATAATTCAGACTTGTGTTTCATCAAGTAAATATGCTCAGTATCTACTCAAATCATCCGTGAAGTAAGAGCATAACGATATCCACTGCGTGCCCCAGCACTCATTGGACTGTACACATCAAAATGTGTTACTTCCAACAAGTTGCTTTCTCGTTCCATTTTACTGAAACCGAAGCTTTCAGTCATCTTGCCCATGTGGTATGATTTGCATGTCTCAAGCGATTCAAAATCAAGTGAGTCCAAACGGTCCATCTGCATGGAGTTTCTTCATGCGTATATACCAATAGACATGGTTCACATGTCTCAATCTTTTCAAAAATGAGTGAGTCCAAAGATCCATCAACATGGAGCTTCTTCATGCGTTTTATACCAATATGACTTACATGGCAGTGCCACAAGTAGGTGGTACTATCATTACTATCTTATATCTTTTGGCATGAACATGTGTATCACTACGACCGAGATTCAATAAACCATTCATTTTAGGTGCAAGACCATTGAAGGTATTCTTCAAATAAACAGAGTAACTATTATTCTCTTTAAATGAATAACCGTATTGCGATAGACATAATCCAATCATGTCTATGCTCAACGCAAACACCAAATAACAATTATTTAGGTTTAACACCAATCTCGATGGTATAGGGAGCGTGCGATGCTTGATCATATCAACCTTGGAAACACTTCCAACACATATCGTCAGCTCACCTTTAGCTAGCCTCTGATTATTCCGTAGCTTTTATTTCGAGTTACTAACACTTAGCAACCGAACCGGTATCTAATACCCTAGTGCTACTAGGAGTACTAGTAAAGTACACATTAACATAATGTATATCCAATATACTTCTATCGACAGCCTTCTCATCTACCAAGTATCTAGGGTAATTCTACTCCGGTGGTTGTTCCCCTTATTATAGAAGCTCTCAGTCTCGGGTTTGGGTTCAACCTTGGGTTTCTCCACTGGAGCAGCAGCTGATTTGCCGTTTCATGAAGTATCCCTTCTTGCCCTTGCCCTTCTTGAAACTAGTGGTTTCACTAACCATCAACAATTGATGCTCCTTCTTGATTTCTACTTTCGCGGTGTAAAACATCGCGAATATTTCAAGGATCATCATATCTATCCCTGATATGTTGTAGTTAATCACGAAGCTCTAGCAGCTTGGTGGCAATGACTTTGGAAAAACATCACTATCTTTCCTGGAAGATCAACTCCCACTCGATTCAAGTGACTGTTGTACTCAGACAATTTGAGCACAAGCTCAATGATTGAGCTTCTCTCCCTTAGTCTGCAGGCTAAGAAAATCGTCGGAGGTCTTATACCTCTTGACGTGGGCACGAGCCTGAAATCCCAATTTCAGCCCTCGAAACATCTCATATGTTCCGCAACATTTCAAAAAAATGTCTTGGGTGCCTCAATTCTAAACCATTTAACATTACCGAACTATCATGTAGTCATCAAAACGTGTATGTACGATGTTCACAACATCCACAGACCACGTTCGAGGTCCAGCACACCGAGCGTTGCATTAATGACATAAGCCTTCTACTGTCCGCATAATTGCTACTATCAACTTTCAACTATATTTTCTCTAGGAACGTATCTAACACAGTAGAACTAAAGCGTAAGCTATGACATGATTTGCAAAGTTCTTTTGACTATGTTCAGGATAAACAAGTTCATCTTATGAACTCCCACTCAGATAGACATCCCTCTAGTCATCTAAGTGATTACATGATCCGAGTCAACTAGGCCGTGTCCGATCATCACGTGAGACGGACTAGTCATCATCGGTAAACATCTCATGTTGATCGTATCTACCATACGACTCATGCTCGACCTTTCGGTCTCTTGTGTTTCGAGGCCATGTCTGTACATGCTAGGCTAGTCAAGTCAACCTAAGTGTTTCGCGTGTGTAAATCTGGCTTACACCCGTTGTATGTGAACATAAGGATCTATCACACCCGATCATCACGTGGTGCTTCGAAACGACGAACTTTCGCAACGGTGCACAGTTAGGGGGAACACTTTCTTGAAATTTTAATGAGGGATCATCTTATTTACTACTGTCGTTCTAAGAAAATAAGATGTAAAAACATGATAAACATCACATGCAATCAAATAGTGACATGATATGGCCATCATCACTTTGCTCCTTTTGATCTCCATCTTCGGGGCTCCATGATCATCATCGTCACCGGCATGACACCATGATCTCCATCATCATGATCTCCATCATCGTGTCTTCATGAAGTTGTCTCGCCAACTATTACTTCTACTACTACACCTAACGGTTAGCAATAAAGTAAAGTAATTACATGACGTTTATGTTGACACGCAGGTCATAAATAAATAAAGACAACTCCTATGGCTCCTGCCGGTTGTCATACTCATCGACATGCAAGTCATGATTCCTATTACAATAACAAGATCATCTCATACATCACATACATGATTCATCACAACTTCTGTCCATATCACATCACAAAGCACTTGCTGCAAAAACAAGTTAGACGTCCTCTAATTGTTGTTGCAAGTTTTTTACGTGGCTGCTATAGGTTGCTAGCAAGAACGTTTCTTACCTACGTCAAAACCACAACGTGAATTGTCAATCTCTATTTACCCTTCATAAGGACCCTGTTCATCGAATCTGATCCAACTAAAGTGGGAGAGACAGACACCCGCCAGCCACCTTATGCAACTAGTGCATGTCAGTCGGTGGAACCGGTCTCACGTAAGCGTACGTGTAAGGTTGGTCCGGGCCCCTTCATCCCACAATACCGCTGAATCAAGATAGGACTAGTAACGGCAAGAAGAATTGACAATTCGACACCCACAACTACTTTGTGTTCTACTCGTGCATAAAAAATACGCATAGACCTAGCTCATGATGCCACTGTTGGGGAACGTAGCAGAAATTCAAAATTTTCCTACGTGTCACCAAGATCTATCTATGGAGAAACCAGCAACGAGGGGAAGAAGAGTGCATCTACATACCCTTGTAGATCGCTAAGCGGAAGCGTTCAAGTGAACGGGGTTGATGGAGTCGTACTCGCCGTGATCCAAATCACCGATGACCAAGTGCTGAACGGACGGCACCTCCGCGTTCAACACATGTACAGCCCGGTGACGTCTCCCATACCTTGATCCAGCAAGGAGAGAGGGAGAGGTTGAGGAAGACTCCGTCCAGCAGCAGCACAACGGCGTGGTGGTGGTGGAGGAGCGTGGCAATCCTGCAGGGCTTCGCCAAGCACCGCGAGAGAGGAGGAGGGAGAGAGGTAGGGCTGCGCCTGGGAGAGGTCAAACTCATGTGTTGGCAGCCCCCAAAACCTCAAGTATATATAGGGGAAGGGGAGGGGCTGCGCCCCCATCTAGGGTTCCCTCCCTAGGGGTGGCGGCAGCCCCAAAACCCATCTAGGGTTGCGGCCAAGCGGGGAGAGGGGGAGGCGCACCAGGGGTGGGCCTTAGGGCCCATCTGCCCTAGGGTTTGCCCCCTTCCCCTCTAGGAGGCGCCTTGGGCCTTGGTGGAGGGGCGCACCAGCCCACCTGGGGCTGGTCCCCTTCCACACTTGGCCCACACAACCTTCTGGGGCTGGTGGCCCCACTTGGTGGACCCCCGGACCACTCCGATGGTCCCGGTACACTACCGGTGATGCCCAGAACACTTCCGGTGGCCAAAACCATACTTCCTATATATAAATCTTTACCTCCGGACCATTCCGGAACTCCTCGTGACGTCCGAGATCTCATCCGGGACTCCGAACAACATTCGGTAACCACATACAAACTTCCTTTATAACCCTAGCGTCATCGAACCTTAAGTGTGTAAACCCTACGGGTTCGGGAACCATGCAGACATGACCGAGACGTTCTCCAGTCAATAACCAACAGCGGATCTGGATACCCATGTTGGTTCCCACATGTTCCACGATGATCTCATCGGATGAACCACAATGTCGAGGATTCGATCAATCCCGTATACAATTCCCTTTGTCTAGCGGTATTGTACTTGCCCGAGATTCGATCGTCGGTATCCCAATACCTTGTTCAATCTCGTTACCGTCAAGTCTCTTTACTCGTTTTGTAACACATCATCTCGTAATCAACTCCTTGATCACATTGTGCACATTATGATGATGTCCTACCAAGTGGGCCCAAAGATACCTCTCCGTCACACGGAGTGACAAATCCCAGTTTCGATTCGTGCCAACCCAACAGACACTTTCGGAGATACCTGTAGTGTACCTTTATAGCCACCCAGTTACGTTGTGACGTTTGGCACACCCAAAGTATTCCTACGGTATCCGGGAGTTGCACAATCTCATGGTCTAAGGAAATGATACTTGACATTAGAAAAGCTTTAGCATACGAACTACACGATCTTGTGCTATGCTTAGGATTGGGTCTTGTCCATCACATCATTCTTATAATGATGTGATCCCATTATCAATGACATCCAATGTCCATGGTCAGGAAACCGTAACCATCTATTGATTAACGAGCTAGTCAACTAGAGGCTTACTAGGGACATGGTGTTGTCTATGTATCCACACATGTATATGAGTTTCCTATCAATACAATTCTAGCATGGATAATAAATTATTATCATGAACAAGGAAATATAATAATAACCTATTTATTATTGCCTCTAGGGCATATTTCCAACAGTGGGCGCCTTGAAAGACCATGCCTCGGCCCCGTCTAGTAAATGGGCCGCGCCTCCACGCCTCCCTCCGTTTATGGGGAAGACGCGAGCTGCCCCCTTTTTTTACTACGACATGACGCATGCGTGCAGAGGCCAGCCTCACGCATGCCGCCCGCGTCACGCACGCCTCCCCACGATGCGCCACGCGCGGGAAGCGTGGGAGGCGCAGCGCGTGAAGAAACTTACCGCGGTAAAAACCGCCCTGCCTACCCGTGCACCGTTCTTGGGCCTGGCCCAACAACGCGTAGCGCTTATGTGTGGCCCAGGCCCGGGGGCTCCTGTCGGTGTACAAAAAGAGGGGTACACTTTTTGTACCCCTATGACTGTGCACGGGCAGTCTGAGCCACGGGCGCCGCCGCACCGAGCCCGGCAAGGGAGGTAGAACCAAGGTAAGGCCGAAGCCAAAGAGGAGCAGAACGACGCCAAGACCAATACCACAAAGAGCAAAGGGGACGAAGTGCCCCCCCCCCCCGGCAAGAACCTTGCCGGGAGGCGGTTTTTGCAAACCCGGCAAGACCCTTGCCGTGGAAGCTCGCCCCACACCTACGGAGCGGGTCACCCTTGAGTCCATTGCCCCCATGGGGCAAGGATTCGGGATGCATCCCCGTGGTGGTATGCAGATCTTTGTGAAGACATTCAAGATCAGATGCACACTTTAGAAAGATGATGGTCCTTGGCGGGATCCCAGCCAAGGAAAACCACAAGGCCCCCGGCAAGAGCCTTGCCGGGGATGGCAGCAGGCGCCACGGCAAGACCCTTGTCGGGACCCCGACAAGACCCTTGCCGGGGCCGCGGCAAGGCCCTTGCCAAGGACACCCGCGGGGCCAACATCGGACCCGCACCAGTCACGCCTCCACCACCATTCGCATGCAGCTGCCGCCCAACCAGCTGGGCAGGCACCTGCGTGGCGGCATGCAGATCCTCGTGGAGACCCACCGCTGCGCCACCTCAGCTGCCTGCTCGCCTACATGGCATCGCAGGCACCGCTGGCAGGGTGCGTGTCGATGCGGGAGAGAGCGGCGACGGACGAGACAGGGCTCTCCCCCGCCCCAGATAAAGCAAGGACACCTAAGCAAGGCGCATTAAATGCACCTTGTCATGTAATGCGAGGGATAACCTCGCATCACTGTACCCTTTCCACCTCCTGTGTGCCACTGTGGCAGCCCCTTTCCCTATAGAAGGAGGCCCCAGGCGACCAGGAAGAGGATTCGGCTTTTTAGAGCTCCTCACGCCCCATAGCTAGCTCAAGAACACAAACATATAATCCACCAAAGCAGGAGTAGGGTTTTACGCATCTTCGCGGCCCGAACCTGGGTAAAGGAATCGTGTACTGCCTGCTCGATCCGCTCTTCTCACGGCCCCCGTGCCCCGCAACCGCAAAAAGGGATTCTCGTGATCCCATAGGTGTCGTTTCCCACCGACAAATACGCATCTAAAAAGCTCAAACGCTCACAACCCGCCGTAGCATCAATGATTTGATCAATACGGGGGAGAGCAAAATGATCAGCCGGACAAGCTTTATTTAAGTCCGTGTAATCCACACACATCCGCCAGGTGCCGTTCTTCTTGAGCACGAGCACCGGGTTAGCCAGCCACTCCGGGTGAAAAACTTCAACAATAAACCCAGCCGCCAAGAGCCGGGCAACCTCCTATCCAATAGCTTTTCGTCTTTCTTTGTTGAACCGCCGAAGAAACTGCCTGACCGGCTTATACTTCGGATCAATATTAAGAGTATGCTCAGCGAGTCCTCTCGGTACACCCGGCATGTCAGAAGGTTTCCACGCAAAGATGTCCCGATTCTCACGGATGAACTCGATGAGCGCGCTTTCCTATTTAGGATCCAAGTTGGCACTGATGCTGAACTGCTTAGATGAATCGCCTGGAGTGAAGTCGACAAGCTTGGTCTCAGCAGCCGACTTAAACTTAATCGCCAGGTCATGTTCCGTGGTTGGCTTCTTGAGGGAGGTCATATCTGCCGGGTCAACATTATCTTGATAAAACTTTAGCTCTTCTGCTGCACAAACAGACTCAACATAAGCCGCGTCGCCCTCTTCACACTCCAAGGCTACCTTTCGACTCCCATGCACAGTGATGGTGCCCTTGTGAGCCGACATTTTAAGCTGCAGATAAACATAACATGGTCGTGCCATGAATTTGGCATAAGCCGGCCGCGCAAACAGAGCATGATATGGACTTTTGATTTTGACCACCTCAAACGTCAATTTCTCAGCCCTGGAATCATATTCATCTCCAAAGGCCACCTCCAATTCAATCTTACCGACCGGGTATGCCGACTTACCAGGCGCCACTCCATGGAAGACGGTGTTGGATGTCTTTAATTTTTTATCAGTTAAACCCATGCGTCGAAAGGTCTCGTAATAGAGGATGTTGATACTGCTACCTCCATCCATGAGTACCTTGGTGAATTATATCCACCGACCTGAGGTGCCACCACCAAGGCTAATTGACCCGGATTATCAACCCGGGGAGGGTGATCTTCCCTGCTCCACACGATGGGCTGCTCTGACCACCTCAAGTAACGAGGAACTGCCAACTCAACAGAGTTCACGGCCCTCTTACGAATCTTCTGGCCACGTTTGCATAAGCTAGTGGTGAACACATGATACTGCCCACCATTCAGCTGCTTCGGATGGCTTTGATAACCCGACTGCTGCTGCTGTCCTCCTTGACCAGACTGCTGTTGATTATAGCCGCCTTGATTTCCCTGAAAGCTGGAGCTTGAACCGCCAACCAGGCCCTGAAAACCGCCGGCGCCTGAGCCGCCACCCGACCCATGATTACCATCAAACGTGTTGGAATTCTTGAAAGCCTTCATGATGGCACAATCTTTCCACAAGTGGGTGGCGAGTCGTTCCCTGGTGCCGTGTCTCGGGCAGGACTCATTGAGTAGCTGCTCAAGAGATGGACCTGACCCGCCAGATCGAGGGGGCGGTTTTCCCTTACGTCTTTGATTGTTACCCTGCGCATTGGCGTTGGCTACAAACTCCGGGTTACCCTCCGCCTTACGCTTATTGCCTCCTTGATTGACCGAGTTATGCTGCTGACCCTTTCCATTGTCGTCCTTCTTTCCCTTCCCTGTCTTTTCCTCATCAGACGCGGGATCCTTGGTACTATCAGAGTTGGCATATTTGACTAAAGCCGCCATCAGCGTACCCATGTCATTACAATCACGCTTAAGGTGCCCCAGCTTTTGCCTCAGCGGCTCAAAACGGCAATTCTTCTCCAACATGAGGACTGCAGAGCCGACATCCATCTTATCAGACGAGTGTATTATCTCCTTAACCCGGCGCACCCAACGAGTTGTGGATTCACCCTCCTCCTGCTTACAATTCGTCAGGTCCACAATCGACATAGATTGCTTGCAAGTGTCTTTAAAGTTCTGTATGAATCGGGCCTTCAGCTCTGCCCAAGAACTAATGGAATTGGGTGGTAAACCCTTTAACCAAGATCGGGCCGTTCCGTCCAACATCATGGTGAAGTACTTAGCCATTGCTGCATCACTGACTTCCAACAGCTCCATGGCCATCTCGTAACTTTCAATCCATGCTCCGGGCTATAAGTCGGCCGCGTAATTTGGCACCTTCCGAGGCCCCTTGAAGTCCTTGGGCAGACGCACATTACGTAGAGCCGACACTAAACAAGGGACACCGCATGTTCGGGTGGCTACTCCTACCTCAACAGAACTCGCCGGGTAATCCGGAAGGGCCTCCTGAGCCGTCAGCTGAGCCGCCAGTTGAGCCGCCCGCTCGTCCTCCTGACGTATTCGGTCCTGCACCGGGTTATAACCTCCGGGCTGGTTACGGCGCTGGGCGTTGCTTGATAAGGCCTCTGACTCCATGTGCCTGCTGTAACTCGGGCTCCGGGTTGGACGAGTCGGAGCTAACCAAGGCGATGGGGTTGAATGAATCCTGTCCCGGCTATAAGAATAGGTTTCTTGCTGAGCTAGGGCTGTCTGAATGAGATCTCTGATCCTCCGGGTCTGCACTGCTGTCGGATCATCACCGTCCACTAGAAGAGCCGCCAAGCATGCTGACGCTGCGATTAAGTTCTCAATGGGGTTGGAGAAGTGACCCGGTGGTATCGGCACATAACGGGGTGGTGCCATGTTCCCATGACGAGGTGCCGTCACCTGAGGTTGACCCGGACCCCCGGCTGTCATGAACTGACTGACCTCCGGCGGGTTACTTGGACCAGCTCCGAGCGTCGCGAAGAGGTTCCGTGGGTCGTAAACAAGAGGTAAACGGGACTGAGTTTTCTGATGCCTTCTCCTCATCACTTCATTAGACGCGTTCAGGCTCATGGTAAGCTGGAAAGCCTCTTACTGGAGCTGCTGCGCCCGAGCATCCAAAGCCGCCTGTTCTGTGGCTAACCTGACGTCCTCAGCCGCTAAGGCCTCCTTGGCCCGAGCTATCTCCTCACGAACCTGTGCCACCTCTGCATTATGCTCATCTTGATTCGCAGGGATAACTGTGGCGGTTAACAGAGCCATAAGTTTATCCATAAGATCCATCAGCACCTAAGCCGGCGGGCGCACGGGGTCTCCTGCCCCGGCTGCTCCTGACACGGACGTTATGACTGCTGCGGCTGTGGAATTTTGGTCGGGTTGAGTACCAGCCATGAAGACTCCTGCCCAATTCGGTGACTCGGAGGGGTCCGGAATAGTGCTGCCATCGGAACAACCCCCAAGCCCGCCATCTTGCACTGGATATAGCGAATCTGTTGAACCGGCGGATGAATCACCATCCGAGAGGACGGCTGTCTCACCACCACCTTCAGATCCTTCGGAAAGTTCCCCTTCGTGGATGCAGCCCACGAAGGCACGCTTCACGACGGGTTGAGCCCGGGCGGGTCTTGCGGGCTGAGCCGTCTCGATGTGGTCGGTGCAGTTGTCCGGCTCAAGGCCTGGCTCACCAATCCGGCCGATGAAGACGTGGATTCCGCCGAAGGGGACCCGGTACCCGTACTCAATTGAGCCGGCGTCGGGGCCCCAGCCTTCGTCGTTGATGTAGATCTTGCTGCGACGACTCTTGGTCATCCGGCCGACTGCGTATCCCTTGAGCCCTTCGAAGCTGCCCTTCAAGAACTCAAATCCACCGTGCGCTGGCCCCACGGCAGGCGCCAACTGTCGTGGAATTGTCACGACAGATGTCCTCTCGCAAGGACTTAGTCGTGGAGCCATCGCAACTAGGAAGCTTAAAGGGGTTAATCGAGACAAAGGACACGAGAGGTTTATACTAGTTCGGCCCCTTACGGTGAAGGTAAGGCCTACGTTTAGTTGGGTTGGTATTGCTTGATGTTTCGATGACCAGGGAGCGAGATACGCTATGTCCGGTTCTCGATTGGTTGTTTCTTGCCCTAAGCCGTCGGTGGGTCGTCCCCTTATATACACGGGTTGACGCCCTGCGGCCTACAGAGTCCCGACCGGCTCATAGACAGTGTCCGACTCGGTGACTAGTTAATTCTACCTTACGTTACAAGTCATGCCATCATGGCGGTTTCCCACTATGGGCCTTAAGCCGCCTGTGGGCCTTAGACCTTTTATTGAACCGCCATCTTCATGCTTGGTCTTGGGCTTCTTTCTGATGAGTCTTCTTTGCGTAACCCGGCCCCTCCTGGGCGACTTACACAAATAGTTATATCCCCAACACAAAGCCCAACCGGCCAGGAATTACAAGATACAATGATGCTAGAAGCAAACTTACAACACAACACACACGGAAAGCGCAAAAAATGAAAATTGGAGAGCTGCTGGAACATGATGTTGCCCTACAAACTGAGCACCGGAGATAAGACCAGAGCAGGCTCATGGAGAACCCAAACAACAGAGGACATGCTCGTGGGCGACATTGGCAAGGTAGAGGGTAGACCACAAACCTCCTTGTTCTTCGCCAAAGGAGACCCTACCCCCTCGTCCAGGCTCGAGGACACCGCAACGTCGTCCGGAAGGACGCACTCACCCTAGAGCTGAGAGCAGCATGTGACTACATGAACACCTACACCAGCCGGTCGGACTCGACCGCATTGATGCGCAGGGCAAACCTTGAAAGTAGCCAGGTCCGGAGTCGCCCGCGGCGGACGATGCGAGGGCCTGGGGGGTGGTCCAATGATGGTCTCTTGGGTACCTTCCGATGACACTATCAGTTGTTGTTGTTGTCGTTGTTTGTATAGAGATCTTTAGTGGTTAGGTGGTATGTTCTATAATGGCTCTCAAGGCAATTCTCTTCATCTTAATCAGTGAAAATGGTAAATATTTGCCTCGTTCTATAAAAAGTAGGCACTTCAACTCCGCGATATTTACTGAGTGGCGCATAGTCAAGAAATTGACAATTCAAAGAGTTTTAAGAGTATCTACGGCATGAAGGAGTGCGAATCAAACGATACAAACTTTTTTAGGCCTCCAATGGGCGTTCTAGAGGAGTTCAGTCGTCTGACACCGCGGTCCAACCCAAAAACCTGGTTGGCACCTAGAATTCTCTACACATTCAAACACCGTTGTTAAATCTATAACTTGAACATTTTTTGAGCTGGGGATATCACTGTCCTCTTAACCATTTAATCACAAACTGATTCGCACTTTTAAAACGTTGTAGACAACTATCCACTTATTTGGCTTTGTTTTTTTTATATAAAAAAAGATGACTATGCTCGTCAAAGTTCAGCATGATTACGAAACGGATGACCCGCATGTAAGGCTGGTCATAGTGGGGAGTAACTTAGACTAGTAACATACATATGTTTCTAGTCTATGTTACCACCTTCATAGTGGGGAGTAACATGTATGTAGTATCATGCAAACCATTATTTATTAAGATGTAGACTCATTTTGCCTTCGGATGTGTTATGTTACAGTAACATATTATGTTACTTCAACCATCTCTCTCCTCATTAAATACATGCCATGTAAGCAAATTTTTCTTGAGATATGTTATGTTACTTGCTATGTTACTCCCACTATAAGCAGCCTAAGTGATGGCGTGGCACAAAATTCAAGTTGGATTGGACCGTTATGACAGCTGGGACCCATATATAGAATCCCAACTCTTTTTCCCCAAATCCCCTCCCGTAGTGCAACTCGCCGGCGGCCGGACCTCTGCTCCGGCCTCGACCTCGGCGCCTCGGTGGGGTAGCACCTGCGCGGCTCGGCGGCTGCACCTCCAACGCAGGATCTGGCTGCCGGCGCACTGGCTGGGCTCCGGGCCAGCTCCAGCCTGAGAGCCCCCGCTGGCCGGGGGTCGCCGCCGCGAGCAGCAGCCGAGATGCACGCACCACACACGAAGCTGGCCACGAAAAGCTAGCACGCGCCACGGGTGATTGATTCGGAATTTTAGATCAGGACGTGCACTACGTGTGTGCCTAGCTAACTGATCTGCACTGCGACGCCGACCTGGCCTGCCCGAGAGGCCGCGTTCGTAAGTTTGGCACGCCGCCAACGAGCGAGGCACCAAGGATGCATGCCGTGCGGGCGAGCTCCAGCCTCCAGGGCATGCGGCGGGCGAGGTGTCCGGCTGGGCGCTGCCGGTGCAGGAGGAGGAGGCCTACTTCCTCGCTCCCGCGGCCGCTCAAATTCCTTCTTGGCGTGCTCCCGTGGCCCACGGGCAAGCCGAACAAGCCGAGCACAGGCAAACATACTGAAAGTGATACTACTCCTAATAACAAACAACACAGGCAGACAAACATACTGAAACTTCCCGCAAAAAAAAAACATACTGAAACTTATACTGTACTACTCTGCAAATTCAGAGAACGCATGCACATTAACCAGTACTGTATTTTGCAAGCAAATCCAGGAAAATCCTGTAGCCTATTCACTGGTACTCCTGACCAGCAACACGGGCAGACAAATATACTCTGCAAATTCGGCAACACATGCACATTAACCACTAGAGTATTTTGCAAGCAAATTCAGACAACTTCCTGTAACCTATCTCAGCGTGCAACTACAGTATTCAGCAATTCCCTCAAAAAACAAAAAAAGAGACAGTGTTCGGCATTCGCGCAACACATGCACATTCACTATTCTGGTCGAAACTCTGAAGAATCTGGAGCGAATGACTGGGTGCTCAACAAACATAGGGGGGCTTGATTACTGCATCCAGCGTCATGGTTTCGGGCAGATGTAGAATTGACGCTGCTGTCCTCGAACTAGTATGCCCCTGCATCCACAGACGCAAAACAAGGCACAATTAGATACAGGTAGAAGCCCCTCGAAATGGAAAGCAGGCAGGCCCGTCGATGAGGGGGGGCAAAGTGGCCGACTGCACAGGGCCCCCAAAATTATGGGGCCCCCGACCGAAGAAAAATCGTGAAGGTAAACCGTCTGCGCGTCGCCCGCTGCAACCTGAACCCTAGGGTCGTCCTCCGCCTCCGCACGCAGGTGCCGCCTCTCGCGATCTGCATGCCGCTCCCGTGCAATGTATCCTCGAGTGCTGGTCTTCTGCAGACCGTCCGCGGCGGCCGCTCTCCCCAGTCTAGCTCCCTGCTAGCACTAGCGTACCATGCTGGAAGTGATTCCCGTCCTCCGCCCGGCCGCTGGGCGCTAAACCGAAGATTAGCTGCCCCTCCAAAGCTGAGAAACACCGGTGCCTCTCGTCCCCTCGGCTAGCAATCAGTTGGTAATTTATTTACTTCTTAGCCGAGAGAGGCAAACAACAATAGGCGATGCATTCGAAGTTTGAACTGACATGTTGTATGTGTTGATTTCTATGGCATTTGAACAATTAACTGATAATTGAACTGAAAAATAAATGTGTGTATGTATGGATTAAATCCGAATTGTTTCATTTTCATATCAATTTTATTCCATGTTACAGAAAAATAAGAGGAAAACACATATTTTTTCAGTGGCAACCTGCAACAACAGGAGTGTCTACACAGATGGGAGGAGTGGACGAAGCAAACTATTTGATTTGGTCTCTTTTGTATCCTTTATTATTATTTTTATTTTTTGTCATTTTTAATCTATTTGGTTCGATCATTAACCATTGAGTTTCAGTTCTACATATATTGTGCAGTGGAGCAAATTTATGTATGCTTTGGCATGAGGTTTTCCATGGATAGCTATGAGGTATTATTTGGCCACTGCAATATGAGGTATTCTTTGAAAACCTTCTTAGTTATATATGAATTTTAAATATTCTGGACCCTATTTTGTGTTCCGCCCCAGGCCCCTAAATTCCTGGAGACGGCCCTGAAAGCAGGCAGTGGAAAAGAATCCAAGGACTCGATCTGCTTAACATCAGAACATGCAGGCTTTCAATGTGGCAAGCAAGATATACCAATCAACCAAACTAGATGATCAGGAGGAGGCCATATGCGAGCAGTATAGCAAACTGAATCTCACTCTTTGATAAGTTCAGAGAAATACACCATTCGGTTATGTCTTTGGTAACTACTGTGTATTATGCATGCCATTCATTCTGCATAGTTTCTTCTTTGTATAAGTTCAGATAAGCAGATTAGAAAGAACATCGTAATGCCTCTATCTCCGACGTTGATCTACGAATAGAAACACTAGCACATCTCATCTCAGTAAGAAAGAGCCAAATGCAGAGATGATGAACGCATAATATAGAAGACGAATCAATCAACCAAACAAATATAACAGGGGGGTGTGTATGCGAGCGAACCATGGGGATGCGGGAAGACGATCCTCTGGCGGGAAAAAGCGTCGATGTGCTCTCGAAGACCCTCCAGCCGTGGGAGCGCCTTCTCCCGGAGGGCACGGAGGCGGGCGAGTCTGGCCTCGAGATGATGCCGGCGGCACCAGTGGCCGCCGGAGAGCGCCCGGGCCCTGCGTAGCTCGCGGTCGAAGGCGCGGACGCGGCGGCGGACGCTTTTGAAGTGACCGGCCAGCGTCGTCGCACGCTCACGAAGCTGGTCGCAAGTGTTGTCGCGGATGGAGATCTCGGCATCCTTCATGGCGGTGAGCTCGCTGTCGGGGTCGACCAAGCAGCTCCCGTCCCTGAAGCGGAGGAAGTCGGGCGCGAGCCAGCTTCGCACCGGGGCTTCATACGCGACCGCGCCTCCATGCGCGTACCCGCCGCGGGCGAGTGCGCCTCCGTGCCCGCCTCGGGCCAGGCCTCGCTGGCCCTGCGCGCGGCCGCCTGGGACGGGGCCTCCCTGCCCCTGCGCGTGCCCGCCGCGGGCGAACGCGCCACCGTGGCCGCCTCGGGCCAGGCCTCTCTGCCCCTGCTCGCGGCCGCCATTGCCGAGCGCGCCTGGGACCGGGCCTCCCTGCCCCTGCCCCAGCGAGAGGTCGATGTCGTGCCGGATCCTGTGGATCAGCGTGAGCACGGCGAAGCGCGCGTCCTCGAGCGGGTCGCGAAGGTCGCCGGCGGCCTCGAGTGCTACGAGGTTGCCGACCCTCCACTTGAACACCTCGCACTGCTCCCGGAGGAGCGTCCCCATGCGCCACGCGGCGTGGACCGAGTCCGCAGCCAGAACGTGGACCACGACGCCGCGGCGGTCTCCATGGGAGCGGACGAGGTCGCGCGTCTCCCGGAGAGACTGCAGCGTGCTACGGCGGGGAGGAGCTGCAGAAGCCCGCGCCATGGGCGGGGTTGGCGGTGGCGGGGTACGCGGGGGGGAGGGAGGTGTGTCGGTTGGGAGGACGAGGTGGTCTGGGGGGTGGGCGGGCGAGCGAGCGAGCGGTTACGCCGCCCGAGGCCGAGGCCGGGGTACTTATACCCGGCGGCGATGTGGGGCCAGGGGGGATCGCATCGCGGGATTCCATGAATCTGTCAGTTACGTCGTCGATCGCTTGGTTGGATGGAGAGCAGAGCGCCAGAGCCTGCACTTGCACTGCATCCCGAGTGGTGCAATGTGACTTTGCAGGGTATACTACATTGTGTTGTTTTTTTTTGAACAAACTACATTGTGTTGTTGATTGCTTCGTCTAAAAGCAACCTGCATCTGTATTTCTGATCTATCCCATGTTCAAATTCGATTACCTGCATCTGTATTTCTGATCCATCCCATGTTCAAATTCGATGTTGTTCTCTTTTGTTTGTAGACAGGTGACACCAAACCCAAAGAAGACGTGGCGCTCTTCTATGTAGTCCCTCCTGTCCTTTTCAGTTAGCATATAAAATTTGTCTGAAGTCAATCCTCGTAAACTTTGATTAAATTTATGGAAAAAAATACCAATATTTAGAACGTGAAATCGACAACATTAGATGCGTTATGACTTCAATTTTCATATTGTATAAATTTAGCATGTTAGATGTTAATAGTTTTTAATATAAATATGGTCAAACTTTACGAAGTTTGACTTCAGACAATTCTTATATGCAGAGTAAAAAGGAACGGAGGGAGTACGATGTTTCGAGGGAGTACTACAGTCGAGATAACGTGTGTGCGTCGTTCTTCGCAGGTGTGGCATCTATACTTGGTTGAGTCATGTATGCCTAAATAGTTGATCCCCACTAATTTAATCATCTTGACATGCAACTACGCCAACTCATCATGTTATCATGCATGGCATACCAAATTTAATTTTCTCCACATGCAACTATGCCAACTCACTATGCCACTCATCTTCATATGCGTCATGCATGAATATTAAATGATTTTCTACAACTACATAATAATCAAATATATTAAATTATATGTGTTCGAATTTTAATTCTCATATTGCTAACCAGAATAGTACTAAAGTTTCATACCACCAAATTTCCGCATCCAATTCCCGATGCAACGCGCGGGTATCATCTCTAGTGAGAGGGACCAAGTCAACCCGGAGAAAATTGGCCTGAGTTTTCATCACGTCCTGTTGGGGGGATCTCTATCCTCTTTTGCTTCATCACGACGTTAAGTACCGCTGTCTTGGATCACTGCACATTGTTGCTTGATCTCATATTTTCAATGGTGACATTTGTTTGGGCAAGTGGTTTAAATTCAACAGGGGAAATAGCACACATACACAACATTTGGGGCTATGATAACAAAGAACTACAACTCCATGGGATTTAACAAAAAACCACAACTCTAGGAGACTAGGACTAATCAGTAACAAAAAAACACAAATTGATTTGATTAGTCACTTAATGAAAAATATGACGTGTGGGTCCCACTCCCATGTGCTAAGTAAGTAGAGGGATGACTTGGCTTGAGCCGAGCCAAGGCAAGAGAAGCCAAGCTCACCTCTCTGAAAAATTATAATATTCAAAGTAAAAAAATCAAAAATCTTAAAATTTTGAAATAATCTAAAATTTTCAAAAATTGAAACAATTCCAGTAATTCAATCCGTCTTCACTCAAGCCTTACTCTCTCTCAACCTTGTACTTGTGCGTGTGATCTCATCTTGATAATAAACATTGTCCTAGAAGACATCTGTTTCGTGCTCACAACACGATGGGGGATGTGTCCAAAGTACGCTATGACCGGTCACGACCTGCATCGAGAGTTAGTTGTCCAACTGATGGTTGATGAGTGATATTTTTCGTTCACCACACTATTGTTTAAAACTGGATAATCTTGGAATTTTTGATAAAGTCACTGTGATATTTCTGCTAATCACTAATGAATGCAAAAGATCGCGAAATTATTTGTTTAGTGTGTTTCCATGGGAAAAGAGCCTGAACATGGAAGGGTATCATCATATATAAGGAAATACAAAGTTTGGTGGAAGAGGCAAGTCAATAGGAGGCACTGCAGACTTAAGACCGCTGCTTGTACCACTTGTTGTCAGCTTCAGATGGTCCACCTAGCCAACATTTCATAAGGGGCCAATGCCACATTATCAACACACACACACACACACACACACACACACACACACACACACACACACACAGAGAGAGAGAGAGAGAGAGAGAGAGAGAGAGAGAGAGAGAGAGAGCACCATTCGCGAAATGGAAAACCAGAACCTGTCCTCCAATCCCAGCCTCCGCCATTTCCTATCTTATCTCCATAGCCGTCGCCACCATCATCACCACATCCATTCTATCTCAAGATAGTCATACTTTTAATCGTTGTATCCCATCCAACAACTATTATAAGACATATTATTAGTCAATTGTTCATCATTATGTCGTCTTCAATGAGTTCATGTTGCGACCTGATCGCAAATGTGAATAATTTGGTAAGGCAATGGTTTGAGGCAAGGCACTACAACCCTATGTATTTGTGCACGGGGTCATTGAATGACTTTGTGTATTTGACATTATTTGCATGTGTCCGATTGCAACGAAGTTGTCTCTTGTCTTCTTCTCGTTCTAAGGCCTTGTAGATAACCAGGATTCCACAGATCGATCAAGGAGAAGGTAAAGAGTGATTCGAACATGGAATGCTACCAAAATAACAATGAGAGAAGGGGTTAGTACAGTAGCAGAAAGGTATTCCTTGGGGATGAATGAGATGTGGTCATTAAATGTCCAATACTTTTGTCTGAATATTTGTTCTTAATAGCCATGGTAACCCCACATGACATAGGTCAAGATGTACTTTGGACATATCTACCACATGATCATGTTGCAAGAGCATCAGAGTGGTTGCCATCCGGAGCTATGTTTATTATTAAGATAAGATCCCACGCAAAAATCACTAGTACAAAAAGGTCCTTAAGACACCACATGTATAGGAGACCATTCAACCAAACTGTGTGCGATGCATGAATTGCAAATGGTATGATAATAAAACTATCACCAATAAAATAAAATATGTGCGATGGTTGATACATCAAGCACGATTCAAAAAAGAGTTGCGTGTGCGAAACATGGCATACAGTTGACCCATATACAAACTGTTTGCGATGAGACAGAAAAAACACAAACGGTTAGCCAGGTCCAGTTGTGTATGATATACTCCCTCCGTCCCAAAATATAAGAACGCTTTTAACACTAGTGTAGTGTTAAAAGCGTTCTTATATTTTGGGACGGAGGGAGTACGACATACAAGTCACTCGGATGAACTATTAGAGATTAGCCAAAACAACACAAATGGTTACCCAGATCAAGGTGTGTGTGTGTGTGCGCGCGCGCGATATATATGGCATATATATCACTCGGATGAACTGTTCGCGATGACCCAATATAACACAAATGATTCAGCATAACAAGATATGTGTGATACCCGGTAAACAGGCCAGTCATTAGAATTGTGTGGAATGACTGATAATAACACAGACGGTTCCTGCTAATAAGTCATGTGTATTGTTGGCAAACGCTTGCTGGTAAACAACTGTTTGTGATTGCTGAGATCATCACCGGCGGGTTCCTTAGTGTAATTGGATGCGATGTGATATGCTCTGTCTGCATAACATCTATTCTCTGTATAGGGAACAACAACATATGTACTTATAACAACATGATTGCATGATCAAAATAAACATTGAGTTACATAACTAACTATATATAACATTTGCACACCTAATTGAACAATCACATGCATAATAAACTAGGAGAAGCGATCATCAAATCATTTACTTCTTGTTCTCACACTTGCCATTGCTCTGCTTCCGATTGGATCCCTCGCATTCTTGGGGAAGGAGGCACTTCCTCTTGTCAACGACCCACCTATACATCTTATAGCTCGTGTACGCCTCCTTGGCCGCGTACACGACGTGATCTTCGTCCAGTTTCTCCATCCAGGCCAAGTGTCTGGCAAGCCTATTCTTGTTGCATGCATCCTTCATGTCTCTGTAGTAGTGGTCAATGATGGCGTCGGCGAGGTGAACTACTGAGTCCTTCTCCTACTTCTTACTGCCCCAGATCTTGTATTGGACCTGGATTTCGATAAGATTCTGGCAGGCGATGCCCGAATTCTTGAGCACCATTACATCGTTGTTGGTGTCCACTGTAGCGAACGTATCTCGGGGCTATTGACAAACCTGGTGAAACGCTCGCAAGGCCTTGTGGCCAGGCGGTAGTGCTAGATGAGGACGTGATTGCACACGCACATCTGGGCGACGTCGACGTTTTGATCATACCGGGCACGAGCACAGGTGTACTCGAGGTTGAGCTTGACCACTTTGTACTTGTCCACAGCAAGCAACAACTCCATAGCATGTATGGAGTTCTCCATCTAGATCAGGTCTTTGGTGCACACCACCGAGAGTTCCGTGAACCTTCTATGGGTGTTCACTACGACACACATGGTGAACTGCCACTCGTCGTCGGCAACCGCCGGGAGCACCATTGGAGCTGCGTAGGATACCCTATCTTTATTTGTCGTCGTGGTTGTGCTTCTTGCAATATTCACTAGTACAGCGAGCTGCTAAACAAACGGTTTTTAACCCTTTTCCGCGATGGTCTTTGGAACCGTCGCCAAGTGAGTGTGGGTGATAGGGGAGTCCTTCCCACACGACCCAGAAACCGTCGGGGATATGCCCTCCTGGCACACACGCTCGGCAAAATGAGGTCGTGTGCGACCGACGACCACTCAAATACAGAAATATGTACACTAGTGCTAAAGAAATACAATTATACAGGCGAAATCATTTCCGGTCGTATGTACATCCCACACAGTCAGCCAACGCTAAACGTTTCCGTTCGTATATACATCCCACACAGTCACTCCAAGGAAAACGTTTCTGTTCGCAAGTACATCACACACAATTTTCTCGGTTAAATCGTTTGTGATAGTGTTTCCATTGCACACGGTATTAACAATTTTATCGTTTGCATTATTGAATTCATCACACACGGTGCCTAGAAGAAACGGTGTGTCAAGGGCTGTCCATCACACATAGTTTTTATGTGGTAAACGTTTGGGCCGGGTGGCCTAACGCAAACATTTTTGAAGAGGATATCGTGTGTGATTGTTCATTAATCTAACACGGTTTGTTCCCAGAAATTGTGTGCGTTATGAATGCATCGCACACGGTTTTCTCTCAATAACCGTTTGCAATAGAAAAACCCAATTAGCAGGCTAATTTTCCAATTATTCATAATCTATTTATTAATCTAATTGACATTTCATATTAAGCACACAATATATTTCATTTTCATAATTGAAATACATCGGAGTACAACATCGTATAGCTTCAGCACTCAGCTACCCCATTACACAACTACACCAGGACCAAGTTTCACATGCAACATCTATAACCTTTCAAAATTAGCATCATAAACGGTACATAGACAGATGTATCTCATCTGGAAAACTGCTGAAGCAGAAGGCGAATATTGAGCCTTAATTGATGTTGAAGGTCTTTGTGACTTTAGGCCAGTGCCTGTGGATGATTGACCGTCCATCCTTCGTCCTCTTCAGGAACACTTCAATATTGAACCGTGGGTGTTGTATGAATACTTTCCTCGCCTCCTGACCATATAGGTGGTTTGAGAGGTAATCGTCAGTGAACTGCTTTGGAAAGGCCTGGAAACAAGGATGTTCATAAATATCTTCTCTATATTGGAAATGGGGCAAAGAAATAAAAAAGGCAAGGTATAATAGTTAGTATCATCCTGTAGTGAACTGATGTCTTCTTCATTGTGCACACAAAGATCTTGTTGTTTTTTGTCGCTAATTTCTTTATCCTAATAATCTTTCTGAGTTTCTTTACTTGACTGATATTCATGGACAACTCATTTCCCCATATGCAAAAAGGGTCGAACAGTGGGTCAAAACCTCTGACAATAGGACCTACATGTGCAAGACCAAATTGTTAAAAACCTAAATATTAGAATGGTTCCTGCAATTGCACAATAATGTGCTATTAGACAACGGACCATGCACGTGCTAACCTCGATTGTAAACCCCAGTGCTTCCCATTGTCTTCCTGCAACACATATAAGGTAGTTAGTCATCAGGTTAAGTAAGGGTTCGCATGCTATTAGTAAAATATGTTGATGAAAAATAAGCACATTGCAGATTCATCAGATTAATTCAAGCCACATGGAAAACCCATTTATCCAAACCAAGCATGATTAAGAACTACGAAATATAGCACTTGTATATGTTTCTCATGTATTAAGTGCAGCCAAATTCGATTTACTCCTCACATGCACAACAATACAAAATTCTACCCACAACAATTGGACATCGCAGTGTAGAATTGAACCAAGCAGTTAGCTAAATACCACAACAAATGAACCAAACATTAACTGAGCACCACATTGCACAATATAACATACTCCTAATAGAAGATCAGACAGTTAACCAAACCAAGCATGCTTAACAACTTGGAAATATAACAATTGTATTTGTTTCTCATGTATTTAGTACAGCCAAATTCGATTTATTCCTCATATGGTATACAGTAATAGAATGCAGCCACAACAATTGAACATCGCATTGCAGAATTGAACCAAGCAGTTAACTAAACACCATAACAAATGAAACAAACGTTAACTGAGCACCACATTGCACAATATAACATGCTCGTAAGAGAAGATCAGACAGTTAACCAAACCAAGTATGCTTAACAACTTGGAAATATTGCACCCTGAAGAATTGAACATAACATTTGCAGAATTGAACCAAGCAGTTAACTGAACACCACATTGCACGACATATAGAACATATACACCATAGCAGAAGATTGCATGGTAAAAGTAGATAGCACAATTCACTAGAATTTGTTAAGGAAAGGCAATAACTAGCAAACGATGGTCTCGAGAAAACGCCACGAACTGTCGTTTAAAGCAGCCAATCGCGTCGCGGCGGTGGCGCGTGAGGCGTCAATGGTGGCCTCGACGGCGAGGTGCTCCTCCAAGATCTGGGGGTCGCCACGAATGGCAGTGATAACCCACAAGTGTAGGGGATCGCAACAGCTTTCGAGGGTAGAGTATTCAACCCAAATTTATTGATTCGACACAAGGGGAGCCAAAGAATATTCTCAAGTATTAGCAGTTGAGTTGTCAATTCAACCACACCTGGATAACTTAATATCTGCAGCAAAGTGTTTAGTAGCAAAGTAATATGATAGTAGTGGTAGCGGTAACAAAAGAGTAATGAAAGCAAAAGTAATATTTTTTGTGTTTTGTAGTGATTGTAACAGTAGCAACGAGAAAGTAAATAAGCGTAAACCACTATATGGAAAACTCGTAGGCATTGGATCGGTGATGGATAATTATGCCGGATGCGGTTCATCATGTTACAGTCATAACATAGGGTGACATAGAACTAGCTCCAATTCATCAATGTAATGTAGGCATGTATTCCGAATATAGTCATACATGCTTATGGAAAAGAACTTGCATGGCATTTTTTGTCCTACCCTCCCGTGGCAGCGGGGTCCTATTGGAAACTAAGGGATATTAAGGCCTCCTTTTAATAGAGAACCGGAACAAAGCATTAGCACATAGTGAATACATGAACTCCTCAAACTATGCTCATCACAGGGAGTGGTCCTGATTATTGTCACTTCGGGGTTACCGGATCATAACGCATAGTAGGTGACTATAGACTTGCAAGATAGGATCAAGAACTCACATATATTCATGAAAACATAATAGGTTCAGATCTGAAATCATGGCACTCGGGCCCTAGTGACAAGTATTAAGCATAGCAAAGTCATAGCAACATCAATCTCAGAACATAGTGGATACTAGGGATCAAACCCTAACAAAACTAACTCAATTACATGATAGATCTCATCCAACCCATCACTGTCCAGCAAGCCTACGATGGAATTACTCACGCACGGCGGTGAGCATCATGAAATTGGTGATGGAGGATGGTTGATGATGACGACGGCGACGAATCCCCCTCTTCGGAGCCCCGAACAGACTCCAGATCAGCCCTCCCGATAGGTTTTAGGGCTTGGCGGTGGCTCTGTATCGTAAACCGCGATGATTTCTTCTCCTTGATTTTTTTCTCCCCGAAAGCAAATATATAGAGTTGGAGTTGGCGTTGGAGGAGCCTCAGGGGGCCCACGAGGTAGGGGGCGCGCCCTAGGGGGGGCGCCCCCACCCTCGTGGACAGGGTGTGGGCCCCCTTGTCTTCATCTTTGTCAAGGATTTTTTATTGTTTTTAACTAGATGTTCCGTGGAGTTTCAGGTCATTCCGAGAACTTTTGTTTTCTACACATAAAACAACATCATGGCAATTCTGCTGAAAACAACGTCAGTCTGGGTTAGTTCCATTGAAATCATCCAAGTTAGAGTCCAAAACAAGGGCAAAAGTGTTTGGAAAAGTAGATACGACAGAGACGTATCAACTCCCCCAAGCTTAAACCTTTGCTTGTCCTCAAGCAATTCAGTTGACAAACTGAAAGTGATAAAGAAAAACTTTTACAAACTTTGTTTGCTCTTGTTGTTGTAAATATGTAAAGCAAGCATTCAAGTTTTCAGCAAAGATTATGACTAATCACATTTGCAATAATTCTTAGCTCTCATGTCTACTCATATCAATAGCATAATCAAGTAGCGAGCCATAATAATAAATCTCGGATGACAACACTTTCTCAAAACAATCATAATATGACATAACAAGATGGTATCTCGCTAGCCCTTTCTGAGACCGCAAAACATAAATGCGGAGCCCCTTTAAAGATCAAGGACTGACTAGACATTGTAATTCATGGTAAAAGAGATCCAATCATAGTCATACCCAATATAAATTAATAGTAATGAATGCAAATGAAGCTGTGCTCTCCAGCTAGTGCTTTTTCATAAGAGGGTGATGACTCAACATAAAAGTAAATAGATAGGCCCTTCGCAGAGGGAAGCAGGGATTTGTAGAGGTGCCAGAGCTTGGTTTTGAAACAAAGAAAAATAATATTTTGAGCGGCATACTTTCATTGTCAACATAACAACTAAGAGATGTCGATATCTTCCCTGCTACGCACATTATAGGCGGTTCCCAAACAGAATGGTAAAGTTTATACTCCCCCTCCACCAACAAGCATCAATCCATGGCTTGCTCGAAACAACGAGTGCCTCCAACTAACATCAGGTCCCAGGGGGAGTTTTGTTTGCAATTAATTTTGATTTAGTTTGCATAAAGCATGGGACTGGGCATCCCGGTGACCAGCCATTTTCTCGTGAGTGAGGAGCGGAGTCCACTCCTCTTGAGAATAACCCGCCTAACATGGAAGATAAGGGCAGCCCTAGTTGATACATGAGCTATTCGAGCATACAAAACAGAATGTTTATTTGAAGGTTTAGAGTTTGGCACATACAAATTTACTTGGAACGGCAGGTAGATACCGCATATAGGAAGGTATAGTGGACTCATATGGAATAACTTTGGGGTTTAAGGGATTGGATGCACAAGCAGTATTCCCGCTTAGTACAAGTGAAGGCTAGCAAAAGACTGGGAAGCGACCAACTAGAGAGCAACAACAGCCATGAACATGCATTAAAATTAATAAACATTGGATGCAAGCATGAGTAGGATATAATCCACCATGAGCATAAATATCGTGAAGGCTATGTTGATTTGTTTCAACTACATGCGTGAACATGTGCCAAGTCAAGTCACTTAAATCATTCAAAGGAGGATACCACCCCATCATACCACATCGTAACCATTTTAATAGCATGTTGGCACGCAAGGTAAACCATTATAACTCATAGCTAATCAACCATGTCATAAGCAACTATGATCTCTAATTGTCATTGCAAACATGTTTATTCATAATAAGCTGAATCAAGAACGATGAACTCATCATATTTACAAAAACAAGAGAGGTCGATTTCATACCAGCTTTTCTCATCTCAGTCAGTCCATCATATATCATCATAATTGCCTTTCATTTGCACGACCAAACGATGTGAATAATAATAACAGTGCACATGCATTGGACTAAGCTGGAATCTGCGAGCATTCAATAAACAGGAGAAGACAAGGCAATATGGGCTCTTGGTTAAATCAACAATAATGCATATAAGAGCCACTTCAACAATTTAATCATGGTCTTCTCCTATCGACCCCCAAAGAAGAGAAAAGAAATAAAACTATTTACACGGGAAAGCTCCCAACAAGCAAAAGAAGAAAGGGAAATATTTTTTTGGGGTTTTCTTTTAATTATTACTACTACAACAAGAAAGGTAAACTACTACTAATTTTTTTGGTTTTCTTAAGGTTTAACAAACACATAAGAAGAAAGCAGGAAAAAGAAAATAAACTAGCATGTATATTACAATGAAAGAGTATGAGCACCGGCATCTAGCAATGAGTGTGTGAACATAAATGTAATGTCGGTGGGAAATACGTACTCCCCAAGCTTAGGCTTTTGTCCTAAGTTGGTTCATTGCCAGGGGTGGCCTGGCGGATACTTGTAGGTGTAGCTGGGGTCGTAGTGCGACGAAGAGGACTCTGACTGCCAGTGGCTGGCAACCATCTCCGGATCCCAAGAATAAACAGACTATCGTGGAGGCTCATATTGTGTCTCCGATTCCGGGGCTGGTGCAGGATTCCGGTAGGCTTGGACGGCAGCCCACGTAACGAGATAAGGTCCTTCAAAATTAAACAAGGAAGGAGCAGGCAAGGTAATAGTTTCAGGATGATGTTTATGAAAGAATAATTTATATTTGAGCTCTCCTTCCCTACCCTTAACAATAAAATCATGCGCTAGCATACTCTTATAATCTAAATAAGCACTAGGCAGCAATTTTTCTTCTTTCTCATAAAGCCTAATAGGTATGTTAAAATGTGCAACGATGCGTGAAGCATAAATGGCTCCAAAGATGGGGCCCTTAGTACGGTTCAGAGTTAACTGTCTAGCAATAATTCCGCCCATACTAACAGTGTTATCACGGTATAAACCATGGAATAAAATAATAATATCAGGAACACTAAGGTTTCCACAGTTTCCACGACCAATCAAGCAACGACTAGCAAATATGGCAAAGTAGCATAAAACGGGAAAATGTATGCTAGTGATTCTTGCATCAGAAACCTTCCTAGTTTCTCCCACAGTGATGGTGTCAATAAATTCTTCCACATCTTTACGGTGTGGTTCTTCTAAGGTGCCCTCAGGGGGTATTTTGCAAACCTTGCAAAATTCAGCTAATGGCATCTTCTTAACAACGTCATATAATTGAAACTCTACTGAAGGAGGTGATTCCTTAGGGAAAAAGTAGAAGTTTTGCACAAAAGTATTTGTGAGTAAGAGATACTGATGACGTTGGTCGCGGAGGAAGTCGGTGATGCCGGAATTCTCAATCAATGAATAGAAATCCTCATAAATCCCGGCTTGTCTCAAGAAGTCATCGGAAGGCCATTCACACGGCCGGACCTCCGCGGTACGAGGCAAATTATATTTGGGCCTTTGTGCTTCTTCATTTTGCTTTTCCTTCGAGCTTCGGCTTGATGAGCCCCTCAAAAGTCTCTTCATCATTTTCTGAAATATTCTGAAATTGTTAGTAACTTCAAACAAAAGTGAAGCAAGCTCAACAAAATTGATAGCAACTACTCCTACAAGTGCCTAGAGCCTATATCAAGCATTAGAACTACTTGGAACCATATAAATTTGACATGCAAGCTCAAGAACATGGTCATCTATGTAGCACCAATTTGCAATGAATAAAGCACTAGAACAAAAACTAATGGGACCAATGGAGGAGTCACATACCAAGGAACAATCTCCCCAAGCAGTTTTACGAGAGGTGCTTTGAGCAAGGAGATCGAAAATCACAGCAAAGTGAGCTAGAACTCGTGCTTGAACTAGATATTCATGTTTGTGGGAGGAAGAAGAAGAGGATGGGTGCAGGAATAAGTGGAGGAGGGCCACCATGGGCCCACGAGGCAGGGGGCGCGCCCTCCACCCTCGTGGCCAGGTGGCAGCTCCCCCCGCAGTGTTTTCAGTACCATAAATCCTCAAATATTCCCGAAAAAATCATATTAAATTGGCATGGCATTTGGAGGACTTTTATTTTCGGGGTATTTTTATATTGCACGGATAAATCAGGAAACAGACAGAAAAATACTATTTTTACTTTATTTCAACCAAATAACACAAAGTATAAAGAGGGTACAGAAGGTTGTGCCTTCTAGTTTCATCCATCTCATGCTCATCAAAAGGAATCCACTAACAAGGTTGATCAAGTCTTGTTAACAAACTCATTCCGATTAACATGGAACCGGAGAAATTTCGAATAACACTATGTTACCTCAACCGGGATATGCACATCCCCAATAATAAGAATATCATATTTTTCTTGACAGTAGGAAGAGGAAATTCAAAACCTCCAAATATAATCGATGGAATTTTTCCAATAGAGTTGATACTATGAACTTGAGGTTGTTTCCTCGGAAAGTGTACCGTATGCTCATTACCATTAACATGAAAAGTGACATTGCCTTTGTTGCAATCAATAACAACCCCTGCAGTATTCAGAAAAGGTCTTCCAAGAATAATAGACATACTATCGTCCTCGGGAATATCAAGAATAACAAAGTCCGTTAGAATAGTAACGTTTGCAACCACAACAGGCACATCCTCACAAATACCGATAGGTATAACAGTTGATTTATCAGCCATTTGCAAAGATATTTCAGTAGGTGTCAACTTATTCAAATCAAGTCTACGATATAAATAGAGAGGCATAACACTAACACCGGCTCCAAGAACACATAAAGCAGTTTTAACATAGTTTCTTTTAATGGAGCATGGTATAGTAGGTACTCCTGGATCTCCAAGTTTCTTTGGTATTCCACCCTTAAAAGTGTAATTAGCAAGCATGGTGGAAATTTCAGCTTCCGGTATCTTTCTTTTATTTGTAACAATATATTTCATATATTTAGCATAAGGATTCATTTTGAGCATATCAGTCAATCGCATACGCAAAAACATAGGTCTAATCATTTCAGCAAAGCGCTCAAAATCCTCATCATCCTTTTTCTTGGATGGTTTGGGAGGAAAAGGCATGGGTTTCTGAACCCATGGTTCTCTTTCTTTAGCATGTTTCCTAGCAACAAAGTCTCTCTTATCATAACGTTGATTCTTTGATTGTGGGTTATCAAGAACAACAACAGGTTCAACTTCTACATCATTATCTTTACTAGGTTGAGCATCATCGTGAACATCATCATTAACATTTTCACTAGGTTCATGTTCATTACCAGATTGTGTTTCAGCATCAAACATAGATATATCATTTGGATTATCAGGTGGTTCAACAATAGGTTCACTTGAAGTTTGCAGAGTCCTATCATTTTTCTTTTTCTTCCTTTTACAAGAACTAGGTGCATCAATATTATTTCTCTGAGAATCTTGCTCAATTCTCTTAGGGTGGCCTTCAGGATACAAAGGTTCCTGAGTCATTCTACCAGTTCTAGTAGCCACTCTAACAACATAATCATTTTTCTTACTATTCATTTCATTGAGCAAATCATTTTGAGATTTAAGTACTTGTTCTACTTGAGTGGTAACCATAGAAGCATGTTTGCTAACAAGTTTAAGTTCACCTCTAATATTAGCCATATAGTCGCCCAAGTGTTTAATCATGTAAGCATTTTGTTTTAATTGTCTACCAAAATAAGCATTGAAATCTTCTTGCTTAAACATAAAGTTATCAAACTCATCCAAGCATTGGCTAGCAATTTTAGTAGGGGGGACTTTAGCTTTATCATATCTATAGAGAGAATTTACCTTCACTACCTGTGTCGGGTTATCAAGACCAGGAGGTTCTTCAATAGGTAATGGATTAAGATCATATGTTTCTTCAACCGCGGTAAATTAAGACCATGTATTTCTTCAATAGGAGGTAAATTCTTAACATCTTCAGCTTTAATACCTTATTCTTTCATAGATTTCTTTGCCTCTTGCATATCTTTGGGACTGAGAAATAGAACACCTCTCTTCCTCGGAGTTGGTTTAGGAATAGGCTCAGTAATTGGCTCTGGAGGTGCCCAATTATTTTCATTTGTCAACATATTATTCAATAGAATTTCAGCTTCATCCGGTGTTCTTTCCTTGAAAACAGAACCAGCACAACTATCCAGGTAATCTCTGGAAGCATCGGTTAGACCATTATAAAAGATATCAAGTATTTAATTTTTCTTAAGAGGATGATCAGGCAAAGCATTAAGTAACTTGAGAAGCCTCCCCCAAGCTTGTGGGAGACTCTCTTCTTCAATCTGCACAAAGTTGTATATTTCCTTTAAAGCAACTTGTTTCTTATGAGCAGGGAAATATTTAGCAAAGAAGTAATAAATCATATCCTGGGGACTACGCACACAACCAGGATCAAGAGAATTAAACCATATCTTAGCATCACCCTTTAATGAGAACGGAAATATTTTAAGGATATAAAAGTAGCGAGATCTCTCATCATTAGTGAAAAGGGTGGCTATATCATTTAATTTAGTAAGATGTGCCACAACAGTTTCAGATTCATAGCCATGAAAAGAATAATATTCAACCAAAGTAATTATATCAGGATCAACAGAGAATTCATAATCCTTATCGGCAACACGGATAGGTGAAGTAGCAAAAGCAGGGCCAGGTTTCATTCTATCTCTAAGAGATTCTTTGTTCCATTTAATTAATAGCCTCTTTAGTTCACGACTATCTTTGCAAGCTAAAATAGCTGTAGAAGCTTCTTTATCAAAAACATAACCCTCAGGAATAACAGGCCTATCTTCATCATCACTTTCATCATTATAATCAGTTTCAATAATTTCTTTCTCTCTAGCCCTAGCAATTTGTTCATCAAGAAATTCACTAAGGGGCACAGTAGTATCAAGCATAGAAGTAGTTTCATCATAAGTATCATGCATAGTAGAAGTGGCATCATCAATAACATGCGACATATCAGAACGAATAGCAGAACCAGGTTTAGGTGTCGCAAGCTTACTCAAAACAGAAGGTGAATCAAGTGCAAAGCTAGGTGGCAGTTCCTTACCTCCCCTCGTAGTTGAGGGATAAATTTTTGGTTTCTCGTCTTTCAAGTTCTTCATAGTGTCCAGCAGATATAAATCCTAAGTGACTCAAAGAATAGAGCTATGCTCCCCGGCAACGGCGCCAGAAATTAGTCTTGATAACCCACAAGTGTAGGGGATTGCAACAACTTTCGAGGGTAGAGTATTCACCCAAATTTATTGATTCTACACAAGGGGAGCCAAAGAATATTCTCAAGTATTAGCAGTTGAGTTGTCAATTCAACCACACCTGGATAACTTAATATCTGCAGCAAAGTGTTTAGTAGCAAAATAATATGATAGTAGTGGTAACGGTAACAAAAGAGTAATGAAAGCAAAAGTAATATTTTTGGTGTTTTGTAGTGATTGTAACAGTAGCAACGAGAAAGTAAATAAGCGTAAACCACTATATGGAAAACTCGTAGGCATTGGATCGGTGATGGATTATGCCGGATGCGGTTCATCATGTAAGAGTCATAACATAGGGTGACATAGAACTAGCTCCAATTCATCAATGTAATGTAGGCATATATTCCGAATATAGTCATACGTGCTTATGGAAAAGAACTTGCATGACACCTTTTGTCCTACCCTCCCGTGGCAGCAGGGTCCTATTGGAAACTAAGGGATATTAAGGCCTCCTTTTAATAGAGAACCGGAACAAAGCATTATCACATAGTGAATACATGAACTCCTCAAACTATGGTCATCACCGGGAGTGGTCCCGATTATTGTCACATAGGGGTTGCCGGATCATAACGCATAGTAGGTGACTATAGACTTGCAAGATAGGATCAAGAACTCACATATGTTCATGAAAACATAATAGGTTCAGATCTGAAATCATGGCACTCAGGCCCTAGTGACAAGCATTAAGCATAGCAAAGTCATAGCAACATCAATCTCAGAACATACTGGATACTAGGGATCAAACCCTAACAAAACTAACTCAATTACATGATAGATCTCATCCAACCCATCACTGTCCAGCAAGCCTATGATGGAATTACTCACGCACGGCGGTGAGCATCATGAAATTGGTGATGGAGGATGGTTGATGATGATGACGGCGATGAATCCCCCTCCCCGGAGCCCCGAACGGACACCAGATCAGCCCTCCCGAGAGGTTTTAGGGCTTGGCGTCGGCTCCATATCGTAAAACGCGATCATTTCTTCTCTTTGATTTTTTCTCCCTGAAAGCAAATATATATAGTTGGAGTTGGCGTCGGAGGAGCCTAAGGGGGCCCACGAGGTAGGGGCGCGCCCTAGGGGGCCCACCCTCGTGGACAGGGTGTGCGCCCCCTGGTCTTCATCTTTGGCAAGGATTTTTTATTATTATTAACTAGATGTTCCGTGGAGTTTCAGGTCATTACGAGAACTCTTGTTTTCTGCACATAAAACAACATCATGGCAATTCTGCTGAAAACAGCGTCAGTCCGGGTTAGTTCCATTCAAATCATCCATGTTAGAGTCCAAAACAAGGGCAAAAGTGTTTGGAAAAGTAGATACGACGGAGACGTATCAGGCAGCCATCGTGACCTCATCCGCGCGTGCGGCCGCGATTTCATTCTCCGCTGCCAAATGCTCCTTGAGATCCTGGTTATACTCTAAGCATGGCAATCGGTAGGGTAAGGGGCGGGTAGAGCAATACCATACCCATACCCATGTAGTAAATGGGTACAAAATTCTACCCATACCCTTACCCATGGGTACGAAACTTTACCCGTACCCATACCCGACAGGTACCCATACCCATTGGGTATCCAACGGGTAGATCAAACACCACACAAGTTATTCACAATTTTACATCCATCCATAGCACATTGACAAAATTACATTTATCTCAACTCAATAACAAATAGATGAGTACAAGACAATTATCTCAATTCAAATTGATAATTGGTGACAACTTTAACATAGGTTCAGAAGCTTGCAACACACTTCACCAAATAACATCTGACAAGTATGTAACATGTCAGTATAAACGGGTAGGGTATGGGTATATTCATGGGTACAAAGCTATACCCGTGCCTTACCCATGAATTAACGGGCAGGGTATGGGTGCTACCCGTGGGTACAAAATTGTGCCCATACCGTGCCCATGTGGGTACGGTATCCGCGGGTACCCGTACCCATGGGTAAAATTGCCATCCTTACTATACTCCATGCACCATGGCTTAGGGCGGCGCTTATTTGGTGGAGGGGTCGGTGATTTGGGTGGAAGGTGTCGCGCTCGCGCCGGCGGTCGGGGCATGTGGGATGTGGAAGGGGGAGGAGTATGGGGGATCGGGTGTGGATTACCTGCCTGGATAGGCGAGGCCGAGCAGCATAAACGAGGGTCGCCGACGAGGAGGAGGCGCTGCAAGCAAGGAGTGAAGGTTTCAACTTGGAAAGGAAGGCGGAAACAGGGGAAATGTGGCTTTTGGTAAGGGGGAGGGGCGAGGAGGTAGATATTTCCACGGAAGCCGAAAATTTAGAATCGCTTCAGCGGAAAAACTGGCGCGCTAAGTGTCATGAGACACGGTCCCTTATTCAGAACTGTGTACGATATGTGAACATTACAAACGATTCAGATAGCTTAACCCATGTGTGTTGAGTTTGAACGTCAAAATTTTTGGTTCGAATTTCCCTGGTTACAGTGGTCATCCACGTCATTGCATAATTTGGGTACACAAAGGAGACTAACTTCTTAATCGAGCAAGTTCAGCAATTAAACAGAGCTAGCTAGCCTAAACATTACTCTAACAAATTAAAGATCGGTGCTCTTAATTAAACAAAACAAAGAGTACTACTACGACTGGTGCTCGTCGATCTCCGCCGCCGCCTCCATGTCCAGCTCGCGCCCGACGTCTCCTGTGGAAGGGGCTCCATGGCATCAATTGCACCATACTCGGCAAGCATCTCGCCATCCATGACTGCCATATCTTTGGCATAGGTCGCCACGAGCTGGGCGTGGGTGGACGCGATCTAGGCTCTGGCGGGCTCCGTCATGGCAAGGTATGCTGCGCAGGAACGGACGGCTTCTCGAACTCTCTCGGCGATTGCCAGATCTTCGGCCGTGGGTTGCCGACCGTTGTCGGAGAAGCTTCGTTCGATTTGTGCGGTGACCGCCATGAGCTGGGCGTCGACAGCCTCGACATGGTAGTGGGCGGCCTCCATTAGGGCTAAGGCCTCCGCTGCGGAACGGATAGCGGATGTGTCGCTCTCACCAGTTGCTATCCCCGAGGCGGATGTTGCTGCCGCCGCCTGAGAAGCAACAGCGGCCGTTTGGCTGCCTTGGCCGCCCGGACATAGACTGCGGTCGCCCTCACGAAGCTTCACTACTGGAATCCACTTCTTTGCCTTCTGCCTCTTCTTTGTCGTCCGTTGGCTGACGCCAAAGAAGGTGTTAGCCGTCACGCACAAGAAAATGGACGGCAAAGATGCGGCTGATGGCAAACAAAGTCTTTGCCATCAGCCAGTTCTTTGCCGTCCACTGGCGGACGGTAAAGAATCTTTGCCGTCCGCTAGCAGACGGCAAAGAGGTGGGTGGGTCCAGTTATTGTTTAACCAACTCAAGCCCACCGGCCCCACCTCTTTGCCGTTCGCAAGCGGACGGCAAAGAAACTTTGCCGATTGTTGGCTGACGGCAAAGAGGCGGGTACGTTAACGGCCGTCCCGCCCCCTCTCTTTTCTCCACTCTCTCATTCGTCCCTACCCACACCCGCGCCACCGCCGACCACGTCTGCCGCAAACGGCCGCCCCGCCGCCCCACACCCCTCCCCTGCAACCCTCGACCTCCACCGCACCCCCACCGCCCCTTCCACGTCAACCCGCCCTGCCGCCCCCTCCCCTCCGTCGCCATCCCCCACCCACACCAGCCCGCGCCGCCGCCGCCGACCCCGTCCGGTGTAGCCGGCCGCCCCGCTGCCCCGCACCCCTCCCCGACCTCCACCGCGGCCCCGCCGCCTCTTCCACGTTGGGCAGCTGCACCGCGGCCGTCCCTGCCCCGTCCCACCGCGGCCGTCCCCGCCCCGTCTCGCCGTGGCCGTCCAGCCTCCGCCTCCACCGGGTCGCCGCCTCCTCTAGCGGCCGCCGCAGCCGTCCGGCCTCCCCCTCCACCAGGTGAGCTTCTCCCCCTTTTTTGTTTAATTAGTTTATTTTTGTTTCTTTTAGTTTAGTTTCTGTTTTAGTTTAGTTTTAGTTTTAGTTTAGTTTTAGTTTTGTTTATTTTAGATTAGTTTTAGTTTTAGTTTATTTTACTTCAGTTTATTTTAGATTAGTTCTAGTTTTAGTTTATTTTAGATTAGTTTTAGTTTTAGTTTATTTTAGATTAGTTTTAGTTTTAGTTTAGAAGAAGAAGTAGAAGGAGGAGGGAGGAACAAGAGGAGGGAGAAGAAGAAAGAAGAAAAGAAGAAGAAGAAGAAGATGATGAAGAAGAAGAAGATGAAGATGATGGAGATCTAGCCTCAAGTAGAGAGAGGAGAGCCCCTCTCCGGCGGGATCGCCTGGATCTCGAAGCTCGGCAAGAAGGATGCTTATCTAGAGGGAGAGCTCCGCAGCAGATGGGAGGAATGGAGAGCAAACTGGTGCCTGATCGTCGAGGAGAACCCGCAGCCATTCACTGCCATGCGCCAAACTCCTGTGGTGCGCGGCAGGGATTGGAGCGACGTGGCTCCAGACGACGACAAGCTGCAGATTGCCGTCACCCGGATCCTGCGGCTTAGGCGTGCCGGGCTCACAGTTGGCGCCGTTGGCGCAGATTTCCTCCGCCGCCGCATCACTCCCCTGCAGGAGAAAGGGAGACCCGCCTGGGAGTTCCAGAATGCGGCGGACATCATGAGGCTGCGCCCTGGCCTCAACTTCAATTTCACCGTCTTGGAGCTTGACGGGACGCTCAGGGCGCTGTTCAAGCACGACCCCGACCACCCTGAATGGTTCAAGCTGCCGCGAGGTGTCGTCCCGCTGTGCAACAATTCGTCGCTCAGCCGCATCCTTGCAATGATGCCGCTGTGCGACTCGCACGGGATCGACTCCACTTGGCAGGAGCCCGCCGACGATGTCGTGCGGGCGTTCTTCGATGACTTGGTGGAGAGGCCAGTCGATGCCGACGAGCAGAAGGGCCTCACCCGAGACACCACCGACGCGGAGTTGGCGCGCATCGCCTCCAGGATGGAAGAGGCGGCGGCAGCCGCGGCCGCGGGCGAATTTGGATTCACATTGGCGGAGGCGGACGCAGCGGAGGCGGAAAGCCTTGCCGACTGAGCGGAGTTTGCTGGCGAGGAAGAGCTTGCCGGGCACGACGCAGGGGCGAGGAGTCCACCGAGGGCACGAGCGGCTTTCCGGAGGCTGACGCCTCTTCTTCCCGACCTTCGGGCAGCTTGTCGCAAGCGGAGCCCCCGGCTCAACCACGGAGGCGCCTCCGCAAGGCCGGAGAGGTGGTACGGCAAGCGAGCCAACAGCCGCAGCGTCGCGTGACGCGCTCCGCTGTTTCAGCAGGAGCGGGGTCTTCGCAGGCCGCTGCTTCTGCTCCTGCCGCCCCTCGTGCCACGGCGGCGGCCGGGGCAGAGCCGTCTCTGGCTAGTGCCACCACTGCCTCCGCCAAGCGGCCGAGGGAGCCTACTCCTCCGCCTCCTCGCGCCAGAAGCGGGCCAGTCTTCGACTTCTCCGCGCTTAGCTCCGACGAGGAAGAGGGAGAGGAGTAAGATCCCCGCTGTTCTTGTGTTTCTTCAATTCTTGTAGTTGTGTCTCGCATCTCATTTGCTTTCCTCCGAATTTGATCCTTTTCAGGACTCTGGCTCAGAGGATGGCAAAGAGAGCCAAGGTCCCGGTGGTCATCCTCGATGATGAGCCCACCTTGGCGGCAGGGGGTGTGCCCAAGATGACCTTGTCGGAGCCGCCAACTGATCCTCTGAGCAGCCCCCAGCGTAAGCATATGGCCTGCTTTCTGCCGTTGGGCGCGCCAGGGTACCCTTCGACCAGAAGAGGTAGAATTCCACCCTCAGGACCAACGCGTCGAGCTCGGGAGGGAAGGTCGCCTGCTCCTTTCGCAGCGCCTCAAGCCGCTGCGCCTCGGCCGACTTCACGGCCTTCCCTTTTCCCTTGTCGCCCTTTGGGGCCATGGCGGAAAGAGGGAGGGGGGAGGTCGTCGGCATCGGTAGCACTGGTGGCGGCGGAGGGGGCGGAGCGCTGCTTCTCTTGGGAAGTGGCGGAGGTTTTCGAGGAATCGCAACTGGCGGGTGGGCGGACGCTCCACCGCTTGCTTCCTGACTCTCTGCTTGACGGGCCGCAAGGATGCGTAAAACCCTACTGCTGCTTTGTGGTTTTGTATTGTGTTCTTGCTCGGGAGCGTGTGGTGCTACAGTACACGCGAGCTGCTGGCGAGACCGAGCGTGAATGGCCTCCCCCTCCTCGTTGCGCATGGGGCCTCGGCAAAGCAACGCTGATAGAGTAGCCATCGTGGCAAACGGTGGCGCTCTAGACAGCCCCTTTCCTGGACCGTCTAGGCGACGCAGACGGGCATTTAATGCCCTTGTTCCCTGCCGTCAGAGTTAGGTATGATAGCACTATGCAAACAGCTGTACCCAACACAGCGGTTTCCAGTTTTGCCCCCGCCTACATTGCCACCTGTGGGTAACCCCTTGCACATATAAAAGGAGGCCCCATGCGCAACGGGGGAGGAGGGAGGCCATTCACGCTCGGTCTCGCCAGCAGCTCGCGTGTACTGTAGCACCACACGCTCCCGAGCAAGAACACAATACAAAACCACAAAGCAGCAGTAGGGTTTTACGCATCCTTGCGGCCCGAAGCTGGGTAAACCCCTCGTGTGCACCGCCTCGATCCGCTCTTCGCGCGACCTCCGGCCCCCGCCGAACCAAGAAAGGGGCTCGGTCCCCATAGGTGTTGGTGGAGGCAGATTTCCCACCGACAAAAACCCAAAAATATTTCCCGTTCTTCTTTTGCTTGTTGGGAGCTTTCCTATGTAAATAGTTTTTATTTCTTTTCTTTTCTTTGGGGGTCAGTAGGAGAAGACCATAATTTAATTGTTGAAGTGGCTCTTATATGCATTATTGTTGATTTAACCCAGATCCCATATTGCCTTGTCTTCTCCTGTTTATTGAATGCTCGTAGATTCCAGCTTAGTCCAATGCACGTGCACTCTTATTATTATTCACACCATTCGTCATGCAAGTGAAAGGCAATTATGATGATATATGATGGACTGCCTAAGATGAGAAAAGTGAGTATGAACTCGACCTCTTTTGTTTTTGTAAATATGATAAGCCCGTCGTTCTTGATTCAACTTATTATGAATAAACATGTTGGCAATGACAATTAGAGATCATGGTTGCTTGTGCCATGCTTGATTAGCTATGAGTTATAATGGTTTACCTTGTGTGCCAACATGCTATTGAGATGATTATGATGTGGTATGATGGGGTGGTATCCTCCTTTGAATGATTTAAGTGACTTGACTTGGCACATGTTCACGCATGTAGTTGAAACAAATCAACATAGCCTTGACAATATTTATGTTCATGGTGGATTATATCCTACTCATGCTTGCATCCAATTTTTATTAATTTTAATGCATGTTCATGGCTGTTGTCGCTCTCTAGTTGGTCGCTTCCCAGTCTTTTGCTAGCCTTCACTTGTACTAAGCGGGAATACTGCTTGTGCATCCAATCCCTTAAACCCCAAAGTTATTCCAGATGAGTCCACCATACCTTCCTATATGCGGTATCTACCTGCTGTTCCGAGTAAATTTGTATGTGCCAAACTCTTAACCTTCAAATAAACATTCTGTTTTGTATGCTCGAATAGCTCAACCAAGGCTGTCCTTATCTTTCGTGTTAGGCGGGTTATTCTCAAGAGGAGTGGACTCCTCTCCTCACTCACGAGAAAATGGCCGGTCACCGGGATGCCTAGTCCCATGCTTTATGAAAACTAAATCAAAATTAATTTCAAACAAAACTCCCCCTGGGACCTGATGTATGTTGGAGACACTCTTTGTTTCGAGCAAGTCATGGATTGATGCTTGTTGGTGGAGGGGGAGTATATTACCATTCTGTTTGGGAACCGCCTATAATGTGTTTAGCATGGAAGATATCGCCATCTCTTAGTTGCTATGTTGACAATGAAAGTATACCGCTCAAAATATAATTTATCTCTATTTCAAAACCGTGCTCTGGCACCTCTACAAATCCCTGCTTCCCTCTGCAAAGGGCCTATCCATTTACTTTTATGTTGAGTCATCACCCTCTTATTAAAAAGCACTAGCTAGAGAGCACAACTGTCATTTGCATTCATCACTATTAATCTATGTTGGGTGTGACTATGATTGGATATCTTTTACCATGAATTACAATGTCTAGTCAGTCATTGATCTTTAAAGGTGCTCTGCATTTATGTTTTGCGGTCTCAGAAAGGGCTAGCGAGATACCATCTTGCTATATCATATTATGATTGTTTTGAGAAAGTGTTGTCATCCGAGATTTATTATTATGGCTTGCTAGTTCATTATGCTATTGATATGAGTAATTATGAGACCTGAGAATTATTACAAATGTGGTTAGTTATGATATATGCTGAAAACTTGAATGCTGGCTTGACATAGTTACAACAACAAGAGCAAACAGAGTTTGTAAAAGTTTTTCTTTCTTTCTTTCAGTTTGTCAACTGAATTGCTTGAGGACAAGCAAGGGTTTAAGCTTGGGGGAGTTGATACGTCTCCTTCGTATCTACTTTTCCAAACACTTTTGCCCTTGTTTTGGACTCTAACTTGTATGATTTGAATGGAACTAACCCGGACTGACGCTGTTTTCAGCAGAATTGCTATGGTGTTGTTTTTTGTGCAGAAAACAAATATTCTCGGAATGACCTAAAACTCCACGGAACATCTTAGAAAAAATAAAAAAAAGCCTCGCCAAAGATGAAGACAAGGGGGCCCACACCCTGTCCACGAGGGTGGGGGGCTCCCCCCCTCTAGGGCGCGCCCCTACCTGGTGGGCCCCCTAGATGCCCTCCGACGCCAACTCCAACTCTATATATCTGCTTTCGGAGAGAAAAAAAATCAGAGAGATGAAATCATCGCGTTTTACGATACGGAGCCGCCGCCAAGCCCTAAAACCTCTTGGGAGGGCTGATCTGGAGTCCGTTCGGGGCTCCGGAGAGGGGGATTCGTCGCCGTCGTCATCATCAACCATCCTCCATCACCAATTTCATGATGCTCACCGCCGTGCGTGAGTAATTCCATCGTAGGCTTGCTGGACGGTGATGGGTTGGATGAGATTTATCATGTAATCGAGTTAGTTTTGTTAGGGTTTGATCCCTAGTATCCACTATGTTCTGAGATTGATGTTGCTATGCTTAATGCTTGTCACTAGGGCCCGAGTGCCATGATTTTAGATCTGAACCTATTATGTTTTCATGAATATATGTGAGTTCTTGATGCAAGTCTATAGTCACCTACTATGTGTTATGATCCGGCAACCCCGAAGTGACAATAATCGGGACCACTCCCGGTGATGACCATAGTTTGAGGAGTTCATGTATTCACTATGTGCTAATGCTTTGTTCCGGTTTTCTATTAAAAGGAGGCCTTAATATCCCTTAGTTTCCAATAGGACCCCGCTGCCACGGGAGGGTAGGACAAAAGATGTAATGCAAGTTTTTTTCAATAAGCATGTATGACTATATTCGGAATACATGCCTACATTACATTGATGAATTGGAGCTAGTTCTGTGTCACCCTATGTTATGACTGTTACATGATGAACCGCATCCGGCATAATTATTCGTCACTGATCCGGTGCCTACGAGTTTTCCATATACTGGTTCTCGCTTATTTACTTTCCCGTTGCTACTGTTACAATCACTACAAAATACCAAAAACATTACTTTTTCTATCTTTACTTTTATTGCCGCTACCACCATTATCATATTACTTTGCTACTAAACACTTTGCTGCAGATACTAAGTTTCCAGGAGTGGTTGAATTGACAACTCAGCTGCTAATACTTGAGAATATTCTTTGGCTCCCCTTGTGTCGAATCAATAAGTTTGGGTTAAATACTCTACCCTCGAAAACTGTTGCGATCCCCTATACTTGTGGGTTATCAGTGGCCGTACGGGAGGAGGGAAAGGAGGGTATGAGGGTGGTTCCTCACAGGGGAGCTGCAGGGGGAAAGCAGTGTGCTCGAGGAGGTGGCGGCAGTATCGCCGGTGATGGGGTGCGGCGGAGGGCGACACCGTTCGGGGAAGCTGCCGGCGTCGGGGTCGAGCGGCTCCGGGCTCGGGGCAGTCCAGCTGGGAGGAGGACGAGCAGACGACGACGATGATGGGGTGGTACGACGAGGAAGGGGTGCCGACGAGGTGGAAGAGGGGCGACGGCGGTCGGCGGGCTCGTCTGCCCCCGATCCATATCGGGGGGGGGGGAGCGAGGGAGATGGGGGGGGAACAAGTGGGGTAGTGGGGGGGGGCTGTGCGCTAGGGTTTTGGGAGTGGGGAGGGTTAATAGACGCGGTTGGGCCGGCCTGGTTGGCCCAATGGCCAGCTGGGCCGAGGCCGGAGGGGGGTCCTCCTTTTTCTGTTTTCATTGTCCTTTTCTTTTTATTTATTTCCTTGTCTATTTTAATTCATTTTAAAGTATTCAAACATTCTGTAAAAGCATGGTTTCTTCACCATAAATATCTAGGCATTAATTGGCACACTCTGAACATTTTAGTCTTAATGTTTTAAAATCTTTGAGGTTTGACAAAAATTCAAATTTGAATTTGAATAGTTCTGATCCAACGCGAGATTAGCAACAGTAACGGAGGTGATGTGGCATCGTTAACATGGTATTACTATAGCTTAATTATCCGGGCATCACAGTCCACGTCCCCATCTTTCACCGGCGATGAATGAACAGCGAAATGATATTTGGGGAGTGAGCTAGTGTGCTTGACACGTCGGCTGTGGACTGTAACCAACGCACCTTCTCGCGGAAGCCATATGAGTACTATACACCGACGGTGCTCCAAGATAATTTGTGTTGCATCTCACACAGTTGGTGATAATAAATTGTGTGCGATCTACTTGATTTATCGTCTTGATTTGAATTATGTAATGGGGTCACAGCTACAAAGTATGGTGTTAGAATTGTTAGAACTTTTATCTGCAGTAAACATGCAACTATAGGTGTCGTCAAAAAAATTGGAATTATTCAGGGTTCGTTTGGACGTTGTATACATTAACTTGGTTTTGTAGGCATTTCAGGTGCATAATTCTAATTTGAACTACATGCACATGCTCCAGTGCATATAAACGGGTTGAAAAATCAAATATGTGTCCTTGGTTGCATGCTTAGATCCCATGCAAGAAATGGGAATGAATGTCACACACCCTGCCACCGTCACTTGGCCGCAAACATTGAGATACCTGGTTTTTAAATTTTTAGTAAATCCAAAACTCGTTTGAAATTCATGAAACTTGGCATGCTATCATGGAGCAGCATCAACATGTCGTGGTAAAAAATTTGTCCCATTTGGGGCAGGTTTGGGTATAAGCTTCTCACAAACCAGAGCTTCTCACAACAAGCGTGATGGTTTCGGTAGGGAACATGCCACCTTTGGGGACGAAACGATATTCATTGCCTCTTATAGCTTTCAAAAAAAATAGTGTCAATTTTGGAATTTTCGGGGTTCGTTTGGACATTTTTATATATTAACTAGGTTTTCCAGGCATTTTATGCGCATAATTCAAATTTGAACTACATGCACATTCTCCAGTGCATATAAACTGGTTGAAAAATCAAATATGTGTCCTTGGTTGCATGCTTAGGTCTCATGCAAGAAATGAGAATGAATTTCAAACACCTTGCCACCATCACTCGGCCACAAACATTGAGATACCTGGTTTTTAAATTCTAGTAAATCCAAAACTCGTCTGAAATTCATGAAACTTGGCATGCTATCATGGAGCGGCATCAACATGCCGTGGTAAAAATCTTGTCCCATTTGGGGCAAGTTTGGGTATAAGCTTCTCACAAATCAGAGCTTCTCACAACAAGCGTGATGGTTTCGGTAGGGAACGTGCCACCTTTGGGGACGAAACAATATCCGTTGCCACTTATTGCTTTCAAAAAATTTCGAGTGTCAACATAGAACAACAGGAGTGTTGTGTTCAATTTTGGATTTTTTTCAGGGTTCGTTTAGACATTTTTATACATTAACTGGGTTTTCCAGGCATTTTATGCGCATAATTCAAATTTGAACTACATGTACATGCTCCAGTGCATATAAACTGGTTGAAAAATCAAATATGTGTCATTGGTTGCACCCTTAGGTCCCATGCAAGAAATGAGAATGAATTTAAAACACCCTGTCACCGTCACTCGACCGCAAACATTGAGATACATGGTTTTTAAATTCTAGTAAATCCAAAACTCGTCTGAAATTCATGAAACTTGGCATGCTATCATGGAGCGGCATCAACATGCCATGGTAAATTTTTTGTCCCATTTGGGGGAGGTTTGGGTATAAGCTTCTCACAAATCATAGCTTCTCACAACAAGCGTGATGGTTTCGGTAGGGAATGTGCCACCTTTGGGGACGAAATGATATCAGTTACCTCTTATTGCTTTCAAAAAAATTCGAGTGTCAACATAGAACAATAGGAGTGTTGTGTTCAATTTTGGAATTTTTCGGGGTTCGTTTGGACATTTTTATACATTAACTAGGTTTTCCAGGTATATTATGCGCATAATTCAAATTTGAACTACATGCACATTCTCAAGTGCATATAAACTGGTTGAAAAATCAAATATGTGTCCTTGGTTGCATGCTTAGGTCTCATGCAAGAAATGAGAATGAATTTCAAACACCTTGCCACCATCACTCGGCCACAAACATTGAGGTACCTGGTTTTTAAATTCTAGTAAATCCAAAACTCGTCTGAAATTCATGAAACTTAGCATGCTATCATGGAGCGGCATCAACATACCATGGTAAAAATCTTGTCCCATTTGGGGCAAGTTTGGGTATAAGCTTCTCACAAATCAGAGCTTCTCACAACAAGCGTGATGGTTTCGGTAGGGAACGTGCCACCTCTGGTGACGAAACAATATCCGTTGCCTCTTATTGCTTTCAAAAAATTTCAAGTGTCAACATAGAACAATAGGAGTGTTGTTTTCAATTTTGGATTTTTTCAGGGTTCGTTTGGACATTTTTATACATTAACTGGGTTTTCCAGGCATTTTATGCACATAATTCAAATTTGAACTACATGTACATGCTCTAGTGCATATAAACTGGTTGAAAAATCAAATATGTGTCATTGGTTGCATGCTTAGGTCCCATGCAAGAAATGAGAATGAATTTCAAACACCCTGCCACCGTCACTCGGCCGCAAACATTGAGATACCTGGTTTTTAAGTTCTAGTAAATCCAAAACTCATCTGAAATTCATGAAACTTGGCATGCTATCATGGAGCGGCATCAACATGCCATGGTAAAATTTTTGTCCCATTTGGAGCAGGTTTGGGTATAAGCTTCTCACAAATCAGAGCTTCTCACAACAAGCGTGATGGTTTCGGTAGGGAATGTGCCACCTTTGGGGACGAAACGATATCCATTCCCTCTTATTGCTTTCAAAAAAATTCGAGTGTCAACATAGAACAATAGGAGTGTTGTGTTCAATTTTGGAATTTTTCAGGGTTCGTTTGGAAATTTTTATACATTAACTGGGTTTTCCAGGCATTTTATGCGCATAATTCAAATTTGAACTACATGCACATTCTCTAGTGCATATAAACTGGTTGAAAAATCAAATATGTGTCCTTGGTTGCATGCTTAGGTCCCATGCAAGAAATGAGAATGAATTTCAAACACCCTGCCACCGTCACTCGGCCGCAAACGTTGAGATACCTGGTTTTTAAATTCTAGTAAATCCAAAACTCGTCTGAAATTCATGAAACATGGCATGCTACCATGGAGCGGCATCAACATGCCGTGGTAAAAATCTTGTCCAATTTGGGGTAGGTTTGTGTATAAGCTTCTCACAAATCAGAGCTTCTCACAACAAGCGTGACGGTTTCGGTAGGGAACGTGCCACATTTCGGGATGAAACTATATCCGTTGCCTCTTATTGCTTTCAAAAAAATTCGAGTGTCAACATAGAACAACAGGAGTGCTGTGTTCAATTTTGGATTTTTCAGGGTTCGTTTGGACATTTTTATACATTAACTGGCTTTTCCAGGCATTTTATGCACATAATTCAAATTTGAACTACATGTACATGCTCCAATGAATATAAACTGGTTGAAAAATCAAATATGTGTCATTGGTTGCATGCTTAGGTCCCATGCAAGAAATGAGAATGAATTTCAAACACCCTGCCACCGTCACTCGACCGCAAACATTGAGATACATGGTTTTTAAATTCTAGTAAATCCAAAACTCGTCTGAAATTCATGAAACTTGGCATGCTATCATGGAGCGGCATCAACATGCCATGGTAAAAAATCTATCCCATTTGGGGCAGGTTTGGGTATAAGCTTCTCACAAATCAGAGCTTCTCACAACAAGCGTGATGGTTTCGGTAGGGAACGTGCCACCTTTGGGGACTTAACGATATCCGTTACCTCTTATTGCTTTCAAAAAAATTCGAGTGTCAACATAGAACAATAGGAGTGTTGTGTTCAATTTTGGAATTTTTCGGGGTTCGTTTGTACATTTTTATACATTAACTAGGTTTTCCAGGCATTTTATGCGCATAATTCAAATTTGAAGTACATGCACATTCTCCAGTGCATATAAACTGGTTGAAAAATCAAATATGTGTCCTTGGTTGCATGCTTAGGTCTCATGCAAGAAATTAGAATGAATTTCAAACACCTTGCCACCATCACTCGGCCACAAACATTGAGATACCTGGTTTTTCAATTCTAGTAAAACCAAAACTCGTCTGATATTCATGAAACTTGGCATGCTATCATGGAGCAGCATCAACATGCCGCGGTAAAAATCTTGTCCCATTTGGGGCAAGTTTGGGTATAAGCTTCTCACAAATCAGAGCTTCTCACAACAAGCGTGATGGTTTCGGTAGGGAACGTGCCACCTTTGGGGACGAAACAATATCCGTTGCCTCTTATTGCTTTCAAAAAAATTTGAGTGTCAACATAGAACAACAGGAGTGTTGTGTTCAATTTTGGATTTTTTCCAGGATTCGTTTGGACATTTTTATACATTAACTGGGTTTTCTAGGCATTTTATGCGCATAATTCAAATTTGAACTACATGTACATGCTCCAGTGCACATAAACTGGTTGAAAAATCAAATATGTGTCATTGGTTGCATGCTTATGTCCCATGCAAGAAATGAGAATGAATTTCAAACACCCTGCCACCGTCACTCGGCCACAAACATTGAGATACCTGGTTTTTAAGTTCTAATAAATCCAAAACTCGTCTGAAATTCATGAAACTTGGCATGCTATTATCGAGCGGCATCAACTTGCCGTGGTAAAATTTTTGTCCCATTTGGGGCAGGTTTGGGTATAAGCTTCTCACAAATCAGAGCTTCTCACAACAAGCGTGATGATTTCGCTAGGGAATGTGCCACCTTTGGGGACAAAACGATATTCGTTACCTCTTATTGCTTTCAAAAAAATTCGAGTGTCAACATAGAACAATAGGAGTGTTGTGTTCAATTTTGGAATTTTTTTGGGTTTGTTTGGACATTTTTATACATTAACTGGGTTTGCCAGGCATTTTATGCACATAATTCAAATCTGAACAACATGCACATTCTCTAGTGCATATAAACTGGTTGAAAAATCAAATATGTGTCCTTGGTTGCAAGCTTAGGTCCCATGCAAGAAATGAGAATGAATTTCAAACACCCTGCCACCGTCACTCGGCCGCAAACATTGAGATACCTGGTTTTTAACTTCTAGTAAATCCAAAACTCGTCTGAAATTCATGAAACTTGGCATGCTATCATGGAGCGGCATCAACATGCCGTGGTAAAAATCTTGTCCCATTTGGGGCAGGTTTGGGTATAAGCTTCTCACAAATCAGAGCTTCTCACAACAAGCGTGATGGTTTCTGTAGGGAATGTGCCACCTTTGGGGACGAAACGATATCCGTTACCTCTTATTGCTTTCAAAAAAATTCGAGTGTCAACATAGAACAATAGGAGTGTTGTGTTCAATTTTGGAATTTTTCGGGGTTCTTTTGGACATTTTTATACATTAACTAGGTTTTCCAGGCATTTTATGCGCATAATTCAAATTTGAACTACATGCACATTCTCCAGTGCATATAAACTGGTTGAAAAATCAAATATGTGTCCTTGGTTGCATGCTTAGGTCTCATGCAAGAAATGAGAATGAATTTCAAACACCCTGCCACCATCACTCGGCCACAAATATTGAGATACCTGGTTTTTAAATTCTAGTAAATCCAAAACTCGTCTGAAATTCATGAAAGTTGGCATGCTATCATGGAGCGGTATCAACATGCCGTGGTAAAAATCTTGTCCCATTTGGGGCAAGTTTGGGTATAAGCTTCTCACAAATCAGAGCTTCTCACAACAAGCATGATGGTTTCGATAGGGAACGTGCCACCTTTGGGGACGAAACAATATCCGTTGCCTCTTATTGCTTTCAAAAAATTTCGAGTGTCAACATAGAACAACAGGAGTGTTGTGTTCAATTTTGGATTTTTTCAGGGTTCGTTTGGACATTTTTATACATTAACTGGCTTTTCTAGGCATTTTATGCGCATAATTCAAATTTGAACTACATGTACATGCTCCAGTGCATATAAACTGGTTGAAAAATCAAATATGTGTCATTGGTTGCATGCTTAGGTCCCATGCAAGAAATGAGAATGACTTTCAAACACCCTGCCACCGTCACTCGGCCGCAAACATTGAGATACCTAGTTTTTAAATTCTAGTAAATCCAAAACTCGTCTGAAATTCATGAAACTTGGCATGCTATCAAGGAGCGGCATCAACATGCCATGGTAAATTTTTTGTCCCATTTGGGGCAGGTTTGGGTATAAGCTTCTCACAAATCTGGCTTCTCACAACAAGCGTGATGGTTTCGGTAGGGAATGTGCCACCTTTGGGGACGAAACGATATCCGTTAGCTCTTATTGCTTTCAAAAAATATCGAGTGTCAACATAGAACAATAGGAGTGTCGTGTTCAATTTTGGAATTTTTCGGGGTTCGTTTGGACATTTTTATACATTAACTAGGTTTTCCAGGCATTTTATGTGCATAATTCAGATTTGAACTACATGCACATTCTCTAGTGCATATAAACTGGTTGAAAAATCAAATATGTGTCCTTGGTTGCATGCTTAGGTCTAATGCAAGAAATGAGAATGAATTTCAAGCACCTTGCCACAATCACTCGGCCACAAACATTGAGATACCTAGTTTTTAAATTCTAGTAAATGCAAAACTCGTCTAAAATTCATGAAACTTGGCATGCTATCATGGAGCGGCATCAACATGCCGTGGTAAAAATCTTGTCCCATTTGGGGCAAGTTTGGGTATAAGCTTCTCACAAATCAGAGCTTCTCACAACAGGCGTGATGGTTTCGGTAGGGAACGTGCCACCTTTGGGGACGAAACAATATCCGTTGCCTCTTATTGCTCTCAAAAAATTTCGAGTGTCAACATAGAACAACAGGAGTGTTGTGTTCAATTTTGGATTTTTTTCAGGGTTCGTTTGGACATTTTTATACATTAACTGGGTTTTCAAGGCATTTTATGCGCATAATTCAAATTTGAACTACATGTACATGCTCCAGTGCATATAAACTGGTTGAAAAATCAAATATGTGTCATTGGTTGCATGCTTATGTCCCATGCAAGAAATGAGAATGAATTTAAAACACCCTGCCACCGTCACTCGGCCGCAAACATTGAGATACCTGGTTTTTAAGTCGTAACAAATCCAAAACTCGTCTGAAATTCATGAAACTTGGCATGCTATCATGGAGCGGCATCAACTTGTCGTGGTAAAATTTTTGTCCCATTTGGGGCAGGTTTGGGTATAAGCTTCTCACAAATCAGAGCTTCTCACAAAAAGCGTGATGGTTTCGGTAGGGACTGTGCCACCTTTAGGGACGAAACGATATCCATTACCTCTTACTGCTTTCAAAAAAATTCGAGTGTCAACATAGAACAATAGGAGTGTTGTGTTCAATTTTGGAATTTTTCGGGGTTCGTTTGGACATTTTTATACATTAACTGGGTTTTCCAGGCATTTTATGCGCATAATTCAAATTTGAACTACATGCACATTCTCTAGTGCATATAAAATGGTTGAAAAATCAAATATGTGTCCTTGGTTGCATGCTTAGGTCCCACGCAAGAAATGAGAATGAATTTCAAACACCCTGCCACCGTCACTCGGCCGCAAACATTGAGATACCTGGTTTTTAAATTCTAGTAAATCCAAAACTCGTCTGAAATTCATGAAACTTGGCATGCTATCATGGAGCGGCATCAACATGCCGTGGTAAAAATCTTGCCCCATTTGGGGTAGGTTTGTGTATAAGCTTCTCACAAATCAGAGCTTCTCACAACAAGCGTGATGGTTTCGGTAGGGAACATGCCACATTTGGGGACGAAACGATATCCGTTGCCTCGTATTGCTTTCAAAAAAATTTGAGTGTCAACATAGAACAACAGGAGTGTTGTGTTCAATTTTGGATTTTTTCAGGGTTCGTTTGGACATTTTTATACATTAACTGGGTTTTCCAGGCATTTTATGTGCATAATTCAAATTTGAACTACATGTACATGCTCCAGTGCATATAAACTGGTTGAAAAATCAAATATGTGTCATTGGTTGCATGCTTAGGTCCCATGCAAGAAATGAGAATGACTTTCAAACACCCTGCCACCGTCAGTCGGCCGCAAACATTGAGATACGTGGTTTTTAAATTCTAGTAAATCCAAAACTCGTCTAAAATTCATGAAACTTGGCATGCTATCATGGAGCGGCATCAACATGCCATGGTAAATTTTTTGTCCCATTTGGGGCAGGTTTGGGTATAAGCTTCTTACAAATCAGAGCTTCTCACAACAAGCGTGATGGTTTCGGTAGGGAATGTGCCACCTTTGGGGACGAAACGATCTCCGTTACCTCTTATTGCTTTCAAAAATATCTGAGTGTCAACATAGAACAATAGGAGTGTTGTGTTCAATTTTGGAATTTTTTGGGGTTCGTTTGGACATTTTTATACATTAACTAGGTTTTCCAGGCATTTTATGCGCATGATTCAAATTTGAACTACATGCACATTCTCCAGTGCATATAAACTGGTTGAAAAATCAAATATGTGTCCTTGGTTGCATGCTTAGGTCTCATGCAAGAAATGAGAATGAATTTCAAACACCTTGCCACCATCACTCGGCCACAAACATTGAGATACCTGGTTTTTAAATTCTAGTAAATCCAAAACTCGTCTGAAATTCATGAAACTTGGCATGCTCTCATGGAGCGGCATCAACATGCCGTGGTAAAAATCTTGTCCCATTTGGGGAAAGTTTGGGTATAAGCTTCTCACAAATCAGAGCTTCTCACAAATCAGAGCTTCTCACAAAAAGCGTGATGGTTTCGGTAGGGACTGTGCCACCTTTGGGGACGAAACGATATCCATTACCTCTTATTTCTTTCAAAAAAATTCGAGTGTCAACATAGAACAATAGGAGTGTTGTGTTCAATTTTGGAATTTTTCGGGGTTCGTTTGGACATATTTATACATTAACTGGGTTTTCCAGGCATTTTATGCGCATAATTCAAATTTGAACTACATGCACATTCTCTAGTGCATATAAAATGGTTGAAAAATCAAATATGTGTCCTTGGTTGCATGCTTAGGTCCCACGCAAGAAATGAGAATGAATTTCAAACACCCTGCCACCGTCACTCGGCCGCAAACATTGAGATACCTGGTTTTTAAATTCTAGTAAATCCAAAACTCGTCTGAAATTCATGAAACTTGGCATGCTATCATGGAGCGGCATCAACATGCCGTGGTAAAAATCTTGCCCCATTTGGGGTAGGTTTGTGTATAAGCTTCTCACAAATCAGATCTTCTCACAACAAGCGTGATGGTTTCGGTAGGGAACGTGCCACATTTGGGGACGAAACAATATCCGTTGCCTCGTATTGCTTTCAAAAAAATTTGAGTGTCAACATAGAACAACAGGAGTGTTGTGTTCAATTTTGGATTTTTTCAGGGTTCGTTTGGACATTTTTATACATTAACTGGGTTTTCCAGGCATTTTATGCGCATAATTCAAATTTGAACTACATGTACATGCTCCAGTGCATATAAACTGGTTCAAAAATCAAATATGTGTCATTGGTTGCATGCTTAGGTCCCATGCAAGAAATGAGAATGACTTTCAAACACCCTGCCACCGTCAGTCGACCGCAAACATTGAGATACGTGGTTTTTAAATTCTAGTAAATCCAAAACTCGTCTAAAATTCATGAAACTTGGCATGCTATCATGGAGCGGCATCAACATGCCATGGTAAATTTTTTGTCCCATTTGGGACAGGTTTGGGTATAAGCTTCTCACAAATCAGAGCTTCTCACAACAAGCGTGATGGTTTCGGTAGGGAATGTGCCACCTTTGGGGACGAAACGATCTCCGTTACCTCTTATTGCTTTCAAAAATATCCGAGTGTCAACATAGAACAATAGTAGTGTTGTGTTCAATTTTGGAATTTTTTGGGGTTCGTTTGGACATTTTTATACATTAACTAGGTTTTCCAGGCATTTTATGCGCATAATTCAAATTTGAAGTACATGCACATTCTCCAGTGCATATAAACTGGTTGAAAAATCAAATATGTGTCCTTGGTTGCATGCTTAGGTCTCATGCAAGAAATGAGAATGAATTTCAAACACCTTGCCACCATCACTCGGCCACAAACATTGAGATACCTGGTTTTTAAATTCTAGTAAATCCAAAACTCGTCTGAAATTCATGAAACTTGGCATGCTCTCATGGAGCGGCATCAACATGCCGTGGTAAAAATCTTGTCCCATTTGGGGAAAGTTTGGGTATAAGCTTCTCACAAATCAGAGCTTCTCACAACAAGCGTGATGGTTTCGGTAGGGAACGGGCCACCTTTGGGGATGAAACAATATCCGTTGCCTCTTATTGCTTTCAAAAAATTTCGAGTGTCAACATAGAACAACAGGAGTGTTGTTTTCAATTTTGCATTTTTTCATGGTTCGTTTGGACATTTTTATACATTAACTGGGTTTTCCAGGCATTTTATGCGCATAATTCAAATTTGAACTACATGTACATGCTCCAGTACATATAAACTGGTTGAAAAATCAAATATGTGTCATTGGTTGCATGCTTAGGTCCCATGCAAGAAATGAGAATGAATTTCAAACACCCTGCCACCGTCACTCGGCCGCAAACATTGAGATACCTGGTTTTTAAGTTCTAGTAAATCCAAAACTCGTGTAAAATTCATGAAACTTGGCATGCTATCATGGAGCGGCATCAAATTGCCGTGGTAAAATTTTTATCCCATTTGGGGCAGGTTTGGGTATAACCTTCTCACAAATAAGAGCTTCTCACAACAAGCGCGATGGTTTGGGTAGGGAATGTGCCACCTTTGGGGACGAAACGATATTCGTTACCTCTTATTGCTTTCAAAAAAATTCGAGTGTCAACATAGAACTATAGGAGTGTTGTGTTCAATTTTGGAATTTTTCGGGGTTCGTTTGGACATTTTTATACATTAACTGGGTTTTCCAGGCATTTTATGCGCATAATTCAAATTTGAACTACATGCACATTCTCTAGTGCATATAAACTGGTTGAAAAATCAAATATGTATCCTTGGTTGCATGCTTAGGTCCCATGCAAGAAATGAGAATGAATTTCAAACACCCTGCCTCCGTCACTCGGCCGCAAACATTGAGATACCTGGCTTTTAAATTCTAGTAAATCCAAAACTCGTTTGAAATTCATGAAACTTGGCATGCTATCATGGAGCGGCATCAACATGTCGTGGTAAAAATCTTGTCCCATTTGGGGTAGGTTTGTGTATAAGCTTCTCACAAATCAGAGCTTCTCACAACAAGCGTGATGGTTTCGGTAGGGAACGTGCCACATTTTGGGACAAAACGATATCCGTTGCCTCTTATTGCTTTAAAAAAATGCGAGTGTCAACATAGAACAACAGGAGTGTTGTGTTCAATTCTAGATTTTTTGGGGTTCGTTTGGACATTTTTATACATTAACTAGGTTTTCCACGCATTTTATGCGCATAATTCAAATTTGAACTACATGCACATTCTCTAGTGCATATAAACTGGTTGAAAAATCAAATATGTGTCCTTGGTTGCATGCTTAGGTCCCATGCAAGAAATGAGAATGAATTTCAAACACCCTGCCACCGTCACTCGGCCGCAAACATTGAGATAACTGGTTTTTAAATTCTAGTAAATCCAAAACTCGTCTGAAATTCATGAAACTTGGCATGCTATCATGGAGCGGTATCAACATGCCGTGGTAAAAATCTTGTCCCATTTGGGGCAGGTTTGGTTATAAGCTTCTCACAAATCAGAGCTTCTCACAACAAGTGTGATGGTTTCGGTAGGGAACGTGCCACATTTGGGGATGAAACGATATCCGTTGCCTCTTATTACTTTGAAAAAATTTCGAGTGTCAACATGGAACAACAGGAGTGTTGTGTTCAATTTTAGATTTTTTGGGGTTCGTTTGTACATTTTTATACATTAACTGGGTTTTCCAGGCATTTTATGCTCATAATTCAAATTTGAACTACATGCACATTCTCCAGTGCATATAAACTGGTTGAAAAATCAAATATGTGTCCTTGGTTGCATGCTTAGGTCCCATGCAAGAAATGAGAATGAATTTCAAACACCCTGCCACCGTCACTGGGCCGCAAACATTGAGATACCTGGTTTTTAAGTTCTAGTAAATCCAAAACTCGTCTGAAATTCATGAAACTTGGAATGCTATCATGGAGCGGCATCAACTTGCCATGGTAAAAATCTTGTCCCATTTGGGGCAGGTTTGGGTATAAGCTTTTCACAAATTAGAGCTTCTCACAACAAGCGTGATGGTTTCGGTAGGGAACGTGCCACCTTTGGGGACGAAACGATATCCGTTGCCTCTTATTGCTTTCAAAAAATTTCGAGTGTCAACATAGAACAACAGGAGTGTTGTGTTCAATTTCTGAATTTTTCGGGGTTCGTTTCACTACAAAACAAATACACGCCCGTGATGATACGTGTTTGTCACCGTAGGTCACGTTTTCTATCATGCATGTACATCCATGAAAAATTTATGACAGAATGAAGATAGTCATCCCTGTGCTGTCGTAGAAGTGTTCCATGACATTACCAAAATTATCATCACGGAAGTGTCCACTTCCATGACGATAAATCGCACGTCACAGAAGTGCTTTCGTCAAGGGTGACTGACACATGGCATCCACCGTAATGGAACGCCGTTAAGCTATCGGGTCCGGTTTTGGATCTGATAACCCGTTAACAGCCCCGACCAATGGGGATTTTCCACGTGTAAAATCATCATTGGCTGGAGGAAACACGTGTCAGCGCACCGTTGGGAGAGATGTCATCCACTCATTGGACCCAAAGCGCCTATGATACGTCGACACATGGCGCGGCCCAACAGAGGCCCATTCCTGTGAAAAGGCCGGCCCGTTTGACTTGGTCAAAAGGTGGCGGGCCGGCCCACGACAAGCCTGTTAATGGCCTGTTCACATATAGCCCATTTACAACCCGCTAACCCAGGGCCCGTGTACGTCCTATCCGAATTAGGCCCAGTAGCGTCATCTGGGCCGTCCAATATAATTCCAGCCTATTTTAACTTCCGACCCATGTATGGCCCATGACTTCTTTCAGCCCATATGAGGCCCTTAGTAACCCTCGGCCCCTTAACGGCCCGTGGTAAAACTGGCCCGTAAGGAACAGTGTGTCACTTTATACCCATTAACGGCCCATTATTCAGTTGGGCCATTTCCAGCCCATGTTATCTTTCGGCCTTCTCAGGGCCCATTTATTCTTGGGCTCATTTCCAGCATTCGTTTACTTACGGCCCGTTACTGTCATTTTCTGCTTGTGGGCCAAATTCAGCCCGTGGTTATAGTCGGCCCGTTTGTGGCCCGTTAATATGTTGGGCCATTTTCATAGCGTCGTAAAATACGACCGATTAATGATGGCCCATTATGGTCGGCCCATGAACAGATGATTTCAACTCTAGCCCATTTATGGCCATAATGTGGCCTGTTATTGGCCCATGTTTGGCCAACCGATCATACGGCCCGTAGAAGGCCCATTTATGATACGGCCCATAGAAGGCCCATTGTGTCTACGGCCCGTATAAGGCCCATTGTTTCTACACCCCGTAGAAGGCCCATTGTACAGCCCTTAGAAGTCCCATTGTTTCTATGGCCCGTAAGAGGCCCATGTTAACTACAGTAAATATGTAGCCCATGGTTAATGTGGCCTAGTTTTAAAAAATAGATTATTGCGGCCACTAGCAAACCGAGGAAAAAGAACTGCACTGACTACAAGAAAACAAATAAGGAAATAAATAAGCAAGCAACTTACACTAGGCTATCACGGCTATTACACATATTACATCCACTGGGCATCAAAGTTCGCCACAAGTGTAAATATAGGGAACACCCTACACTATACAAAAATGGCTTGCTGTTTTCTTCAGCTGGTGGTTGCACGTTAAGAACAAATTTTGTATCGCACAAAACAAATTACAACTATAAAACAAAAGGAAGGTTGGCATAAAAGTTAACAGTTTAGCAGATAAATGCACGACCAGAAGTTCAGAAGCTCATTTTTCATGCTGTATTGTCCGATGGAGCACCATAACCTTTGCCTTCAGTTCTCCTAGGCTCCTGAACAACATAGCAAATGTCTGATAGTCTGGTTTCAAAACCATGCATATCTTGACAACATCGAACAATGTCTCTCCTTGTTTCACAAAGGGTCTCTGTTAGGGAATAGACTTGTGTCTGGAGCACAGATACAACATTGTTTTGAGCTTGCATATCTTGATCATGAGGCAGTTTGGACGAGATTGCCTTAACAACCAACCCAGTAATACGCAGGAACGTGCTTTTAGCACTGTGAGTGGACAGGTACTGACCCACTGCAGCAAGACCTGACATTGCGGTTATAGTTGCCTCGCCACTTTTAGAAGGTGGCGGTTCCACCATTTTTTCCATAGCTCGCTGAAAAGTTGAGGTTTTACATTAGTAGTACCAGAACAGAAGATATTAAGGAGGCTGCAAAGCCAAACAAAATAGCTTTGGTCTATATACAGAACTTGTTCTAGTGAACCCATGTAAAATATTAGTTGTATTTTATTGCAAAGTACATAATAAAACCAGGTTCCAAACATATGACCACGTACCATCGCTAATGTATTGTCTATTTCTTCACATTGTATCGAGGGCTAAGGATGAAGAGACGAAGTTTATAATACGGTAAGCATAGTATGACGTCATTCATATCACAAAACAACTGAGAACAGAAAAACAGGTAATTGTAACATTGTGTGGGCAAGTCTAGCACGGAACTAGATTACAGGTCAAGATCAAAGGAACATCACTCCTCTCTTTTAAACCTTGTAAGGTGCAATGATACACTAAGAAAATTGTGTATAAAATTGAAAAGAGTAATAGACATTGGCTGCAAACCATGCAGTTCAAGGCACAAGTCAGAGTAAGTAGTAGTTAAAAGGCATGAGGATTAAGGACTTACAACAGCGACTTTGACTGGTGTAGTCATGCCCTTCTTCTTGCTGGTGTGACAGTCCTTGAAGATTTCCAAAACATTTGGTTCAGGTACTTTTTGGTCGTTGCGGGCTTTCCTCTGCATTTGGAACAAGTCAATATAGATCTAATAATATGGTACATCGAAAAAAGTGAAACAACAGCTAATTACAAGAGCCTCGCAGTGTGCAATATAGCTACGAGATCCTGTCGTGTGTTGGAATTTCACTTTCGTACGGTTGGCCTTGTTCTTTGAACAGTTCACCTACAAGAAGATAGATTTGTGTGGAACATGCATAAATAGGACTTCAACATGTGGTCTGATCACATATATATAATGTACCTGATACTTCAGATCGGACCAGTGTTTAACGAGGCCTCTCCAGTCTTCATCAGATATATTTTCCACTTGAGATGTTTGGGCAAGTTCACTATTAGCCGTGCCTTCAAAGTGAGTTTTCCTCAAGTTATACTGATACTGTTGCAGAGCAGACTTGAAAACATGGGTGCAATCTTGTCTGGTTGCATCATCTTGGCTATCCAACTTGAACCTCATCTGTTGAAAATTATGGGAGTCTCATTATCAGCAACCTAGAAAGTATTGGACAGAGCAAGACGATATTACTAGTTTCCATACATAACCATACTTACAGATAAATGGTCGAGGAAGGTGTTGAACTGGGTTTTGTCTTTGTCATTCCTGTACCAAATCCATGTTGGGAGGATATGTACATGACACCTAACAGCAACCGCTGCCTCTGATACTAACTTGGCTGACTCTATAGCATCACGTGGCCTTTTTAAACCTGCCTCAAAACGGATCTCCATTCCTCCTCCTCTAGATTTAGTTAACCTATCGAGCATTATCCCTGATGTTTGTTTCCTCTCGCGCCTAGGTGCTAGTCCAACAACAAACATAGGAAGTGTTATGTCTACATCAAAGTGTGAGAGTACATATAAAGAAGCATGCCACTGTAACTTGACTCCAGCAACTACCTTCTTGCTGTTGAAGCTCACAAAGTTCATCTAATCTTGCCAAATCATCTTGTGTCAAGAGTGCTTCGAAAGTAGTGTCAGGTGGCAAGGGAGCTTGGGAATGTGCTACTAGCTGAGTTGACCAACGAGTAAATCGTGCAGCTGGTGGTACTGTGGAAGGTGTTGCAACAACTAGAGTTGTCTCTGCTTGTTTGGTGGTAGCTATTTGTTTCTGTTTGGCTTGTTCTGCAGCTCGTGTCACACGGGATACCCTGTCGGTACAATTTTCCGCTGGACTTTGACATTCTATTGCACCATCAGTACTAGCAAAATCTGCAGGATTCTTCCGCTTCCCTTTCCCTGTCATTCTGTCTTGCTTCCTCTTTCTCTGTGCCATGTTAAGTCAATCCGACAAGAAAAACGAATAACAATTTAGTTCTTCAAAACAAATTGATGCGTGATACAGACGAACTGAACCTTGATGTGAGACAACTGCATGATAGGAGGATGTAATGTGTAAGAAAAACAGGACGGCATGAGATAACCAGAACTATGTGATGACCCACAAGTATAGAGGATCTATCGTAGTCCTTTCGATAAGTAAGAGTGTCGAACCCAACGAGGAGCAGAAGGAAATGATAAGCGGTTCTCAGCAAGGTATTCTCTTCAAGTACTCAAATAAGTAGTAACAAATAGTTTTGTCACAAGATAAATTGTAACGAGCAACAAGTAACAAAAGTAAATAAAGTGCAGCAAGGTGGCCCAATACTTTTTGTAGCAAAGGACAAGCAGGAACAAACTCTTATAATAGGAAAAGCGCTCCCGAGGACACATGGGAATATCGTCAAGCTAGTTTTCATCACGTTCATATGATTCACGTTCGGTACTTTGATAATTTGATATGTGGGTGAACCGGTGCTTGGGTGTTGTTCTTACTTGAACAAGCATCCCACTTATGATTAACCTCTATTGCAAGCATCCGCAACTACAACAAAAGTATTAAGGTAAACCTAACCATAGCATGAAACATATGGATCCAAATCAGCCCCTTACGAAGCAACGCATAAACTAGGGTTTAAGCTTCTGTCACTCTAGCAACCCATCATCTACTTATTACTTCCCAATGCCTTCCTCTAGGCCCAAATAATGGTGAAGTGTTATGTATTCGACGTTCACATAACACCACTAGAGGCTAGACAACATACATCTTATCAAAATATCAAACGAATACCAAATTCACATGACTACTAATAGCAAGACTTCTCCCTTGTCCTTAGGAACAAACGTAACTACTCACAAAGCATATTCATGTTCATAATCAGAGGGGTAATAATATGCATAAAGGATCTGAACATATGATCTTCCACCAAATAAACCAACTAGCATCAACTACAAGGAGTAATCAACACGACTAGCAACCTACTAGCACCAATCCCGGACTTTGAGACAAGAATTGGATACGAGATAAGAACTAGGGTTTGGAGATGAGACGGTGCTGGTGAAGATGTCGATGGAGATTGCCCTCTCCCGATGAGAGGAGCGTTGGTGATGACGATGGTGATGATTTCCCCCTCCTGGAGGGAAGTATCCCCGGCAGAACAGCTCTGCCAGAGCTCTAGATTGGTTCCGCCTCGTGGCAGCGGCGTCTCGTCCTGAAAGGTTCCCTCTGATTTTTTTCTCATCGAAAGACTTCATATAGCAGAAGATGGGCATCGGAGATCCACCAGGGGGCCCATGAGGTAGGGGGGGGGGCGCGCCCTAGGAGGGGGGCGCGCCCCCACCCTCGTGAGCAGGGTGTGGGCCCCCTGGACTTCATCTTTGGCGATGATTTTTCTTTATTTATTTTAAGATATTCCGTGGAGTTTCAGGACTTTTGGAGTCGCGCAGAATAGGTCTCTAATATTTGCTCCTTTTCCAGCCCAGAATTCCAGCTGCCGGCATTCTCCCTCCTTATGTAAACCTTGTAAAATAAGAGAGAATAGCCATAAAGTATTGTGACATAGCGTGAAATAACAGCCCACCATGCAATAAATATCGATATAAAAGCATGATGCAAAATGGACGTATAAACTCCCCCAAGCTTAGACCTCGCTTGTCCTCAAGCGAAAAACCGATAACAATAAATATGTCCTCATGTTTAGAGGTAGAGGCGTCGATAAAAATAAAATACGGAAATGAAGGCATCATGCTTATTCTCATAACAGCAGCATATATAGATTTTGTCATATGATTACTTATGTACAAGTGATGATCTATTCACAATGCAATAGTATGAACCAAAAACCTTATTGGGCTCCAACAAACTATAATCTCAGTCATTGAAGCAATTGCAATTTATCATAACATCGGAAAGAGTCTATGTCCGAGCTTAAAAGCAAGTCCACATACTCAACTATCATCTAGTCCTTCATAATTGCTAACACTCACGCGATACTTGTGGTTACGGAGTTTTAATCGGACACAGAGAAAGATAGGGGCTTATAGTTTTGGCCCACAACCTTTTACCTCATGGGTAATGTCAACAATAATGGTTCATGCTCCCCTACATCCAATTATATATATATATACACACACACACACACAACATGCTAAGCTTGCCAAAGGATAAAATGAAAAAGAAAAGGTGAAGATCACCATGACTCTTGTAAAAGGTAGAAGATAATAACAAAGGATAGGCCCTTCGCAGAGGGAAGTAGAGGTTGCCATGCGCTTATTTGGTTGGATGCACAAAATCTCAATGCGAAAGAACGTCACTTTATATTGCCCCTTGTGATGTGAACCTTTATTATGCAGTTCGTCGCTTTTATTACTTCCACATCACAAGATCATATAAAGCTTATTTCTCCCACACCAATCAATCATACATATTTAGAGCAATTTTTATTGCTTTGCACCGATGACAACTTACTTGAAGGATCTTACTCAATCCATAGGTAGATATGGTAGACTCTCATGGCAAAACTGGTTTAAGGGTATTTGGAAGCACAAGTAGTATCTCTACTTAGTGCTGAGAATTTGGCTAGCATGAGGGGGAAAGGCAAGCTCAACAAGTTAGAGGATCCATGACAACATACTTTATCTCAGATATAAGAAAGACATAACTCATTACGTTGTCTTCCTTGTCCAACATCAACTCTTTAGCATGTCATATTTTAATGAGTGCTTCAAATCATAAAAGATGTCAATGATAATATATCTATATGTGAAAACCTCTCTTTCCTTATTACTTCCTATTAATTGCAGCAATGACCAAAGCTATGTCTGCCAACTCCAATAACTTTTAATCATCATACTCTTTCTATGTGAAGTCATTACTCTTAATAAGATCAATATGAACTCTTTATTTCTTTTTATCCTTTTCTCTTTTCTTTTATTCACCCAAGATCATGGCAAAATAATCAGGCCCTTGACTCAACACTAATCTTTATTATATATAGCTCACGGACTCGATTACAAAGAGAGATCATAAAGCAAAACTCAAAACTAGATCATGCCATAAACTTTATTCTACTAGATCAAGATACTACTAATAGGATCGAACTAAGAAAAACGGTAAAGATAGGAGTTGTGATTGTGATACGATACCGGGGCACCTCCCCCAAGCTTGGCAGTTGCCAAGGGGAGTGCCCATACCCATGTGATTATGTCTCCTTCTTTGTTGTTGGTGAAGATGGTGGAGGTGACGGATAATCGTACATCGAGCGTAAGAGGTCCTCCATCTTGCGAATAATGCCCTTGAGTGCGACAATATGCTCCTTCAACAAAATATTTTCTTGTGTGAGATACTTGTTTTGTATACGAGCTAACTCAATCATCTTGAAAGCTTCGATCTCAGTTGGGGTAAGAAGGTTATGATCAAGTTGAAGGATGTCTTTTGCTGCCGGAGCTTGATCCTCCATGGCCTTCTTGATCCTTTCATCCTTGTTGACCCTCGTGGGTTCTTCCCTCTTCAGATCTATCTTCATTAGCCAAGCATCATCGTCACCATTGTTGGAGGAGGGAGGCGACATGATGCCTAGCCTAGAAAACCCTGACAGAAAACAGCTCGAAACAAGAACAGAGGAGATTTGCGTGATACGGGAGTCAAAACCTTCGGGATAATATATAATGATTTTTTACCGACCAAAATACGTATCGTGCAAAAAAACGCAGTCCAGAAGGCACACGAGGTGCTCACGAGGTAGGGGGCACGCCCAGAGGGGTAGGGCGCGGCCACCACCCTCGTGGGGCCCTCGTGTCCTTCCCGGACTGCTACTTATTTTTCTATTTTTCTAAATATTCCAAAACGGAGAAATATTGCCTTAAAAATTGTTTTGGGGTCGTTTTACTTACCGTACCACATACCTATTCCTTTTCAGAGTCTGAAACGTTCCGGAAAGTGTCCCTTATGTATTCCTCCAGGGTTACGGTTTCAATAATATTGGTTTCAATATTTATGGGATTACCTGCGATATAATGTTTGATTCTTTGACCGTTTACCATCTTCGGATTTGTGCCTTCAAAGTTGTTGATTTTTATGGCACCGGAACGATAGACCTCTTCGATAACATAGGGGCCTTCCCATTTAGAGAGAAATTTCTTGCAAAAAATCTTAAACGAGAGTTGTATACCAATACATAATCACCTACATTAAACTCATGCTTCTGTATCCTTTTGTCATGCCATCTTTTAAGTTTTTCTTTAAACAACTTGGCATTTTCATATGCTTGGGTTCTCCATTCATCAAGTGAGCTAATATAAAATAACCTCTTTTCACCGGCAAGTTTGAAATCATAGTTGAGCTCTTTAATAGCCCAATATGCCTTATGTTCTAGTTCGAGAGGTAAGTGACATGCTTTTCCATAAACCATTTTATATGGAGACATACCCATAGGATTTTTATATGCAGTTCTATAAGCCCATAATGCATCATCAAGTTTCTTGGACCAATTCTTTCTAGACCTATTAACAGTCTTTTGCAAAATTAATTTGAGCTCTCTATTGCTCAACTCTACTTGACCACTAGACTGTGGGTGATAAGGAGATGCAATTCTATGATTAACATAATATTTAGCAAGCATTTTACGGAAAGCACCATGAATAAAGTGTGAACCACCATTAGTCATTAAATATCTAGGGACTCCAAACCTCAGAAAAATAACTTCCTTAAGCATTTTAATAGAAGTGTTATGATCAGCACTACTAGTTGGAATAGCTTCTACCCACTTAGTAACGTAATCAATAGCAACTAGAATATGTGTGTATCCATTAGAGGCAGGAAAAGGTCCCATATGATCAAAGCCCCAAACATCAAACGGTTCAATAACAAGAGAATAATTCATAGGCATTTCTTGACGTCTACTAATATTACCAATTCTTTGACATTCATCACAAGACAAGACAAACTTACGGGCATCCTTGAAGAGAGTAGGCCAATAAAAACCAGATTGCAATACCTTATGTGCAGTTCTGTCTCCAGCGTGGTGTCCTCCATAAGATTCGGAGTGACACTTGCGTAGGATCTGTTCCTGTTCATGCTCAGGTACACAACGTCTAATAACACCATCTACCCCTTCTTTATAAAGATGTGGGTCATCCCAAAAGTAATGTCTCAAATCATAGAAAAACTTTTTCTTTTGTTGGTATGTGAAGCTAGGTGGTATAAACTTAGCAAAAATATAATTAGCATAATCAGCATACCAAGGAGTACTACGAGAAGTACTTATAAAATTTGATTTCAGGAAAGCTATCATTAATAGGTAATGGGTCATCAAGAACATTTTCTAACCTAGATAAGTTATCTGCAACGGGGTTCTCAGCCCCTTTTCTATCAACGATATGCAAATCAAATTCTTGCAGCAGAAGAACCCATCTAATAAGTCTAGGTTTAGCATCTTTCTTTTCCATAAGATATTTAATAGCAGCATGATCAGTGTGAATAGTTACTTTAGAATCAACAATATAGGGTCTGAACTTATCACAAGCAAATACAACTGCTAAAAGTTCTTATTCAGTAGTAGCATAATTTCTTTGAGCATTGTCTAGAGTCTTACTAGCATAATGGATAACATTTAATTTCATATCAACTCTTTGCCCTAGAACAACACCTACAGCATAATCACTAGCATCACACATAATTTCAAAGGGTAAATTCCAATCAGGTGGCTGAACAACAGGTGCAGAGTCTAATGCTTTCTTAAGTGTTTCAAATGCTTCTACACAATCGTCATCAAAGACAAAAGGTATATCTTTTTGCAATAAATTAGTCAGAGGCCAAGAAATTTTTGAGAAGTCCTTAATGAACCTCCTATAAAATCCGGCGTGACCAAGGAAACTTCTTATACCTTTGATGTCCTTGGGACATGGCATCTTTTCAATAGCATCAACCTTGGCTTTATCAACTTCAATACCTCTTTCAGAAACTTTGTGCCCCAAGACAATACCTTCATTAGCCATAAAGTGACACTTTTCCCAATTCAAGACAAGATTAGTTTCTTCACATCTATGCAAAACTCGATCAAGATTGCTCAAGCAGTCATCAAAAGAGGAACCATAGACGGAAAAGTCGTCCATCAAAACCTCACAAATCTTTTCACAAAAGTCAGAGAATATAGCCATCATGCATCTTTGAAAGGTAGCAGGTGCATTACATAAACCAAAAGGCATACGTCTATAAGCCAAAGTACCAAAAGGGCATGTAAAAGTAGTCTTTGATTGATCTCTAGCCGACACAGGTATTTGAGAGAAACCAGAATAACCATCTAGAAAGCAGTAATGTGTATGTTTGCATAATCTTTCTAGCATTTGATCAAAAAAAGGTAAGGGGTAATGATCTTTCTTAGTAGCCTTATTTAATTTGCGGAAATCAATTACCATCCTATAACCTGTGATAATTCTTTACGGGATCAATTCATCTTTATCATTAGGAACAACAGTAATCACTACTAGGGAAAAGGCTAGCAACAACGTGAGTTTTAGGTGTATCAGTAGCGCGGGGACCGGCGCTACTAATAAGGTGCTATAGCTAACACGTAGCAGTAGCGCGTGCTCACAAGTGCTACTGCTACACAAGTGTAGTAGTAGCGCTCCTAGTGGAAGCTCGTTACTGCTAATAGCTATAGCGTGCTTCTCCTGTACGCGCTACTGCTACTACCGCGCTGCTGCTAACTTTTCTCCACTCGCTACTGCTAATTTTAGTAAAAAAATTGACATATTTGTTTTGTATTTGAACAGGCTTTATAGAAGAATCTTTAGCACATACAAATGTCATCATGATACACATACAAATGCCTGTGAGACCAGAAATATAATCATAGCATATACATACAAATAGTCTCATCATAATCATCATCCAACACAAAGTGGTATCTTGTCATCATCTCAAAAATAGCGATACATGCAAGTCTCGAATACTTGCAACTAGAACGCCATCCATCTAAACAAAGGTATATGCGAGAAGAGCTACCACTATGAGTGAGAGCGGAACTATGCAGTACATGAGGTGGCGGTTACGAGTCCTCTCTCGCGCTAGCGTGAACCTCAAGTAACTAGCTTCTCCTTCTTGTCTTCTTTTGAAGCCTTTATGGCTGGCGCCCGAGAACCCATTCACTTGCGCCTGGCACTCGCCACTCGTTGTACACCCCCGGAACCTTCCCTTTGTACACGACATAGCACTTCCATCTCGCCATCAAGAAACTAGGTACCTGTTAGAGATGCATGTTCATGAAGAGGATGTACAATCATATATATGCAACAAAATATACTAGAGCAACACCAAAAAATAAGGGATTAGCAACTAGATGCATCATACAGTATGCAAATTAATTAACTAGAGGCACGCAGGTCATCGTACGCAAACTAACAAAGTAGCGTTACGCAAGTTCGGCAGGGACCGTGGACATCACAAAGTTTCATCGCTACAAAAAGTATACAAGTTCAACCGACACATATCATCATCATCGGCATCATAAATCACTAGAAGTTCCATCCTTCCATATCATCGAGGATGAACCATAGCTTCTTGAACGACGTGAGGTCTAGACGTTGCATGCCTATGCGAGTTCGGACGTCAGCTCACGATATAGGGCCGTGGTGGAACATCCCCTTTACATCGATGACTTCTTTCATGATGATCGTCACAATGTTGCTTTGGATGCGAAAGAAGTCATCTCTAAGTTTATAATCCGCTTCTCCATGAGATTCTAGCCACTTGTGGATATGATCATCATTTCTGTTTCTCATGGGAAGCTTTTGGTAATCCGTGTTGAACTGAATCATGAGATGGACGATGTAGAATCCATCCTTCTTGCTTGGTTTTGGGACATGGATGCAGGAGAAGTTAGTTTTATGCGTGAAACCCATCTTCTTGTTCCTTTGTTTCCTGATCTGCATGTGGCCACCTCTAATGTTGAAGCCTTGGAGAGCATCGTCTAGAATATTCATTATGTGGGTGTAGTCTTTTTTCTCGTAGTCTCTGGAAGGGTCAAAATACACGGTGTGGGAGACTTGCGGGTAAAGAACGATAAGGACGGCGCGCCCGTTGCCGCGGGGAAAAGACACGTCAAATTATTCCCCATAGAGAGAGAAGGAATGATTGAAATGTATGAAAGGGTTGTCCGGAACTGACTTACTTTGAATGATAAGGCACGAGGACAATTTCCCGGTCCTTATTCTGTACCATGAAGTTTTGGAGGTAGTCCCTAGCAGTTTCATGCTGAAAGTCGCCGAGACACAAGAAAGACACGTGCATGTAGTACGGATCCGCCACACAGATTTGCGAGACTTCTTCACTCTTCATGATGGAGCTCATATGTAGCGCAAAAAGGCGGACGATTGTAAAATCGAGCTGCCTTGTCAGAAACATCTCAAAGATATGGTCAAACCGCAGGAAGAATACCTCCGCGTGCCGTGTCTCGACGTAGCACTTCCCCTCAGGCACACGAGCCGCGTATGTCGGATATCCTGGATCCTTTGAGGCTAGTAGGCTTTTCTCAGTCGACAGCACATGGTCGTACAGTCTCCTGAGATCCCCTGTGCCGGGGTTTCCTGGGCTCCCCGAGCACCTATGGGGACGAAGCCCCTTCTTGGTTCGGCGGGGGGCGGAGGTCGCGCGAAGAGCGGATCGAGGCGAGGCACGCGGGGGAAGGTTTTTACCCAGCTTCGGAGCTCTCCGGAGAGATAACACTCCTACTGCTGCTTTGTGGATTGTATTGAGTTCTTGCTCGGGAGCGCCGAGTGCTACAGTACACTCGAGCAGCTAACGAGACTGAGCGCTTCTCTGAGGATCCATCCCCCCCCCTACGTTGTGCATGGGCCTCCTTTTATATGTTCAAGGGGTCTCCAACAGGTGGCAACGTAGGTAAGGGCAAAAGTGTAAATATGCTGCGATAGGTACAACTGCCTACACAGTGTATCATACCTAACCCTGACGACAGGGGACAAAGGCATTAAATGCCCATCTACGTCGCCCAGACGGTGCAGAAAAGGGACCGTCAGGGGCGCCATCGCTCGCCACGATGGCGATCCTGTCAACGCTGCATGCCATAGTGTACCCCTGGCTGCACAGCGTCCCGCCACGTATGCTGGGAAGGGTCCCGGAGCGACACGTAGGTGGGTGAGCTGGAGCGCGGGTACAGAGTGGCTGCCTGCCGCGGCAAGTGCCTTGCCGCGGCCGTTGCCTTGTCGCGCCTGGGAACTTGTCGCTCGCCGGGTCCTGCCGGGACGCGTGGCGCGCTGCGGCAGGTTCTTTGAGATGCTCTTGTTGGGCTTCCCGGCAAGCTCCTCTTGCCGGGGTCTTGTACCTTGAATGGCCTTCCCGGCAAGCTCCTCTTGCCGGGGACTTGTCTCCTTGACTTAAATACTTTGTTCTCGAATGGCTCCAAAGGAACCATAGAGAGCCTTGGTGATCATCTGGCGGGTCTTGCCGCGGGGTGCTGCGACTTCCCGTGCACAAGTTCGGGATACTAGAGTACCCCTACTTTAGTACACCGACAGGAGCCCCCGGGCCTGGGGCATACACGGTGCCGAGTGCTATTGGGCCAGGCCCAAAACAGGGCACAGGCACGCACGGCCTGGGTCGCGTTGTACCATGCTCCGCATCCACCACGCCCTCCCGAACGGCACGCGTCGATTGCGGCGTCGTGGGGGAGGTCGTGGGTGGTTCCTTTACTCAGAAAGGCGAAACGTCCTCCCCCTGGCGGTTCGTATCTTCCTCATAAACGGAGGGAGGCGTGGAGGCGTGGTCTTCGAGGCGTCCACCCCCCCCCCCCCGATCACGGGGTGGGGAGAGGTCGCCTCATTCGTCGCCTCAACTCTGCCCTCCCGCCACGCGGCCTCCTGAAGATAGGGACAAGAGAGGGATTACGGGCACCTTATCTCTTTTTAGTTTGTAAGCCCTCGGGCCTTAGTTGCGTTTAAAACTTGTAATCCCATTATTCATGTTCTTCATCCTCTTATGAACTGTACCTGAGTGGAATGCTTTTTAATGAAAAGGGGATGCTTGCCGGGTCACTTGTCTCGCGGGTGGAACCCACATCAAGGAGCGAATCCTTTATATCTTTTAAGATAGACACTTTCTTTCCCGGCAGCAGGCCCTGCCTTCTTCCCACGTCGCTCGCCCTTTCTCACGCTCTCGGCGGAGGCAGGGAGGAGGCGGGATCAGGCTCCTCGCTTCGTCCCTTAGCTGCCGCGACTACGACCTTACCTGGCCCTGGGGACGAGCCCTAGGCCCTAGAGTTAAGGGAGCATGGTAACTTTTAGGAAGAAACGAGGTTTCGCATACCTCAATCCATAAGAGAATGCATGATAAGGGATGAAAAACTTATCTGAGATAGCAGCCCCCGGCAACTCTGGTTCGTCGTGGGCTGATCCTTGCACTTGCAGCCCCCGGCATTACTGGCTTGCCGGGGTCTTGCAGCCCCCGGCAACACTGGCTTGCCGGGGTCCAGATGTTGGTCCGTCCTCCTTCTCCTTTTCGTCCTCAAGTGGTCCGGCAAGGATATGGTGAGTCCTGCGAACCAGGGAAACGAAATAACGACAAAGGGACGCACGCTCGACCTCTAAGTTAGGGGTTAGCCACCACTAAGCACTATCAACCCTAACCAAAGACGAGACTCGACTCAGCATGCATGCTAAAACTCAGGGCGCCAGCGCTTTATCTTCGCTCAGGGTCTGCGCCTGGCTTTGTACAAAGGATTACATGCAACAGCGGCAAGACTTGTACAAAATGGTGGTTGCCGAACAGGGTCCGACAACCGCGCCTTATGGGTAAAACTTACGAAGATGCTCGATGTTCCAGGAGTTGCTCACCGGAATGCCATCCTCGGTCTCAAGGCGGACAGCGCCAGGCCTCGTGACTCGTTTCACCCGATAAGGGCCTTCCCACTTCGGCGTCAACTTGTTGTAATTCTTGGCGGAATGAACACGCCGAAGAACAAGGTCGCCTTCCTCGAGACTTCTGGCTTTAACTTTGCGGCTGTGGTAGCGGCGCAAAGCTTGCTGGTATCGAGCCGCTCGTACAGGAGCCTGAAGACGGTCCTCCTCAAGGAGCAGCGCGTCATCTCGCCGCATCTTCTCTTGCTCAAGCTCATCATAAGCGAGTACTCGAGGTGACCCGTATACGAGTTCCGTGGGGGTAACTGCCTCTGCTCCATAGACTAGAGCGAAAGGTGTCTGGCCAGTGGCTTGATTTGGCGTCGTCCTGATCGACCAAAGAACCACCGGCAGCTCCTCGATCCAGTTTCTTCCGCACTTGTGCAACCTGTCGAAAGTTCGGGTCTTCACTAGAAGAAATATGTCAACTTTTGACCATCACTATTGGTCACTGAAAGGTCACAAATTTCCATTTACGACCTTTTTGTGACCAAAAACAGAAGGTCAAAAGCTGGCGGTCGTAAACTGACTATAGCGACCTTTAACAAAAGGTCGTTGATCCTATGACCTTCTGTTTTGGTCGTTGATCCCCAGGCCACATCGGATCCAACGTGGCAATCTGACATGGCAAAATTGCGATGAATTGAAAAGGTCGTTGGTTAAAATCAGCCCGGTCCAATTGGGGGTTTTACATGGGCCGAGCCCAACAATTCAGCCCATTTATTGTTTTTTCATGTGAATATTTGGTCGGCTACATGGGCCTGGCCCAACAGACTTATTTTTTGGGCAACAACCTTTTACAGTCCACATTTTTTGGGCCTCAGCCTTTTTCCAGCCCATTTATTCATTTTCTTTTGTTTCTTTTCCATTTTAAAGTAGGTCCCACTAGTCAATTGGGAACCAATTACCACACGTCAATACTATATTTGTGCAATTAAATAATTTGATTCAAAAAGATCCAACAAGGCATAATATTTCATACAACAGCCAACCAAAGTACATTACAATCATGTACACCCAAAACTGAGATGGTACATTACAACAGCCAAGCAAAGTACATAGTACAAATCTGGTATGCAGCTCTAAAATACAACTAAATATACACACAACTAGCTCTAGTGAGCTAAAACGCATTCTGGGTGTGGTTTTTCTTCAGGATTCGTCTTCCTACAGCTCATGTACACCCAACTTTTGAAGAATAAAGACCGACATCTGCAAATAATAAATTATGAAAAGTTAGAAACATAATCAAGTGAACCCGTGAATACAAAATTCTCATAACGATGAAAATTTGTTGCAGAACTTTAGATTTAACAAGAAACCATGCATATAACATTCTCATAACAGCAAAAACTAAGATATATTTTGCAAACGATAAGTACCAGCACAGTACAAGTTAACAGAACAGATGGACAATACAAGCTAACAGTGATTTTCCAATGATTTTCCACTTTAGAACATGGCGCATGCATCAATTTTTATAGTCAGGAACAAAGAAGATAGCGCTGGCTAGAATAGGCCAGAGAGATGACATAACCTGGGGCAGCCAAAAATAGTGAAATGATGATCTGCTTGTTCTTAGACAGCTCAATGAGCACCTGCTATCAAAAATAGGATTTTAAAGGAAAAAATAGGCTCCAATCAGCCTGCATACAACAAGTAATAAAACTGTTAGGAGAGTATACAGTTACCAACAACATGTATAAAACAACTTTGATGATGTAATATTTACTAAAAATGACAAGCCACGTTTCAAGTATAAACCACTAATGGAGCATGCAACAAATGTATTTGATATCAACTTAACTAATTCCACATGAGTCTTGTACGTTCCAATATACACGATCAGTCCAAGATCAAGCTTATTCAGCCAATAAAGTAAAGAGGATCACCACCATAATGGACCAATGGGTACAAATCGACCAAAAAAATCCCAGCAGAAGCTAATGCACAAATATATTCAACATTCCTCATAAGCTGAATTAATCACATTTTGGTTCTAAAAAGTGGAGAGAGGATCACCACCAGGGTACAAATCGACCAAAAAAATCCCAACAGAAGCTAATGCACAAAAATATTCAACATTCCTCATAAGCATAATCACATTTTTGTTCTAAAAAATGGAGAGAATAGATGTGCCTCATGAGTAATCCTATGAGGTAACTAGAAGAAAAATAGTGAAGGGAATCTGTAGTTTAATTCGTTCAGAACAATACTCAAGCCAGTCAGGTTAAGCAACATATGCATTTGAGTTTGATCTTCAGGATTAATAGAACAGGACAGATAAATTAATTTTTTTCTGAAACTATAAGAGATATAGCAGCACACATAATGTTACTATTCAAGTTTTCAACTATAAGAGGCTATAGACTGTCAAATAAAGAACATCAGTTACAGAACTCTGTATCAGGCAGGCAGTAAGCATGCTTAAAAATCACATGGACATACCTATGCATATTTCCCATACTACATAAGTACTAAACAAACTAACAAGTGCTCACTTGAAAACCTTCCATGCACATGATAGTAGCTCTTACCTCACGCAAACCAGTTCGTCCATAGCCGCGGAGGGAGGGGGGTTCTCACCACCGGTGACGCTGCCGAGCCGTCCAGATCAACCTCGCCGGAGCTCAGGCTGCTGCAAGGAGAGCACACAACCAACCTTATTAGCTTAGGCATCATGCTGCAAGGAGTACTAAATTTACATAATCTGGGTCAGTTCAATAGAAGAAAAAAACGTGAAGCAAATATCATCTTCAGTTGAGCAACATGCTGTACCACTTACAGTATGAGCAGCACTAGAGAGTAAAAACAGTGAGGAAAGGTCAAAATAGTTGCTTTAACTCTTAGACTAGTTCGTAATAAATTGACATAATCTGGGACAAGACAACTCATCATCAAGAGATAAAAATGTGAAGTAAACATCATCTTGCAGTTCAACAGTGTACTTGCAGTTACAGTATGAGCAGCAATAGGCAGTAAAAAAACGGTGAGCAAGAGGCAAAATCGGTTGCCATCTCACACCAAAAGATGGACAAAATCAGTCGCATCTCGCAGCAAAAGGCAAATTAGCCGCGCAAGGGACGAAATAGAAACCGTGTGTACGCAAAAATCACAAGAAACAGGTGCATTCATTCATTATAAGCATTTCCCCCAAAAGCTTGGTACAGATCAGGCAAGGGAGCAGGACGAGGTGGACGGATGGATGGATACCTCCGCGCAGGCATCAGCGCACTTGACCTCGAGGAGGTGGGCGAGCCGGCGGGACCTCCTCGGCGGCGACGGGACGGGGGTCGCTACGTAGATGATCCTGCACCGCTTGTGCTTCTGCTCAGGCGCGAAAACAAGAAAGGGAAATGCTCGATTAATGGCAGCGAGCGACCGATTCGGTGAATGGGACGGCTGGAGCAGAAATAGAAGGCGACAAGGAGGGAGGTACCATGTGGGAGGGGGTCTTGGGGGCATAGGTGGCGACGGCGGCGGAGAGGTGGCGTAGGTTGAGCGCCTCCATCTTGCGCTTGTTCTCCTCCATCGTCCTCTCCTGCTTCGCCTCGTACGCCGACATCCCCTTCTTCTCGATCGCCATCACCACCGCGCGCGCCTCGATCCCGGAGCAGCAGCTGCAACAGCAGGCGGTGGTGGGATTGGGTTTCTTGGAGGCCGAGGCTGGATCGCGCTGGATCTCCCTCCCTCGGGTTCTTCTCTCCCTTCTGGTGAGGGAAGAGGAGGGGTGAGAAGAGGAGGGCGTGGAGGAGGCCATGGACGGCGGCGAGCTCCACCGGAGGAGGTGGCGGCGATCTGGAAAGGAGGAGGCGAGCTCTCGCTCTGTTTCGATCTGGAAGGGTTCGAGCGATTCGATGGGATCGATGGATGGATGTGGGGAAGAAAGGAGGCGGGGGGGGGGGGTGGATGGAAAATGACCAGGCTAGGGTTGGTGTGGAAGGGTTCAGCACTCCCGTTGGATCCGCGAGCATCCAACGGTGTTTGATGCACGATCCGCATGAGACATCCACGGACCAATCAGAATGTAGTAGGACGTTATGACCATCTAAATTGGTCGTAGTTGACTAAAAATAATGTGTTAAAATCATGTCAGCTATTTTATGAGCTGAGAAATTAAAAAAAATATTCGCATAAGTTTGCATCTTGGAATAGTTCAAATGAGACTATATTTTACACAAGTTTGCATCTTGGAATGAGAAATAATGTTGACAAAGGAAATTTTCATTTTCTTTGCACGGAAATTTCATTTTCTATTTGTGAAGGACCTACCATATATTTGTTGCAAAATTGGACAAAATCAATTTTCAAAAATACTAGGCCATATTTAATGCATAATTGACCAAATGGTTGGATGTCAAAAGTTTCAATCCACCTCTCATGAAAAAGACAAATTTCTGCCGATTCAGTAGGAAGCGGGTAAAATTTGAACTATTGCTACCTCATAGTTTGCAAAAAAAAAATTCCCAAAAATCATTTATAGGTACATAAGTATCTATTTAGTCAGAGAAACATCAAAAAATTTCTAAGATTCAATCACTAGCTAGGAACGGTCATTCCCGCCGTTTTGACCGCATTTTGAAACGGGCATAGAAAATTCAAAAAAATCAAATAATTGGGAAACCTTCGCATTGTGTCATTATATGTGGCCAAGTTCCTAGGAAAAATAACAAACTTGTAATACGGCAATTATTTTAAAAAGTATGTTCTCAGAAACAAGCTATCACGTGTGGAGATCAATGGCTTCCAAGCCAAATGATCAATCTTATGGCCACATTCATGGCATATTTTGTTCAAATGATCTTATATTGTGCACAAGGGTGCATATTGGAATGGCAAACAATGTTGCCTAAGGAAGTTTTCATTTTCTTTGGACGAAAAAACCATTTTCCATTTTTCGAGTGCCCAAAAGGAGGGTTTTTTGTAAAAGACATCCCAAATAATTGTTGCAAAATTGGACCAAATCAATTTTCTAAAATACTAGGCCATATTTAATGCACAATTGACCAAATGGTTGGGTGTAAAAAGTTTTGATCCACCTCTCATGAAAAAGACAAATTTCCATCGATTCAGCTGGAAGCGGGTCAAATTTGAACTGTAGTTGCCTTGTAGTTTGCTCTTTATTTTTTCATAAAATCATTTCTAGGTACATAAGTATCTATTTAATCAGAGAAACACCAAAAAAGTCCAAGATTCAACCACTAGCTAGGAACGGTCATTCCCGCCGTTTTCACCGCATTTTGAAACGGGCATAAAAAATTCAAAAACAATCAAAAAATTGGAAAACCTTCGCATTGTGTCATTATATGTGGCCAAGTTACCAGGAAAAATAATAAACTTGCAATACGGCAATTATTTTAAAAAAGTGTTCTCAGAAACGAGCTATCATGCGTGAAGATTCATGGCTTTCAAGCCAAATGATCAATCTTATGGCCACATTCTTGGCATAGTTTGTTCAAATGGTATCATATTGTGCAAAAGGGTGCATCTTGGAATGGCAAACAATGTTTCCTAAGGAAGTTTTCATTTTCTGTGCACGGAAAAACCATTTTTCGATTGCCCCAAATGAGGTTTTTTTGTGAAGGACCTACCAAATAATTGTTGCAAAATTGGATCAAATCATTTTTCTAAAATACTATGCCATATTTAATGCACAATTGACCAAATGGTTGGGTGTAAAAAGTTTTGATCCATCTCTCGTGAAGAAGACAAATTTCCGTCTATTCAGCTGGAAGCGGGTCAAATTTGAACTGTAGCTGCCTTGTAGTTTGCTCTTTATTTTTTCCAAAAATCATTTCTAGGTACATAAGTATCTATTTAATCATAGAAACACCAAAAAAATTCCAAGATTCAACCACTAGCTAGGAACGGTCATTCCCGCCGTTTTGACCGCATTTTGAAATGGGCATAATTTTTTAAAAAAAATCAAATAATTGGGAAACCTTCGCATTGTGTCATTATATGTGGCCAAGTTACCAGGAAAAATAACAAACTTGTAATACGGCAATTATTTTAAAAAAGTGTTCTCAGAAATGAGCTATCATGCGTGAAGATTCATGCCTTTCAAGCCAAATGATCAATCTTATGGCCACATTGTTGGCATAGTTTGTTCAAATGATCTCATATTGTGCACAAGGGTGCATCTTGGAATTCCAAACAATGTTGCCTAAGGGAGTTTTTATTTTCTTTGCACGGAAAGTACATTTTTCATTTTCCGAGTGCCCGAAATGAGTTTTTTTTGTGAAGGACCTAGCATATATTTGTTGCAAAATTGGACCAAATAAATTTTCTAAAATACTAGGCCACATTTAATGCACAATTGACAAAATGGTTGGATGTCAAAAGTTTTGATCCACCTCTGGTGAAAAAGACAAATTCCCGCCGATTCAGTAGGAAGCGGGTCAAATTTGAACTGCAGCTGCCTCATAGTTTGCTCTCTATTTTTTCAAAAAATCATTTATAGGTAGAAAAGTACCTATTTAATCATAAATACATTGTTTGGTGGTGATACTTCGAGGTTTGGGAGGTGGCCGAGGGCCCCAACTCCAAAGCGCGTAGACTCGCATGCCCACCGCGTGGTCACCGCGTGACCATGGTGTTGCCATGTGTTCTGGGAAGCCTAGGCATGTCTAGTGGGTTGAGCACTCCCCGGGTAGGTGCTAGGAACAAAATTACAACATAAGATTCTCACGAGGAGACCGGTCGATGCTCAAACATGAATTAGCAGCCAAGTGTTTGATTAGCGGTACGGGAAATGTACATGGCTAATGGGCGTGAGTTTTGGCTGAGGATGATCAGTTACTAAGAAGACCGTCTTCACAAATTTTCAGCTCAAAAGGAGGAGCCTAGGTGGTACTTGCTTTGCAAACCACCACACTGGACATAAATACGAATGTTGAAGCTCGGCTCAAAATAATGAATGGATTGAGCTGGCATTTGGTGGAGGATGGTTATTTGGGCATAGGAAAGCACTGTAGAAAATGGATACTATTTGGACATGCCAAAGTGGTACTTCCTTCACAAACTGTTACTCTGAACAGAATAGGAAAATGAATATTTTTGAATTATTTTTGAACTACGCAAGGAAGGTTTTTACATATTCGACGAAGATATGACCCAAAGAATTTATGAGATTTTTTTGGGAATTTTGGAAATGACAGAAATATAGGTTGCTTCACAACCTAGGGCAAAAATTGACACATGGACATGACACATAGGCAAAACTGATGAGGTGGCGCCTAGTCATAGCAATAAGTACCAATGCATCCACGTTCACAACCTCATGACTATTTATATTGGTCGTAATCGGGTAGAAATAAGGCCATTGGCGCCTCTTGTCTACTTTGTGACCATTTGGTGTAAGCAATTTCAGGGTTTGAGCCCTTCCAAGCGAAATGGCCGTGAATTTACGACCAATTCAGCTGGGGTCACTAAGAGAAGGTCATAAGTTGACATATTTCTTGTAGTGCTTGAGTCCACGCAGCACTTCAGCATTTGCCCTCTCTGCTTGACCGTTGCTCCTGGGGTGAGCAACAGAAGCGAAGCAGACCTTGGCGCCAAGGTCTTGGACGTACTGCATGAAGTTGCGACTCGTGAATTGTGTACCGTTGTCGGTGATGATCCTGTTAGGGATTCCGAAGTGGCAAACAATCGACCTGAAGAACTTGACTGCTGACTGTGCTGTCACCTTCCTCACTGGTTCCACTTCTGGCCACTTTGTGAACTTGTCGATTGCGACGTACAAGTACTCAAAGCCCCCGACGGCTCGGGGGAAAGGGCCGAGGATGTCGAGCCCCCAGACCGAAAATGGCCAGGATAGAGGGATTGTCTGGAGAGATTGAGCTGGTTGGTGTATCTGCTTGGAATGGAACTGGCACGCTTCACACTTGGTTACTTGTGCAGTTGCATCCTGGAGGTCTGTCGGCCAAAAGAAACCTTGCCGGAACGCCTTGCCGGCAAGTGCTCTGGCGCCAATGTGATGACCACATATGCCTCCATGCACCTCTGCCAACAGCTTCTGTCCATCTTCCCGGGGAATACACTTCAATTTCACTCCGTTGAGCCTTCTTCTGTACAGTGCGTTGTCAACGAACTGGTACATACTAGACTGTCGGGCTACTCTTTCCGCTTCTTCTAGCTCTTCGGGAAGTTCTCTTGACTGGAGGAAACGGACGATCTGATGTGCCCATGCTGGAGCCTGTGGCTCGACAACAAGGACTAAAGGCATATCTGCTGCTGCGGGAACATCCGCTTCTACGGCGAGAACCCGCGGTTCAGCCGGAGCTTGATGATCCCCGGCAAGTTTGCCGGAGCGAAACTTGTCGGGAGCGTCTGCTTCAACGAAACAAACCTAGGGGCTTGTCGGAGCAGACTGCTCCTCAGCACTCTCGGCGTTGATCTTGGGGACCTTCTTGGCGGCGGCTTCGGGAAGCTCACCCGGAAGATAGTCACCAGAAATCAACTTCCTCTTCCTGCTCTGTCCAGTCGGTGGCGTCACGGATGGTTTAGTCAGCTTGAGCACAAAGATCCCTGGTTCCACAGGTAACTTAAATGCCGCGCACTTTGACAGGCCGTCAGCGATGTGGTTCTGAGCTCTAGGAACATGTTCCATCTGTAGGCCGACAAAGCGCTCTTCCAGCTTCCTCACTTCATCAATGTAAGCTTCCATCAACGGACTCTGATAATCCTTGTTTACTTGGCGGACGACAAGCTGCGAGTCACCCCTGACAATGAGCTGCTTGATCCCAAGGTCTGCCGCGATCCTGAGACCGGCGAGCAATCCTTCATACTCTGCAGTATTGTTTATTGCTTGCTCCTTGGGAAAGTGCATCTGGACCACGTACTTGAGGTGCTCTCCGGTGGGTGCGACAAGCAGCACGCTAGCACCGGCGCCTTGCAGCGAGAATGCACCATCAAAGTACATCAGCCACTCTTTGTTTGTTTCCTTGACGGGGCTGCTCGTCTCTGAAATTTCTTCGTCTGGTGTTGGCGTACACCCCGCAATGAATTCTGCCAATGCTCTGCCTTGAATAGTTGAAGTGCTCTCAAACTTGAGGCCAAAGCTTGACAGTTCCAGTGCCCACTCAACAATCCTGCCTGTTGCTTCTGGATTCTGCAGCATCCTCTTCAGCGGAAAGCGAGTGACAACTGTGATCTCATGTGCTTGGAAGTAATGGCGCAGCTTTCTCGAGGCCATAAGAAGGCCGAAAAGCAACTTCTGCACACCAGAGTACCTTGACCTAGCCCCCTGCAGAAGGGAACTGACAAAGTAGACCGGGCGCTGCACCATTTTCTTCTTCTGTATCCCTTCGCACATCTGCGCAGATCCGTCTTCGCCGGGACCAGAGCTTGTTGGGGAAGCCCCCTGCTTGTCGCTGGATGTGCTTGCTGCGGTTGGTGGCTCATCATCTGCCTCTCTCTCCGCTACTAACGCAGCACTAACCACTTGATTGGTTGCCGCCAGATATAGCAGCAACTTCTCTTGTGGTTTAGGTGCGACAAGTATTGGAGTGGAGGACAGGTATCTCTTCAAGTCCTGCAGCATAGCCTCCGCTTCCGGAGTCCATTTCATTGGACCTGCCTTTTTCAAGATTTTGAAAAACGGCAAGGCGCGCTCAGCAGACTTAGAGATAAACCTGCCGAGAGCCGCCACGCAGCCGACAAGTTTTCGTACATCCTTGACGCGCTTCGGTGCTTCGATCTGCTCAATGGCCTTGATCTTGTTGGGATTGGCTTCAATCCCCCGCTGGGACACAAAGAACCCGAGAAGCTTGCCGGAAGGGACTCCAAAAACACACTTCTCGGGGTTGAGCTTGAGGCTAATCTTACGCAAAAGTCTCTTCTAGATCTTGAATCAGAGTTGACTTGTCCCTGCTTTTGACCACTATATCATCCATGTAGGCTTCCACATTTCTGTGTATTTGCGGCTCAAAAGCAGTATGGACGACCCTTGCAAATGTTGAACCAGCATTCTTCAAATCGAAAGGCATTCGTACAAAACAGTACGTGCCACATGGAGTGATGAATGCGGTTTTCTCCTCATCCTCTTCTGCCATGAAGATCTGATGGTATCCTGAGTATGCGTCAAGAAACGAAAGCAAGTCGCATCCGGCTGTGGAGTCGACAATCTGGTCAATGTGCGGCAAGGGAAATGGGTCTTTGGGACAAGCTTTGTTGACATCGGTGAAGTCGATGCAATGTCTCCATTTCCCGTTCGCCTTGCGCACGACTACAGGATTGGCAAACCACGTAGGATGGAGCACTCCTCTGACGAGGCCTGCTGCTTCCAACTTCTTGATCTCTTCGGCGATGAACTCTTGGCGCTCCACCGCTTGTTTCCTGACTCTCTGCTTGACGGGTCGCGCGTGAGGACAGACGGCGAGGTGGTGCTCGATTACTTTCCTGGGAACGCCGGGGATGTCAGACGGTTGCCACGCAAACACGTCGACATTCGCCCGCAGGAAAGCAACGAGCGCGCTTTCCTATTTAGGGTCAAGAGTGGCACTGATGGTGAAGGTACCACTAGTGCCGTCCTCCTTGGCGGACACCTTCTTGGTTGTTGGTGGAGCTACCATTGTCTTCTTACACTTGCCGGTGGAGCTCGATGGTGCGTCCTCGACGGTAGCGCAGCACTCCAAAGAGGTGCGCTTGCCGGAGTGGCCATCGGAGCTCTTGCCGGACTTGGTCTTCTTCTTCTCCCCGGGAGCTTCAGCGGCGAGTGTCTCGCGATCCGCGGCGGCTGCTGCTTCCCGGTAGATCTTGTCGGCACAGATGAGAGCGTCTTTCTTGTCGCCATGTACAGAGATGACACTTATCGGGCCTGGCATCTTCAGCATGTTGTACGCGTAGTGAGAGGCCGCCATGAATTTGGCGAGCGCTGGACGGCCGAGAATTCCATTGTAAGGCAATGGAAAATCGGCAACGTCGAAAGTGATCCTCTCAGTCCTGAAGTTCAACTCACTGCCAAATGTCACCGGCAGCGTGATCTTCCCCTTCGGCTTGCTCCTTCCCGGGTTGATTCCTTGAAACGTGCCGGTCTCTTCGAGCTCGCTGTTAGGGACTTGGAGTCTCCGAAGTACAGTGGAGGAGATCAGGTTCAAGCCGGCCCCGCCGTCAACTAGCATCTTAGTGACCTTGAGGTTGCGGATAGTTGGTGAGACCAACATCGGCAAACATCCGACAATAGTTGTGCGATCGGGGTGGTCCTCAATATCAAAGATGATAGGCGTGCTGGACCATTTCAGAAGCTTGCGTGACTCGACGGGTGGTTCTGCTGCATTAACTTCCCGCACCCACTACTTGAGTTGGCAGTGTGAAGTATGCAGAGAAGCACCGCCGTCAACGCACAAAACTTCTGTGGCTTTCTGGAACTCCTGCTCGCTGGTCTCGGCGTCATCCATGTCTTCGTCGTCGTCGTCATCTTCATCCTTGTCGCGGCCGCGGGGAGGTCTGTCGCCTTGCCGCTGCTTGGTGTTGCCGCGGCGTCCCCCCGGCCAGTGCGCTTCGTACCAGATCCTCCAGCACCTCCTTGGGCCTTCTCCTTGTCGCGTCGCTCGTACTCGGCCTTTTGCAGCTCAACGAGCTGTTTGACCTTCTTGCAGCTCTGGAGGTCATGGCCTTTGGTGCGGTGAATCTTGCAGTACTGCTTGTTGGTGCCATCCTGCTTGTCGGCGGCCGCCATAGCCTGGCAGTTGGCGCATGCGGCAACCTCCTTGCCGGAGCTATCAGTCTTGGCTGTCTTGGCGCCACCTTCGTTGCCGGATTGCTCGACAACTAGCACATCTTTGCCTTTCCTCTTTCTGTTGTTCCGCCGCCTGTTTTTGCTTGCTGGGGCGGCGTCGTCGCTGTCAGATTCTCCGGTTCCTACGTTCTCTCCGGGGAGTTTCCTTCCTTCCTCAGCACGTGCACATCTGTCGGCTAGGGCATACAACTCGCTGACGTCTCTGATCTTGCACATCGCCATCTCCTCCTGCATCCTGCGGTTGCGTACGTTCTGATGGAATGCACTGATGACCGCGGCAGGGTGGACGTCTGGGATGTTGCGTTGCACATGGCTGAATCTCTGGATGTACTTATGTAGAGGCTCCCCTTCCTTCTGGGCAAGCAGGTGAAGATCACTCTCCTGGCCATGGGGTTTGTGGCCGCCTGTAAAGGCGCCGACAAACTGATGGCATAGGTCCACCCAGGAAGATATGAAGTTTTCCGGCAAGTGCATGAGCCAGGACCTGACGTTGGGCTTGAGCACCATAGGGAAGTAATTGGCGAGGATCTTGTCGTCCCGCCCCCCGGCAGCCTGCACCGCAATGGTGTAGATGATGAGGAACTCCGACGGATGCAGCCTGCCGTCGTACTTCTCTGGTACGTCTGGCTTGAAATTCTTCATGCTGGGCCACTGGACTTGCCGCAGCTCACGGGTAAACGCTGGGCAACCTCCCGCGTATGGCAGGTCGCCTGGTTCCCCTGGCGCTTGCATGTCGACAGTAGGGCCAGCGCGTCGGTCTGATTGACGCCGCGTTTCTCTCCGGCGCTCGATGCGGGTGCGGGCGTCTTCTTGCTGCCGTTCGTGAAGAACGTGGCGCTGATCACGACGAGTTCGCGGATCTGAGGAAGTAGTGGAGTCGCTGTCGTGGCGGACCCGGCGAGTCGGCGATCTTGGGCTTTGGGGCGGAGAGTGCACGGTGGTTGCACCCCCACCGGTTTTGTCGCCATCGGCTCACACTTGGCTAGCCTGCCGCGGCTGCGATGTGGTCGCTGGCCGCGGAGTGTCGCCGTTGGCGAAGCCGATGAGACTCTGAATGGTGGCCCTCCAGTCGTCGATCTTGTCTGGCGTTGGAGGGAAGTCTAGGAGCAGTTGAGCTCGCGCTAGAGCTTCTGCTGGGGTGGCGGGCAGCGGTGGCGAACGGTGCGAGGAGCGGGATATGCTCGGGCTCCCAACGATGTTGGAAGGAGCAGTATTCCGTCCAGGCGACCGTGCCTCGCTCGCGCCAGCACGTCGGCGTGCATGTTGGCCTTGAGCGTCCCGGGATCCGCTAGCTCGATTTGGGTCCAGCGAGCGTATGGTACCGTGAGTACCACGACGTTGTCGGTCCTGCGCCTCTTGAGATGGGCGCGGTGCGTCTACGGACGCCCGGTCGTCGTGGGATCCGACTACACCGCCAGCGGGCAGCGCGGTCTTGTCCTTGGACTTGTTGGCACCGTGTGCTCCCTCGTCGGCGCCCGTTCCACCGCCGGCGTTCTCCCTGCCGGCCGTTTGCTGCGGCGGCGGCGGATTCGACGCGGACGGCGCAGCCGCCTCCGAAGCCTTCTTCTTCGGCGGCATGTCGAGGAAGTCGATGAAGATTCAGCTCGCGTGAACGCCGGATCAGTTTCACACAACCTCGACGCCCCCTACCTGGCGCGCCAGAGATGCCGGGGTTTCCTGGGCTCCCTGAGCACCTATGGGGACGAAGCCCCTTCTTGGTTCGGCGGGGGGCGGAGGTCGCGCAAAGAGCCGATCGAGGCGAGGCACGCGGGGGAAGGTTTTTACCCAGCTTCGGAGCTCTCCGGAGAGATAACACTCCTACTGCTGCTTTGTGGATTGTATTGAGTTCTTGCTCGGGAGCGCCGAGTGCTACAGTACACTCGAGCAGCTAACGAGACCGAGCGCTTCTCTGAGGATCCATCCCCCCCTACGTTGTGCATGGGCCTCCTTTTATATGTTCAAGGGGTCTCCAACAGGTGGCAACGTAGGTAAGGGCAAAAGTGTAAATATGTTGCGGTAGGTACAGCTGCCTACACAGTGTATCATACCTAACCCTGACGGCAGGGGACAAAGGCATTAAATGCCCGTCTACCTCGCCCAGACGGTGCAGAAAAGGGACCGTCAGGGGCGCCATCGCTCGCCACGATGGCGATCCTGTCAGCGCTGCATGCCATAGTGTACCCCTGGCTGCACAGCCTCCCGCCACGTACGCTGGGAAGGGTCCCGGAGTGACACGTAGGTGGGTGAGCTGGAGCGCGGGTACAGAGTGGCTGCCTGCCGTGGCAAGTGCCTTGCCGCGGCCGTTGTCTTGTCGCACCCGAGAACTTGTCGCTCGCCGGGTCCTGCCGGGACGCATGGCGCGCTGCGGCAGGTTCTTTGAGATGCTCTTGTTGGGCTTCCCGGCAAGATCCTCTTGCCGGGGTCTTGTACCTTGAATGGCCTTCCCGGCAAGCTCCTCTTGCCGGGGACTTGTCTCCTTGACTTAAATACTTTGTTCTCGAATGGCTCCAAAGGAACCATAGAGAGCCTTGGTGATCATCTGGCGGGTCTTGCCGCGGGGTGTTGCGACTGCCCGTGCACAAGTTCGGGATACTAGAGTACCCCTACTTTAGTACACCGACACCCTGATAGTGCCTCCGGCGGTTTCGGCGGTAGCATCGGCTCGCCCGTGAGATGGAACATGGCCACACCTTTCACGGGTACACGCTCTTCAGAATGCATCGTCTGGCTGCTATGTGCTCTGGCTTGTTTGGAGGCAGCTATCTTCCCTGATCTCTTTCTCTCCTTTTTCTTGGGCACACCTTCTAGACCCTTCCTTAACCCCTGCTCCAGTGTTCCCGGGCTAAGTACTGTATGACCCTCGCGCCCGGCTAGTTGAGCCTATGTTGAGGCGGCATCTTCAGGCGTGTCCTATGAGGATTTCATGAAGAGAGACTTTTTGCAATCCCTGCTACGACCTTCCTGCCCGGGCATATCATCCATATCCTCATTAGCAAGCTGATAGCCTGATTCGTCATATGGTTGACTCATCAATTCTATGTCACAGTCATACACATTTGTATTGAGGAAATCCATAGGGTCGACCTCCGTCTCATCATCCATTCTCTGTTCTACAGGACAAATTACATCAGCCAGTACTATTGCACCCCTTTCATCATGTCGTCCGCCGCTCTCACCCGGCACCACAGGAGCTGGTAATTGCGTAGGCGGGGTGGTGGTCCTCGCACATGCTTGTTGATGTGTGGTTATTGGTGTGCTCTCGGCCGGCTCCAGACGAATAAGATTCTTCGGCCATAGCAGCACCCAACCCTTGCAGCTTCCAATCCGCGGCGGGGTCTCGTCGTTTGCTCCCACATGCTGTACTGGAGGAGGCAAATCCTCGTGCCCCGATTTCACACTGGACAAGCTAACCCTGAAGTGCCCAGCGGGGATAGGCTGGTTGTGGAACGTGGGTTGCAAGGGGTCCATTATCATCCCCTTTCCCACGTCCACCTTCTGGCCTTTGATCAAGTAGAGTATGGTGCACGGGGTTTCTTTCGCCTGCAAACACATATGTCTGTGGCGTAAAACATCCGAAAGGCAACAAAAATGGAATATTATATATATATATATATGTTGGTGCGACATGTAATTACCATGATGGCGTCGAGCTCAGCCAAAGACGAAGGCCCACCGAGCGCGCCAGAGACTGAGGACAGGCTGCTATGAGCGGGAGCGGCTGCGAGAGGAGGCCTGGTTGCGTGGGCAAGTGATGGTGCGATGGTGTTATTGTTCATGGAGTTGCTCCCGACGAAACTGGGCAACGGGAAATCATGTACCGTCTTGTCTGGATTTTCCTTCGTCCAGTTGATGATAACAGGAACCAAGTTAGTAGCAAAATCATTTCTGCAGGCAGTTACAGCTGCATTGACTGCCTGCTGTAGCAACTCATATTTGTCCTCGGCTGCTTTTTTCGCGTCCTCAGCTGCTTTTTTCTCGACCGCAAGCTTCACCTTCACGTCGATGTCCGCCTGACTAAACTTCTTTTTCTGCTTCTTGGCCTCCGGGCCCTCGTTGTAAAACACCTTCCACGTGGTGTCGTGACCGGTTTTCCGGACATTAATTTCCAGAAAATGGCCGTCGAGCTCATCAGCCCCAGGATTACTGTTAGCTGATGAGGCACCAACTTGTTACAAAAATTCCAAGCAAAGGTACAAAATATGTAGTACAAGACCATTGTTGCCTAATAGTACATCAAATGGTTTCTAGTGGTTGAGGGCGGAAGCGGTTTGTGGATCACCACGGTCTGTGGGGCTCCATTTCCCACGGGAACAGCTGACCAGGTTAACTCCTATCTTCGCGAGGCTGCTATCACCACTGCTTAGGTTCCGGGGCTGTCGTCGCAACGCTCCTCTCCAAGCAAGCAATCTGGCCAAGATAATAGCCAGGGACAAGCCAGTGAGTACTTTGAATGTACTCGCAAACATTATGAACACAGGTATAATATAGCCACTGATAATCATGCTTTGCAATATTCTATGCTCACTTAGTTAGTCATGAAAATAAATATCTTGATGCATGCAAGCAGGTTATTCATATGCAACCGGAAATTTATGCAAGGACCAAATAAAAATAAGGGGGTGCCGATCGGATGTCTGAAGCGACGTCTCGAAAGGATAGTGAAAATGAGTATGCCACAGTCGGGCGTCTCAGCGACACCACATAAAAGGCTTTAAAAGAAATGCCATAGTCGGGCGTCTTAGCGACACCACATAAAGGGCTTTAAAAGAAATGCCACAGTCGGGCGTCTTAGCGACACCACATAAAGGGCTTTAAAAGAAATATCACAGTCGGGCGTCTTAGCGACACCACATAAAGGGCTTTAAAAGAAATGCCACAGTCGGGCGTCTTAGCGACACCACATAAAGGGCTTTAAAAGAAATGCCACAGTCGGGCGTCTTAGCGACACCACATAAAGGGCTTTAAAAGAAATGCCACAATCGGGTGTCTTAGCGACACCACATAAAGGGCTTAAAAAGAAATGCCACAGTCGGGCGTCTTAGCGACACCACATAAAGGGCTTATATGAAAATGAAATTATCATAGTGAATATCCAGGAGGTGGTACCGTCCCAGGGGTATTCTTTATATCAAATCATGCAAAACGGTTAGTCCATAAAGATAATAATAATCATAACCATCATATATCACAAGTCATAATCAATATTCGAGTTTTAGTGGTTTCTCCTCCGAAGACCGACACTAAGACCGACACTTGACCCATCCCAGACTGTAATCCTTAACCATGGACACGGCTATTCGAATAGGTTTAATATCCCTGCAGAGGGTGTACTCTTTACCCACGAGTAACAGATTCCTTTAGTCCATCGGGACTAATTCCGTCTACGGTCTTTTAATTGAAAACACACCTGACTTGCACACACCAGCTTAACTCACCGGTATCTGGAATCACCCACGACACCTGCCAAGTAAACTCTAAGTGGGGAGGCTACAACCTCGCGTAGCATGGGATCAAATTTCTATTGCGCGCTCTAAGGGGTATCCCCCTCTCGGTCCCAACCGGATACACCCATGCCCCCAGACCAGGTGGCATAGCTACCAGATGCAGCCGGTATCTTCCACCATGGCCTCTCTGTACGGTGTGTGCAAAGACAAGGGTTAACAACTTACTGAACCATACCCCACCTACGGTAGGGACCAGTGGCAGTACAAAACAAGTATGGGGGTTACCGGAACAAGACTCGATCTATGGCCAACTCAGGAGGCTTATCAATGTTCCCTGCATGGTTAGCACAACGAAAATACTTCAACCAACAAATCACCACCCATTATACCTTACCATGCCATACCGGATATAACCGTCCCGACGGAGACCGGCGACAAGCTCACGCCTACCCAAGGCAGAGGCTTTCCTAGATTCCTTACCGGCATGCATGTAAGGCACATGAGGATGATTGCCATCACACGAGTATTGCTCATTTCCAACAGCAAGGACATCACAATAATGCACCCATGCAATTGATCATATCACATGAAATAACAATACTCCGAAATAAGGTGATGTTATAAACGTGTCAACTAACACACCAAAATAATTATCCCAGGGTTCAGAATGCTTATCTTCATGATGTACAAAGGCAGGGTACACTCCAAATCTTTTGAAAGCTTTCTTCCTCTCTCCAAAAATCCTATTTTCAAAAATATGCAAATAACACATATTTCAAAAACAGCACAAAAAGTTGTTTGAATTTTTTTTCAAATAAATCTTAAAATAAACTAGACAATATTTGAGGGATGTAGGAAAAAGAATTAATTCATTTGGAGTTATATTTAAAAAGATATAGTCAGTCAAAGTTCTGGTCAAAAACTGATTTTAAATAAAAACAGAAAAAGAAAACGTTTCAAACGAGAATACGCTTTCGGTCAGAGGTGGCGTACTTGAGATTTTACGCCTCCACTTAACCCACGTGGACCGGCGCTGGGTCTCTGATGGTGGTCCCACCTGGCCCACTGGTCAGGTTTGACCAGTCGCCCGCGTCGTCTCCCTCCTCTGCCCGAGCGGTGCGGGGCTCTGGCGATCGTCGCCGGCGAACGGTGGCTCTCCGCGGGCATCCGAGGGTGGAGATGGATCCACATGACTGGGGCGGTTCTCCCGGTGGTCGAGGGGGAGACGGGGACGGAGGAAATTGCCGGCGGCGAGCTCCGCGGCGGAGGGAAGCTTCGGTGGTGAAGTGGTTTTGAGGCGGCGGTGGTTCCCGATCAACATCGAGTAGAGGGTTGGGTTCGTGGGAGGAAGGGGAAGTTCCTGGTGAAGAGAACGGAGCAGGGAGGCCTTGGTGGCGCCGGAACGGCCGGGGCAGTGGCGGCGGCTGGAGTTGCCGGAGACGGGGAAGAAAGCCTCCCTGGGTCGAATGCGAGCTAGGGGAGCGCCACTAGGGTGGCCAGAGGTTGCCTACGTGCTCGGGGGAGTTCGGGGACCTCCTTTATAGCACGTCCACATCGGTTTGCGGCGGCCGGGGATAAGAACGGCGGCGAACCGCCTCTCTGTACTGCAGGGCGACGTGGCGGCGACGAGCGCTAGTGGACATGGCTGCGGATGAGCTCGCGCTGCCCCAGGGGGCAGGTGGCGAGCGCTGGGGGCTTGGGCGGCGCTGCCGTGGCAGAGGCGCACTGCCGACGTCGGCGTGCCGCCAAGAGCGCCCTGACGGCGGCGCTGTAGGGCGCCAGGGAGCGGTCGGGGCCTTTGGCGTGACGCGGCGAGTAGGGGAGCGCGTGGCGCGGCTCTGCAGGTTGCTTTAAGACCAGGGGCGCGACGCACCGGCTCGGGTGCACGTGCGTGCCAAACGCACGCTCTGGGCGCGCCCAGAGCACGCACGGGATGTGGGCGACACAATGCCAGAGCATGCTAACGGTCGCGGGTGAGGCTGGCAAGAAACAGGGCCAGGTCTGGGATAGTTGGGAGGTCAAGGGACAAGGTGGCTAGGTCGGGGGACTAAGTTCACAATGTAAACAAAATCTCATGCCAAAACTGATCATGCCCACAGGGTGTTTGATAAAATGCCAAGGGCACTTAGGCATTTCTTGGAGTGGTCAAATTTTCCAGATCAGTGTCTCCTTAGATGTAAGAGAGGATGGTAAGGTCATTTGGACAAAAGGAGAAACTTGGTAGTGCAAGTTTTGCTGAACTCCAATTCTGGACAAAAAGGAAAGGTCATTATTCCATGAACCAAAAGTGATCCAATTGTTGCCTGCTCTTGGACTTAGGGGTTTAGTAGGGAGGGCTACAGGTAGGAAAAGGAATCATGGGTAAAGGAGCAACTAAAAATGTGGTTGTTGTACAAACCAGCAAGTTGGGCCAGAATGAAGATGAGGTTGATCCACTCAAAACTTGCAAATAACACCACTAGGTTTTTGCATAAAGTTGAATCATATGCTGCTACTAACATCCCATAATTTTGGTGGATGCTAGAGAGAATTATTTAAATGAGTTGTAGTGCAAAACTGCCCACTGGACCAGAGAAGGAAATTGGTTGTAGAGCTCAATTTATTTCAAGAATAAAAGATATTTTTGCACAGAATTGGTTTAAAAACATCACATGACATCTCCAAATTTTGGTGGGATTTTTGAATAAATTTTTAAAGAGGTTGTAGTTCAAATATGGCCATATAGTCATGGGAAATCATTTTTTCAAGAAAATAAAGACCAAGCAAATTAATTATGTAATTAGTTCTACTAATACAAGAAAAGTTTTTCTTGAGAGTTTAAACAAGTCCAAAAACATATTTGAAAAGTTTTCACTTTGGGGAAAAACTCCATAATAACAAGGTTAAAAATCAAAAGGGCGCTCAGAAAATAAAAGTTCTAATTCGTGGCAAAATTTTAAGTAGTAAAACAAGGTCAAAAATTTTGGGGTGTCACAATACTACCCCCCTTAAGAAAAATCTCGTCCTCAAGATTTGTTAAGTGTTGTTTAGAAAAACAAAAACTCTCCGGGATTTTTCGTGAGGGAAAATGGTTAAAATAAAGGAGCATAAGTCACCATACATATTAGTAGAAGCCGGATAATTTATTCGTCGCGCAGGCTCAGGTTACCATGCACAAGTTACAATACACAATCAAATGTTGCAATAATGGACACTGCAGCGACGTCTAAAATGGAAATGGTAACTGGACGGGGTCCTGAGAAAACGTCTCTGGCACTGGGACACATTCCTCTTCTATCGGGGGAAGGGGATTGACAAATCGATGAATGCGTTTCTCCTGGCCGGGCCTCAGTGATCTGCCGATGGCGATCTGAGGATTTAAATCCGCGAGGCTCTGGAAATAACCCATCACATGTTGGGTTAAACGCTCTTGAGCGATGACGTACTGGACCAGGTTGGCTAGGACTGGGTCTCTCTTAATTCGTCCACCGGGAAAAGATGTTACTCCACCAGGTGTTGCACGGCCCGGGAAGTAATAATACCCTCGTTCGCTGGCATAGGGTATCGCGGATCGAAGGCGAGCAAGCGCCTCGTATGCAGCAGCTTCTATGGCCATAAGTGGGGTTGGCATATATTTCCCCACGAAGGAGACCTCCGTTGGGTCTTGGTCTGAGTTCACGGGAGGGATGTGCACTGCTGCCCAGTATCTCGAGGTGGAGGAGGTGATCCTTGACTTGAACAGCTCGTACTGGGGTGGCTGGGTAGCGCCCATGGTACTGCAGGTAAAATCCCACAATATTTTGACGAAACTACCCGGGGTTGCATCTGGGGTTCTCAGATGAATGTTGGGGCTTGGCATGGCAAGAAATGGTTGTGAGGATGGTGCACAAGATGAGAAGTGTTTGGCAAGGTCACGCGGTGGCCTCTTTATAGAACCGGAGCTGGGTTATTTTTACCGTGGTGAAAGGTAACGAAACTTCTAGCTCTGTTCCGCGGGTCGAAGTCAATGCCACAGATACACATATTTTCCCGAGGTGACATGTTACTGTGGGGGGGGGGGGGGGGGTTGTCGGGGAGATTTTTGGTAACTGCACCAGGGATAGCAATCTCATACTGCATACTGGGTATTACTATTTAAAACAGAAGCAGGACAACAAGCAACGATTATTCACAAGGCCACACGGTTACAAGGCGAGGGTACACTGGGACTCGATACAACTCGGGTGACCTAGTCTACCTCGTTTACATCCAAGCGGGCGTGCCTGGTGGATGTTGAGGCTTCTCCGCGGGTCTCACCGTCGGAATTAACTGGAGTGGGTTGAGGGGCTGCAGGCTCGGGGTAGCGATGATGGCCATCTCGGGAATTGCTGGTCACAACTCCGTTGGAGTGTGTTCCCAAAATGCGACGTAGCACTTCTGGGGTTATCGCAACACCTTGACCGATGGCTGGGGTAGACCTCAGGGGCTCGATCGGTTGTCTAAACAGCACGACTGGGTTGTCGGTGTTGGGCTCGTCCTCTTCTCTCGCCGGGGCTCGACGAACCAGCTCTCCACAAGCTGTGATAAGATCAATAGTGACCTGATCGCACAGTTCCTCTAGTGCACTTACATAGCGCACCAAGTGCAACAATGCAGGATCTGTCTCGTGATCTCCGTTGGCAACTTGGGGTGGTCTACCATACCCTTCACGCCTGGGGTAGTACTGGAACAAGCGACAGTCAACTCTGGGCGACAAGTGCCGGAGATGAACTATAGCTTCTCGAGCAGCTAGTTGAATGGCTTGTGGCTCAAAGGAAGTTGTCCTTTCAGTGAACCTGTAGGGGCGCTCGGGTGCTAGACCCCTACCGTAGATGTGTACAGTGGCTCAGAATTGACGGCTTTCACCGCTTAAGGGCCCTTGGTACACAACATATTCTGGGGGCTCTTCTAACGCATAGGCACGACGGGTGAGGTTTGCGAGTATAGCCACAAAACCTCCAAGGTTGGTTCCCGTGGTCTCATTGTGCACGACAGGACCAGGCATTGTAGCTCGGTTTGGGATAGCGGCTGTGCTGTGCTGGGTTGAGGCTAGCGTGCCCTTTTTATAGGGAAAAGGGACGGAGTCTTCCTTCGCAAGCTTGCGAGAAAGGACTATTTAGGGGGACGGTCACTGGCGCGTGATCGACGGCTAGGTTGGTAGGTTGGGCACCGACTGCCAAAAGATGTCGGGTCACTGTGGGGCTATCTTGCAGGAGAAGCTTGGCTGGGGTTTGGTTAAGGCTTGGTGGGTTGGTTTGCCTAGGTTTTGTGACCTGGCTAAGATAGGATTAGCCAACGGTCAGCCTGGCTGTGATACCAAGTCTGTCGCGACCGGTTTTCCGGACATTAATTTCCAGAAAATGGCCGTCGAGCTCATCAGCCCCAGGATTACTGTTAGCTGATGAGGCACCAACTTGTTACAGAAATTCCAAGCAAAGGTACAAAATATGTAGTACAAGACCATTGTGGCCTAATAGTACATCAAATGGTTTCTAGTGGTTGAGGGCGGAAGCGGTTTGTGGATCACCACGGTCTGTGGGGCTCCATTTCCCACAGGAACACCTGACCAGGTTAACTCCTATCTTCGCGAGGCTGCTATCACCGCTGCTTAGGTTCCGGGGCTGTCGTCGCAACGCTCCTCTCCAAGCAAGCAATCTGGCCAAGACAATAGCCAGGGACAAGCCAGTGAGTACTTTGAATGTACTCGCAAACATTATGAACACAGGTATAATATAGCCACTGATAATCATGCTTTGCAATATTCTATGCTCACTTAGTTAGTCATGAAAATAAATATATTGATGCATGCAAGCAGGTTATTCATATGCAACCGGAAATTTATGCAAGGACCAAATAAAAATAAGGGGGTGCCGATCGGATGTTTGAAGCGACGTCTCGAAAGGATAGTGAAAATGAGTATGCCACAGTCGGGCGTCTCAGCGACACCAGAAAAAGGCTTTAAAAGAAATGCCACAGTCGGGCGTCTTAGCGACACCACACAAAGGGCTTTAAAAGAAATGCCACAGTCGGGCGTCTTAGCGACACCACATAAAGGGCTTTAAAAGAAATGCCATAGTCGGGCGTCTTAGCGACACCACATAAAGGGCTTTAAAAGAAATGCCACAGTCGGGCGTCTTAGCGACACCACATAAAGGGCTTTAAAAGAAATGCCACAGTCGGGCGTCTTAGCGACACCACATAAAGGGCTTTAAAAGAAATGCCACAGTCGGGCGTCTTAGCGACACCACATAAAGGGCTGAAAAAGAAATGCCACAGTCGGGCGTCTTAGCGACACCACATAAAGGGCTTATATGAAAATGAAATTATCATAGTGAATATCCAGGAGGTGGTACCGTCCCAGGGGTATTCTTTATTTCAAATCATGCAAAATGGTTAGTCCATAAAGATAATAATAATCATAACCATCATATATCACAAGTCATAATCAATATTCGAGTTTTAGTGGTTTCTCCTCCGAAGACCGACACTAAGACCGACACTTGACCCATCCCAGACTGTAATCCTTAACCATGGACACAGCTATTCGAATAGGTTTAATATCTCTGCAGAGGGTGTACTCTTTACCCATGAGTAACGGATTCCTTTAGTCCATCGGGACTAATTCTGTCTATGGTCTTTTAATTGAAAACACACCTGACTTGCACACACCAGCTTAACTCACCGGTATCTGGAATCACCCACGACACTTGTCAAGTAAACTCTAAGTGGGGAGGCTACAACCTCGCGTAGCATGGGATCAAATTTCTATTGCGCGCTCTAAGGGGTATCCCCCTGTCGGTCCCAACCGGATACACCCGTGCCCCTAGACCAGGTGGCATGCCTACCGGATGCAGCCGGTATCTTCCACCATGGCCTCTCTGTACGGTGTGTGCCAAGACAAGGGTTAACAACTTACTGAACCATACCCCACCTACGGTAGGGATCAGTGGCAGTACGAAACAAGTATGGGGGTTACCGGAACAAGACTCGATCTATGGCTGACTCAGGAGGCTTATCAATGTTCCCTGCATGGTTAGCACAACAAAAATACTTCAACCAACAAATCACCACCCATTATACCTTACCATGCCATACCGGATATAACCGTCCCGACGGAGACCGGCGACAAGCTCATGCCTACCCAAGGCAGAGGCTTTCCCAGATTCCTTACCGGCATGCATGTAAGGCACATGAGGATGATTGCCATCACACGAGTATTGCTCATTTCCAACAGCAAGGACATCACAATAATGCACCCATGCAATTGATCATATCACATGAAATAACAATACTCCGAAATAAGGTGATGTTATAAACGTGTCAACTAATACACCAAAATAATTATCCCAGGGTTTAGAATGCTTGCCTTCATGATGTAGAAAGGCAAGGTACACTCCAAATCTTTTGAAAGCTTTCTTCGTCTCTCCAAAAATCCTATTTTCAAAAATATGCAAATAACACATATTTCAAAAACAGCACAAAAAGTTGTTTGAATTTTTTTTAAAATAAATCTTAAAATAAACTAGACAATATTTGAGAGATGTAGGAAAAAGAATTAATTCATTTGGAGTTATATTTAAAAAGATATAGTCTGTCAAAGTTCTGGTCAAAACCTGATTTAAATAAAAACAGAAAAAGAAAACGTTTCAAACGAGAATACGCTTTCGGTCAGAGGATGCGTACTTGAGTTTTTACGCCTCCACTTAACCCACGTGGACCGAAGCTGGGTCTCTGACAGTGGGCCCGCCTGGCCCACTGGTCAGGTTTGACCAGTCGCCCGCGTCGTCTCCCTCCTCTGCTCGAGCGGTGCGGGGCTCCGGCGATCGTCGCCGGCGAAAGGTGGCTCTCCGCGGGCATCCGAGGGTGGAGATGGATCCGGATGACTGGGGCAGTTCTCCCGGTGGTCGAGGGGGAGACGGGGATAGAGGAAATCACCGGCGGCGAGCTCCGCGGTGGAGGGAAACTTCGGTGGTAACGTGGTTTTGAGGCGGCGGTGGTTCCCGATCAACATTGAGTAGAAGGTTGGGTTCGTGGGAGGAAGGGGAAGTTCCTGGTGAAGAGAACGGAGCGGGGGAGGCCTTGGTGGCGCCGGAACGGCCAGGACAGTGGCGGCGGCTGCAGTTGCCGGAGACGGGGAAGAAAGCCTCCCTAGGTCGAATGCGAGCTAGGGGAGCGCCACTAGGGTGGCCTGAGGTTGCCTTCATGCTCGGGGGAGTTCGGGGACCTCCTTTATAGCACGTCCATGTCGGTTTGCGGCGGCCGGGCATAAGAACGGCGGCAAACCGCCTCTCTGTGCTGCAGGGCGACGTGGCGGCGACGAGCGCTAGTGGACATGGCTGCGGATGAGCTCGCGCTGCCCCAGGGGGCAGGTGGCAAGCGCTGGGGGCTTGGGCGGCGCTGCCGTGGTAGAGGCGCACTACCGACGTCGGTGTGCCGCCAAGAGCGCCCTGACGGCGGCGCTGTAGGGCACCAGGGAGCGGTCGGGGCCTTTGGCGTGACGCGGCGAGTAGGGGAGCGCGTGGCGCGGCTCTGCAGGGTGGGTAAAGACCAGGGGTGCGACGCGGAGGCTCGGGCGCACGTGCGTGCCGAACTCACGCTCTGGGTGCGCCCAGAGCACACACGGGATGTGTTCGACACAATGCCAGAGCATGCCAACGGTCGCGGGTGAGGCTGGCAAGAAACAGGGCCAGGTCTGGTAAAGTGGGGAGGTCAAGGGACAAGGTGGCTAGGTCGGGGGACTAAGTTCACAATGTAAACAAAATCTCATGCCAAAACTGATCATGCCCACAGGGTGTTTGATAAAATGCCAAGGGCACTTAGGCATTTCTTGGAGTGGTCAAATTTTCTAGATCAGTGTCTCCTTAGATGTAAGAGAGGATGGTAAGGTCATTTGGACAAAAGGAGAAACTTGCTAGTGCGAGTTTTGCTGAACTCCAATTCTGGACAGAAAGGAAAGGGCATTATTCCATGAACCAAAAGTGATCCAATTGTTGCCTGCTCTTGGACTTAGGGGTTTAGTAGGGAGGGCTACAAGTAGGAAAAGGAATCATGGATAAAGGAGCAACTAAAAATGTGTTTGCTGTACAAACCAGCAAGTTGGGCTAGAATGAAGATGAGGTTGATCCACTCAAAACTTGCAAATAACACCACTAGGTTTTTGCATAAAGTTGAATCATATGCTGCTACTAACATCCCATAATTTTGGTGGAGGCTAGAGAGAATTATTTAAATGAGTTGTAGTGCAAAACTGCCCACTGGACTAGAGAAGGAAATTGGGTGTAGAGCTCAATTTATTTCAAGAAAAAAAGATATTTTTGCACAGAATTGGTTTAAAAACATCACATGACATCTCCAAATTTTGGTGGGATTTTTGAATAAAATTTTAAAAAGGTTGTAGTTCAAATATGGCCATATAGTCTTGGGAAATCATTTTTTTCAAGAAAATAAAAACCAAGCAAATTAATTATGTAATTAGTTCTACTAATACAAGAAAAGTTTTTCTTGAGAGTTTAAATAAGTCCAAAAACATATTTGAAAAGTTTTCACTTTGGGGAAAAACTCCATAATAACAAGGTTAAAAATCAAAAGGGAGCTCCGAAAATAAAAGTTTTAATTCCTGGCAAAATTTTAAGTAGTATAACAAGGTCAAAAATTTTGGGGTGTCACACGTGGCGCCGTCTCCAGCGCCGTGCACACGACCATATTGCGGCCGCTGGCCCAAAGGGAGACCCTTAAGTTCGTTCAAGGTCCGGTTGAGAGGGGTGTCCCACTTGGGCCTCATCGGAGAAGTAGGGCTTTCGGCTGCAAGCTGGTGTTGCTTCTCCAGTAGTCTAATCAATTTCCTCGTGATCTGGTCCGTGTAAAAAACCTTTTTCTCCTTGTCCCACTTGTAACGGGCCCTGATGAAGTCACGCTCCAAGGGGTTGGTGAACTTCGCGAAGGGGTCTGGGAGACCCGCGGCTTCACGTTCCGCGTCCTCCTTATCCCATATGGGCCTTTTAGCGAGGTAGCCACGGCTTCCGAGGCGATGCTTCCCCGTGTCCCTTTGCTGAAGGCTCTTGAATTTCGTAGCCTTAGCCTTGGCGTCCTCGGTAGCGCAAGTGTCCTTGAACTTTTCGAACTCCTCTTCCATAAGTGTCGGATTTTCCTCCAGAATCTTGGATAGGGGTTCCTCAGCCTCAATAGCTTGTTTCACCCTCCCTTTCCAGGAGGCCAAATCATTGCTGAACATGCCCATGGCGTGATTGTTAATCTTTTTCATCTTCGGATCATCCCACGGTTGTTCTATGTTATCGTCCCGGTTGGGGAACTTGAATCTCTTCTGCAACTACGTTAGGAGCAACTGCGTCAAATGTTCTTTACTCCTTAAATCATCGTCGTTGATGCTCGCGCATTCCCGAAGGATGTATCCTACTTGGTTCCCATAGCACTTGCGAGGTTCTTCCGGCTCTAACGGCTCAAACTTGCCAGGTGCCATCTTTGTGATCACAAGTCGTCCAATCCCTAGTTTGTTAGGTTTTCGTATCCTCTGCTTCTTATGCTTCCTCTTTTCGGTAGCGGCATCGACGCCGGTACCTTCCCCGCCGGTATCTTCCCTGCTGGTACCTTCCCCACCGGTCTCAGCGCCGCCATCGGTGCCGGCGCCGTCGGTGTTGATGTCAGCGTCAGTACCATCATCGAGGCGGACCTGCAAACCTTGCTTAGCAGTCAAAAAGTCGAGGTAGTCTTGTTCACCCTGATAATCCATCTCGTATGCATCTTGGTCAGAAGGCCCAGTTTCTTCGTTGTTCGACATGTTTCCTATGATTAAGTGTCCTCATTTATTTCTAAAAGTATGAATAAATGAGAAATGACATAAAAAAGAAATCTGTGTGCCAGCACTCGATATGCCAACTATGTAGCACAAATCATGCCTTTATTCACGGGAAATTTTGGCATGAGCTTTGCTAAAAAAATGGACATAACGAGCGCCTGAAATTCACCAAAATGAAAATGAATCAACATTCCGGCGTAACATAGGCCACTCGGATCATTTACCAAAACATGACATATCCACATATCACATGTCCAGTTCAAATTTGCATATAAATTTAGCTAATTTTGAAACCTATATAAATTCATAACTAAATAGATAACCTAATTAACATAACTAAAACCTAAGTAAATTAACCGAAGAACCCTAGCTAGAAGAGAGAGAGGGGGTGGTTTACAGAGGGTGCAGGGGCAAGGAGGCAGGCCCGACGACGGCCGAGGTTGGGAGGGGAGGAAGCAGAGGAGGGAGGCGAGGGCCGACGGGTCGGGGGCGAGCACGCCGGGGTCGAGGGCGTGCGCCGGCGCCGGGGGCGAGCGCCTGTGTCGGGGGCGAGCGCTGGGGCCGGGTCAGGCGCGGCGGTGCGGCGGGGGGAAGAGAGTGGGGATTTGGGGGAAAAGAGGCGGGATGAAGCAGGGAGAGTGAGAATTTTGGGTTAAGTGGACGTAGCAGTAGCGCGTTTAGACAAAACACGCTACTACTATTAAAGGCAGCTATAGCGGTTTTATACAGCAACCGCTACTGCTACCTTGACTAGCTGTAGCTCTTTTTCCGTAAAGCGCTACTGCTATAACCAGTTTCCCTTTTTATTTTCATTTATTTTTCTCACTTTTCTTTTTTTTCCGAGAGCAGTGAACGAAGGGAAGGCGATATATATTGCATCATTTGACGGTTAAATATGTATGCAAAATAGGAACATATATATTACATCATTGGACCCATGCATAATAATGGCTAAGTGTGTATACAAAATAGGAACATATACATATATATATATTACATCATTTGACCGATTCCTCAGTGCTAACGTTTTCATTTTTGAGTCAGCTTCTTTCCCTTCTTGTTGGTCGAAGAATAATTGAGCCCCTCATTGTGACTTTGCCTTTTCCATGGAGTACGATTTTTCTTAGGTAATGTAGTATTGATTCTTCTTTTGACGTATACTTCATCATCATCGTCATCTTCCCTCATTGGGTTGCCGTAGTAATCATAGTCTTCCTCGTTGGTGACTCCATCCATTCCAATGATGTTCCTTTTGCCTCTCCTCACGACAACACGACTGGGATTGCATGGGTCGGTTATGAAGAAGCATTGTGTCACGTGCTTAGCGTGTACCCATGGCTCGTTTTTTGCGATAGCGTTCACGGTAGCGCTCTTGGCGTCGGGTATAGTCATGCTAGTGAAAATCCGGTTTTCTCTTTCAACATTATTAGCCCATCTGACACGGAACATCGTCGTGTTGTGCAGTCCAGAGTAGTCAAGCTCCCAGATCTCCTCGACCCTTCCATAAAATCGTTCAGTTGCGCCATTGTCGCTGCCGGTCATGCATTTCATCGTCACCCCTGAGTTCTGATCATCACTGTCCATATCTTTGGCCTCCATGTAGAACGTGTATCTGTTGATATCATATGCCTGATAGGTTACGAGGTTGGGCGAGGGGCCATGTGCTAAGGCGTATATGAGCAATCCATCCTTAGAGCCCTCCTCCAGGGGATTAGCAATAATATGCTCTTTGAACCAATGCAGGAAAGTGGAGTTGTGCTCTCTAGTAACTTCGGCGTCTGTCTTGCATACCCCCCGGTCACGATACTTCTTTGCGATAATTTCTTTGTGCAGTGCCACGAAAGGATCTACCTCGTCTAGATGTTGTAGCACTACCAAGTTTGCTCTGTCAAAGTCACTGCATCGATCTGAGTATGCCACGTGCAATTCCCTGCGACTGTTGCAGTGACCTTCTCCTTCGAGCCTCCCATCGTGCTTGTTAACGGGCAAACCAACACTAACACCAGGCGGCTGGTCTGCGCCATATAGAAAATTCTCACAGAAAGAGATGCACTCTTGTGTCAAATAGCCCTGGACGATGCTTCCATCCGGATGGGACATGTTACGAACGAATCCTTTGATGATCCCATTCATCCTCTCAAACGGCATCATGTTGTGCAGGAATGACGGCCCCAGGTCTATTATGTCATCCACAATATGGACACACAGATGCACCATGAGGTCAAAGAACGCGGGCGGGAAGTACATCTGAAGCTCATTCAGTATCACAATGATCTCTTCCTGTAGCCTTCAGAGCTGCTTCACACTGATCAACTTTCGAGAGATGACATCAAAAAAGTTGCAGAGACCAATAAGCGTGTCACGGACGTGCTTGTCCATTATCCCTCTAAGGGCAACAGGTAGTATCTGCGTCATCATCACATGACAGTCATGGGACTTCATCCCGTTGAACCTTTTCTTGTCCGTGTCTAGATATCTGCTTATCTTGCCACAGTAACGGGAACTAACTTTGACTCCGATAACGCACTTAAAGAATTGATGGATCTCAGCCTGACTTATGGTGAAGCAAGAAGGGGGGCAATAATCCTCTTTCTTTATTTTCTTGCCCTTCTTCTCCCGTGCCTCTGTCTCCGTCTCTGTCTCGTCTGACATTTTACGGGGCGGCATGTGCAGATCTTCCCTGATTTTCAAATCTTGCTAGTCTTTTCTTGCCTTCGGCTCATCCTTGGTCTTATCCGGCATGTTCATCAGTGTTGCGAGCAAGCTCTCAAGGACATTCTTACAGATATGCATTTGATCAAGGCAATGAGGTGTATTGAGTTTGTGCCAGTACTCCAAGTCCCAGAACACAGACCTCGTCTTCCATACCTTCAGCAGCGGCTCCGGCGCCTTTCTCATCGTCTTTCCCGATGCGGGGCACTCCTTCTAGTTTTTCAACAACTCATCGATTTCAGCACCGCTCCGCTTACGTGGAGGTCCTCGATGCTCAGCGTGACCATTGAATAGATCTCCACGGTTTCTCCACGGGTCGTCCTGTTTGAGCCATCTTCGATGCCCCGTGTACACGATTTTCCCAGACCCGCCATCTTTCCTTGACGTTAGCTGCTGAGACGTTGTATCATCCATGCACCGCGTGCATCCGCAATATCCATGGCACACCTGGCTTGCCACATATCCATAACCGAGATAGTCCTGCACTGTCGTGATCAGCGCGGCTCTCATGTTGAAATACTCGCCTTTACTGGTGTCCCATGTCTTGGCCGGTGTTTTCCATAACATGTCTAACTCCTCTCGAAGTAGCCCCAGATACAAATTAATATTATTTCCTGGTTGTTTCGGCCCTTAAATAAGCATGCTCATGTGAATGTACTTCGATTTCATGCACAACCAGGGGGGAGGTTGTACATCCATACAAACAAGGGCCATGTGCTATGGTTGGTGCTCTGATTGCCAAACGGATTCATGCCATCGGTAAACGTGCTGAGCACGATGTTCCTTGCATCACATCCAAAATATCGATAGAAGCTGTTCAACGCTCTCCACTGGCTTCCATCCTTGACGTGTCTCAGCTTCGGATCATCTCCATCGTCGGGCTTCTTCCTCTCCGCGTGCCAGCGCATTAGCTTTGCTTCCTTGGGATCTGCAAAATACCTCTGGAGACGGGGAGTGATCGGTAAGTACCATACCACTTTCTGGGGACATTTCTTCCCAGCCTTCTTGTATCTAGAAGCATTGCACACTGGACAGCTTGTTTTTTCCGCGTGCTCCTTCCGATAAATTATGCAATCATTGATGCATGCATGGTATCTAACGTGTGGCAGATCAAGAGGGCACACGATCTTCTTGGCCTCATCAACACTACTAGGACATAGATTACCCGCGGGAAGAACATCCTTTAGGTAATTGAGATGCTCATCGAGGCTAGTGTCGGTCCATTTGTTTTTAGCCTTCGTCTTCAGGAGTTGGAGCGTGAAACTCAAGCGGGTCACCTCAGGATTGCAACCATCATACAATCGAGTGTTCGAGTCTACCACCAGTTGCTCCAGCTTAGCCTCCTCTCTAGAAGCAGCTCTCTCAGTACTCGTCTCCTTGCGAAGCAATGCTTGAACATGAGGGTCCCGCACGATTGAACTTAGTACCAACGAACTCTGCTGCGTGGAGTCCATGTCGTTCTCTCCGCCGCCATGTCCGGCCCGTTCTCCGCCTCCATGTCCGGCCTCTTCCCCGCCGCCATTATCGATCATCTCTTCGTCTTTCCCCGTGTCATCATTGCCTGCCCCGTCGGCATCCTCAACATCGTCATCCTCATCTTCAATTATCCACCGAGTATAGCCATCCATGAAACTAGTCATGAGCAGGTGCGCTTCGACACGACCATCGTCATTGGGTTCGAGCCAAACTATTCCTTTGCATTTTTGACACGGACATAAAACCTCTGTCAGGTTATTTTCCTTCATGTCCTGCACCGCCGACCGCAACCACCTGTCCACCATCGTCCCACTGACCATCGTCAACTCAGCACGGTAATAATAAACAAATTGATTATAAAAATGCGTGCATTCATCAAAGTCATACAAAAAATTGGCATGACCTTCCTTAAAAATAGGACATATATAGATCTAGAGTTTGCCCGGAATTCGCCGAAACGGAAATAAATCGACATTTCGGCAAAACATAGGAAACCCAAAAGCACAATTTGGCGTCAACTCATGCCACACACAAAATTTCCGTAAACATATCACACACACATAAACATATTTCCATTTTGCGAAAGCATGAAATTTTAATCACCTCTAGCTATCTCGAGATCGAGCACACGGTGGAGATGATGTTGTAGGGAGATCAAAAGTGCACAGAGCTCTTCTTGACAAAGATAGATCTAGTTAGGGGCAAATAGGTCACTTAACTAAATGCTACATCTACCTAGCTACCTAATTTGGGAGGAGACAACTTCAACTAGTAGAGGGGGAAGGAAACAGAGAAAGGAGATGCATTAATGGAGGTGGTGTAGTTATAGCTAGGAGTAATGAAGAGAGAGAAAAGTAGGTAGAAGAGGGAGAGTAATGGGGGGAGAAGTATTGAGGAAGAAGAAGAGTGAGAGAGGGAGGATGTGGGAGGTAGGGGAAAGGGAGGAGAGGAGATGGGGAGGGGGAGGTGGAAAAAGGTGGTGGGTGCTGCGTCTTAGCAGTAGCGCGGGAGCAAAAGTGCGCTGCTGCTAAGAGCGTAGCAGCAGCGCGCTTTCCTATCACGCGCTACTGCTAAACGGGCCAACCGTGTGGACAATTTCAAAATTAGCAGCAGCGACGTGACTAAAAAGCGCGCTACTACTATGGCATTAGCAGCAGCGCGCTTCCTGACGCCACGCTACTGGTAAACTTAGGTCGTTGTGTACTGTCGGTGGATTTTTGTAGCAGCGCGGTTTAAACATCACGCGCTACTGCTAAATTTGCACCAGTAGCGCGCTTTCCGTAACGGCGCTGCTCCTAATTAGCAGCAGCGCCTCTTTTTGTGCCGCGCTGCTGCAAAGATTCTGTGTATAAGGTTTTCCCTAGTAGTGAATACCTCCCTTCTTAGGGACATAATGGACAGGACTTACCCATTGACTATCAGCAACGGGATAAATTATACCTGCCTCCTGAAGCTTGAGTATTTCTTTTCTTACCACTTCTTTCATTTTAGTATTCAGACGTCGTTGAGGATCACGAACTGGTTTGGCATCAGCTTCCAAATTTATTTTATGTTGACATAGAGTGGGACTAATGCCCTTAGATCATCAAGAGTATATCCAATAGCAGCATGGTGCTTCTTCAGAGTTTTCAATAATCTTTCTCCTTCATGCTCTGAAAGGTTAGCACTAATAATAACAGGATATATCTTCTTTTCATCAAGATAAGCATATTTAAGATTATCAGGCAATGGTTTAAGCTCAAACACGGGATCACCCTTGGGTGGAGGAGGATCCCCTAAAATTTCAACAGGCAAATTGTGTTGCAGAATAGGTTCCTGTTTAAAGAATACTTCATCTATTTCCCTTCTTTCATTCATGAACATGTCATTTTCATGGTCTAGCAAATAGTGTTCTAAAGGATCACTAGGAGGTACGGCAACAGAAGCAAGACCAATAATCTCATCCTTACTAGGTAATTCTTCCTCACGATGTTGTTTACTAAATTTAGAGAAATTAAACTCATGAATCATATCATCCAAGCCAATAGTAACAACATTCTTTGCGCAGTCTATCCTAGCATTAACAGTGATCAAGAAGGGTCTACCAAATATAATGGAACAAAAGCTATCTTGTGGAGAACCAAAAACAAAAAAGTCAGTGGGATATTTAGTTTTCCCACACAAGACTTCAACATCTCTAACAATCCCAATTGGTGATATAGTATCCCTATTAGCAAGTTTAATAGTGACATCAATATCTTCTAACTCAACAGGTGCAATGTCATGCATAATTTCTTTGTATAAGTCAATGGGTATAACACTGGCACTAGCACCCATATCACATAATCCATGGTAACAATTATCTCCTATTTTAACAGAATAAATAGGCACGCCTACCACAGGTCTATGTTTATCTCTATCACATGGTTCAGCAATTCTAGCAGTTTCACCTTCGAACTGAATAACATGCCCATCAATATTATCAGACAAGAGATCTTTAACAATAGCAATATTAGGTTCTACTTTAACTTGCTCAAGAGGTACATAAGTTCTGATATTGCTTTTGCGCACAACAGTTGAAGCTTTAGCATGATCCTTTACTCTAACAGGGAAAGGTGGTTTCTCAACATAAGAAGTAGGAACAATAGGATCATTATAAGTGACAGTCTTTTCTTCAACTTTAATAGGTGCAGCTACTTTTACTTCTATGGGAGGATGATATTTAAACCACTTCTCCTAAGGGAGATCAACATAAGTAGTAAAAGATTCACATAAAGAAGCTACTATCTCAAAGTCAAGTCCATATTTAGTGCTACACTTACGAAAAATATTAGTATCCATAAAAGATTTTAACACAATCAAACTTAGGTGTCATACCTGACTCCTTACCTTCGTCGAGGTCCCAATCTTCAGAGTTGCATTTAATTCTATCCAATAAATTCCATCTGAATTCAATACTCTTCATCATAAAAGAGCCAGCACAAGAAGTATCGAGCATGGTGCGATTGTTTTCAGAAAGCCGAGCATAAAAACTTTGCATAATTATTTCTCTCGAGAGCTCATGATTGGGGCATGAATATAACATTGATTTAAGCCTCCCCCAAGCTTGAGCGATGCTTTCTCCCTCGCGAGGCCAGAAATTATATATATAATTGCGATCACGATGAATAAGATGCATAGGGTAATACTTTTGATGAAATTCCAATTTCAATCTTTTATAGTCCCACGATCTCGTATCTGTTGACACCATATTTTGGCACGGCCAAGAACTTAATTAAGATTGCCTCAAATGGAGAAGTGCTCAAAGTGAGAAAGTTCCGTATCGTCAAAAGGAAAAACTTTGACATTTGGGTCATAGACATCCGGTCTCATCTCTAAGGCCGAAGTTGTGTTCGAAGTACTCAGATTTTTTATTCAGAACACTATTCGGCTGATTACACCTGCAAGATGGCTTCATATGGGAAAAGTTTCTACACGAATTGTCTTTGTCTCGTCGAAGCGATCGATTTTGATATAAAACTCGTACAAATCCGAGTTCGTATGAAAAAGTTAGAGCAATCGGAGTGCAGCCCTGTCACGAGGCGAGATGTGGCGCGCCCCACCAGACACATGTCTGACGGGTAGCGCGAGGAGATAGCCTGTGTTGCGAGACAGATTTGACCCTCAAAATGATGTCTGATCAAAAACCCTTCAACATGAAAGTTGTTCGTCTCGTAGAAACAGTCAAGATTGCTTTTGGGCTTTTTTTCATCCGAGATCGTTTACCACCGCAAAAAGGACCCGCAAGGTGCAGCTAGTTTAAACTGGACAGTTTTGGGAAGTTCGGATAAAACCAGTCCGAATTTGACTAGGGTTTTGGACGTGAATTGACGTAATTTTCTTGTAAGGAAAGCTTAGATAAATCCTTTGCTTGTACGGGAAGTCCAGCCGCCTCTTATATATGTTGGGGGTCACGGCCGATTGAAACAACACACAATCGCAAAACACATCTACTTTTTACCCTAGTTTTACATCCCTCCCTCGTTCTTTCTATCTCGTTCTTCGTTCGTTCTTCGTGTTGAAGGGCAGCGATCCTCGAGGCTCTAGGGGCGGGCGAACCGACCTAGGGAAGCCCATAGCCGCCGCACGTCCAGACGGGGTCCCTCCCGGGCGCATGGGGTTTCGGGTCCTAAAAAGCACCCGCTGGATTGCTTGCGTACCGCGCTTCCGGACGGGTCTCCTTCGACGTGAGCTGCGGTACATCACCCTCGGTGTTGGAGGTACACGGTGATGTGTTTGTGTGCGAACACTGGCGACTCCGCTGGGGACGAAAGATCAAGAATCATCATCAACCATGTCGGATCTCCCCAAGCCCTCAGAAGTTAGCGCCGATAACATCATTAAGCCCGGTCTTGATGAACTATCGGATGAACATCGTCAAGCCTACGAAGTGCGCAAGAAGCAGCGTGAAGAGGCTTTTGAGGCACTCAAGAAGAAGCGCGAGGAGGAGGATTTGGAGGTTTTTCTTTCAAGTTTCAAGAAGGACCGTCAAGGCAACATCACTCCGGTTGGAAACGCCAATTTTCCTCCCCTCATCGATGAATAAGATCTAATCACTGTGTGTAAAGTTTTTTCTCCAGAGCAAGTGGCTATGATTGAAAGTCTTGTTAGTAAGGGTAATGTGATGGCATACAATTCTTTTGTGGCTAGTGCTAATGCTCAGAAAAATATGCCTCCATCATCTAGTGGTACCGTTGGTATATCTGAAAACCCTAGTCCAATTTTACCTATTTCATCGGCACCACCTATGCAACAACAATATAATATGCCGTTGAATTTTTACCCTACTCAAACCAACCAGCTTGTGGCTCCACCTACATACCCTAATCCTATTATGAGTGTGCCCAATTCGGCGTCAATGCTGAATCACTTTGTCACACCACCCATAGGCGCAAGCATGTTAGGTCTTCCGCCAAATTATGGTTCGGCGCCCATCCCGCAAGTTGCACCAATAGCTAGTACTCAGGTTGCTCCTATGTCATTGCCACAAACATCTTCATCTACCTCAGATCCAATTTTAACTAAATTAAGGGATGATTTGCATAAGATGTTTCTAGAAACTTTCAGAAACGAGCCGAAAGTAAAGAGTCATGTGTACCAAAAGCCTTATCCTGAACACTTCGATGCAATTTCTTACCCTCAAGGTTATAAGGTTCCTGATTTTGTTAAATTTAGTGGTGAGGGTACGAAAACAACTTGGGAGCATGTGAGTCAGTATCTAGCACAGTTGTGTGAAGCAGGTTCCATAGAAGAATTGAAAGTGCGTTTATTTCCATTATCTTTAACTGGTACCGCATTTTCATGGTTTGCTGCTTTACCACATGGCTCAATTCTCTTATGGTCGCAATTAGAGCAAAAGTTTCATGATCACTTTTATAGCAGCGATAATGAGCTAAAGTTGTCACATCTTACATCGGTTAGGCAGAAACATGATGAATCGGTCACCGATTATGTCAAGAGGTTTAGAGATATAAAAAACAGATGTTATAGCTTAGTGATAACTGAGAGAGACTTGGCAGATCTTGTTCTTAATGGTTTGAAAACTCACATTAAAGAGAGTCTAGAAAGTTATGAGTTTTCGAGCATTAATCAAGTCTTACAAAAAGCCTTGGCCCAAGAGAGTCGAAGTAAAGAGGTCCATAGGTCTGCAACCGATCTTCCTAGAATGCATATGGTTGAACACAATGATGATAATTCGGACGATGAGGTTGATGTCTATACTACTGAATTTGTTTGGTCCTCAAAGGCCAAACCCTATATGTGCAATGCTCTTAAGCCGATTTGCAAGAATCGTGATGAGGAGATGAGGTTTACTTTCGAAATATCAAAGTGTGATAAAATATTTGATGCTCTCTTGCAAGATAAGATGATTAGAATATCACACACCATACCGCCGTTTGAGGAGCTAAAACGGCGTGCATATTGCAAGTACCATAATTCATTTTCTCATGCTACTAACGATTGCAATGTTTTTCGACGACAGATACAATCGGCCATTAATGACGGACGATTGAATTTTGCTGAGATGCAAGTTGATAAGCAGCCCTTCCCCATAAACACCATAGACTTGGAAGGGAAGAAAATGTTAATTCGGCCTAACATAGCCGAATCCGCTAATAAAGATAATGTTGTTATTGGTGAACCCAGGAATAGCAAGGAGGGCGACAAGGTCTTGGGAAGAAAGATTGTGCTTGAGAAGCAACCCGATGGCAAGGAAGTGTTGAAGATCACTATAAAAAATGCTACACTCGGGGGGCAACCACAAGTACAAGAGGATGCTCATGTTAAATTGATCAAACCCAAGAATTCAGAAGTTGGCAACTGGAAAAAGAATGACACTAAGAACAAGAGAATCAAGCCAACTTTTGATATGTTGCTATCCAAATATGTAAGTCAAGCGGCCGGTTCTAGCTCTAATCGGCCATCAAATTCAAAGCGTTCAAGATTGCCTCCGGAGCAAGAGTTTCGACGATATGCAAGGCCATATGGGTCATGGGCACCGACACCATGGATGTCACAACCCTTCTATGCGCCATATTACATGAGAGGCTTCAGTGGAGGATGGGGGCAGCCCCCAATGGCTCCTTATGCTTTCCATATGGGGTGAGCAGCACCTAGAAGGCCTGCTCGCGAGAGGCTTTATTATCCCACACAAGGCCGTTTGAGCTATGGTGCTAATTGGCCAACAAAAATTTCTCCAAGTAAGGCCAATAAAAAAGTGTGGCGTGTTAAGTCATCTAATGCAGAAATTTCAGAATGCGACAAGCAAAAGGAGATCAAAAAGGCGATTGTTGGTAATCTGGCTACTTCTAATGGTGATATTGTTATTTTTCAGCAGGGTTCCATGGTTAGTGATCATGAGGCAAGCACAAGCAAGGCCAAACCAACGGATCCAAAATATGCTCAACCTAAGTGGTGTCCTCCCGGTTTAACCAAGACCATGAAAAGGAGATTACAACGCATGAGGAACCACGAGAAGGTAGAGCACAAAGAGGAGAGGCAAAGGGATGAATTGTTAAGTGAAATTCGGCCCATGGCACTCACAAAACAAGTGTGGAGGCCTAAACAAAAAGAAAACGCAGATACTTCTACATTAGCTACAGCAACCCATTCGCCACCAAAAGAGGATGATGCAACCCCTATTACATCGTCCACACCACCTGAAACATCCCCTTCAGTTGAGGAATCTTTGAGCCCAATATTCACATTGGGGGATGAAGATGAGATGGTGGATTATGAATCTACGCCAGTTCGGGAAGGTATGGATATTAATATGGTATATTACTTACCTGCCGAGTTTCGTGCTATAGGTAAAGAATGGGAGGTAGCCCAGCTGGATTTTGGTCCTAAGAATGCTATCTTCGAGAAGCCAAAAGAACCGGTGAAACACTTGAAGCCATTGTACCTCAAAGGTCATATTAACGGATCACCGGTTGCTAGGATGCTCGTTGATGGTGGTGCTGTGGTAAATATTATGCCCTACTCGGTCTTCAAGAAGTTGGGGTTAGACGATAATGCATTGATGAAGACCAATATGGTACTTAATGGATTTGAGGGAAAATAAAAAACAGAGGCCAAAGGTGTGATGTGCATGGAACTCACCGTGGGAAGTAAAACTTTGGCCACCACATTCTTCATCGCCGAGGTGCAAGGTAACTATAATGTTATATTAGGCCGCGATTGGGTTCATGCTAACCAATGTGTGCCATCTACCATGCATCAATTCTTAATACAATGGGTCGATGATGAGGTAGAAGTCATTCACGCGGATAATTCGGCTTGTGTTGCTTTGGCCGATGCATCGGTGGATTGGAATCATCCCAATGTTACTTGCTTAACAGGGCGTGACCTCTCGGGGTTTGATTTCCTTAGTGCTACGAGGAACGGATTCATTCCCATCTCTTTTAAGCCGATTGGTGATAATCGGTTCCAAGGTATGATGTAAACAAGAAGTTAAAAGCAATGGCTGATATATACTTATCGTCCTAAGAACATACAAAATGGCCGATGGAGTGTTGACATCATCCTTAGAACAAGATATATGCGAGTTATTTTTCGGCACACAAGCTTTGCCGAAAAACAGGGGGCATGTGTTGACACCATATTTTGGCACGGCCAAGAACTTAATTAAGATGGCCTCAAATGGAGAAGTGCTCAAAGTGAGAAAGTTCCATATCGTCAAAAGGAAAAACTTTGATATTTGGGCCATAGACATCCGGTCTCATCTCTAAGGCCGAAGTTGTGTTCGAAGTACTCAGATTTTCTATTCAGAACACTATTTGGCTGATTACACCTGCAAGATCGCTTCATATGGGAAAAGTTTCTACACGGATTGTCTTCGTCTCGTCGAAACGATCGATTTTGATATAAAAATCATTCAAATCCGAGTTCGTATGAAAAAGTTAGAGCAATCGGAGTGCAGCCCTGTCACGAGGCGAGATGTGGCGCGCCCCACCAGACACATGTCTGACGCGTAGCGCGAGGAGATAGCCTGTGTTGCGAGACAGATTTGACCCTCAAGATGATCTCTGATCAAAAACCCTTCAACATGAAAGTTGCTCGTCTTGTAGAAACAATCAAGATTGCTTTTGGGATTGTTTTCATCCGAGATCGTTTACCACCGCAAAAAGGACCCGCAAGGTGCAGCCAGTTTAAACCGGACAGTTTTGGGAAGTTCGGATAAAACCAGTCCGAATTTGACTAGGGTTTTGGACGTGAATTGATGTAATTTTCTTGTAAGGAAAGCCTAGATAAATCCTTTGCTTGTACGGGAAGTCCATCCACCTCTTATATATGTTGGGGGTGACGGTCGATTGAAACAACACACAATCGCAAAACACACCTACTTTTTACCCTAGTTTTACATCCCTCCCTTGTTCTTTCTATCTCGTTCTTCGTTCGTTCTTCGTGTTGAAGGGCAGCGATCCTCGAGGCTCTAGGGGCGGGCGAACCGACCTAGGGCAGCCCATAGCCGCCGCACGTCCAGACGGGGTCCCTCCCGGGCGCGTGGGGTTTCGGGTCCTGAAAAGCACCCGCTGGATTGCTTGTGTATCGTGGTTTCGGACGGGTCTCCTTCGACGTGAGCTGCGGTGCATCACCCTCGGTGTTGGAGGTACACGGTGACGTGTTCGTGTGCGAACAGTATCACATAGCCTATACCATATCAATGCGTCTTCCTTCAAAGATAAAGGGAAGACCTTCTTCTTAGCAACATCATCGGGTACACCTGCAAGCTTAAATAATCCACAAACTTCATCCACATATAATAAGTGCTCATCAGGATGCTTTGTTCCATCTCCTGTAAAAGAGTTAGCTAGCAGTCTTTCCATCATACCCGAAGGAAATTCAAACGGAGTTTCATTTTCAATGGGTTCAGTAGGCTGAGGAGCAACTCTTTGCTCTACGGGACGGGGCGATGATACCCCGAACAAGCCCCTCAGAGAATTACTTTCCATAGTAACAAGTGACAGTAAATTTCAGCACACTATATAAATTTTTCCTTACCAAATTCCACCTACCAAAGGCGCTACACTCCCCGGCAACGACGCCAGAAAAGAGTCTTGATGACCCATAAGTATAGGGGATCTATCGTAGTCCTTTCGATAAGTAAGAGTGTCAAACCCAACGAGGAGCAGAAGGAAATGATAAGCGGTTCTCAACAAGGTATTCTCTGCAAGTACTGAAATAAGTGGTAACAGATAGTTTTGTGACAAGATAAATTGTAACGAGCAACAAGTAACAAAAGTAAATAAAGTGCAGAAAGGTGGCCCAATCCTTTTTGTAGCAAAGTACAAGCAGGAACAAACTCTTATAATAGGAAAAGCGCTCCCGAGGACACATGGGAATATCGTCAAGCTAGTTTTCATCACGTTCATATGATTCGCGTTCGGTACTTTGATAATTTGATATGTGGGTGAACCGGTGCTTGGGTGTTGTTCTTACTTGAACAAGCATCCTACTTATGATTAACCTCTATTGCAAGCATCCGCAACTACAACAAAAGTATTAAGGTAAACCTAACCATAGCATGAAACATATGGATCCAAATCAGCCCCTTACGAAGCAACACATAAACTAGGGTTTAAGATTCTGTCACTCTAGCAACCCATCATCTACTTATTACTTCCCAATGCCTTCCTCTAGGCCCAAATAATGGTGAAGTGTTATGTAGTCGACGTTCACATAACACCACTAGAGGCTAGACAACATACGTCTTATCAAAATATCAAACGAATACCAAATTCACATGACTACTAATAGCAAGACTTCTCCCTTGTCCTCAGGAACAAACGTAACTACTCACAAAGCATATTCATGTTCATAATCAGAGGGGTAATAATATGCATAAAGGATCTGAACATATGATCTTCCAACAAATAAACCAACTAGCATCAACTACAAGGAGTAATCAACACTACTAGGAACCTACTAGCATCAATCCCGGACTTTGAGACAAGAATCGGATACAAGAGATGAACTAGGGTTTGGAGATGAGACGGTGCTGGTGAAGATGTTGATGGAGATTGCCCTCTCCCGATGAGAGGAGCGTTGGTGATGACGATGGTGATGATTTCCCCCTCCCGGAGGGAAGTATCCCCGGCAGAACAGCTCTGCCGGAGCTCTAGATTGGTTCCGCCAAGGTTCCGCCTCGTGGCGGCGGTGGCTCGTCCCGAAAGGTTCCCTCTAATTTTTTTCTCGTCGAAAGACTTCATATAGCAGAAGATGGGCATCGGAGACCCACCAGGGGGCTCACGAGGTTGGGGGCGCGCCCTAGGAGGGGGGCGCGCCCCCCACCCTCGTGAGCAGGGTGGGGGGCCCCTGGACTTCATCTTTGGCGAGGATTTTTCTTTATTTATTTTAAGATATTCCGTGGAGTTTCAGGACTTTTGGAGTCACGCAGAATAGGTCTCTAATATTTGCTCCTTTTCTAGCCCAGAATTCCAGCTGCCGGCATTCTCCCTCCTTATGTAAACCTTGTAAAATAATAGAGAATAGCCATAAGTATTGTGACATAACGTGAAATAACAGCCCATAATGCAATAAATATCGATATAAAAGCATGGTGCAAAATGGACGTATCACTAAGGTGTGTAAACTAAGTAGAAGACATTTCACTAAATTAGAAGCAATGCAATGGAAGGTAGACACCATATGAAAGATGCTACAAATATCGCTCTGCCAAGTTAACAGTGTCTCATCATAAATGCCGTTTAAACAAATGTGAAGCAGTACAAGAAATAAATCATATGCAAGATGCAAACAACATCACACTATCAAGTTAAAGGTATCTCGTCATTAGTGCCATTGGATATTCGCAGCATTGCATATTCACAGCTTATGATGTGTAAACTAAGGAGAAGGCATTTCAACAAATTAGAAGCAATGAAAGCTAGACACCATATGAAAGATGCAACGAATATCACGCTACCAAGTTAAAACTGTCTTGTCATAAGTGCCATTTCAACAAATTAGTAGTACAAGCTAGAAAAGAATGCAAGATGTAACCTATATCACACTCCGAAGTCAAATGTGTCTTATGATAAGTGATTGTTGCAGGTTACACAACAGTAGTAATTTGATGTAAGAACATGGTGTGATAGATAGATATTCTATGTTCTAGAAACAGGAACACGTGTCTTATTCAAGTATAATGTGTAAAGTAAGCAGATGGAATTCGACAAAATTTGAAGCAATACAAGCTAGACATCACACATAACATGCAACCACATATAACAGTGCCAAGTTAGAGGGAGCACCAGTGATGGTGCACTAGGGGAGACATGCTCATCATAAACACGGCTATGTTGAGTGTCTATGCATGTGTTGTCTTGGAAATCATCTTGGGGGGATGGAGGAGTAGAAACTGTAGAGGCCCTCCATTTGCACCTTTATCCGCTGCCTTGCTAACTTCCTTCCGCTTTATTGATTTTGAATTCTCAAGTAAACTCGACAAGAAAAGGCAATAAATTCTCTCTTGAGAACTCATTCATGCATGATTCTGACAATCACTACTACGATGTAAGGCAAACACATGATACCAAGATGGAATATGTACGAAAAACAGGACAGCATGGCATGTTCACAACTGTTTGTGTAAACTAAGCAGAAACCATTCCAACAAATAAGAAGCAATGCAAGCTAGACACCACATGAAAGATGCAACCAATATGACTCTACCAAGTTAAAAGCGTCCCATCATAAATGGAATTTCAACAAATTAGAAGCAGCGCATGCTATAAATCATATGAAAGATTCAACTAATATCGCACTGCATATACTAAAGGTGTCTTGTCATATTGATTGATGCGGGATACAAAAAAGAAACAATAGTTTTATGTAAGGACATGCTTAATAGACAGATGTACTATGTACTAAATACAGGAAGGCATGTCACATTAACAGGTATAATGTATAAGCTAAGCAAAATAGCAGATGCAGTTTAACCAGATTGGAAGAATTACAATCTAGACACCATATGCAACATGCAACCACATATCACGCTGCCAGGTTAGAGCAAGCACCTGCGATGCTAGTGTAGGGGAAATGCGGTAATCAACTACGGATCTACGTTCACTATCTTCATCTAGCCTTGCAGTTTCTTGAGAATCATGTCGGGAGGCTAACGCTGCATTCTTTAAATGAGGAGTAGTCCACTTGCCCGACTGCCTCATCATAAGTGATTGATGAGGGATACACAAGAACATTAGTTTGATGTAAGAACATGGTTAATACACAAATGTACTAGTATGTACCAAAAACAGAAAGGCATGTCATATTCAAAGGTATAATGTGTAAGCTAAGCAGATGAAATTTAACCAAATTGGAAGCAATACAAGCTAGACATCTGGCTGGAGTGGTGAGCATGATCATCTAGGACCCGAGAGCCTAGTGGTAGGTGGGCTGCTTCGCCACCATCGCGGCTTTTTAGTTGGCTTCCAGGTGATGCCTGTCTTTGCTAGGCTTGTCACTGGCTCGGCCAGTGCCCTGACTAGCTATTTGTCTTCTGGTGCTCACGGGATGGTGGTTCATGTAAACAATATCTTTCCTTATCTTAATAAAGACCGACTTTGGCCTTTCGAATACAAGCTAGACACCATATGGAACATGCAACCACATATGACACCGCGAAGTTAAAGCAAGCACCTGGGATGGTGTTTCATTGCGAGCGAGGTCATCAACTCCAGAGCTACATTTACCGTCTCCATCTGCTGACACTGCACCCTTTATAGCGTTGTAACATGCCGTGCTTACCCACGTAGAAAGCTGGAGCAACTTCTCTCTTTTCTTTTCTGCTTCTCTCGAGGCAGACTCTGAAATACCCTTGCATAAAAACACAATAGTGAGAATATGGGTGAAGTGTCTGCAGAACTAATGCATTGTAAAAGTAGCAGATAGCAGGTGGCTGGAAAATAAATGACAGGAGACATATGATAGCTCTACAACATTGCATGGCAAACAAAATTAGATTCTACTCCGTATGATTTTGTAATATATGAGCACAGGAAATGCAGGCACTCCTCCAGCACACCACCACATGTGGTCATATCAAGATAACAATCGACTGAAAATAAATAGGTCAGTCGATTTTTTTTAATGAACCGTTCGATCTATAAGGAACGGGCAGATGGCTTTCGTCTACCTCCCGCTAGTCACTGTTGACGAACTTTCTCGAACCGCCAGCGACCACCGGCCGAGACCCCTGCCTCCGCCGCCCCGCCCTCCCCTCGACCTCACACCACCGCCGTGCTTGGCAGCACCCCCAGGCCATCCCTTTAATCCCGGCCGACCTCCAGATCGGGCGCCAGTAGCTCTAGGCCCCACACGCCCCTAAGATAAACACCGAGGCTCTGCTTCCCCGGCGTAATAGGTGGACTAGCGCCTGTTACGCCGGGGAATGCTTCCGTTAATTGGGAATCAGCTGACCAACAATTGAAATTCAGGGGGGCGATGGACCTCTAGCTAAGGTGAAATAGTATATGAGGAGAAACCTTGTGCATCGCGAGTTACTAGGAACATTTAGTATCAAGAAGAAGCGGTCAACTAGTGTCTTCTATGGGATGAATACCGTGCAAGCAGACACGTAAAATTTGCACGAATAAGGGAAGAGGAGTACCCTTATCGGTTGCCAGTGTGGTCTCCTCCATATGTCGTGGCGATCTTCTTTTTTCTCCGAGGGAACCAATGTTTTGGAGAACCGTGGATTCTTGGACAAACCCATGGACAAATTGTTGACTTTGTTGCTGTGGCCGTATATCGGTGGAGGGGAAGCAGATCCGAGGCGGTGAAGGAAGACATAGCAGGAACAGCTCCGGTGCAGTGGAGGGTGGCGAAGTTGGAGCGGCAACGGTGAGGCGCGGGACGGCGTGGTTGAACTGGCTCGGGTACAGACGGTTCGGCCTCGGCTTCAACTACTAGCCGTGGAGGGCGTTGCGGTTGAGGTTGTGGTGGATGACGACGTCGGGGTATCGGCTCCGGCATGATGGAGGAGGGCGGCGATTGATGGGTGGGATGGGGTGGCGGACGGAGGACGCCGGGGTTTCGCGGCTGGTGGAGAGGTAGTTTTTGCGCCCACAGAGTACAAATGGGGAATCGGATGGGTGGGCGGGGAGGGGAGGGGGGAGAACCATGTTTCGGTCTATGACGCGCTTGTTTTTGACTTTTTTGAATAGAAGATGGGACACGCTTGTTTGAAATTTGGGGAAAGTACAAACCTTGCCCCCTCTTAAATTTCGGACCTACTGCGGGTCGGGGTAGGATGGTAATCCCAGGTGTCCCAAATAGTGGGCAGGAGCGATTTCGGCCGCGCGCATGTGTGCTTAGGCGGCCATTGTGTATGAATGTTTTTCGGAGGCGGTTGCATGGCGTCTAGATGAAGCTACAAACCTACCCCGGTTTAGACCTTTGGACGTCGGGCCGGTAGGTTTCACGGGTCGGAGTTATTAGAAAAGTAATTTCCTTGTACTACCAAACATTGGTCTCACACGGTTTCTGGCGAGTAGAGGCTCTTTTGGCGCTTTGTTCGAAATTTTGAAACACAAGCATTCATGTTTAGAGTTCTCTTGAACTTTGAGGATTGACCTAAATAGACAACGTTAAATTTGACCTTGTATGTTTGAAAACCTCATTAAATTATCCACTTCTTTTTTAAATTTTGACACTTGAAAATCCCATAACTACGATTATTTTGGAATGGAGGAGCTAAATTTGAATCTATTTTGTACACGACTACATATGCTATTATGTACAAAATCAGAGCAAAGATTTGTGCCCCCATAATTTAGGTATGATTTACAAATGCCATGATATCAAATTCAAATAATTGAATGGACTTCATGTTGAATTCGATTTTTTAAACCACCTTAAGTTGAATTCAAATGTATGCTAGTTCATAGGTAGCTATTTATAATGTTCATCGTGTAACTTTCCTATGTATAATGTGCTTTAACACACAACATGAACTATACTCACGTTTATATTCGATTGCTAAAGCGATGCATTGTCTGGAGTTCAAAATACTAACTATGTGGATCAATTGTGTCGAATAATAACATAGACATGCTCAAATTCGATAGAATCTGGATGTCTGATGGATCAATGACCGTTCCTTACGCGAATTGCAAATATCATGATCCCATCCTAATATTTGGATACAATTTATATCTTTAATCAATGTGTACAACAGTCTTTTACGTGTAGTTTCACTCACCATCGGTGGTCTCTCACACATGCTCACACACTATCTCCCGAGGTGTCTTTCTCGCACACATGCTCTCGGTATAACCCTTCCTCCCTCTTGTAACCATTTACGACTGTTTTCACTAACCTTTATCACAAGCACTCTTCCTCTCGCAAGCATACACACGCACAATCCCCATCGACCCTTTCTATATACATAGACCTGCCTGCGTGTCTCCTGTACGCACATTATCTTTAGGCTTGTCTCTCGCGCATTGTCTCACACCTCTCTTCCTAATCGACAAGTATGATTCTAGCAGAGCATTCTATAGGATGCCCCTTAAAGTTAAGTTGGATGAATAGTAATATCAGAGATAAAGTGGTTACCTTAGTCCGACAACCTAGGGTTACAAATCCTAGCCGGCTTTGTCTGTGGACACAGAGTCCTTCACAATTATGCTATATTTGTCTTGCACGACTAGTCATCCATGGGTCTCCCTAAATGCGTCATGGGCCGTCCAATGTGGCGCAGGACGGAACCGAACGAAGGGCCTCACCTCGACCCACCGGACCTCACGCGTTGACACACGCTACAAAAAAAAGACACATCCGTGACATTTTGGGCCGAACGGAAAAAAAATTATGTCATACATATGACACTTCTATGACGATAATTGTGACAAAACCTGGTATCATCATAGATGTGGTGGGCTCCTACTTCTATGACAAAAAATCATGACAGAAAATGGGATTTTTGTCCTGGGCGGGCCGGAGACGCAGCTGCATGACATTCTTTGGGCCGTCCATGACGGAAAAAACCGTGGTAGAAGCGAGGGGGAGGAAAATTTCGGGGAGTTCCCGGTTACGGTGGGAGGTCGGGGGCCGAGCGATGCTCGTTTCTCTTGTACACGTACGTGCGTGTGTGCGAGGCATTGGCTCTGACTGAACCTGAGCGAGGCGTTGGGCTCTAACTGAACCCGAGCGATTGCACTGCAGGCTACGCATTACTGAACCCGAGCGATCAATCGATGGCTGTTGGCTGAACCTGTCGTGGTTTCGTCACGGCAGATGTCCTCATGAAAGGACTTAGTCATGGAGCCATCGCTTACGGTTAGCTTGAAGGGGTTAAAGCGGACACAGGGACGCAAATGAGTTTATACTAGCTCGGCCCCTTCGATGAAGGTAAAAGCCTACGTCTAGTTGTGATGGAATTGATGGGGTTTCGATGACTAGGGAGCAAACAAGCTTCGCCTAAGTCTCGAGTTGTTGTTGTCTATCCTTGAACCGCCGCCGGGTCGTCCCCTTATATACACGGGTGACGCCCGTCGGTCCACAGAGCCCCAACACCGGTTCATACTCGTATCCGGGTTGGTCTCTCCTGATTCCTAACTTACAATACAAGTTTACATACCAAGCCGGTTTACAGCTGCAGGTCTTAAACTGACTACGGGCCTTGGGCCCTTAGCTTCCTCCTTGGGCTTTAGCACCCTTGAACTACTGATGACGTTAACCCGGCCCAGATAGGCCGGTTTACGCCCAGTAGTAATATCCCCAACATTAGGCCCTAGATTGATTTGAACTGGTTCATGTCAATCCTTAGCAAAAAATCTTCGTCTTCAACATCTTCTTGTATTTGTTGAACCGCCGTGATGTCACCTTCTCTGGTTGCTGTAAACCGGCATGACGTCATCATAAAGACAATATTCATGATATCTTATTTGTTTAATAGATCCACAATAACCGAGGTGATAGCTCCGCTTCCAAGATTTGTGGTTCCTTGATTCACGCGCCTGACACATGTCTCTTGCCTTATAAATAGGACCGAAGGGTCATTCCTTTTCTCCCCTTTCTCTTCGTCTTCCTCGTGTCGCCAGCCTCGGAGCTCCGCCGCCGCCGTTGACCTCTGCACCGTCTTGGGCCGCAGCATGAACCTGAACGCACCAGAGCACTGCGGTAGCTTTCCGCATCTTCCTCGATTCTGGTAAGCCTTCTGTTCTTCTTAACATAGATCTGTTCTAGGGTTTCGTGTTCTTGCCGTGTTCATCACTTGTTCATGCTCGTACCCAGACTCCTGGATAGATCTATGAAACCCTGCTCTGATTAGAAGTAGCTTTTAGCATCCGCCTATAGTTTTATGCTCAAGTCCATAGGTCTCATCTATATATCTGCCCATTGATTCACTTCCGCTCTGCTTTAAGTCTTTGGATATTTTTCTTCTTTTCTGAACTTGCTTTAGATCCAACGCTATATCTAGACCTTGTGAAACCTGTTTCTGCGTACTTATCCATCCGCAACCTCACTTGCTTCAATGTTTAGACCAGGCGGTTTAACTTAGTGTAGAAAATTGATAAGCCGGTATATACCATTAGTCCCCTTGTTGAACCGCCAGAATTCTTTAGCCAAATGCTGTCGCTTCATAGAACTCCGGTTTACATGTAGCTGTCTCCGGTTTAACATTGTACACACCAGTGCACACTTGTCCCAACACATTCTTGAACCGGAATTACTTATTTTGTAAATTTCATCAGGGCCAAACAAGTATATGAGTGCAACTGGGCTCCTTCTCGCATCACAGAAACTCAATTGAACAACTTAGTTTTGACTGGCGCTTTAAGCAGCAAAGATACTATCCATTGGAGGGTCCCTGGTAAAGAATGTCCGCCCACACCTCAAGAGGGAGAGGTTGTCGTTTTTGTAGATCACTTAGCCCGGGGTTTTAATCCGCCCGGTTCAAAATTCTATTGAGATGTCTTAGCCAATTTTCAACTCCGCCCGCAGGACACTGGCCCCAACTCTGTTACCAACATCTGTCACTTCCAAGTACTCTGTGAGGTGTTCTTTCAAGAGGAACCCACAGTTGAGTTGTTTAGAGACTGCTTCCATCTAAACCGCCGCACGGAATTCACTGATGGTTCCAATACGGAATTGGGTGGTGTGGCGATTCAGAAAAGAAAGGAGGTCACTTACCCTCACGCCAAACTGCACAGCCACCCCAAAGAGTGGAATCAATCATGGTTCTATTGCAAAGACACCTCCCCTGCTAATGAAAATCCTTTGCCTGGCTTTCGTCCGGAGCGGCTTAGCAATACACACCCCTTTCCGCAAAGGTTGACTAGCAAGGAGAGAAGTAAATATGCTCCTCAAATATCCAAGCTCAGAGCCTTCATGGCCAACGGTTTAACAGGAATTGATCTCGCACGCTGTTGGATATCATGGAGCATACTGCCCCTCAGCCAGCGCTCCGGTTTGATGTGCGAGTATACTGGTAGTGTCGATGACCCACTCCGACATGTTAACATCCAGCTCACAGATGACGAGGTCACAGAAGCTGTGAAGAAAATGTTGAACAAACCGGAACACCTCTGCGCTCAAACCGGCCTGCTTCCCTTCTGTGCTATCAACAAACCGCCAGCGGTAAGACTTTGATTTTACCTTTTTACTGAACCTGCTATTGCTATCGTTGTCCATTTTTTTTATATATGTCAACTTCTATTTGAACAGGGCGATGATCCATTTTGGAGCAAGAAGCTTCCACAGGAGAAACCAGAAAAGCCAGACAAACCGGAAAGACCAATCTGGCCAAAAACTAAAGTCGTTAAGAGGCCTGGTCATAAGAGGAAAACCACTGCATCCTCTGATCCGCCCGCTGATGACGATGTGGGTAATCCGGACCTTGAGGTAGAACTTGATTCACTTGGCTTACTTTTCACACGCCTTATTGATGATAATATTTGTCAGGATGATGCCGAAGCTAGTCATGCTGATGCTGCAGAGGTAATTACTCTCTCTTCTAATTCGAAACCTTTGCCTTCACTAAAAATCCGTCAGGCAAACCGGAAAGTTATATTTTCTCATCCTCTTGCTTACTTGGATCCCAAATTTCTTATGACGACCCAACAGCACGAAGCTCGCCGCACAACTCGGCACAGCGGCCAGGTAGTTACCTCCGCCGGTTTACCGAACAGTCCGGTTCGGAAACGCCGTTCAGAGGTCTCTAATTTGCTTGTGAGTGCTTGTCCTAAAGCGGGCTGTTTTCTTCAACCTCTTAATCCATCTGACTCCGATTATCAGGTTACCTCCCATTCATCCTCTGGCGAGTCATCGGCTACTCAGCTGCCACCGCTTAAAACGGTGCTTGGGTAAGCTATACTTATCATAACATTTCTGATGCGTTACTCTGTAGCATACACTGTTTTTGACTTTATTACTCCTTTCAGGGCCAAGCCTAGGCCGAGCAAGAAGGCTCGCCTGGATAAAGCGGCCGAAGAAGAAACTGCCCCTGAACCGGACAACGCCCCAGATCTTGAAGTGGCTATTCGTGAAGACGTACCCAACGACCCGCCACTGCAAGATGATGATTTTATTGCTGAAGAAAGGCCTACTAATACTTCAGGCACTGTTGACCAGCCCACAAGCCCCATCCGGATTGAGAGATCCACCAGTCCATCCAAGCCTGCTAATAAACCGACTGCCCCAGTGCAAACCGGTGAGCCCAAAGATGATGATGTTGTGATTACTGGCATTGGCCGTTCAGAGCCAAGCAATCCCGTCGCCTTAGCCAAGCATACTGGCAAAGAAGAATTTGCTGCCATGGGCAAAGGCAAGTGGAATGTTGATCTGGCGACTTACGCTGCTCTGAATGCCCAAGATCTTCATTCCGGCTACTTGAACCGGCTGTATACCAGCCGTGACTATGAAGCTGGCCTGGTGAATATGACGAAGGAAAAATTTGAGGTAACTTCCATGTGCTTTTTCCTGCTTGGATACTTCAATTTTGTTAACTCTCTTAGCCCCCAAGGGCCGGTTTTGCCATCTTCTTTCAAACCGGGACTTACTAATATAAATCTGAATGCTTCAAAATTCACTGATATAGCCCCCAAGGGCCGGTTCAACTTAATGTAGTTAAACCAGGACTTAAGTAATTTAACATGGCAGCATCAGAACTTATTTGAGCAAATAGCCATTAGCCCCCAAGTGCCAAGTTGAATACTTGTATTGAGCTTGGGACTTTGCAATCAATTGACAGATGAAGATCAAATATGCATTAGCCCCCAAGTGCCAAGTGCATAACTTGTTATGTGGTTGGTACTTCAATTCTTGTACTGTTTGTTAAATCACATGACTGTCTGTATGCAGGCTGAGCTGAAGACCAAAGAAAGCCAACTCGCCGATCTTCAAGAAAATTTGAAATCCCAACAAGCTGAAACCTCAAAGGTAAAAGAGGAGTTGACCAGCGCTTTAAGCATCATGGAATAGCTTAAGGAGGGCTTCAAGAAAGAGCGGGCGGATTGGGCCACTGAGAAGGCCGCTTTGACCAAGAAAATTGAAACTGCTGAAGCCGCCCTTAAACCGGTGGTAGATGAGCTGACCAGCGTAAAGCGGCAAGTGCATGCCATGACTGCCGCCATCTTTGGTAAGCTTCCTTTGACTTCTGTAATAATTTGGCCTTCCTATGATAGGTCCGGTTTGTGAACTTTTTGTAATGTTGCAGGTACACACATTGGTCACTTGGGGTCAGATGTGCGGAAGAAGTTGAAGGCTGCCTATACACTGGTAGACCAATTGTATACTGGTGCGCAGCGTATCATATCAACAGCATCCCACAACAACCCGGCGCCCACCTTGATCCAAGACACCCTGAAGAGATTGTCTATGCTCCCTGCCCAGGTTGAAGAGCTGAAGAAATCCGCTGCTCGAACCGGTGCTATCAATGCCTTAATCCGGGCAAAAGCGTGGGTGCCGGATTTTGACCCTGTTGAAGCGGCGCAAGGCTATCCTCACTTAAAGGAAGATGGTTCAGAATTCAATGATGAGGACTTGAGGGCGATAAACCGGGAGGTGCGCCCTCTAGCTTGTCAATTGGTGGAAGAAGCAGACTTGTCTCATTACCAAGCCCAATATGACAATCAGAACAAACGAGTGGCTGCACCAATTCCTGAAGCGGAGAATCTGACCCCTCCAATCCGTAAGCATACTTACGCTCCTGATATTGAACCGTCATTGTTGATCCATGAGGAAGCTGTCTTTCAAGCCTTAATGGGAATCGACTGGACAACTGTTGATTTCCAGCCACTGGGTAGAGAAACAAAAGCTGAAGCGGCGCAGGATGACCCGCAACCATCAGACCGAGCTGGCGACCAAGCTTGAACCGGAGGCCGGTTTAAATGGCGGGTCTTTTATATTCCGCTGAAAACAAATGATCTTATTTGGGCGCTGTTGGGGATATTACTACTGGACATAAACCGGCCTACCAGGGCCGGGTTAACTTCATCAGTAGTCCAAGAATGTTAAAGCCGAAGAAGATAGAAGAGGGCCCAAGGCCCGTAGTCGGTTTAAGATCTGTAGCCGTAAACTGACTTTATATGTAAACTTGTATTGTAAGTTAGGAATAGGGAGAGACCAACCCGGATACAAGTATGAACCGGTGATTGGGACTCTGTGAACCAACGGGCGTCACCCGTGTATATAAGGGGACGACCCGACGACGGTTCAAGGACAGACAACAACAACTCGAGACTTAGGCGAAGCTTGTTCGCTCCCTAATCATCGAAACCCCATCAATTCCATCACAACTAGACGTAGGCTTTTACCTTCATCGAAGGGGCCGAACTAGTATAAAAACTCTCTGCGTCCCTGTGTCCGCTTTCACCCCTTCAAGCTAACCCATCGCGATGGCTGCACGACTACGTCCTTTCGCTAGGACATCTGCCGTGAAAAAACCACGGCAGTTGGCGCCCACCGTGGGGCAATCGCATGATGGTTTCAAGTTCTTGGAGGGCCGCTTTGAAGGACTCAAGGGCTACGCTGTGGGCCGGATGACTAAGAGTCGTCGCGGCAAGCTCTACATCGACGATGCAGGCTGGGGCCCCGAGGCCGGCTCAATTGAGTACGGGTACCGGGTCCCCTTTGGTGGCATACACGTATTCATCGGCAAGATCGGTGAACCGGGCCCTGAGCCGGACATCTGCACCGACCTCATCGAGACGGCTCAGCGTGCGCGATCTGCCCAGGTTAAACCGACCGTGAAGCGTGCCTTCGTGGGAGTCATCCATGGAGGAAGTTATGAGAACGGATCAGAATCTGGTGGCGAAACCGTCGTTTACTCCGGCGACGAGTCATCAACCGGAGAAACCGAATCTCTGCATCAACTGCACGATGGCCGGGTTGGGGGCTGTTTCGATGGCGACAGTATTCCGGACCCCTCTGATCTGCCCCACCGCGTTGGAATATTCATGGCCGGTACACAAGCAGTGCTTCATTCTTCGACCGCTGCGGCAATGAATTCCGGTTCAGTAGCGGCGACGGCTGCCGGGGCAGGAGGCTCCGTGCGCCCGCCGGCTCAAGTTTTATCAGATCTGTTCGACGCGTTGGCTGCGCTCATGGCGGAGGCTAACCCGGCAGATCAGGACGTTCACAATGGGGAGATTGCAAAAGTGAGGGAACAAATCACTCAGGCTAAGGTAGACCTAGCAGCTGAAGATGCCAGGATGACTGCAGAGCGGGCCGCTTTAGATGCACAAGCCTACAGGCTCATGTTGGATCAGAACGCGTCGCATGAAGTCATGAAGAGGAAATACAGATCCCGTTTGCCTTCGTTCTTCGAGGCCAGAGATCTCTTCAATACCCCAGGGGCAGGAACCAGTAATCCGCCAGTAGTAAACCGGACGGAAGCACCTGGGACGGGCGCGCCGGTTCAGCCCCGTTTGATAGATCTACCTCGCCATAACATTGTTGTACCTCAGGCTGTTTCAACGCCCCCGGGTCACTACTCCAACCCGATGGACAACCTTGTTGCGGCTACTGCACGGCTGGAGGCCATTCGAATTGAAGGTAATTCGCCGCAGGCGGTAGAAACGCGCCGGGTCAAGGAGCTCCTTAGGATAGCTTTGGTCCAACAGGAAGCGTATTCGTACAGCCGTGATCGGATCCACTCAACCCCTCGCCCGAGGCGGAGCTATAGCAGGCATATGGATGAACCGGCCGTGTCAAGTAATGCACGACGAGGAGCGCCCTGTGGTAACAACCCGGCAGGAGGTGTCGATAATGCTCAGGAAGTGGTGGACCGGGCCCGAGCGCGCAGGGAGGCCAAGTTAGCGGCATAGTATCAAGATCGTCAGCTTACGCCGGTTCGTCCGACCACCATGGTCGAGACTGGAGTTACCTCTAGCGCTTTGGGGGTGCCTTGCCTTGTTCCCGCTTTACGCAATGTGCGCCTGCCCAAGGATTTCAAGGGCCCGCGCAAGGTACCAAACTATACAGCGGATCAACCTCCGGAGACATGGGTGGAGAGTTATGAGATGGCCATGGAAATGCTTGATGTGGATGATGTGGCGTGTGCAAAGTATTTCACCATGATGCTTGAAGGAATGGCCTGTACTTGGTTAAAAAGCTTACTGGCCAATTCTATCAGTTCATGGGCACAGTTACGAGCCCGGTTTATCAGTAATTTCAAAGACACGTGCAAGCAGCCTATGTCGATAGTGGATCTAGATGCCTGTGTCCAGGAGGAAGGAGAGTCAACGACTCATTGGGTGCGCCGGGTCTCACAAATTCTGCATTCATCAGACCGCATCAACGCTGACACTGCGGTTATAACCTTGGAAGGCAATTGCCGGTTTGGACCCCTAAAGCTGAAATTAGGGCGGATGAAGCGCCACTGCACTGACATAGGGACTCTCATGGGCGCCTTGGTAAAGTATGCTGATTCTGATAGTACCAAGGATCCCGAGTCTGATGATGAGAAGACAGGGAAGGGAAAGAAGAACGGCAACTCCAAAGGTCAGCAACATCACCCGACAGGTAATGGTGGCGGAGGCAAGCGCAAAGCGGATGGCAACGTGGACTTCGTAGCTAATACCAATGCGCAGGACAAGGGCCAGCGGCGTAAGGGTAAACCGCAGAATTGCAGTGGAGTGCCTAACCCTAACCCGGACCGCCTAAACTATCTATTGAACCAGCCCTGCCCGAAGCATGGGACAAAGGAGGTGCCAGCAAACCACCTTTGGAAGGATTGTTACATTATGTAGGAGTTCAAAAATTCTAATGCTTTCCAGTATGATCACGGCTCTGGCAGTGGCTTAGGATCCGGGCCGGGTTACGGTGGAAATTCCGGTTCAGGATTCAATGGTAATCCAGGCGGACATAGTAATCAGAATAATTAGAGTAACCAGGGTGGTTACAACCAGCAGCAGCAACAGTCAGGTTACCAGAGCAACCCAAAGCAGTTGAATAGTGGGCAGTATCATGTCTTCACCACTAGCTTGGATAAGCGAGACCGGAAGGTTCAGAAGCGGGCAGTCAACTCTGTTGAACCGGCTGTGCCCCATTACTTACGCTGGTCTGAGCAGCCAATCATATGGAGCAGAGAGGATCACCCACCCTGGGTTGATAACCCGGGTCAGCTAGCGTTGGTAGTGGCACCTCAGGTGGGAGGTTATAAGTTCACCAAGGTACTCATGGATGGAGGGAGCAGTATTAATATCTTATACTATGAGACCTTCCGTCGTATGGGGCTCACAGATAAAAATCTTAAACCGTCCAATACGGTTTAAGATTATAAGAGGATCACCCACCCCGGGTTGATAACCCGGGTCAGCTAGCGTTGGTGGTGGCACCTCAGGTGGGAGGTTATAAGTTCACCAAGGTACTCATGGATGGAGGGAGCAGTATTAATATCTTGTACTATGAGACCTTCCATCGTATGGGGTTGACAGAAAAAAATCTTAAACCGTCCAATACGGTGTTCCATGGTGTGGTACCTGGCCAATCAGCATATCCTGTTGGTAAGATAGCACTGGAAGTGGCTTTTGGAGATGATCATGATTCCAGGACGGAGACGCTGACGTTTGGAGTGGTAAAGATCCAAAGTTCGTATCACGCCCTGTTTGGGCGACCGGCCTACACCAAATTCATGGCACGGCCTTGTTATGTGTACTTGCAGCTCAAGATGCCAGGTCACAAGGGGACAATTACGGTTCATGGAAGCCGTCGAGTTGCTCTGGAATGCGAGGAAGGAGATGCGGCCTACGCAGAGTCGGTTTGTGCCATCGAGGAGCTGAAATTTTATAAAGACAATGTTGATCCAGCAGATATGACTCCATTGAAGAAGCCAACTACGGAGCATGATCCGGCCCTGAAATTCAAATCGGCAGCTGGGACTAAGCTTGTTGACTTCGTGCCTGGCGATTCGTCCAAGCAGTTCAGCATCAGTGCCAATTTGGATCTGAAATAGGAAAGCGCGCTCATCGAGTTCATCCGTGAGAATCGAGACATTTTTGCATGGAAGCCTTCTGACATGCCAGGTGTACCGAGGCAACTCGCTAAGCACACTCTTAATGTGGATCCTAAATACAAACGGTGAAACAGTTCCTCCGTCGGTTTAATGAAGAAAGACGCAAAGCTATTGGAGAAGAGGTAGCCAGGCTTTTGACAGCTGGCTTTATTGTTGAAGTTTTTCACCCTGAGTGGCTTGCTAATCCGGTGCTGGTCCTTAAGAAAAACGGAACTTGGCGTATGTGTGTGGATTATACAGACCTTAATAAGGCTTGTCCAGCAGATCCTTTTTCCCTCCCCCGTATTGATCAAATCATTGATGCTACAGCGGGTTGCGAGCGTTTGAGTTTTTTGGATGCAGATTCTGGTTATCATCAGATCAAAATGGCGGTTAAGGACCAGGAGAAGACGACGTTCATCACTCCCTTTGGAGCCTTCTGCTATGTGTCTATGCCTTTTGGGCTCAAGAGTGCCCAGGCGACTTATCAATGGTGTGTACAGAATTGCCTTCACAAGCAGATTGGCCATAATGTACATGCTTACGTGGATGATATTGTGGTTAAGTCAAGGAAGAAGGAGACTCTGGTTGATGATTTGAAGGAAACCTTTGATAACCTGAGGACGTACAAGATGATGCTCAATCCGGCCAAATGTGTCTTTGGTGTACCGGCTGGCAAGTTATTGGGTTTTCTGGTGTCCAACAGGGGAATTGAGGCTAATCCGGAGAAGATTACAGCCATCACCTCCCTGGCTAAACCGAAGTGTATCAATGATGTTCAGCGTTTGGCTGGCCGGATTGCCGCGTTGAGCCGGTTTATCAGCTGCCTTGGTGAGAAGGCTATCCCCTTGTATCAGATGTTGAAGAAGACGGATCAATTCTTCTGGAGTTCTGCTGCTGATCAGGCATTTGAGGACTTAAAGCGGCAATTGGCCAATCCGCCTGTGCTCGCCGCTCCCATTGACAAGGAGCCATTGCTGCTGTATGTCGCTGCCAATGCTCGGGCAGTCAGTGTGGCTATTGTGGTGGAACGGAAGGAGGCAGACAAGGAGCATCTGGTTCAACGTCCGGTCTATTATATCAGCGAGGTGCTTATTGAGTCCAAACAAAGGTACCCACACTGGCAGAAGCTGGTATATGGAGTTTTCATGGCAAGCCGGAAACTGAAGCAATATTTCCAAGGGCACCCCATCACAGTGGTCAGTTCTGCCCCCTTGGGCGATATCATCCAGAACCGGGAAGCGACTGGCCGGATTGCCAAGTGGGCTATACGGCTTGGGCCGCACGGGTTGAAGTATGTACCTCGGACAGCGGTGAAGTCTCAAGCACTTGTTGATTTCATCAATGATTGGACGGAGCTGCAGGCCCCTGAAGAGAGGCCGGATCACACATATTGGACCATCCATTTTGACGGATCACGGCAATTGGAGGGCTCGGGGCTGGAGTCGTATTAACTTCCCCATGAGGTGACAAGTTCTGTTACGTTCTCCGCTTAATGTTCCCTTGTACTAACAATGCAGCTGAGTATGAAGCCTTGCTCCATGGTCTCCGGATGGCTAAGGAGATGAATCTAATCCGGGTTAAGTGCTTCGGTGACTCGGACCTAGTGGCTCAACAGGTGTCTGGCACTTGGGATTCTAAAGACCCACTCATGGCTGCATATCGTCGTGAGGTGGATATTGTTGCAGGTCACTTCAAGGGTTATCAGGTGGACCACGTGGACCGTCGGAAGAATGAGGCGGTGGACGCTTTAAGCCGGTTGGGCTCTCAGCGTAAACCGGTCCCGCCTAACGTTTTTCTTGATGAGCTGCACAACCCGTTGGTCAAGCTCCCTGGTGAAGCGGATTTGGCTATTCCTGATCCAGAGGCTCAATTGGTGGCAGCTCTTCACGTCATTCCGGATTGGACGCTTCCTTATCTTGCATACATGAACCGGGGCGAGCTACCAGAGGATGAAACCTTGGCCCAGCAGATAATCCGGCGATCCAAGTCCATGACTATTGTTAATGGCGAATTGCATCATTGCAGTGTGTCAGGGGCGTTCCAACGCTGTGTGTCTCCTGAGGAAGGCTGTGAAATTTTGCGTGAAATCCATGAAGGAGATTGTGGTCATCACGCCGGTTCAAAATCTTTCGTGGCTAAGGCGTTCCGCCATGGTTTTTATTGGTTAACTGCTCATGCTGATGCGGAGGATCTGGTCAGACGATGTGACAGTTGCCAAAAGTTTTCAAGACGCGCTCATGTGCCGGCTCAGGAATTGAGGATGATTCCAATCACTTGGTCGTTTGCAACTTGGGGGCTGGATATGGTTGGGCCTTTCAAAAGGTCCAAGGATAAGAAGACCCACCTCCTAGTGGCGGTTGACAAATTTACAAAGTGGGTGAAGGCAGAACCTGTTAGCAAGTGTGATGCGGCCACGGCGGTTCGGTTCATCAAAAAGGTGATTTTCCGGTTTGGCTTTCCACACAGTATCATTACAGATAATGGTACCAATTTGTCCAAGGGAGCTATGAAGGAATTCTGCGAACCTGAGCACATCCGACTTGATGTTTCATCAGTGGCGCACCCACAGTCCAATGGGCAAGCAGAAATAGCTAATCAGGAGATCTTGAGAGGCATCAAGCCCCGGCTTATGGTTCCTTTGCAGAGAACACCGGGTTGTTGGGTAGAAGAGTTGCCATATGTGTTGTGGAGCATCAATACCACACCCAACAGATCGACAGGATACACGCCATTTTTCATGGTCTATGGAGCGGAGGCGTTTCTCCCTAGTGATATCCGTCATGATTCACCTCGTGTGGCGGCTTATGTTGAAGCGGACAACGAGACAGCACGACAAGACGCTTTGGACCGGTTGGATGAAGAGCGTGACATAGCAGTTGCCCGCTCGGCGATTTACCAACAGGATCTTCGTCGTTATCACAGTCGTTGGGTTAGAACCAGAACCTTTCAAGAGGGAGATTTGGTGCTTCGGCTCATCCAAGATCAGACTGATATGAATAAGTTATCCCCACCTTGGGAGGGACCTTTCGTGGTCAGCAAAAATCTGCACAACGGGTCATACTATCTGATCGATATTCGAGAGCATAAAGACTCACGTACATCAGAGGAGGAGACCAACATGCCGTGGAACATAGCTCGTCTTCGACCTTACTATACCTGAGCCATCGGGTGTACTTATGTACATATTGTGATAGTGTATATATTATGATTAATATAATAAACCGGAGCCCCAGCTAAAGCGGGGTATCTGTTCTTTTACATCATGAGTGGTTACATGGAGTTTTTCTGTCTTAAAGCGGCCTCCGGTTTACCCCTTGAAAATTTTATAAACATCACTTGGGGGCTTGGTCGTATCCAAACCAATGCAACACCTTTTGATAGGCGGAAGCCACCAGATCACTTGGGGACATGGTCAAGTCTGAACCAGTCACGCCCCTTGATCGGCCTAAGGCCATAGAATCACTTGGGGGCTTGGTTGAACCCGAACCATTGCCACACCTCTTGATCGGCATAATGCCACGGTTTCATTTGGGGACCTGGCTGACTGGAACCATAGCTACACCTATCGGGAGCTTGGTCGTGTCCGACCATGGTAACACCATCTGATCGGCTCAGTAAAGCCTCTTTTTGCAAACGGTTTTATTATTACCTTTTGTTTCAGTATCTTTCTTAAATACTATTGCTATTGCGTTTTTTAAACCGACAACGTTTTCAACCTGTTCAAACTGTCAATTGACGGAATGCGGTCCATTTTTAATCCGGGGATTATTTGCCTGGTTTATCTTTTTCTGTTAACATCCCATGATGGAGTAACAAGGGTGTTTATGGTAACCTGGCACGGTTTACATGGTAAACCGGCACTGTATACACAGGAGCTATTTTCTCCTTTGACGGTACAGGCTTATAAACCTCCGCTTCAAGATTGGTTAAGCCAACTTCATGCCCAACGATGGCAGGTATTTTGTATCACAAAATTTGATCTTATACCTCAATTTCCTTACATATATATATGAAGGTCATAAACCGGTTGGCGGTACAACCGCCGTGGCAGTTAAGATATTATGATTGCATGAGATATAGATTGCAGGTTTCGCTCTTTCAAACAAAGGTATCAGCACTGATGCACGAAGGCATCTCAGAAGCAAGAGTATGGGCTATCCTATTACAAGGCAACATGGTGCCAAAATAAGATCATTGTTTTCTTGACAGAATATAACAAAGCAGCCATTTAAACCGGCCTCCGGTTCAAGCTTGGTTGCCGCCCTGATCTGTTGGTTGTGGGTCCTCCTGCGCCGCTTCAGCTTCTTCTTCCCTACCCAGTGGCTGGAAATCAACAGTGGTCCAGTCGATTTCCATTAGGGCTTGAAAGACAGCTTCCTCATGGATCAGGGACGACGATTCAATATCAGGAGTATAAGTATGCTTACGGATTGGAGGAATGAGATTCTCCGCTTCAGGAATCGGTGCAGCCACTCGTTTGTTCTGATTGTTATATTGAGCTTGATAATGCGTCAAGTCTGCCTCTTCCGCCAATTGGCAAGCTAGAGGGCGCACTGCCCGGTTTATCGCTCTCAGGTCATCTTCATTGAACTCTGAGCCGTCTTCCTTCAAACTGGGATAACCTTGAGCTGCCTCAACAGGATCGAGATCCGGCACCCATGCTTTTGCCCAGATTAAGGCGTTGATGGCACCGGTTCGAGCAGCAGATTTCTTCAGCTCTACAATACGGGCGGGAAGCATTGACAACCTCTTAAGAGTATCTTGAATTAAAGAGGGCGCCGGATTGTTATGTGATGCAGTAGAGATGATCCGCTGCGCTCCAGTATACAGCTGTTCATTTAAGGTATATGCGGCCTTCAATTTCATCCGAACGTCTGACCCCAAGTGACCAATGCGTGTACCTACAACATTACAACGAGTTCACAAACCGGACTGATCATAGGAAGGTCAAATTATTACAGAAGTCAAAGAAAGCTTACCAAAGATGGCTGCAGTCATGGCATGCACTTGCCGCTTTACGCTGGCTAGCTCATCTACCACCGGTTTAAGGGTAGCTTCAGCAGTTTCAATTTTCTTGGTTAAAGCGGCCTTCTCAGTGGCCCAATCCGTCCGTTCTTTCTTGAAGCCCTCCTTCAGCTGTTCCATGACGCTTAAAGCGCTGGTCAACTCCTTTTTCGCCTTTGAGGTTTCAGCTTGTTGGGATTTCAAGTTCTCTTGAAGATCGGCGAGTTGGTTTTCTTTGGTCTTCAGCTCAGCCTGCATACACACAGTCATATGACTCAAAAAAGGTACAAGAATTGAAGTACCAACCACATAACAAGTTATGCGCTTGATATTTGGGGGCTAATGCATATTCGATCTTCATCTATCAATTGATTGCTAAAGTCCCAAGCTCAATACAAGTATTCAACTTGGCACTTGGGGGCTAATGGCTATTTGCTCAAATAAGTTTTGATGTTGCTATATTCCTTAAAGTCCCGGTTTAACTACATTAAGTTGAACCGGCCCTTGGGGGCTACATCAGCAAATTTTGAAGTATCCAGCTTTATGTTTTACAAGTCCCGGTTTGAAAGAAGATTACAAACCGGCCCTTGGGGGCTAGGGGAGTCAGCAAGATTACAATATTCAAACAGGAAGAGACATATGGAAGTTACCTCAAATTTCTCTTTCATCATATTCACTAGGCCAGCTTCATAATCACGACTGGTATACAGTCTGTTCAGGTAGCCAGAATGAAGATCTTGGGCATTCAGAGCAGCATAGGTCGCCTAATCGACATTCCACTTGCCCTTACTCATTGCGGCAAATTCGTCCTTGGCAGTATGTTTGGATAAAGCGACGGGATTGCTTGGCTCGGTATGGCCAACACCAGTAATAACAACTTCATCATCCTGGGCGTCACCGGTTTGCACTGGGGCTGTCGGTTTACCAGTAGTCTTGGATGGGCTGGAGGATTTCTCAATCCAACTGGGACTTCTGGGCTGGTCGGCAGGACCGGAGGTGTCAACAGGCCTTTCTTCAGCAATAACAGTCTCATCTTGCAGTGGCGGGTCGTTGGGCACGTCTTCACAAATAATCGCTTCAATGTCTGGGGTGTTGTCCGGTTCAGGGGCAGTTTCTTCCTCGACCGCTTATCCAGGCGAGCCTTCTTACTTGGCCTAGGCTTGGCCCTATAAGGAATAATCAATATCAAATACATCATATGTTCCAACATGATATAACAGAAATATTATGATAAGTATAGCTTACCCAAGCACCGTCTTGAGTGGTGGCAACTGAGTAGCTGATGACTCGCCAGAGGATGAGTGGGAACTGGGAAGTAACCTGATAATCGGAGTCAGATGGATTAAGAGGTTGACGATAACAGCCCGCTTTAGGACAAGCACTGACAAGCAAATTAGAGACCTCTGAACGGCGTTTCCGAACCAGACTGTTCGGTAAACCGGCGGAGGTAACTACCTGGCCGCTGTGCCGGGTTGTGAGGCGAGCTTCGTGTTGTTGGGTCTTCATAAGAAATTTGGGATCCAAGTAAGCAAGACGATGCGAAAATTTAACTTTCCGGTTTGCTTGACGGATTTTTAGTGAAGGCAAAGGGTTTGAATCAGAAGAGAGAGTAATTACCTCTGCAGCATCAGCATGACTAGCTTCGGCTTCATCCTGACAAATATTATCATCAATAAGGCGTGTGAAAAGTAAGCCAAGTGAATCAAGTTCTACCTCAAGGTCCGGATTACCCACATCATCATCAGCGGGCGGATCAGAGGATGCAGTGGTTTTCCTCTTATGAGCAGGCCTCTTAATGACTTTAGTTTTTGGCCGGGTTGGTCTTTCCGGTTTGTCTGCTTTCTCCTGCGGAAGCTTCTTGCTCCAAAACGGATCATTGCCCTGTTTCAATAGATATTGGTGTCAAATAACAGGCAGATATAACACTGTCAGGGTTAATGAAAGGTGAAATTAAAAACTTACAGTTGGCGGTTTTTTGGTGGCGCAGAAAGGAAGGAGGCCGGTTCGAGCACAGATGTATTCCGGTTCGTTCAAAATTTTCTTCACAGCCTCTGTGACTTCTTCGTCGGTGAGCTGGATGTTCATGTGTCGCAGTGGGTCGTCAACATTGCCCGTATATTCGCACATCAAACCGGAGCGTTGACTAAGGGGAAGTATGCTCCATGATATCCAACAACGAGCGAGATCAACTCCTGTTAAACCGTTGGCCATAAAGGCTCTGAGCTTGGACAGTTGAGGAGCATATTTACTCCTCTCCTTGGCAGTCAACCTTTGCGGAAAGGGGTGCATATTGCTAAGTCGCTCCGGACGAAAGCCAGGCAAGGGATTTTCGTTAGCAGGGGAGCTGTCTTTGCAATAAAACCATGATTGATTCCATTCTTGGGGATGGCTATGCAGTTTTGCGTGAGGATAGGTGACCTCTTTCCTTTTCTAAACCGCCATACCACCCAATTCCATATTGGAACCATCAGTAAATTCTGTGCGGCGGTTTAGTTGTAAACAATCTCTGAATAACTCGACTGTGGGTTCCTCTTGAAAGAACACCTCACAGAGTACTTGGAAATGGCATATGTTGGTGACAGAATTGGGGCCAGTATCTTGCGGACGGAGTTGGAAATTTGCCAAGACATCTCGGTAGAATTTTGAACCGGGCGGATTAAAACCTTGGGCTAAGTGGTCTGCAAAAATGACAACCTCTCCTTCTTGAGGTGTGGGAGGACATTCTTTGCCAGGGACCCTCCAATGGATGGTGTTTTTACTGCTTAAAGCGCTAGTCAGGACTAACTTGTTCAGTTGCGTTTCTGTGACGCGAGAAGGAGCCCAGTTGCACTCATATACTTGTTTGGCCATGGTGGAGTCTACAAAATAAATTATTCCGGTTCAAGATTGTGTTGGGTAAAAGTATACTCCGGTGTGAACAGTGTTAAACCGGAGTTATATGAAGCGGCATTATATAACTAACGAGTTCCAGTGGTTCAATAAGGGGACTAATGGTATATGCCGGTTTATGAAATCTTTCTATACTAAGTTAAACCGCCTGATCTAAGCATTGAAAGCAATTAAGGCTGCGGATGGTTAAGTATGCAGAAACAGGTTTTACAAGGTCTTATTACAGCAATGGATCTGAAAGAAGTTCAGAAAAGAAGACAAAATATTCAGACCTAAAGCAGAGTGGAAGTGAATCAGTGGGCAGATATATAAATGAGATCTACGGACTCGAGCATGAAACTAAAGGCGGATCTAAAAGCGACTGCTAATCAGAGCAGGGTTTCACAAGATCTATCCAGGAGACTGGGTACGAGCATGAACAAGCGATGAACATGGGAAGAACACGAAACCCTAAGAACAGATCTAAGTTGAGAGGAACAGAGGACCTACCAGAGCTGAGGAGAATGCGGAAGTTCACCATGGTTTTCTGGTACGTTCAGGTTGATGCAGCGGCCAAAGTTGGTGCTGAAGACGACGGCGGCGGCGGAGCTCTGAAGCTGGCGGCGCGAGGAAGACGAAGAAGAGAAGGCACGAAGAGAAGAAAGGAAATGACCCTTCGGTCTTATTTATAAAGCAAAAGGACATGTGTCAGGCGCGACAAATCAGGGGCCACGGAACGGAGCTGTCGCCTCGATTTTCGCAGATTTATTAAGTGAAAAGATATCATGAATACTTTCTTTATGACAGATGACGTCACTCCGGTTTAACAGCAATTGGAGAAGATGACATCATGGCGGTTCAACAAATACAAGAAGATGTTGAAGATGAAGATTTCTGCTAAGGATTGACATGAACTCATTCAAATCAATCTGGGGCCTAATGTTGGGGATATTACTACTGGACGTAAACCGGCCTACCAGGGCCGGGTTAACTTCATCAGTAGTCCAAGAATGTTAAATCCCAAGAAGATAGAAGAGGGCCCAAGGCCCGTAGTCGGTTTAAGATCTGTAGCCGTAAACCGGCTTTATATGTAAACTTGTATTGTAAGTTAGGAATAGGGAGAGACCAACCCGGATACAAGTATGAACCGGTGATTGGGACTCTGTGAACCGACGGGCGTCACCCGTGTATATAAGGGGACGACCCGACGACGGTTCAAGGACAGACAACAACAACTCGAGACTTAGGCGAAGCTTGTTTGCTCCCTAATCATCGAAACCCCATCAATTCCATCACAACTAGACGTAGGTTTTTACCTTCATCGAAGGGGCCAAACTAGTATAAAAACTCTCTGCGTCCCTGTGTCCGCTTTAAACGCTTCAAGCTAACCCGTCGCGATGGCTCCACGACTAAGTCCTTTCGCTAGGACATCTGCCGTGACAAAATCACGACAGGCACCATGTTGCCTTGTAATAGGGTAGCCAATAATCTTGCTTCTGACATGCCTTCGTGCATAGGTGCTGATACTTTTGTTTGAATGGTCGAAACCTTCAATCTATATTTCCTGCAATCACAAAATCTTAAACTGCCGCGGCGGTTGTACCGCCAGCCGGTTTATGACCTTTATATATATATGCAATGAAATTGAGGTATATGATTAAATTTTGTGATACAGAATACCTGCCATCGCTGGGCATGAAGTTGGCTTAGCCAATCTTGAAGCGGAGGTTTATAAACCTATACCGTCAAAGGAGGAAACAGCTCCTGTGTATACAATGCCGGTTTACCATGTAAACTGTGCCGGGTTATGATAAACACCCTGCTACTCCATAATGGGATGTTAACAGAAAAAGTCAAACCGGGCAAATAATCTCCGGATTAAAAATGGACCGTGTTCCGTCAATTGACAGTTTGAACCGGTTTAAAACGTTGTCGGTTTAAAAAACGCAACAAAAATAAAGCAACAGTTATTAAGAAAAATATTGAAGCAAAGGCAATGATAAAACCATATGCAAAAAGAGGCTTTATTGAGCCGATCAGATGGTGTTACCATGGTCGGACACGACCAAGCTCCCGATAGGTGTACCTATGGTTCAAGTCAGCCAGCTCCCCAAATGAAACCGTGGCATTATGCCGATCAAGAGGCGTGGCAATGGTTCGGGTTGGACCAAGCCCCCAAGTGACTCTATGGCCTTAGGCCGATCAAGAGGCATGACTGGTTCAGACTTGACCATGTCCCCAAGTGATGTGGTGGCTTTCGCCTATCAAAAGGTGTTGCATTGGTTCGGACACGACCAAGCCCCCAAGTGATGTTTATAAAACTTTCAAGGGGTAAACCGGAGGCCGCTTTAAGACAGAACAACTCCGTGTAACCATGCATGATGTAAAAGAACAGATACCCCGCTTTAGCTGAGGCTCCGGTTTATTATATTAATCATAATATATACACTATCATAATATGTACATAAGTAGAGCCGATGGCTTAGGTATAGTAAGGCCGAAGATGAGCTATATTGCACGGCCTGTTGGTCTCCTCCTCTGATGTACGTGAGTCTTTATGCTCTCGAATATCGATCATATAGTATGACCCGTTGTGCAGATTCTTGCTGACCACGAAAGTTCCCTCCCAAGGTGGGGATAACTTATGCATATCAGTCTGATCTTGGATGAGACGAAGCAGCAAATCTCCTTCTTGAAAGGTTCTGGTTCTGATTAGGCGACTGTGATAACGACGAAGATCCTGTTGGTAAATCGCCAAGCGGGCAGTTGCTATGTCACGCTCCTCATCCAACAGGTCCAAAGCATCTTGTCGTGTCATCTCGTTGTCCGCTTCAACATAAGCCGCCACACGAGGTGAGTCATGACGGATATCACTGGGGAGAACCGCCTCCGCTCCGTAGACCATGAAGAACGGTGTGTATCCTGTGGATCTGTTGGGCGTAGTATTGATACTACATAACACAGATGGTAGCTCTTCTACCCAACAACCCGGTGTCCTCTGCAAAGGAACCATAAGCCGGGGTTTGATGCCTCTCAAGATCTCTTGATTAGCTCTTTCTGCTTGACCATTGGACTGTGGGTGGGCTACTGATGAAACGTCAAGCCGGATGTGCTCATGTTCGTAGAACTCCTTCATGGCCCCCTTGGACAAATTGGTACCATTATCTATGATGATACTGTGTGGAAAGCCAAACGAGAAAATCACCTTTTTGATGAACTGAACTGCCGTGGCCGCATCACACTTGCTAATAGGTTCTGCCTCCACCCACTTTGTAAACTTGTCAACCGCCACCAGGAGGTGAGTCTTCTTATCCTTGGACCTTTTGAAAGGCCCAACCATATCTAGCCCCCAAGTTGCAAATGGCCAAGTGATTGGAATCATCCTCAATTCTTGAGCCAGCACATGAGCGCGTCTTGAAAACTTTTGGCAACCGTCACATCGTCTGACCAGATCCTCCGCATCAGCATGAGCAGTTAACCAATAAAAACCATGGCGGAACGCTTTAGCCACCAAAGATTTTGACCCGGCGTGATGACCACAATCTCCTTCGTGGATCTCACGCAAAATTTCACAGCCTTCCTCAGGAGACACACAGCGTTGAAACGCCCCTGACACACTGCAATGATGCAATTCGCCATTAACAATAGTCATAGACTTGGATCGCCGGATTATCTGTTGGGCCAAGGTTTCATCCTCTGATAGCTCACCCCGGTTCATGTACGCAAGATAAGGAAGCGTCCAATCCAGAATGACGTGAAGAGCTGCCACCAATTGAGCCTCCGGATCAGGAATAGCCAAATCCGCTTCACCCGGGAGCTTCACCGTCGGGTTGTGCAGCACATCAAGAAAAACATTAGGCGGGACTGGTTTACGTTGAGAGCCCAACCGGCTTAAAGCGTCCGCCGCTTCATTCTTCAGACGGTCCACGTGGTCCACCTGATAGCCCTTGAAGTGACCTGCAACAATATCCACCTCACGACGATATGTGACCATGAGTGGGTCTTTAGAATCCCAAGTGCCAGACACCTGTTGAGCCACTAGGCCCGAGTCACCGAAGCACTTAACCCGGCTTAGATTCATCTCTTTAGTCATCCGGAGACCATGGAGCAAGGCTTCATACTCAGTTGCATTGTTAGTACAAGGGAACATTAAGCGGAGAACATAACAGAACATGTCACCTCGTGGGGAAGTTAATACGACTCCAGCCCCCGAGCCCTCCAATTGCCTGGATCCATCAAAATGGATAGTCCAATATGTGTGATCCGGCTTCTCTTCAAGTGCTTGCAGCTCCGTCCAATCATTGATGAAATCAACAAGTGCTTGAGACTTCACCGCCGTCCGAGGCACGTACTTCAACCCGTGCGGCCCAAGTTCTATATCCCACTTGGCAATCCGGCCAGCCGCTTCCCGGTTCTGGATGATATCACCCAAGGCGGCAGAACTGACCACTGTGATGGGGTGCCCTTGGAAATATTGCTTCAGCTTCCGGCTTGCCATGAAAACTCCATATACCAGCTTCTGCCAATGTGGATACCTTTGCTTGGATTTAATAAGTACCTCGCTGATATAGTAAACCGGACGTTGAACCGGATGCTCCTTGCCTGCCTCCTTCCACTCCACCACAATAGCCACACTGACTGCAGGAGCGTTAGCAGCAACATATAGCAATAGCGGCTCCTTGTCAATGGGAGCGGCAAGCACAGGCGGATTGGCCAATTGCCGCTTTAAGTCCTCAAATGCCTTATCAGCAACGGAACTCCAGACGAACTAATCCGTCTTCTTCAACATCTGATACAAAGGAATTTCCTTCTCACCAAGGCGGCTGATAAACCGGCTCAACGCGGCAATCCGGCCAGCCAAACATTGAACGTCATTGATACACCTCGGTTTAGCCAGGGAGGTGATGGCTGTGATCTTCTCCGGATTAGCCTCAATTCCCCTGTTGGACACCAGAAAACCCAATAACTTGCCTGCCGGTACACCAAAAACACATTTGGCCGGATTGTGCATCATCTTGTATGTCCTCAGGTTATCAAAGGTTTCCTTCAAATCATCAACCAGAGTCTCCTTCTTCCTTGACTTAACCACAATATCATCCACGTAAGCATGTACATTACGGCCAATCTGCTTGTGAAGACAATTTTGTACACACCGTTGACAGGTTGCCTGGGCACTCTTGAGCCCAAAAGGCATAGACACATAGGAGAAGGCTCCAAAGGGAGTTATGAACGCCGTCTTCTCCTGGTCCTTAACTACCATTTTGATCTGATGATAGCCAGAATACGCATCCAAAAAACTCAAACGCTCACAACCCGCCGTAGCATCAATAATTTGATCAATACGGAGGAGGGAAAAAGGATCTGCTGGACAAACTTTATTAAGGTCTATGTAATCCACACACATACGCCAGGTGCTGTTTTTCTTAAGGACCAGCACCGGATTAGCAAGCCACTCAGGGTGAAAAACTTCAATAATAAAGCCAGCTGCCAAAAGCCTGGCTACCTCTTCTCCAATAGCTTTGCGTCTTTCTTCGTTAAACCGGCGGAGGAATTGTTTCACCGGTTTGTATTTAGGATCCACATTAAGAGTGTGCTCAGCGAGTTGCCTCGGTACACCTGGCATGTCAGAAGGTTTCCATGCAAAAATGTCCCGATTCTCACGGATGAACTCGATGAGCGCGCTTTCCTATTTCGGATCCAGATTGGCACTGATGCTGAACTGCTTGGACAAATCGCCAGGCACGAAGTCAACAAGCTTAGTCTCAGCTGCCGATTTGAATTTCAGGGCCGGATCATGCTCCGTAGTTGGTTTCTTCAATGGAGTCATGTCCGCCGGATCAACATTGTTTTTGTAATATTTCAGTTCCTCTGTGGCACAAACCGACTCTGCGTAGGCTGCATCACCTTCCTCGCACTCCGAAGCGACTTTACGGCTCCCGTGAACCGTTAATGTCCCCTTGTGGCCCGGCATCTTAAGCTGTAAATACACATAACAGGGCCGTGCCATAAACTTGGCGTAGGCCGGTCGCCCAAACAGGGCATGATATGGACTTTGGATTTTTACCACTTCAAACGTCAGTGTCTCCGACCTAGAATCATGATCATCTCCAAAGGCTACTTCCAGCGCTATCTTACCAACAGGATGTGCTGACTTGCCAGGTACCACACCATGGAACACCGTATTGGACGGTTTGAGATCTTTATCTGTCAACCCCATACGACGGAAGGTCTCATAGTACAGGATATTAATGCTTCTCCCTCCATCCATGAGTACCTTGGTGAACTTATAACCTCCCACCTGAGGCGCCACCACCAATGCTAGCTGACCCGGATTGTCAACCCGGGGAGGGTGAGCCTCTCTACTCCATATGATTGGCTGCTCCGACCAGTGTAGATAACGGGGCACGGCCGGTTCAACAGAGTTGACTGCCCGCTTCTGAACCTTCCGGTCTCGCTTGTCCAAGCTAGTGGTGAATACATGATACTACCCACTATTCAACTGCTTTGGGTTGCTCTGGTAACCCGACTGCTACTGTTGCTGGTTGTAACCACCCTGGTAATTCTGATTATTTTGATTGTTATGTCCGCCCGGATTACCATTAAATCCTGAACCGGAATTTCCTCCACCGTAACCTGGCCCGTATCCCGAGCCACAGCTGGAGCCGTGATCATACCGGAAAGCATTAGAATTCTTGAACTCCTGCATAATGTAGCAATCCTTCCAAAGGTGGTTTGCTGGTACCTCCTTCGTCCCATGCTTCGGACATGGCTGGTTCAATAGATAATTTAGGCGGTCCGGGTTAGGGTTAGGCGCTCCACTGCGATTCGGCGGTTTACCCTTACGTCGCTGGCCCTTGTCCTGCGCGTTGGTATTAGCCACGAAGTCCATGTTGCCATCCGCTTTACGCTTGCCTCCGCCACCATTACCTGTCGAGTGATATTGCTGACCTTTGGAGTTGTCGTTCTTCTTTCCCTTCCCTGTCTTGTCATCATCAGACTCGGGATCCTTGGTACTATCAGAATCAGCATACTTTACCAAAGCGGCCATGAGAGTCCCCATGTCAGTGCAGTGGCGCTTCATCCGCCCTAACTTCAGCTTTAGGGGCCCAAACGGCGGCCATGAGAGTCCCCATGTCAGTGCAGTGGCGCTTCATCCGCCCTAACTTCAGCTTTAGGGGCCCAAACCGGCAATTGCCTTCCAGGGTTATAACCGCGGTGTCAGCGTTTATGCGGTCTGATGAATGCAGAACTTGCGAGACCCGGCGCACCCAATGAGTCGTTGATTCTCCTTCCTCCTGGACACAGGCAGCTAGATCCACTATCGACATAGGCTGCTTACACGTGTCTTTGAAATTACTGATAAACCGGGCTCGTAACTGGGCCCATGAACTGATAGAATTGGCCGGTGAGCTTTTTAACCAAGTACAGGCCGTTCCTTCAAGCATCATGGTGAAATACTTTGCACACGCCGCATCATCCACATCAAGCATCTCCATGGCCATCTCATAGCTCTCCACCCATGCCTCTGGAGGTTGCTCCGCCGTGTAATTTGGTACCTTGCGCGGGCCCTTGAAATCCTTGGGCAGGCGCACATTGCGTAAAGCGAGGACAAGGCAAGCCACCCCCAAAGAGCTAGAGGTAACTCCAGGCTCGACCGAGGTGGTCGGACGAACCGGCGTAAGCTGACAAGCTTGATACTGTGCCGCTAACTTGGCCTCTCTGTGCTCTGGCCCGGTCCACCACTTCCTGAGCATTATCGACACCACCTGCCGGGTTGTTACCACGGGGCGCTCCACGTCGTGCATTACTTGACACGGCCGGTTCATCCATATGCCTGCTATAGCTCCGCCTTGGACGAGGGATAGAATGGATCCAGTCATGGCTGTACGAATACGCTTCCTGTTGGACCAAAGCTGTAATAAGGAGCTCCTTGACCCGGCGCGTCTCTATCGCCTGTGTTGAATCACCTTCAATTGGAATGGCCTCCAGCCGTGCAGCAGCTGCAACAAGGTTGTCCATCGGGTTGGGGTAGTGACCCGGAGGTGTTGGCACAGCCTGAGGTACACCAGTACTATGACGGGGCAGACCTATTAAACGGGGCTGGACCGGCGCGCCCGTCCCAGGTGCTTCCGCCCGGTTTACCACTGGCGGATTACTGGTTCCTGCTCCGGGGGTGTTGAAGAGGTCTCTGGCTTCGAAAACTGAAGGCAAACGAGATCGGTACTTCCTCCTCATGACTTCCTGCGACGCGTTCTGGTCCAACATGTGCCTGTAGGCTTGTGCATCTAAAGCGGCCCGCTCTGCAGTCATCCTGGCATCTTCAGCTGCTAGGTCCGCCTTAGCCTGAGTGATTTGTTCCCTCACCTTTGCAATCTCTGCGTTGTGAGCGTCCTGGTTCGCTGGGTTACCCTCTGCCATGAGCGCAGCCAACGCATTGAATAGATCCGATAAAACTTGAGCCGGCGGGCGCACAGAGCCTCCTGCCCCGGCAGCCGTCGCCACTACTGAACCGGAGATCATTGCCACAGCGGTCGAAGAATGAAGCACTGCTTGTGTACCGGCCATGAATATTCCAACCTGGTTGGGCAGATCTGAGGGGTCCGGAATACTGTCACCATCGGAATAGCCCCCAATCCGGCCATCTTATAGCTGATACAGAGATTCACTTTCTCCGGTTGACGACTCGTCGCCGGAGTAAACGACGGTCTCGCCACCAGATTCTGATCCATCCTCATAACTTCCTCCGTGGATGACTCCCATGAAGGCACGCTTCACGGCTAGTTTAACCTGGGCAGATCGCGCACGCTGAGCCTTCTCGACGAGGTCGGTGCAGGTGTCCAGCTCAGGGCCCGGTTCACCGATCTTGCCAATGAAAACGTGTATGCCACCAAAGGGGACCCGGTACCCGTACTCAATCGAGCCGGCCTCGGGGACCCAGCCTGCATCGTCGATGTAGAGCTTGCTGCGATGACTCTTAGTCATCCGGCCCACAGCGTAGCCCTCGAGTCCTTCGAAGCGGCCCTCCAAGAACTTGAAACCATCGTGCGATAGCCCCACGGTGGGCGCCAACTGTCGTGGTTTTGTCACGGCAGATGTCCTCATGAAAGGACTTAGTCGTGGAGCCATCGCTTACGGGTTAGCTTGAAGGGGTTAAAGCGGACACGGGGATGCAAGAGAGTTTATACAAGTTCGGCCCCTTCGATGAAGGTAAAAGCCTACGTCTAGTTGTGATGGAATTGATGGGGTTTCGATGACTAGGGAGCAAACAAGCTTCGCCTAAGTCTCGAGTTGTTGTTGTCTGTCCTTGAACCGCCGCCGGGTCGTCCCCTTATATACACGGGTGACGCCCATCGGTCCATAGAGTCCCAACACTGGTTCATACTCGTGTCCGGGTTGGTCTCTCCTTATTCCTAACTTACAATACAAGTTTACATACCAAGCCGGTTAAACCGACTACAGGCCTTGGGCCCTTATCTTCCTCCTTGGGCTTTAGCACCCTTGAACTACTGATGACGTTAACCGGGCCCAGATAGGCCGGTTTACGCCTAGTAGTAATATCCCCAATAGAACCCGATCGAGCGATTCCTTGGCTACTGCTGCTAACTGAAGCCGATCGATGCTGCCTCTGGATGAATAGTGAGCCTTGCGGGGGGTGGATGAACAGTTCCTAGTGGGGGTGGATGAACAGGACCCCGTGGTGTTGCCTCTGGATGAACAGGACCCCGATCGATCGAGCCGGTTGGGGCTGGATGAACAGGACCCCGTGGAGTGCTGGATGAACAGGACCACCCCGTGGAGGGCAGGATCAACAGTAGGCGATGGAGGTGTGCCCGTGGAGGGGTGGATGAATAGGACCCCGTGGTGTGGAGGGCAGGATGAACAGTAGACGGTGGAGGGGTGCCCGTGGAGGGGTGGTTGAACAGGACCCCGTGGTGAGGAGGGCTGGATGAACAGTAGACGGTGGAGGGGTGGTTGAACAGTAGCCGGTGGAGTAGCGCGCGGTGGAGGCTGGATGAACAGGAGCCCGTGGAGGCTGGAGGAGGTCGACGGTGGATGAACAGTAGCTCGTGGAGGCTGGAGGGGGTCGACGGAACAGTATCCCGTGGAGTCCCGTTTTGTGGTACGCCACACCCCTCCCGATGAACAGGACCCCCGTTTCGACCGTAACGCTCCAACACAAGTTCGTTTCCTCCGTTTTGCGGTACGCCACACCCCTCCTGATCAACAGGACCCCCGTTTCGACCGTAGGAGGTCTGTTTCCTCCATTTTGCAGTACGCCACACCCCTCCCGATCAACAGGACCCCCGTTTCGACCGTAGGAGGTCCGTTTCCTCCGTTGTGCGGTACGCCAGGCCTCGTTTCCATCACCTCTTCCGTCCAAGCCCTCCCGATGAACACGACCACGCATTCCATTCTGACCCAGCCGTGTTGCCTCCCGATGAACACGACGCATTCCGTTGCCTCCCCATGAACACGACGACGACGTTTTTTCTCCATTCTGACCCAGCCATGTACACGAGCCCTTGCCGTACGTATGCGCGAGTAGGCGTTCGAGACCCCGCCCGTATGTACACATATGTGGCCGTATTTTCTTTCTTGCACCCTGGCCGCCTCTACTACGACACGTGCGCGCCTCTACATCCACCAGTATATATGTACGTACACGTTCGCGACCAGAATGACAACACTACGTACGCTTCGACCAGGTGGGTCCCGACTGTTAGGCACTTCCTTGCCTGCGAAGATGTAGCTGGTGGGTCCCAGCAGTCAGGGGGCGAAATACGGTGGCCCGTCCAGTGGGTCTTCGCTGTCAGGTGGAGGAATAATTATTTTGGGCGTAATAAGGAGGCACTTCCTTGCTGCGGCCGTGGACCCAGCTGTCAGCCTCTCCACGTACAGTCCACGTCTGATGGAAGTCGTTCCTTGACCACGTTGACCACGCCGTGCCGAGAGCACCAGGGCGGTGGACGACGGCAAGGCCTAGGAAGGGGACAATGGGGAGCCGGGGAAGACGCGGCAGCGGAAGCCCGCGCGGAGAGGAGTACGAGGGTTCACTTGTTCGGTTGCGGTGTGAGGCTGTCGTCGCCGCAGGGCCTGGCCAGCGGTGGGAATAGTAGGGGGCGGTGAGGCCTCCGCGGCAGCACAGCCGGTCACGGGAGGCAGGAGCATGCGGCACGACCGGCGCTGCTTTGGGCGGCTGGAGCAAGAAGACCAGAGGTTGAAGAAGCACTACGCCCGTTGGATGGACATCGTACGGTCACTAGAGCTAGAATCGTTCATATTGACTAAGTTGACAAAGCCCTTCGTCCCCGTCAACTTAGTAGGCCCACAAGTCAGCCTCCCACCAAGGTGGGTGCCAGCAGTCAGGGGGAAACGATTTTTTTCGCAAAATACTGGTGGCCCGTCCAGTGGGTCCCTGCTGTCAGGTGGAGGAATAATTATTTTGCACGTAATAAGGAGGCACTTCCTTGCTGCGGCCATGGACCCAGCTATCAGCCTCTCCACGTACAGTCCACGTCCGATGGAAGTCGTTCCTTGACCACGTTGACCACGCCACGCCGAGCGCACCAGGGCGGTGGACGACGGCGAGGCCTAGGAAGGGGACGACACGGAGCTGGGGAAGACGCGGCAGTGGATGCCCACGCGTAGAGGAGTACGAGGGCACTGGTTCGCTGCGGTGTGAGGCTGCCATCGCCGCAGAGTAACAGGGGGTGTGGGTGAGTAGAGGGATGGCCTGGCCAGCGGTGGGGTAGTAGGGGGCGGTGAGGCCTCCGCCGCATCGTAGCCGGCCACGGGAGGCAGGAGCACGAGGCACGACCGGCGCTGGTTTGGGCGCCTGGAGCAAGAAGACCATAGGTTGAAGAAGCACTACGGCCGTTGGATGGACATCGTACGATCACTCGAGCTAGAATCGTGCATTATTGACTAAGGTGACAAAGCCCTCCGTCCCCGTCAACTTAGTAGGCCCACAAGTCAGCCTGCCACTATACTGGGTCCCAGCTAACAGGGGGAGTATTCTTTTTTTTGTGCGTAATAAGGAGGCACTTCCTTGCGTGCGAAGATATAGCTCGTGGGTCTGAGCTGTCAGCGGCGGTAACGTTTTTTCGCGAATTACAGAGGCCCTTTCGGTGGGTCCCTGATGTCAGGTGGAGGAATCATTATTTTGCGCGTAATAAGGAGGCATTTCCTTGCGTGCAGCCGTGGACCCAGCTGTCGGCCTCTCCACGTACAGTCCACTTCAGATGCATGTCGGTCGTTGACCACGTTGACCAGGCCGTGTCGAGAGCACCAGGGCAGTGGACGACGGCGAGGCCTAGGAAGGGAAGGACACGGAGGCAGTTGTTTCCCACGCGGAGGGGAGTACGACTGTATGAGGGTTTACTGGTTCGTCTGCCGTCGCCGGAGAATAACAGCAGGTGTGGGTAATTAGAGGGATTGCTAGGCCAGCGATGGGAGTACGGTGGGGCGGTGAGGCCTGCGCGGCAGCAGAGCCGGCCGCGGGGAGGAGGGAGCAGGCAGTCCCGCCGGCGCCTATTTGAGCGGCTGGAGCAGGAAGAGCAGAGATTGAAGAAGCACGACGGCCGTTGGATGGACATCCAACAGTCACTGCTTGTGCGTCAACCTTTTTTTTAGGAAAGCCTCAAATCTGTGGAAAATAGCATGCAGCCCATCTGCCATTATTTCTAATAATTTTCAGCCCATTTGCTAATTCTTAAGGTTTTTTTGGAGCCCATATTCTTTTTGTTAGCATTACAGCCCAAATTGTGGCCACGGTTAAAAAATTATACGAAATTTTTCATATTTCGGTGCGGTCCGAACTGTTTTTAATCCCGAAATTTTGAATCACGTTCAAACTGATTTTAAAAATAAATGTATATCAATATAAAATCCAACAAATTCTCCACACATAAAAATTAATGTAATTTAAAATCTTGAAATAAAAAAAAGATATTTGAAACTAATTGCCGGTTTGATGTGTTTTAAAAATGTACAGCCCATTTCTAATTACTGATGGGCCATTTTCTCGGCCAGCCGAATGAAAGCTCTCCTCGTCTTGAAAGATTTGCAGCCCATTAGGCCTGACAAAGCGACTTACTTGGAAAATCACAAAAAAACTGGGTTGTGGCCGTGGACCCAGCTGTCAGCCTCTCCACGTACAGTACTCTTCCGATGGAAGTCGTTCCTTGACCACGTTGACCATGCCGCGCGGAGAGCACCACGGCGGTGGACGACGACAAGGCCTAGGAAGGGGACGACGCGGAGCCGGGGAAGACGCGGCAGTGGAAGCCTGCGCGGGGAGGAGTATGAGGGTTCACTGGTTCAGCTGCGGTGTGAGGCTTCCATCACCGCAGGGCCTGGCCAGCAGTGGGAATAGTAGGGGCGGTGAGGCCTTCGCGGAAGCACGGGCGGCCACAGGAGGCAGGAGCATGCGGCATGACAGGCGCTGCTTTGGGCGGCTGGAGCAAGAAGACCAGAGGTTGAAGAAGCACTACGCCCGTTGGATGGACATCGTACGGTCTCTGGAGCTAGAATCGTTCATATTGACTAAGTTGACAAAGCCCTACGTCCCCGTCAACTTTGTTGGCCCACAAGTCATCCTCCCACTATGGTGGGTCCCAGCTAGCAGGGGTATTCATTTTTTTTGTGCATAATAAGGAGGCACTTCCTTGCGTGCGAAGATATAGCTGGTGGGTCTGACATGTCAGCAGGGGGAACGTTTTTTTCGCGAAATACAGAGGCCCTTCCGGTGGGTCCCAGCTGTCAGGTCCTCGCAAAAAAAGGGAAAGAAAATCAAAGACTTGGGAAGGCGTACAGAACAACCTAGTGTACCAGTAAAGAGACGTTGCCGAGTTCTAGAAAAAAGAAAGACGTGCTCCTATAGCTGGTTCAAATCCAAACCTAGACTATGACTATAAATGGTGCTATGCTACTCTGCAAGTAATGAAACTGACATATCCAACGTTCGCTTCTCCTCTTCTCTACTTACTCTGCCTAGCATCAGAAGCTCTGGCCGCAGCAACCATGTCCACTGGCTGCTCGTCCACCTGCTCTTCAGCAGGCAACAACCAGATATGCGCCAAGTCGCAACCCGTACCATCGCCTGTGGGTCTCATCACACGCTCGCCGGCACACGCACCGCAGCCGATTGCTCATCGCAACCCGCTGCCGTTGGTGTGGTGCCACTGCTGCAAATCACGCAGAGTCATCCGTCGCGTCTCAACCACAATCTACAACCCTGGCCGAGTCTTCTACAAATGCCCGAATCATGGGGTAATAATATGTTTAAGTGTTGTTCTGCTGCTTTCAGTTGCTGATTTTTTTAGTAGTTTGGTTGATGATCTACCAATTTGATTCGTGCAGAAAAGGGAAGATTTGTGTGATTTGTATTTCTGGGAAGTTGCTGATGTGGGGGAATGCAACTATGTTGATTATTTGGTTAGCCGAGGAACCCCAATACCATTAGGTTGGGGTGTTGGACAAGTAACTGAAGGAACGGCAGAAGAGGAAGATGCAGAGCAGAAGGTTAAAGATGCAGTTCCTCTGATCATGGCCAAGCAACAGCTGCTGAACGGCCTTGACAGCAATGAGGAGATGAAAGAGCTTGTGAAGATAATGGGCAAAATCGATGTGCTCTGTAGGATGATTGTCTCTTTATTTGCAGTGTATGTAGCACTCGTGATGTATTCAGTGGCTACGACATGAGCACTTTGCTGAAACTAGTAATGAATGAAACCTGTGTAGCAGGCTGGGCGTAGTGTTTTGAACATCTAATGATTTCTATTAACGGAAATAAGGGGGTATCCCCTTTTGCTCATATAAATAAATAAATAGCAGAGGCCCTATCGGGTCAGCTTTGTTCTCATTCGAAGACGTCGAGCAAATTGCAGTCCAACAGCAAACTATGTCATCAAATTCAAGTTTCACAGCCAAATATGAGTACAACTAAACAACAATGTCATCATGTTTTAGTTGTCATACAATCACCAAAAACAAATCAGCATACATAACAAGTGATGTTCTCACAGCAAAATACTAAACAACATGTTCATCAGGTTTCAGTTGTCATAGCAAACACAATTTCACATAGTAGATAAAAAACGTCTTCTGACAGGCAAATACGACAAAAGCAATGTAATCATCATCCGCAGCAGCAGCGTCAACATCTTCGCCATGTGTATCAGTCTGAATCGTAATTCCCCACGGTGTCATCTTCTTCTTCGTTCTCAACGTCCTCGAACGTTGGCTTCTTCTTGATCAACTCTTGTATGTCCACAGCATGACAGGCAATCTTTTCGCCGGCGTCATTGACGTGATGGTTCTCAAAGATATTAGGAACATCTGTGTTATCTTGTACATCAGGAGCAGTGTAAGCATCATCTTGTTGTGCAACTTCACTAAATGAATTCCTCTGCTCAAACCTTTGCAATACTCTCCAGTCATCGCTACGTGCAAATGTGTCTTCCAAGAAAAATATCTGTGTTGCTTGATTTGCCAAAATAAAAGGCTCGTTGGTCTGGTACGCCGCCTTGACATTGATGGATTTGAAATAATCATCAGCTTTGGGTTTTGCGATCCTAGAAAACAGGTTATACCAACGACAGCACAACAGAACCACACACCGATGATCCTCGAAACTGGAGATATACTGCAACTGAACAATGTGTGTTATGTTAGCATACATTTCAGTTGTCTCTTTGTCATACGTATCCGTGCTCATGATGGCACTGTTTTGTGTCTTCCTGCCTTCGTCTCGTGCAAGGGTGTTGTAGCGCACATCTCCAACAACGCAAGATTCATAATGTCTTACCCGAGTATCAGGACCCATTGCTAGTGAGTAAAGGGCATCAACAACTGCTTGCCCATCCTCCCGCATCTTCTTAACCTATGGTTAGAAAATAGACAAGATGATCATATTATGTACTCAATATATTAAAAAAACTGACAGTGCACTTCAAAAGCTTACATGGTTCTTCAACCATTTCGCAAATCCTGCCATAATCAGTTTGTCAATGTTTCTTGGATTTTGCGGCAGTAACTCCTCTTTGTAGATGCTGCACAACATAGTGATCGCGTCAAACATCTAAATATATAAGAATGTGCTACAAGTTTAGTAGATTACGATGTATAAGCTACAGTACTGCACTTACTTGATATAAGGTAGTATCTCAGGACAGTTATTCAACACAGACCAAACCATTTTGTCCAAATCTTTAGGTTTGTACTCTTGTCGACTCTTCCCTGTAACTCGAACAGAATAATCGAAAACATTGAGCCCGGGATTGTCTTCACCCACCTCTTTGCTAAGCTGATCAGCTGTTTCAATGTATTTTGAGCAGAATGTCAATGCTTCTGTAGCAATGTAGGCCTCTGCAATGGAACCCTCGGGTCTAGCTCTGTTCCTAACATAGCCCTTGAATGTGCCTAGCCGCCTTTCAATAGGGCACATCCAGACATATTGTACTGGACCTCTAAGTAGTGCCTCATCAGGTAGATGAACAGCTAAAGCATCTATCCTGATATTCCTACTGCATAGTTCCCTGAAGAATTGTCCCAACTCTGCAACTGCTCTGTATAAGTTAGGGCGGCCCAATCCTCTAAGGATAACAGGTAAAACCCTTTGAAGTAGGACGTGGCAGTCATGAGTTTTCAACCCTTGTACCTTGTTTCCATCTGCACTGACTCTTCTTTCAGGGTTGGATGCAAATCCATGTGGGAATCTCACATGTGACAGGACCTCGTAGAATTCTTTTCGTTTTACCTTGTCCAAGACGTACACAGCTGGTGCCATATCCCGTGGTTTACCTTCATCTTGCACCTGCAAATCATGTCTGATACACATGTGTGTCAAATCAATCCTAGATTTTAAGGTATCTTTCGTCTTGCCTTCAATATTAAGAAGTGTGCCGATAATGTTGTCACATATATTTTTCTCGATGTGCATCACATCAAGATTATGCCGCAGATCCAAATCTTTCCAATACTCCAAGTCCCACAAAGTGGACATGTGGGTAAACAATAGTCTCTCTTCTGCCCTGCCACGCTTCCTTTTCCCGCTACCATTATCAGGATGGTTTCCTGGTGTAATATGCCTGACCTTCCCTAATTCCACTTGCAACTCATCGGTGGTGAGCCTCTTTGGCGCATCACAGTTTTCAAGCTTTTGCATTGAGGAAGCGGCTTGTCCTTGGCAATGAAACGGCGGTGTCCAATGTAACAGATCTTGCTAAGTATTGCATATGACAGCGGATTCCTGTCACAGCGAACACATGCATTGTAACCATGTGTTGTTCGCCGTGACATAGTGCCCAAAGCCGTATACTCATGGATGCACCAAATTATAACAGCACGCAGAAAGAAATTAGCTGGTGGGCTGCTATATAGGTCTCGAGTGAGAACACCCTTCCATAGCTGTTGAAGTTCCTCCACAAGAGGCTCCATGAACAAATCAAAATCCTTTTCCAAGACTTTTTGGACCTGGGATGAGCAAGGCCATCATGTAGTTTGATTCTTTGGTGCAGACATTTGGAGGCATGTTGTAAGGGATAACCAGCGCTGGCCACATGCTATATGTGGCGCTCTGGTGGCCAAATGGGTTAAATCCATCTGAAGCTAAGCCAAGTCTAATGTTTCTCGAGTCAGCAGCAAACTCTTTGTGTTTATCATTGAAGCTTTTCCACTCACTACCATGAGATGGATGGCTCATTACATTCTGATCTCTGTACTCCTGGTTCCTAGAATGCCACAGTACATCCTCTCTTGTTTCAGCATCATGAAACAACCTCTGCAATCTTGGTGTAATTGGAAAATGTCTCAGAACATTATGAGGAATCCTCTTCACAGCATCGCCATCTTTCCATCTTGATGATTTGCATTTCGGGCATTCACTTAAGTTGGCATAATCCTTCCGGAATAGAACACAATTATTCTTACAAACATGGATCATATCATATCCAATGCCAACTGCACGAAGGAAATTCTTCATTTTATTGTAGGTGTGTGGCAGCTCAGACGCAATTGGGAAAGATTCACGGAAAGCAGCCAACATCGCATCGAACGATTTGTTGGTAATCCGCTCAGATGTCTTCACCTGAAGAAAGGTGACCATAGCTAAGAATACTGACAGCTTATTTCCTGGGGTGACAGCAACGTTGCATTGTTCCAATGTTGGTCAAACTCACTGGCTCCACCACCACCACCTCCTCCTCCTCTTCCACCTGAGCATCAGGCAGATCAAGATGGTGATCTGCTGCTTCCACGTAGTCAATAACATTGACGTTCACAGCTTCACCATGATGAACCCACCTAGTATATGTGACCGACATCCCATACAAGTGTAGATGATTTTGCACAGTTGACTGGGGACTTGTAACTAAATTCATACAACTGCTACACGGGCAGAGCACATCTGATTTCGGACCACCGTACTCAGCTCTGATAAATTTCATGAAGTTTTCAACCCCCTCGACATATGCAGCGGAGAATCTTCGAGCAGAAGTTATCCAAGTCATGTCCATCTGTTAGACATACAAATTAGTTCTTCTACTAGATATTACAGGAAAAACATATATGTTTTTTATGAAGTCCAGAAAAAAAAATACCTAGGTCGATGTCTAAAGCTATGGCAAGATATTTGGACGAGCAGTTCTAAGTAACGAAATATATGTAAAGCTAATTCAGCAAACAGATTTGAGTGCCAAATTATGGCAGGCTGTTTCAGTAGTCAGTGAGGCCGAGCACACAGCCATCGAACTATCGAAGGCCATCGCAGCAACAAAGATCGAGTATAAAACGGTGTAGAGCCATTTCACCTAACAGATTGGCTACTAGACCATGGCAATCTACGTCACAATAAATATATGGCAGGATATTTTAGCAACTAATCGGCCTTGGCATGCCATCTCAGCTAAGTAGATTGAGTGCAGAACAGGGCAAGGAAGCTTCTTAAGCAGAGCATATTGACAGTAAACTACTTCGGCAAACAGTGAAATTAACAGCGTCTATCAGCTAACATTCAGTGCTACACCGACATGAACGGGGCCTCAGTCTAGAATGCGCGTACCGTGGGAAAAGCTGACCACCGTGCGTCTCCACACGAACGTCGCCAGCGGTGGCGGCGCTGACCGCCGTGTGCCTCCACAAGAACGTAGCCAGAGGTGGCAGCGCGGCTAGAGGACGGCAGTCTACAAGAGCGTACTGTGGGAGCGAGAGAATCACCGAACCGCGGCGCCGACGTATCGGCACGGCGGGGAGGGCGGCTTTGGCGGACCGAATGGAGTGGAGAGGGACAGAGGGGAGGGGGTTTGGGTAATATTATTGGCTAGTTGGCTGAAGGGCGGTTGAATCGGATTTGGGGGGAATTTTTGGGTGTGGGGGGGAGGATTTTCGCGCGGTGGGCGGGGGGAGTTTGGCGCATGGTCGATTTCTCCAAGTGCAGTCCCACGTGTCAGTGAAGAGGCAAGCCGAAGCGCGTTCCGTTTGCGTGAGCCGTGTGTAGGACCGAACGTGTGTGGGGTGCAATGCGACCGCGATAGGAGTGCTGTGAGTGTACCGCATTTTTTCCTTTTAAACTAGGTGCTTCGCCCCCACAAAAAAAATTTGTTGCTTCGCGCGATCCATCGATACTACTAGTAGTAATCTGGTAATCCCGACTAAAACGGCACGGCCGGGTCTTTTCCCGCGCGATATGCTGGGAGGTTGGCTTAGTTGGGTTTTTTAGGACGAGTAATGCTACACCTACATAATCCCAGTTACGTAATTAACGTAATGTGAAACGTGTGAGCTGTTGATTGTAGATTGGGGGAGGGAGGGGCCCACCACCATGAAAATCAGGGGAGGAGAGAGAGAGGCAATTTACGTTAACCCTTTCGTAGGTTCCCATAGATGTAGAAAGATGTGTCCGATCCTGCAATATAGGCCGTCCGATCTATATCTAACGGATAGGAAGGAAACTATGACAATTTACCCGCACTCCTCTCCACATTTGCAGATAAGGCTTTCCCTCGTGCATCCTTTTCTCCCACAAGATCTTGATCTTCCGTGCAACGCACGGGCATCTTGCTAGTACTCCTACAATATGTATATTATTGTGAAAGTTCATATACACCGGCCGAGATTAATGCAAACACAGCAGATTTTCATTACATTTCGAACTTTTATAGGACAAAAAAATAAAAGAAACCCAACCCTAAACCTATTCTACGGCGGCGACCGACGTCCTCCATCTGTGATCTCCATGTAAGGGGGCGAGGTTCAAGACCCGTGAAGTGAAGGTGCGGTCTCCGGCGAGGAAAAGTAGAACACGGGAGACGGACCGGCCAGTTGGCACACCATGCCCTGCCGCCTCCCATGCCCTACTCATCCTCGGAGGAGTCCCCGACCTCGGCGGTGCCGGACGTTGGACGGCGGCAAGTAGGACGCGTGGCTGACGGTGCTCCTGTCGTCGGCCGCCAGCGTGGTCACCGCTTGTGCGGCGACTTCAGCGAGGGCGGCGACCTCGAGCTCCATCCCCGAAGACAAGCTCTCCCGCAGAGCGTTCGCACTTGCGGTCAACGCGGATGTGGTTCCAGGTAGGAGGACGATGCGCTATGGTGTGGAGGTTAGCTGGGCGTTGCCGCTTTAAGTAGCGCATTCCGGTGAGGCCAAGCGTCCGGGTGTGTCATTAAGTCGCCGGAGTTGTTCCTCGGGCACCAAGCCTCTTAATGACGACATACGAACGGACGGCATGAATGCGGGCAGCTGGCGCCGGCTGGGAACGGACAGCGCGACGGCGCGAGGGACGAGGGTTTTGGTGTGCCAGGGTAGTCAGCTGCGGTCGTGGCAACATTGGAGATGCCCTTTGCTCACATGCGATCCCCGCATGTCATTGAAAAAGCAAGACGACCCGACATAGTCTCAGGTCCAGAGGATGCAGTTGGCCGCGCTACACCACTCCGCGGACGCGTCGCGGCGCCCCGTGCATCCTCGACGAGCCGGGTGTTGGGGTGTGTTTGGATTGTGGCCAAAGTGCACCTTGCCAAAATTTTGGTCATGACCAAAAGATTGGTCTTTGTTTGGATGGTTGCCATTTTTTTGGCATGCCAATGAACTCTAGCCAACTCTAGTTCATTTTTCTTGCCAATGTCAGCCAAATCATGGGCAACCAATACCTCAACCAAAATTTTGGTCATGACCCAAAGATTGGTCTTTGTTTCGATGGTTGCCATTTCTTTGGCATGCCAATGAACTCTAGCCAAATCAAGTTCATTTTTCTTGCCAATGTCGGCCAAATCATGGGCAACCAATACCTCAACCAAAATTTTGGCTACCCAATGCTTTGATGGGGCAACCTTGGGCACAAACCAAACATACCGTTGGTCATGCCACAGCACTAACGCCACCCTCGGCAAACTGAAACTGACCGTGTCTAGCGACGATATGAACATGTCGCTCACCGCGGTCGCCGTGTCCAGAGGCGGTGCTGGAGCTGTGCCCCGTTGTTGGCCCCAACGACCCACATGAACGGTTGTCGGTGGCGAGGAGGTTGTGGGCCAGCTCCTCCATTGGACTAGTCTGCGCTACGTCGTCCCGATGGGTGTGCCCCACATGTCTGTTTCCCTGTTTTCCCGGCCATATTCGAGCGTCAGTGCTCCGCGTTGCGCATTAGGCCTTTCACTATGTAGGCCAAGCGAGACAACTTATTGTTTATTTGAGCCGTTCAAGTATAATCATGTGGCGTTTGCTTATTTCTCATTCCTCTCCAACCCTCTTCTCCATCGATCATGTCGCCCTCCAGTCGAGTCCATCCTCCCGCATGCCTCATTTGAACATTCCGCCGAGTATCATTCGCATGTACTCACCCTACTCCTCTTTCAATAGATCTCCGGACCCCGAGATGAAATCGAGAGGGAACGAGTGGGGGCACGTGATACCTAAGGCGGATTCAAAATTTTGAACCGGTGATCATAGCATCCGCAAATCATATATAAAGGGTATTCAATGTTTGTTTTGTTTTTGAACGTACAATATACTCCCTCCTATCCTTTCTACTCCGCAAATTATATATAAAGAGTAGTTTACATATAAGTTTTATGTGTAGTCAAAGTATATCTACTTTGATAAAAAAAAAGGTATCAACATTCAACAACGCCCAATCAATATTGTCAGATTCGTACGTACTCCTAGATTTGTACTCGAGATGGTTTCCAATTTGACTATTGACAAGATTAATAGTACATGAGATGTATATTGTGAAAATAATATCATTGGAAACTCCTTTCACATACGAATTTGATCGTATGCTTTGTGTAAGTTGCATGTCATATATTATTACTCTAACATTTGGTCAAAGTTAGCCTCGAAAAACGCATTAGACCCTGTATGCTTTGTGTAAGTTGCATGCCATATATTATTACTCTAACATTTGTGTAAGTTGCATGTCATATATTATTACTCTAACATTTGGTCAAAGTAGTATAGTGGAAGTGGATCCTCTGATGTAGGTATCCCTGCCTTACCCTCCCTTTCGGTCACTTACTGACGGACCCCATGCTTGCTAGGCCCCGCATGTCAGTTACTCAATGGGTTTGGCCACGTCAGGGGATCCTCCGCAGTAATACTCCTTCTGTTTTTATTTACTCCGCATAAAACGGAGGGAGTGGTGGTATAATAAATGACGCGGGCGGGGGAGGGGAGGGACGTCGGTTTGCTCTCAACTGCGGTCCCACAAGCGAGCGAAAACGCAAGATGAAGCGTGTTCCATTCGGTGAGCGACGTGGAGGGTCCAGCGTGCCGTGCTACAACGCGAACGCGACAAGAGCGATGTACAGTCAAAACCGATTGACCGGTCGTCACCGGAACCACTATTCACACCAGAACCTTCGCTGCTCGGCCTACGCCAGCCACTGCCCTAAAACCACATCAAATCTCCAGCCCATTCCCCCTCCTTTCGATCCCCTAGCCCGCATCAAGCGTCCCCTAGTTCGCCGGAAAGCCATAGTGCAACGCAAGATAACTTACAACAAGATGCTGACGCCGGAGCGCCGCGCAGAAATCGCGGTGGCGGTCAGCACCACAGACCTCCGTTCCAAAGCTCGCTTTGCGGCGGGCCAATCCCCGAGTTCTCTGGAGCCAATCTACGAGGAGGAGGAAGCCGATCCAATGTTCATGGCGGAGGTCGCGGTGCAGAAGGCCCCTGATGGGTATGAGACGATGGACGTCGACTTCGTGTCGGCGTCGAAGTCCCGCATGGTGCAGGCGGACCAGCGGTTCAACATGGCGATACTAAAGGAGGACCGGGAGGCAGAGGCTCAACTCGACGCGGAGCGCGCGCATGCCGCTGCCATCGAGGCTCTCCTGCAGGCGGAATCGGATGTCGTGGATGTGAACCAGGCGGCGGAGGCTCAACTTGAGGCGGAGCGTGCGGATGCCGCTGCCATCAAGGCCCTCCTGCAGGCGGAACCGGACGTCCTGGACTTGAACCGGGCGGCAGAGGCTCGACTCGACGCAGAGCGCGCGGATGCCGCTCTCATCGACGCCTTCCTGCAGGCGGAACCGGACGTCCTGGACTTGAACCGGGCGGCGGAGACTCAACTCGACGCAGAGCGCGCGGATGCCGCTGCCATCGAGGCCCTCCTGCAGGCGGAACCTGACGTCCTCGACTTGAACCGGGTTGTGCTCTCGTCCATGCAGAGCGCCCACATGCTCCGCTTGAACGAGTAGCTGGAGGCCGAGGACAACCACGGTGCGGAGACACACGTCGGCAGCGACGGCTGGTTTGCGCCGGCAGCCAAAGACGACGAGGCCGTCTCTTTCCGCGAGCAGTGATAGTTTTTCTTTATGTTGTTTTCATGGATCTTTTGCTATGTAAAAACATATATTTGTTATGCAAGTTGCCTGACTTTGGTCAGTCTACCATTTCAGGCGGTTGGATGAATATCCTACGTCTCCCAACCCTTCTTTCCTTCTTCCTCACCTCTTCTTCTTCCCCAACAGACCACCGCACGGGCCGTACAGATACTCCCCAACATGCGTTTGGATAAACATACTCTATGAACGAAAATTATGTGTCAGCGATAGGATGGCTGAGTTTGGTGTGTTCACATGCGACAGCACGTGTCAGTGAGGGTGCGTTCCCTTGGTTGGGTTTGCGGCGTGCAGGAGCGACTGTGTGAGGGTGCGGTGCGACCGCGGCGTGCAGGAGCGACCGTGTGAGGGCGCAGTGCGACCGCGATAGCCGTGCGCAAGTGTACCTTCTTCTCATTTTGAAAACTTTAGGCAAGCTTGGCAAAAATGTGTGGCGAAGTTTGGCAATGCAAGGCCTAGACCCAAACAGGATAAGTACGTACGTACTAGGAGTACTAGTGTTAAAAAAGAAAGGATGGGTTTTCCTTCGCAGGATTTAATCGATACAAATCCTCGTTTCATGTGTCAATTAATGCGTATTTTCTTCTCCAAAGACCAAAGAGCTAACCATCTCACTCCTCATCTCTTGATTAATGCAGCGCCATGCAAACCAACCTTCTCACTTCCGCATGCATGCAGAGGATATTAATGTCCTTGGTTGCTAACCCCATCAATTTTGCCTCGATTAGTGTTAGTGGCCCTTTCCAAATTGTAATTTTGATATACTGGCCTTGTGTACAAAAAAATGGAGGTAGTGACTATATTTGACTTCCTTCCCTATTGCGGTGACGTCGACGATTTTTTTTATGTGGTGGTTTGGCGAAGTGCGTTCGACGGAGAACACTATTGAGGGAGACCACGGTAAGTCGTTTGCAAGTGCCGCCTGCAAGCCGAGACAACCGCCTTATTTGCATCCAGGAAGTCCTTTACTAGTACTACTAGGAGTAACTAATGCGGTGAGATGGCTTCTCGAAGAAGACGATGGAGAAGCGGAGTCAGCGAAGAGTGAAATGATGGTTGCTTCGTCCGTGCTTTTGTGATTTGACGCCTCACTACTTTGTGATATGTGATAGAAGGGACAGGGGAGTAGACTCTGTGCTCTATACTATAGTACTACATGCGTCCAAGCATGGGAGAAAGAGGAGAGACATTGCATTTTTCTATTCCTTCAATCAAACAATCACGGATCTTCGGTTCCATCTTTTTGGCTTTGGCAACACCGTCCATAATGGTTCCCATGATGCCAAAAGCTATTTTCACAATTGGCTACACATTTTGGATGCCCTTAACCGTACCACTTAGTTTTGCTCCTGTGTGCTATCTATACAAATCTCAATTATATTGATCTAAAAAATTATAGAATCGAGATTAGTAAAAAGGAGGTGATTTTGCCGCGCGGATGGCGGGGGTGGTTTCTTATTTGAGCAACTACGTATCCCTTTGTAAGTCTAGGATTAGGCTTCTTATTTTCGGAGGACGTTGTCCTGGCGGTTTGCTAACATGCGGTCCCACGTGTCAGTGCTTTACCAAGCCGATCCGCGTCCCACATGAGGCAGAACAACGGCAGAAGCAACATGTGGTTAAGTTGAAGAAGATGAGGGAGAAGCGGATTCAGCAACGAGTGAAATGATGGTTGCTTCATCCCTCCAACTTAACTGCGGGAAAGGTGCAGCTTTGTGATTTGACGCCTCATTGCTCATTACTACGCCGGCGCCATGACTGGGGTGCTTCACCCCGGCTGCTCTGCACTGTATTGCGGTATGGCACGTGGACCCGGTAGCTTGATATCCCACATGTCGGAGAAAGGGACTAGAATATTTATGAAAGCGAGCGCTCCACTCTTACGACGGAGGAGTAGACGACACGACGGCCCATTGAACTGTCACTTGTACTGTATAGTACTAGTACAGTTTTGCTGTTTCGCACGATTCATCGATACAAACCCGATTAAACAGGAAAGGGCGGGATTTTTCTCGCGCAGTAGATGATACTGGCCATACATTTCAAAGGCAATTTTAATGTATGCAAACTGAATAATTATAAGTAACAATATGATATCTAGTAAAACTAAAAACACATATGATTTATTGTGTTAGAGTGTAGTAGTAGTGCTGTATTGCATAGTTGTTAGATGTAACATGCGAGAACGTGTAGAGATGTAGTTTTGGAGGGCCTATAGAGAGAAAAGCGTAATACGGTCACCGAACTTCAGAATAAGCTGATTACGGTCACTATATATGTTTTGCGGTGATTATACGGTCACTTGCTCACAGCTCAGCATCAGATTGCACTCTGTTGACCGGCCAAATAGTCTGCGTGGCGCCATGTTGACTAGTTAAATTGACCATGTTCGTTGTGGGTCCCACCTGTCAGTTCGCATAGGCAAAAGGTCAGATAAACACAAATTTACGCAGTCGCGACAAGGCTCCAACCCGTGCGCGGGAATCACCTGGTTGTGTATGTGTCTGTCAGGGCCTGATGTGTGCGCATGCACGTGTAGGTTGAGCACTTGAGCGTGAGAGTGTGTGTTGCTCGTGTGGTGTACTGGTGTGTGCATGCATGCGTGCGTGCGTGTGAGTGTTGTGTGTGTGCGTGGCTACGTGTGTACGTGTGAGTGTTGCGTGCGTGCGTGGGTGTGTGTTTGTGTGAGTGTTGCATGGATGCAGTTCGTGTGCATGCGTGCGTGTGTGTATAATCACCACACCAGCTCATGTGCGTTTAAACAGACGGCTCAGCATACCAATACAAGGCCACCTTGTCCGCTGTGCCCGCGGTCATGACTTCGAACCACCGTCCAAATATTTTTTTGTCGTTTGTTTTCATTCTTACTAGCAAGATGCCCGTGCGTTGCACGTAACATCAAGATGCATTTGTATGACTTTTTTATCTTGTGAGAGAAAAGGATGAACGAGGGAAGGCCTTATTTGCAAATCTGGAGAGGTGTGTGGGTACCTTTTTGCAAAATTGCCATAGTTTCTTTCCTATCCGTCAGATATAAATCGGACGGCCTATATTGCAGGATGGAAGGCATACCATCATCATCAACTCTGTTTTTTATAAGAGTGTATTTTATATTTTATAAGAGTGTAGATGTAGAGTAGATACAAGTCAACAGGTGGGCACGATGGTAGTGAGATAATGTGATGCATCACTAGGGGTGCCACGTGGAGCGTTTAACTGGTCAACTAGTCATGTCATGAGCAAATGCAGAGTTGTACGGTGAGCCCGTGAATGCATAATAACCACTAAACATAAATGGTGACCATAATGAGTGGATTCTAAAGTCCAATGTACGTATCATGTTTTTGCTTCAAATACAATGATCGTCATTGCATATATCGTGAGAGAAAGATGAAACATGCCTGAATTTTCTGGGGGGCGTACTTTTAGAGGACCTGGAGATAGTTTTGTGTGCATACGTGAAAGGGCGTACAGGGGGGGTATGCGATGGAGAGAGAGATGCTCTTCGTTTCTCTTTATTATGACTAACTTTGTATATAGTATAAAAATATACAGATTCACAGTGCGGAATAAATATCATTATGGGCACCATGCAATGCAAATTAGCGTTCGTACTCCTCCATATAACTTTGTAATGTTGTATATATGTAGAAACTCTAAAATATTTTTTTGGCCACACTTTATTCAAAAGGAATGTTGTATGCGACATAAACGTGAAGAGAGGGCTTTTTAGATCAATGGGGTAGGTGATGTAACATGTGTGAATGTGTAGTTGATGCATTTGGCGGGGCCTAGAGAGGTATGTGTGTGTATTACGTATTCGAGAGAGGCATGGATAGAGGGGCCGACGGGGGGCGTGGGAGAGATAGCACGAGAAATGAGAGTGGTCTAGAGAGAGAGAGACGAATATGACATCACGACAAGAGATTCCATTCCCTTGAGTGTGTATATGCAAGGGGGGGAATAGAGGCACCAGGAGAAATTTTCTGTGTGTGTGGTGTTTGTGTTGGTATGTGTGGGTGTGATAAGATAATGAGACGTGGGGGCAGAGGGTGTGTCACCGCGTGAGGTCCGGTGGGTCGAGGTGAGGCCCTTCGTTCTGTTCCGTCCTGCGCCACATTGGTCGGCCCGTGACGCATTTAGGAAGACCCATGGATGACTAGTCGTACAAGACAAAGATAGCAGAATTGTGAAGGACTCTGTGTCCACTAACAAAGCCGTCTAGGATTTGTAACCCTAGGTTCTCGGACTAAGGTAACCCCTTTATCTCTGATATTACTATTCATCCAACCTAACTTTAAGGGGCATCCTATAGAATGCTCTGCTAGAATCATACTCGTCGATTAGGAAGAGAGGTGTGAGACAATGCATGAGAGACAGGCGTAAAGATAATGTGCGTACATGAGACACGTAGGCAGGTCCATGTATATAGAAAGTATCGATGAGGATTGTGCGTGTGTATGTTTGCGAGAGGAAGAGTGCTTGTGATAAAGGTTAGTGAAAACAGTTGTAAATAGTTACGAGAGAGAGGGAGGGTTATATCTAGAGCATGTGTGCGAGAAAGACACCTCGGGAGAGAGTGTGTGAGCATGTGTGAGAGACCATCGATGGAGAGTGAAACTACACGTAAAAGACTGCTCTACACATTGATTAAAGATATAAACTGTATCCAAATATTAGGATGGGATCATGATATTTGCAATTCGTGTAAGGAGCGGTCATTGATCCATCAGACATCTAGATTCTGTCGAATTTGAGCATGTCTATGTTATTATTCGACACAATTGATCCACATAGTTAGTATTTTGAACTCCAGACAATGCATCGCTTTAGCAATCGAATATAAACGTGAGTATAGTTCATGTTGTGTGTGTAAAGCACATTATACATACGAAAGTTACACAATGGACATTATAAATAGCTACTACCTATGAACTAGCATACATTTTAATTCAACTTAAGGTGGTTTAAAAAAATCGAATTCAACATGAAGTCCATTCAATTATTTTAATTTGATATCATGGCATTTGTAAACCATACCTAAATTATGGGGGCACCAATCTTTGCTCTGATTTTGTACATAATAGCATATGTAGTCGTGTACAAAATAGATTCAAATTTAGCTCCTCCATTCCAAAATAATCGTAGTTATAGGATTTTAAGTGTCAAAATTTCAAAAAGAAGCGGATAATTTAATGAGGTTTTCAAACATACAAGGTCAAATATAACATTGTATATTTAGGTCAATCCTCATAGTTCAAGAGTACTCTAAACATGAATGCTTGTGTTTCAAAATTTTGAACGAAGCGCCAAAAGAGCCTCTACTCGCCCGAAACTGCGTGAGACCAATGTTTGGTAGTACAAGGAAATTACTTTTCTAATAACTCCGACCCGTGAAACCTACCGGCCCGACGTCCAAAGGTCTAAACCGGGGTAGGTTTGTAGCTTCATCTAGACGCCACGCAACCGCATACGAAAAACATTCATACACAATGGCGCCTAAGCACACATGCACGCGGCCGAAATCGCTCCCGCCCACTATTTGGGACACCTGTGATTACCATCCTACCCCCGACCCCCAGTAGGTTCGAAATTTAAGAGGGGGCAAAGTTTGTACTTTCCCCAAATTTCAAACAAGCGCGTCCCATCTTCTGTTCAAAAAAGCCAAAAACAAGCGCGTCCCAGACTGAAACATGGTTCCCCCCCCCACCCGTCCGATTCCCCATTCGTACTCCGTGGGCGCCATAACTACCTCTCCACCAGCCGCGAAACCCCGGCGTCCTCCGTCCGCCACCCCATCCCACCCATCAACCGCCGCCCTCCTCCATCACGCCGGAGCCGATACCCTGACGTCGTCGTCCACCGCAACCTCAACCGCAACACCCTCCACGGCTAGTAGTTGAAGCCGAGGCCGAGCCATCCGTACCCGAGCCAGTTCAACCACGCCGTCCTGTGCCTCACCGCTGCCGCTCCAACTTCGCCACCCTCCACCGCACTGGAGTTGTTCCTGCTACGCCGTCCTTCACCGCCTCGGATCTGCTTCCCCTCCGCCGACATACGACCATGGCAACACAGTCAACAATTTGGCCATGGGTTCATCCAAGCATGCACCCTCCAGAACATTGGTTTCCCCAGTAAAAACAAGAAGATCGGTGCGACATGTGGGGGTGACCACACCGGCAACCGAAAAAGGTACTCCTCTTCCCTTATTCATGCAAATCTTACGTCTCTGCTTGCACGGTATTCATCCCACAGAAGACACTAGTTGACCGCTTCTTCTTGATACTAGATGTTCCTAGTAACTCGCGATGCAGAAGGTTTCTCCTCATATACTATTTCACCTTAGCTAGAGGTCCGTCGCCCCCCTGAATTTCAATTTCTGGCCAGTTGATTCCCAATTAACGGAAGCATTCCCCGGCGTAACAGGCGCTAGTACGCCTATTACGCTGGGGAAGCAGCGCCTTGGTGTTTATCTTAGGGGCGTGTGCGGCCTAGAGCTACTGGCGCCCGATTTGGAGGTCGGCCGGGATTAAAGGGATGGCCTGGGGGCGCTGCCAAGCACGGCGGTGGTGTGAGGTCGATGGGAGGGCGGGGCGGCGGAGGCAGGGGTCTGGGCCGGTGGTCGCTAGCGGTTCGAGAAAGATCGTCAACAGTGACTGGCGGGAGGCAGACAAAGGCCATCTGCCCGTTCCTTATAGATCGGACGGTTCATTAAAAAAATCAACTGACCTATTTATTTTCAGTCGACTGTTATCTTAGATATGACCACATGTGGTGGTGTGCTAGAGGAGTACCTGCATTTCCTGTGCTCATATATTACAAAATCATACGGAGTAGAATCTAATTTTGTTTGCCATGCAATGTTTTAGAGCTATCACATGTCTCCTGTCATTTATTTTTCAGCCACCTGATATCTGCTACTTTTACAGTACACTAGTTCTGCACACACTTGACCCTTACTCTCACTGTTGTGTTTTTATGCAAGGGTATTTCAGACTCTGCTGCCATGAGAGAAGCCAAAAAGAAAAGAGATAAGTCGCTCCAGCTTGTTGTGCGGCTAGGCAAGACACGTCTCAATGCTTTAATGGGTGCAGTGTCAGCAGATGGAGACGGGGAACGTAGCTCTGGAGTTGATGACCTCGCTCACAATGAACCACCATCCCAGGTGCTTGCTTTAACTTCGCGGTGTCATATGTGGTTGCATTTTCCATATGGTCTCTAGCTTGTATTAGAAAGGCCGAAGTCGATAAGATAAGGAAAGATATTTTTTTACATGAACCACCATCCCCGTGAGCACCAGAAGACAAATAGCTAGTCAGGGCACTGGCCGAGCCAGTGACAAGCCCAGCAAAGATAGGCATCACCTGGAAGCCAACTAAAAAGCTGCGATGGTGGCAAAGCAGCCCCCCTCCCACCAGGCTCTCAGGTCCTAGATGATCATGCTCACCACTCCAGCCGGGTGTCTAGCTTGTATTGCTTCCAATTTGGTTAAATTGCATCTGCTTAGCTTACACATTATACATTTGAATATGACATGCCTTTCTGTTTTTGGTACATACTAGTACATCTGTGTATTAACCATGTTCTTACATCAAACAAATGTTCTTGTGTATCCCTCATCAATCACTTATGACGAGGCAGGCAGGCAAGGGGACTACTCCTCATTTAAAGAATGCAGCGTCAGCCTCCCGACATGATTCCCAAGAAACAGAAATGCTACATGAAGATAGTGAACGTAGCTCTGTAGTTGATTACAACATTTCCCCTACACTAGCATCGCAGGTGCTTGCTCTAACTTGGCAGCATGATATGTGGTTGCATGTTGCATATGGTGTCTAGATTGTAATTCTTCCAATCTGGTTAAACTGCATGTGCTAGTCTGCTTAGCTTATACATTATACCTGTTAATGTGACATGCCTTCCTGTATTTAGTACATAGTACATCTGTCTATTAAGCATGTCCTTATATAAAACTATTGTTTTTTTGTATCCCGCATCAATCAACATGACGAGACACCTTTAGTATATGCAGTGCGATATTAGTTGCATCTTTCATATGATTTATAGCATGCGTTGCTTCTAATTTGTTGAAATTCCATTTATGATGGGACGCTTTTAACTTGGCAGAGTCATACTGGTTGCATCTTTCATGTGGTGTCTAGCTTGCATTGCTTCTTATTTGCTGGAATGGTTTCTGCTTAGTTTACACAAATAGTTGTGAACATGCCATGTCGTCCTGTTTTTCGTACATATTCCATCCTGGCATGATGTGTTTGCCTTACATCAAAGTAGTGATTGTCAGTATCATGCATGAATGAGTTCTGAAGAGAGAATTTTATTGCTTTTTCTTGTCGGTTTTACTTGACAATTCAAAATCAATAAAGCAGAAGGAAGTTAGAAAGGCAGCGGATAAAGGTGCTCCTTCCGAACGGAGGGCCTCTACAGTTTCTACTCCTCCACACCCCCCAAGATGATTTCCAAGACAACACATGCATAGACACTCAACAAAGCTGTGTTTATGATGAGCACGTCTCCCCTAGTGCAGCATCACCGGTGCTCCCTCTAACTTGGCACTGTTATATGTGGTTGCATGTTATGTGTGATGTCTAGCTTGTATTGCTTCTAATTTTGTTGAATTCCATCTGCTTACTTTACACATTATACTTGAGTAAGACACGTGTTCCTGTTTCTAGAACATACAATATCTGTCTATCACACCATGTTCTTACATCATATTACTATTGTTCTGTAACCTGCAACAATCACTTATCATAAGACACGTTTGACTTTGGAGTGTGATATAGGTTACATCTCACATTCTTTTCTAGCTTGTACTACTAATTTGTTGAAATGGCACTTATGACGAGACAATTTTAACTTGGTAGAGTGATATTCGTTGCATCTTTCATATGGTGTATAGCTTTCATTGCTTCTAATTTGTTGAAATGCCTTCTCCTTAGTTTACACATCATAAGCTGTGAATATCCAATGCTGTGAATATGCAATGGCACTAATGACGAGAGACCTCTAACATGGTAGTGTGATGTTGTTTGCATCTTGCATATGATTTATCTCTTGTACTGCTTCACATTTGTTTAAACGCCATTTATGATGAGACACTGTTAACTTGGCAGAGCGATATTTGTAGCATCTTTCATATGGTGTCTACCTTCCATTGCATTGCTTCTAATTTGGTGAAATGTCTTCTTCTTAGTTTACACATCATAGTTCTGGTTATCTCTTCCGTCCTATTTTTCATACATATTACATCCTTCTATCATGTGGTTGTCTAACATCAAAGTTCAGTTCATCTGCATCACGCATCAATTTGTTCTGAAAAACTAAATTGTTATTCGTTTTTCTTGTCGACTTGACTTAACATGGCACAGAGAAAGAGGAAGAAACACAGAATGGCAGGGAATGAGAAGCGGATGAATCCTACAGATTCTGCTGGTACTGATGGTGCAATAGAAGGTCAAAGTCCAGCAGAAAATTCTACAAACACGGCATCCCATGCTACATGAGTTGCAAAAAAAGACAAACAGAAACAAATAGCTGCCACCAAACAAGCAAAGACAGCCCTAGTTCTTGCAACACCTACCATAGTACTACCAGCTGCACGACGTACTCGTGCGTCAACTGAGCTAGCAGCACGTTCCCAAGCTCCCTTGCCACCTGACACTACTTACCAAGCACTCTTGACACAAGATGAGTTGGCAATATCAGATGAACCATGTGAGCTTCAACAGCAAGAAGGTAGTTGCTGGAGTCAAGTTACAGTTGCATGTTTTTTTATATGTAGTCTCACAGTTTGATGTACACTAACACTTCCTATGTTTGTTGTTGGACGAGCACCTAGGCGCAAGAGGAAACAAACATCAGCGATAATGCTCGATAGGTTAACTAAATCTAGAGGAGGAAGAATGGAGATCCGTTTTGAGGCAGGTTTAAAAAGGCCACGTGATGCTACAGAGTCAGCCAAGTTAGTATCAGAGGCAGCGGTTGCTGTTAGGTGTCATGTATGTATCCTCCCAACATGGATTCAGTACAGGAATAACAAAGACAAAACCCAGTGCAACACCTTCCTCGACCATTTATCTGTAAGTAAGGTTATGTATGGAAACTAGTAATATCGTCTTGCTCTGTCCAATACTTTCTAGGTTGCTGATAATAAGACTCCCATAATTTTCAACAGATGAGGTTCAAGTTGGATAGCCAAGATGATGCAACCAGACAAGCTTGCACCCATGTTTTCAAGTCCGCTCTGCGACAGTATCGGTATAACTTGAGGAAAACTCACTTTGAAGGCAAGGCTAACAGTGAACTTGCCCAAACATCTCCAGTGGAAAATATATCTGATGAAGACTGGAGAGGCCTCGTTAAACACTGGTCCGATCCGAAGTATCAGGTACATTATATATATGTCATCAGATCACATGTTGAAGTCCTATTTACGCATGTGCCATACAAATCTATCTTCTTGTAGGTGAACTGTTCAAAGAACAAGTCCAACCGTACGAAAGTGAAATTCCAACAGACGACAGGATCTCGTAGCTATATTGCACACTGCGAGGCTCTTGTAATTAGCTATTGTTTCACTCTTTTCGCTGTACCATATTATCAGATCTATATTGACTTGTTCCAAATGAAGAGGAAATCCCGCAAGGACCAAAAAGTACCTGAACCAAATGATGTGGAAATCTTCAAGGACTGCCACACCAGGAAGAAGAAGGGCATGACTACACCAGTCATAGCCGCTGTTGTAAGTCCTTAATCCTCATGCCTTTTAACTACTACTTACTCTGACTTGTGCCTTGAACTGCATGGTTTGCAGCCAATGTCTATTACTCTTTTCAATTTTATACACAATTGTCTTAGCGTATCATTGCACCTTACAAGGTTTAAAAGAGAGGAGTGATGTTCCTTTGATCTTGTCACGCCCAAGATGCGACCCTATCCTAAAGGAACTCGAAGGTCCCATCAAGGATAGAAGCGCATCTTGAAGACGCTTTTGCAAGGTGGATATCATTACATCAACATTACATAATAGTGGGGATACATCCAAGACATACAATGTCACATGAATACAACCATACATCATATACAGCATCAACATCCGACTACGAATGAAACATAAACAGAAACTCAAACGACATCCACCCTGCTAGCCCAGGCTGCCGACCAGGAACCTAACCCAAGATCGACGAAGAAGAAGAAGAACTCCAACACAAGTAAACATCGCTCTCATGTCATGAACATCGCATAACCGGTACCTGCAACTGGTGGCGTAGTAATCTGTGAGCCACGAGGACTCAGCAATCCCATTACCATGGGTATCAAGACTAGCAAAGCTTAATGGGTAAGGAAGGGGTAAAGTGGTGAGGTTGCAGCAGCGACTAAGCAAGTATGGTGGCTAACTTACAAAACAAGAGCGAGAAGAGAAGCTTAGCAAGCGGTCGTCAACTAGTAATGATCACGAAGTGATCCTGAACTCCTACTTACGTCAAACATAACCCAGAAACCATGTTCTCCTGTCGAACAACCCCGAAAAGAGACACTCACGGTTACGCACATGGTTGGTGTATTTTAGAAGAGTTTACTTCAAGTTTACTACAACCGGATATTAACAAATTCCCATCTGCCACATAACCGCGGGCACGGCTCTCGAAAGTTCAAACCCTGCAGGGGTGTCCCAACTTAGCCCATGATAAGCTCTCGCGATCAACGAAGGATATTCCTTCTCCCGGGAAGACCTGATCAGTCTCGGAATCCCGTTTACAAGACATTTCGACAATGGTAAAACAAGACCAGCAAAGCCGCCCGAATGTGCCAACAAATCCCGATAGGAGCTGCACATATCTCTTTCTCAGGGCACATCCGGATGAGACATCCTACGAGTAAAACCAACCCTCAAGTTTCCTCGAGGTGGCCCCGCAGTCTGCTCGTTTCGGACCAGCACTCAAAGGAGCAATGGCCCGGGGGGCTAAAATAAAGATGACCCTTGAGTCTGCAGAACCCAAGGGAAAGGTATATGGTGGTAGGTAGGCAAATGGTAAAACCAAGGTTGGGCCTTGCTGGAGGAGTTTTATTCAAAGCAAACTGTCAAGGGGGTCCCATAAATCACCCAACCGTGTTAGGGACGCAAAAATCCGGGAACATAACACCGATATGACGCAAACTAGGGCGGCAAGAGTGGAACAAAACACCAGGCATAAGGCCGAGCCTTCCACCCTTTACCAAGTATATAGATGCATTAATAATATAAGAGATATTGTGATATCCCAATATAAACATAATCCAACATGGAGCAATCTTCATCTTCACCTGCAACTAGCAATGCTATAAGAGTGGCTGAGCAAAAGCGGTAACATAGCCAAACAACGGTTTGCTAGGACGGGTGACAAAGGTTAGAGTTTCATGGCAATTTGGGAGGCTTGAGCAGCAAGTGGTAGGTAACGCAGCATAGCGATAGAACGAAGCAACTAGCATAGCAATGATAGTAGTGAGATCCAAGGTGACGGTCATCTTGCCTGAAATCCCGCTAGGAAGAAGAACGAGTCCATGAAGAAGATGAAGCCACGAAAAAGAACCAAGCGTAGAGGAACAGATCCTCATGATCGCAACGAAACGGGAACTATCGAGAAGAAGCACACAACACGGTAAACACGCCACACATGAACAAGGCATGATACTCAATCAAGTATGATGCATGTCTGGTTTAAATGGCATGGCATGGCAAAGTGCACAAACAATACTATAAATTAAGTGGAGCTCAATATGCAACGAGTTGCATATTGACGAAACACCACATCAAATATTTAGTTCTCTCTCGGTTATGTACCCAACAATATTAAAAGTTATTAAACATGGCAAGGGGTGAAGCATAAGTAAACTAACTATTTCGACAAGTTTAAATGAGGCCGGAACAACAAACAACAATTCCGGAAAATCCTCAAGTGCATATTTCGAATTTGGTACTGTTCTGCCCTAATTCATATTTCAAAGTTGTTAAACATCAAAATAAAGGGCACCAAGTTATTCTATGCATTATTCCACCCCATTTACATATAAAGTTTATTAAATTCGGAGTTACGGTTATTTAGTTATGAAATAAATCATTTTAACATGGCATTTATGCAAAATTATAACAAACATCAAGTTACACAGTTCAAACATGGATGACAGCAGCATATTGTGAAATTAGACAAAATTCTAAGCATTTTACATATTAAAATCATTTTAATCCGATGCACCATTTGTGAGTTATTAAATGCATGATGTACGAGGGTTTTTATGCAAATCTGGTTTTTCTGTGGATAATTGAGAAATCCACCAGACGGGAAAAAACAGCACGTCGGCCAAAAGGCCGTGGATCTGGGCGGGGCGTAGCTCACCTTGTGGGCCTTAGCCCAGGTCGGTGATGAGGTGAGGCCGGCAGGGGGCTGCGCTGGGTAGCTGGGCCGGCTCGGCCTGGCGCAAGATGTGGCCCGGCCGTGGTCAACGCGAGGCGAGCGAGCTGCTCCTTCTCGTTACTGAAGAACAGAGACAGCAGCAGCAGGTTTAGGGCGACGGACGGCGGGAACAGCTGCCGGGGACGTGGGACTTGGGCGCGACGCTGGAGATGGCGGGGCAGCCATGGCGCGGCTCCCGGCGACAAGGACAAGGCGAGGAGGAGCCGATCCAGGCGGAGGAGACCTGGAACTTGGCGCGTGAGCAAGGAACTTGGCGCGGGCGAGAGACTTGAGGTCCAGGAGCCATGGCATCAACGAGAGCTCCTGGTCGGAGAGGTGGCCAGCGGGCGAGGGGTCCTAGTCCGGTTACTTGCCGGACGGCGACGGCGCAAGGAGGCTCCGGGCGGCGATTGGACTTGGCGGCGGCGAGCTTGCGGGCATGCAGAGGGAGGTCAAAGACGGCGGGCCAGCGCCGGATCTGGACGGACGTGAAGCAGGGCGGGGCCGTCCTGCTCGTGCAGGGGCGAAGCAGAGGAGGCGAGCGGTGCTGGATGCAGAGGAGGCGCAGGGGACTTGGTGGCCGGCAGCGGGGCTTGCGGTGGCGCAAGATCCGGCCGGTGCTTGCCGTATCCGGCACGGAGGAGGACGGGAATGGATTCCCTATGGACCGAGGCAGGTCGGGGACGGCAACAGAGGAGCTCCGGGGCAACGGCGACCTCTTGTGATTGCTGATAGAGGCGTGTTTGAAGTAGAGACGATGCAGCGGTCGCAGGGTTCAGAGAGGTCGCGAGGTTCAGGTGGGGATGGACGCCGGCGATGCAGACGAGGTGAAGGCCTCCGGCGGGGAAGCTCCAGGCGGTGGCGCAACAAGATTAGGGACGCGAGCGTCCCTGGCGTCGGGTCCCTGCTAGAGAAGGGAGAGGCGAGAGAGATTAGAGAGGTTGAGAGGGAGAGAAGCAGGGGGAGTAAATGAAGAGAAGGCAGGGCGTGGCGACCTGGTGGTTGCCAGCTGCTGCTACTCCGGCGAGGAGGCTCGGGGAGGGTCGGAGACACGCGGGAGCAGAGGTCTCCGGCAAGAGGCGAGCGAGGCAAGGGGAGCTCGGTGCCAACGGCTTCGGGAACGAAGCAGGGAAGGATGGGCTGTAGGTGGAGCTCGAGGAGAGCTGCTGGTTGGATCGATGGAGGGATTGGGTGGATCTGAATACGAGGAAGGGATTTTGGATCGGGAGGATCCTGATGAGGAGGAGACAGGAAGAGTGGCGGCGCTCGGGAGGATCCCTAGAAATTAGGTGGTGTGTCTAGATTAGGTTAGGGATGGCCTATATATAGTGAAATGATAGGAATTTTGGGACATCCAATTTAAATCGGACGGACGGGAAAACAGACTAGGAGAGTTCAATAAATAAACCGAAGATATTTTAGAGATGATTGGGGATGATCCGGACTCATCGGTCACGATAGCCCGGTTCGGGTTCGGAGCAGTTTTCGGGCGCGCGCAAGAGGGGTCGGAATAAATGTAGAGAGGGTCAAATGGTCAGACAAGAGGGGCTCGGAAAACCCGGTTGGACTTGAAACGGTCAAAGAAGGCAAGGGGGACGCGGCAACTACGGACGAGTGCAAGTTTTGAAAACATGCGGATGCAATGCGTATGATGCCATGATGAAATGCAACAACAACAAATAAACACACGACGGTCACGCAAAACATGGAAGGCGTCTGGAGCGTTGGTCTCGGGGCGTTATAGTTCTTGACCCGTAATCTAGTTCCGTGCTGGACTTTCCCACACAACATTACAATTGCCTGTTTGTCTGTTCTCAGTTGTTTTGTGATATGAATGACGTCATACTATGCTTACCGTATTATAAACTTCGTCTCTTCATCCTTAGCCCTCGATACAATGTGAAGAAATAGACAATACATTAGCGATGGTACGTGGTCATATGTTTGGAACCTGGTTTTATTATGTACTTTGCAATAAAATACAACTAATATTTTACATGGGTTCACCTGACTAAGTTCTGTATATAGACCAAAGCTATTTTGTTTGGTTTTGCTACCTCCTTAATATCTTCTGTTCTGGTACTACTAATGTAAAACCTCAACTTTTCAGCGAGCTATGGAAAAAATGGTGGAACCGCCACCTTCTGAAGGTGGCGAGGCAACTATAACCGCAATGTCAGCTCTTGCTGCAGTGGGTCAGTACCTGTACACTAACAGTGCCAAAAGCACGTTCCTGCGTAATACTGGGTTGGTTGTTAAGGCAATATCGTCCAAACTGCCTCATGATCAAGATATGCAAGCTCAAAGCAATGTTGTATCTGCGCTCCAAACACAAGTCCATTCCCTAACAGAGACCCTTTGTGAAACAAGGAGAAACATTGCTCAATGTCGTCAAGATATGCATGGTTTTGAAACCAGACTATTAGACATTTGCTATGTTGTTCAGGAGCCTAGGGGAAATGAAGGCGAGGGTTATGGTGCTCCATCGGACAATACAGCATGAAAACGTAACAGTCAGGTCAAATGAACTGAGCTTCTGAACTTCTGGTGGTGCATTTATCTACTAGACTGTTAAGTTTTATGCCAACCTTACTTTTGTTATATAGTTGTAATTTGTTTTGGTGTGATACAAAATGTATTCTTAACGTGCAGCCACCGCCTGAAGAAAACAGCAAGCCATTTCTGTATAGTGTAGGGTGCTCCCTATATTTGCACCGGTGGCGATCTTTGATGCCGAGTGGATGTAATCTGTGCAATCGCCTTAATAGCCTAGCGTTAGTTTCGGCCTTATTTATTTCCTAGTCTTCTTTTTCCCTGGTTTGCTAGTGGCCGCAACTACCATGGGCCATATACGGGCCGTAGGATCCATGGGTCTCCTACGGGCCGTCGATAAATGGGCCTGTAATCGGTGGGCCTCGGGCCGTCGGATAAATGTGTCTACATGGGCCATAATCGGGCGTAATTGCTATCGGCCCAGCACGGTAACAGGCCGTTAACAGGCCATAGGACAGCAAAGGCTTATTCTGTCACAGGCATAACGGGTCATTAATGGGCCAGAATATAGGACGGGCTAGAAACGGCGCAACGGGTTAACAGGCCCGAAACGGGTCGACTCTTGCCATGGGCCGATTTTGGCCCATTATGGTAACAGGCCAGTAACGGGCCGAATCTTGCCATGGGCCGAATTTGGCCCATTAGTGGAACAAGCCAGTAACGGGCCGACTCTTGCCATGGGCCGAATTTGGCCCATTAGGGCAACAGGCCAGTAACGGGCCAGAAGTAATCGAGGGCCAAAAAGGAGCCCAAGAACGTATGGGCTGTCAATAGGCCGAAAGCTAACACGGGCTGGAAACGGCCCATGTGAATCACAGGCCGTTAACGGGTATAAAGAAAATTACTATTCATTATGGGCTAGACTCACTGTGGGCCTGTAATGGGCCGAAGGGTACGAAGGCCTCATATGGGCCGAAAGACGTCGTGGGCCATACATGGGCCAAAAGTGAAATGGGCTGGTATTATATTCGACGGCCCACATGACGTTGTTGAGCCGATTTCCTTTAGGGCCTAACGGGCCGTGAGTTAACAGGCCGTAAAATGGGCTATTTAAGAAGAGACCGTTAACAGGCTTTTCATGGGCCAGCCCGTCAACTTTATACCAAGTCAAACGGGCCGGCTTTGTAAGCTAAATGGGCCACTGTTGGGCCGTGCCACATGTCGACATATCATAGGCTCCTATCTGACCCACTGACGAGTTGACACGTGTTTCGTCCGGCCAATAAGAATTTTACACGTGGAAATTTCCCATTGGTCGGGGCTGTTAACGGGTTATCGGATCCAAAACCCGACCCGATAGCTTAACGGTGTTCCGTTACGGTGGATGCCACATGTCGATCACCCTTGACGAAAGCACTTCTGTGACGCGCGATTTATTATCATGGAAGTGGACACTTCCATGATGATAATTTTGGTAATGTCATGGAACACTTCTACGATAGCACAGGTATGACTATCTTGATTCTGTCACAAATTTGTCATGGATGTACATGCATGACAAAAAAGCGACCTACTTTGACAAACATGTATCATCATGGAAGTGTATTTTTTTTGTAGTGACACCCTCTGCCCCCACGCCTCGTTATCTTCTCACACCCACACATACCAACACAGACATCACACACAAAAAACAATATTCTCCTGGTGCCTCTATCCACTCCCCCCTTGCATATACACACTCAAGGGAATCTCTCACCGTGACATCATATTCGTATTTCTCTCTAGACCACTCTCATTTCTTGTGCTATCTCTCCCACGCCCCCCTCCCCCCGCCGGCCCCTCTATCCATGCCTCTCTCAAATACGTAATACACACACATACCTCTCTAGGCCCTGCCAAATGCATCAACTACACATTCACACATGTTACATCACGTACCCCATTGATCTAAAAAGCCCTCTCTTCATGTTTATTTCGCATACAACATTCCTTTTGAATAAAGTGTGGCCAAAAAATTATTTTAGAATTTCTACATATATACAACATTACAAAGTTATATGGAGGAGTATGAACGCTAATTTGCATTGCATGGTGCTCACAACGATATTTATTCTGCACTATGAATTTGTATATTTTTATACTATATATAAAGTTAGTCATAATAAAGAGAAACGAAGAGCATCTCCCTCTCCATCGCATACCCCCCCCCCTCTACGCCCGTTTCACGTACGCACACAAACTATCTCCAGGTCCTCTAAAAGTAAGCCCCCAGCACATTCACGCATGTTTCATCTTTCTCTCGCGATATATACAGTGACGGTCATTGTATTTGAAGCGAAAGCACGATACGTACACTGGACTTCAGAATCCACTCATTACGGTCACCATTTATGTTTTGTGGTTATTATACAGTCACGGGCTCACCGTACAACTCTGTATTTGCTCAAGACATGACTAGTTGACCAGTTAAACGCTCCATGTGGCACCTCTAGTGTTGCATCACATTATCACACTACCATCGGGCCCACCTGTCGGCTTGTATCTACTCTACATCTACACTCTTATAAAATATAAAATACACTCTATAAAAAACAGAGTTGGTGATGATGGTGTGCCTGCCATCCTGCAATATAGGTCGTCCGATTTATATCTGGCGGATAGGAAAGAAACTATGACAATGTTGCAAAAAGGTACCCACACACCTCTCCACATTTGCAAATAAGGCCTTCCCTCGTTCATCCTTTTCTCTCACAAGATAAACTAGTCATACAAATGCATCTTGATGTTACGTGTAACGCACACGCATCTTGCTAGTAAGAATGAAAACAAACGACAACAAAATATTGGACGGTGGTTCGAAGTCATGACCGCGGGCACAGCGGACAAGGTGGCCTTGTATTGGTATGTTGAGCCGTCTGTTTTAACACACATGAGCTAGTGTGGTGATTATACACACACGCACGCATGCACACGAACTGCATGCACGCAACACTCACACGAACACATGCACGCACGCACACAACACTCACACGTACACACGCAGCCACGCACGCACACAACACTCACACGCACACACGCACGCATGCATGCACACACCAGTACACCACACGACCAACACACACTCTCACGCTCAAGTGCTCAACCTACACGTGCATGCGCACACATCAGGCCCTGACAGACACATACACAACCAGGTGATTCCCGTGCACGGGTTGGAGTCTTGTCACACCTGTGTAAATTTGTGTTTATCTGACCTTTTCCCTATGCGAACTGATAGGTGGGACCCACAAGGAACGTGGTCAATTTAACTAGTTGACATGGTGCCACGCAGACTATTTGGCCGGTCAACAGAGTGCAATCCAATGCTAAATCGTGAGCAAGTGACCGTATAATCACCGCAAAACGTATATAGTGACCGTAATCAACTTATTCTGAAGTTCGGTGAATGTATTACGCTTTTCTCTCTGTAGGCCCTCCAAAACTACATCTCTACACATTCTCGCATGTTACATCTAACAACTATGCAATACATCACTACTACTACACTCTAACACAATAAATCATATGTGTTTTTAGTTTTACTAGATATCATATTGTTACTTAATTATTAAGTTTGCATACATTAAAATTGCCTTTGAAATGTATGGCCAGTATCATATACTGCGCAGGAAAAATCCCGCCCTTTCCTGTTTAATCGGTTTTGTATCGATGGATCGTGCAAAACAGCAAAACTATAGTGCTATACAGTACCAGTGACAGTTCACTGGGCCGTTGTGTCGTGTACTCCTCCGTCGTAAGAGTGGAGCACTCGCTTTCATAAATCTTCTAGTCTCTTTCGCCGACATGTGGGACATCAAGCTACCGGGTCCACGTGCCATACCGGAATACAGTGCAGACCAGCCGGGGTGAAGCACCCAGTCATGGCGCCGGCGTAGTAATGAGCAATGAGGCGTCAAATCACAAAGCTTCACCTTTCCCGCAGTTAAGTTGGAGGGACGAAGTAATAATGCTAAAAAAAGAAGTTGGAGGGATGAAGCAACCATCATTTCACTCGTTGTTGAATCCGCTTCTCCCTCATCTTCTTCAAGTTAACCACGTGTTGCTTCTGTCGTTGTTCTGCCTCATGTGGGACGCGGATCGGCTTGGTAAAGCACTGACACGTGGGACCGCATGTTAGCAAACCGCCAGGACAACGTCCTCTAAAAATAAGAAACCTCCCCCGCCATCCGCGTGGCAAAATCACCTCCTTTTTACTAATCTTGATTCTATAATTTTTTAGATCAATATAATTGAGATTTGTATAGATAGCACACAGGAGCAAAACCAAGTGGTACGGTTAAGGGCATCCACAATGTGTAGCCAAATGTGAAAATAGCTTTTGGCATCGTGGGAACCATTGTGGACGATGTTGCCAAAGCCAAAAGGATGGAACCGAAGCTCCCTGATTGATTGATTGAAGGAATAGAAAAATGCAACGTCTCTCCTCTTTCTCCCATGCTTGGACGCATGTATAGTATAGAGCACAGAGTCTACTCCCCTGTCCCTTCTATCACAAATCACAAAGCAGTGAGGCATCAAATCACAAATCACGGATGAAGCAACCATCATTTCACTCTTCGCTGACTCCGCTTCTCCATCGTCTTCTTTGAGAAACAATCTCACCGCACTAAGCTGGACGGACGATGCTATTGTGTACGAGTAGTACTAGTACATTTACGCGTCCTTTGGTTCAACGGACTTACTGGATGCAAATAAGGCGGTTGTCTCGGCTTGCAGGCGGCACTTGCGAACGACTTACCGTGGTCTCCCTCACTCGGTGTTCTCCATCGAACGCACTTCGCCAAACCACAACGTTCGAGATATCGTCGACGTCACCGCAATGGGGAAGGAAGTCAAATATTGTTACTACCTCCATTTTTTTGTACGCAAGGCTAGTATATCAAAATTACAATTTGCGAAAGGCCACTAACACTAATCTAGGCAAAATTGATGGGGTTTGCCTCGTACTAGCAACCAAGGACATTAATATCCCCTGCATGCATGCGAAAGTGAGAAGGTTGGTTTGCATGGCGCTGCATTAATCAAGCGATCAGGAATGAGATGGTTAGCTCTTTGGGCTTTGGAGAAAAAATACGCATTAATTGACACGTGAAACAAGGATTTGTATCGATTAATCCCGCGAAGGAAAACCCCACCTTTCTTTTTTAGCACTAGTACTCCTAGTACGTAGTACGTACTTATCCTGTTCGGGTCTAGGCCTTGTGTTGCCCTACTTCGCCACACATTTTTGCCAAGCTTGCCTAAAGTTTTCAAAATGAAAAGGAGGTACACTTGCGCACGGCTGTTGCGGTCGCACCGCACCCTCACACGGTCGCTCCTGCACACCGCGGTCGCACCACACCCTCACACAGTCGCTCCTGCATGCCGCAAACCCAACCAAGGGAACGCACCCTCACTGACACGTGTTGTCGCATGTGAACAAACCAAACTCAGCCATCCTACCGCTGAGACATAACTTTCGTTCATAGAGTATGTTTATCCAACCGCATGTTGGGGAGTATCCGTATGGCCCGTGCGGTGGTCTGTTGGGGAAGAAGAAGAGGTGAGGAAGAAGGGTTAGGAGACGTAGGATATTCATCCAACCGCCTGAAATGGTAGACTGACCCAAGTCAGGCGACTTGCATAACAATATATGTTTTTACACAGCAAAAGATCCATAAAAACAACAACATAAAGAAAAAGTATCACTGCTCGCGGAACGAGAGGGCCTCGTCGTCTTTGGCTGCCGGCGCGAACCAGCCGTAGCTGCCAACATGTGTCTCCGCACCGTGGTTGTCCTCGGCCTCCAGCTACTCATTCACGCGGAGCATGCGGGCGCTCTGCACGGATGAGAGAACCGCCCGGTTCAAGTCGAGGACGTCCAGTTCCGCCTGCAGGAGGGCTGATGTCTACTACACAACCTTCTTCTTGTAGACGTTGCTGGGCCTCCAAGTGCAGAGGTTTGTAGGGCAGTAGCAAATTTCCCTCAAGTGGATGACCTAAGGTTTATCAATCCGTGGGAGGCGTAGGATGAAGATGGTCTTTCTCAAACAACCCTGCAACCAAATAACAAAGAGTCTCTTGTGTCCCCAACACACCCAATACAATGGTAAATTGTATAGGTGCACTAGTTCGGCGAAGAGATGGTGATACAAGTGCAATATAGATAGTAGATATAGGTTTTTGTAACCTGAAAACATAAAAACAGCAAGGTAACTAATGATAAAAGTGAGCATAAACGGTATTGCAATCCTAGGAAACAAGGCCTAGGGTTCATACTTTCACTAGTGCAAGTTCTCTCAACAATAATAACATAATCGGATCACATAACTATCCCTCAACATGCAACAAAGAATCTCTCCAAAGTCACTAATAGCGGAGAACAAACAAAGAGATTATTGTAGGGTACGAAACCACCTCAAAGTTATTCTTTCGGATCGATCTATTCAAGAGTTCGTACTAGAATAACACCTTCAGACACAAACCAACCAAAACCCTAATGTCATCTAGATACTCCAATGTCACCTCAAGTATCCGTGGGTATTGTCGGGGATATACCCTGCAGCGTAAACCGGCCGGAAGTATAACCCGGCCGGACTTGGCGGTTTACTTGAGACCCGACTGACACTTGGCGATTCATTGGCGTCCCACCCTGACCTGACGGTTTACAAGCAACCCGCCTGGTCATTATGACTCACTGGTGACCTGGCGGGCGGGTCAGACGGATGACAAGGCCCAAGGCCCAGAAGGCCAATTCATGTTAATGGTGGGCCAGTTTATGAGGAAAGCACAAGGAATATTCTCCTGCAAGGGAAGCAAGAATAGGACTCCACTTGTAATAGAGTAATCCTAATCCAACTAGGACTAGTCATGTAAACCGCCCCTTCAACATATATAAGGAGGGGCAAGGCTCCCCCAAGAGGGGAGGCAAGAAGAAACAATCCCTAGGGCTAGACACAAAGAACCGGTTTACTGGCGTCTCCCTCATGATGATAATGAGACCTGGCCTCAAACAACAGGTAGGGTTTTTACCGGATGATGTTTCCCGGGGCCCGAAGCTGTCTAAACCCTTGTCTTGTGCGTTGATCCGTCCTGCATCTCTCATCCCAATCAACCCCTTTCAAGCTACCACAAAGAGGCGCTAGCCTCGCGACTAAGTCCTCACCCTAGGACATCTGCTGTGACTAATCCACGACAGGTATGATTATACGATATGCATCACACAATCTTCTCAGATTCATCTATTCAACCAACACAAAGTACTTGAAAGAGTGCCCCAAAGTTTTTACCGGAGAGTCAAGACGAAAACGTGTGCCAACCCATATGCATAGGTTCATGGGCGGAACCCGCAAGTTGATCACCAAAATATACATCAAGTGGATCACGTGATATACCATTGTCACCACAGATACGCACGGCAAGACATACATATCAAGTGTTCTCAAATCCTTAAAGACTCAATCCGATAAGATAACTTCAATGGGAAAACTCAATCCATTACAAGGGAGTAGAGGGAGAGAAACATCATAAGATCCAACTATAATAGCAAAGCTCGCGATACATCAAGATCGTGCCGAATCAAGAACACGAGAGAGAGAGAGAGAGAGAGAGAGAGAGAGAGATCAAACACATAGCTACTGGTACATATCCTCATCCACGAGGGTGAACTACTCCCTCCTCGTCATGGAGAGCGCCAGGATGATGAAGATGGCCACCGGTGAGGGATCCCACCTCCGGCAGGGTGCCGGAACAGGGTCCCGATTATTTTTTGGTGGCTACAGAGGCTTGCGGCGGCGGAACTCCCGATCTATTCTGTTCCCCGAAGTTTTTAGGGTGTATGGATATATATAGGCAAAAGAAATCGGTCAGGGGAGCCACGAGGGGCCCACGAGGGTGGAGGGCGCGCCCAGGGGGGTGGGCGCGCCCCCCTTCCTCGTGCCTTCCTCGTTGCTTCCCTTACGTACACTCCAAGTCTTCTGGATTGCTTCCATTTCAAAAATAATTCTCCTGAAGGCTTCATTCCGTTTGGACTCCGTTTGATATTCCTTTTCTGCGAAACACTGAAACAAGGAGAAAAACAGAAACGGGCACTGGGCTCTGGGTTAATAAGTTAGTCCCAAAAATAATATAAAAGTGCATAGTAAAGCCCATTAAACATCCAAGATGGATAATATAATAGCATGAATACTTCATAAATTATAGATGCGTTGGAGACGTGTCAAGGGCCTCGATGGCAGCGGCTACCGCGCGCTCCGCGTCGAGTCGAGCCTCTACCGCCCGGTTCAAGTCCAGGACGCCCGGCTCCGCCTACAGGAGGGCCTCGATGAGAGCGGCATCCGCGCGCTCCGCGTTGAGTTGAGCCTCTGTCGTCCGGTTCAAGTCCAGGGCGTCCGGTTCCGCCTGTAGAAGGGCCTCGATGGAGGTGGCATCCGCGCGCTCCGCCTCAAGTTGAGCCTCCGCCGCCCGGTTCACATCCATGACATCCGGTTCCGCCTACAGGAGAGCCTCGATGGCAGCGGCATGCGCGCGCTCCGCATCAAGTTGAGCCTCTGCCTCCCGGTCCTCCTATAGTATCGCCAGGTTGAACCGCTGGTCCGCCTGTACCATGGGGGACTCGGACGCCGGCACGAAGTCGACGTCCATCGTCTCATACCCATCGGGGGCCTTCTGTGCCGCGACCTCCGCCATGAACATTGGATTGGCTTCCTCCTCCTCGTAGCTTGGCTCTAGAGAACTCGGGGATTGACCCGCCGCAAAGCGAGCTTGGGAACGGAGGTCTGTGGGGCCGACCGCCGCCGCGATTTCTGCGCGGCGCTCCGGCGTCAGCATCTTGTAGTACGTGATCTTGCGGCGCACCATGGCTTTCCGGCGAACTAGGGGACGCTTGATGCGGGCTAGGGGATCGAAAGGTGGGGGAAGGGGCTTGAGATTAGGTGTGGTTTTATGGCAGTGGCTGGCGTAGGCCGAGCAGCGAAGGTTCTGGTGTGAATAGTGGTTCCGGTGACGACCGGTTAATCGGTTTTGACTGTACATCGCTCTTGTCGCGTTCGCGTTGCAGCCCGGCACGCTGGACCCTCCACGTCGCTCACCGAATAGAACGCGCTTTGTCTTGCGTTTTCGCTCGCTTGTGGGACCGTAGTTGAGAGCAAACCGACGTCCCTCCCCCTCTCCCGCCCGCATCATTTATACTACTCCCTCCGTTTTATGCAGACTAAATAAAAATAGAGGGAGTATACTACGGATGAGGAAGCCCTGACATGGCCGAACCCATTGAGTAACTAACATGCAGGGCCTAGCAAGCATGGGGGTCACCAGTCAGTGATCGAAAGGCAGGGTAAGGCAGGGATACCTACATCAGAGGATCAACTTCCACTACTACTCCCTCATTCCATCTATACAGGGCCTAATGCATTTTTCAAGGCTAACTTTAACCAAATATTAGAGTAATAATATATGACATGCAACTTACACAAAGCATACGGTCAAATTCATATGTGAAAGGAGCTTCCGATGATATAATTTTCACATTATACATCTCATGTACTATTAATCCTGTCAATAGTCAAAGGCAGTTTTGAAAAATGCATTAGGCCCTATATAAATGGAAGGAGGGAGTACTAGTACTATGAGCACTGCATACTCTACTGCAGATCTTCTCAGTACTCCACTAGTACTATTGGACAGGGTGCTTAAAAAGAAAGTTACTATTGGACTGGCTATACGTGGCGAAATCCTAGTAGGAAGAGCATGCGCGAGAACAAGCACATTCGCGTGTTTGAAAACAAATTGGAAACCATCTCTGTTTGAATACAAATCTAGGAGTACGTACGAATCTAACAATATTGATTAGGCATTGTTGAATGTCGATACTTTTTTCTGTAAGTTTGATCAAAGCATACAACCAAACAACCCCTTATACAACCACTCCCTCCGTTTTATGCGGAGTAAAGAAAAACAGAGGGAGTATACTACGGATAAGGATCCCCTGACGTGGCCGAACCCATTAAGTAACTGACATGCGGGGCCTAGCAAGCATGGGGTCCACCAGTAAGTGACCGAAAGGGAGGGTAAGGCAGGGATGCCTACGTCGGAGGATCCACTTCCACTACTACTCCCTCCTTCCATTCACTATACAGGGCCTAATGCGTTTTTCGAGGCTAACTTTGACCAAATGTTAGATTAATAATATATGACATGCAACTTACACAAAGCATACGGTCAAATTCGTATGTGAAAGGAGCTTCCAATGATATAATTTTCACATTATACATCTCATGTACTATTAATCTTATCAATAGCCAAATGCGGTTTTGAAAACGCATTAGAGCATGGTTAATAATATAGCCAGTCGATGGCTATAAGGAACTGCCATGTCATCTATAGCCATCATCTATTATATGCACTCATACAGTAGTGTGGGCTATAAGGTTGGCTATTTCCCGCAAAAAAAATTATAAGGTTGGCTATTGTATTAGTACTTTTTTCCATCTCCTCTCCATCTCTTTCTTCATACTTATTTGTATTTAACTAGGAATGCGTATATAGCTAGGCTCTTGCATGAGAGCTCACTCCCCTTAATTTTTCACATCTCTCTCCTCCACATAGGCCCTATATAAATGGAAGGAGGGAGTACTACTATGAGCACTGCATACTCTAGTACACATGTTGTCAGTACTCCACTAGTACTATTGGACAGGGAGCTTCAAAAAAGTTACTATTGGACTGGCTATACGTGGCGAAATCCTAGTAGGAAGAGCATGCGTGAGAACAAGCACATTCACGTGGTTGAAAACAAATTGGAAACCATCTCGAGTACAAATCTAGGAGTACGTGCGAATCTAACAATATTGATTGGGTGTTGTTGAATGTTGATACTTTTTGATCAAAGTAGAGATACTTTGACTACACACAAAACTTATATGTAAACTAGAGAGGGTAGGAGGGAGTATATTGTATGTTCAAAAACGAAACAAACATTGAATACCCTTTATATATGATTTGCGGATGCTATGATCACCGGTTCAAAATTTTGAATCCGCCTTAGGTATCACACATGCCCCCACTCGTTCTCTCTCGATTTCATCTCGGGGTCCGAAGATCGATTGAAAGAGGACTAGGGTGGGTACAATACGTTCGTTTCGCTTATGAACATACAATAGACTCCCTCTGATCCCCACAGACCCCCCACGGGTCATTTCTATCATAGAAACAGACCAAACCTTTATCTCCTTGCATGACACGCAATTGATCTCTAAACATCAATCGATCTCGTCAACATGTGTCGGGGCATGATCCGAACGGGATGTCAAAACTAAGACGTGAAGCGACACGTAGTGGAGGCAAAGTGAAACTTTAAATGAACCATTTGTTTGTATATGCATGTCGGACAAATTACAAAACATTGGAAATACAAGCATGCATGGTTTAGGCCCACATGTGAATGATACTCGGCGGAATGTTCAAATGAGGCATGCGGGAGGATGGACTCGACCGAAGGGCGACATGATCGATGGAGAAGAGGGTTGGAGAGGAATGAGAAATAAGCAAACGCCACATGATTATACTTGAATAGCTCAAATAAACAATAAGTTGTCTCACTTGGCCTACATAGTGAAAGGCCTAATGCGCAACGCGGAGCATTGACGCTCGAATATGGCCGGGAAAACAGTATGTTTGGTTTGTGCCCAAGGTTGCCCCATCAAAGCATTGGGTAGCCAAAATTTTGGTTGAGGTTTTGGTTGCCCATGATTTGGCCGACATTGGCAAGAAAAATGAACTAGAGTTGGCTAGAGTTCATTGGCATGCCAAAAAAATGGCAACCATCCAAACAAAGACCAATCTTTGGGTCATGACCACTATTTTGGTAAGGTGCACTTTGGCCACAATCCAAACACACCCCAACACCCGGCTCGTCGAGGATGCACGGGGCGCCGGGACGCATCCGCGGAGTGGTGTAGCGCGGCCAACTACATCCGCAGGACCTGACCATGCCGGGTCGTCTTGCTTTTTCAATGACATGCTTAGATCGCATGTGAGCAAAGGGTATCTCCAACGTTGCCACGATCGCAGCTGACTACCCTGGCACACCAAAAACCCTCGTCACTCGCACCATCGCGCGGTGCGTTCCCAGCCAGCACTAGCTGCCTGCATTCATGCCGTCCGTCCGTATGCCGTTGTTAAGAGGCTCGGTGCCCGAGGAACAAACTCCGGTGACTTAATGACGCACCAGGACGCTTGGCCTCACCGGAATGCGCTACTTAAAGCGGCAACGCCCAGCTAACCTCCACACCATAGCGCATCGTCCTCCTACCTGGCATCACATCTGCCATGACCGCAAGCGCGAACACTCTGCGAGAGAGCTTGTCTTCGGGGATGATGCTCGAGGTTGCCGCCCTCGCTCAAGTCGCCGCACAAGCGGTGGCCACGCGGGCGGCTGACGACGGGAGCACCGTCAGCCACGCTTCCTACTTGCCTCCATCCAACGTCCGGCACTGCTGAGGTCAAGGACTCCTTCAAGGATGAGTAGGGCATGGGAGGCGGAAGGGCATGGTGTGCCAACTGGCCGGTCCATCTCCCGTGTTCTACTTTTCCTTGCCGGAGACCGCACCTTCACTTCACGGGTCTTGAACCCCGCCCCCGTACGTGGAGATCGCAGATGGAGGACGTCGGTCGCCGCCATAGAATAGGTTTAGGGTCGGGTTTCTTTTATTTTTCTGTCCTATAAAAGTTCGAAATGTAATGAAAATCTGTCGTGTTTGCATTAATCTCGGCTGGTGTATATGAACTTTCACAATAATATAGTATGTTGTAGGAGTACTAGTAAGATGCCCGTGCGTTGCACGGAAGATCAAGATCTTGTGGGAGAAAAGGATGAACGAGGGAAGGCCTTATCTGCAAATGCACATTCACGCATTTCACATCTTTCTACATCTACGGGAACCTACGAAAGGGTTAACATAAATTGCTTCTCTCTCTCCTCCCCTGATTTTCATGGTGGTGGGCCCCTCCCTCCCCCCAATCTACAATCAACAGCTCACACGTTTCACATTATGTTAATTACGTAACTAGGATTACGTAGGTGTAGCATTACTCGTCCTAAAAAACCCAACTAAGCCAACCTCCCAGCATATCGCGCGGGAAAAGACCCGGTCGCACCGTTTTAGTCAGGATTACCGGATTACTAGTAGTAGTATCGATGGATCGCGAGAAGCAACAAGTTTTTTAGGGGGCAAAGCACCTAGTTTAAAAAGGAAAAAAGGCGGTAAACTCACAGCACCCCTGTCGCGGTCGCATTGCACCCCACACACGTTCGGTCCTACACACAGCTCACGCAAACGGAACGCGCTTCGGCTTGCCTCTTCACTAACACGTGGGACTGCACTTCGAGAAACTGATCATGCGCCAAACTCCCCCTGCCCACCGCGCAAAAATCCTCCCCCCCACCCAAAAATTCCCCCCAAATCCTAGATTCAACCGCCATTCGGCCAACTAGCCAATAATATTCCCCAAACCCCCTCCCCCCGTCCCCTCCACTCCATTCGCTCCACCAAAGCCGCCCTCCCCGCCGCGCAGATACGTCGGCGCCGCGGTTCGTCGAGGGGGACGCACGGCGATCCTCTCGCTCCCACAGTACGCTCTCGTAGACTGCAGTCCTCTAGCCGCGCCGCCACCGCTGGCGACGTTCTTGTGGAGGCGCACGGCGGTCAGCGCCGCCACCACTGGCGACGTTCGTGTGGAGACGCACAGCGATCATCTTCTCCCACGGTACGCGCATTCTAGACTAAGGCCCCGTGCATGTCGGTGTAGCGCTGAATGTTAGATGATAGACGCTGTTAATCTCACGGTTTGCCGAAGTAGTTTACAGTCAATATGCTCTGCTTAAGAAGCTTCCTTGCCCTGTTCTGCACTCAATCTGCTTAGCTGAGATGGCATGCCAAGGCCGATTAGTTGCTAAAATATCCTGCCATGTATTTATTGTGACGTAGATTGCCATGGTCTAGTAGCCAATCTGTTAGGTGAAATAGCTCTACACCATTTTATACTCAATCTTTGTTGCTGCGATGGCCTTCGATAGTTTGATGGCTGTGTGCTCGGCCTCATTGACTGCTGAAACAGCCTGCCATAATTTAGCACTCAAATCTGTTTGCTGAATTAGCTTTACATATATTTCGTTACTTAGATCTGCTCGTCCAAATATCTTGCCATAGCTTTAGACATCGACCTAGGTATTTTTTCTGGACTTCATAAAAAAGCATATATGTTTTTCCTGTAATATCTAGTAGAAGAACTAATTTGTATGTCTAACAGATGGACAGGACTTGGATAACTTCTGCTCGAAGATTCTCCGCTGCATATGTCGAGGGGGTTGAAAACTTCATGAAATTTATCAGAGCTGAGTACGGTGGTCCGAAATCAGATGTGCTCTGCCCGTGTAGCAGTTGTATGAATTTAGTTACAAGTCCCCAGTCAACTGTGCAAAATCATCTACACTTGTATGGGATGTCGGTCACATATACTAGGTGGGTTCATCATGGTGAAGCTGTGAACGTCAATGTTATTAACTACGTGGAAGCAGTAGATCACCATCTTGATTTGCCTGATGCTTAGGTGGAAGAGGAGGAGGTGGTAGCGGAGGCAGTGAGATTGACCAACATTGAAACAATGCTACAAAATGCTCGTGCATTCCATCAACTTTCACCTGCAGAAGAAAAACAATGGGCCCGCATGTTGGAACAATGCAACGTGGCTGTCACCCCAGGAAATAAGCTGTCAGTATTCTCAGCTATGGTCACATTTCTTCAGGTGAAGACATCTGAGCGGATGACCAACAAATCATTCGATGCGATGTTGGTTGCTTTCCGCAAAGCTTTCCCAGATGCATCTGAGCTGCCACACACCTACAGTAAAATGAAGAATTTCCTTCGTGCAGTTGGAATTGGATATGATATGATCCATGTTTGTAAGAATAATTGTGTTCTGTTCCGGAAGGATTATGCCAACTTAAGTGAATGCCCGACATGCAAATCATCAAGATGGAAAGATGGCGATGCTGTGAAGAGGATTCCTCATAATGTTCTGAGACATTTTCCAATTACACCAAGATTACAGAGGTTGTTTCATGATGCTGAAACAAGAGAGGATGTACTATGGCATTCTAGGAACCAGGAGTACAGAGATCAGAATGTAATGAGCCATCCATCACATGGTAGTGAGTGGAAAAGATTCAATCAGAAACACGAAAAGTTTGCTGCTGACCCGAGAAACATTAGACTTGGCTTAGCTTCAGATGGATTTAACCCATTTGGCCACCAGAGCGCCACATATAGCTTGTGGCTAGTGCTTGTTATCCCTTACAACATGCCTCCAAATGTCTGCACCAAAGAATCAAACTACATGATGGCCTTGCTCATCCCAGGTCCAAAAAGTCCTGGAAAGGATTTTGATTTGTTCATGGAGTCTCTTGTGGAGGAACTTCAACAGCTATGGAGGGGTGTTCTCACTCGAGACCTATATAGCAGCCCACCAGCTGATTTCTTTCTGCGTGCTGTTATAATTTGGTGCATCCATGATTATCTGGCTTTGGGCACTATGTCAGGGCGAACGACACATGGTTACAATGCATGTGTTCGCTGTGACAGGAATCCGTTGTCATACGCAATACTTAGCAAGATCTATTACATTGGACACCGTCGTTTCCTTGCCAAGGACAAGCCGCATCCTAGAAAATACCGAAGACATGTGTTTAATGCAAAGCATGAAAACCGTGATGCGCCAAAGAGGCTCACTGCCGATGAGTTGCAAGTGGAATTAGAGAAGGTCAGGCATATTACACCAGGAAACCATCCTCGTAATGGTAGCGGGAAAAGGAAGTGTGGCAGGGCAGAAGAGAGATTATTGTTTACCCGCTGGTCCACTTTGTGGGACTTCCAGTATTGGAAAGATTTGGATCTGTGGCATAATCTTGATGTGATGCACATCGAGAAAAATATATGTGGCAGCATTATCGGCACACTTCTTAATATTGAAGGCAAGACGAAAGATACCTTAAAATCTAGGATTGATTTGACACACCTGGGTATCAGACAAGATTTGCAGGTGCAAGATGAAGGTAAACCCCAGGATATAGCACCAGCTGTGTACATCTTGGACAAGGTAAAAAGAAAATAATTCTGCGAGGTCCTGTCACGTGTGAGATTCCCACATGGATTTGCTTCCAACCCTGAAAGGAGAGTTAGTGCAGATGGAAACAAGGTACAAGGGTTGAAAACTCATGGCTGCCACGTCCTAATTCAAAGGGTTTTACCTGTTATCCTTAGAGGATTGGGCCGCCCTGACTTATACAGAGCAGTTGCAGAGTTGGGACAATTCTTCAGGGAAATCTGTAGTAGAAATAGTAGGATAGATGCTTTGGAGCGTCTTAGAGACAAGATACCGACTATCCTATGCGACCTTGAGAAGATATATCCTCCAGCCTTCTTTGATGTGATGGTGCATTTGATTGTTCATCTACCTGATGAGGCACTACTTAGAGGTCCAGTACAGTATGGCTGGATGTACCCTATTGAAAGGCGGCTAGGCACTTTCAAGGGCTATGTTAGGAACAGAGCTAGACCCGAGGGTTCCATTGCAGAGGCCTACATTGCTATAGAAGCGTTGACATTCTGCTCAAAATACATTGAAACAGCTGATCAGCTTAGCAAAGAGGTGGATGAAGACAATCCCGGGCTCAATGTTTTCGATTATTCTATTTGATTTATAGGGAAGAGTCAACAAGAGGACAAACCTAAAGATTTGGACAAAATGGTTTGGTATGTGTTGAATAACTGTCCTAACATACTACCTTATATCAAGTAAGTGCTAATTACTGCAGCTTATACATCGTAATCTACTAAACTTGCAGCACATTCTTATATATTTAGATGTTTGACGCGATCACTATGTTGTGCAGCATCTACAAAAAGGAGTTACTGCCGCAAAATCCAAGAAACATTGACAAACTGGTTATGGCAGGTGAGGGAGTCCTGGATTAGGGGGTGTCCGGGTAGCCGGACTATACCTTCAGCCGGACTCCTGGACTATGAAGATACAAGATTGAAGACTTCGTCCCGTGTCCGGATGGGACTTTCCTTGGCGTGGAAGGCAAGCTTGGCGATGCGGATATTCAGATCTCCTACCATTGTAACCGACTTTGTGTAACCCTAACCCTCTTCGGTGTCTATATAAACCATAGGGTTTTAGTCCGTAGGACAACATAACATACAACAATCATACCATAGGCTAGCTTCTAGGGTTTTGCCTCCTTGATCTCGTGGTAGATCTACTCTTGAACTACCCATATCATCAATATTAATCAAGCAGGACGTAGGGTTTTACCTCCATCAAGAGGGCCCGAACCTGGGTAAAACTTCGTGTCCCTTGTCTCCTGTTACCATCCGCCTAGACGCATAGTTCGGGACCCCCTACCCGAGATCCGCCGGTTTTGACACCGACATTGGTGCTTTCATTGAGAGTTCCTCTGTGTCGTCGCTTTTAGGCCCGATGGCTTCTTTTATCATCAACAACGATGCGGTCCATGGTGAGACTTTTCTCCCCGGACAGATCTTCGTCTTCGGCGGCTTCGCACTGCGGGCCAATTCGCTTGGCCACCTGGAGCAGATCGAAAGCTACGCCCCTGGCCATCAGGTCAGATTTGGAAGTTTAAACTACATGGCTGACATCCGCGGGGACTTGATCTTCGACGGATTCGAGCCACAGCCAAGCGTATCGCACTGTCTCGATGGGCATGATCTAGCTCCGCCGCCCAACAGTGTCCTGGAGGCCGCACGCGCATTGGTTCCGACCCTTAATTCGGAGCCTACTGCGCCGATCGAGGATGAGTGGTTGGACGCCGCCTCGGGGGCTGTGATCTCAAAGGCGATCGAGACGAATACCAGCCCCGCACTCTGCAAGGCCCGTGACTCCGAGGGGCCGGACTCCTCTCCGGACTCCGAGCCCTCCGCGCCCCTGCCGATCTAATCTGATTGGGCGCCGATCATGGAGTTCACCGCTGCAGATATCTTTTAGCACTCGCCCTTCGGCGACATTCTGAAGTCTCTAAAGTCTCACTCTTTATTAGGAGAGCCCTGGCCGGACTACGGTCAGCAAGGTTGGGATACGGATGACGAAGAAATTCAAAGCCCACCCACCACCCACTTCGTAGCCACTGTCGACGACTTAAACGACATGCTCGAATTCGACTCCGAAGACATCGACGGTATGGACGACGATGCAGGAGACGACCAAGAACCAGCACCTTTAGGGCACTGGAAGGCCACCTCGTCATATGACATATATATGGTGGACACTCTGAAAGACGGAGATGGCGATGGAACAGCGGAGGCTGACCCCTCCAAGAAACAGCCCAAGCGCTGGCGTCAGCGGCGCCGCTCTAAATCCCGCCAAAGCAAAAACAGTGATTCCGTCACAGGAGATAATAATACTCCGGATAGCGCCAAAGAACACCCCCTCCAGCAAGATTCAGCATAGGAGGATGGAGAAGCCAGCCCTCACGAGAGAGCGGCAGACAGAGAGGTTGAGGATGATAATTATATGCCTCCCTCCAAAGACGAGGCAAGCCTTGACGACGACGAATTCGTCGTGCCAGCGGATCCCGCCGAACAAGAGCGTTTTGAACGCAGGCTTATGGCCACGGCAAGCAGCCTCAAGAAAAAGCGGCAACAGCTTAGAGCTGATCAAGATTTGCTAGCTGACAGATGGACTGAAGTCCTTGCGGCTGAAGAGTATCAACTCGAACGCTCCTCCAAGAGTTACCCAAAGCGCAGGCTGCTACCCCGATTAGAGGAGGAAGCACCTAAACCTACATCACCAGTGCATGACATGGCCGACCGGCCACCTCGTGGCCGTGACAGAGAGGCCTCTCGGCCCTCCACTCAAGCCGCGCCCCGGCGCCGCTCAAAACATACTAAGGCACGGGAAAATGCGCCAGACCTGCGAGAGATACTAGAGGACAAGGCAAGGCAAACAAGATCGATCTACGGATCGCGTGGGCGCCCCACGGCACGTGACGGGGATCGTCACTCTAGATATAATAAATCCGGCCGGGCCGAACACAATAGACAAAGCTCGTTCGAGCTATGTCGTGATATAGCCCAATACAGAGGCGCCGCACACCCACTATGCTTCACACATGAAGTAATGGATCATAAAATCCCTGAGGGTTTCAAACCCGTGAACATCGAATCATACGATGGCACAACAGACCCTGCGGTATGGATCGAGGATTATCTCCTTCATATCCACATGGCCCGTGGCGATGATCTACACGCCATCAAATACCTCCCACTCGAACTTAAGGGACCAGCCCGGCATTGGCTTAACAGCTTGCCGGCAGATTCAATCGGTTCCAGGGAAGACCTGGAGGCCGCATTCCTCGACAATTTTCAGGGTACCTACGTGCGACCACCGGACGCTGATGACCTAAGCCACATAATTCAGCAGCCAGAGGAATCGGCCAGGCAATTCTGGACACGGTTCCTGACAAAGAAAAACCAAATAGTCGACTGTCCGGATGCAGAGGCCCTAGCAGCCTTCAAGCATGATATCCGCGATGAGTGGCTTGCCCGGCACCTTGGACAGGAAAAGCCAAAATCTATGGCAGCCCTCACGACACTCGTGACCCGCTTTTGCGCGAGAGAAGACAGCTAGCTAGCTTGCAGCAACAACTTAACCAAGAACCTTGGTCATTCGGATACCAAGGACAAGAGTGGCAGGTCGCGTCAGAATAAGCAAAAGCGTCGCATTAACAGCGACAGCAACGAGGATACGGCAGTCAATGCCGGATTCAGAGGCTACAAATCCGGTCAGCGGAAAAAGCCATTCAAAAGAAATAATCAGGGCCCGTCCAGTTTGGACCGAATACTCGACCGCTTGTGCCAGATACATGGCACCCCCGAAAAGCCAGCCAATCACACCAACAGGGATTGTTGGGTGTTCAAGCAGCCAGGCAAGTTAAATGACGAAAATAGAGACAAGGGGCTGCGTAGCGACGATGAAGAGGAGCCCAGGCCGCCGAACAACAGTGGACAGAAGGGTTTTCCCCCGCAAGGCGGACGGTGAACATGATATACGCAACCCACATCCCCGAGAGGGAGCGGAAGCGTGCATTGCGGGACGTATACGTGATGGAGCCAGTCGCCCCAAAGTTCAACCCATGGTCCTCCTGCTCGATCACTTTTGATCGAAGGGACCACCCCACTAGCATCCATCATGGCGGGTTCGCCGCATTGGTTCTAGACCCAATTATTGACGGATTTCATCTCACAAGAGTCCTTATGGACGGCGGCAGCAGCCTGAACCTGCTTTACCAGGATACAGTGCGGAAAATGGGCATATATCCCTCAAGGATTAAGCCCACCAAAACGACCTTTAAAGGCGTCATACCAGGCTCAGTCACACTTGAAGTGGTCTTCGGATCTCTGGATAATTTCCGAAGCGAGGAGTTAATCTTCGACATAGTCCCGTTTCGCAGTGGCTATCACGCACTGCTCGGGCGAACCGCATTTGCAAAGTTCAATGCGGTACCGCACTACGCATACCTCAAGCTCAAGATGCCAGGCCCTCGAGGAGTAATCACGGTCAATGGAAACACCGAACGTTCCCTCTGAACGGAGGAGCACACGGCGGCCCTCGCACCGGAAGTACAAAGCAGCCTCTCTAGGCAGTTCTCTAGCCCGGCCGTTAAAAGGCCGGACACTGTTAAGCGCGCCCGGAGTAACCTACAACAAGACCGCCTGGCACGTTCTGAGCAGGCGTAGCAATGCGGCCCCGACCCCAGCCCTCGCGAAATAGCGAAACCAGTGCTTCGCGTACATAACTACACTCTCAAAATACCATGGGCACAGGGGAAGGGGCACCATCACGGCACGCCCAAAATACGGCTTAAACCGTACTAGGGGCTGCCGAATTCTTTTTTAATTCTTTCTTACTTTCAGTACTCCATACTTCGGACGACCTGTTCGGCAGTTCAACTGCTGCACACACGATGCAAGAACCAGGGAAGCAGACAAGTCATGCCGCATTATGGAACTCCCAGGTGGTCTCTATCACGAGCAGTATACCTGTTTTGCATACAATTCCGCGGCCTGCCCCTGGACCGGACACGTTAAATAGTCCAACATTTTGCTTATCGCGCTATTTGTATCGTTCTGCTTTAATCGCAGCCTTAATAAACAATGCATAGCTTTTATCTATTTTTTGCATTACTTTTTTTACAAATATATGTTCATTAATGACATGTCGCACCCGTACACTGTGGTACGGCAAATACGCCAGGGGCTTCAATACCCATCAATATGGTGTGAGAAGTCCGAACACTTTAACAAGTGCGGCACCCTGAACTTATAGCATTATATGCATCGGCTCCGAATCATGTCTTGGGTCAATAGTTGGGTTTGCCCGGCTCCTATGTTTTGGTGCCTTACGTTCCTCTACATCGGCTAAGGTAGCACTGGGAGAACTACTACGATTGTGCCCCAGTTGAGCTGGGCTGAGCACCTCAGTAGAGAAAGCTAAAAGTGACTGTCATGATGAAGCGAGAGACCGGTCGATGTTCGAGAGGTTTTTCGAGTCCTTAAAGACTTATGCCGCTTAGAGCGAGGAACCGGCTTTGTCCGGCCAAGGCGTGGATAGCGCCCCGAACTCGGTCTTCCGAATACTAGGGGCTTCGCCGAAATTTAAAATTATAGAGTTCTATGGCTAAGTGAGAGTGTTCAAGCATTATAGTCCGATTGCCTTGTTCGTTGTGCTGAGCGCCTCCCTCGAAGGACCCAATCATGGGAAAAAGAGTGCTCAGGTTTATCCCGAACACCCCAGCACTAGTGGCATGGGGGCGGAAGCCGACGACTGGCCATCTCTCAATTTTTGATAAACGGCCGCACAGAAAGTAATATTTTAAATTCAAAAGCATTGCTTAGCGCATATGAACAAGTTTTCAGCGCACAGGGTAACACGAGCGAGTTCATTCAAAAATTACATCCTTGGTACATTCATCCGCCATAAGGCGGGCACCCTTCAGAACATCCTTATAATAGTTCTCGGGTTTACGATGCTCTTTCCCCGGCGGTGGCCCGTCCTTCACAAGCTTCTCACCGTCCAGCTTGCCCCAGTGCACCTTAGCACAGGCAAGGGCCCTCCGGGCACCTTCGATGCAGACGGAGCGCTTGATAACCTCGAGCCTTGGGCACGCCTCCACCAGCCGCCGCACCAATCTGAAGTAGCTCCCAGGCAGGGCCTCTCCAGGCCACAGCCGAACTATGAGGCCCTTCATGGCCTGTTCAGCAGCCCTGTGGAGCTCGACCAGCTGCTTCAGCTGGTCGCTCAGGGGTACAGGGTGTCCGGCCTCAGCATACTGAGACCAGAACACCTTCTCCGTCGATCTGCCCTCCTCGGCACGGTAGAACGCGGCGGCATCGGATACGCTACAAGGAAGATCTACGAATGCCCCTGGAGAGCTCCAGATTTGGGTAAGTAACAAGTAGCTTACTTTTATATGTCTGCTTTGCATAAAGAATGCCTTACCCGCCGCTATCTTTTTCACCACATCCAACTCCTGAAGGGCCTTCTGGGATTCGGCCTAGGCAGACTTGGCAGTTTCGATGGCTGCTACGAGCTCGGACGCTTGCGTCTTCGAGTCAAGCTCCAAACTCTCATGTTTTTTCATGAGAGCCTGAAGCTCTTGCCGCGCCTCGCCGACCTGCGCTTCAAATTTCTCCCGCTCGGTGTGCTCCGTGGCCACTCTCTTCTCGGCCTCGGACAACGCCTGCTTGAGGGTCGCCACCTCAGTTGTGGCCCCTACAATAAGCAGCATAATCCTATCATTTTTCGCAATTGCATCTTTTATATATATTTTTTTTCTATAAGGTATCTCTTACCTTCTTTCTCCTCGAGCTGCCGCTTGGCAAGGCCGAGCTCTTCCTCGGACCGCTCGAGGCCCTGCTTCAGTATGCCCACCTCCGCAGTCAGTGCGGCGGTCGCAAGCAGCGAAGCCTACATACGCATATTGACTCATTTTTTATTAGACTCCTAAGAAATTTATTAGATCCTCTATTCGGCTTTTCTTTCCGAACGCCAAACAGAGCATCAGGGGCTACTGTCTATGCGGTAATATTTTTACATATTTTTTACTTACCTCGAAGCCTGTTAGAAGGCTAGCACAAGCTTCAGTCAGTCCGCTCTTGGCGGACTGAACCTTCTAGATCACCGTACTCATGATAGTACGGTGCTCCTCGTCGATGGAGGCGCCCTTAAGCACCTCCAGCAGATTGTCCGGCGCCTCCGGTTGGACGGAGGCCACCGGCTCAGTAGGCTTGCTCCTCTTAGAAGGAGGTCGCCTACCGCAGTCTGGAACCGTTGAAGATTCCGGCGCGGTGTCCGGCTCAAAGCCGGACTTGGAGCCCTGGGGGGGTCCTGTCCCCATTACTCCCGGAGTCCGGGAGGTCGCCTCGCGGCTCCTCCAGGACCACCTCCTCTTGGCCCGAAACTTGTTGCGACGCCACTTCGGCGTCGTCCGCGGTGCGGGGGGAGGCAGCGGGCGGAACTGAATTCACGTCCGATGAATCCAGGGAGCCGCTCGACGACTCGTCGAGCCCGGCCTTGGGCAGGCTGCATAATTATATTCGACATAAGGAAAGGCTATGCCATAATGGAATGCTATGAGTTACCCTGGTGCCCGAATACTTACGATTCCGCTGGGCGCTTGGCCCTGTGCGGCCACTCCTCTTCGCCCTCGTCGGCGTCGGTGGAGTAGTCCGGAGGGAGGGTCTTCCCCTTCTTGGACCCTTCGGCCTCCCCCGTTGGGGCGGCCTTCCTCTTCTTTCCTCCCCCCGCTGGAGGGGAGAGGTTTCTTCTTCCTCCTCCTCGTCTTCACGGGAGGAGTGCGTCTCGGATTCGTCGGATGACGAATCCGACACCTCCAGACGCCGGGCACTATTTCGAGTCCCTGTGATCTTCTTCTTGGCCTTCTTCTCCGGCACCACATAAGGTGCCGGAACCAGCAGCTTCGATAAACGAGCATTGGCTGGGTCTTCGGGCAAAGGAGCCGGACAGTCGATCTGTCCGGACTTCACCTGCCAATCATGTCAAAGGTAAGGGAGTTTAGATCTCGCATAGAGTCAAACTATGAAAAACTAACGTCCTATAAAAGGTAAAAATAGCTTACCTCACCAGCGTGACGCTGCGTGCTGAATCCGGGGTCCTCGGAAGCGGATGTGGGAGCCTCGGCGCCTTTGAATAGCACCTTCCAGACATCTTCGTACATCGTGTCGAAGAGCCTGATCAGGGTTGGGTGCTGCGCCGGGTCGAACTCCCACAGATTGAAGTCCCGTTGTTGACACGGGAGGATCCGGCGGACGAGCATAACCTGGACTACATTGACGAGCCTGAATTGCTTGTTCACCAGGGTTTGGATGCATTTTTGCAGTCCGCTCACCTCTTCTTTGTAGCCCCACGACAGGTCCGTCTCTTTCCAGGACGTGAGCCGCGTAGGGGGTCCGGACCGGAACTCAGGGGCTGCGATCCATTCCGGATCGCGTGGCTCGGTGATGTAAAACCACCCTGACTGCCACCCCTTCAGGGTCTCCACAAAGGAGCCCTCGAGCCATAGGACGTTGGCCATGTTGCCCGCCATGGCGCCTCCGCATTCCGCCTGGTTACCACGCACCACCTTCGGCTTGATGTTGAAGGTCTTGAGCCATAGGCCGAAATGGGGGCAGATGCAGAGGAAAGCCTCGCACACGACGATAAACGCTGATATGTTGAGGATGAAGTTTGGGGCCAGATCGTGGAAATCCAGGCCATAGTAGAACATGAGCCCCCGGACGAATGGGTGGAGAGGAAAACCCAGTCCGCGGAGGAAGTGGGGAAGGAATACAACCCTCTCATGGGGCCTTGGGGTGGGAAGGAGCTGCCCCCTTTCGGGAAGCCGGTGCGCGATGTCGTTAGACAAGTATCCGGCCTTCCTTAATTTTTTGATATGGCCCTCCGTGACGAAGGAGACCATCCACTTGCCTCCCGCTCCGGACATGGCTGGAGAAGGTTGAGGTGGGAAGTGCGGGCTTGGGCGCTGGAGCTCGAGTGCGCGGAAGATGGATAGGCAAAGGAGGAAGAAGGCGTAGGTAAAAAGGTGGATCCTTATCCCCTTATATGGGCGGATGCGACTATGCGTCCCCACCAGCCTGGTAAAACTCGCTTATCTCCCAAGCGTCGTGATAAATGGCGCGGTTGGGTTACCCACGTCCGTATTGATGAGAATCCCGTAAATGGGGGACACGATCTCTGCTTTGACAAGACGTGCCAATGAAACCGCCTCGCAAAATGCGCTGAGGTGGGGGAGTAAAAACGATTCGGATGAAGGCTTGGCCGTAGTGTGATGTCACGCCAAGGAATACGTCAGCAGATTAGATTTGTGTAAATATTATTCTCTCTATGGCAATATGTGGAAACTTACTTTGCAGAGCCGGACACTATCCTTGGTGTTTACAAACTTTTATGAAGAACTTGGAGGAGGAACCCGCCTTGCAATGCCGAAAACAATCTGCGCGTCGGACTCGTCGTCATTGAAGCCTGGTTCAGGGGCTACTGAGGGAGTCCTGGATTAGGGGGTGTCCGGGTAGCCGGACTATACCTTCAGCCAGACTCCTGGACTATGAAGATACAAGATTGAAGACTTCGTCCCGTGTCCGGATGGGACTTTCCTTGGCGTGGAAGGCAAGCTTGGCGATGCGGATATTCAGATCTCCTACCATTGTAACCGACTTTGTGTAACCCTAACCCTCTTCGGTGTCTATATAAACCGGAGGGTTTTAGTCTGTAGGACAACATAACATACAACAATCATACCATGCATAGGCTAGCTTCTAGGGTTTAGCCTCCTTGATCTCGTGGTAGATCTACTCTTGTACTACCCATATCATCAATATTAATCAAGCAGGACGTAGGGTTTTACCTCCATCAAGAGGGCCCGAACCTGGGTAAAACTTCGTGTCCCTTGTCTCCTGTTACCATCCGCCTAGACGCACAGTTCGGGACCCCCTACCCGAGATCCGCCAGTTTTGACACCGACAGCAGGATTTGCGAAATGGTTCAAGAGCCATGTAAGCTTTTGAATTGCAGTATCAGTTTTTTTAATATATTGAGTACATAAGATGATCAGCTTGTCTATTTTCTAACCATAGGTTAAGAAGATGCAGGAGAATGGGCAGGCAGTTGATGATGCCCTTTACTCACTAGCAATGGGTCCTGATACTCGGGTAAGACATTATGAATCTTGCGTTGTTGGAGATGTGCGCTACAACACCCTTGCACGAGACGAAGGCAGGAAGACACAAAACAGTGCCATCATGAGCACAGATACATATGACAAAGAGACAACTAAAATGTATGCTAACATAACAAACATTGTTCAGTTGCAGTATATCTCCAGTTTCGAGGATCATCGGTGTGTGGTTCTGTTGTGTTGTCGTTGGTATAACCTGTTTTCCAGGATCGCAAAACCCAGAGCTAATAATTATTTCAAATCCATCAATGTCAAGGAGGGGTACCAGACCAACGAGCCATTTATTTTGGCAAATCAAGCAACACAGATACTTTTCTTGGAAGACACATTTGCACGTAGCGATAACTGGAGAGTATTGCAAAGGTTTGAGCAGAGGAATTCGTTTAATGAAGTTTCACAACAAGATGATTCTTACACTGCTCTTGATGTACAAGATAACACAGATGTTCCTAATATCTTTGAGAACCATCACGTCAATGACGCCGGCGAAAAGATTGCCTGTCGTGCTGTGGACATACAAGAGTTGATCAAGAAGAAGCCAACGTTCGAGGACGTTGAGGACGAAGAAGAAGATGACACCGTGGGAATTATGATTCAGACTGATACACATGGCGAAGATGTTGGCTCTGCTGCTGCGGATGATGATTACATTGCTTTTGTCGTATTTGCCTGTCAGAAGGCGTTTTTTTATCTACTATGTGAAATTTTGTTTCCTATGACAACTGAAACCTGATGAACATGTTGTTTAGTATTTTCCTGTGAGAACATCACTTGTTATGTATGCTGATTTGTGTTTGGTGATTGTATGACGACTAAAACATGATGACATTGTTGTTTAGTTGTACTCATATTTGGCTGTGAAACTTGAATTTGATGACATAGTTTGTTGTTGGACTGCAATTTGCTCGACATCTTCGAATAAGAACAAAGCTGACCCGACAGGGCCTCTGCTAATTTATTTATTTACAATCAAAAGGGCCTCTGCTATTTATTTATTTATGAGCAAAAGGGGATACCCCCTGATTTCTGTTAATAGAAATCATTAGATGTTCACTACACTACGCCCAGCCTGCTACACAGGTTTCATTCATTACTAGTTTCAGCAAAGTGCTCATGTCATAGCCACTGAATACATCATGAGTGCCACATACACTGCAAATAAAGAGACAATCATCCTACAGAGCACATCGATTTTGCCCATTATCTTCACAATCTCTTTCATCTCCTCATTGCTGTCAAGGCCGTTCAGCAGCTGTTGCTTGGCCATGATCAGAGGAACTGCATCTTTAACCTTCTGCTCTGCATCTTCCTCTTCTGTCATTCCTTCAGTTATTTGTCCAACACCCCAGCCTGCTGGTATTGGGATTCCTCGGCTAACCAAATAATCAGCGTAGTTGCACTCCCCCACATCAGCAACTTCCCAGAAATACAAATCACACGAATCTTCCCTTTTCTGCACAAATCTAATTGGAAGATCATCAACCAAACTATTAAAAAAATCAGCAATTGAAAGTAGCAGAACAACACTTAAACATATTATTACCCCATGATTCGGGCATTTGTAGAAGACTCGACCAGGGTTGAGGATTGTGGTTGAGACGTGACGGATGACTCTCCGTGATTTGCAGCAGTGGCACCACACCAACGACAGCGGGTTGCGATGAGCAACCGGCTGCGGTGCGCGTGCCGGCGGGGGTGTGATGATACCCATAGGCGATGGTACGGGTGGCGACTTGGCGCATATTTGGTTGTTGCCTGCTGAAGAGCTGGTGGACGAGCAGCCAGCGGACATGGTTGCTGTGGCCAGAGCTTCTGATGCTAGGTAGAGTAACTAGAGAAGAGGAGAAGCGAACGTTGGATATGTTAGTTTTATTACTTGCAGAGTAGCATAGCACCATATATAGTCATAGTCTAGGTTTGGATTCGAACCAGCTACAGGAGCACGTCTCTCTTTTTTCTAAAACTCAGCAACGTCTCTTTACTGGTACACTAGCTTGTTCTGTACGCCTTCTCAAGTCTTTGATTCCTCCACCTGACATCTGGGACCCACCGGAAGGGCCTATGTATTTCGCAAAAAAACGTGCTCCCCGCTGATAGGTCGGACCCACCAGCTATCTTCGCACGCAAGGAGGTGCCTCCTTATTACGCACAAAAATATGAATACTCCCCCTGCTAGCTGGAACCTAGCATAGTGGGAGGCTGACTTGTGGGCCTACCAAATTGACGGGGATGGAGGGCTTTGTCAACTTAGTCAATATGAACGATTCTAGCTCTAGTTATCGTACGATGTTCATCCAACGGCCATAGTGCTTTTTCAACCTCTGGTCTTCTTGCTCCAGCCGCCCAAACCAGCGCCGGTCGTGCCGCGTGCTCCTGCCTCCCGTGGCCGGCTGTGATGTCGCGGAGGCCTCACTGCCCCTACTACTCCCACCGCTGGCTAAGGCATCCCTCTACTCACCCACACCCCCTGTTATTCTACGGCGACGGCAGCCTCACACCGCAGCCGAACCAGTGAACCCTCGTACTCCTCTCCGCGTGGGCATCCACTACCACGTCTTCCCCGGCTCCACGTCGTCCCCTTCCTAGGCCTCGCCATCGTCCACCGCCTTGGTGCTCGGCGCAGCGTGGTCAACGACCGACTTCCATCGGAAGAGTACTGTACGTGGAGAGGCTGACAACTGGGTCCAAGGCTGCAGCTGGGTCCACGGCCACAACCCAGTTTTTTTGTGATTTGCCAAGTAAGTCGCTTTGTCAGGCTTGTTGGGATGCAAATCTTTCAAGACGAGGAGAGTTTCATTCGGCTGGCCGAGAAAATGGCCTATCACTAATGAGAAATGGGCTATACATTTTTAAAACACATCAAATCGGCAATTAGTTTCAAATTTGTTTTTTTTATTATGAGATTTTAAATTGCACTGATTTTTATGCGTGGACAATTTGTTAAATTTTATATTGATATACATTTATTTTTAAAATTAGTTTGAATGTGACTCGAAATTTCGGGATTAAAAACAGTTCGGACCGCACCGAAATATGCAAAATTACGTACAGTTTTTTAACCGTGGCCACAATATGGGCTGTAATGCTAACAAAAAGAATATGGGCTCAAAAAAACCTTAAGAATTAGCAAATGGGATGTAAATTATTAGAAATAATGGCAGATGGGTTGTATGTTGTTTTCCACAGGTTTGAGGCTTTCCTTAAAAAAGGTTGACGCATAAGCAGTGACTGTTGGATGTCCATCGAACGGCCGTCGTGCTTCTTCAATCTCTGCTCTTCCTGCTCCAGCCGCTCAAACAAGCGCCGGCGGGACTGCCTGCTCCCTCCTCCCCGCGGCTGGCTGTGCTGCCGTGCAGGCCTCACCGCCCCACCGTACTACCATCGCTGGCCTAGCCATCCCTCTACTCACCCACACCTGCTGTTATTCTCCGGCGATGGCAGACGAACCAGTAAACCCTCGTACAGTCGTACTCCCCTCCGTGTGGGAAACAACTGCCGAGTCTTCCTTGCCTCCATGTCGGTCCCTTCCTAGGCCTCGTCGTCGTCCACCGCCCTGGTGCTCTCGGCGTGGCCTGGTCAACATGGTCAACGACCGACATGCATCTGAAGTGGACTGTACGTGGAGAGGCCGACAGCTGGGTCCACGGCCGCACGCAAGGAAATGCCTCCTTATTACGCGCAAAATAATTATTCCTCCCCCTGACATCAGGGACCCACCGAAAGGGCCTCTATATTTCGCGAAAAAAACTTTACCGCCGCTGATAGCTCGGACCCACCAGCTATATCTTCGCATGCAAGGAAGTGCCTCCTTATTACGCACAAAAAAATGAATACCCCCCCTGTTAGCTGGGACCCAGTATAGTGGCAGGCTGACTTGTGGGCCTACTAAGTTGACGGGGACGGAGGGCTTTGTCAACTTAGTCAATATGCACCATTCTAGCTCCAGTGACCGTACGATGTCCATCGAACGGCCGTAGTGCTTCTTCAACCTCTGGTCTTCTTGCTCCAGCCGCCCAAAGCAGCACCGGTCGTGCCGCATGCTCCTGCCTCCCGTGGTCGGCTGTGCTGCCGTAGAGGCCTCACCGCCCCCTACTATTCCCACCGCTGGCCAGGCCCTGCGGCGACGGCAGCCTCACACCGCAGCCGAACCAGTGAACCCTCGTACTCCTCTCCGCGCGGGCTTCCACTGCCGCGTCTTCCCCGGCTCCGTGTCGTCCCCTTCCTAGGCCTCGCCGTCGTCCACTGCCATGGTGCTCTCCGCGCAGCATGGTCAACGTGTTCAAGGAACGACTTTCATCGGAAGAGTACTGTACGTGGAGAGGCTGACAGCTGGGGCCATGGCCACAGCCCAGTTTTTTTGTGATTTGCCAAGTAAGTCGCTTTGTCAGGCCTGTTGGGCTGCAAATCTTTCAAGACGAGGAGAGCTTTCATTCGACTGGCCGAGAAAATGGCCCATCAATAATGAGAAATGGGTTGTACATTTTTTTAAACACATCAAACCGGCAATTAGTTTCAAATATCTTTTTTTTATTTCAAGATTTTAAATTACATTAATTTTTATGCGTGGAGAATTTTTTGGATTTTATATTGATATACATTTATTTTTAAAATCATTTTGAATGTGAATCAAAATTTCGGGATTAAAAAAAGTTTGGACAGCACCGAAATATGCAAAATTTCGTATAATTTTTTAACCGTGGCCACAATTTGGGCTGTAATGCTAACCAAAAGAATATGGGCTCCAAATAAACCTTAAGAATTAGCAAATGGGCTGAAAATTATTAGAAATAATGGCAGATGGGTTGTATGTTGTTTTCCACAGATTTGAGGCTTTCCTAAAAAAAGGTTGACGCACAAGCAGTGACTGTTGGATGTCCATCCAACGGTCGTCGTGCTTCTTCAATCTCTGCTCTTCCTGCTCCAGCCGCTCAAACAAGCGCCGGCGGGACTGCCTGCTCCCTCCTCCCCGCGGCCGGCTGTGCTGTCGCGCGGGCCTCACCGCCCCACCATACTCCCATCCCTGGCCTAGCAATCCTTCTACTCACCCACACCTGCTGTTATTCTCCGGCGACGGCAGACGAACCAGTAAACCCTTGTATATCCTACTCCCCTCTGCGTGGGAAACAACTGCCGAGTCTTCCCTGCCTCCATGTCGTTCCCTTCCTAGGCCTCGCCGTCGTCCACCGCCCTGGTGCTCTCGGCGCGGCCTGGTGAATGTGGTCAACGACCGACATGCATCTCAAGTGGACAGCACGTGGAGAGGCTAACAGCTGGGTCCACGGCCGCACGCAAGGAAATGCCTCCTTATTACACGCAAAATAATGATTCCTCCACCTGACATCTAGGACCCACCGAAAGGGCCTCTGTATTTCGCGAAAAAAACGTTACCGCCACTGACAGCTCGGACCCACCAGTTATATCTTCGCACGCAAGGAAGTGCCTCCTTATTACGCACAAAAAAATGAATACTCCCCCTACTAGCTGGGACCCATTATAGTGGCAGGCTGACTTGTGGGCCTACTAAGTAGACGGGGACAGAGGGCTTCAACTTAGTCAACATGCACGATTCTAGCTCTAGTGACCGTACGATGTCCATCCAATGGCCGAAGTGCTTCTTCAACCTCTGGTCTTCTTGCTCCAGCCGCCCAAACCAGCGCCGGTCGTGCCTCATGCTCCTGTCTCTCGTGGTTGGCTGCGATGCGGCGGAGGCCTCACCGCCCCCTACTACTTACCCCGCTGTCCAGGCCATCCCTCTACTCACCCACACCCCATGTTATTCTGTGGCGACGACAGCCTCACACCGCAGCGAACCAATGAACCCTCATACTCCTCTATGTGTGGGCATCCACTACTGCGTCTTCCCCGGCTCCGTGTCGTCCCCTTCCTAGGCCTCGCCGTCGTCCACCGCCCTGGTGCTCCCGGCGCGGCGTGGTCAACGTGGTCAAGGAATGGCTTCCATCGAACGTGGACTGTACGTGGAGAGGCTGACAGTTGGATCCACGGCTGCAGCAAGGAAGTGCCTCCTTATTACGCGCAAAATAATTATTCCTCCACCTGACAGTAGGGACCCACCGGACGAGCCACCATATTTCGCGAAAAAAATGTTTCCCCCTGACTGCTGGGACCCACCAGCTACATCTTCGCATGCAAGGAAGTGAGTCTGGGCAAAAAAAAGATTTGCCCTCCTAACTGCTGGGACCCACCAGCTACATCTTCGCACGCAAGGAAGTGCCTGACAGTCGGGACCCACCTGGTCGAAGCATATGTAGCGTTGTCATTCTGGTCGTGAACGTGTACGTACATACTGGTCGATGTAGTGGCGCGCACGTGTTGTAGTAGAGGGACGCACGTAGCATGTACACATACATACAGCGGCCAGTGTGCAAGAAAGAAAATACAGCCACGTACGTACATACGGGCGGGGTCTCGAACGCCTACTCGGGCATACGTACGGCCAGGGCTCGTGTACATGGCTGGGTCGTAGTGGAGAAACTGCGTCGTCGTGTTCATGGGGAGGCAACGAAATGCGTCATGTTCATCGGGAGGCAACGGAATGCGTGGGAGCCAACCGGCTTGGATGGAATAGGCGATGGAAACGAGGCCTAGCGTACCACAGAACGGAGGAAACGGCCCTGTGTTCGACCGGCCATGTTCGAAACGGGATCCTGTTCATCGGGAGGGGTCTGGCGTACCGCAAAACGGAGGAAACAGACCTCCTACGGTCGAAACGGGGGTCCTGTTGATTGGGAGGGGTGTGGCGTACCGCAAAACGGAGGAAACGGACTTGTGTTGGAGCGCTACGGTCGAAACGGGGGTCCTGTTCATCGGGAGGGGTGTGGCGTACCGCAAAACGGGACTCCACGAGATACTGTTCATCTCCACCGTCGACCCCCTCCAGCCTCCACGGGCTACTGTTCATCCACCGTCGACCTCCTCCAGCCTCCACCTATGACTGTTCATCCACGGACTCCTGTTCATCTATCCTCCACCGTGCACTACTCCACCGGCTACTGTTCAACCAGCCCTCTCCACGGGCTCCTGTTCAACCACCCCTCCACGGGCTACAGTTCATCCAGCCTTCCACCGTCTACTGTTCATTCAGGCCTCCACAGGGTGGTCCTGTTCATCCAGCCCTCCACGGGGTCCTGTTCATCCAGCCCCAACCGGCTCGATCGATCGAGGTCCTGTTCATCCAAAGGCAACACAATGGGGTCCTGTTCATCCACCCACACCGGGAACTGTTCATCCAAACCCCCCCAGCAACGCTCACTGTTCATCCAGAGGCAGCATCGATCGGCTTCAGTTAGCAGCAGTAGCGAAGGAATCGCTTGGTCGGGTTCAGTTAACTGCCATCGATCGATCGCTCGGGTTCAGTAACGCATAGCCTGCAGTGCAGTCGCCCGGGTTAAGTTAGAGCCTAACGCCTCGCTCGGGTTCAGTTAGAGCCCAACGCCTCGCACCCACGCGCGTGCATGTACGAGAGAAACGCGCATCGCTCGGCCCCGACCACCCACCGTAACTGGGAACACCCCGATATTTTCCTCGCCCTCGCTTCTACCATGGTTTTTTCCGTTATGGACGTCCCAAAGAATGACATGCAGTTGCGTCTCTGGCTCGCCCAAGACGAAAAGCTCATTTTCTGTCATGATTTTTTGTCATAGAAGTAGGAGCCCACCACATCTATGATGATACCGGGTTTTGTCACAATTATCATCATAGAAGTGTCATAAGTATGACATAATTTTTTTTCGTTCGGCCCAAAATGTCACGGATGTGTCTTTTTTGTAGTGTTTGGACATTTTTTATACATTAACTGGGTTTTCCAGGCATTTTATGCGCATAATTCAAATTTGAACTACATGCACATTCTCCGGTGCATATAAACTGGTTGAAAAATCAAAAATGTGTCCTTGGTTGCATGCTTAGGTCCCATGCAAGAAATGAGAATGAATTTCAAACACCATGCCACCGTCACTCGGCCGCAAACATTGAGATACATGGCTTTTAATTTCTAGTAAATCAAAAACTCGTCTGAAATTCATGAAACTTGGCATGCTATCATGGAGCAGCATCCACATGCCATGGTAAAATTTTGTCCCATTTGGGGCAGGTTTGGGTATAAGATTCTCACAAACCTTAGCTTCTCACAACAAGCGTGATGGTTACGGTAGGGAATGTGCCACCTTTGGGGACGAAATGATATCCATTGTCTCTTATTGCTTTCAAAAAATTTCTAGTGTCAACATAGAACAACAGGAGTGTTGTGTTTACTTTTGCATTTTTTCGGGGTTCGTTTGGACATTTTTATACATTAACTGGGTTTTCTAGGCACTTCATGTGCATAATTCAAATTTGAACTACATGCACAAGCTCCAGTGCATATAAATTGGTTGAAAAATCAAATCTGTGTCCTTCGGGGCATGCTTAGGTCCCATGCAAGAAATGGGAATGAATTTCAAACACCAAGGCACCGTTGATTGTCGGCAGAACGTTGAGATACTTTGTTTTTAAATTCTAGTAAATCCAAAACTCGTGTGAAATTCATGAAACTTGGATGCTATAATGGAATGGCACCCGACATGTCGTGGCATTTTTCGTGTCCATTTTGAGAGAAGGCGCACTCGAATAACAGCCAACAAAGGCATTTTGAAATAAATAGCTGCCACTGTAACATCTCAAACGTTTTGTATAATTTAAATTGTGTGCGTTCTGTTAACCATTCACGTGACATCACGCCTCACTCTTTTAATGGCTAGGAGGTGCCATGCGAAAAGGTGCTTGAGTGCTTGATTAAACGGAAGGCATGCGAATGACACTCCAATGCGGAGGCTCAACGGGAAGCGTGCGAGCTGTATGCCGCGTAGGCTCACCGGGAAGCGAGCCCTTTGACTTCCATGGCCACCCGCCTTGCTCGCATCCTCTCCATTGATGGTGCCCAAGCCGCAGTTTAATTCGGTTTAAAAAAAAACTCATCGCAAACGTTTTACTTAGAACACCCGTATGCAAACCGACAGCTTCCCCAGGAAGCCAAGGAAAATGTGTCGAGCGGGATTTGTGCAGCTCTTGATCGCAAATGTTTTAGATAAAACACCCATATGGTCTTCCCCCTTAAGTCGAGGGAAAATCCGCAGCGCAGGATTTGTGCATCCCTTCAACGCAAACGGTTGTTTTGGATGACCCGTGTGCAACCACGTACAAACAATTTGGTAAGATTTGCATCTGTCATATTGGGTATGTTGCCATTTGTCAATCTGGAAATATTTACATTTGTTGATCTAGTACGTTGCCATTTGTCAATCCTTATAACACTGCGATTTGTCAAAATATGCAGCTAGATCACTAGCACTATCTAATTTTTGCAACTAAAATTCAGTAATTAAGCATATATTTCATTCATAGATTAGGCAGTCGTTCTTAATTTATACAAACAGTTCAACTCGACAACTGAACTGATCAAACTTCTCCCCAATTGTTGCCAACCACGTAGTGAAATAGCTAGTTCAACTATATATACTAGCTAATTTTAAGTACGTTGTATAGTTCGACCACACATCTATAGTCAGATGAAATGAACAAAATAGCCCTTAAATACTACTACCACGGAGGGGCTTTGTGCTACTTCCGGCAGCCTCTCCTCTACCGAGCACGCTCAGTAAGAGGCAGAGGAGGAGGAGGAGCCTACCGACGAGCTGGACAAATGCAATACGGTGCCTGCCGCTGCTGCACGTTCAGCGACGCTCGCCAGCTCGAACGCCCACTGCCGCTCCAGACGATCCCTCTCGAAGCGGCCGGACTGCTCGTAGATCTCCTGATTCCTCACCTCTGCGTTGGCGTGTGCTGCGGCCACGGCTGCGGTATGGCTCTTTGCGTGCTCGAAGAGGTGCTCCTCCTCCTCCCGCAGGAACTCGATGTAGCGCGCAAGGTCGCTGATGCACGTGCGTGCCTCCACCTCTGCCTCCCGCCTTCGGGCCGCGGCGGCGGAGCGGGTGATAATCCCGGCGGTCGACGGTGGGCTGGAGGCCACGGCGGCCGACGATGGGGTGGCGGCCATGACCACCACCTCCCGCCTTCGGGGCGCGGTGGCGGAGAGGGTGATGGCCACGGTGGCCGGCAGTGGGGTGGCGTCCACGACGGCCACCTCCCGCCTTCGGGCCGCGGTGGCGGAGCGGGAGATGGCTCTGACTTTCGACGTTGGTGTGGCGGCAACGGCGGCCGACAACAGCTGCCGACGGGCAGCGGCGGCGGAGCGTGTGGTGGGTGTTCCGCGCACACCCAACAGGGACGCCACGCGCACTACACTGCGCCGGGGACTGCGCCGCCGCCGCGGTGTAGCCTCCCAGCTGGAGCTGTCCTCTGATGATGGCGGAGTGGCTGAGCGAGACGACGGACCGGTGCCATTGGCGATTGTGGGAGAAGCAGATGACATGAGCTACAGGGAGGGAGGGGAAAATGCGACGCAGGACTCGCCGACCGTGAGGATTTTTATAGCAGGCCGGTAAGCATTGGGATTTTGGGGGATTTCACCGAGTCGGGCGTGAAGCTTGCGCGGGAACCTGCGAGGTTGCGTGGGAACGGGCTCACCGACGATTCATTGGCGCCACCGTTTGGCCAAAAGAACGCCCCCACACGCTGCGCAAGCTTGCGTTGTAAGTTGTCTGCGGCAGCGGGGTGACAAGATGTGCGAGAGGAGGACGAAAGGACACGTACATATACGGTTAATAAAAAAATGTTTGCGATTTAATTAGCTACTATACCCCCGTCCTGGTTTATAAGTAGGATTTAACCAATAAAATACGAATGCATGTCGCCAAAGATTATATCGTTGGAGTCGTATTTGAACATAGTTTCCAGCTATACAATTTTTGTAACATGCATTAACACTTTTTTGTTCAAATTTAAGGTTATATACCAGCAAGCGTTTTCCCGCAACACACACGACTTATTATCGGTCTTCACACACATTTCTGATTACAAACCTATTTGCCGCGTATCACACACATCTTATTAAGTTGAACCGTTTCTGTTCTCATGTCTCAACGCAAACAGTTCATCCGAGTGAACCGCATGCCATATATCACACACACCTTGATCTGGCTGACCGTTTCTTTTGTGTTGCCTAATCACAAACAGTTCATCAGAGTGAACCGTATGCCGTATATCGCACACACCTTCATCTGGCTGCCCGTTTCTTTTGTTCCTACTCATCGCAAACAATTAATTGAACTGAACCGTATGCCCTGCATCGCACACGCAACTAAAATCTGAACCGTGTTTTATGGCTCCGCCATCGCGAACGTTTTGCACCTTTTTTGACGGTTTTTTACACCATCGTTTGCGATTATGGCATCGCACACAGTTTCGTCGAAGGGCCTCTGATCGTAGTGTCGCGTTAGCAGCATCCTGCAGTAGTGATTGGGGCACGATCGAAAGGTTAAAGTGAGACAAGGGTTAAATGGCCACTGTAATAAATGGGGACCAGACGGCATGTAATCAACACGTCTTGTCACCGCGTTCCCGACGGAGGATTCCAATGCACTCTTGAGCACCCCACGCGCATTTCGTTTGGTCATGCGGGGACTCGAAGAGGCGCTAATGTATTATTGGTGAGCCTGTTCCCGCGTAACCCGCGTAGGTTACCACGCGCAACCGCGCAAGCTTCCCGCCGGCTCATTTGGTCACACGTCAGCTCAAAGAGGGGCCAATTGTGGGCGTTTATTGACAAAAGCTTTGAAAAAACAAAGTGTGTGTGGAATGACTTAAAACAGCGCACATGTTCGACAATAAGTTCACTCTTGGGTGATGAGGTCAAAGTTACACAGACAGGTAATGGGGGACACTCGTGTGCCATAATTCTGCGCTCTACAGGGCACACAGTTGAAGTAACCAACTGTGTACAATAATGTCGAAGATCGCTGTCGAGTCCACAATATAGATCGTTTGTGATGAGATCAATAGGGGAAACACATGCGAGAATGGTAAATAAAATCAAGTCTATTACATATTAAGGTCCAGATGTTAATCGTCCATTGCATATTAAAGTCAAAATAGTACTATCAATATACGAATCTTATACAATGTCATTTCAATGACTGCATCACAAATGCCAAAAATATCACAAGGTTCAAATTTGAAGATTACAGTGCCAAAATGTTTCAATAGGGTTCCGTATAGTCTCATGGCAATTTCAAATTTTGGTTCCCAAAACATGAAAAAATTGCAACTTACTTGTACTGTTTTTTCACATTCAATTTTATTGGAAAATTTTATTTCACAAGTCATGCCAAATCTATTATATACACTATGTCAAGTTTGTTTAGCATAACATGGCAATTCTTTTTTTTGTATGATGCCAAATTTTCCATGGTAAATTGTAGATAACATCTTTTTTCTATAACATGGCAATCGTAGATAATTATTTGTACTTGTTTAATGGAAAAGTTAGTCCTTTTTGCTCTTCTAAATCACGCGAATTTTGTAATTGTACCTTCGTAGTCACATAACAATTGCATTGTGTCAATAGTGTTTCATATAGTCTCATGGCAATTTCACAATATTTTATTTTCCAAAACATGTCAATTTTTGTAACTTACTTGTACTGCATTTTTTCACATGGAAAATTAAGGAAAATTTGTTCCATATGTCATGGAAAATGAAAAATCATTGCAATTTTGCTATGTGTTCACTTTTTAATATAGTTTTTTCACGGATCATGACAAAATTGTTGTGTATAGCATGTCCAGCATGAATTTTTTTGTTTGCGTTTTAAGGAAAATGTAGGCATAGTTTGTGTTTGCGACATGACAAATTTTATGATTTTTTTCATACTATCATGTCAATTACATATTTTTTTCGTATGCGTGTTTTATAGACAATCAACAAATTCATGCTATATAGCATGGCAAATCTTTTTGTAATCTTAGTGGTTTGTAGGATGGGGTGTTTTATAAATCTACTTGTCATTTCTTAATAGTAGTTTTAGATGTATTTTTTTACACCTAGTTGCCATGCTTTTCTATTTTTTTAGAGCATATTTTGTGATTTTAAATGTGTTTTTCTACTGGCCCAAAATTGTTAGCATTTTTTTATGAAGGGGTTGGGACTGGCCACTATTGTTGGGCCTGGATCAGTGCTAGTCGCTGAGCAAGGCCTTCTCAAAAGAAAAGAAAAAAGGTAGCGGTATATCGTGTGTGGCAGGGGAGCCTTGTCAGTCTGGCTTCCTCCCGTCCCGTGTCGTGTTTGGTTAGGCTGCCCCTCCGCGGCGGCGCCGACGCGATTCCCCTCCCGCCTCGGACTCTTGGATTCAGTTCAAGTTGGAATTAAGCTCGCCTTTCCGCCTGCGCATAAATAGAGTAGCCGACCGGGAGAGAGAGAATCGCTCCGCCTGATCTGGCGTCGTCGCATCATGAGGCTGCTGGCATTCAATCGGCTCATGTCTACGCAGCAGGATCGGCGTCGCCGGCCAACTCAAGGCCGCAGTAAGCCACCTCTTCCTTCTGCCTTTTTCTGAGATGATGAATCTGTAACCTGTTTGACGGTCTTACGATTCAGAGCTGGGCGGTCGGTAGAAGGGAAAAATAAGTAGTACTCCCTCCGTTCCTATGTCCTAAATATAAGTCCTTTTATAGATATTTCAAATGCGGACTACATCCGTATATAGACGTAATTTAAAGTGTGGATTCACTCATTTTGCTCCATATATAGTCCGTATTGCAATCTCTAGAAAGACTTATATTTAGGGACGGAGGGAGTAGTACTTTTTCTTGTGTCTGCTTTTTACAGTTTATTTTTCCGGAAGAAAAAAGAATTGTGCGTCTGTCTGTAACAAGAGTGAACATGGCACCCTTCGTGAAAGGGTAGGGGTAATGGAGATTCAAGAGGCATAGGGACTGCTTCCAATATACATGAATCACGAAAAAACCAATGCTGTAACTTGCTTCATCCGGCATTATAAGTAATCAATGAGATTTTCTTCCTCGAGAACAAAAAGCTACACGAGGAGAGCCTTGTTTACTGATATGTTACTAAAAGACCAGAGGTGATGGCCTCTGAATTGCAGGGTATGGAAAGTGGGTGTTAATCAAGAAAATTATCTACATTTGCGGAAACCACTACTGGAGTGCAACCTTTTGCAACTGTACTTATGGTTAGCTGAATTTTTATTCTTATACTGAAACAACTTTGGTTCTTCTTAAGTTGGTGTTCTCGGGGAGAAGTTGGATAATGGAGAGAAATAGGGCGTGTCCCTGTGTTTGTACCTGTGCTGTGCCTGTTCTTTTCTTCCATCGGTATCTTTGTTATTGATTCTCAATTCTGTTATTCTAACCAATACATCATGTACTGCAGATGGATTGGTGACTTCAGTGGCTAAAAGGAAGAACTCACCCTGCCTACATGATGACATTTCTCGGAGTGATAAAAAATCAAGATATTCAGGACCAAGCCTTCCAGAGGTTCGCCATTAATTGCTGAGAATTAGCAACTTACATTGCAAAGTACGCTTTGACTGTTCTAGCTACAGAAATGTGTGGATCCGTGCCTACATAAAAATGTCACTTGATTAAGAGTAGACTTCCTACATTCATATTGCTATCCCCTGATTGTGGTCAATATGCAGTGTCTGTCTTAGTGTAATGCCCAAAATTGGGCAAGCCCAAAATTTGCAGCCTGCCATATGTGAGTGTAAAAGCATGGGCATTTGGCAAATTTCAAAGTCAGCCCAAGTGGGACAATTCTTTTGGCTTGCCCCAAATTTGACATGGAAACATCGAGTAGGCTCTTAGTTTCCACAAGAAAAAATATATATCATATGTAAGTTGCTCAACTACGGAACTACCTCTGAATGCTTTTCTTGTCTTCATAGTTCAGACGGGCCTTGATTACATTATAGTGCTTCCTAATTCCAGTAAAAAGGTCACATGATTGACATGCCTTCATTTCATTATAGTGCTTCTGAGTTCCGTTAAAAAGTTATAGGGTTGAAACAAATATTCATTTCATTATAGTGCTTCCTAGATCAGCAAGAAGTTGTAGAATTGAAATGCATATATTCTTATAGTAGTTGTGTAGAGTGCCATATGATCTGCTCTGTCCAATCTGTTATCCTGTCATCTTAGTTACCCATGTTAATGTCATGTACTTTCACTGTAACTACTAAAGCTGCTGGATTCTTTTACATGATCTTGTGGAGTGTGGACATTTCAATGTTCAGATATAACTACCATACTGTCAGTGTTACTTCATATGGTCCTATTTTCCCTTCCCAAATTGAAAGCAATCATCTGCCTTTACAGTTCCTATGCTGAATTTTTTCCCCAATGCTCGTCCATGCAGGCCATATGGCATCATATACATTCTCTGCTTCCTCTACGAGATGCTGCACGCGTTGCGTGCGTGTCTCATTCGTTTCGACATTCTTGGAGATGTTTTCCCAATCTCATCTTAACTAGGAAAACACTGGGTTTGAAAGGCGGGGTCGACGGAATATCATCTAAAATAGCGCTTGATCTTGCAAAGAGAACTGACCACATTCTGAAAAACCACTCAGGCGTCGGCGTGAAGGCACTCAAACTTGAAATACGTGAATTTCCCTTTTTCAGCACCTCATGTGATGATCTCAATCGTTGGCTTGGTATTGCCGTCAGACCAGGGATTGAAGAACTTTACCTGCAGCTTCATTCATCTCATGCGGACGTGTACAACTTCCCATGCACACTTCTACTTGATGGGAGTGGCAAGTCGATTCGGCACCTTCATCTCGGTGAATGTGCCTTCCGTCCCACAGCTGGAGTTGGCTGCTTAAGAAGCCTGACTAGTTTGGAACTGTATGATGTGCATATTACAGGGGATGAGTTAATGTGCCTTCTTTCCAGTTCAGTTGCTTTGGAGAAATTGAGACTGGTGTATTGCCATGAGTTGATTTTCCTGGAGATACCTAGCCTGCTGCAGCGGCTTAGCCACCTGGTTGTCCACGACTGCTTAAATCTGGAAGTGATAAAGAATAAGGCCCCTTATCTCTACAGTTTTGAATATAGTGGTGCCCTGGTACGACTATCACTTGGTGTTTCATTGCGAAACCTTGACATTGATGCTTCAGGGTGGGACGTTATTCATTATGCTGGTGCCAAACTTCCATGCATGGTGCCAAATCTTGAAGCTCTTAACATACATGCGTCTTATGTGGTAATATTCTTATAGTACTTCAGACTATTAGATACCAACATCGTGCAACAAACAGTTGCAACCTGCATTTTCCCTGGGATTTTAATCTGAAGCATTTTTGTGCAGAGGGATATACTGGTGGTACCTGGCAAATTCCTCCACCTCCAGCATCTGTGTATTGGGGCATTTACCCCAGACTATGATTATTTCTCTCTGGCTTCTTTTCTTGATGCTTGTCCTTCCTTGGAGACTTTCATATTGTCTGTAAGTCATGTTCATCTTGCCATATTGTCTATAGAGGGAGGGAGCGAGGGAGTACAATATGTAGTACTACACTGTTCTACTACATTCGTGCACAGTTTCACAAGGTTGTAGAATAACTGTTTTACGCTCTAGCTCAGAATAGCACTATATCTCTGTGGTGGGACCATGCATTAGTTCAAAGTATATGTTTTGTCGTTTCACCGTTATTATTGACATTGACATTTATATCCAATGCAGGCAGAGCCGGATTGCATGGAGCAAGAATCAGTTTTAGGAGATTCTTTTCATGATCTAAGGCAGATGCCAGGACACATGCATAGGAACATCAAGGATGTGCAGATCATTGGTTTTTGTTCTGCGAAGAGCATGGTTGAGCTGACATGCCATATTCTTGAGAATTCAAAGCTGCTTAAGCGCCTTAAACTGAGCACCTGTTACAATGGTGAGATTTTGTGTTCCTACAACAATAATGGTAAATGTCTCCCGATGAGTAGGGGTATGATGATGGAAGCCCATAAAGCTCTCTTGGCGGTGGAAAGATATATTTTGGGGAAAGTTCCCTCAACCGTCGAGTTAAAAGTTGAGGAGCCTTGCAGCCGTTGCAATGCTCTTTAAATCTAGGGTATGTTTGGCCTTTCTCTAGCTCTGAGCTTTGATAGCGATGCTCGTGGAGCAGGGCAAGGCCGTGTCAGCTGGGAATATCAGGTGATACCACCCCTTAAATGCTCCCATGATCACAATTTTCAGAAAACCAGTTCAATTGTCTCAAAGCATTCCGATTTTTTTTTGTGAGGGTGCACAAGACGTGCAGTTACATCCCCTAAAAATTTCAGACCTAAATTCGAAATATACATGGAGGAACTAAAAAAAATGCAAATCCAGCATGAATAATGTCACAAAAAGACAAGCATAAATGACACTATTCGCGTTTGGATTTGTCTTTTTAGTTTCTCAAATGTATATTTCCTATTTGGACCTGAATTTTGTAGGGGTGGTAAACACGTGTCTTGTGAACATTCACATGTTTTTTGGAATTTTTGGAAGCATTTAGATTCGTTTTTCAATGGATGCATCGGGCATGTGAGAGTTGGTCACGTGTCAGCTCTAGAATATGAGCGTACTGTGCAAGAACAAGTGATCTTTAAGCTAGCTGGGCGTTTTTGGCTTTGTAATTTCTCTTTCCTTGCACCTTTTTTTATGTAATTCTGCATGGGCAGGAACAAGTGGTATTTACATTTTTTTTCTTTCATTTCATTTCATTGGATTACCATAACTTTCGATTGTTTAGGTCACCGGTCTCGTATTTGTACTAGCAGCAGTGATGTATCTCGTTCAGCCAGCCAGTATGTGTCAGATGATGATAGTGGCGTTATTTATTTGTAAATTTGGTGATCATGTTAATCCTTCACATAACAATGATCTTCTTTTTGTTTGGCATCCAACATGTTAGTTTCTGCATTTTCTTAACAGCGCACGGGTGCTTTTCCCCATTGTAGAGCCGATTGGACCTCAGGGCATGATCGACCAGCACCTTCACTCTCCCTCAATCGCTCCCCCAGGAGTAGCTCGATGATCATTTTCTCAGATCACAACTTTTTTTCAGGCCAATGTCAGCCACCATTGGTGATGGGCAATTGCAGCCACCATTGGAGATGGCAAGCAAGCCGATTTTGGCACTGCCGCATGGTTAAACAGTGGCTGCGCCCCAAGGATACTGCGTCGGACATTCTCGAAATCTCTACAAGGATAAACTGGAGGGTGCATCAGGCTTTGAGGGAGGTTGCGTGGATCACTCAGATTAACATCTCTAGTGGCATCACAATAGGACATATTTACCACTATTGCTCTCTTTCGTTCGAGACCCAACACGTCAACCTCACCCCCGGGAAGCTCAAGGCTGTTTTTCGGCTCCACTTCAATCTCCATGAACGTTGTGGTTTGGATTGGTGGAACTGCTACATTGAGGTGCGCATCGCACCTGATTCCTGCAAGCTTTGCCATGGTGGTTCTTGTCCTGCCTTCAGAGCAACTGACCATGATCCTTAGTAATAGTACCATTCAGTCTCAAGAAGCATTTCATAAAATCTTCCACCATGACATTAGCATGAGTATTCTTGGCTAGCTGGATGAGAGTCTCTTGACGCACCGTGCTATCCATGCCTATACCTGGCCATGGGATACCCGGCCCAAAAAAGCCCGACCCAACCTGGCCCATCTTGCCCGCGGGCCAGGCCTGGGCCTAGGTTTTGACCCGAAGGCTGGGCCCAGGCCCGCCATATTTGCGATTTAACGATGAGGCCCGGCCTAAGGCCTGGTGGACTTTTATGTTGACGGGTCAGGCTTGGCCCGCCATATTTGTGATTTAACGATGAGGCCTGGCCCAAGGCCTGGTGGGCTTTTACGTTGACGGGCCAGGCTTGGGCCTGGGTTTTCTACTTCGGGCTTGGTTAGGCCCGGCCCTGGCCTGGCCCGACGGATGGCCAGGTATATCCATGCCCCCTAACAAGGCTAGCAGAATATATAACACAAATTCCACACAAACCAATAAAACACCACTATTTTTGCATGTGTCAATTCTTTAATGATACAACAATAATAGTGCATATAACGCGCACCATCTAATAGAAGAACAAAAAATCCACACAGACAATTACATGACGGTTTTTGCATATGACAATTTTGAAATGATACAACAACAATAGTGCAGATGACGCACACCACTGGGATAGAGTATTACACTTGATACAGTGCAGCAGAAATAAAGCTTTTCAGGAGAAGAACAGACAAGAACGCTCGCACGATAGTGGTACATGAAAGCAAGCAGCTAGAACTGTAATTGCTACACATCTCCTTGGGATGGTTGGCGCATGGGCATGGTGTTGTTACCTTCCTCCCTGTTAATCTTGAGGATGCCAGCATGAGTAAGGAGGACCCAGATGTGGGTGAAAAACTCTCCTCCCTTTGCGAGAAGTTCCATGTGTCCTTTAACATTATCTGATGGTGCGATGTAGAGGATCTTCTCAGCCCAGAAATCCGCAAGTATCTTCCAGCGAAGAGCATTGCTCGGATTGCGCTCTAACTGCTTTCCAAGCTTCACACCTCTCATGAAGATGCTCCTGTCTTCCACGTGGGCTTGTAAACCATTCATAGCCTGGTAAACATTTCGGTGGGAAGAAACACCCCGGGATCTTAGAATTTCTTTTGCATCACGATTTACATCAGCCATTGTCATCTTTGTATCTCCGAAGTATCCTGGAAGCAATTCCGGAGCAGAGTTCATCAAGTATGCGCAATATCTTGACAGGCTGACTGAAACATTCCTGTTGAATTTTGTGTCTTGTTCATTTTCAGATGTCCCAGTCACGTGCTCCCCGTCTCCTGTAGTGGGAGTCATATTGCAATAATCAGTGGCGATGCTCCAAATTAACATGATCTCTGCTTGGAGTACTCTCTCTGCTTGAGATCGACCTTGCAATGCCCAAAAGAACTCTCCAAGCACACCATTCCTCCCTAATGACCCTTCGTCATTTGTTGGTGGACCGTGACATGCTTTTAGGGACCTAGCAATAGCCCGCTTGACTGTTTGCAATATGTTTACTGGATGACTGTCCCCATTAGCAGTTGTGACGTGTGGAATTATTGAGAACTGGTCAATCTCATTCTTCCAGTAACTGAATATTTTAAATCTGCTAATATAGCTGATAAGCTTCTCAGTAAAAGCATTGCTTCCATAAGATTTAACATACCTACAAGTAACTGACACCTTGCACCAATCCGAGGCCAAATAAAATGCGGCTTGAAGAATTTCTATGAGCAGGAATGTGGCCAAAACAAGGAGTGTAATGATGCCGTCAGCCTTTTTAGTTTGCACTTCAATGATAGGGCTGAGTGTCTTGACAGATAGTGTGCTCTTCGCGACAAAGGATACACATGTGGCAATGAGAACAACCCTCACAATGAAGAGAACGAAGAATGGTGTCTCCAGCTCAAAGATGATGGCATGTTTACTAAAGAAGTAGTCATGGCAGAACCCCAACTCCATTTCAACAATCCGGAAAGCTCGCTCGTAGTCATCTTCTGTCGGAAGCAACCCCTTCAAGACAAAATCACGGGTTTCATCAAGGTTTTCCTCGGCGAATGACATCCCATAGTAGCGTCGCTTCAATAGCTCATACATGGCGTAAGCCAGACACGAGTCCTTGAGCTCTTTGCAGTGATCAGTACCTGAGCTGAGGAGCCTGCCGTCACAGTGCTAGATCTGGTCGATGGTGATGACACCACCAAATACAAGGTGAACAGGGTACTTGTAGCCTTCCATGCTGGCAGGATCGAACCCAAAATAAGCATCATAAGCAGACAGGTTCTTCATGAACCTGGCAACTTTTCTGGCCCTGATATAGCCGTACTCAACCAACACGCATGCGAGCTCTCTACCCACGAGTCCTGTAGACAGAGCATATGAACCCAGAAGATAAACAGCACCTTCAGGAGACCTGAGAAGTGCGAAGTAGCCCAACGGTGATAAATTGTGGTACATTTGGTAGAGACACTCCTTCACGCTCATGCTATCGGGAATTAGTAGCAACCAGATTAATGAAGTATAGAAGCCATACTGGTATAAGTTGAAAAAACCCCGCTTCCATTGCCTGTTGTCGTTGAGCTCGTAGACCTTCATGGCGTTGGTGCACCCAGCGGCCATCAGCAATGAGATGGCCCAAATGGGGTACATGACATTCTTCACCGGAGAGGACTGCATCAAGCCCAGGGTGTAGGCGATAGCTGGGAACGACAGAGTGTAGGTCACCCAGGTGCCACCTTGGATCAGGAAGCTGGTAGCCGAGGATGAGCTGCAGGAGCAGCATCAGTATGATCCCTGACGTGAAAGCCTCCGCCTGCTGGATGGTTCTCCGCGGTTTATTCAGCAAGGGGCAGAGAGCCTCCATCGCAGCTGTCATGTTGATGGATTCTTGCTGCTCCATCCGACAGAACTCCTTCGTTCTCGATAAGACACACTAAGAACTCTTTGTACATGTACAGCTTAATTTGCTATGGTAGTGCGTTGATCTTGGCTTTGGATCAATCAAATGAGGTCGCTGCTAGCTACTAGGAAGTTAGCCCGGCCACATGAAGTATAGTAGTAGTGGATGTCTCTTCGGTGCCAGAAAGAAGAGATGGAAGCAAGGCTAGTTACCTGGAAACAAACAGATGGAAGACCTTGTGAAATGAGAGTGAAATATCCTTGTCTTGTTGTATTTGGCACTGAAGAGACAACCACTACTACTACTATACTTCATGTGGCCGTGACCCGCTGGATCTGTTCGACTGTCTTTTTGAGACGATACAAACACAACAAGACAGGATATTTCACAAGGTCTTCCATCTGTTTCCTGGTAACTAGCCTTGCTTCCATGCCAAGTAATGATAGAGAGTGGATTTTGTGCAACAAATTGCCCGTGTATTACCTCTCCTCCAATTTTTTACCTTCTCTGATTTTTTTATACTCTCTCTATCCCTATTTATAAGGCCGCAAGCATTTAATAATAGGAAATTTTCCATTAGTTTGGTCAACAAAAATAGTTATATGTCAAAAAATATATCATTAGATTCACATTCAGGAGAAATTTTCAGTGGTATAATTTTCAGGGAGCCATCCGGGGAAAAGATCCCAACCCCGGTTAGGCCAGTCTGTAGGCATGCAGCGCAAGTAGTCCGCGGGGTCTGATCAGCGTGAGCAATTTCAGGTCAACTCACCTGTTATTTTCTCAGGCCAATGTCAGCCACCATTGGAGATGGAAGCAAGCCGATTTTGGCACTCTGCATGGTTAGACAGCGGGCTGCGCCCCAAGGATACTGCGCCAGATATTTTCAAAGTCTCTACAAGGATAAACTGGAGGATGCATCAGGCTTTGAGGGAGGATGCGTGGATCGCTCAGATTAACATTTCTAGTGGCATCACAATAGGACGTATTTACCAGTTTTGCGCTCTTTGATCCGAGATCCAACACGTAAACGCTACCCCGGGCTCGGCGGACTCCATTTGTTTAGAAGCTCATGGCGGACGGGGGTCTAGTCCTCCCCATCCGCATAGAGGGTGCAGTTTTTAGGCTCCACTTAACCTCCATGAACGTCGTGGTTTGAATTGGTGGAACTGCTACATTGAGGTGCACATCGCACCTGATTCCTGCAGCTTTGCTGTGGTGGTTCTTGTCCTGCCTTCAGAGCAACTGACCATGATCCTTAGGAATAGTACCATTCAGTGTCAAGAAGCATTTCATAAAATCTTCCATCATGACATTAGCGTGAGCATCATTGGCTAGCTGGATGAGAGTATCTTGACGCACGGTGCTATCCATGCGACCATGCCCCCTCACAAGGCTAGCAGAATATATAACACAAATTCCACACAAACCAATAAAACACCACTATTTTTGCATATGACAATTCTAAAATGATACAACAATAATAGTGCAGATGACGCGCACCATCTAGCAGAATAACACAAATTCCACACAGACAATCATTACATGACGGTTTTTGCATATGACAATTTTGAAATGATACAACAACAATAGTGCAGATGACGATGGAGCACCACTGGGATATAGTATTACACTTGATACAGTGCAGCAGAAATAAGAAAGCTTTTCAAGAGTAGAACATGCAGGAGGCAAGCACGATAGAGGTACATGAAAGCAAGCAGCTAGAACTGAAATTACTACACATCTCCTTGGGATGGTTGGCGCCTGGGTGTGGTGTTGTTGTCTTCCTCCCTGTTAATCTTGAGGATGCCAGCATGAGTAAGGAGGACCCAGATGTGGGTGAGAAACTCTCCCCCCTTTGCGAGAAGTTCCATGTGCCCTTTCACATTGTCTGATGGTGCGATGTAGAGGATCTTCTCAGCCCAGAAATCCGCAAGTATCTTCCAGCAAAGAGCACTGCTCGGTATGCCCTCTAGCTGCTTGCCAAGCTTCACACCTCTCATGAAGATGCTCATGTCTTCCTCTTGGTCTTGTAAACTATTCATAACCTGGTAAATATTCTGGGATGCATCAATAGACCCAGAGGCCATGGGTAGAAACCCGTTTACCAAAAAGTAAAAAACATTCCACCATTTTAAACCCATTCCAACATTCAGGGATCTTAGAACTTCTTCCGCTTCACAATGCACATCAGCCATGGCCGACTTTGTATCTCCGAAGTATCCCGGAAGCAATTCTGGTGCAGACTTCATCAAGTATGCACAATATCTTGATAGGCTGACTGAAACATTCTTGTTGAACTTTGTGTTTTGTTCATTTTCAGATGTCCCATTCAGTTGCTCCCCGTCCCCGGTAGGGGGAATCATATTGCAGTAATCAGTGGCGATGTTCCAAATTAACATGATCTCTGCTTGAGAATGACCCTGCAATGCCCAAGACAACTCTTCAACCCCGTTCCTCTGTAATGACCCTTCTCCATTAGATGGTGGACCGTTGCATGATATTAGGGACCTAGCAATAGCCCACTTTGCTGTTTGCAACATGTTCCCTGGGTAACAGTCCCCAGACGAATCAGCGGCGGCATTGTGCGGAATAATTGAGTACTGTCCAATCTTATTCTTCCAGTACCCGAATATTTTAAATCTGCTAATATAGCAGACAAACTTCTCAATGAAAGCATTGTGTTGATTACGAGATCGTAAAACATACCTACAAGTAACTGACACCTTACACCAATCCGAGGCCAGATAGAATGCTGCTTGAAGAATTTCTATGAGCAGGAGTGTGGCCAAAACAAGGAGAGTGATGATCTCGTCAGCCCTTTTGGTGTGCACTTCAATGACAGCGTTGCGTGTCTTGACAGATAGTGTACTCTGCAGGACAAAGGATACACATGTGGCAACGAGAACAATCCTCACAAGGAAGAGAAAGAAGAATATTTTATCCAGTTCAAAGATGATGGCATGTTTAGTAAAGAAGTAATCATGGCAGAACCCCAACTCCATTTCAACAATCCGGAAAGCTCTCTCGTAGTCATCTTCGTTCTGTAGCAATCCCTTGAAGACAAAATCACGGGTTTCATCAAGGTGTTCCTCTGCGAATGACAACCCATAGTAGCGCCGCTTCAACAGCTCATACATGGCTTTAGCCAGACACAAGTCCTTGAGCTCCTTCCAGTGAACAGTACCTGAGCTGAGGAGCCTGCCTTCACAGTGCCAGATCTGGTCGATGGTGACACGACCACGAAGTCCATTAATTTGAACAGGGTACTTGTAGCCTTTCATGGTGGCAGGATCGAACCCATCACCATCATCAGCAGGCAGGTTCTTCATGAACTTGGCAACTCCTCTGGCCATGAGATAGCCGACCTCAACCCACACGCATGCAACCTCTCTACCCATGACTCCTGTAACTATAACAATGGCAGCCAGAAAACTGAGAACATTTGCAGGAGACTTCATATTTTCAAGGTTCTGGAAGACATCGTGAAAATAATCCGCTTGGCCGGAATAATTCATCTTGTTGCTATAGGAAAAAAGTAGCCCCGAGATTAATGCAACATACAAGCCATACTGGAGAAAATTGAAAAGACTCCGCTTCCATTGCCTGTTGTCGTTGAGCTCATAGACCTTGACGGCGTTGGTGCACCCAGCGGCCATCAGCAATGAGACGGCCCAAATGGGATACATGACATTCTTCACCGGAGAGGACTGCATCAAGCCCAAGGTGTAGGCTATAGCTGGGAACGACAGAGTGTAGGTCACCCACGTACCAGCTTGAACCAAGAAGTTGGTCGACTGCCGCCTGACGGAACCGAGGATGAGCTGCAGGAGCAGCAGCAATACGATCCCTGACGTGAAAGCCTCCACCTGGATGATGATCCTCCGTGGGTTATTCAGAAAGGGGGAGAGAGCCTCCATCGCAGCCGTCATGTTGATGGATCCTTGTGGCTCCATCACACACTACTCTTTGTGCAGCTTAATTTGCTATGGTGGTGTGGATCTGGATCAAAGAGGATGCTGTTAGCTAGCTAGGATGTCTAGTCCAAGCGTAACTGTTTCCAGAGAGAAGAAGGCTGTTTTGCCTGTATTGATATTATACAGGTGTACTGGTTGCCTCTCTTCAGCACCAAACAGAGCCACTGGATCTGTCCGACTGTCCGTCTAAGACCATACCAATACAATAAGACGCGAACATTTCACAAGGTCTTCGTCTGTTTCCGTGTAGTGCCATGTGCATTGATTAGTTTTCCGAGCTAATGATGAGTATAATAATCCTACCATAGGGAATCACTATGCGGGGGCGCCCTAGCATTAGGATAGCATAGGTTCTATAACAGCGCTTTGATTGAGAGTGATGCAACCAAAAAATATATCCCCACTTGGGTCGGTTTTCAAATTTTCCAAATACCCATGCTTTTGCACTCACATTTGGCACGCCCCCAATTTAGCCTCCATATGGCTTGCCCAGTTTCGGGCATTACATTAAGGGAGACACTGGACACTGACCACAATCACAAGGGAAGAAGTTCAAACAACTACTAAGGGGATAGCTGTGGGAAAGTAGGACGTCTACTCTTTATTAAGATTTTTTTAAAAGGCTTGGTTAGGAGTACAGATCCACCAATTTGTGCAGCTAGACTGCTAGAACAGTCACGGAGATATTTTTACTTGCGATACAAGCTGGTAATTATCAGCATTAATTTAAGACGAACCTCTGGAAGGGGTGGTCTGAATATCTCAATTTTTTTATCACCCCGAGAATTCCCATTATCAGTATGACTGACCTCTGGAGTCTGGAGTGAGTCCTCCTTTTTAGCCTCTGAAGCCACCAATCCATCTGCGCTGCAGTACATGATGCATCGATCAGAATAACAGAGATGCTGATGGGAGAACAAGGACACTGTTCTTTCATCCTCCGAAAAAAAGAAACTGTAAACATCAGACTGCAGACACAATGAAAAGTAGTTCTTCCCCTCTCAACATCACTACATGCACAGATCAAACCGCCGAGTTCTGTTCACAGGTTACAGATCCATCGCTGAAAAAAAAGGAGGAATGGGTTATAGACTGATGGCATAAGGATCAAGTTGTTGTAGATGTCGCCAGGACATGCACACACAACACATGGCAGAGATGAATAAACAGGGCGGCCGAGGGAGGTAAGAGGCGGTGTACTACGGCCTTGAGTTGGCCGATTGAGTGCCGGCAGCCCCATGGTGCGACGACCATCCATAGTAATAGTACCATTCAGTCCCAAGAAGAATTTCGTTAAACCTTCGACCTTGACATTATCATGAGCATCCTTGGCTAGCTGCATGAGAGTATCTTGACGCACGGTGCTATCGCACGCCCCCTAACAATGCTAGCAGAATAACACAAATTCCACACAAACCAATAAAACATCACTGTTTTTGCATATGACAATTCTGAAATGATACAACAACAATAGTGCAGATGACGAGATGGAGCACCACTGGGATATAGTATTACACTTGATACAGTGCAGCAGAAATAAGAAAGCTTTTCAAGAGTAGAACATCACGATAGAGGTACATGGAAGCAAGCGGCTAGAATGGAAATTACTACACATCTCCTTGGGGTGGTTGGCGCTGGCGCCTGGGCGTTGTGTTGTTGTCTTCCTCCCTGTTAATCTTGAGGATGCCGGCATGAGTAAGGAGGACCCAGATGTGGGTGAGAAGCTCTCCTCCTTTTGCGAGAAGTTCCATGTGTCCTTTAACATTTTCTGATGGTGCGATGTAGAGGATCTTCTCAGCCCAGAAATCCGCAAGTATCTTCCAACGAGCAGCACTGCTCGGTATGCCCTCTAGCTGCTTTCCAAGCTTCACACCTCTCATGAAGATGCTTCTGTCTGCCTCATGATGTTGTAAACCATTCATACCTGGTAAACCCGGGATGCATCAATCGATGCAAAGGCCGGGAGTGCAGCCCTGAAAATATAAAAAATATCCCGCAGCACCAACGTTGAGCCCTGTTCGGAAGAAACGTTTTGGAATTGTAGATGTACTATGTATGCTTCGCGTACATCAGCTATGGCAACCTTTGTATCTCCGAAGTATCCTGGAAGCAATTCTGAGGCAGAGTTCATCAAGTATGCACAATATCTTGATAGGCTGACTGAAACATTTCTATTCAACTTTGTGTCTTCTTCATTATCAGACGCCCAATTCACGTGCTCTCCACCGCCAGTAGGGGGAATCATATTGCAATAATCGGTGGCGATGTTCCAAACTAACATGATCTCTGCTTGAGACTGACCCTGCAATGCCCAAGAAAACTCTTCGAGCACACCATTCCTCAGTAATGACCCTTCTCCATTAGTTGGTGGACCGTCACATGATATTAGGGACCTTGCAATAGCCCTCTTAACTGTTTGCAACATCTTTACTGGGTGACTGTCCCTAGACGGATCTGCAGCAGTGATGTGCGGATTTACCACGTACTGGTCAATCTTATTCTTCCAGTATCCAAATATTGTAAATCTGCTAATATAGCCAATAAGCTTCTCAATGAAAGTATTATGTTTGTAACAAGATCCATTGACATACCTACAAGTAACAGACACCTTGCACCAATCCGAGGCCAAATAAAATGCAGCTTGAATAAGTTCTATGAGCATGAATGTGGCCAAAACAAGGAGAGTGATGGTGTCGTCGGCCCTTTTGCTGTGCACTTCAATGATAGCACTGGGTGTCTTGATAGACAGGGAACTATGCAGGACAACGGATAGACATGTGGCAACGAGAGCAATCCTCACAAGGAAGAGAAAGAAGAAACCTCCCTCAAGTTCAAATATGATAGCATGTTTTGTAAAGAAATGGTCATGGCAGAACCCCAACTCCATTTCAACAATACGGAAAGCTCTCTGGTAGTCATCTTCTGTCCGTAGCAACCCCTTGAACACAAAATCACGGGTTTCATCAACGTGCTCCTCGGCGAATGACATCCCGTAGTAGCGCCGCTTCAATAGCTGATACATGGCATAAGCGAGGCACGAATCCTTGAGCTCTTTGCAGTGATCCGTACCTGAGCAGAGGAGCCTGCCTTTACAGTGCCAGATCTCATCGATGGTGACGTCATCACCAAGTTCATAAATTTGAACAGGGTACTTGTACCCTTTCATGGTGGCAGGATCAAACCCATTGCCATCATTAGCAGGTAGCTTCTTCATGAACTTGGCAACTCCCCTGGTCCTGAAATAGCCGAGCTCAACCAACAGGCATGCGAGCTCTCTACCCACGAGTCCCGTATACAGAGCAGTAGTATACAGAAAAGAGACAACACTTGCCGGAGACTTGAGAAGTGCAAAGTAGTGCGATGGTGAAACACTGTAGTGGAATTGCTGCAAATACCCAGCTGCTTTGGTGCGATAGGGAACAAGTAGCCAGCAGATTAACGAAGTGTAGATGGAATATTGAAAAATATTGAACAAACCCCGCTTCCATTGCCTGTTATCGTTGAGCTCGTAGACCTTGACGGCATTGGTGCACCCAGCGGCCATGAACAGTGAGGCGGCCCAGATGGGGTACATGACATTCTTCACCGGAGATGACTGCATCAAACCCAGGGTGTAGGCGATGGCTGGGAACAACAGAGTGTAACTCACCCAGGTACCAGCTTGGACCAAGAAGCTGGTCGACTGCCGTCTGAAGGAACCAAGGATGAGCTGCAGCAGCAGCAGCAATACAATCCCTGACGTGAAAGCCTCCGCCTGGTGGATGGTTCTCCGCGGGTTATGCAGCAAGGGGGAGAGAGCCTCCATCGCAGCTGTCATGTTGATGGATTCTTGCTGCTCCATCACACACTACTCTTTGTGCAGCTTAGTTTGCTATGGTGGTGTGGCGTCTTGGATCTGGATCAAAGAGGATTGCTTTTAGCTAGCTAGGGTGTATGAGTCCAAGCAAAGATGTTTCCAGACAGAAGAAAGCTGTGTTGCCTGTATTCATATTATACAGTGTAGCACCAAACAAAGCCACTGGATCTGTCCGACTGTCTGTCTAAGACCATACCAATACAATAGGACGCGAACATTTCACAAGGTCTTCGTCTGTTTCCGTGTAGTGCCATGTGCACTGATTAGTTTTCCGAGCTAATGGTGAGTATAATAATCACAATACGGAGGCGCCCTAGCATTAGGATAGCACAGTTACTATTAAAGTATTAATAGCGCTTTGATCGAGAGCGAGGCAAGCCAAAATATTTCCCCACTTGGGTCGACTTCCAAATTTGCCAAATAACCATGCTTTCTCACATCTGGCACACCCCAATGTGCCCCTCATAAGGCTTGCCCAATTTCAGGCATTATAGTAAGGCAGACAATGGATATTGTCATATTGACCACAATACCGAAAAAGGCTTTCGCCCCGCTTTATATATAAAGCAATGCCACACCTTAAAACCAACAGGACAACAGGAAACAGAAAATACACTCGACACGGATACGAAGCACTACGGAACAGCTAACAAGCTCCGGAGAACCCAAAAGTACTTCGGAGCCCACGACGGTTACAAATCATGACATAGACACGCCCGCGACAAGGGAGCTAATCGTCGCCGGAGGAGAGCGATGCTTTGTCGCCTCCCAGGACCACTCGGTTCACCATCCTAATCTGCCGCTGAAGAGGGCACCCCCGCCCTCTCGTCCTGGATCGAAGGACATCGACCCATCAGCAGGCAAAGCAGCTCACCCCCGAGCACGTTTGGACCGGTGAACCAGTTGCCGAGGAGAGAGCGACCGCCCTGGCAACCCCACCTCTGAAAGAAACCCATACATCGCCACCGTCTCCGGCCAAGACCCAGAAGCCCACCGCAGCTGTCGGACATGAACACTACTGAAGAAGCAGACCAACACCACGCCAAATCCTAGACCGCTGATCACCCAAGACAGCACCTTCAAGAAGTACATGACGCTGATACGCCACCGCTGCCCCAATCCAGAGATTGTAGGCTTTCGCCCGAGACCAGGAGGCGGAGGGCATGGAGTAGGTCTCGATGTTGCCCACCAGAGGGACAACGGCGCCACGGGCGTCGCCAACATCGTGCCCGGCATCGCCGGCCAAGGGTTTCCCCCGACCTAGTGCCCACACCCAGCGCCCCGCCACCGAACAGGACGCCAGGAGGACGCCCACATCTCGGCCGGTCAAGGAGGACAAGCGCCGGTGAAAGCCTCCAACTTCAGATCGAGATTCATGGCCGCCACTGCCTCACCGCCCAGCACGGCCAAGACCAGCGCACCGCAGCGCCAGCGCCACCACCAGACGTGGGAGCAGCGCCCTCTCCAACCGTGGCCGCCGTCACCAGCGACACCCGCAGCCCCGAGGGGACCAGATCGACCTCGCCGGACCTAGCCCCCACCACCATCGCTGCAGAGCCGCACCACCGCCTCCCAGCACCGCTACTACAGAATCCGCGCGTCCCCGCCACCGGAGAGCTCGCTGGATCCAGCTCCCCCACGGCCAGCTAACCCGCGCCGCCGGGATCCCGAGCAGGGGAGGGAGGAGAGAGGCCCCCCCCCCCCCCCCCCGCTGCCAGCGCCGCACGGGCTTCGGCCGGCGGACGCCCTCCAGCAGCGGCGAGGAGGAGGAGGGGGCGGGGGAGGGAGCTGGTCGCCGCCGGCGGATCTGGATCTCCCGAGACGCGCGCGCGGGGCGCGTCGCGGGAGCCGCGGCGGGGGGGGGGGGGGTGTTCAGAGGGGCAAAACCCTATTGACCACAATCACAACTTCAAGCAACTGCTAAGGCTGCGTTCGGTGCACAGGAATCGCACACGAATTATGCAGGTTCGATTTCCACAGGAATAGTTTCCTGTAAGCCCGTTCGCTTCACAGGAATGAGCACTGTTCATTCAACTGGAAAGTGCCCTCGATCTATACTTTTCACGGGAAAGATAACATCTACTCAGACCAAAGGAAACACCTTGTTGGAAACCTATGGTTTGCACTGTTCACCCACCTTCACTTCCTATACTTTTATTCATTCCTTTGCTTTGCTCTCCAGCAGTCCGAACGCAGCCTAAGATGGTAGCCATAGGAAAGTGGGAAGCTGTAACGCCCCGGATACAACTTTCCATATTCGTAACTCCAACTCTTGCCTTTTCCGGAGATGCGATATATTATTTCCTCCGTGGTTGGGTTTTTATCTTTTGTTCTGCATTTTGCTCATGTCTTGCATTTCATCTCATAGCATCATGCGCATTGCATCTGCATGTTTTCATAAAGCTTGCACCCGTTCGTAGTTGCCGCGTTCCCCCTTGCTTTTGTTGACCGTTCCGAGGCCATTCGGGTTTTCGCTTCCCTCTTGACCATGACCACCTAACCTCTCTTGCCAGCTCGCAGACCCCTCGTGTGCGTGTCCGAAACTTCCCCGAACCCGACCCGGACTGTCGCCACCGTTGTGTCCGGATCATCTCCTAACGTCTACAAAATATCTTCGTTTTTATTATTTGGACTCCCTACCTTTTTAGTCTCGATCGCCCGATTACGATCGGAGGAACGAGGTAACCCCTACTCTAATCCCTACCTATATAAATAGTCTAACCCTAGACCAATTCCTAAAACCTAGGGACCTTGTCCCATCCACCCGTCGCCGCCGCCGCCACTCCACCGATTCCCCTCGGGATCCTCCCGATCCAGTTCCACCCGAATCCCCTCGCTCCCAGCCTCCCGCAAGCAGAGGCCTCGAGAACCTCTCGCTCCCTCGTGCTCGCCGCTCCTCCCGATCCAACGCGCCCTCCGACGACCACGAACAGGCCACGCCTCGCCATCCCTTGCCTCCCCCTCGCCATCTCTCTCTCTCCCGTTGCTAAACTCTCTCCCTTTTCCCTATGATTTTCACGCAGGAGCAGCAGTAAACCATGGCGCCCCCCTTCTCCTTGCCTCGAGCGCCCAGCCGCTCCGGTCGACCCTGCTTCATCGACCGCACGCCCCAGGCCGCCTCCTGCATCACGCGCGCCAAGGCCCAGAGCAGGCCGCCTCCTGCATCACGCGCGCCAAGGCCCAGAGCAGGCCGCCTCCGCTCCTCCTCTACTCCGGTCGTCAGCGCCGGAACGCGCCACCACAGAGCCGCAGCCGACCCCCATGGCGCCCGTCGTCGGTGACCCCGAGCGCACCTGAGGTGCCCTTCCTCCGCTGGACTCCTTCAAGCTTGGCCCCGTCCCTGCCTTCGGCGCCCAAGCTCCAGTGCCGCCTCATCGTGCCGCCGCCCGCTTCACCCCGGATCCACACGCCCGTCGCCGGAGGTCGACGTCCCTCACCGGGGCGCTCGTCCCCAAGGTCCCTGCGTCGCCGTCCTTGCACCCGCCGGCCTCCCTGCTTCTGCTCCCTGAGACCGCCACCGCTTCTTTCTGTGCGAGAGGAGGACGAGGAGACCAGCGTCGCTCCTCGTGGACTTGTCCTAGCGCCAGCGTGGACGAGAGCCACGTCGCCCGCGCCTGGGCCTTCTTGCTCAGGCCCAAGCCAGATCCGGCCTGCCCGGCCTCCTCCACCGACCGGCCCATGAGGCCTGGTGAGCAGCCCCCGCCCCCAGTGCTCCTGTCGGGCCAGCCGGTTTCGGCCCATCTCATGTTTTTTTCCCTGTTCGATTTTGCGATTTAAACCAGTGCTTTAATAATTTCAGTAAATGCCATGATTTTAAATTACTCACAACTAAATAACCGTGCATCGGATTTAAACATGTCATATATGTAACTTGCTCAGTTTTTCATGCACTTTCTTAATATGCTATTTTCATCCATGTTTAAAATGTTGTTTGATTAAATTTTGCATAAATGCCATGTTAAAATGATTTAATTCATAATTTAACCGTAGCTCGGATTTAAATAAATTATATATGTAAATGGGGTGAAAAAATGCCTAGTTTAACATGGTGCACTTGCTTTGCATGTTTAACAACTCTGAAATTATGTTTAGGGCAGAACAGTACCAAATCTAATATATGCTCATGGGGATTTTCCGGAATTGTTGTTCGTTGTTTCCGGCCTCATTTAAATTGCCTAGATAGGTAGTTTTGTTGTGCTTCACCTCTTGCCATGTTTAAAAACATTTAATATTGTTGGGTACATAAACAAGAGAGAACTAAATAATTGTTGTGGTGTTTCGTCAATATGCAACTCGTTGCATATTGAGCTCCACTTAATTTGTAGTATTGTTTGTGCATTTTGCCATGCCTCATTAATCCGGACATGCATCATTCTTGTTTGTGCATCATGCCATGTTTATGTGTTGGTTGTTTACTATGTTGTTTGTTTGTTTCCGGGTTGCCTCTCTCGTTAGCTTCGGTTTCGTTCCGGAGTTGTGAGGATTCGTTCGACTACGTCCGTTTGTCTTCTTCATGGACTCGTTCTTGTTCCTTGCGGGATTTCAAGCAAGATGACCATACCCTCGAAATCACTTCTATCTTTGCTTGCTAGTTGCTCGCTCTTTTGCTATGCCTATGCTGCAATACCTACCACTGCTTATAATGCCTCCCATATCGTTAAACCAAGCCTCTAACCCACCTTGTCCTAGCAAACCGTTGTTTGGCTATGTTACCGCTTTGCTCAGCCCCTCTTATAGCGTTGTTAGTTGCAGGTGAAGATGAAGTTTGTTCCTTGTTGGAACATGGAGATATTGTTCCCTGTTGGAACATGTTTACTTGTTGGGATATCACAATATATCTTATTTAATTAATGCATCTATATACTTGGTAAAGGGTGGAAGGCTCGGCCTTATGCCTGGTGTTTTGTTCCACTCTTGCCGCCCTAGTTTCCGTCATATCGGTGTTATGTTCCCGGATTTTGCGTCCCTAACGCGGTTGGGTGATTTATGGGACCCCCTTGACAGTTCGCTTTGAATAAGACTTTTCCAGCAAGGCCCAACATTGGTTTTACCATTTGCCTACCACCTATCCTTTTCCCTTGGGTCGGCCAGCCCGAGGGTCATCTTTATTTAGCCCCCCCGGGCCAGTGCTTCTCTAAGTGCTGGTTCGAACCGAGCCGCCTGCGGGGCCACCGCGGGGAAACTCGAGGCCTGGTTTTACTCGTAGCCTGTCTCATCCGGTGTTGCCCTTAGACCGAGATATGTGCAGCTCCTATCAGGATTGTCGGCGCATCGGGCGGTTTTGCTGGACTTGTTTTATTGCTGTCGAAATGTCTTGTAGCCGGGATTCCGAGACTGATCGGGTCTTCCCGGGGAGAAGGAATATCCTTCGTTGATCGCAAGAGCTTATCATGGGCTAAGTTGGGACACCCCTGCAGGGTTTGAACTTTCGAAAGCCGTGCCCGCGGTTATGTGGCAGATGGGAATTTGTTAATGTCCGGTTGTAGAAAACCCAAAGTTGATCTTAATTAAAATACACCAACCGCGTGTGTAACCGTGATGGTCTCTTCTCGGCGGAGTCCGGGAAGTGAACACGGTGTTGGAGTTATGCTTGACGTAAGTAGTTTCAGGATCACTTCTTGATCATAGTTGTTCGACCGTGCTTTTGCCTTCCTCTTCTCGCTCTCATTTGCGTATGTTAGCCACCATATATGCTAGTCGCTTGCTGCAGCTCCACCTCATACCTTTTACCCTACCTATAAGCTTAAATAGTCTTGATTTCGCGGGTGTGAGATTGCTGAGTCCCCGTGACTCACAGATACTTCCAAAACCAGTTTGTAGGTGCCGACGAAACCGTGCAGGTGTCGCATCCGAGCTCAAGGAGGAGTTCGATGAAGATCTTGTTCATTGTGTTGTTTCATTTCAGTTGATCAGTAGTGGAGCCTAGTCGGGACGATCGGGGATCTGTGTAGCATTTGGGGTAGTCTTCTTTTATTTTGGTTCCGTAGTCGGACCTTGTTTGTATCTATATGATGTAATGCTTTACTCATGTATTGTGTGAAGTGGCGATTGTAAGCCAACTATGTATCTCTTTCCCTTATGTATTACATGGGTTGTGTGAAGATTACCTCACTTGTGACATTGCTTTCAATGCGGTTATGCCTCTAAGTCGTGCCTCGACACGTGGGAGATATAGCCGCATCGAGGGCGTTACAAGTTGGTAATCAGAGCCTTCCCCGACCTTAGGAGCCCCCACTGATTGATCGTTTTTAGCGGCCGAGTTGTGTGTAGAAAAAAAAGTTTTGAGTCATTTAGGAATTATATATCGGGGAGTTTAGGAATTCTTTTTACTCCCCAGTCCCTTCGACCTTCTGGTGAGGTATCCTGACGTATAGTTTTGACTCTTCTGTCCTAAAATTTCACTAAATTTTTTTTAGGATCACGCGGGTATCTTAGAATCGTTCCGATGGTTTTATGATGACAACATTGTCTTGGTTGCCTCCCGTCAGCGGGGGTTTATTGGAGGTGTCCCGGGGAGTTGAGCTCTGAGGTGTTGTCATCATAATTTTATCGTTGCAGTTCTGGAATACCTGAGTTTAGTATGCCGACATCGAAAATCTCTTTTGTACAGTTGTTGGTGAGATAACCCTGATAGCCCAGTACTGAGGCGAGTGCGGGAGTATTGCCATAACTCGTATAACGGATGCTTTTCGAAGGTTGAGGTAGACGATTTCCGAAGGTTTCTTGGTTATGTGTTGAAGGATGGATACAGCTGGATCTAGGTATTGTTAGTTTGGGTGATATATTTTGTGTCCCCTGTATCCCCAACACCTGATTGCATAAGCAGAAAGTTTCGGGAGTTTATAGGTGGGAATTCAAGTATCTCGTAGGATATCTTTCCAACAGACACATGATACGATATGGGATCTATCATATGTTTGTTTCCGGCTTATTCTGCAAGCCAATCCTTTGTTTTTGTTTTGTTTTGTGGTATTCGAGTTGCTTCAATGTCAAGTGTTGAATCCATACCTTTTTCTGAACAGTGTTATAATAGTTCTATGTGGATGCTAATCCTTCTTGTTCTTCAAGGTTATCTTTTCAATTCTTTTCAACCGGTGTGTTTTCTCTTCAAGTGGATCCGATCACTTCATCATTCGCAAGATCAATTATCAGTTCTTATCAACGGTGTTTGCTTCATCCGTTCCAAGTTGTCTTTGTTTTTCCCACCCTCCCACCCTTATTTCTTCAAGGACGCAGATTTCTTGATCAAGTATCCATCTTATTGATGTGAAGCCTCTCCATTCTTCTCCTTCATGTTCTTACCCGGTGTTTATCATGAAGATGCTAACGGAGCCTCAAGTTTATAATTATTTGTTCTTTTATCTTCTCTGATGGTTCCAATTCAAGCTTTATCGATCACATCTTTTCCTCGTTTCAATACCTTCTCATACCGGTGCACCTCATAATAATTCACTTCTCGCTACTCATTTGTTCGGGAGTGCTGAAGATATCTCAGAAGATTCAAGTTTCCATTCTCAATTCACTCAAGTTCTTTTGAGGATGTTATCTCTTTCAAGCCATTTAAATCAACCGGTAGGTTCTCCTTTTCAAGCAATCGTTCAACCATTCTTTTGAGTGGCCCCTAACCCACAGGTTTTTTCCCAGGATCTTACCTGACTCTTCTAATCTTCCCGGAGCTATTCTCAAATTCATTTAAAAGTTTGACGTAAGAATGAATTTTCATCAGTCAAATGTCTTTCTCCAAGATCTTACAAATTCTTTTCATCGTGGGTTCAACCTTTCTAATTTTCATTCCGGATTGTCTCAACAATTCATGGTGGTGTTTCTCGTCATCATTCTCAACATTGGAAGACCGAAGAAGAGTTTTTCTTTAATCTTGCTCCATTCTCTTCAAGATTTATGGTTCTAGCTTGATGCCATCCTCTCATAATTGTTTTCGATTGTGAGAATTCTTTTCACCCATCCGGAGAATTTCATGAGTTGTTTCCATTTCTTTCCTCCGAAGGCCATCATGTCATAATTCGTCATTCTCAGCTTTCAGCTCTCGTTCTCCAAATCTTACCGGTGCATCGTTCAAGTAGCCTCTAATCAGTTCATGATCTCTTCGTTCTCATGTATCTAAATCCTAGCAAGCATCTTCGTTCATTTGCTAATTCTTCCCGGTGAATTGTGCCTTTGCTACTTTCATTCTCTAATTCTTACGGTGGTTCGTTCAAGATTCCTCTTTCTTTGATATCATATCAATTCATTCGTTCTTACTGAATCCTACCGGTGGTTCGTTGAAGATCTTCTCAAGTTTACGCTATATATCTCTAAATCCTTTATACGGGAATAAGTAGTATGCCAAATCCATTGCTTGTCATCAATTTAATTTGATGAAGGATAAACATACAATAAATCTTATTCTTGTTTTCCCCAAGGTGATTTAATTCCTTATTTCCGGAGTTGTTCATGATATCATTGCTCGGTTCTAAGTTGTTCATCTTTTCTTTTCCGGAGTTCCAAGTTTTCTCGGTTACATCGTCCTGAAGCTCTATCTAAATCATTGCAAGGTTCCACCTTGTGTTTTTTCAACTTCTTGTTTCTTTCTATCATCCTTTTATTACCGGAGTTCTTCATGGAGGCTCTACATAGTGGTTCATCAAGGATTCTTTTCATTCTTCAATTGTTCTTCAAGTTTTCTCTCGAAGTTATGATCCGCCAAGCTATACTCTAAAATAAACATGGTGTTCAACACATGTTTTGTTTTGAAGAGCTCAAGCATTCTTCATCTTACATTCCGAAGTGCAATCCCTTCTACCTTATCATTTGAGGTGGTATTATGTCATTCTTGATAATTTGAGTTCATGTCTCATGATTCACATGTTGTTAAGAATGAGATATTTAAATCCATCATTTTCTCTTCGTTCAAGAGATCTTTTCAACCAATCTATCTCTCCGTTGGAGTCATCTGGTGTCAGATTTCACCTAAAGCCTTCCCTAAGGAATGTTGCTTATTGTGGTGCTTCTCAATGACCCAAGCTTGCTCTTTATCCTCTTGGTGGAACAAGTTTTCATCTCTTCGCTGATCTCAAGCAAGCAATTGTTTTTGTTAGTGGCAGAAGTTCACCGCAAGTTTTGAGTTGTCTCAGTAAGCCCACGAGGATCTTATCTTTTCGTTGTTGGTTTTCCAACAACTCCGCTATAACCTTCTTGGAAGGATGCTTCCCAAATTCAATTGTGGTAGAAGTTATCTTTTCCTTCTCCGTTCTCTTATTCCGATGATGTATCTTCTATTTCTTCTTCCGGAGGCATTGTGATGTTGCTCTCTTCACCCATCGTCTCGTTTTGTCAAGATCATGTCCTTTTCCTTGCTTATTGATTTAACCGGAGTGTTGTGTCTATCGTTCCTCTCTTAACCGGAGTCTCATCCAAGCGCGTTCATTTTGCCAAGTTCCTATTCTATGCCTTCCTTTTCCAACCGGAGCATTATCGTGATTGATCCTTATCGTTCCTTGTACATCTCGTTTCAACCGGAGTGCTTGCATGTACTTCTCGTCCATTGTTCTCGTCATTCATAGCTTTGCAAACTCCAAGGTTCACATGGTGTTCCTTGTTTCTTTTTTCTACCGGTGTGCTTTCATATTCCTTTTGATCCGTAAGCTCTTGTTTCATATTTTTCAACCTACAAGGTTCTCGCAATGTTCCTTGTTCCTCTTTTCTAACGGAGTGTTTTCCACTTCGTTCATCTTCATTGTATTTCTTTTTCAATTTGTTCAACCTCTCAAGGTTCTTTGGTTTCACTCGTTTGCCAAGAAGCAACTTTGTATTACCTCTCCTATTTATCTTCCGTTTTCCCTCCGGTGCCATTCTAGATCTCGGGACGAGATCCTCTCGTAGTGGTGGAGTGTTGTAACGCCCCGGATACAACTTTCCATATTCGTAACTCCAACTCTTGCCTTTTCCGGAGATGCGATATATTATTTCCTCCGTGGTTGGGTTTTTATCTTTTGTTCTGCATTTTGCTCATGTCTTGCATTTCATCTCATAGCATCATGCGCATTGCATCTGCATGTTTTCATAAAGCTTGCACCCGTTCGTAGTTGCCACGTTCCCCCTTGCTTTTGTTGACCGTTCCGAGGCCATTCGGGTTTTTGCTTCCCTCTTGACCATGACCACCTAACCTCTCTTGCCAGCTCGCAGACCCCTCATGTGCGTGTCCGAAACTTCCCCGAACCCGACCCGGACTATCGCCACCGTTGTGTCCGGATCATCTCCTAACGTCTACAAAATATCTCTGTTTTATTATTTGGACTCCCTACCTTTTTAGTCTCGATCGTCCGATTACGATCGGAGGAACGAGGTAACCCCTACTCTAATCCCTACCTATATAAATAGTCTAACCCTAGACCAATTCCTAAAACCTAGGGACCTTGTCCCATCCACCCGTCGTCGCCGCCGCCACTCCACCGATTCCCCTCGGGATCCTCCCGATCCAGTTCCACCCGAATCCCCTCGCTCCCAGCCTCCCGCAAGCAGAGGCCTCGAGAACCTCTCGCTCCCTCGTGCTCGCCGCTCCTCCCGATCCAACGCGCCCTCCGACGACCACGAACAGGCCACGCCTCGCCATCCCTTGCCTCCCCCTCGCCATCTCTCTCTCTCTCTCCCGTTGCTAAACTCTCTCCCTTTTCCCTATGATTTCCACGCAGGAGCAGCAGTAAACCATGGCGCCCCCCTTCTCCTTGCCTCGAGCGCCCAGCCGCTCCGGTCGACCCCTGCTTCATCGACCGCACGCCCCAGGCCGCCTCCTACATCACGCGCGCCAAGGCCCAGAGCAGGCCGCCTCCGCTCCTCCTCTACTCCGGTCGTCAGCGCCGTAACGCGCCACCACAGAGCCGCAGCTGACCCCCATGGCGCCCGTCTCGGCGACCCCGAGCGCACCTGAGGTGCCCTTCCTCCGCTGGACTCCTTCAAGCTCGGCCCCGTCCCTGCCTTCGGCGCCCAAGCTCCAGTACCGCCTCATCGTGCCGCCGCCCGCTTCACCCCGGATCCACACGCCCGTCGCCGGAGGTCGACGTCCCTCGCCGGGGCTCTCGTCCCCAAGGTCCCTGCGTCGCCGTCCTTGCACCCGCCGGCCTCCCTGCTTCTGCTCCCTGAGACCGCCGCCGCTTCTTTCTGTGCGAGAGGAGGACGAGGAGACCAGCGTCGCTCCTCGTTGACTTGTCCTAGCGCCAGCGTGGACGAGAGCCACGTCGCCCGCGCCTGGGCCTTCTTGCTCAGGCCCAAGCCAGATCCGGCCTGCCCGGCCTCCTCCACCGACCGGCCCATGAGGCCTGGTGAGCAGCCCCCGCCCCCAGTGCTCCTGTCGGGCCAGCCGGTTTCGGCCCATCTCATGTTTTTTTCCCTGTTCGATTTTGCGATTTAAACCAGTGCTTTAATAATTTCAGTAAATGCCATGATTTTAAATTACTCACAACTAAATAACCGTGCATCGGATTTAAACATGTCATATATGTAACTTGCTCAGTTTTTCATGCACTTTCTTAATATGCTATTTTCATCCATGTTTAAAATGTTGTTTGATTAAATTTTGCATAAATGCCATGTTAAAATGATTTAATTCATAACTAATTAACCGTAGCACGGATTTAAATAAATTATATATGTAAATGGGGTGGAAAAATGCCTAGTTTAACATGGTGCACTTGCTTTGCATGTTTAACAACTCTGAAATTATGTTTAGGGCAGAAAAGTACCAAATCTAATATATGCTCATGGGGATTTTCCGGAATTGTTGTTCGTTGTTTCCGTCCTCATTTAAATTGCCTAGATAGGTAGTTTTGTTGTGCTTCACCTCTTGCCATGTTTAAAAACATTTAATATTGTTGGGTACATAAACAAGAGAGAACTAAATAATTGTTGTGGTGTTTCGTCAATATGCAACTCGTTGCATATTGAACTCCACTTAATTTGTAGTATTGTTTGTGCATTTTGCCATGCCTCATTAATCCGGACATGCATCATTCTTGTTTGTGCATCATGCCATGTTTATGTGTTGGTTGTTTACTATGTTGTTTGTTTGTTTCCTGGTTGCCTCTCTCGTTAGCTTCGGTTTCGTTCCGGAGTTGTGAGGATTCGTTCGACTACGTCCGTTTGTCTTCTTCATGGACTCGTTCTTGTTCCTTGCGGGATTTCAGGCAAGATGACCATACCCTCGAAATCACTTCTATCTTTGCTTGCTAGTTGCTCGCTCTTTTGCTATGCCTATGCTGCGATACCTACCACTGCTTATAATGCCTCCCATATCGTTAAACCAAGCCTCTAACCCACCTTGTCCTAGCAAACCGTTGTTTGGCTATGTTACCGCTTTGCTCAGCCCCTCTTATAGCGTTGTTAGTTGCAGGTGAAGATGAAGTTTGTTCCTTGTTGGAACATGGAGATATTGTTCCCTGTTGGAACATGTTTACTTGTTGGAATATCACAATATATCTTATTTAATTAATGCATCTATATACTTGGTAAAGGGTGGAAGGCTCGGCCTTATGCCTGGTGTTTTGTTCCACTCTTGCCACCCTAGTTTCCGTCATATCGGTGTTATGTTCCTGGATTTTGCGTCCCTATCGCGGTCGGGTGATTTATGGGACCCCCTTGACAGTTCGCTTTGAATAAGACTTTTCCAGCAAGGCCCAACATTGGTTTTACCATTTGCCTACCACCTATCATTTTCCCTTGGGCCGGCCAGCCCGAGGGTCATCTTTATTTAGCCCTCCCCCCGGGCCAGTGCTTCTCTAAGTGCTGGTTCGAACCGAGCTGCCTGCGGGGCCACCGCGGGGAAACTTGAGGCCTGGTTTTACTCATAGCCTGTCTCATCCGGTGTTGCCCTGAGACCGAGATATGTGCAGCTCCTATCAGGATTGTCCGCGCATCGGGCGGTTTTGCTGGACTTGTTTTATTGCTGTCGAAATGTCTTGTAGCCGGGATTCCGAGACTGATCGGGTCTTCCCGGGGAGAAGGAATATCCTTCGTTGATCGCGAGAGCTTATCATGGGCTAAGTTGGGACACCCCTGCAGGGTTTGAACTTTCGAAAGCCGTGCCCGCGGTTATGTGGCAGATGGGAATTTGTTAATGTCCGGTTGTAGAAAACCCGAAGTTGATCTTAATTAAAATACACCAACCGCGTGTGTAACCGTGATGGTCTCTTCTCGGCGGAGTCCGGGAAGTGAACACGGTGTTGGAGTTATGCTTGACGTAAGTAGTTTCAGGATCACTTCTTGATCATAGTTGTTCGACCGTGCTTTTGCCTTCCTCTTCTCGCTCTCATTTGCGTATGTTAGCGCCCATATATGCTAGTCGCTTGCTGCAGCTCCACCTCATACCTTTTACCCTACCTATAAGCTTAAATAGTCTTGATCTCGCGGGTGTGAGATTGCTGAGTCCCCGTGACTCACAGATACTTCCAAAACCAGTTTGTAGGTGCCGACGAAACCGTGCAGGTGTCGCATCCGAGCTCAAGGAGGAGTTCGATGAAGATCTTGTTCATTATGTTGTTTCATTTCAGTTGATCAGTAGTGGAGCCCAGTCGGGACGATCGGGGATCTGTGTAGCATTTGGGGTAGTCTTCTTTTATTTTGGTTCCGTAGTCGGACCTTGTTTGTATCTATATGATGTAATGCTTTACTCATGTATTGTGTGAAGTGGCGATTGTAAGCCAACTATGTATCTCTTTCCCTTATGTATTACATGGGTTGTGTGAAGATTACCTCACTTGCGACATTGCTTTCAATGCGGTTATGCCTCTAAGTCGTGCCTCGACACGTGGGAGATATAGCCGCATCGAGGGCGTTACAGAAGCCACTCTTTATCAAAAGATATTTTTATTTTAGCTAGTATTGATCCACCAATTTGTGCAGCTAGAACAGTCGCGGTGATATTTTTACTTGCAATACAAGCTGCTAATTATCAGCATTGGTCCTGAATATCTCCATTTTTTGTTATCACTCCGAGAATTCCCATTATCAGCCTTACCTCTGGAAGGGTAATTATCAGCCGAGTGAAAAGTCACCAATCCACCTGCAGTGCAGTATATACATGAGGCATTGTGTTAGAATAAAGATACTGATGGGAGAACAACTAAACAAGTACACTGGGCTCGGTCCGTGTATCGGGCTCTGCACCTTGGGCTTGCGACCTCTCCAACGTACGAGTGTATTTGGAGGAGTGAGGCGATCCTCAAATGCAAAATCTTTGCATGGCTAGCGGTGCAATATAGACTTTGAACGTCGGATCGGCGAGCTAGGCACGGCCTGCAGGATAGTACGTCTGTATGCTTCACATGCTTACAAGAGGAAGACACGGTCGATCACATACTTCTTCATTGCCCCTACGCCCGGGAGGTGTGGCATCTATGCTTCACACAAATCAGTGTCACCGTGAGGCATCCGCAACCTGGTGACTCACTTGAGGCATGGTGGCTCCAAGTGAGGAGTGCAATTGCGACAAAGGATAGAAGAGGTTTTGACACTATTATCATATTCGTCGCTTTGTCACTTTGGAAACAAAGAAATGCCAGAGTCTTTGGGTGTCTGGAGCAACAGAGGAGGCCAGCACATTTGGTGCGACAAATCTTTGACGAGCTTAAAGAATGGGACGACGCCGGAGTTGGAAGAATACACCGTTTTGTGAGTAGTTAGATCTTTTTTTCTTTAGGTGTTGAGTGGGTTCTGCTAGCATGATGTTCGCATCTATGCCTAGCCTTTTGTAAATTTGTTTGCTCCTTTCTATAAAAATATGGTACGCCATTGGCGTACTATCGGAAAAAAAACAAGTACACTGTTCTTTCTTCCTTCCGGAAAAAAGAAACTGTAAACAGCATACTGCAGACTGCAGACACAATGAAAAGTAGTTCTTCCCCTCTCAATATCACTACATGCACAGATCAAACCGAGGTTACAGATCCATCGCAGAAAAAAAGGAGGAATGGGTTACAGAACACATAGCAGAGATGAATAAACAGAGCGGCCAAGGGAGGTAAGAGGCGGTGTAGTGCTACGGCCTTGAGTTGGCCGGCGACGGCGACGCCGCTGCATAGACATGAGCCGGTTGAGTGCCGGCGGCCCCATGGGTCGACGACGCCAGGCTCGAGACGATAAATCAGGCGAAGCGATTCCCTTTGTCTCTCTCCCGGTCGGCAACTATTTTTTTGGGGCGGCAAGGCGAGCCGAGAAGGCGAGGTCAGGTGGGAGAGGGATTGCGCCGCGCCGCCGGGAGTAGCCAAACACAGGACGGGAGGAAGCCGGACTGGCGACTCCCGCACCGCACACACCCCTTTTTTTTTGCACATCTTGGTACAGGTCAAGATGGTGGGACAGGCAAAGGCGAGGCCAGGCGAAAAAGTTTTTTTTACCGAAGCCGGGATGTACCGGTGCTTGATCCACCATTCGCTCTTAGCATTAAGATCCGTGGTCACTTTCTGCATATAACTCTATGCACTGGGAATACAACTGACACACATGACAGATCACATGCAGCACCAGACAAACCACATGCAGCACCACATACGGTAGCACATGCATTCTCTCTCCACATGCACTCATTACAAAAGCACCTAGTTCACGTATCTGAAATAATCTTATTTCACTCATTTCTGATCGCGGATTTCACTGATTTCATGTCTTTCATATATTGTAAATGACTAGTTTCACACGTGAACACATTTCATTTGATTTCATGCTCTTAGATTTCAGTGACTTCTACATTTCACTAGTTTCAGAAAGCCTTTCAGTCAGTTTAACATTTCACTAGATTCAGAAAACACATTACACCCGTTTACAAAAGTTAGATTTCACTCATTTTAGAAATCACATTCCACTATATTTAACGTATTTCACACTGAAATATGTGTCATGTGTATGAAAAACAAATTTCACTCATCTAAAGAAAATAATTTCACACGGTTGAGAAAACATATTTCAAAATTGATTTCACTCAATGAAAAAAAATAATTTCAATTATTTAAAAAAAACTATTTTACTAGTTTCAGAAAATCTTTCAGTCAGTTTCACATTTCACTAGATTCAGAAAACGCATTACACCCGTTTACAAAAGTTAGATTTCACTCATTTTAGAAATCATATTTCACTAGATTTAACGTATTTCACACCGAAATATGTGTCATATGTATGGAAAAAAAATTTCACTAACCTAAAGAAAATAATTTCACACGGTTGAGAAAACATACTTCACTCAGTTGAGAAAACATATTTCAAAATTGATTTCACTCAATGAAAAATAATAATTTCAATTATTTCAAAAACATATTTTGCTTGTTTTAGAAACCTAATTTCAGTCATTTGAAATGTTGAAATTAAAACATGTTTGAAATGCATCCAAATTTGGTCTTATTCTAAAGCTCTTGGCTTCAGGAATTCAAATATATAAAATATTTCAAAAATAATAGTATGGTTTAAAAGATAGAAATGATTGAAAATCCTAAAAAGAAAATAAAAGGAAAAGATTTGTACCACGGCACCACATGCAACGTCAGTATAGACTCTCTCTCTCTCACCTGACATGGGTCCCATCAATCTGACATTGATTTGACTTACAAAAAAATACAAGAAATTATTTACATCAATACTTTGATATACACATGCAGGCGGTCCCACACCTTTACACATGGCAGCAAGGCACTGGTGATGGAATCATCGGTAGCTCCCAGCACCGGTAAAAACCACTTTGCGCGAGGCCAGGCTCTTCCGGTAACAAACGTCGCCAACCGATACCAAATGTGTTCTCTGCAGCGACGAGCACAGGCAAAGGCGACCAAGAAAATATGAGCACAAATATTAAGTTTAGAACTTGAACCTTGATCGACGGAGGATACCACTGTCTTTCTAACTATGCAACCACAGGTACTATTCATTTGAATTTGGTCCCTTTTGCGTAGGTCACAGATGATCATATATTTTTTAGTGTTTTGCAAGTTCACATGATATAGGATGACTAACTTATATGAATTTCTCTAAAAATTCCACTCCCTCCATCCTGGTTTGTATAGACTTGCAAGCAATTTTAAAAATGGCCATAATGTAGTTAATAGAATAATATTCTAGAGAAATTCTACCACTGAAAATTTCTCTTTTTTTTGCGGGGAACTGAAAATTTCTCTTGAATGTGAATGTAATGATTATTTTTTATACGTATAACTATTTTGTTGAAAAATTAATGGGTAATTTTATTTTTAAATGCACCCAACCTTATAAATCAGGATAGAGAGAGTATCTATTACTTCACCTTTTTTTGAAAAAAAAATCAGAAAAAATTAAACAAAACTTGGAGCATGGGGGATATGGATTGCATCGGCAACTAGTTGCACAAAAACCACTCTCTATCTTTACTTGGTATGGAAGCTGGAGTAGTTACCTAAAAACAGATGGAAGACATTGTAAAATATCCTTGTGTTGTTGTGTTTGTATCATCTCAGACAGACAGTCGAGCAGGTACAATGGGTCTGTTTTATTCACACACAAAAAAAGATACAATGGGTCTGTTTGGCGTTGAAGAGACAACCACTACTACTGCATAACAAAAATAGATATAACATACCCTAAAAAGTAGACATAACATATATTTCTTCTTGCCGAAAGCAATTAAGTTTTCTTTTTGCAGGGCGAAAGCAGCTAACACTACTACGAAAAGGCCTACTAATGGCGCACTGGTTTTGCCTACTAATGACGCATTACCAGTGCGCCATTAGTAGCACGCCACTAGTATATCTTACTAATGACGCACCACAGGTGCGCCATTAGTAGTATCTGGTATACTAATGGCGTACCAACTAGTGCGCCATTATTATGTAACAGCATGCGCCATTAGTGTGCCTTCCGGGGGGCCATACGTAAGCATGACTTTGTCATACTAATGGCGCATTCTCTGTTGATGCGCCATTAGTATCCTTTGGCATACTAATGGCGCACCTGGTGGTGATGCGCCATTAGTATGAATATTTGGTTTTTTTCCTTTTCTGATTTTTGCGCAGGTTACAAAATATATTATTAGACAGAATATAAAATGTATTATTAGACAGAATATAGACAGCAGCACACAGCAACATCAGATTCATCGAATACAATAGAAGATTAGTCTCCGAATACAATTCATCATATTAGTCTCCGAATTCAAAAGACCGAACAAAGATAAAACATTACAAGTCTCAAGACCGCGAGTATCGAGTTTGTCTTCACATTACAAGTCGATATCGATCATCTAAACTACCATCACATAGAAGAGAGCTGTGGTCATCACGATGAGCATCATCGCGATCAAACTGGTCTTCATCCGGTCCCTCCAACGCTCCCTCCTCTCTCCCGCTAGATAGCGGGCGTATCTAGATTCGGCCTCCGCCCTAGTGGTGTACCCTTTGTAACTGTTACCGCTGAAACGGTAAACCTATCTCCGACACTCCTCCCAGTCGTCGTAGACTCCGGGAACCTTACCCTTGTACACGACATATGATGGCATCTCTATGCACAAGCCAAACAACAGACAATACATAAGCAATATGTAAGTATGCAACAAAAGGATCGGAAAAGAAAAGCAAGACATTAATAGCACGATTCATTGTCCTACTAATAAATAGCATCGATTACATCTAAGTTGAACAACTGTCCAAACCAAAGAGAGATACGAATTCATTAAAGTTTAATTACAACATGAGCCAATCAATGTTTCAGAACTACACATCACTACTTTCGACTCGACTCATCGGACAGGAGCGTGGGTGAAGCCGCCGTCTGTCGTGATGGTCATGAAATCGCGGGCGTTGTCACCCTGCATTTGTAGCGTTCCGTCTATCTCACTGTTGGACGGTTGATATCTGAGGAAGAACTGCCCCGAGGTATGAAGGGCATCTTGATGGATGATGTCCGCAAACTCCGACTGGATGCGAAAGAATTCTTGTCTGAGGTCCGCGTCCTGGATTGCCGACAAGCTCGCGACCCAATCTTTGAGATTATCTGGTAGCAGAAGGTGATGATGGTCCCTTACGATCGCCCGCATGTGATGGAGGGCGTAGTAGGCATCCTTCTGACCGCCAGGCGGCTGCTTGACGCAGCAGAACTTCGTATGTTGTGAGAACATGTGCTTGTCGTACTTACAAACTGTCCTAGTGAAGGTGCCTCTAGAATTGGCATAGCCGGGGAGAACATCATCAAGAACTTTCTTGACATTTGTGTAGTCTATCTTGGAGTTACGGTTCGGGTCTAAATACGTGGCCATAGAATATTTCGGGCTTAAGAGGATGAGTGTGCAATGTGTGTCATTGCACAGAACACGAAATGTTAGAAAAAAAAAGAACGATCGAAATCTAAGAAATCATATGTTACGGGGCGGTTAAGGGATGACTTACTCGGGAAAGTAAGGCACAAGGAAGTTATCCTTATCTACGTTTGCCAGAATGAGGCCTTCGAGGTGTGAACTCGCAACTTGGCGGTCCCCAGCGCTGCTCAAGTGCTTAGCACGCATGTAGAAGGGGTCGACTATCACGATGTCCGGGGTCTTGTCTCTAATGGTCCGCATCTGCATACTAAGCGAAAATAGTCGAACGAAGGTGTAGTGCAGTGGATGAAGGTTAAACATAGCAAAGATGTCATCAAACCGCAGGACGATCGTACCCCCGATGTCGCCATCCACAAAGCCCTTGCTCTGTGGCACCTTGGCCACGAAAACCGGGTATGCCACATGCTTCTCTCTGAGACGCCGCTTCTCCAAAGAAAGAACACTGTCGTGTAGACTCCGCATAGCACCGGTTGCAGCATTGAGCATATTTGGCGGTAGCATTGCCCTACCCGCCACATGCACCCTCCTCGAGATATCCTTAGGTGAAGGTGGCCCGTCCTGAGCACGGATTGAACTCGGTGCCGGCTGGCTCGCACTGGCGCCCTTGTTAGTCTTTCGTTTCCGTCCCTTCTTCTTGATCTCCTGTAATGGGACCGAGTTCTGCTCACAGACCGCCTTCTTGAGCGTGTTGGGGCTGATAATATTTCACACCTCAGCTGTCTGAGGCTCGGTGAAGGCGGGAGCTGGAGGCGTGTCCTGAGAACTGAACGCCAGACGACGCTTGTTGCAATTGGATTTCTCCGCCGTACCAGCTAGATCGCGGTGGTCTTGGTTGGGTTCTTGAGAAAGAGGCCCGCAGAACTCGTCAGCGTACCCATGTTCGGCAAAGTACTTATCAACTTTTGTAAATGTACCGTCGTCGTTGTCGTCCGGATCTTGTGCCATAGGGCTGTCCGGATCCTGTGTCATAGGGATGTCCGGCATGTCCGGTAGTGTTGCGGCGTTCTTGCCATGGCTTGGCGCCGGCACGACTGGCGGTCTTGTCTGTGGGGTGGTGTCCCCCGCCCCCAAACGAATCTGGCTCTTCGGCCAAAGCAGGGGCCAGTTTACGCAGGCGCTGAGGGTCATCTCATCTTCTTCGTCGGCCCCAGCGGGTCGAATCGGAGGTAACAGCTCGTCGCAGCCTGGCAGCACCCGAACCACTTCAACCCTATACATTGTGGGTGGCATCGGATTACCGTGGAACATGGGGTTGCCCGGTTGAAAGATTCTGCCCTTGGCGACATCGACCAACTCGGCACCCACGAAGTGCAGAAGAGTGCAAGGAACATCGGCGGTGCCCTGGGAAAACATGTACAGGGCGTCAGGGATGCCCAGTCAAAGGCGAGGAGATGAAGTCATCCGCCGAGAGGCTTAGTTACCGTGATGCCGTCGAGCTCGGCTAATGTCGAGGCACCGCCAACGGCGGGCGTGCAACTGACGGAGGGGGCGCTTGCTGGCGAGGTGCCGGCCAGCATACACCCAGGTGCATTAAGCTCCAACGCCCGTGCCGGTGCCGGAGACACGAATACCGCCTCCGCCGGAGACACCAATGGCGCCGCCGCCGGAGACACCAATGGCGCCGCCTGCGCGCTATGCGAGTTGCTGGCCGTGAAGCTGGGAACCGGGGGAGGCCCCTGTTGGCCTCCCGCAATCCACGTCGTCAGCCCATGAATCAACGTAGGCACCATGGCGTTGAGCGTCATTCCAAGTTGTTGTTGCACTTGCTCTAGGACAAGCTCCGGAATCCGCGCCACTTGTGCCTTGAGTTCTTCAACCTCGCGCGTCTGGCTTTCCGAGCTGGTCTCTTTCTCCTTCCGCACACCAGCGGTATAGTATGACCCCCATTTTTGTGGACAAGCCTTTGCCGGCCACATGACCAGCTGACGTCAGCTTAGTGAGCTTATCCTTGTTTTTCCTTACGTTCAACGCCCTATTTAAAGGGGTGTCGAAAGGGGAGCTCTGAGACGACCCCGCGCTACTGCTTTCTGTGTCCTGCGAAAGGAACATGAACCATTTAGAAATATTGGGGATTAATTAGAGTGCAACCATATGGAGCTAATTACGCGGGGGTGTATTCCTTACCAGAACAAGCTCAAGCGCCCTGGTCTTCGGATCCTTGGTAAGCTCCTTTGTTATCGGGTCCTCCTTGTACCGGGCCCTGACATAGTTCCTGGTCTGCTTGTCACCGCTGTATTTCTCGAAGCGGGGCAGTAGGCCTTGCTCGGCACGCTCCGCGTCCTCCTTGTCCCATATAGGCTCCGCCACTCTGTAACTGCAGGGACCGAGTTTGTGTTCCCCTAAGTTCAACTCCCCCATTTCTTTCCCCCACTGACTTGATTCGGAGGTTGCGAGGCTCTCGCACTTGATCTTGAACTCCTTGTAGTCATCTTCTCTATCAAAGGATATTTCGCCTTGATCTTGTCATAACTATCACCTTTATCAATCATTCTCTTCACCGCGCTTCTCCAAGTAGACAAGGTCGTGCTCATCTTCGTGAGGGCGGCACTGTTCACTTTATTCCCTGAGAGGCGTGTGTTTTCAAATTCGGCGGGGAACTTGTATCGTTCGTGCAGCTTCGTGAAGAGGAGGTTGCGCAAATTCCCTCGGTCCTTATGCCTAAGGTTCTCGGTGTTGATCGAGACGGTGCTCCGGAGAATGCACCCGAGCTAAAGCGAGTACCCCTTGACTATATGTTTGGGCTCCGTTGGATTCCCGTCGGAGTCTACTTGAGTGAATTCCTCCTTGAGGGTGCGGAGCGCATTCGGGCGCCGGTCCTTCCTTTGCTTCTTCGGTTGGCTGCCATTTGTGTGTGCGCCGCCATCATCAGTGGTGGCATCCTCGGCGGCACCATCAGTGGTGTCATCCCCGACGCCACTAGGGGTTGTGTAATCAGGATCGGTGTCTTCCGCGGCGTCCTCATAGCGGTGAGGTTGTTCCTCCATCTCCTGGGACAGCTCCCAGAATTGCTTGCCGCCCGAACCACCGGCCTCATCGTTGTGGGCCATGTTTCGCTCTAAATAGGAAAAAAGTTTGGTCAAAAAGTTGGTTATTGTCAAGGAACAAGATCATGGTCTCATCATTAAGGGTTTGTTGATACTGAGGCACCCTAAAATCCTAAGCTTTCATCATTTAGGGTTTGTCGACACCGAGGCACCCTAAAAGCCTAAGCTTTCATCATTTAGGGTTTGTCGACGCTGAGGCTGTTGGGGAACGTAGTAATTTCAAAAAATTTCCTACGCACACGCAAGATCATGGTGATGCATAGCAACGAGAGGGGAGAGTGTTGTCTACGTACCCTTGTAGACCGAAGCGGAAGCGTTGACACAACGTAGAGGAAGTAGTCGTACGTCTTCCCGATCCGACCGATCCAAGCACCGTTACTCCGGCGCCTCCGAGTTCTTATCACACGTTCAGCTCGATGACGATCCCCGTGCTCCGATCCAGCAAAGCTTCGGGGAAGAGTTCCGTCAGCACGACGGCGTGGTGACGATCTTGATGTACTACCGACGCAGGGCTTCGCCTAAGCACCGCGACAATATGACCAAGGTGGAATATGGTGGAGGGGGGCACCGCACACGGCTAAGGAACGATCACGTTGATCAATTGTGTGTTCTAGGGTGCCCCCTGCCCCCGTATATAAAGGAGCAAGGGGGAAGGGGGCGGCCGGCCTAGAGAGGCGCGCCAAGGAGGAGTCCTACTCCCACCGGGAGTAGGACTCCTCTCCCTTTCCTTGTAGGAGAAGGAAGGAGAGAGGGGGAGGAAAAAAAGGACTCCTCTCCCTTTCCCTTTCATTGGACCCGATGCACTAGGTATGACACCTAGATCAGATATGAACTCCTTCATCCAGACTCCTTCATTCGCTGCTTCCGAAGCAGCTATGTACTCCGCTTCACATGTAGATCCCGCTACGACGCTTTGTTTAGAACTGCACCAACTTACAGCTCCACCGTTTAATGTAAATACGTATCCGGTTTGCGATTTAGAATCTTCCGGATCAGTGTCAAAGCTTGCATCAACGTAACCGTTTACGACGAGCTCTTTGTCACCTCCATACACGAGAAACATCTCCTTAGTCCTTTTCAGGTACTTCAGGATATTCTTGACCGCTGTCCAGTGATCCACTCCTGGATTACTTTGGTACCTCCCTGCCAAACTTATAGCAAGGCACACATCGGGTCTGGTACACAGCATTGCATACATGATAGAGCCTATGGCTGAAGCATAGGGAACATCTTTCATCTTCTCTCTATCTTCTGCAGTGGTCGGGCATTGAGTCTTACTCAACTTCACACCTTGTAATACAGGCAAGAACCCTTTCTTTGCTTGATCCATTTTGAACTTTTTCAAAACTTTGTCAAGGTATGTACTTTGTGAAAGTCCAATTAAGCGTCTTGATCTATCTCTATAGATCTTAATGCCCAATATGTAAGCAGCTTCACCGAGGTCTTTCATTGACAAACTTTTATTCAAGTATCCCTTTATGCTATCCAGAAATTCTATATCATTTCCAATCAGTAATATGCCATCTACATATAATATAAGAAATGCTACAGAGCTCCCACTCACTTTCTTGTAAATACAGGCTTCTCCAAAAGTCTGTACAAACCCAAATGCTTTGATCACACTATCAAAGCGTTTATTCCAACTCCGAGAGGCTTGCACCAGTCCATAAATGGATCGCTGGAGCTTGCACACTTTGTTAGCTCCCTTTGGATCGATAAAACCTTTCGGTTGCATCATATACAACTCTTCTTCCAGAAATCCATTCAGGAATGCAGTCTTTACATCCATTTGCCAAATTTCATAATCATAAAATGCGGCAATTGCTAACATGATTCGGACAGACTTAAGCATCGCTACGGGTGAGAAGGTCTCATCATAGTCAATCCCTTGAACTTGTCGAAAACCTTTTGCGACAAGTCGAGCTTTGTAGACAGTAACATTACCATCAGCGTCAGTCTTCTTCTTAAAGATCCACTTATTCTCTATTGCTTGCCGACCCTCGGGCAAGTCAACCAAAGTCCACACTTTGTTCTCATACATGGATCCCATCTCAGATTTCATGGCTTCAAGCCATTTTGCGGAATCTGGGCTCACCATCGCTTCTTCATAGTTCGTAGGTTCACCATGATCTAGTAGCATGATTTCCAGAACAGGATTGCCGTACCACTATGGTGCGGATCTTACTCTGGTTGATCTACGAGGTTCTGTAGTAACTTGATCTAAAGTTGTATGATCATCATCATTAACTTCCTCACTGATTGGTGTAGGTGCTACAGAAACAGTTTTCTGTGATGTACTACTTTCTAATAAGGGAGCAGGTACAGTTACCTCATCAAGTTCTACTTTCCTCCCACTCACTTCTTTCGAGAGAAACTCCTTTTCTAGAAAGACTCCGAATTTAGCAACAAAAGTCTTGCCTTCGGATCTGTGATAGAAGGTGTATCCAACAGTTTCTTTTGGATATCCTATGAAGACACATTTTTCCGATTTGGGTTCGAGCTTATCAGGTTGAAGTTTTTTCACATAAGCATCGCAGCCCCAAACTTTAAGAAACGACAACTTTGGTTTCTTGCTAAACCATAGTTCATAAGGTGTCGTCTCAACGGATTTTGACGGTGTCCTATTTAATGTGAATGCAGCCGTCTCTAAAGCATAACCCCAAAACGATAGCGGTAAATCTGTAAGAGACATCATAGATCGCACCATATCTAGTAAAGTACGATTACGACGTTCTGACACACCATTGCGTTGTGGTGTTCCGGGTGGCGTGAGTTGCGAAACTATTCCGCATTGTTTCAAATGTAGACCAAACTCGTAACTCAAATATTCTCCTCCACGATCAGATCGTAGAAACTTTATTTTCTTGTTACGATGATTTTCAACTTCACTCTGAAATTCTTTGAACTTTTCAAATGTTTCAGACTTGTGTTTCATTAAGTAGACATAACCATATCTGCTTAAATCATCTGTGAAGGTGAGAAAATAACGATATCCGCCACGAGCCTCAATGTTCATTGGACCACATACATCTGTATGTATGATCTCCAATAAATCTGTTGCTCTCACCATAGTACCGGAGAACGGTGTTTTGGTCATCTTGCCCATGAGGCACGATTCGCAAGTGCCAAGTGATTCATAATCAAGTGGCTCCAAAAGTCCATCGGTATGGAGTTTCTTCATGCGCTTTATACCGATATGACCTAAACGGCAGTGCCACAAATAAGTTGCACTATCATTATCAACTCTGCATCTTTTGGCTTCAACACTATGAATATGTGTATCACTACTATCGAGATTCATCAAAAATAGACCACTCTTTAAGGGTGCATGACCATAAAAGATATTACTCATATAAATAGAACAACCATTATTCTCTGATTTAAATGAATAACCGTCTCGCATTAAACAAGATCCAGATATAATGTTCATGCTCAACGCTGGCACCAAATAACAATTATTCAGGTCTAATACTAATCCCGTAGGTAGATGTAGAGGTAGCGTGCCGACTGCGATCACATCGACTTTGGAACCGTTTCCCACGCGCATCGTCACCTCGTCCTTAACCAATCTTCGCTTAATCCGTAGTCCCTGTTTCGAGTTGCAAATATTAGCAACAGAACCAGTATCAAATACCCAGGTGCTACTGCGAGCATTAGTAAGGTACACATCAATAACATGTATATCACATATACCTTTGTTCACCTTGCCATCCTTCTTATCCGCCAAATACTTGGGGCAGTTCCGCTTCCAGTGACCAGCCTGCTTGCAGTAGAAGCACTCAGTTTCAGGCTTAGGTCCAGATTTGGGTTTCTTCTCTTGAGCAGCAACTTCTTTGCTGTTCTTCTTGAAGTTCCCCTTCTTCTTCCCTTTGCCCTTTTTCTTGAAACTAGTGGTTTTGTTAACCATCAACACTTGATGCTCCTTTTTGATTTCTACCTCCGCAACCTTTAGCATTGCGAAGAGCTCGGGCATTGTCTTATCCATCCCTTGCATATTATAGTTCATCACGAAGCCTTTGTAGCTTGGTGGAAGTGATTGGATAATTCTGTCAATGACGCAATCATCCGGAAGATTAACCCCCAGTTGAATCAAGTGATTATAATACCCAGACATTTTGAGTATATGCTCACTGACAGAACTATTCTCCTCCATCTTGCAGCTATAGAACTTATTGGAGACTTCATATCTCTCAATCCGGGCATTCTGTTGGAATATTAACTTCAACTCCTGGAACATCTCATATGCTCCATGATGTTCAAAACTTCGTTGAAGTCCCGGTTCTAAGCCGTAAAGCATGGCACACTGAACTATCGAGTAGTCATCAGCTTTGCTCTGCCAGACGTTCACAACATCTGGCGTTGCTCCAGCAGCAGGCCTGGCACCCAGCGGTGCTTCCAGGACGTAATTCTTCTGTGCAGCAATGAGGATAATCCTCAAGTTACGGACCCAGTCCGTGTAATTGCTACCATCATCTTTCAACTTTGCTTTCTCAAGGAACGCATTAAAATTTAACGGAACAACAGTACGAGCCATCTATCTACAATCAACATAAACAAGCAAGATACTATCAGGGACTAAGTTCATGATAAATTTAAGTTCAATTAATCATATTACTTAAGAACTCCCACTTAGATAGACATCTCTCTAATCCTCTAAGTGATCACGTGATCCAAATCAACTAAACCATGTCCGATCATCACGTGAGATGGAGTAGTTTCAATGGTGAACATCACTATGTTGATCATATCTACTATATGATTCACGCTCGACCATTCGGTCTCCGTGTTCCGAGGCCATATCTGTTATATGCTAGGCTCGTCAAGTTAAACCTGAGTATTCCGCGTGTGCAACTGTTTTGCACCCGTTGTATTTGAACGTAGAGCCTATCACACCCGATCATCACGTGGTGTCTCAGCACGAAGAACTTTCGCAACGGTGCATACTCAGGGAGAACACTATTACTATGATAATTTAGTGAGAGATCATCTTATAATGCTACCGTCAATCAAAGCAAGATAAGATGCATAAAAAGATAAACATCACATGCAATCAATATAAGTGATATGATATGGCCATCATCATCTTGTGCTTGTCATCTCCATCTCCGCAGCACCATCATGATCACCATCGTCACCGGCGCGACACCTTGATCTCCATCGTAGCATCGTTGTCGTCTCGCCAATCTTATGCTTCTACGACTATCGCTACCGCTTAGTGATAAAGTAAAGCATTACAGGGCGATTGCATTGCATACAATAAAGCGACAACCATACGGCTCCAGCCGGTTGCCGATAACTCGGTTACAAAACATGATCATCTCATACAATAAAATTTAGCATCATGTCTTTACCATATCACATCACAACATGCCCTGCAAAAATAAGTTAGACGTCCTCTACTTTGTTTGTTGCAAATTTTACGTGGCTGCTACGGGCTTAAGCAAGAACCAATCTCACCTACGCATCAAAACCACAATGATAGTTTGTCAAATAGACTCCGTTTTAACCTTCTCAAGGACCGGGCGTAGCCATACTCGGTTCAACTAAAGTTGGAGAAACTGACACCCGCCAGCCACCTGTGTGCAAAGCACGGCGGTAGAACCAGTCTCGCGTAAGCGTACGCGTAATGTCGGTCCGGGCCGCTTCATCCAACAATACCGCCGAACCAAAGTATGACATGCTGGTAGGCAGTATGACTTATATCGTCCACAACTCACTTGTGTTATACTCGTGCATAACATCAAACCATAAAAACCTAGGCTCGGATGCCACTGTTGGGGAACGTAGTAATTTCAAAAAATTTCCTACGCACACGCAAGATCATGGTGATGCATAGCAACGAGAGGGGAGAGTGTTGTCTACGTACCCTTGTAGACCGAAGGGGAAGCGTTGACACAACGTAGAGGAAGTAGTCGTACGTCTTCCCGATCCGACCGATCCAAGCACCGTTACTCCGGCGCCTCCGAGTTCTTAGCACACGTTCAGCTCGATGACGATCCCCGTGCTCCGATCCAGCAAAGCTTCGAGGAAGAGTTCCGTCAGCACGACGGCGTGGTGACGATCTTTATGTACTACCGACATAGGGCTTCGCCTAAGCACCGCGACAATATGACCGAGGTGGAATATGGTGGAGGGGGGCACCGCACACGGCTAAGGAACGATCACGTTGATCAATTGTGTGTTCTAGGGTGCCCCCCTGCCCCCGTATATAAAGGAGCAAGGGGGAAGGGGGCGGCCGGCCTAGAGAGGCGCGCCAAGGAGGAGTCCTACTCCCACCGGGAGTAGGACTCCTCTCCCTTTCCTTGTAGGAGAAGGAAGGAGAGAGGGGGAAGGAAAAAAGGGGGGCGCCGCCCCCCTTCCTTGTCCTATTCGGACTAGGGGGGGAGGGGGCGCGCGGCCTGCCCTGGCCGCCCCTCCTCCTTTTCCTTTATGGCCCATATGGGCCCATTAACCCCCCGGGGGGTTCCGGTAACCCCCCCGGTTCTCCGTTATTATCCGAAACCATTCGGAACCATTCCGATGTCCGACTATAGTCGTCCTATATATCAATCTTTATGTCTCGACCATTCCGAGACTCCTCGTCATGTCCGTGATCTCATCCGGGACTCCGAACTAACTCCGGTACATCAAAATGCATAAACTCATAATATAACTGTCATCGAAACCATAAGCGTGCGGACCCTACATTTCGAGAACTATGTAGACTTGACCGAGACTCGTCTCCGGTCAATAACCAATAGCGGGACCTGGATGCCCATATTGGCTCCTACATATTCTACAAAGATCTTTATCGGTCAGACCGCATAACAACATACGTTGTTCTCGTTGTCATCGGTATGTTACTTGCCCGAGATTCGATCATCGGTATCCAATACCTAGTTCAATCTCGTTACCGGCAAGTCTCTTTACTCGTTCCGTAATACATCATCTCGCAACTAACTCATTGGTTGCAATGCTTGCAAGGCTTATGTGATGTGCATTACCGAGAAGGCCCTGAGATACCTCTCCGACATTCGGAGTGACAAATCCTAACACTACAACAGGACCCTACCTACAGCAACGCTCTTTTCCGTATCTAAATGTCCATATATGCGTTGCTAGTGTCTTTACCAACGGTTTGGGATCCGTTGCCTTATCCAGTGTTGCTAGCGCATAATGCAACACTTATACAGCCGTTGGTAAAAGGGACCGTTGCAAGAGTACAACAAATAAAACCGATTTTTACAACACTTATATACGTTGGTGGTTAATGTACGGGAATACAAATCATTACTTAGCAATAGAGAATTTGCTACGCTGCAGGTATTTTTACAGATATAATGTGAATAATATTTTATATATACATTTATTTATTTATTGCCAGCAATTAAATTAATGCTCCACATAATGATGATAATTATGTATATGAAGTAAGGGGAAAAAATAGAGTATACTCGCCAGAGGAAGAACCCATATTTGTATAAAACTGTTGGATTACAATAGTTGGTATTAGAGGAGGAACATCATCGAAATGTGATGCATAATCTAAATAATTTCTTGACAGCGAAGATTAAATTGAAAGAGCATCCATCAACATCCCTACATCTTAACTAAAACTTAGCCAAGGAACATCATCCAACAGGAACAACATCCCTACTACATAACTAAAACTAAAAGCATCCATCATCTTCATCATGAACCGGAACATCGTCATCATCATTGCAGTATACTTGCCATGCACCCATATAATCATCCATATATCTTTTGAATCTACAAAGAAAATAACAAAATGAACAGTCAACACACAATGCATTGACGATAGAAGCAGGATATTACACACGTACTAAGGTTGAAGGCCATGCAATCTTTGTATTTTCTGCATTACCGAGAGTATTGTAGTTTTAGCGACTTCATACCAAATTTCACAAGTGCCATGTCGACATGCACTGCCCAGAATACATTTTTTTTATTTTAGCACCATCAAGTTTAAATTTAGTATCACAACTTACAACTGTAGCAAGAGCAAATAAGAAGTAAGAAGTCCAATAGCAAATAAGAAGTAAGAAACAAATGAACAAACTAGCACTATAGTTTGAGGACAATTTGTATGTTATTATGATAAGATACCAGCATGAGTGTAGTTGTAATTGATGACTAATCCACATGCCACAGTATACCACACAGTCTGCAGAACAACATGGCTCAGTAAAATTATATGGACAATAGCTAAAGTGCTTATGTGCATTCAAGGGCACAGTACCACATCTCTTATTATCTCTAGTTAGTTAGCAAACTGAACCAAAACGGTTTTAGTCATGTGAAACTGACAAAACATTTAGCTCTAGTTGGTTTGACTCATCCAACAGGAAACAAACAAACCGACAGGTGCCCACCACGCTTTGGAACAAACCTACAACTTTTGAAAATATAAGCTTCATTATATGATGGAATAGAAGTTCAAGAAATCAGATGGGAAGGATTTATAGTTTGGTGTAGCAAACAAAACAGGGGTCATCAGCTTAAAGTATGACGTCCGAACAAATGATGTAGTACAACATATATGATTACCTAAATGTAGGTTTCAGTTAAAAGAACCTGATGCTCTAGTTACTCATTTTGATTGAAGATCAAACTCAGCATTCTCTTTCTAGTATTGACACTTGGAACTAAAAGTCTAAAATACATGTTTTTTGTCAATGAATTTCCACACCAGAACTGAATACAATTTAACATATCAATTAGCCTTGTGGAATCTTGATCTTAAGCTAAAAAGTGAGAATCTACAAATGTGACGTTCAGAATCTCCCATGCTTTTTAAATTTTAACGTATAATTAAGATAAGAGTATCAAATACTTCTAATTTTTTAGAGAAGACATATCAGGTAGTAACCATCAGTTTTATCCTTGCTTAGATATCAAACGAACCTGAATATGTGCTCAAAAGATAGCTCTTCAAAAAAAAACTACTTATGATGAATATTGACTGCAACCTGAATATGTGCATAAGTAGCACCATTATCCATAACGTACATAAATAAAAAGGAAGGATGCAAACCTCTTGTGAATTATTTACATCAGTGAAGCCAAATCTTAGCTTCTGCTGGGACATTTAGAAAGAAAACATCAGTTTTTAGGTTCACAGGATCAAATTTTAAAGTCACGGTCTCTTTCCAGCTTCAGGGAGAGAATTAGTGAGTAAAAGGAGAGAAGGCACATGATAATTTACAGTAGAGCAAATCAAGCATGCCATCCCCACCAAGCCACTTCTTTGCTCAGCACTTCGTTGTCACATCCCAGATGAATCTAGCTCGTTTCTGCAGGAAAACAATGTCCACTTGGATTAATATATCTCTTTTGTCACCCACGGGCCTATAGTACTGAACCGACTCTCTCGAACAAAAATCTACAATATAACGCCTTACATTCCATTGACTAGCACATCCAATGATTCTTTGTAACTCTCTTCTAGAATTAATATGGAGGCTCTAATAGTGCCTCTCATACAGCAAAATGGTGCAATATGCAGATACACCAAGAAAATAAAAAAATAAAAACAAAGAGTTGTTTCACTAAAATCATTAGCCGTTACTTAAAATAGTTCAGACTTCAGACATAGAAAAAAGTAGTACTCATTCAAATACATGTAGATTTGACAAATCTGTGCCCGTGTTGACATCTATGCTAAATACTTCTACTATAAAATCTGATTATACCAACTATGACAGTAATGGAATATTTGTAGCAGTGGATTAACTCCTAATATTCCTCGCTATTGTTGTTAATTTGGTCCTTACGGAAGGCCAAATCGGAAGATTCTGCTCCCTTGAACAGAGAAAAAAACAGAACATAGGTGTCCACACCTAATTACTAATTAGATTATAGCAATTCGTCAGACTAACTACGGTGAAGATAAGCACGAAGTATGACTGGCAGGCTTAGCGCACGACATTGATCTGCCGTACAATCCCCACATGTGCACGCTGTGCAGAACTTAAGCATGCTGAAGCTATATTGGTGCTGTAATGTAGGTGCGTCCTATTTGGATTTATTGTTTTATCCTTACCTGGGTTAAATAATATCCATGAAGCTATTTTGGTCCTTATGGTTGTGAAGGCACCTCCATGGCGATGAAGACGAACCATATCAATGAACCAAAGAAAACCTAGCTGGGTGTGTCTAGTGACTAAGCAACGCAAGGAGGGAGTTACAAAGCGCCGGTCTTAACTGTAGCAGATCGAGGACTTGGGAGCAGAGAGGAGTGGAACAACGCACCTGAAACCAGAGGAGAACGATGAGAAAGCCCCATGGCTGCTTCGTCTCGAGCAGCAGCGAGCAGCAGCAAGGCTATCCACTGGTCGTTCCTCCCTGCATGTATACAGGAGAAGAGAAAAACAGAGGTTAGAGAAAGGGGGGAGAGAGAGAGGACGAAGCCAGGGGAGGGTATGCACTCACCGGACGAGAGGATGACGACATGGCCACCGGCGCCAGAGCCCATGACGGAAACCCTAGCCATGGAGGAGGGTCGCGGGTGGGCTTTGGTGGCCGCGAGCGGCGGATCTTGCCGGATGGAAGGGCGCAGTGGTGCGAGGTAACCTCAGGCTATGCTTTGAGATGGTGGGATTCGCCGGACGTCGCTTGAATCAGCCACCGTAGGTGGTGCAGCGGGGAGTCGGGTGAAGAGAGAGAGATGGATGCGAGAGGGGATGGGTGGTGGGGGATGCGGCAGGTCCGGCAGCCTCCAGAGCTGCAAGGTGGGAGGAGGGTAGGGGGAAGGCCGGCGGCGAGTTGGATCGGAGGAGGGAGACAAGGCGGTGGGTGGTGGCGATTTGGGGGAGATGAGGGGAGAATCGGGGGCGCTGTTTCTTGCCCCCCTTTCTCCTTTCCTCTGTTTTTTTTCATATGTACCACGATAGGGTCATAAGCTGCAAACCTGCAATGCATATGCTACAACTTTAATATGCGTATCTACGGTGAATTTTACAACGTATAGTCAAAATGTTGTACAACTTGTGTTGCTTTATAGAGGGTATCCTTGTAGTGTAATCTCGAAATACGCCAACCCAACAAATACTTTCGGAGACACCTGTAGAGCACCTTTATAATCACCCAGTTACGTTGTGACGTTTGGTAGCACACAAAGTGTTCCTACGGTAAACGGGAGTTGCATAATCTCATAGTCATAGGAACATGTATAAGTCATGAAGAAAGCAATAGCAACATACTAAACGATCGGGTGCTAAGCTAATGGAATGGGTCATGTCAATCAGATCATTCAACTAATGATGTGACCTTGTTAATCAAATGACAACTCCTTTGTCTATGGTTAGGAAACTTAACCATCTTTGATTAACAAGCTAGTCAAGTAGAGGCATACTAGTGACACTCTGTTTGTCTATGTATCCACACATGTATTATGTTTCCGGTTAATACAATTCTAGCATGAATAATAAACATTTATTATGATATATAAGGAAATAAATAATAACTTTATTATTGCCTCTAGGGCATATTTCCTTCAGAGGCACCCTAAAAGCCTAAGCGTACATCATTTAGGTTCTCATCAACACCGAGGCATCCAGGGCAACCAAGTTAAGTTTTCATCATTTAGGGTTTATCGATGCCGAGACACCCTAGGTTGGGCCTAATCACTAGGCACTAATCACTTGGCTCTATTGCCACCTATGTTGGGTTTATCATCTAGGGTTTATCGATGCTAAGGAGAATTCTAAGTTGGGCCAAATCACTTGGCTCTATTGCCACCTATGGTTTAATGCAGGAAGAATAAAGGGGCAGTTGATCCTACTTAATTAAGTACTAAGATACCCCGGCCCATGCATTATCGCAAGTACCCCATATGTCCTATTTTTAGCAAAGTCATGCTAAGATTCACGGAAAATTTCAGCATGACCTTTGCTGAAAATAGGACATATGGAGTACCCGAATTTGCCGGAACGGATTTTAATCGACATTCCGGCAAACTCAAGGGCCTCTTGGGGTACCTGCAAATTCATCACGACACGATGGTCGGAGACAAAACCCAACAAACTAGCACCACAATGTGCCTCTACTTTCATTCCAGATCTAATAGCAGCGAGTTGTTCACTTGTAGCTCAACTTATGTGAGCTGCCTTCAAGAAACGAAATCTGCAGTGGCACATCTGCTCTCTAAATACATTGGCAAGAAACAAAACAACACCTAGAACCATCCATCTGCTATGGCCGTATCATGCAGTTTAATTAAGCACTAACAGGTAATTATATAACAGAAAACTTGGCGCGTACGTGTCACTTAGCTTGGGCAAGCAACATACCTCGTCCTCTTGGTTAGTCCAAACAAGCTGTATGTTGAGCCTCAACTCACCACCTGCACATTTTACAGCACCCATGAAATGAAAAACTAAACATAATTGTCAACCAACAAAACCAAAACACAAACAGGACTTCAAATTTTCACGATCAGGAAGAAAAACAGGGTTTTCAACTACTATATTCAGTTTCATGGCATCAGTTGAACAGTTGAAAAAGAACAAGCTTCATTTAAATATCTTGCTGCTAACAAACATAACTAATGTCAGTACTCAAAAAATAGAGTGACCACACAGGGAACAAACAAACTATTCACTTTTTATTTCTTCAGAATTGGACCAGACAGAGAACAACTCCTTGGAAGCAAACTTATATGAAAAGGTTCAGCAACTTGAAACGTAACTCTTATATGAAAATCTTTTGTATGATCAAGTAAGCAGAGCACATGTATATACCTGTATCACTATCTTGGAGCCAACAAACGCCTCAATTTTTTCCAACCGTGATCAAACCTGATCGCCTAAGCTTCTTCTTTCACTCTCCTGCATAAAGTTATTGTTACTACTTGGGAGGGACTATATGCTTGTTTACCACTACTAATACCATTTTTTTAATATAATCTTCATTCTCCTGCTATTTCTTTTCTTACAAGTGTTGATGCCATAGTGTCTCAGGTTCTTCCTAGTTAAAACATGTGATTTTGAGAAGGAATTTGCCCAATTTTCGCAGGGAGACAAAACTTAGCTAAAAATTTGATATAACAAGTAGTCCATGAAATTATATTTCCTCTAGGCAAAGTAGAAGATATTATTTTGTTTTTCCTCTAAGGTAAAGGAAATAGCAATCACTTTGAAGTGTCTAATAGATGAAATAATGCATGAGTTAGAAAGATATGTGCAAGTGTGTTAAGGCAACCTGTGAAGCAGAGCTTCCAAATTGATCTTCTTGAAACATTGTTACTAAGTAAGGCTTAATTTCATATTTCTGCAAACTAAGGTAAACCAATTATTACATGCATAAATTTCTCATTTGGAGAAGCCAAGTATCAAAGGTTTCGAACCATGAGAATTTATTGCATTTTTCGGTGACAACACGGCTAGGAAAAAAAGACTCTGATACAGAGACTAATGACGCGATGCCCCCCTCCCTGAGAGGCATTATCACAAACACCTATCAAGCACAATCCTTTCACATGTAAACTTGAGCATGCTCTGGAAAAATCACGTAGCAAGCAAAAGATTGAACAGAGGATGCAAAAGGAAGGAGGGAGGGGGGATGAGGGAAGAGGGAGAAAGGACGAAGGAGTGGTGGCTACCTGCCTACGGACTGGTCGCCGGCGTAGCTCCGGGCGGCAGCGTTGCTGGGCAGGAGCGCCTGCTCCAGGGAGGGGGGCGCCGCTGGTGGGAGCGGCTGCTTGATGGGGGGAGGCACTGCTGGGGTCCTGTACCGGAGGCGGGGCAGCGGAGGGTTCGGCCGGCTGGGCGCGCCGCGGCGGCGGGCCGGCAGCGGTGGCGGAGGCTAGGAACCCTAGCTGTCGCGCTCGGGAGGGAGGTTGATGCAGGCAGGGCCACGGGGGGAGGGGGACGGCGAGGGCGCGGGCGCGGGCGGAGGGGGGACGGTGAGGGAGGTGGTAGGGTGCGGCGGGGGAAGCGAGCACCACTGGGGACGGCGAGCACGGGAGAAGTGGTGGGCAGTGGTGGTCAGGCGTGGGTGAGACGAGGCAGGGGAGGGATTAGAGAGAAATGGAGATTGGGGATTTTAGTGTGGGGGGAGGCTTAGCAATGGCGCACCACCCAGGGGTGCGCCATAAGTACATCTATAGCAATGGCGCACCATCGAGGGGTGCGCCATAAGTAATTTAATCTAGCCCGACTTGTCAGGTTATATACAACCTAACCCTATCTACAACAGACCCTGCCCACTAGCCCGACTGGTCAATACGCAACACACACACCAGGAGGTCCTGGGTTCGGTCCCCAGGCTCCCCAATATTTTTTTATGCATTTTAAATCCTGTTTGATATTTATTTGTGTTTAAATATGTTCAAACTTGTTTAAATCATAACGGTAATATTTTTTTTATAAAAACAGTAATAACCCCCGAGGGGTGCGGGGGGCTGGGTGCTCGTCGGCGGCGGTGGAGCGGGGGAGGGTTGCGGTAGGTTGTCGGTGGCGGTGGAGCTAGCTAGCGGGGGAGGGTGCGGGTGGGATCGAGATCGAGATGGAGGGGGAATCAAGATCGAGATGGAGGGGGATCGAGATCAAGTGTCCTCATGAATTCAAAAAGTGCCCATGAAATTTAAAAATATTCATGATATCAAAAAGTGCCCATGAAATACAATCGAGAAATGAAGACTACGATTTAAATACAATCGATCTTAGCTAGCTATCTGTTCACAATCTTCTTGCCCTTCTTTTTCGCAAATGGAGTTCTTCTATGGAACGGACATCCTTTAGGTAGGTTGGTCCTGCTTCTTCTTGTGGTGTGTGCTGCTACTTCATCGTCGTCGTCATGTTCGATCTTCGGGCCGCCGTACTTGTCGAAGTCTTGCTCATTGGCTACTCCATCCATTCCGATGATCTTCCTTTTGCCTCTCCTCACGACAACACGACTGGGCTTTGACGGGTCGGTAATGAAGAAGCATTGGTCCACTTGGGAAGCCAGTACCCATGGCTCATTTTTCGCGGTGACGTTTGCGCCCGCGGTCTTGGATTTGGCTTCGGGTATAACCATGGTGGTGAAATACCGGTCTTCTTTTAGGACGCTCTTGGCCCATCTGACACGGAACATCGGGACCTTCTCTCCAGCGTAGCTCAGCTCCCAGATCTCCTCGATCCTTCCGTAGTATCTGTCCTTGTCGTTGCCGGTGTAGGATTCCATCGTTACCCCGGAGTTCTGATAACCATCGCTCTTCATGTCCTTGTCCTCGGTGTAGAATGTGTAGCAGTTGATATCGTACGCCTCATAGGTCATCAGGTTGTGCTCGGCGCCCTGTGACAAGGCGAATATGAGTTGTTCTTCTGCGGAAGAATCCTCATGTAAAGGGTACGACAGAAGCTTCTGCTTGAACCAACGCGTGAAACATGAGTTGTGCTCTTTGAGTATATCTCCTTCCGTCCTTTGTTGGCCTCGGTCATTGTACGTCTTCTCAATAAAGGTTTTGTGCTCTACCACCCAAGGATCGACCACGTCTATGTGTTGTAGCGCGACTAGGTTTGCTCTTTCAAAGTTGGCGAGTCGACCCTCGAAGTCGACATGCATTTCGCGGCGACCCTCACGGTGACCCCATCCAGCGAGCCTGCCGAGGTGCCTATTGACGGGCAGACCGACGTCGATGCCGAGATAATTCGTGCAGTAGGAGATGCACTCTTCGGTCAGAAAGCCCCTGGCTATACTTCTCTCTAGACGTGACATGTTGCGAACGTATCCTTTGATGACACCATTCATCCTTCCGAACGGCATCATGCTGTGCAGGAACGTCGGCCCGAGTTGGATGATATCCTCCACGATATGGACCAGCAGATGCACCATAACGTCGAAGAATGCGGGCGGGAAGTACATCTCAAGCTCGCATAGTATCACCACGATCTCTTCCTGTAGCCTTCTGAGTTGCCTCACGCCAATCGACTTCCGAGAGATGACGTCGAAAAAGTTGCATAGGCCAAATAGCGTTTCACGGATGTGCGCGTCCATGATCCCACGGATTGCAACTGGAAGTATCTGCGTCATCAGCACGTGACAGTCATGAGACTTCATCCCGCTAAACTTCTGCTTCGCTGGGTCTAGGTATCTGCTTATCTTCCCCGCGTAACCGTAAGGAAGTTTTACTCCTAGGAGGCAGGTGAAAAACTGCTCGATCTCCTCCTGTCTTAGAGTGAAGCACGCGGAAGGGTAGTCATTTCCGGTCTTCTTGGCCTTTTTGCCTTTGCGACGACTTTCTGTGTCCTGCTTCGCCTCATCATCATCATCATCATCATCATCATCATCATCATCATCATCATCATCATCATCATTAGTGTGAAGCTCCTGCCTGATGCCCATTGATTTCAAGTCTGCCCTTGCTTTCGGCCCATCTTTGGTCCTCTTTGGCATGTTGAGCAGGGTACCAAGCAGACTCTCGCACACGTTCTTCGTGATATGCATGACATCAAGGCTGTGAGGCACACGGTGGATCTTCCAGTACGGCAAGTCCCAGAAAACAGACCTCGTTTTCACCTTCAGCAGCGGCTCTGGCGCCTTTCGCTTCTTTCCCGGCTCTGGCGCCTTTTGCTTCTTTCCCGGCAGTGGGCAGTCTTTCCAATTTTTCAACAACTCGTCTATTTCCTCGCCACTCCTCGTACACGGGCATTTTCGGGGTTCGGTTTCACCATCGAACAGATCCTTGCTTTTCCTCCACGGGTCATCGTCGCGAAGCCACCTTCGATGTCCCATGAACACGGTTTTCGAAGACCCGGGATCTCTATCTAGCTGGCGATACGTTGTGTCATCCATGCACCTTACGCATCCAGAAAATCCGTGGACTACCTGCCCCGTGAGATATCCGTAACCGAGATAGTCGTGCACCGTCGTGAGCAGTGCGGCTCTCATAGGGAAATATTCTTTCTCTGCGGCGTCCCATGTATTGGCTGGCGTTTTCCACAGCGTGTCTAGCTCCTCCTTCAGCAGCCCCAGATACAGATTGATGTCGTTCCCTAGTTGTTTCGGCCCTTCAATTAGCATAGTCATGTGAATGTACTTCCTCTTCATGCACAACCAGGGGGGAAGGTTGTACATTCACACAAACACAGGCCAGGTGCTATGTGTGCTTCTCTGGCTGCCAAACGGATTGACTCCATCGGTGCTCGCGCCCAGCATGATGTTCCTTGGATTCTTCCCAAATTCTGGGTATTCGAAGTTCAACGCTTGCCACTGGCTCGCATCCTTAGGGTGACTCAGCATCTTGTCTTTTTTATTTATCTCTGGGTCATTTCCGTCATCTTCCCGCTTCTTCTCCTCCCTATCCGCGTGCCAACGCAGGAGCTTTGCTTCCTTAGGGTCCGCGAAATACCGCTGCAGACGAGGAGTGATCGGAAAGTACCACACCGATTTTCGAGGAGCTTTCTTCCTCTTCTTGTATCTAGTGACGCCGCACACCGGACATATGGTAGACTCCGCGTGCTCGTCCCGATAAATAATACAATTGTTCATGCACACATGGTATTTCACCTGCGGTAAATCCAGAGGACACACGATTTTCTTCGCCTCCTCGAAACTGGTCGGGCACTTGTTCCCCTTGGGAAGACGTTCGTGCCAGAATGACATGTTCTCGTCGAAGCATGCGTCGGTCATTTTGTGTTTTACCTTCATCTCCAGAGCCATGTGCGTTACTTTCAGGCGGGTATCTTCGGGCCTGCATCCTTCATACAATGGAGTAACCGCGTCTATCTCCAGTTGATCCAGCTTGGCTTTCTCTCGGGCGGCAGCTCTTGCGTTATCCGTCTTCTTGAGAAGCAGCTCTTGAATATGAGGGTCCTGCACCCAGCCTCCATCGTCGTCTACTCCGGCATCTTCATCTTCATGATCATGCCCTTCGTCTTGATCTTCCTCATCATCATGTACGACATCTTCTACATGATGATTGTGTACAGCATCACCGTCGTGATCATGTCCTGGAGATTCTTTGTCTTCTCGCCCGCCCTCGCCGTGGTGGTACTTGTCTTGTTGCCCTTCCTCATTTCTTGCCCGGCCCCGGCCATGGACGACTTCATAGTCATCTTCATCACCTTGCCACCGATAGCCATCCATGAAACCACGCAAGGGCAGGTGGTCCCGCACCTGCCCGGAATCCGGGTCCGCAATAAGGCTCTTCAGCTTGCATCTTTGACACGGACATCTTATCTCCGTCTCGTTCTTTTGAATCATCTCGGCCTTTGCGGATCTCAAAAACCTATTCACGATGCCTTCAGTCATCGTGCGGACCATGGTCGCCTGCGGGGTAGAGCAAAACGATATTTTAGAACCAAGAAAAAATTTGGCATGACCTTCCCTAAAAATAGGACCAAAAAGAATGCATAGTGCCAAAATTCTCGCCAAAACGGAAATGAATCAGAACATTCCGGCAAAATATTGGCAACTATCGCATTTCAAATACCGGTACCTTCAAACACAAACATATATGCAACACCACAAACACATGCAACACCACAAACATACATAGATTTAGCTAGGCCACAAAAGTGCATGTGCACGTTGTTGGAGCGAGTTAGGGAGAAAAAAGTAGATCTACATCATGAAGATAGCTTTCCCCTTACTTACCTATCAAAAAAAGGGAATTTCACCACTTAATTTTGATGAATCTATGATGAAAATGAGGTGAGGAGGAGGAGGCAGCCGAAAGCTTGGAGAAGGAGGTGGAGGAAATGAAGTGGGGAAAGTGAGTGGGTAGGTGTGGGGCTGTCCAAAATATCTTGTTGGGGTCCCAGGTTACTAACGGCGCACCACAAGGAAATGCGCCATTAGAAGTTTTGCAAAAAGTAAAAAATATAAATATATATACTAATGGCGCACCGTGTAATAGTGCACCATTACTAGTTTAAACTAGTAATGACGCACTGTGAAACGGTGCGCCATTAGTAGTTTTGCAAAAAAAAGAATAAGAAAAAAATTACAGTAATGGCGCACTCTCTGCCTGGTGCGCCATTACTAGTTAGAACTAGTAATGGCGCATTGTCGACCTGATGCGCCATTAGTATGTATGGAAAAATGGAAAAAAAATTAATACTAGTGGCGCACCCTGTTTCCGGTGCGCCATTAGTGTCTTCCACACTAATGGCGCATCACCAACAGATGCGCCATTAGTATATAGTAGTGGCGCACTACTTCCCTGGTGCGCCATTAGTATCAATCCTATCTATAGCCCTTTTTCTAGTAGTGTAAGTTTGGAACAAAAACAGTTAGTCAGGAGCTAACTTCCTAGCAAACTATCAGCACCCTCGCCCCTCTTTATAATTGTTTATGGTAGGATTATTATAGCCGGATTGTAAATGGTAGGATTATTATAGTCGATTTGTAACTTCGATACAATTCATATTCTCTCACGTCCATTTTCTACTTTTAGAGTTTGTAAAAATATATGAAATAATTATGGAAGTAACATCATGCAGCATAATGTACATCATCAAGATTATACCACTGAAAATTTCTCTTGAATATGAATTTGATGATGTTTTCTCTGGCGTACAACTACTCCCTTTGTTCACAAATATAAGATGTTTTGGATATTTTCATATGGTCTATATACGGACTCAAATGAGCGGACACTAGTAGAAAACCGGCCTTTTGTCCCGGTTCGTAAGGGCCTTTAGTCCCGGTTCCCGAACCGGGACAAAAGGGTCATTACTAATACCCTCACCCTTTAGTCCCGGTTCAAACCAGAACCGGGACAGATGGCCCTCCACGTGGCCTGTGCGCCGAGCCCAGGCAGGAGGGCCCAATAGACCTCCACGCGTCAGCATTTCTGTGGCTGAGATTTTTGGTTTTTTTTGAAAGGGGGGCGGGGGTGAAGGAAATATGCCCTAGAGGCAATAATAAAGTTATTATTTATTTCCTTATATATCATGATAAATGTTTATTATTCATGCTAGAATTGTATTAACCGGAAACATAATACATGTGTGGATACATAGACAAACAGAGTGTCACTAGTATGCCTCTACTTGACTAGCTTGTTAATCAAAGATGGTTAAGTTTCCTAACCATAGACAAAGGAGTTGTCATTTGATTAACAAGGTCACATCATTAGTTGAATGATCTGATTGACATGACCCATTCCATTAGCTTAGCACCCGATCGTTTAGTATGTTGCTACTAGATCATGGTGAACCTGCGAACTATGAAGAAGCGATGGTGAGCCCAGATTCCGCAAAATGGCTTGAAGCCATGAAATCTGAGATGGGATCCATGTATGAGAACAAAGTTTGGACTTTGGTTGACTTGCCCGAGGGTCGGCAAGCAATAGAGAATAAGTGGATCTTTAAGAAGAAGACTGACGCTGATGGTAATGTTACTGTCTACAAAGCTCGACTTGTCGCAAAAGGTTTTCGACAAGTTCAAGGGATTGACTACGATGAGACCTTCTCACCCGTAGCGATGCTTAAGTCTGTCCGAATCATGTTAGCAATTGCCGCATTTTATGATTATGAAATTTGGCAAATGGATGTAAAGACTGCATTCCTGAATGGATTTCTGGAAGAAGAGTTGTATATGATGCAACCGAAAGGTTTTATCGATCCAAAGGGAGCTAACAAAGTGTGCAAGCTCTAGCGATCCATTTATGGACTGGTGCAAGCCTCTCGGAGTTGGAATAAACACTTTGATAGTGTGATCAAAGCATTTGGGTTTGTACAGACTTTTGGAGAAGCCTGTATTTACAAGAAAGTGAGTGGGAGCTCTGTAGCATTTCTTATATTATATGTAGATGACATATTACTGATTGGAAATGATATAGAATTTCTGGATAGCATAAAGGGATACTTGAATAAAATTTTTTCGATGAAAGACCTCGGTGAAGCTGCTTACATATTGGGCATTAAGATCTATAGAGATAGATCAAGACGCTTAATTGGACTTTCACAAAGTACATACCTTGACAAAGTTTTGAAAAAGTTCAAAATGGATCAAGCAAAGAAAGGGTTCTTGCCTGTATTACAAGGTGTGAAGTTGAGTAAGACTCAATGCCCGACCACTGCAGAAGATAGAGAGAAGATGAAAGATGTTCCCTATGCTTCAGCCATAGGCTCTATCATGTATGCAATGCTGTGTACCAGACCCGATGTGTGCCTTGCTAAGTTTGGCAGGGAGGTACCAAAGTAATCCAGGAGTGGATCACTGGACAGCGGTCAAGAATATCCTGAAGTACCTGAAAAGGACTAAGGAGATGTTTCTCGGGTATGGAGGTGACAAAGAGCTCGTCGTAAACGGTTACGTTGATGCAAGCTTTGACACTGATCCGGACGATTCTAAATCGCAAACTGGATACGTATTTACATTAAACGGTGGAGCTGTAAGTTGGTGCAGTTCTAAACAAAGCGTCGTAGCGGGATCTACATGTGAAGCGGAGTACATAGCTGCTTCAGAAGCAGCGAATGAAGGAGTCTGGATGAAGGAGTTCATATCTGATCTAGGTGTCATACCTAGTGCATCGGGTCCAATGAAAATATTTTGTGCCAATACTGGTGCAATTGCCTTAGCAAAGGAATCCAGATTTCACAAGAGAACCAAGCACATCAAGAGACGCTTCAATTCCATCCGGGATTTAGTCCAGGTGGGAGACATAGAGATTTGCAAGATACATACGGATCTGAATGTAGCAGACCCGTTGACTAAGCCTCTTCCACGAGCAAAACATGATCAACACCAAGACTCCATGGGTGTTAGGATCATTACGGTGTAATCTAGATTATTGACTCTAGTGCAAGTGGGAGACTGAAGGAAATATGCCCTAGAGGCAATAATAAGTTATTATTTATTTCCTTATATATCATGATAAATGTTTATTATTCATGCAAGAATTGTATTAACCGGAAACATAATACATGTGTGGATACATAGACAAACAGAGTGTCACTAGTATGCCTCTACTTGACTAGCTTGTTAATCAAAGATGGTTAAGTTTCCTAACCATAGACAAAGGAGTTGTCATTTGATTAACAAGGTCACATCATTAGTTGAATGATCTGATTGACATGACCCATTCCATTAGCTTAGCACCCGATCGTTTAGTATGTTGCTATTGCTTTCTTCATGACTTATACATATTCCTATGACTATGAGATTATGCAACTCCCGTTTACCGTAGGAACACTTTGTGTGCTACCAAACGTCACAACGTAACTGGGTGATTATAAAGGTGCTCTACAGGTGTCTCCGAAAGTATTTGTTGAGTTGGCGTATTTCGAGATTAGGATTTGTCACTCCGAATGTCGGAGAGGTATCTCAGGGCCTTCTCGGTAATGCACATCACATAAGCCTTGCAAGCATTGCAACCAATGAGTTAGTTGCGAGATGATGTATTACGGAACGAGTAAAGAGACTTGCCGGTAACGAGGTTGAACAAGGTATTGGATACCGACGATCGAATCTCGGGCAAGTAACATACCGATGACAAAGGGAACAACGTATGTTGTTATGCGGTCTGACCGATAAAGATCTTCGTAGAATATGTAGGAGCCAATATGGGCATCCAGGTCCCGCTATTGGTTATTGACCGGAGACGAGTCTCGGTCATGTCTACATAGTTCTCGAACCGTAGGGTCCGCACGCTTAAGGTTTCGATGATAGTTATATTATGAGTTTATGCATTTTGATGTACCAAAGTTAGTTCGGAGTCCCGGATGAGATCACGGACATGACGAGGAGTCTCGGAATGGTTGAGACATAAAGATTGATATATTGGACGACTATATTCGGACATCGGAATGGTTCCAAATGGTTTCGGATAATAACGAATTACCGGGGGGGTTACCGGAACCCCCCGGGGGGTTAATGGGCCCATATGGGCCATCAGGGAAAAGGAGGAGGGGCGGCCAGGGCAGGCCGCGCGCCCCCTCCCCCCCTAGTCCGAATAGGACAAGGAAAGGGGGGGCGGCGCCCCCCTTTTTTCCCTCCCCCTCTCTCCTTCCTTCTCCTACAAGGAAAGGGAGAGGAGTCCTACTCCTGATGGGAGTAGGACTCCTCCTTGGCGCGCCTCTCTAGGCCGGCCGCCCCCTTCCCCCTTGCTCCTTTATATATGGGGGCAGGGGGGCACCCTAGAACACACAATTGATCAACGTGATCGTTCCTTAGCCGTGTGCGGTGCCCCCCTCCACCATATTCCACCTCGGTCATATTGTCGCGGTGCTTAGACGAAGCCCTGCGTCGGTAGTACATCAAGATCGTCACCACGCCGTCGTGCTGCTGGAACTCTTCCCCGAAGCTTTGCTGGATCGGAGCACGGGGATCGTCATCGAGGTGAACGTGTGCTAAGAACTCGGAGGCGCCGGTGTAACGGTGCTTGGATCGGTCGGATCGGGAAGACGTACGACTACTTCCTCTACGTTGCGTCAACGCTTCCGCTTCGGTCTACGAGGGTACATAGACAACACTCTCCCCTCTCGTTGCTATGCATCACCATGATCTTGCGTGTGCGTAGGATTTTTTTTGAAATTACTACGTTCTCCAACAGTGGCATCCGAGCCTGGTTTTTATGGTTTGATGTTATGCACGAGTAGAACACAAGTGAGTTGTGGACGATATAAGTCATACTGCCTACCAGCATGTCATACTTTGGTTCGGTGGTATTGTTGGATGAAGCGGCCCGGACCGACATTACGCGTACGCTTACGCGAGACTGGTTCTACCGCCGTGCTTTGCACACAGGTGGCTGGTGGGTGTCAGTTTCTCCAACTTTAGTTGAACCGAGTATGGCTACGCCCGGTCCTTGAGAAGGTTAAAGCGGAGTCTATTTGACAAACTATCGTTGTGGTTTTGATGCGTAGGTGAGATTGGTTCTTGCTTAAGCCCGTAGCAGCCACGTAAAATTTGCAACAAACAAAGTAGAGGACGTCTAACTTGTTTTTGCAGGGCATGTTGTGATGTGATATGGTCAAGACATGATGCTCAATTTTATTGTATGAGATGATCATGTTTTGTAACCGAGTTATCGGCAACCGGCAGGAGCCATATGGTTGTCGCTTTATTGTATGCAATGCAATCGCCCTGTAATGCTTTACTTTATCACTAAGCGGTAGCAATACCCGTAGAAGCATAATATTGGTGAGACGACAATGATGCTACGATGGAGATCAAGGTGTCGCGCCGGTGACGATGGTGATCATGATGGTGCTGCGGAGATGGAGATCACAAGCACAAGATGATGATGGCCATATCATATCACTTATATTGATTGCATGTGATGTTTATCTTTTTATGCATCTTATCTTGCTTTGATTGACGGTAGCATTATAAGATGATCTCTCACTAAATTATCATAGTAATAGTGTTCTCCCTGAGTATGCACCGTTGCGAAAGTTCTTCGTGCTGAGACACCACGTGATGATCGGGTGTGATAGGCTCTACGTTCAAATACAACGGGTGCAAAACAGTTGCACACGCGGAATACTCAGGTTTAACTTGACGAGCCTAGCATATAACAGATATGGCCTCGGAACACGGAGACCGAAAGGTCGAGCATGAATCATATAGTAGATATGATCAACATAGTGATGTTCACCATTGAAACTACTCCATCTCACGTGATGATCGGACATGGTTTAGTTGATTTGGATCACGTGATCACTTAGAGGATTAGAGAGATGTCTATCTAAGTGGGAGTTCTTAAGTAATATGATTAATTGAACTTAAATTTATCATGAACTTAGTCCCTGATAGTATCTTGCTTGTTTATGTTGATTGTAGATAGATGGCTCGTGCTGTTGTTCCGTTGAATTTTAATGCGTTCCTTGAGAAAGCAAAGTTGAAAGATGATGGTAGCAATTACACGGACTGGGTCCGTAACTTGAGGATTATCCTCATTGCTGCACAGAAGAATTACGTCTTGGAAGCACCGCTGGGTGCCAGGCCTGCTGCTGGAGAAACGCCAGATGTTGTGAACGTCTGGCAGAGCAAAGCTGATGACTACTCGATAGTTCAGTGTGCCATGCTTTACGGCTTAGAACCGGGACTTCAACGACGTTTTGAACATCATGGAGCATATGAGATGTTCCAGGAGTTGAAGTTAATATTCCAACAGAATGCCTGGATTGAGAGATATGAAGTCTCCAATAAGTTCTATAGCTGCAAGATGGAGGAGAATAGTTCTGTCAGTGAGCATATACTCAAAATGTCTGGGTATTATAATCACTTGATTCAACTGGGGGTTAATCTTCCGGATGATTGCGTCTTTGACATAATTATCCAATCACTTCCACCAAGCTACAAAGGCTTCGTGATGAACTATAATATGCATGGGATGGATAAGACAATGCCCGAGCTCTTCGCAATGCTAAAGGCTGCGGAGGTAGAAATCAAAAAGGAGCATCAAGTGTTGATGGTTAACAAAACCACTAGTTTCAAGAAAAAGGGCAAAGGGAAGAAGAAGGGGAACTTCAAGAAGAACAGCAAACAAGTTGCTGCTCAAGAGAAGAAACCCAAGTCTGGACCTAAGCCTGAAACTGAGTGCTTCTACTGCAAGCAGACTGGTCACTGGAAGCGGAACTGCCCCAAGTATTTGGCGGATAAGAAGGATGGCAAGGTGAACAAAGGTATATGTGATATACATGTTATTGATGTGTACCTTACTAATGCTCGCAGTAGCACCTGGGTATTTGATACTGGTTCTGTTGCTAATATTTGCAACTCGAAACAGGGACTACGGATTAAGCGAAGATTGGTTAAGGACGAGGTGACGATGCGCGTGGGAAACGGTTCCAAAGTCGATGTGATCGCAGTCGGCACGCTACCTCTACATCTACCTTCGGGATTAGTATTAGACCTGAATAATTGTTATTTGGTGCCAGCGTTGAGCATGAACATTATATCTGGATCTTGTTTAATGCGAGACAGTTATTCATTTAAATCAGAGAATAATGGTTGTTCTATTTATATGAGTAATATCTTTTATGGTCATGCACCCTTAAAGAGTGGTCTATTTTTGATGAATCTCGATAGTAGTGATACACATATTCATAGTGTTGAAGCCAAAAAGATGCAGAGTTGATAATGATAGTGCAACTTATTTGTGGCACTGCCGTTTAGGTCATATCGGTATAAAGCGCATGAAGAAACTCCATACTGATGGACTTTTGGAGCCACTTGATTATGAATCACTTGGCACTTGCGAATCGTGCCTCATGGGCAAGATGACCAAAACACCGTTCTCCGGTACTATGGAGAGAGCAACAGATTTATTGGAGATCATACATACAGATGTATGTGGTCCAATGAACATTGAGGCTCGTGGTGGATATCGTTATTTTCTCACCTTCACAGATGATTTAAGCAGATATGGTTATGTCTACTTAATGAAACACAAGTCTGTAACATTTGAAAAGTTCAAAGAATTTTAGAGTGAAGTTGAAAATCATCGTAACAAGAAAATAAAGTTTCTGCGATCTGATCGTGGAGGAGAATATTTGAGTTACGAGTTTGGTCTACATTTGAAACAATGCGGAATAGTTTCGCAACTCACGCCACCCGGAACACCACAACGCAATGGTGTGTCAGAACGTCGTAATCGTACTTTACTAGATATGGTGCGATCTATGATGTCTCTTACAGATTTACCGCTATCGTTTTGGGGTTATGCTTTAGAGACGGCTGCATTCACGTTAAATAGGACATCATCAAAATCCGTTGAGACGACACCTTATGAACTATGGTTTAGCAAGAAACCAAAGTTGTCGTTTCTTAAAGGTTGGGGCTGCGATGCTTATGTAAAAAAACTTCAACCTGATAAGATCGAACCCAAATCAGAAAAATGTGTCTTCATAGGATATCCAAAAGAAACTGTTGGATACACCTTCTATCACAGATCCGAAGGCAAGACTTTTGTTGCTAAATTCGGAATCTTTCTAGAAAAGGAGTTTCTCTCGAAAGAAGTGAGTGGGAGGAAAGTAGAACTTGATGAGGTAACTGTACCTGCTCCCTTATTGGAAAGTAGTACATCACAGAAAACTGTTTCTGTAGCACCTACACCAATCAATGAGGAAGTTAATGATGATGATCATACAACTTCAGATCAAGTTACTACAGAACCTCGTAGATCAACCAGAGTAAGATCTGCACCAGAGTGGTACGGCAATCCTGTTCTGGAAATCATGCTACTAGATCATGGTGAACCTACGAACTATGAAGAAGCGATGGTGAGCCCAGATTCCGCAAAATGGCTTGAAGCCATGAAATCTGAGATGGGATCCATGTATGAGAACAAAGTTTGGACTTTGGTTGACTTGCCCGAGGGTCGGCAAGCAATAGAGAATAAGTGGATCTTTAAGAAGAAGACTGACGCTGATGGTAATGTTACTGTCTACAAAGCTCGACTTGTCGCAAAAGGTTTTCGACAAGTTCAAGGGATTGACTACGATGAGACCTTCTCACCCGTAGCGATGCTTAAGTCTGTCCGAATCATGTTAGCAATTGCCGCATTTTATGATTATGAAATTTGGCAAATGGATGTAAAGACTGCATTCCTGAATGGATTTCTGGAAGAAGAGTTGTATATGATGCAACCGGAAGGTTTTATCGATCCAAAGGGAGCTAACAAAGTGTGCAAGCTCCAGCGATCCATTTATGGACTGGTGCAAGCCTCTCGGAGTTGGAATAAACGCTTTGATAGTGTGATCAAAGCATTTGGGTTTGTACAGACTTTTGGAGAAGCCTGTATTTACAAGAAAGTGAGTGGGAGCTCTGTAGCATTTATGATATTATATGTAGATGACATATTACTAATTGGAAATGATATAGAATTTCTGGATAGCATAAAGGGATACTTGAATAAAAGTTTTTCGATGAAAGACCTCGGTGAAGCTGCTTACATATTGGGCATTAAGATCTATAGAGATAGATCAAGACGCTTAATTGGACTTTCACAAAGTACATACCTTGACAAAGTTTTGAAAAAGTTCAAAATGGATCAAGCAAAGAAAGGGTTCTTGCCTGTATTACAAGGTGTGAAGTTGAGTAAGACTCAATGCCCGACCACTGCAGAAGATAGAGAGAAGATGAAAGATGTTCCCTATGCTTCAGCCATAGGCTCTATCATGTATGCAATGCTGTGTACCAGACCCGATGTGTGCCTTGCTATAAGTTTGGCAGGGAGGTACCAAAGTAATCCATGAGTGGATCACTGGACAGCGGTCAAGAATATCCTGAAGTACCTGAAAAGGACTAAGGAGATGTTTCTCGTGTATGCAGGTGACAAAGAGCTCGTCGTAAACGGTTACGTTGATGCAAGCTTTGACACTGATCCGGACGATTCTAAATCGCAAACCGGATACGTATTTACATTAAACGGTGGAGTTGTAAGTTCGTGCAGTTCGCAACAAAGCGTCGTAGCGGGATCTACATGTGAAGCGGAGTACATAGCTTCTTCAGAAGCAGCGAATGAAGGAGTCTGGATGAAGGAGTTCATATCCGATCTAGGTGTCATACCTAGTGCATCGGGTCCAATGAAAATCTTTTGTGACAATACTGGTGCAATTGCCTTAGCAAAGGAATCCAGATTTCACAAGAGAACCAAGCACATCAAGAGACGCTTCAATTCCATCCGGGATTTAGTCTAGGTGGGAGACATAGAGATTTGCAAGATACATACGGATCTGAATGTAGCAGACCCGTTGACTAAGCCTCTTCCACGAGCAAAACATGATCAACACCAAGACTCCATGGGTGTTAGGATCATTACTGTGTAATCTAGATTATTGACTCTAGTGCAAGTGGGAGACTGAAGGAAATATGCCCTAGAGGCAATAATAAAGTTATTATTTATTTCCTTATATATCATGATAAATGTTTATTATTCATGCTAGAATTGTATTAACCGGAAACATAATACATGTGTGGATACATAGACAAACAGAGTGTCACTAGTATGCCTCTACTTGACTAGCTTGTTAATCAAAGATGGTTAAGTTTCCTAACCATAGACAAAGGAGTTGTCATTTGATTAACAAGGTCACATCATTAGTTGAATGATCTGATTGACATGAACTATTCCATTAGCTTAGCACCCGATCGTTTAGTATGTTGCTATTGCTTTCTTCATGACTTATACATGTTCCTATGACTATGAGATTATGCAACTCCCGTTTACCGTAGGAACACTTTGTGTGCTACCAAACGTCACAACGTAACTGGGTGATTATAAAGGTGCTCTACAGATGTCTCCGAAAGTATTTGTTGGGCTGGCGTATTTCGAGATTAGGATTTGTCACTCCGAATGTCGGAGAGGTATCTCAGGGCCTTCTCGGTAATGCACATCACATAAGCCTTGCAAGCATTGCAACCAATGAGTTAGTTGCGAGATGATGTATTACGGAACAAGTAAAGAGACTTGCCGGTAACGAGATTGAACTAGGTATCGGATACCGACGATCGAATCTCGGGCAAGTAACATACCGATGACAAAGGGAACAACGTATGTTGTTATGCGGTCTGACCGATAAAGATCTTCGTAGAATATGTAGGAGCCAATATGGGCATCCAGGTCCCGCTATTGGTTATTGACCGGAGACGAGTCTCGGTCATGTCTACATAGTTCTCGAACCGTAGGGCCCGCACGCTTAAGGTTTCAATGACAGTTATATTATGAGTTTATGCATTTTGATGTACCAAAGTTAGTTCGGAGTCCCAGATGAGATCACGGACATGACGAGGAGTCTCGGAATGGCCAAGACATAAAGATTGATATATTGGACGACTATATTCGGACATCGGAATGGTTCCAAATGGTTTCGGATAATAACGGAGTACCGGGGGGGTTACCGAAACCCCCCGAGGGGTTAATGGGCCCATATGGGCCATAAGGGAAAAGGAGGAGGGGCGGCCAGGGCAGGCCGCGCGCCCCCTCCCCCCCTAGTCCGAATAGGACAAGGAAAGGGGGGCAGCGCCCCCCTTTTTTCCCTCCCCCTCTCTCCTTCCTTCTCCTACAAGGAAAGGGAGAGGAGTCCTACTCCCGGTGGGAGTAGGACTCCTCCTTGGCGCGCCTCTCTAGGCCGGCCGCCCCCTTCCCCCTTGCTCCTTATATACGGGGGCAGGGGTCACCCTAGAACACACAATTGATCAACGTGATCGTTCCTTAGCCGTGTGCGGTGCCCCACTCCACCATATTCCACCTCGGTCATATTGTCGCGGTGCTTAGGCGAAGCCCTGCGTCGGTAGTACATCAAGATCGTAACCACGCCGTCGTGCTGACGGAACTCTTCCCCGAAGCTTTGCTGGATCGGAGCACGGGGATCGTCATCGAGCTGAACGTGTGCTAAGAACTCGAAGGCGCCGGAGTAACGGTGCTTGGATCGGTCGGATCGGGAAGACGTACGACTACTTCCTCTACGTTGCGTCAACGCTTCCGCTTTGGTCTACGAGGGTACGTAGATAACACTCTCCCCTCTCGTTGCTATGCATCACCATGATCTTGCGTGTGCGTAGGAAATTGTTTGAAATTACTACGTTCCCCAACAGGGGGAATTGGGGGTTTTGGGGGGTTAATTTAGGTATTTCATATATTGTGTTAGATAGCTAATTAATAGAGAGAAGTGTTCTCTCTTATGTCCGTGCTTGGTCGATGCTACGTATACTATATACGTATAGAGAGGACTAGACACGCTAGCTAGCTAGTAAGCAAACGAAGGAAACAGAAGATCGTCATGAACATATATGCATACAGAGAGAAGTGATATCGACCACCTCTCCTTCTCCGAGAGATTGGTCGAACAACAAGTTCTCGTATATCTATCGTCCGACACTACCGGCTACATATATACAATAATTATCTTTTACAAATATAATCTGTTAAATTATGGACGCATGGTCCACATAGTATTCTCCGTCTTCAGCGATCACGTGGTCAAGAAAGAATGCCGCCAATTCCTCTTGAATTGATCGCATGCGATCTGGTTCTAGGAGTTCATCCCGCTGCCGAAACATCTAATTTGAAGAAGGGGGTCAATACATACATACATACATATATATATATATATATATATATATATATATATATATATATATATATATATATGAATGAATGAAACTCAACACAAATGATGGTAATAAACAAAAATTGTGAATATTATTTCTTACGCACTTCATATTGTTTCTCAGAGTACCCGCCCCGCTCACAGGTCGTGTGGCGGATGGACTCGCAGACGTAGTATCCACATAAATCATTCCCTTGTTCCTGCCACAACCACTTTACAAGAAATAGAGGACAATCAAACAGACAAGCAAGAATGCCAAATGGTATTGATGAAACTAGCGCTTGAATCAATAGCTAGGAGACGCGCGGAACATGGTACTATAGTACTTACTTTCGGGTATCTAAATTCCAGCTCCTTCGGGAGTCCCGGGGATTTTGTGCTGAATTTTCTCCAAACACTGCCAGACAAAAGAAAACAATTACTTGATATCAGGAAATGAACAAATTTGCTTATATGGTGGATAATGATTGATTTAACTTACTTCTCGAGGATTTTAGTCATGTCCGCATACTCCTGGGGATCTTTTCGTCTCGAGTCCAAGACAGTTACTACTCCCTTCTCAAGCCTAATCTCCAGGAGAATATAGTGGAAACTGTGCACGCATGCATAACTCATCAATTACATTACTATAACCTGGACTAATATATAAGGGAAACCGAATATGCACAAGACAACACTCACTTGAAGTTGTAAGGAAAGAGTATTATATCTTTGTTTTCATTTATTTTGAATGATCGTAGCAAGTTGGCCTCGGTTTCTGCGGCATGATCTTTAACCTGAAGTGCATCTATGAGATTTGTGTTAATGAACCCAATATCACCGATTTGTCTTTTCTTCAATTCGGCGATCTTGAATCTGCATAATATAGTGAGGATAATTATAAATACATGCAATGAAAGAGCTGAGCTATATAGAGAGACTTAATGATAGAAGTAGTAGTACTTACAGACAGTAGCAGGTGACCGTTGCTTTATCGAGGGCCAATTGATTGAAAAACTGATAGAACTCCTCAAATGGAACATGCAACGGTTCAATTCTAACGAGGTCATGCTCCGGTTTAACTCTCATATACAAAGTATTCCTCCCCCCAGACTCTCTGCAGGTTTTCATGTACCAATCATGCAATCTTCGCATCATCGTTGTTAGAGATCTTTCATCTTTGACGAGAGGCTTCCCGTACTCGTATCTGTGTATCTGTACATCCAGGAAATCATAATCTACATCGCCGGGCAGGTAATCGTCAAGATTGGTATAACCGGGCGCCATCCTCGGATCGATGCTAGGCACCTTGAGCGGGGGGCACGATTGCTTTGCTTGTTCGCCGAGCTGGGCAATTTGTTTCCCAGCTACTCGTCGTTCTTTCAGCCTTTGATCACTGACTGTACTTCCCGACCGCGACGCTTCGGCCCATGTCTTTGCAATAATGCGCTCATAGTTGCCTTTCGGCGGAGACTTGGGTGGTTTTGCCAGGGCAGCCAGAGTGCGCTTCACTTTCACCGAATCTACCTTCTCCTTCGGAGGTGGATGTCTCTGTGCTTTCAACCCTTGAAACCAGTCATCCTTCTCGGTTCGCGCGATCCTCGCATTCTCCTCCGGGCTCATCTCGTATGGTAACTTCTCTGGAGTCTTCAGAGAAGGAACGAATTTGTATTTTCTCCCGCCTCTGACTGTACTGCTAGACGCTGGCAGAGCAGACGGAGCGGCAGTCTTCTTGACTTGCTTACGAGGCGGAGGAGAAGGACTACGACGCGCCGGAGTAGCTGCCGGAGCGGCGGCGGGTCTCTTCCGCCCTTGCTGACGAGGCGGAGAAGGAGTAGGCTGGCTGCTCGGGCGCGCCGGCGCAGGCAGAGAAGGAGGCGAAGTGCCGCCAGGCGCCGGAGAAGGAGCCGGCCGAGGGCCCTGATCGTCACTCGCCGGAGGAGGAGGCGGTGGAGGAGGCGGAGTGCCCTGACTCGCCGGAGGAGGAGGAGGAGGCGGAGGCGTCTAGTTTGGAAGCTTGATGAGCTCTTTCCGCCATAGGCATGGAGTCTTCAGAGCAGAACCCAGCCGAGTCTCCCCTTCTCCGGTAGGGTGGTCAAGCGGGAGGTCCTCAAATCCCTCCGTTATTTCATCCACCATCACCTTAGCATATCCTTCTGGAATCGGCTGGCAGTGAAAAGTTGCGTCGGGTTCATTAGGAAAAACAGAGCCAACAGCCGCCTTAACCTTCATATTCATCCATTGCGTCATAAGGTGGCAAATTTGAGCCTCCGTGATAGCATCCACGGGATAGCTGGCAGGAGCCGTCAAGACAAGCTCCGGCTGAAGCAGCTCGGTGGAAGCCACGCTGCTTCTCCGCTGAGATGGTGGGGTAGCTTCAGGGGAAGCTTCGGCAGTTAGTTTGCTGCGATTTGCTTCTCGTTCCTCTATCCTGAGTACCCTTTCTTTAAGCGCCTGCAGTTCGGACCGCTGCACTTTCTTCCTCCTCTCCTGGATTTTGTAACCGCCTGCGTCCGGAAACCCAGCCTTCCACGGAATGGAGCCTGGCGTGCCTCGTGTCCGTCCAGGGTGCTCGGGATTTCCGAGGGCCTTTGTGAGCTCGTCGTTCTCTCTATCTGGAAGGAACGTCCCTTTCTGCGCTGCAGCGATATAGTACCGAAGCTTCTTTAAGGGTATGTCAAGTTGCTCATCCGTCCAAATGCACTTCCCTGTTACAGGGTCCAAGGTTCCGCCAGCCCCGAAGAACCAAGTCCGGCAACGGTCTGGCCAGCTCATTGTCTCTAGTTCGATCCCTTTTGCAAGAAGATCATTCTCAGCCTTGGCCCACTTAGGCCGGGCTAAAAGGTAGCCACCTGACCCCGTGCGATGGTGAAGCTTCTTCTTCGCAGCATTTTTCTTGTTTGTCGCCGACATCTGCTTACTCTTTTCCGATGTCTTGTAGGCCACAAATGCAGGCCAGTCATCTCTGATCTTCTCATATATGCCCTTGAATTCTGGTGTCTCTTTTTTCTCGACAAACCTATTCAGGTCATTCTTCCACCTCCTGAATAGGTCTGTCATCTTCTTAAGAGCAAAAGACTTGATTAATTGCTCAACTGGCTTCTCCGGATCATCCTCTGGCGCTAGGGAGAAATTTGTCTTCAGCTCAGTCCAAAGATCATTTTTCTGCATATCATTGACGTAAGACACCTCAGGGTCTTCTTTAGACGGCTTGAACCATTGGTGGATGCTGATCGGGATCTTGTCCCTAACCAGAACCCCGCACTGAGCAACAAATGCCTGCTTTGTTCGGTTGGGTTCAATAGGTTGGCCGTCGGGCGCGATTGCTATGATCTCAAACCTTTCATCCGAGCTCAACTTTTTCTTCGGGCCTCGTCTCTTTACCTCAGTTGTGCTCGATCCGGAGGGCTAGAAAAAAGAGCAAAGACTTAATTAATATGTGTACATACCAAAACAATGAATGCATCAATTAGCTAGCCAGCACAGGCTTAACTAATATATATACCTGGCCGGACTCGGTTCGGTCACCGGAGCCGTCATCACGGTCTCCTTCTTGCACCAGCATTGGGTCACCGGAGCCGTCCTCACGTTCTTCTTCTTGCACCAGCATTAGGTCACCAGAGCCAGTTTCTTCACCCTCTCCTTCGAGAGTACCATCGGTGTCGTTGAGATACAACGAGACGGCATCACTTCCTTCTGCGATTATGTCCCTCAACATCGCTTCGTTTGCTTCGTCTCGGGTGGTGTCCATAGTTTCTACAAATATTTACAACATGGCAATTATTATTCAAACATGACAAATGGATATATTAGTGGCAAACGTAGAACTAGCTAGCTAATCATAGTAAGGAATCATATATATTAATTAGTGGCCTCGACGCTGCTTCTCTAGGGTTTGGGGTGGCCTCACAATGCTTCAAGGGTTTGGGGTGGCCTCGAGAGAGTTTGTCGGGTAGGGGCGCGGCGGGAGGGGGTAGGAGACCGACATCGTTTTTTTTTCTAGGGTTTGGGTGTCCTCGAGAGTTTTGGTCGAGCGAGAGGGTCGGGGGGTGCTCCCGCGGTATAAGTTATTATCACAGTCGAGAGGGGGTATATATATCGACCGCCCCTCATGTCGAAGTTATCCGAGGGGTATATCGACCCCCCTCGTGTTGAAGTTATCGGGAGAGGGAATAGAGAGGAGAAGAAGAAAGGAATAGAGGAGAAGATCGAAGAAAAAAAAGAAGAAAAAAAAGAGGACAAGAAGAAAGAAATAGAGGAGAAGAAGAAAAAAATAGAAATTTCTATTTTTTTTCTTCTTCTCCTCTATTTCTTTCTTCTTCTCCTCTTCTTTTTCTTCTTTTTTCCTCTTCTTATTTATTTCTCCTCTTTTTCCTCTCCTCTTCTTCTTTCTTCCCCTTCTTATTTTCTTCTTTCCTATCCTTCTTTTTCTTCTAAATTTTAGCATATTCTAAATTTTCTTCTAACTTTCTATATATGAATAAAAAACTTTCTATGAACAAAAAACTTTATATATATATATATATATATATATATATATATATATATATATATATATATATATATATATATATGAACAAAATTTCTATGAACAAAAAAATTAAACTAACCACATACACATATACATTATACATAGACATATACATACACATATACATACACATACACATATACATTATACATACACATATACAATATACATACACATATGAAAAAAAATTAAACTAAAAAAAATTAAGGGCAGGGGCGGCGCGGCAGCGAAGGGCAGGGGCGCGCGGCGGCGCGATGGCAGCGCGCGGCGGCGTCGGCGGCCAGTACAGGGGGAGGAGCAGGGGAACGGGGCGGCGCTCACCGCGAGGTGGCGTCGGCGACGAGGAAGGCTCGGGGACGGCGGAGGCGCGCGCGCTCGAGGGCGAGGGCAGGGGTGCGCGGGCTCGGGGACGACGTCGGCGACGACGACGGCGACGGCGAGGCACGGGCGACGGCGATGGCAGGGGCGGCGGACGGCGTCGGGGCAGCCTGGCGGCGTGGATGTGCTCGGCGTCGTCGGGCGGGCCGGGGGGCAACTGGCGATGAGTTCGCCAAATTTTCCTAAGTGCTACTTATATACCCAGGCCTTTGGTCCCGGTTCGTGGCACCAACCGAGACCAATGCCCCCCTTTAGTCCCGGTTGGTGCCACCAACCGGGACAAAAGGCCTCTTTTCAGCAGCCCAAAGGGCGGGAAGCGGCGGCCTTTGGTCCCGGTTGGTGGCACCAACCAGGACTAAAGGGGGGCATTGGTCCCGGTTGGTGCCACGAACCGGTACCAATGCACCCCTTTGGTCCCGGTTCGTCCCACCAACCGGGACCAATGTCCTTGTGCTGCCCCGCGCCCAAAAGTTTAGTCCCACCTCGCTAGTTGAGAGGGCTCAGGAGTGGTTTATAAGCGCTGCTGCGACCACCCTCTCGAGCTCCTCTCAACTGCAGGCTTTCAGGCCTAATCTGTCACTGCAATGCCTGTGGGCCTACTGGGCCTGCTGCGGGCCTGAATCCTGGCCCATGGTTGGGTTTCTAGTCGTATTCAGGCCGTGGTGGCCCGGTTGGTGGCATTTTTTTTTGCTATTTTTTCATTTCTACTTAGAACTAAATACTTATAGTTTTGTAGTGATTTCTTTTTTATTTTATGTCACTAGTTTATGAATAACTTTACAATAAAAATTGATTTTTGAATCATTGTTTTTCCTGCTATTTAATATTACTGTGTTTTATCATTATAATCAATTTGGTAATTTTAGTTAGTCATAACAAATATTATAGGCATTTTTCTTTTGTTTTTTGCTTTATTTTTTTATTCTTTTTGCTTTTAGGTCAGCAAAATTATAAACTTTCTGTTAGTGCCATTAGTTTTAGAAAAATTATAAACTCAAATTTGAATAGTTAAAATTTGAATTCTTTGAAATTTGTGTGAATCACAAGTTTGTGATTAACTTCACTAAAAAAATGAACATAGATGCACCTATAGAGAAAATTCGACCTAAATTCATAGTTTTCAAATGAACTCTGAAAAAGTTGGCATAGCATGCTCGTCTGTTACAAATTTGGCATGGTATCATCATAATAATTGTGGGAGAAAGTCTTCACTTTTTCTTCGCTTTTGTCATTTGCTTATTGCGCCGTAACCATGGATAATCTTCATCGTTTATCAGGATGCTTGGGTCAGCCTTGACATTGAAGGGAGGAATTTCATGAAACCTTTCATAATCATAATCTTCAGACGTGTCTGTCTTGCCCTCCACTCCCAGGATATCCCTTTTTCCTGAAAGAACTATGTGGCGCTTTGGCTCATCGTATGATGTATTCGTTTCCTTATCTTTTCTTTTTCTCGGTCTGGTAGACATGTCCTTCACATAGATAACCTGTGCCACATCATTGGCTAGGACGAACGGTTCGTCAGTGTACCCAAGATTTTTCAGATCCACTGTTGTCATTCCGTACTGTGGGTCTACATGTACCCCGCCTCCTGACAGATTGACCCATTTGCACTTAAACAAAGGGACCTTAAAATCTTGTCCGTAGTCAAGTTCCCATATGTCCACTATGTAACCATAATATGTGTCCTTTCCCTTCTCGGTTGTTGCATCAAAGCGGACACCGCTGTTTTGGTTGGTGCTCTTTTGATCTTGGTCAATCGTGTAAAATGTATTCCCATTTATCTCGTATCCTTTGTAAATCAATACAGTCAAAGATGGTCCCCTGGACAACAAGTACAACTCATCACAAACAGTGTTGTCACCTCTGAGACGTGCTTCCAACCAACTGCTGAAAGTCCTAATGTGTTCACATGTAATCCAGTCGTCGCACTGCTCCAGGTGTTTGGAGCGCAGACTGTTCTTGTGTTCATCGACATACGGGGTCACCAAGGTAGAGTTCTGTAGAACTATGTAGTGTGCTTGAGACCAAGAATGCCCGTCCCTGCATATTATCGAGTCCGCTCCTAGCGTTCCTTTTCCAGTCAGTCTCCCCTCATACCGCGATTTAGGGAGACCTATCTTCTTAAGGCCAGGAATGAAGTCAACACAAAACTCGATGACATCCTCTGTTTGATGGCCCATGGAGATGCTTCCTTCTGGCCTAGCGCGGTTACAGACATATTTCTTTAGGACTCCCATGAACCTCTCAAAGGGGAACATATTGTGTAGAAATACGGGCCCCAGAACGACAATCTCGTCGACTAGATGAACTAGGACATGCGTCATGATATTGAAGAAGGATGGTGGGAACACCAGCTCGAAACTGACAAGACATTGCGCCACATCACACCTTAGCCTTGGTACCATTTCTGGATCGATCACCTTTTGAGAGATTGCATTGAGAAATGCACATAGCTTCACAATGGCTAATCGAACGTTTTCCGGTAGAAGCCCCCTCAATGCAACCGGAAGCAGTTGCGTCATAATCATGTGGCAGTCATGAGACTTTAGGTTCTGGAACTTTTTCTCTGGGATATTTATTATTCCCTTTATATTCGACGAGAAGCCAGTCGGGACCTTCATACTGAGCAGACATTCAAAGAAGATTTCTTTCTCATCTTTCGTAAGAGCGTAGCTGGCAGGACCTTCATACTGCTTCTGAGGCATGCCGTCTTTTTCATGCAAACGTTGCAGGTCCTCCCGTGCCTCAGGTGTATCTTTTGTCTTTCCATACACGCCCAAGAAGCCTAGCAGGTTCACGCAAAGGTTCTTCGTCACATGCATCACGTCGATTGAAGAGCGGACCTCTAGGTCTTTCCAGTAGGGTAGGTCCCAAAATATAGATTTCTTCTTCCACATGGGTGTGTGTCCCTCAGCGTCATTAGGAACAGCTACTGCGCCGGGACCCTTTCCAAAGATTACGTGTAAATCATTGACCATAGCAAGTACGTGATCACCGGTACGCATGGCGGGCTTCTTCCGGTGATCTGCCTCGCCTTTGAAATGCTTGCCTTTCTTTCGACATTGATGGTTGGTCGGAAGAAATTGACGATGGCCCAGGTACACATTCTTCCTGCATTTGTCCAGGTATATACTTTCAGTGTCATCTAAACAGTGTGTGCATGCGTGGTATCCTTTGTTTGTCTGTCCTGAAAGGTTACTGAGAGCGGGCCAATCGCTGATGGTCACGAACAGCAACGCCTTTAGGTTAAATTCTTCCTGTCCGTGCTCATCCCACGTACGTACACCGTTTCCATTCCACAGATGTAAAAGTTCTTCAACTAATGGCCTTAGGTACACATCAATGTCGTTGCCGGGTTGCTTAGGGCCTTGGATGAGAATTGGCATCATAATGAACTTCCGCTTCATGCACATCCAAGGAGGAAGGTTATACATACATAAAGTGACCGGCCAGGTGCTGTGATTGCTGCTCTGCTCCCCGAAAGGATTAATGCCATCCGCGCTTAAAGCAAACCATACGTTCCTTGGGTCCTTTGCAAACTCATCCCAGTACTTTCTCACGATTTTTCTCCACTGCGACCCGTCAGCGGGTGCTCTCAACTTCCCGTCTTTCTTATGGTCCTCACTGTGCCATCGCATCGACTTGACATGCTTTCCGTTTTTGAACAGACGTTTCAACCGTGGTATTATAGGAGCATACCACATCACCTTCGCAGGAACCCTCTTCCTGCGGGGCTCGCCGTGAACATCACCAGGGTCATCTCGTCTGATCTTATACCGCAATGCACCGCATACCGGGCATGCGTTCAGATCCTTGTATGCACCACGGTATAGGATGCAGTCATTAGGGCATGCATGTATCTTCTCCACCTCCAATCCTAGAGGGCATACGACCTTCTTTGCTGCATATGTACTGTCGGGCAATTCGTTATCCTTTGGAAGCTTCTTCTTCAATATTTTCAGTAGCTTCTCAAATCCTTTGTCAGGCACATCATTCTCTGCCTTCCACTGCAGCAATTCCAGTACGGTACCGAGCTTTGTGTTGCCATCTTCACAATTGGGGTACAACCCTTTTTTGTGATCCTCTAACATGCGATCGAACTTTAGCTTCTCCTTTTGACTTTCGCATTGCGTCCTTGCATCGACAATGACCCGGCGGAGATCATCATCATCGGGCACATCGTCTGGTTCCTCTTGATCTTCAGCACCTTCACCCGTTGCAGCATCATTGGGCACATCGTCTGGTTCCTCTTGATCTTCACCAGCTCCCCCCGTTGCAGCATCACGATATTCAGGGGGCACGTAGTTGTCATCGTACTCTTCTTCTTCGTCGTCTCCCATCATAACCCCTATTTCTCCGTGCCTCGTCCAAACATTATAGTTTGGCATGAAACCCTTGTAAAGCAGGTGGGTGTGAAGGATTTTCCGGTCAGAGTAAGACTTCGTATTTCCACAATCAGGGCATGGACAACACATAAAACCATTCTGCTTGTTTGCCTCAGCCGCATCGAGAAACTCATGCACACCCTTAATGTACTCGGAGGTGTGTCTGTCACCGTACATCCATTGCCGGTTCATCTGCGTGCATTATATATAATTAAGTGTCCAAATTAATAGAAGTTCATCATGACATGCATTAAAAGCAAAGTACATACATAGTTCTCATCTAACAACATATAGCTCTCCAGAGCATCTAATTAATTAAACCATACATTGAAACTATGTAAAACATTTTAATGCGAAAACAAAGGCGATCATAATCGCAACCAAGGTAACAATTGATCCAACGGCATAATGATACCAAGCCTCGGTATGAATGGCATATTTTCTAATCTTTCTAATCTTCAAGCGCATTGCATCCATCTTGATCTTGTGATCATCGACGACATCCGCAACATGCAACTCCAATATCATCTTCTCCTCCTCAATTTTTTTATTTTTTCCTTCAACAAATTGTTTTCTTCTTCAACTAAATTTAACCTCTCGACAATAGGGTCGGTTGGAATTTCCGGTTCACATACATCCTAGACAAATAAAATTTATGTCACGTTGGTCCGCATAATTTTCATAAACAATAAATGAACCAATAGTTATAAAGATTAATGTATATACCACATCTGAATTATAGACAGGACGAGGGCCGACGGGGGCGGATACCAAAACCATCGCACTATATAAGATGCAATAATAAAAGTAAGAAAATGATACAAGTATCTATCTAAACATACAAGCAACAATATTTTTCCTTTCAGAAAGAAGATAAGAACAAGAGGCTCACCACGGTGGTGTCGGTGATGAGATCGGCGCGGGTGATCGACGGCGGTGAAGACGGGGGTGGGGCGTGACGGACCGCTAAATCTAGACAAATCTCGAGAAAAATGGAGCTTTGAGGTCGAGCTTCGAGAGGAGAAAGCTTAACTAGTGTGGCTCGGGCATTTCATCGAACACCTCATGTGCATAGGAGGTGAGCTAGAGCACCACAAACACCTCCCCTCGCCGGCCCAGGAAAACAGAGCACTGGAGTGCTTTGCTCGCGGGCGAGGGTATATATAGGCAGCATTATTGGTCCCGGTTCGTCGCATGAACCGGGACTAAAGGGGAGCCTTTGGTCCCGGTTCAAGCCACCAACCGGGACCAATGGTGGTGGGCCAGGAGCCAGGCCCATTGGTCCCGGTTCGTCCCACCAACCGGGACCAAAAGGTCCAGACAAACCGGGACCAATGGCCCACGTGGCCCGGCCGGCCCCCTGGGCTCACGAACCGGGACCAATGCACCCATTGGTCCCGGTTCTAGACTGAACCGGGACTAATGGGCTGCTCCGGCCTGAACCATTGCCCCCTTTTCTACTAGTGGGACAAGCACACTAAAACGTGTCTATAATCTATATACATCCGATATACAGAAGAATTGAAAACATCTTATATTTGTGAACGGGGAGGTACTTTTGGTGATCAAATTAATGGGTAATTTTATTTTTAAATGCATGCAGCCTTATAAATCGAGAGAGAGAGAGAGAGAGAGAGAGAGAGAGAGAGAGAGAGAGAGAGAGAGAGAGAGAGAGAGAGAGAGAGAGAGAGAGAGAGAGAGAGAGAGAGAGAGAGAGAGAGAGAGAGAGAGAGAGAGAGAGAGAGAGAGAGAGAGAGAGAGAGAGAGAGAGAGAGAGAGAGAGAGAGAGAGAGAGAGCTTCACATTTTTTGAAAATAATAATAATAAAATGCAGCGGAAGGGATGTGGATTGCATGGGCAACTAGTTGCACAAAATACACTCTCTATCTTTACTTGGCACAGAAGGAGTGGTTACCTGGAAATAGATGGAAGACCTTGTGAAATATCCTTGTCTTGTTGTATTTGTATCGTTTCAAAGAGACAGACGAACAGATCCAGTTGGTCAATTTGGCGTTGAAGAGACAACAACGACTACAATATAACAACAGTAGACACAACATATATTCTTCTGGGGGAGAGCAAGTAATTTTGGAACCGAAGAAGTTAATCAAGAGCTAACTTCCTACCAAGCTAATAGCGACCCCCTTTGTTATTCTTTATGGTAGGATTATTATAGCCGGAATGTAGTTTCGAGATGACTCATATTCTGTCTTATCCATTTTCTAATTTTAGAGTTTGTAAAGATTATGGATGTAACACCATGTTGTATGATGTTCGTCTTCAAGACTAGATGTGATACATAAAAGAGAGATTAATTTATATCATGTGCATGTTATTTAAAAACACTATTCATTTGAATTTGGTCCCTTTTGTGTATGTCACAGATGATCATACTATCTTTTAGTGTTTTGCAAGTTGACATGATATAGCATTACTAACTCCTATGAATTCCTCTAAAAAATCTATTCCCTCCATCCTGGTTTGTAAGGCTCGCACGCATTTTCAAAAAATTGACCATAATAATTTATTTTATAGATAATATGCTGGAGAAGTTACTCCACTGAAAATTTATCTTGAATGTGAATCCAATGGTATTTTTTTGTGACATACTGTATAACTTTTTTGTTTACATTTTTTTTCTATGGGATAAAAGAGAGTTTTATTCCAAAATTATAGGGTTACAGTCAAGAGGCAAAATATCCTTGTCTTGTTGTATTTGTATCGTCTCAAAATGACACTCGAACAGACCCAAAGGGTCTCTGTTTGGCGCTGAAGAGACAACCACTACTTACGAGTAGTAAATAACAAGAGTAGACGCAACATAAGTTTCTTCTGTCCGAGGACAATTAAGTTCAGATCCAAAGCAATCAGTGAGGAGCCAACTTCCTAGCGAGCTAACAGCGATCCTCTTTGATCCAAAGCCGAGAGCGCCGCACCACCGTAGCAAATTAAGCTGCACAAAGAGTTCTTATCGAGGATGAAGGAGTTGTGTGGGATGGAGCAGCAAGAATCCATCAACATAACAGCTGCTATGGAGGCTCTCTGCCCCTTGCTGAATAACCCACGGAGAACCATCCATCAGGCGGAGGCTTTCACGTCGGGGATCATACTGCTGCTGCTCCTGCAGCTCATCCTCGGCTCCTTCAGGCGGCAGTCAACCAGCTTCTTGGTCCAAGCTGGTACCTGGGTGACCTACACAGTGTCGTTCCCAGCCATCGCCTACACCCTGGGCTTGATGCAGTCCTCTCCGGTGAAGAATGTCATGTACCCCATCTGGGCCGTCTCACTGCTGATGGCCGCCGGGTGCACCAACGCCGTCAAGGTCTACGAGCTCAGCGACAACCGGCAGTGGAAGCGGAGTTCTTTCAATACATACCAGTATTTCATCTACACTTCATTAATCTGCTGGCTACTCCTTCCCTATAGCATCAACATGGCAGGGTATTTCCACCAATTACACGACAGTTTTTCACCGTCGCGCTATTTCGAGTTTCTCAAGTCTCCGGCAAGTTTCGTCTCTTTGCTTGGTGCTATTGCTCTGCTTACGGGACTCATGGGTAGAGATCTTGCATGCGTGCTGGTTGACCTCGGCTATTTCGGTGCAAAAATAGTCGCCGAGCACATGAAGAACCCGCCTACTGGTGGTGCCAATGATGGTGATGGGTTCGATCCTGCCAGCATGAGAGGCTACAAGTACCCTGTTGACATTTTTGGATTTGGTGATGACGTCACCATCGACCAGATCTGGCACTGTGAAGGCAGGCTCCTCAGGTCAGCTACGGAGCACTGCAAAGAGCTCAAGGATTCCTGCCTGGCTTATGCCATGTTTCAGCTGTTGAAGCGGCGCTACTACGGGATGTCATTCGCCGAGGAACACCGTGAAGAAACCCGTGATTTTGTCTTCAAGGGCTTGCTGCAGAAAGAAGATGACTACGAGAGAGCTTTCCGGATTGTTGAAATGGAGCTGGGGTTCTGTCATGACTACTTCTTTACTAAGCATGCCATCATCTTTGAGTTGGAGGCACTATTCTTCTTTCTCTTCATTGTGAGGATTGTTCTCATTGTCACTTGCCTAGCGTTTGTGGCGCAGAGCACGCTATCTGTCGAGACACTCAGCCCTATCATTGAGGTGCACACCAAAAAGAGTGACGACACCATCACTCTTCTTGTTTTGGCCACACTACTGCTCATAGAATTTCTTCAAGTTGCATTTTATTTGGCCTCGGATTGGTGCAAGGTATCAGTTACTTGTAGGTATGTCATAAGATCTTTTTATCAACGCAGTGCTTTCATCGAGAAGGTTATCAGCTACATTAGCAGATTTACAATCTTCGGGTACTGGAAGAATAAGATTGGCCAGTACTCGATAATTCCGCACATCACTGCTGCTGATTTGTCTAGGAACAGGCACCCAGTGAACATGTTGCAAACTGTCAAGCGGGCTATTGCAAGGTCCCTAATAGCATGTGATGGTGCGCCAACTAATGGGGAAGGGTCATTACAGAGAAATGGTGTGTTTGCAGACTTCTCTTGGGCATTGCAGGGTCAGTCTCAAGCAGAGATCATGTTAATTTGGAGCATCGCCACTGATTACTGCAACATGACTCCCGCAACCGGAGACGGGGAGCACGTGAATGGGACATCTGAAAATGAACAAGACACAAAGTTCAACAAGAATGTTTCAGTCAGCCTGTCAAGATATTGCACATACTTGATGAACTCTGCCCCTGAATTGCTTCCAGGATACTTCGGAGATACAAAGTTGGCCATGGCTGATGTCCATCGCGAAGCGAAAGAAGTTCTAAGATCCTGGAGTGTTTCTTCTGGCGGAAATATTTACCAGGCTTTGAACCGTTTACATGAACAAGGGGAAGACAGGAGCATCTTCATGAGAGGTGTGAAGCTTGGAAAGCAGCTAGAGGGCACACCGAGCAGTGCTATTCGTTGGAAGATACTCGCGGACTTCTGGGTGGAGAAGATTCTCTACATCGCACCATCAGACAATGTGAAGGGGCACATGGAACTTCTCGCAAAAGGCGGAGAGCTTCTCACCCACATCTGGGTACTCCTTACTCATGCCGGCATCCTCAAGATTAACAGGGAGGAAGATAACAACAACACCGTGCCGAGGCGGCAGCCATCATCTCAAGAAGATGTGTAGTAATTTCGGTTATATAGCTGCTTGTTTTCATGTACCTCTATAGTGCGTTCTTGCCTGTTCTTCGCTTGCAAAGGTTTGTTTCTGTTCTGTCGTATTGTATCAAGTGTAATACTCCATTCCACTGCTGTGTATCATCTGCACTGTTGTTGTACCATTTCAGAATTGTAATATGCAAAAATGGTCATGTATTTGTCCGCGTGGAATTTGTATTATTCTGCAAGGCTTGTTAGGGAGAATTTGAATAGCACCGTACGTCAAGATACTCTAATTCTTGTTGAAACTGAATACTAAGAATCATGGTCAGTTGGCCCCTCGGAATGTAGGACAAGAGCAACCGCAGCAAAACAGCAGAAATCAGGTGTGATGCACATCCAGGATGCATTCAACGAGGTCAATACTCTTCTTCAGCAGCAGGCGTAGAAAACAGCGCATCAAACACAACAGCAATAATAATAATAATAAAGGATCAGTAGAGGTAGAGCTTGACGTGGATGCCGTTGTGGATGAGCGACTGCACGGCGGCCCTGATCTTCCCCTCGAACCGGTCCCGCTCCATGGGCGGGCGTGTAGGTGCACGCGTACACGTCCGCCTCCTTGGCCCACTTCGCCGCCGGATCCATCCCCAGTCTCTTCTCCGGCTGCGGTACTGCCACCATCGCCGATGTGGATCCCGCCTCCCTCACAACCATTGGACATCGACATGGAGGGCGAGGTGGCGTGGCTAAAGCATCTTGTCACGAAGGCGCAAATCGACATGCACCGCGCCGACGAGGCCCTCATGGCGCAAATGGGCGGCGACCAAGAGTCCAAGACTACATGCAGAAGCAGCTCGTCATCGACCGCTCCTTCGAGTCCCTCCGGGACGACGAAGAAAAAAGGAGGAGATGCAGCCTCCCCCGGCTCCGGCTCCGGCTTCGCCTGAGTTGTGGATGGTGGACGCGCTCCTAAAGTTTCACGACGTCTTTAGGTCGCTTCCTCCCGGCGAGCAGGAGAAGATCTTGCAGGATCTGAGCCAGGAGATGCAGCCGCCACCGGCTCGGGCTCCGGCTCCGGCAGCTCCTCCATCCGTCGTCCCGCGAGGCACCGACTGCGGCTACGGCAACGAGGACGTCATCGAACGGCCTGGCTACGGCTGTGGCTACGGCCTGGAGTTCGCCGGCGCGAACAAGTTCAGTGTCACGGAGCAACCCCGTGTGTTAGACAATATTACGTAGCTTCTGTATATAGTATGTAATCTTGTATTTATACGCTTGACATATGTCTATATATATGAGATAGCCACACCCGTATTGGGTGTCGAGCAGTTTCCCAAAACCCTAACGTTTAATATGGTATCAGTTTAGGATTGATCGATCGCTTTCGCCTGTCTCGATCGCTGTCCCGATCGCCCTCCGCCGTCTCCGATGGCATCTGCCCCGACTACCTCAACTTCCGTCGCTCCGGCCGCAAGCCCCTCCGTCGCTGCTCCAATCGCGCCGCCCTCCTCGTTCTCTGCGTCTCGGCCGCTGATCCCCCTGGTCGCCGCCTCCATGGCTGCTGCCGCCCCGGCCGGTGCCGTCCTGCCGTCCCCGTGTCTCAGCGACGTCACCGCCCAGCCGACGTCTGGCTCCTACAACGCCGCCGCGCAGCCACTGCCCTATGGCGCCGCCGCACCTCCTGGCCTTCTCCATCTCCCGCATGCATACGGAGGACCAGCTACGTATTGTACGGCGCCCACGGCAGCTACAGCCGCTCTTGTCCCATGGGGACACATGCATCAGCCAACAACGCAGCATCAGATGCACCAGATGCATCAGGCGGCCGCGTCCTATGGCACTCAACACCAGCCGCTCTTGTCCCATGATGGCAGCCTCAGCAGCAACAACCGGCGTCTGGCTTCTACGCCGTCCAGCAACAGCAGCAAAACCCGCAGGCAGCCGCGTCCTACGGCACCCAGCACCAGCTGCCCTCGTCCCATGACGTCCAACAACAGCCAGCGACCGGCTTCTACGGCGCCGCCGCTGCCACTTCATGGCCGCCTTCATCTGTGCTACAGCCATCCTATGGTCCCTCTGCTCCGTTGGTTTATGCCTACCCGACAGCGTCAGTGACCGCGTCTTCTTCATACGGGGCGTCCTACGGTGGTCCATCGACGGAGCTGGTGGCCCCCTCCGTGCTATCGAGTGGTCCTTCACCTGGTTTTTATGCGCCGTCGCCGTCTTCGGATCATGGTGCACCTAATGCACCGTTCTACTTTGCGCATCTCATCCCGGTGAAGCTGACGATGGATAACTATCTGTCGTGGTGTGCTCAGGTGTTGCCACTTCTTCGCAGTCACTACTTGGAGGGCTTTGTTGATGGCACTCTGCCGTGCCCCTCGCCATACCACCCGGGGCATCATGCGTGGGTGGCTCAGGATCAAGCCATCCTATCTGCCATCCAGTCCTCTCTTACGGAGGGGGGGTCTCGTCACTTGTCATCTTCGCCGCTACGTCTCGGGACGCGTGGACGGTCCTTCATACCAGCTTTGCTTCGCAGTCTCAGGCGCGGACTCATGCCATCTGCACTACGCTTGGGGAGGTGAAACTTCATGATCTCACCGTCACCGACTACTTCAACAAGGTGACGGGTATGGCTGACATACTTGCCTCCATTGGGAAGGCTCTTGGTCCGGAGGAGTTCACCTCTTATGTGCTCAATGGACTGAGTGACGATTATGATAATTTGGTGGAGAATATCAATGGTCGTGACACTCCTATCCGGCCGCGTGAGTTGTACGCGTGTCTCCTCGCTACGGAACAACGCATCCAGGCTCGCCGCTCTACGCCGAGCTTTCCTTCCGCCAACGCTGCAACGCGTGGCAAGGGCAAGCCCCACAAGCCGCCAACTGGCGGAAAACCTCCGCCGCCCGCGCCCAACCCACGGAACTCCACGACATCCGCAGGCGGCCGTGTTCGTGCCTGTTGTCCCTCATGTGGTGCTCAGGTCCCTTGCCCGTCATCTTGCTTCCCGTTGTCATCATCGCTTCAAGCAGAATTTCTTGGGGATCGGGAACAATTGCAAGGGTAATGAGAAGTAGGCTGCCCTGACGAGTCATGAGCAGGGCCATACTCCTTCCTATCCAGTTGACGCATCTTGGTACATGGATACATGAGCTACCAATCACCTGTCGAGTGAGATGGGCAAGCTCTCTACACAGGAACCATACCGTGGACATGATCAGGTTCGCACCGCTAATGGGGAAGGTATGCACATCTCACATATTGGTCAGGCATCACTTCTTACACATCGATCCACACAATTACGTCTTCTTAATGTCCTTCGTGTTCCCTCTGTTTCACGTAGTTTACTTTCAGTTCCTAAACTTACTCGTGATAATAATGTTCTTGCTGAATTTCATCCTTTTCATTTTTTTGTTAAGGACCGGGACACGAGGGACGTACTCCTTAGAGGTCGACTGCGCCATAATGGTCTCTATGCACTTGATGTGCCACCAGCTCCTAGTGCTTTCAGCGGTGTTCGTGTGTCTCCATCACATTGGCATGCGCGTCTTGGTCATCCTGCCACTCCCATCGTTCGCCATGTACTTCATCGTCATGAGCTTCCAGTCATGTCTAATAAACATGTTGATGCAGTTTGTGATGCCTGTCAGCAAGGCAAGAGTCATCAGCTTCCTTTTTCTGAGTCGAGTCGTGTAGTCAATAAACCGCTTGAACTTGTGTTTTCGGATGTATGGGGCCATGCCCAAACCTCTGTTAGTGGACATAATTACTATGTGAGTTTCATTGATGCTTACAGTCGGTTCACTTGGCTTTATCTTCTTAAACGCAGTCTGATGTGTTTAATGTTTTCTTGCAATTCCAAGCGCATGTTGAGCGTCTGCTTAGTCATAAAATCATTCATGTGCAATCCGATTGGGGGGGTGAGTATCACAACCTCAATGCATTCTTTAATAAGTTTGGAATTACACATCGTGTGTCTTGTCCTCATACACATCAGCAAAACGGTGTAGCTGAGCGTAAGCATCGTCATATAGTTGAGACTGGTCTTGCTTTGCTTGCTCATGCATCTGTTCCTTTCCGGTTTTGGAGTGATGCATTTTCCACCGCATGCTTTCTCATTAACAGACTCCCTACATGACTCCGTCAGATGAAAACACCACTTGAGCTCTTGCTGAATGAAGTTCCTGATTATACGTTTCTCAAGGTCTTTGGGTGTGCGTGTTGGCCACATCTTCATCCATACAACCAACGCAAGTTGGAGTTTCGATCTAAACAGTGCGTGTTTCTTGGTTATAGTTCTCTTCATAAAGGGTACAAGTGTCTTCATGTCCCTTCTAACCGCGTCTACATCTCACGTGATGTGGTGTTTGATGAGAATGTTTTTCCTTTTTCCGCACTTCCAGTCACCTCCACCACTCCCACGGCACCTGAGAAATTTGTTTTACCTTTGCCTGGTCAATTTGTTGATGCTGCATATACCCCCTTGTTGCTACCTAACCATGGTGCAGGTACTGGGCGCGGAGCACGCCTCGAGCTTCTGGATGAGCAGCCGCCCGCGTCCCCTCAGACATCCGCCGAGCCCGCTCGCGACGCCTCTCCGTCACCTGGCTTGCCGACGGGGTTGGCCGAGCCGGGCCCTGCTACCTCGGTCCAGCTTGGGGCTGGCCACATGCCGGCCGAGCCGGTCGAGTTGGCAGAGCCAGTTTCGCCCGAGCCGGCGTCCCCGCCCGCGTTGGCTGAGCCGGCGTCCACGCCCTCGCCAGGCCGGTCGCCTGGCGCGACTGGCTCTGCGTCTGGGGAGCGGTCCGCGTCACTGCCATCTTCATCGACCCCTTCTCCGCCATCACCTCCGCCGCCTCCTGCTATTGTGCATCCTCGTACGCGCAGTCAGAGCGGTATTGTTCGGCCGAAGGAGCGCACTGACGGCACGGTTGTGTGGATTGCGACATATATGGACAGGCAGATGCTGACCCCACTGCTGAGCCTCGGCATTTTTAGGCGGCTCTTCGGATTCCTCATTGGTGCAGTGCCATGGAGCAGGAGTTTCAGGCGCTACAGAGGAACGATACTTGGCGCTTGGTTCCCCATGTGTCTGGCGTCAACATCATTGACTCCAAGTGGGTATTTAAGGTAAAGAAGCATGCTGATGGTTCTATTGAGCGTTACAAGGCACAGTTGGTGGCCAAAGGGTTTAAACAACGATATGGTCTTGATTATGAGGATACCTTCAGTCCAGTTGTCAAACCTACCACCATTCGTCTGCTTCTATCCTTGGATGTTGCCAAAGGGTGGTCTCTGCGTCAGCTTGATGTTCAGAATGCTTTTCTCCATGGGGTCTTAGAGGAAGAGGTTTACATGCGGCAACCTCCAGGTTTTGTTGATCCTGCTCGTCCACATCATTTGTGTCGCCTTGTTAAGGCGCTTTATGGACTTAAGCAGGCTCCTCGTGCATGGCATGCCCGACTTGGCTCGGTTCTTCGACGTCTTGGATTTGCTCCGTCCACTGCTGATACGTCTTTATTCATGTTCCATCGTCCTGAGGTTACTATCTACCTACTGGTTTATGTTGATGACATTATTCTTATCAGCTCCTCAGTGATTGCCGTTGATCGTCTGCTATCTGCTTTGAGTGGTCATTTTGCTGTCAAGGATTTGGGTGCTCTCCATTACTTCCTTGGTCTGGAGGTTTCACGGTCCCCTGCTGGCCTGGCTCTCACTCGGCATAAGTGTTCGTTGGACTTGCTGCGACGTGCTGGTATGCTGCAGTGCAAGCATGCTACCACTCCTATGTCTGCGACTGATCGGTTATCGGCCTTGAATGGTGCTTTGCTTCCTTCAGATGATGCTACTGAGTACCGCAGTATTGTTGGTGGCTTGCAGTACTTGACTATCACACGGCCGGACATCTCCTATGCGGTAAATCGCGTGTGCCAGTATCTTCATGCTCCTCGGACTTCACACTGGTCAGTTGTGAAGCGTATCCTGCGCTATATCTCTCATACTGTCTCGTATGGCTTGCATCTTCGGTCTACCTCTTCGAGTGCTCTCTCGGCATTCTCTGATGCAGATTGGGCTGGGAGTCCGGATGACCGGCGATCCACGGGGGGCTATGTTGTCTTCTTTGGTCGCAACTTGATCGCCTGGAGTGCGCGCAAGCAGGCCACAGTATCTCGGAGTAGCACTGAAGCAGAGTATAAGGCGGTTGCCAATGCCACAGCTGAGCTCATTTGGGTACAGTCTCTGTTGAGAGAGTTGGGAGTCTCTCAAGAGCAGCCACCGGTTCTTTGGTGTGATAATATTGGTGCGACGCATCTTCCGTCTAATCCAGTTTTCCATGCTCGTACCAAGCACATCGAAGTTGGCTATCACTTTGTGAGGGAACGTGTTGCACAGAACCTTCTTCATATCAAGTTTATCTCCTCCAAAGATCAACTTGCTGACATCTTCACGAAGCCACTTCCACAACCTCAGTTTGAAGGTTGTAGGCGCAATCTTAATTAACTTGCTTTGTACTTCAGGCCACAGTTAAGATTGAGGGAGGGTGTTAGACAATATTACGTAGCTTATGTATATAGTATGTAATCTTGTATTTGTACGCTTGACATATGTCTATATATATGAGATAGCCACACCCGTATTGGGTGTCGAGCAGTTTCCCAAAACCCTAACGTTTAATACGTCGACCACGTCATCTTGATGTGCCGCCGAGATGAACGTGGAGTCTGCCCGGCCACCGACGTGGCATGGTTATGGACGAGTTGTCTGGCCGCCGGGTGACGGTTTTGGCGTACGGCCGCCATGGACAAGAGCTGCACGTAATTCATTATTCGGAGGGGCTAAAAATCAGTCGACTGATTTCTATCCAAGTCTCAGTCGATCCCTCCATTGAATATTTTTTACGCTAGGTGCTTGTCCGGGTTTAAATCGGTCTGTTAGGATGATGCGTCCAGCCTGTTTCTATTTGCAGTCTTGCTAAGTCTCAGTCGACTGAAATTTTGTCAAGTCTCAGTCGATGCTATATTCATAAGAATTACATTGAGATCGGTGCAAAATTTTATTTTCAGTTTTTTCTTTTTCTCTATTGCTTGTTATGTCACTTGAGTGAGACTTAGTTAAATCTCAGTCGACTGAGACCTAGCCACATCCTTCTATTTGTTTGTTTGTTTGTTGGGCTGTGGTTAGAAATAGACCGTGCAAAGTGCAAAGAGGAAGCGTGTTGTCTTGTTGTTTCTACTAGACCAGCATGTGTGTCCTCCACGCACAGTGTCTTCCCCTATATCTTTTAGCATGTCAATGATCAATGCACTCTTATTTTTCTCCAGTTTTTTTATTTTCCTCCATGATGTATGTCAAGGTTTGCTCATATAAGATTTGGTTATACAATAAACCGTTTAATCTATGCGCCAAGATTGGTGCAAATTTGTGTTGCATTATCTTTTTCCGGCCGCGGCATTGTTTATATTTTCTTCCAAAATGTCTTGAGCCAATTTATTTTGGATTGCAAGGGTAGTTTTCCTTTTGAATTTTATTTTGAGGTAATAACACCAGTGGTGTCTGAACTTGTCATGGATGTTCACTTTAGTGCACGAACTTAAAAAAATACGCCAAACTGGTGCTAAAACTTGGCATGAACGTACAAATACGGTGTTAATCCCTTTTGTAGACGTAAAGTGTGCTGACATGCCATCATATTTGGCTAACATGGCATAGGGGCCCACTTGTAGAGACGAAAAATGATTTTAGCTGAATTCCATGTTGTAATCCATAAATTTCTATAAATTAAATACAAGCCACACATGCATAATTTTTTATTCACTATTTAGTATTTTCTAAATCATAGGTGAATAATTCTAAAAAAAATACAGGAAAACGTTTTTAGTAAGTTATTTATTGCATTCATTTATATACTTATTTTATGTGCGCATGAATATTTGTATACCACGGGGTTATTGATTATGTACCACAAATATTTATAACCCACGACATGGCATGGTGCCTTGTTTATAGTTTTTTCAAAATAATACATGCACATGAATATTTGTTTACCATGAAGTAATTAATAGTACCACACGAATATTCGAATCTAAGTTTATTATTATGATTATAATCTGCTGATGTTAACGTGTCAAAATGCAGAGTGGTAGGATTTGTATTACTGTGATTATAATTTATACAAACTTTAAAGTTTTTGTAAAAAAAAGTATGTTTTTTTAGACAAGTAAAAAAGTTATATGCGCTAATATGAGACAAGTAAAAAAATTAATATGTGCTAAATGGGCACCACTAACTGCAGCCCATTTAAGAAGCACGAATTTTACCTCACAGTACATTAATAAAAGGGGCCAAATTTGGGACATAAGGCTTTCCGGTGGAGTGGCTAGCACAAGATATTAGCGTACTGACAATGGGACCCACTAGTCATAAAAACATGTTTTTCAACTAATAAACTTTTTTCGTCTCTACAAATGGACCCTATGCCACGCCAGCGAAATACGGTGCCACGTTAGCACAATTTACGTCTAAAAATGGGATTAGCACCGTATTTGCACATTCATGCCAAGTTTTAGAACTAGTTCGGCCTATTTTTCAAGTTCAGGCACTAAAATGAACATCCATTACAAGTTCAAGCACCACTGGTGTTATTACCTCTTTTATTTTTGTTGCTTCTTTTGAAATTATTATTTATTTCCATTCTTCTCATTCTTTTCTTGTTCTCTTTTCTCTCATAATTCTTTCTTTGAAGTATGTTTGTGTGTTTTTTCATTTTTATTTTTCATTTTTTATTAATCCTTAATTGTTCACATTTATTTTTCTCATTTTTAAAATCATACTATCAGCTACATGTACATCCATCCACATGTGACTGCACACATCGTATCGACTTGTAACTATGTTTTTATTTATTCTTTACTTTTTAGCCTCAAAGGAAATATTTATTGTATGTGGCAAGTTCGTTTATCCATGCACAACTGCACACGTCTTACTCCACGTGCAATTGGTGAAGGACTGGCTTGCGTATATTTCCTCCTTTTTTTTATCGGGAGAAGGGGCAGTTGCAGCTCCGACACTAGGGTTGCAACTGCAAGTGTTAGTGGGTTGTGGGGAGAGGCGGGGGTAACACTAGGCATGCAGCTGCAAGTGTTTCCCCCGACTGAAACAACATTGACCTTTTGTTTTGTAAGTGGGTTGTTGGAGAGGGGGGTGAGTTGCATGTCCAATACTATGCATGCAACTACAAGTGTCACCCCTGACTAAATGTCTCCTCTCAACTGCAACTAGCCTTGTGTTTTTGTCGAAGGGCGGTGGGAGAAGGGGGTAGTTGCATGTCCGACAATAGGCTTGCAACTGCAAGTGTCGCCCTCGAGTGCAACTACATGTACATACATCCGACAGCAACAGACCTTTTTTTATGGTGGGCAGCGGGAGAGGGGCGGTAGTTAGATGTCCGACACTAGGCTTGCAACTGCAAGTGTCGCCCTCGGCTGCAATTGCATGCCTAAAGACTCGACTGCAACTGACCTTTTTTTGCATGTAGGCGATGAGAGAGGTGGGCAATTGCATGTCCAACACTAGCATGCAACTGCAAGTGTCACCCCGACCGCAACTTCATGTCTCCCCAAATGGCTGCAACTACAAGTGCCACCCTCAAATACAATTGCATGCCTCCTTCTTGACTGCAGTTGGCCATGTGTTTTTGTTTGAGGGCGGAGGGAGAGAGGGGCAGTTGCATGCCAGACACTAGGCTTGTAACTCAAGTGTCGCCTTCGACTGCAACCGCATGTCAACACACCCAGCCGCAACCGACCTTTCGTTTGGTCGGTGGGTAGCGTGAGAGGGGGCGGGGGGCAGTTGTATGCCCGACACTAGGCTTGCAACTCCATGTGTTGCCCTCGACTGCAATTGCACGCCTCCCTCCCAACTGCAACTGTCCTTTGTTGTTTTTGTCGGAGAGCAGTGGGGAGAGGAGGGGGTAGTTGCATGCCTGACACTACGCATGCAACTGCAAGTGTTGCCCCAGACTGCAACTGCATGTCTTAAATGCGACTGCAACTCTGTGGTGTTTTGTCGGGGAGGGAGAAGTTACATGTCCGACACTTGGCATGCAACTACTGTTGGGGAACGTAGTAATTTCAAAATTTTCCTACGCACACGCAAGATCATGGTGATGCATAGCAACGAGAGGGGAGAGTGTTTGTCTACGTACCCTCGTAGACCGAAGCGGAAGCGTTGACACAACGTAGAGGAAGTAGTCGTACGTAGAGGAAGTAGTCGTACGTTCTCCTCGCGATCCAACCGATCACAGCACCGTTACTCCGGCACCTCCGAGTTCTTGGCACACGTTCAGCTCGATGACGATCCCCGGGCTCCGATCCAGCAAAGCGTCGAGGAAGAGTTCCGTCAGCACGACGGCGTGGTGACGATCTTGATGTGTTACCGGCGCAGGGCTTCGCCTAAGCACTGCAACGATATAATCGAGGTGGAATTTGGTGGAAGGGGGCACCGCACACGGCTAAGGAACGATCCGTAGATCAACTTGTGTGTCTATGGGGTGCCCCCTGCCCCTGTATATAAAGGATGGAGGAGGAGGAGGCCGGCCAAGGGTTTGGCGCGCCAGGGTGTGGAGTCCTACTAGGTCTCCAAGTCCTAGTAGGAGTCCACCAAGAGGGGAGGAAGGGAGAACGAATAGGAGGAGAAGGAAAGGTGGCCGGCCCCCTTTTCCCTAGTCCAATTCGGACCAAAGGGGAGGGGGGGCGCAGCAGCCTTTTCCTCTTCCCACTAAAGCCCATCAAGGCCCATTACTTCTCCCGTAATCCCGTAACTCCCCGATACTCCCGAAAATACCCGGATCACTCAGAACCTTTCTGATGTCCGAATATAGTCGTCCAATATATCGATTTTTACGTCTCGACCATTTCGAGACTCCTCGTCATGTCCCCAATCTCATCCGGGACTCCGAACTCCTTCGGTACATCAAAACTCATAAACTCGTAATATAACTGTCATCGAAACCTTAAGCGTGCGGACCCTACGGTTCGAGAACAATGTAGACATGACCGAGATACGTCTCCGGTCAATAACCAATAGCGGGACCTGGATGCCCATATTGGCTCCTACATATTCTGCGAAGATCTTTATCGGTCAGACCGCATAACAACATACGTTGTTCCTTTTGTCATCGGTATGTTACTTGCCCGAGATTCGATCGTCGGTATCCAATACCTAGTTCAATCTCGTTACCGGCAAGTCTCTTTACTCGTTCCGTAATACATCATCTCACAACTAACACATTAGTTGCAATGCTTGCAAGGCTTATGTGATGTGCATTACCGAGAGGGCCCAGAGATACCTCTCCGACAATCGGAGTGACAAATCCTAATCTCGAAATACGCCAACCCAATATGTACCTTTGGAGACACCTGTAGAGCACCTTTATAATCACCCAGTTACGTTGTGACGTTTGGTAGCACACAAAGTGTTCCTATGGTAAACGGGAGTTGCATAATCTCATAGTTAAAGGAACATGTATAAGTCATGGATAAAAAGCAATAGCAACATACTAAACGATCGAGTGCTATGCTAATGGAATGGGTCATGTCAATCAGATCATTCAACTAATGATGTGATCTCGTTAATCAAATAACAACTCTTTGTTCATGGTTAGGAAACATAGCCATCTTTGATTAATGAGCTAGTTAAGTAGAGGCATACTAGTGACACTCTGTTTGTCTATGTATTCACACATGTATTATGTTTCCATTTAATACAATTCTAGCATGAATAATAAACATTTATCATGATATAAGGAAATAAATAATATCTTTATTATTGCCTCTAGGGCATATTTCCTTCAGTCTCCCACTTGCACTAGAGTCAATAATCTAGTTCACATCGCCATGTGATTTAATAGCAATAGTTCACATCACCATGTGATTTAATAGCAATAGTTCACATCACCATGTGATTAACACCCATAGTTCACATCGATATGTGACCAACACCCAAAGGGTACTAAGGTGTGATCATGTTTTGCTTGTGAGATAATTTTAGTCCACGGGTCTGTCACATTCAGATCCGTAAGTATTTTGCAAATTTCTATGTCAACAATACTCTGCACGGAGCTACTTTAGCTAATTGCTCCCACTTTCAATATGTATCTAGATTGAGACTTAGAGTCATCTAGATTAGTGTCAAAACTTGCATCGACGTAATCTTTTACGACGAACCTTTTGTCACCTCCATAATCGAGAAACATATCCTTATTCCATTAAGGATAATTTTGACCGCTGTCCAGTGATCTACTCCTAGATCACTATTGTACTCCCTTGCCAAACTCAGTGGTAGGGTATGCAATAGATCTGGTACACAGCATGGCATACTTCATAGAGCCTATGGCTGAGGCATAGGGAATGATTTTCATTCTCTTTCTATCTTCTGCCGTGGTCGGGCTTTGAGTCTTACTCAATTTCACACCTTGTAATACAGGCAAGAACTCTTTCTTTGACTGTTCCATTTTGAACTACTTCAACATCTTTTCAAGGTATGTACTTATTGAAAAACTTATCAAGCGTCTTGATCTATCTCTATAGATCTTGATGCTCAATATGTAAGTAGCTTTCCCGAGGTCCTTCTTCGAAAAACTCCTTTCAAATACTCCTTTATGCTTTACAGAATAATTCTACATTATCTCCGATCAATAATATGTCATTTACATATACTTGTCAGAAATACTGTAGTGCTCCCACTCACTTTCTTGTAAATACAGGCTTCACCGTAAGTCTGTATAAAACTATATGCTTTGATCAACTTATCAAAGCGTATATTCCAACTCCGAGATGCTTGCACCAGTCCATAGATGGATCGTTGGAGCTTGCATATTTTGTTAACACCTTCAGGATCGACAAAACCTTCTAGTTGCATCATATACAACTCTCTATTAAGGAATGTAGTTTTGTTTATCCATTTGCCAGATTTCATAAAATGCGGCAATTGCTAACATGATTCGGACAGACTTAAGCATAGATACGAGTGAGAAACTCTCATCGTAGTCAATACTTTGAACTTGTCGAAAAACCTTTTTCGACAATTCTAGCTTTGTAGATAGTAACACTACTATCAGTGTCCGTCTTCTTCTTGAAGATCCATTTATTCTTAATTGCTTGCCGATCATCGGGCAAGGCAACCAAAGTCCAAACTTTGTTCTCATACATGGATCATATCTCAGATTTCATGGCCTCTAACCATTTCGCGGAATCTGGGCTCATCATCGCTTCCTCATAGTTCGCAAGTTCGTCATGGTCTAGTAACATGACTTCCAGAACAGGATTACCGTACCACTCTGGTGCGGATCTCACTCTAGTTTACTTACGAGATTTGGTAGTAACTTGATCTGAAGTTACATGATCATCATCATTAGCTTCCTCACTAATTGGTGTAGTAGTCACAGGAACAGATTTCTGTGATGAACTACTTTCCAATAAGGGAGAAGGTACAATTACCTTATCAAGTTCTACTTTCCTCCCACTCACTTCTTTCGAAAGAAACTCTTTCTCTAGAAAGTTTCCGAACTTAGCAACAAAAAGTCTTGCCTTCGGATCTGTGATAGAAGGTGTATCCAACAGTTTCCTTTGGATATCCTATGAAGACACATTTCTCCGATTTGGGTTCGAGCTTATCAGTTTGAAGCTTTTTCACATAAGCATCGCAGCCCCAAACTTTAAGAAACGACAGCTTAGGTTTATTGCTAAACCATAGTTCATACGGTGTCGTCTCAACGGATTTAGATGGTGTCCTATTTAATGTGAATGCAGCTGTCTCTAATGCATAATCCCAAAAACGATAGTGGTAGATCGGTAAGATACATCATAGATTGTACTATATCCAATAAAGTACGGTTATGACGTTCGGACACACCATTATGCTGTGGTGTTCCAGGTGGCGTGAGTAGTGAAACTATTTCACATTGTTTTAACTGAAGACCAAACTCTTAACTCAAATATTCGTCTCCGCGATCAGATCGTAGAAACCTTATTTTCTTGTCACGATGATTTTTCACTTCACTCTGAAATTCTTTGAACTTTTCAAACGTTTCAGACTTATGTTTCATTAAGTAGATATACCCATATCTGCTTAAATCATCTGTGAAGTTCTGAAAATAATGATACTTGTCGCGAGCCTTAATATTCATCGGACCACATACATCAGTATGTATGATTTCCAACAAATCTGTTGCTTGCTCCATTGTTCCGGAGAACGGCGTTTTAGTCATCTTGCCCAAGAGGCATGGTTCGCAAGCATCAAGTGATTCATAATCAAGTGATTCCAAAATCCCATCAGCATGGAGTTTCTTCATGCGCTTTACACCAATATGACCTAAACTGTAGTGTCACAAATAAGTTGCACTATCATTATTAACTTTGCATCTTTTGGCTTCAATATTATGAATATGTGTATCACTATGATCGAGATCCAACAAACCATTTCATTGGTGTGTATAACCATAGAAGGTTTTATTCATGTAAACAGAACAACAATTTATTCTCTTACTTAAATGAATAGCCGTATTGCAATAAACATGATCAAATCATATTCATGCTCAACGCAAACACTAAATAACACTTATTTAGTTTCAACACTAATCCCGAAAGTATAGGGAGTGTGTGATGATGATCATATCAATCTTGGAACCACTTCCAACACACATCGTCACCTTGCCCTTTAACTAGTCTTTGTTCATTCTGCAACTCCCGTTTCGAGTTACTAAACTTAGCAACTTGAACTAGTACCAAATACTGAGGGGTTGCTATGAACACTAGTAAAGTACACATCAATAACATGTATATCAAATATACTTATGTTCACTTTGCCATCCTTCTTATCCGCCAATCACTTGGGGTAGTTCCGCTTCCAGTGACCAGTCCCTTTGCAGTAGAAGCACTTAGTCTCAGGCTTAGGACCAGACTTGGGCTTTTCCACTTGAGCAGCAACTTGCTTGCCGTTCTTCTTGAAGTTCCCCTTCTTTCCTTTTGCCCCTTTTCTTGAAACTAGTGATCTTGTCAACCATCAACACTTGATGTTTTTCTTTGATTTCTACCTTCGCTGATTTTAGCATCGCGAAGAGCTTGGGAATATTTTCCGTTATCCCTTGCATATTATAGTTCATCACGAAGTTCTACTAACTTGGTGATGGTGACTAGAGAATTCTGTCAATCACTATCTTATCTGGAAGATTAACTCCCACTTGATTCAAGCGATTGTAGTACTCAGACAATTTGAGCACATGCTCACTAGTTGAGCGATTCTCCTCCATCTTTTAGCTATAGAACTTGTTGGAGACTTCATATCTCTCAACTCGGGTATTTGCTTGAAATATTAACTTCAACTCCTGGAACATCTCATATGGTCCATGACGTTCAAAACGTCTTTGAAGTCCCGATTCTAAGCAGTTAAACATGGTGCACTAAACTATTAAGTAGTCATCATATTGAGCTAGCAAAACGTTCATAACGTCTGCATCTGCTCCTGCAAACGGTCTGTCACCTAGCGGTGCATCAAGGACAAAATTCTTCTGTGCAGCAATGAGGATAAACCTCAGATCACGGATCCAATCCGCATCATTGCTACTAACATTTTTCAACACAATTTTCTCTAGGAACATATCAAAATAAACACAGGGAAGCAACAATGCGAGCTATTGATCTACAACATAGATATGCTAATACTACCAGGACTAAGTTCATGATAAATTAAAGTTCAATTAATCATATTACTTAAGAACTCCCACTTAGATAGACATCTCTCTAATCCTCTAAGTGATCACGTGATCCAAATCAACTAAACCATGTCCGATCATCACGTGAGATGGAGTAGTTTCAATGGTGAACATCATTATGTTGATCATATCTACTATATGATTCACGCTCGACCTTTCGGTCTCTGTGTTCCGAGGCCATATCTGTATATGCTAGGCTCGTCAAGTTTAAACCTGAGTATTCCGCGTGTGCAACTGTTTTGCACCCGTTGTATTTGAACGTAGAGCCTATCACACCCGATCATCACGTGGTGTCTCAGCACGAAGAACTTTCGCAACGGTGCATACTCAGGGAGAACACTTCTTGATAATTTAGTGAGAGATCATCTTATAATGCTACCGTCAATCAAAGCAAGATAAGATGCATAAAAGGATAAACATCACATGCAATCAATATAAGTGATATGATATGGCCATCATCATCTTGTGCTTGTGATCTCCATCTTCGAAGCATCGTCATGATTACCATCGTCACCGGCGCGACACCTTGATCTTCATCGCAGCATCGTTGTCGTCTCGCTAATCTTATGCTTCTACGACTATCACTACCGTTTAGCAATAAAGTAAAGCATTACATCGCGATTGCATTGCATACAATAAAGCGACAACCATATGGCTCCTGCCAGTTGCCGATAACTCGGTTACAAAACATGATCATCTCATACAATAAAATTTAGCATCACGTCTTGACCATATCACATCACAACATGCCCTGCAAAAACAAGTTAGACGTTCTCTACTTTGTTGTTGCAAGTTTTACGTGGCTGCTACGGGCTTTAAGCAAGAACTCATCTTACCTACGCATCAAAACCACAACGATAGTTTGTCAAATAGACTCCGTTTTAACCTTCTCAAGGACCGGGCGTAGCCACACTCGGTTCAACTAAAGTTGGAGAGACAGTCTTCCGCAAGCCATCTCTGTGCAAAGCACGTCGAGGGAACCGGTCTCGCGTAAACGTACGCGTAAGGTTGGTCCGGATCGTCTCATCCAACAATACCGCTGAACCAAAGTATGACATGCTGGTAGGCAGTATGACTTGTATCGTCCACAACTCACTTGTGTTCTACTCGTGCAAATAACATCAACCATAAAACCTAGGCTCGGATGCCACTGTTGGGGAACGTAGTAATTTCAAAATTTTCCTACGCACACGCAAGATCATGGTGATGCATAGCAACGAGAGGGGAGAGTGTTTGTCTACGTACCCTCGTAGACCGAAGCGGAAGCGTTGACACAACGTAGAGGAAGTAGTCGTACGTAGAGGAAGTAGTCGTACGTTCTCCTCGCGATCCAACCGATCACAGCACCGTTACTCCGGCACCTCCGAGTTCTTGGCACACGTTCAGCTCGATGACGATCCCCGGGCTCCGATCCAGCAAAGCGTCGAGGAAGAGTTCCGTCAGCACGACGGCGTGGTGACGATCTTGATGTGTTACCGGCGCAGGGCTTCGCCTAAGCACTGCAACGATATAATCGAGGTGGAATTTGGTGGAAGGGGGCACCGCACACGGCTAAGGAACGATCCGTAGATCAACTTGTGTGTCTATGGGGTGCCCCCTGCCCCTGTATATAAAGGATGGAGGAGGAGGAGGCCGGCCAAGGGTTTGGCGCGCCAGGGTGTGGAGTCCTACTAGGTCTCCAAGTCCTAGTAGGAGTCCACCAAGAGGGGAGGAAGGGAGAACGAATAGGAGGAGAAGGAAAGGTGGCCGGCCCCCTTTTCCCTAGTCCAATTCGGACCAAAGGGGAGGGGGGGCGCAGCAGCCTTTTCCTCTTCCCACTAAAGCCCATCAAGGCCCATTACTTCTCCCGTAATCCCGTAACTCCCCGATACTCCCGAAAATACCCGGATCACTCAGAACCTTTCTGATGTCCGAATATAGTCGTCCAATATATCGATTTTTACGTCTCGACCATTTCGAGACTCCTCGTCATGTCCCCAATCTCATCCGGGACTCCGAACTCCTTCGGTACATCAAAACTCATAAACTCGTAATATAACTGTCATCGAAACCTTAAGCGTGCGGACCCTACGGTTCGAGAACAATGTAGACATGACCGAGATACGTCTCCGGTCAATAACCAATAGCGGGACCTGGATGCCCATATTGGCTCCTACATATTCTGCGAAGATCTTTATCGGTCAGACCGCATAACAACATACGTTGTTCCTTTTGTCATCGGTATGTTACTTGCCCGAGATTCGATCGTCGGTATCCAATACCTAGTTCAATCTCGTTACCGGCAAGTCTCTTTACTCGTTCCGTAATACATCATCTCACAACTAACACATTAGTTGCAATGCTTGCAAGGCTTATGTGATGTGCATTACCGAGAGGGCCCAGAGATACCTCTCCGACAATCGGAGTGACAAATCCTAATCTCGAAATACGCCAACCCAATATGTACCTTTGGAGACACCTGTAGAGCACCTTTATAATCACCCAGTTACGTTGTGACGTTTGGTAGCACACAAAGTGTTCCTATGGTAAACGGGAGTTGCATAATCTCATAGTTAAAGGAACATGTATAAGTCATGGATAAAAAGCAATAGCAACATACTAAACGATCGAGTGCTATGCTAATGGAATGGGTCATGTCAATCAGATCATTCAACTAATGATGTGATCTCGTTAATCAAATAACAACTCTTTGTTCATGGTTAGGAAACATAGCCATCTTTGATTAATGAGCTAGTTAAGTAGAGGCATACTAGTGACACTCTGTTTGTCTATGTATTCACACATGTATTATGTTTCCATTTAATACAATTCTAGCATGAATAATAAACATTTATCATGATATAAGGAAATAAATAATATCTTTATTATTGCCTCTAGGGCATATTTCCTTCAACTACATGTGTCGCCCACGACTGCAACTCCTGATGTTTTCTCGGGAGATGGACAATTGCATGCCTACCACGAGACCTGCAACTAAAAGTGTTGCCTCAGGCTACAACTGCATGCCGCCATGATGCCAGCTGACTAGACTTCTTTTTAAGTCTCAATCGACCGAGCCGTATCCACATCTATTATTAAATTTATTTAATATTTAATATTTTATTTTGTTTTGTTTTTTATCTAAAAAGAGACGTTTGGATTTTTTTAAAAGCATACCACACAAACCTAGTTGCACGTCCGCATCGCATGTGAAACAGCATACAATGATCTCTCTTATTTTTGTTAGTACCATTTTTCAATTTGTGGAAGATAGCAAAATTACAAATAGACGAGTAAAAACAATGACTGACTCAACCCAATCAAATAAATAAAATGCAAGCTAAAAACCAGTGTAAACTAACATTGAACATTTTTCTAATGGCATGATGAATATTTTTAAATAATATTGAACAATTTCTAATGGCACGTTAGATATTTTTCAAATACACTATGAGTATTTATGAAAATGCACGAACACATTTTATAAAAAAAATTGACTAATGTTTACAATTTTTAGAAACAAAATATGAAAATGTAAATAAAAATGAAAAAGAAATCCAAACAAAAGAAAAGAAATAGCATGTTAAGAAAATTGTAGGAACAACAGCTAATATAGCTGGCCGGTGCACCACACAGCTAATATACTCGGACAATAGCCAAAAGTTTCAGAAAAAAATGCTCAAACAATAGCTCAAGGTTACATAATCAACGAGCAGCAGCACCGAACAAAAAAAAACTGCCCAACACAACTTGATAACGCACAAACCAAAGACAAAAAAGGGGCCAGCCCAAAAAGTCACAAGATGCAACGACGAAGGATATGGGTTGGACATAAATGAAAAATAATAAACAGGTGACATCAGCCGACTTAGATTTCGAAGTCTAAGTCGACTGAGTCCTAAACAAATCCTACGCTAGGAATTGATGTGTGCTTTGAGATTGTAGGTGCCACGTGGCGTTCATCGGGATGGGTTGGAGAGTTATGGGTTAGAGCCGGTTTCGTAGATTTTCTTCCCAATCGCGAGCGTTGCCGTCCGACTTCCTCCCATGCCGTGTTTGGTTGGTTGCCCAGCCTAGATATGGATATATAGAGCCTGGATTTTTTTTCCAATCGCTAGCGTTGCCGTCCGACATTTGTCCACGCGATCCCCCTCTCGCGTCGCCTTCTTGGATCCGAATTCAGATTAATGTCGCCCTGCTGCCTGGAAATAAATAGAGCGGGAGAGAAAGAGGAAGAGAATCACTTCGCCTGTTTTGTCATCTTGATTGATTGATTGATACTGGCGTCATCGCGCCATGGGTCTGCTGCTACTCAATCGGTTCATGTCTATGCAGCGGGGTCGGCATCGCCGGCCAACTCAAGGCCGCAGTAAGCCACGGCCTGTTCCTTCAGCCATCAGTTTATACGCCGTTCTTTTTTCCTTTTGCAAATGTACTTATGGTTACCCTTTTTCTTCGAGGAAGGTTAACTGAATATTTATTTCTTGTACCGAAACAACTTTGGTTCTTCTTAAGTGGGGGTTCTCGGGGAGAAGTTAATGGAGACAAATCGGGTGTGTGGCTGCGCTGTACCTGTTGTTTTCTTCCATCAGTATCTCTGTTATGTTGTTCTAACCACTTGCATCATCTATCGCAGATGGATTGGTGACCTCAGTGGCTACAAAGAAGGATTCACCCTGCCTATATGATGACAGTGCTCGGAGTCATAAAAAAACGAGATATTCAGGACCAAGCCTTCCAGAGGTTCGCTGTTAATTGTTAAGAAATATATGAGTGTAAAATTGGTGGATCAATTAATAGTTAAAGAAAAATACCTCTTGATACTAGACTTCTATAGCTATCCCCGTAGTAGTTGTTTCAACTTCTTCTGTGTCATTGTGCTACCTCTGTGCTTTCGTTGGCTTCATAGTCCAGTAGAGCGTTGATTTCATCATAGTGCTTTGGAATTCCAGTAAAAAGTTACAGGATTGAGATGCATACTCATTTCAGTATAGTTCAGACCTATGTCCGTGTCCTGTGTTTTCACTGTTCACATGGTCCTGTGGACATTTGAATGTTCAGATATAACTACCTTGTTGTTAGTGTTACGTCACATGGTCCTATTTTTCCCTTTTCAAGTTGAAGCAACTATCCGCCTTTGCTATTCCTAAGCTGATTTTTTCTCCAATGCTTGTTCATGCAGGACATATGGCATCACATATATTCTCTGCTTCCCCTGCGAGCACTGGTGGAAAAAGGGCCTTTGGTCGCGGTTCGCAACTGCCATTAGTCGCGGTTGCGCAACCGCGACCAAACAGGCGGGACTAAAGGCTCCACCCTTTAGTCGCGGTTGCTTAAGAACCGCGACTAAAGGCCCGTCCACGTGGGCGCCAGGTGGCCGTCGGGGCGGAGGACTTTTAGTCGCGGTTCTTCTGGCCAACCGCGACTAAAGACCGCCGCAGGTTTAGGGTTTTAGCCCCCCCCCCCCTAAACCTGCCCCCCCTAAACCTGTTTTCTGTTTAATTTGTATTGTTTTATTTCTTTTATGCTTTATTTTAATTTTGAAGGAGTTTCACATATTCTACGCTACTACACACATGCATATGAATGTACAATTTCAAACAAATTTGAAATTAGAACCAAAAAGAATTCAAGAGGAATATACAGTATATATTAAATATCATCGGATGACCATATACAATTTTGAACAAGTTTCCATACATAATTTAAGGCATATAAAGTTCTACGTCCTCGTAATGGTGTTCTCCTTTAGGATGGAGGACTTCCCTCCTGAACCATCCAGCTAGTTCCTCTTGAAGTGGTCGGAAGCGAGCTTCTGGACTAAGCATCATCCGGAGGTTATTCCTTTGAGCATTGGTATCACTCGGAACCCGCTCAGAGGTGTATCTCCGGATCATCTCACAGACATAGTATCCACATAGATTGGTCCCCGCTGGCTGAATATCCCCAGCATTCTTAGCCTTTGACTTTTTGAATTCTAGCTCTTTTTTGAATTCACCGACCTTTGTATCTACGAACCGTCTCCAAACCCTACGAGGCAAAGAAAATTAAATGAACAAGAGAGTTATTAGTTACTTGATATTAGGAAATGAACGAAATAGGCCGATCGATATAGAGCGCAAATGAATGAAAATAATTACTTCTGCAACATTTTTTTCAGGTCACCCCAAAGCTTTGGATCCATATTCAGAGAGTCGTGGACGAGACATTCTGAGGTGTCAACTTTAATTACTAGCAGAATCCAGTGGAACCTGCGGACACGATACATGCACAGTACGTCATGGATAACTCATCGATTAGCCGGCCACATACCATGCATGGAGTAAACAAAAGAGAATGTGCTCAAGACAGAAACACTCACCCAAAATGGTAAGGAAATAGAATATCACTTTTGAGTTCCTGCTTTGTAAGAAACTGCCACAGGTCTGCCTCCATGTCGTCGGGGTGATGCCGCAACACATATCCATTAATGATGTGTGGGTCAATGAACCCAACATCATGGATGTTCCTTACTCTGCATTCCTTAATCTTCATTCTGCATGTATAATAGCGGACACAACAATATAGTTAGGACATATATATAGTGCAGGCAATATGAACGAGATGGGGTAGAAATAAATCACTTACAGAATGTAGCAACTGATGATAGATTTGTCGAGCTCGCGCAGATTGAAAAGCTGGAACAATTCACTCAGATGAATTTGTACATAGTAATGTTTAAAGTGATGCTCATATCTAACTTCCGCATAAATATATTCGTTGACGTTTTTATTTTTTATGTAACCCTTGTACCATTTCAGCAGACCTTTCATTTGTGGAGGTAGATCCTGTTCCTGCGCAGGCTCGACGAGAGGCCCATTCTTCACATATGTAATTACTACCTCCTTCACTGGCGCCTCATCAAGGCCTAATAGTTCACGAAGAGTAATACCTAAGTTGGCCGCTTGTTCTCTGGCACTCGTTGCAGTCAATCCAAGTGCTGCCGCAGCTGCTATGATATCGGGGTCATCCGGACCGGCGGCTTTCACTATAAGCGGGGCAATTGATTGTTTACTTTGTTCCCCGAGCTGGGCAACTCGTTTACTTTGTTCCGGATCGGGGTCATCCGCCCGCCCTTTCTTCTCCTTCAACATGAGTGCCTGCCTACGAAGTTCACGTGCATAGTCCTCAGGCAGATTCTTCGCGGCTTGGGACGGTGTGCTCAAAAATGACTTAGCCCACTTCTTTTGCTCATAAGAAAATACTGGCTTGGGCTCGGGCTCTCTTTTCTTCTTGCAGTCCGCCTTCCATTTCTCAAGATCAGCAGCCGCGGCCGCGGCAGTTTCCTCGGCACTACCTTCCCAAGGCCTTGTGGGGAGAGGCTTCAGTGATGGCTCCGGTACCTTTGTGGTCTTAGGTACATAAGGGTCCGGGTTAATAATCCAGGACTGCTTCTGCTTCTTTGCCGGAGGTGGATTGGGGGGCGGCGTCTGATCACCCGCTGGACGAGGACTGGGGGGCGGCGTCTGATCACCCGCCGGACGTTGTGGACTGGGAGGCGTCGGCTGACGTGACGGAGGTGTAGGTGAACCGCCACCACCACCACCGCCGCCGCCGCCACCGCCACCACCACCACCGTAGGGGGGTGGACTTGTTGTCCTTGGCGCCTCGCCTGGAAACTTGATAAACTTCTTTTGCCATAGAATGAAATGGCGCTTGACATCTCCAAGTCTTTTCTCCCCTTCAGGTGTAGCAATGTCAATCTCCAGGTCCTCAAACCCTTGGACTATGTCCTCCACCGTGACACGAGCATAGCCATCTTGAATGGGGTTGTTGTGGTGGAGTGCTCCAGTTAAACATGGTAAAGCACTGCCGATGGCTACCTTCATGGACATGTTCCCGATAGGATAATACAGATGACATTCTTTCCTCTCCTTTATATCGTCCACGGGGTAGCGAGGAGGCTCCGGTGCAGTAATTTCGACCACCAGAGGCTCCAGTGCAGTAATTTCGATCGTCGGTGCATCTGCACCAGCCGGTGGGGCCTCCGTGGAAGCCACGCTGCTTCTCCGCTGCTGGCTATCGAGATCCGCTGGATGATCTTCATGCTGCGCCCAAGCTGCATCTCTTTCGGCTACTAGTACACTCACGGTTTTCTTCATCACATCCATTTCCGATGCCAACCGCGCCACAACATCTGCTTCCCGATCGATCTTTCTCTTACGGCTTCTGTAACCGTACGGGTCATCGTTCTGGGGGAACCCTATTTTCCACGGAATGTGCCCCATGCCTCGTACACGTCCTCCGTGTTCAGGATTCCCGAGGGCTTTTGTCAGTGCGTCGTTCTCTCTGTTGAACTTGATCTTCCCCTCTTGAGCATCCCTCATTGCGTCAATAAGGGCTTGGGTGGGTTTCATTATTTTGCCCTGGTAAACACACTCCCCTGTCTCCGGGTTCAGCGTTCCCCCATGCCCGTACCACCAGCTTTTGGCCCTTGGGTCCCATCCCTCCGTACCTGGACGGATTCCTCGCGCCCTCAGCTCGTTCTCCATCTTCGCCAACCTAGGCTGCCAAAGGCGATACCCTCCTGGCCCCATAATATGATTGTACTCCTTCTTAGCCGCATTTTCCTTATTTTTTTTCGATATTTGAATGAACTGCTCCGATTTCTTTTGCTTCACAAATTCTGGCCAATCATGTTTCAGTTTCTCATATTGTCCTTTGAAATCCGGAGTCTTGTTCTGCTTGACAAAGTCATGGTTTAGATTTTGCTTGAATTTCCGGAATGCGTCGGCCATCTTATGAAGAGCGAACTGTTTGACTAGCCTCCTCCTCTCCTTGTTTTCCTCAATCTTGTTACCCTCCTCATCGAATTTGTTGTATTCCGGAGGTAGAACGAAATGTTCCATAAGCTTCTTGAAGCAATCTTTTTTTGTTCTCTTATCGACAAAAGTGAAAACAGCAATTCGTGCCTTCTTTGGCTCATTCCACTCCTGGACGGTGATCGAGACGTTGTCTCTAACAACGGCTCCGCATTGGCTGACAAACTTGATGGCGTTCTTGCGGGGCTCCAGCGGCCTGCCGGTTGCACTGTCGACAACCTCGATGGTGCATGTTTCCCCTTGTTTCATCGTCTTGGTTGCGCCACGCTTTGACGACGTACTCGATTGTTTCGACGATCCGGCCGAGGGCTAAAATAAGAAAGAGAGTCGCGCCCGTTAGTACACACATATTTATTCAAATCAGTTAGTTTGTATCACCAGAGGCTCAATGTATATATATACCTCGGCGCCGGAGGTGGTTGCTACTTCCATTTGAAGATCGTCGTTTATCGACGTTTGTTCGGCATCATCTTGCTGACGGCGCCCTTCATCTTCACCGTCAAGGTTCAGATAAGAAGAGACATCATCTTCTTCTTGTCCGGTCGGCACATATTGAATATCGCCGTTTATGATGCCGAACATATGTGCTTCACCGTCCGGATCATAGTTGTCCATAATTGGGTCAGCTCTATCGTCCGTCATTATGTCAGTCCTGAAAACATGTAGTAAAAACAAATTAATTAAGTGAAGAAGGGGGGCGGTGGCGGTGGCGGTGGCGAAAGGGCGGTGGCAAAAGGAGGGGGCGAGGAAGGGGTGGGAGAGGGTGTCGCGGTAGAGCGTGAGACGGGGCGGCAGACGACGGCGCCACGGAGAGGGAGGCGAGGACAACACACATGTATAACCCTCGCCATTTGGTTAATTATCAAATTTTACGGTTTTTTGTTAATTATCAAGTTTTAAGTTACTTTTTTTCTTCTTCCTTTTTCCTTTCTTCTTCTTTCTTTCTTCTTCTTCCTTTCTTCTTCTTTCTTTCTTCTTTCCTTTCTTCTTTCTTTCTTCTTCTTCCTTTTCTTCTTATTCCTTTCTATTCTTTCTTTCTTCTTCTTTCCTTTTTCTTTTTTCTTTCTTTCTTCTTCTTCCTTTCTTCTTCCTTTCTTCTTCTTTTTTTCTTCTTCCTTTTCCTTTCTTCTTTCTTTTGGTTTTCATTTGGTTTTTATTTGGTTTTCATTTTTTTTCTTCCTTTTTCTTTCTTGTTTTTTCTTCTTCATTTTTCTTTCTTCTTTTCTTCTTTCTTTTTTTCTTCTTCCTTTTTCTTCTTTCTTTTTTTCTTCTTCCTTTGTTTTTCTTCTTCCTTTGTTTTTCTTCTTCCTTTCTTTTTTCTTCTTTCTTTTTCTTTCTTGTTTTTTCTTCTTCCTTTTTCTTTCTTCTTCCTTTGTTTTTCTTCTGTTTTTTTGTTTTCTTTTGTTTTTTCTTCTGTTTAATTTGTTTTTTTTTTGTGTTTTCCTTTTTCCTTTTTCCTTTTTTCCTTTTTCTTCTTCTTCCTTTTCCCTTTTTCTTTCTTCTTCTTCTTCCTTTTTCTTCTTCTGATCTTCTTCTGCCGGCGGAGGACGGCAGGGCCAGCGGGCGGCGGGCGGCGCGCGGAGGACGGCAGGCAGGGCCAGCGGGCGGCGGGCGGCGGGCGGCGGGCGGCAGGGCGTCGGGCGGCGGGCAAGGGCGCAGGGCACGGGCGGCGCGCAAGGGCAGGCACGGGCGTCGGCGGCGCTCACTGGGGACGGGGGCGGCGGCGCGCAGGGCTTCGGCGTCGGGGCAGGGCTTCGGCTTCGGCGTCGGCGTCGATCGGCGTCGGGGCAGCGCTTCGGCGTCGAGAGAGAGGAGAATGGGAAGTGGCAAAACTGCCAAGTGCAGTATTTATAGACGCACCTTTAGTCGCGGTTGGTGTGGCGGACCGCGACTAAAGCCTAGCTTTAGTCGCGGTCCGCCACACCAGCCGCGACTAAAGCTAGCCTTTAGTCGCGGTCCGCCACACCAACCGCGACTAAAGGTCTGTGCTGGCACTGGCGCGGTGCGTTGGGATGTTTAGTCCCACCTCGCTAGCCGAGAGGCTTCGACAGTGGTTTATAAGCGCGGCTGCGCTCACCACTTCGAGCTCCTCTCAAATGCAGGCTTACGGGCCTATTCTGTTACTATTAGCCTGTGGGCCTACTGGGCCTTCCTGCTGGCCTGAATCCTGGCCCAACAATGGGTTTCTAGTCGTATTCAGGCCGTGGTGGCCCAGTAGGTGGCTTTTTTTTATTTTTTGCCTGTTTTTTGTTTTCATTTTTGCTTTATTTATTTTGTTTTGTTTCTAATTACTTATTTATTTTACTTTATGATAATTATTTTTAATATTAAAGTTTCTAATTACTTATTTATTTATGTTATTAAAATCTTAAAAATACAATTATATATCAAAAAAATCAGAAAATAAAACTAATTCATTTTAAATTCTTGTTTTTCTTCTGTTTTTTTCTTCCTTTTTTCTTCTATTTTTTTCTTCTGTTTTTTCTTCCTTTTTCTTGTTTTTCTTCTTTTTTTTCTTCCTTTCTTCCTTTTTCCTTTTTTCTTCTGGTTTTCTTCTGTTTGTTTTTTTCTTATGTTTTTCTTCTGTTTGTTTTTTCTTCTGTTTTTCCTTTTTTCTTCTGTTTGTTTTTTTCTTCCGTTTTTCCTTTTTTCTTCTGTTTTTTTCCTTTTTCCTTCTTTCTTCTTCTTCCTTTTTCCTTTTAAAATCAGAAAAATAAAACTAATTCATTTTAAAATCTTAAAAATACAATTATATATCAAAAAAATCAGAAAAATAAAACTAATCCCTTGAAGTTTTGACAAAAGGTTTGATACATCATTCAGTTCATCGACCAAATACAAACTTTGGTACAATAAATTATTACACATCAATTCTTCCCTTGTGTCCCTGCTTGCTTACGATTGTGCCGTATCCATGGAGCATCCTCATCATTTAACTTAATGCTTGGGTCGGTGTTCACTTTGAAGGGCGGAATTTCAGCAAACATATTATAATCTTCTGACATGTCTGTCTTGTCCTCCACTCCCACGATGTTTCTTTTCCCTGAAAGAACAATGTGGCGCTTTGGATCATCGCATGATGTACTGATCGTTTTCTTATCTTTCCGTTTCCTCGGTTTGCTACTCATGTCCTTCACATAGAAAACCTGAGCGACATCTTTCGCTAGGACGAATGGTTCGTCAAGGTAACCAAGATTGTTGAAATCCACCATTGTCATTCCGTATTGCTGGTCCACCTTTACCCCACCTCCTGTTAGCTTGAACCATTTGCACCGGAACAAAGGGACCTTAAAGGAGGGTCCATAGTCAAGTTCCCATATCTCCTCTATGTAACCATAATATGTGACCTTTTGCCCATTCTCGGTTGCTGCATCAAAGCGGACACCACTGTTTTGGTTGGTGCTCTTTTTATCTTGGGCGATCGTGTAAAATGTATTCCCATTTATCTCGTACCCTTGGAAAGTCGTTATAGTCGAAGATGGTGTCTTGGCCAACATGTACAGCTGATCTACAACATCATTGTCATTCATTAAATGTTTTCTCAACCAACTGCCGAAAGTCTCCATGTGGGCCTTCCTAATCTAGGATTCAGGCTTCCCCGGGTTGTCCGAGCGTAAAATATTCTTGTGTTTCTCAAAGTACGGAGCCACCAAGCTGGAATTGGTCAGTACAGTGTGGTGTGCTTCAGTCAGAGAATGGCCGTCCATACATATCATTGATTTCCTTCCGATCGTGCCTTTTCCACTTAGTCTCCCCTCGTGCCGCGATCGAGGAAGGCCAATCGGCTTAAGGTCAGGAACAAAGTCAACACAAAACTCAATTACCTCCTCATTTCCATAGCCCTTGGCGATGCTTCCTTCTGGCCTAGCACGGTTACGAATATATTTCTTTAATACTCCCATGAACCTCTCGAAGGGGAACATATTGTGTAGAAATACAGGACCGAGAATGAAAATCTCTTCGACTAGGTGAACCAGGAGGTGCGTCATAATATTGAAGAAGGATGGCGGGAACACCAACTCGAAACTGACAAGACATTGGACCACATCGTTCTGTAACCGTGGTGGATCTTCTGGATTGATTACCTTCTGAGAGATTGCATTGAGGAATGCACATAGCTTCACAATGGCTACTCGAACATTTTCCGGCAGGAGCCCCCTCAAAGCAATCGGAAGCAATTGCGTCATAATCACGTGGCAGTCGTGAGACTTCAGGTTTTGGAACTTTTTCTCCGCCATGTTTATTATTCCCTTTATATTGGACGAGAATCCAGACGGGACCTTCATACTGCTCAGGCATTCAAAAAAGATGACCTTCTCTTCTTTGGTCAGAGCGTAGCTGGCACGACCTTGAAACCATTCCGGATGCCGGTCATCAGGGTCTTTCAAACGTTGCTGGTCCTGCCGTGCTTCCTTTGTATCATTTGTCTTCCCATACACGCCCAAGAAGCTTAGGAGGTTCACGCAAATATTCTTCGTAACGTGCATCACGTCGATTGCAGAGCGGACTTCTAGGACTTTCCAATATTCTAGCTCCCAGAATATAGATTTCTTCTTCCACATGGTTGCGTGCCCGTCAGCTCCCTTCGGAACTGATTGTCCGCCAGGACCCTTTCCAAAGATGACTTTCAAATCCTTGACCATATCAAATACCTCAGCACCAGTGCGTTCTGCAGGCTTCGGCCGGTGATCTGCCTTGCCGTTGTAATGCTTGCCTTTCTTTCTTACTGGATGAATTTTCGGAAGAAATCGACGATGCCCAAGGTACACGTTCTTCTTACAATTTGGCAAATGTACACTTTCAGTCTCATGTAAGCAGTGCGTGCATGCATTGTATCCTTTATTTGACAGTCCCGAAAGGTTACTAAGAGCAGGCCAATCGTTGATGGTTACGAAAAGCAACGCTCGTAGGTCAAATTCCTCTTGTTTGTGCTCATCCCACACACGGACACCAGGTCTGCCCCACAGCTGTAAAAGTTCATCAACTAATGGCCTTAGGTACACATCGATGTCGTTGCCGGGTTGCTTAGGACCTTGGATGAGCACTGGCATCATAATGAACTTCCGCTTCATGCACAACCAAGGAGGAAGGTTGTAGATGCATAGAGTCACGGGCCAGGTGCTATGGCTGGAGCTCTGCTCGCCAAAAGGATTCATGCCATCTGTACTTAGACCAAATCTTATGTTCCTTGCGTCAGCTGCAAAATCTTTGAACTCTCTGTCGATCTTTCTCCATTGCGTTCCATCTGCGGTGTGTCTCAACTCCCCGTCCGACTTACGGTCCTCTTTGTGCCATCGCAACAACTTGGCATGCTCTTTGTTCCTGAACAGACGTTTCAACCGTGGTATTATAGGAGCATACCACATCACCTTGGCGGGAACCCTCTTCCTGGGTTTCTCGCCCTCAACATCGTCACCAGGGTCATCGCCTCTGATCTTATAACGCAATGCAGTGCATACCGGGCATTCATTCAAATTCTCGTATTCACCGCGGTAGAGGATGCAGTCGTTGATGCATGCATGTATCTTCAGAACCTCTAAACCTAGAGGGCAGACAACCTTCTTTGCTTCGTACGTACTGGCGGGCAACTCGTTATTCTTTGGAAACATATTCTTCAACATTTTCAGCAAGTTTTCAAATGCCGAGTCAGCTACACCTGCCTGTGCCTTCCATTTCAGCAAATCCAGTGTGCAGCCCAGCTTTTTCAGACCATCATCGCATCCGGGGTACAACGACTTTCTGTGATCCTCTAACATGCGATCCAAATTCTCCCTCTCCTTTTCAGTTTCGCAGCGTCTCCGTGCATCAGCAATGGTCCGACCAAGATCATCAACGGTCTCATCACGTGCCTCTTCTTCACCTTCACCTTCCCCTTCACCTTCCCCTTCACCTTCAGCATCCTCCATGAAAGTATCACCGAAATCAGCAAGATAGCTTTCATCGATGAAACCATCCCCTTCTTCATCTTCTTCCATTATAACCCCTCTTTCTCCATGCTTGGTCCAACAATTATAGCTTGGCATGAAACCGTGCCGAAGCAGGTGCAGGTGAACTTCTCTTGAGGAAGAGTAACCCTTCTGATTCTTACAGTCAACACATGGACAGATAACAAAACCCTTCTGCTTGTTCGCATTAGCCACTACGAGGAAATCTTTCAAACCCGTAGTGAACTCGCGGGAGAGTCGGTTACCGTACATCCATTGCCGATTCATCTGCATTATTATAATATAAAATATATAATTAACCATCATGCATTTGTTAAACTAACTAGCTATAAACAATAGAAATTAAACAATGAACAACACACATGCATATTTTATCAATGACACACATGCATGAAAGGTTCAAGTTGCTAACCGCGATCGAGGAGGAAAAAAATGAATGAGGAACCTCAAGTGTGGCTCTTGGGGCATTTCATCAAACACCTTGTGTGCATAAGAGGAACCAAAAGCAAACCTACACCCCCTTGTGAAGCTTGTGAAGAGAAGTGGCACCAAATGGCTAAGTGAGTGCGCTGAACTGGTATATATAGGGGAGGAGCTTTAGTCGCGGTTGGCCTGGCCAACCGCGACTAAAGGCCTTTGGGCACCTTTAGTCGCGGTTGTCTTGGCCAACCGCGACTAAAGCCCCTCACGTGCACCAGCTGGCCAGCGAGCGCCCTGGGCGCAGGCCTTTGGTCGCGGTTCTTCTGCCGAACCGGGACTAAAGACTTCATTAGTCGCGGTTCCTACAGTTCCGCGACTTATGGGGCTGGACGAAAGCCTCTTTTTCTACCAGTGGAGATGCTGCACGTGTTGGCTGTGTGTCTCATTCATTTAAAAGTTATTGGAGATGTTTTCCCAATCTCAGTTTAACTAGTGCAACACTGGGTGTCAAAGCCGGGGCGCACGGAATGTCGTGTAAAAAAGCGATGGATCTTGCAAGGAAAACCGACCACATTCTAAAAAACCACTCAAGCATTGGCGTTAAGGCACTCAAGCTTGAAATATGGAATTTCCCCCTTTTCAGCACCTCGTGCGATCTCGATCGTTGGCTTCATATTGCTGTTAAACCAGGGATTGAAGAACTTGACCTGCAAATTTGTGAATCTCGTGCAGGTCCTTGTGATGCAACTCTATGTCGAAAAAAATCTCATGCAGCTCTTTGTCGAGAAAAATCTCATGCAGTCGTGTACAACTTTCCATGCTCACTTTTAGATGGGAGTGGCAAGTCGATTCAGCAGCTTCATCTCACCTATTGTGCCCTTCGTCCCACAGCTGGACTTGGCTGCTTAAGAAGCCTAACTAGTCTGGAATTGCATATAGTGCGTATTACGGGGGATGAGTTAAGGTGCCTTCTTTCATGTTCGGTTGCTTTGGAGAAACTGACACTCAAGTCCTGTGATGAGTTAATTGTCCTGGAGATACCTAGCCTGCCACAACGGCTTAGCTACCTGGTTGTCGCTCATTGTATAAATCTGGAAGCGGTCAAGATCAAAGCCCCTAATCTATACAGTTTTGATTATAGTGGTGCCCTCATACCACTATCACTTGGTGATTCACTGCAGAACCTATACATTGACGCCTTACTAGGTCGTCAAGACGTTGTTCTTTATCCTTGGGCTGATCTTTTGCGCATGGTGCCACACCTTGAAGACCTTGAAATAACTTCGTATTGTCCGGTATATTCTTAAAGTTTGCATTATTAGACACTAGAATTATACAACAATCAGTAGCAACTTGCATTTTTGCGGCTTGATTAATTTGAAGCATTTTTTATGCAGAGGGATACACTGGTGGTACCTGGGAAATTCCTCCACCTCCGGCACCTATGTATTGGGGCTTTTACCCCAGACTATGATTATTTGTCTCTGGTTTCTTTTCTCGATGCATGTCCTTCCTTGGAGACTTTTACATTGTGTGTAAGTCTACAAAATGTAGTAAAATTGTAAATACACCCCTGTGTAATTCTACATATGTTTTTACTAACCATTCTAGACTTGACCTTAGAATAGCGCTATACATATATTTTTTATATGCCTGGTGGAGCCATGCATTAGTTTGAGTATATGTTTTGTCTTCTAACCGTTATGATTGACATTAAAATCTATCCCATGCAGGTAGATGCGGATCTCGTGAGGCAAGAATCGGTTTTTGGAGAATCTTCGCATGATCTAAGGCAGATGCATAGGAACATAAAGGATGTGCTTATCATTGGCTTTTGTTCTGCAAAGAGCATGGTTGAGTTAACATGCCATATGCTTGAGAATGCGAAGTCGCTTGAGTACCTTACACTGAACACCTCTTCGGACCATGAAATTTTGTGTTCTGACAGTAAAAATGGTAGATGTCGGCCGATGAGCAAGGATATGAGGATGGAAGCCCGCAAAGCGCTCTTCGCCGTGGAAAGATACATTTTGGGGAAAGTTCCTTCTACTGTAAAGTTAGAAGTTGTGAAGCCATGCAGCCAGTGCAATACTCTTGAAATTTAGGCCAGGAATAGGTGATCTTTTCAGCCAAGTGCATGCTCTTGACATTGTAATTTCTTTCTTCTCGCACCATTTTCCTATATAATTCTATACTCGCAAGTATAAGTGGTAGTCACATCTTTCTTTTTCTGTTCCATTGATTTACGATAACTGCCGGCTGATTACACTTTGAACTTTAAATGCACCATTCTTTACTTGGCTACATATGTATTGTAGTAGTTGACTGATGATGAATCTACAATACAAGATAAATAAAATATATGTCATGATGAATCTAACGATATGACCAAGTATTGTAGTTACTCCCTCTGGTGGGAATATAATTGAATCATCAATTTAACTAGCGAAACATGTATAATATGCCATTGATATATTTAGGACAGTAAAGCTGAGCCTAATCCTAGCCCTCTCACATCATCAACAATTTGGACCATTAGATGTCATGGTTTGAACGTTCTTGGCCATCGGATATAACTTCAACTCGCGCAACAAGTGGGTATGTATTTACTCATGGAGGTGGTGCAGTGTCATGGAGGTCTTGCAAATAGACCATTTTGATGAGGTCAACTATGGAAGCATAACTAACTGCTTTAGACACAACCACTGTTGAGGTAGATGGCTGCATGAGCTCTTGATGGAGTTGCTAGTGGTTGAAAAACCTCCACCAGCTATTCGTCTGAATTGTGAAAACCAAACGGTTATCGCTAAAGTGAACAATTCTAAGGAAATGTTTAGTCATCAAGACGCGTGAAGAGACGTTTGAAGTCCGTCAGGAAGTTGAGAAACTCCAGAGTAATAACTGTTAAGTATATTCAAATAGACAACTGGCAGATCCCTTTACAAAGGGATTACCATGAAATGTGATAGATATTGCATTGAGGGAGATGGGTATGAGATCCATAGATGTTACACCATAGTAGTAACACAACCTTTGTGGTCGGACATCCCGTGAATTAGGACCTGCGAAGAACAAGCTATTGGTTAACTAAGGAGAGTAATATGTGACTGTCTTTAGGTGAACATGCAAAATTCTCAGAGTTGTAAGGCTCAGAGCTGTAAGGCAGCTTGGAACATGCCTTAATGCGGTTCTATTGGCTATGATTAGCAAAGATATTGTCCTACAGAGCAGTCTTGAAAGAACACACATATATGAGCTCCTATTGTAAACATCGCAGTCTATGAGACTTGGGTGATCTCTAGTAATCCCACGAAGAGACCAGGGAGTACAACATATATGCTCCAAACCGCGGGGTAGCCTACTAGCAACCAGGTACTGGTTAAGACTTTGAGTGAAACCAGTTGTTAGGGCATATTTCTCCCTCTATGGTTTTGGTGATTGATGACAATGCAATTTGCGAACTAATCGTGTGCATTGAGCATTTAAGATATTCTATCATATGGCACAAGACGATTTATTCCCCTTGGTGATATAGAGTGAAGACGGTTTCTTTTGGCGTCTCTTTTTCGGTGGAATTGAGTCATAGTAAAACTGTACTATTAAGAAGGGGTCCGCTTCGGAAAGGTTTGGGTGGAATCGACACGTACACATTCCCATATGCACCCACATACCTTCCTCTCAGCGGATGTAGAGCGGTAATACCGCTTCAGGCGGTACTTCTAGTGTATCCACCTCTACCACCGCGGTTCTGCCTGGCTCCGTGACACCAAGCGGAAGTACCGCTAATGGAGAGGATAGTACCTCCGGCGGCACTACCGGTCCCTTCTTCTCTAACTCACATGCTCCCGCTAGAACTGCAGCCTCTAGTGGCAATACTGCTCACCCGAGCAGTAGTACCGCTTGAGCGCGACTTTGAGTTAGATAATGGTTGGACCCCCCCCCCACACACACATACTATATATAAGGTTTCTTCTTCTCCAATAATGGCACCTCTTATCCTCTTGCTCCATTGTTGCGCCCTAAAGCTTATTTTCGCCCGATCTCTCTTCCTAGCCATCAAATCTTGTTGATTCTCTAGGGTTTGCTTGAGAGGGCCTCGGTCTACACTTGCACCAAGAGATATTTGATTTCCCCCACTAATCCCTCGCAGATCTTGTTACTCTTGGGTGTTTGGGCACCCTAAACGAAAGAGATCACGTCGGAGCCACAATCCATTATGGTGAAACTTCATAGGGAGGCGTACTTCCCCCTAGTGGAATCACAACATCTTGCATTGTGTGCGGACATTAGGAGAATATGGTGGTCCTAGTGGCTTCTTTGGGAGCATTGTGCCTCCACACCGCTCCAACGGAGACGTACTTCCCCCTAAAGGGAAGGAACTTTGGTAACACATCCTCGTTTCCATTGACTCCACTTTTAAAGGTTACTTCTTACCTTTACTTTGTGCAAGCTTCTATTGCGTTGTATCTTGTGCTTGCTTGTGTTTTTGTTGTTGAGCTCATCATATAGGTTGTCCATAAACCTGATCATTTGTCGGGTCGGGTCGGGCTTGACAAACCCGAAGAAAAAATCCCAAGGCTGAGCTCGGCCCAAAGTACATGAACAGTGGCATTTTTTATTAAATTAGTCATTTTTGGGATATTATATTAATTTATTATACCTATATTTCGAATAAAATACGTTTATGTATACATTTCGGGCTTTATTCGGGCTTTCGGGTCGGGCTTGGGGTGAAAAAGTGGAGCCCAAACCCGGCCCGGATGTCGGGCTTCAACTTCGGGCCGGCGGAACAGGTTGTCCATGAACAGGTCTAGTTGTTCACCTAGTTGCATATCTAGACAACATATTTGTTGCTAACCCTAATTTGCTAAAAGGAGATGAGATTTGGTAATTGCCTATTCACCCCCCCTCTAGTCAACCATATCGATCCTTTCAATTGGTGTCAGAGCCTCTTCTCTTTTTAAGGGAGTTACCGCCTAAACAACATGGTTGACGATGGAGAAAGGGGTGATGAGTTACCTGCGGCCAGAGGCAGAGAGGAGGGTGAACGACGAAGGGGGGAGGGGCCGGAGACAAAGCGGAGCACATGAAGAGGAGGGCGGTGGTAGAGACGAGGGGCTACAATGAGGATTGCGACCGCCACTGTCGGCTACCACGGGGTTGCAGCCGCCGCCTCTGCCAGGGCTAGGGATTGAAGACATGAGGAATGCCTGAATCACGGTGTGAGTTTTGCCATCTCAGACCTTTTTCCTAAAGGGATATTTTTGCCAGGGGTTATGTGTAAAATTGCTTTTGTGGGCAGCGCTCCCAAAATCCCCCCTCCCTGCAAGCGGGACCCACGCCACGCCGGCTTTCCATGTCATCGTTGAAACGGGAAGAATAGATTGACAAAGCGTGAACCATACGTACAAGTTTATGGACCAAAACTCTATATTTTGAGAGAATCAACCTGTGGTTTGATGGTTATGTGACAGTGGTATCCCCAGCCCACCAGGATTCAAGTCCCGGTGCTCGCATTTATCTAGAATTATTTCGAGATTTCCGGCGATGCGCATTCAGTGAGAGGACCCCTTCTCACCGACTACGAGGCACCTATGATGATCTTGTAAAATTTCAAGATGACATGTCTGTCGGCGTTCTGGAACGGGGGTCCCCAGACTTGCCTGCCTGCAGCCCACGGCGTGGCTGTGCTAGCAGGCCTGTACGGCCCATCTTCATCAACAAGGCACTCAAGACCCTCGCGAGGGGCCAAGCCTCGCGAGGCGGACGACGCAAGACCTCCTCAGGAGCGGCCTCGCCAGGCAGGCTCGCGAGGGGCAGAGAGATTAAGGCAAGGCATACCTCGCGAGGTCCTCGTGACGTGAGCCATGACGATCGAGGCCAGGCGGGCGCCAGCGCGCACAGTGTCCTTGTTTCCTCTTTGGTGCTAAGGAGGCAAGCGCAGGCGCGGAGTACCCAGGCATCAAGCAAAGGTTTCCATATCAGTGCAACGAGACCAAGACCAGCGGGACGGCAAGATGGAGGTCACCATGGAGCCCAAGGCGGCGTCACCACCAGAGCCTTTGCAGGCGAAGACTATTTTTGTCAGGATAAGCTGTACTAGTTGTCCCCTTTCAAATTGGCCGTTGTTGGCTCCCTTCCCGCTCAATATTTGGTGAGAGGACCAGGGCCTCTATAAATAGGACTAGCCACCATAGTAGGAGGCATCTGATCTTGAGCTACACACAAAGCACAAGAACACCTCAACCTCAGGAGGATGTTCTTCCCCTTGTACTGTTCATCATCAGCCCAAGAGGCAATCCACCACCACCACATTGGAGTAGGGTATTACACCACAACGGTGGCCCAAACCAGTATAAATCTTGTGTCCCTTGTGTTGTGAGTTCGTCGAGTTCGTCCTTGAGATCTTAGCCAGTTAGGACATGGATCGGTAGGGAGGAAATCTTCGTGCGCACCCCAGTGTTCGAACCTTGAGGGTTTTGCCGGAACCCGTGATCCGACATTTGGCGTGCCAGGTAGGGGTTCTCGTGACGTGACGTGATGTGAGCCATGAGGGATCACGGGTTCCGGCAAAACCCTCAAGTACTCATCGTCATCGCCAAATGTCACGAGAACCTCTGACGAGAACCCGTTACCCGCGTCGTCATCAGAAGCGAAGGCTCTGACCAGCGGGTCCACGTTGTCATCCACCCACCGCGCCAGGTCGCCCCAGATGGCCTGCGGAACTGTGGCGATGGCGGCGTCAAAGTCAACATCCTGGTAGGTGTTCTGGAGGTGGCTGAAGACACGGGAGAACGCACACCCGAGCAAGCCGCGAATCCTCTCTTCGACGAGCTGGCGAGCTCTATCGGATCGAGCTTCAAGACGCGTCACCACGTCATAGAAGAAGCGAAGATGGCTGGCGTAGTCATCTGTATGAGGATGAGGGGCATTCTTGTCGCAGATATGGCCCATCACAGCGTTAGCCCTGTTCCTGAGAACTTGGAGCATGGGGGCGTGCTCGTGCTCCAATGTCCGCCGCTGAAGCACTTCCTCCCTGTTCAGCCGCGCAACGGCCTCTGCGTCATCAGTCCGTTTCTGAAGAGAAAGCAGCTCGACGCGAGCAGAGGCCAATTCCGCCTGCGCCTTGACCAAGGCGGCGGCTCTAGCCTCCTTGCGCCTCTCCACCTCATCTAGCTTGGGCCTAAGGGCGGCGGCCCTGCCCGCGGCCTCCGTCCCAGCAAGCTTCAACCTCAAGTCATACCTTCCCTCAAGATCCACAAGAGCCTCGGCCACCCGGCGATCAACCTCCTCCTGAACCCTGGCCTCACGCGCATTGTTGGCATATTTCGCTTGAACAACTTGGCGCTCCCTCGTCTCTAGCCGCTCGAGCTCGAGGCTGCGCTCCACAGCTTCCAGCGCCATCGCCTCCTCAAGCTTTCGGATCTCTTCCTCCTCAGCGAGTGCCCCCCTCATCGACGCAAGGGCGGCTTTGCACGCCTCCACCTGCCGCTCCAGAGACGCGCTCCAGGCCTGGAGCACCCACGCGCGCTTCTCTGCAGCCTCGCGACGGTGGTCAGCCTCGCGAGCCTCCTCTAGAGCTCGAGAGCAAGCTTCACGGGAAACCTCGAGGGACACCTCAGCCTTCGCATTATTAATATCACGCTGGTAGCTGATACGTCTCCAATGTATCTATAATTTTTGATTGCTCCATGCTATATTATCTACTGTTTTTGACAATATTGGGCTTTATTATCCACCTTTATATTATTTTTGGGACTAACCTATTAACCGGAGGCCAAGCCCAGAATTGCTGTTTTTTGCCTATTTCAGTGTTTCGAACAAAAGAAATATCAAACAGAGTCGAAACGGAACGAAATCAACTGGAGAAGTTATTTTTGGAAGGAAAGCTACCGAAAAAGCTTGGAGTGCACATCAGGAAAGAAGGGAGGTGGCCACGAGGGTGAGGGGCGCCCCCTAGGGCGTGCCCCTGCCTCGTGGGCCCCCCGAAGCTCCACCGACGTACTCCTTTCACCCATATATACCCACGTATCCAAAAACTTACAAAGACGAGAATAGATCGGGAGTTCCGCCGCCGCAAGCCTCTGTAGCCACCAAAAGTCAATCGGGACCCTGTTCCGGCACCCTGCCGGAGGGGGGAACCCTCACCGGTGGCCATCTTCATCATCCCGGCACTCTCCATGATGATGAGGGAGTAGTTCACCCTCGGGGCTGAGGGTATGTACCAGTAGCTATGTGTTTTATCTCTCTTTCTCTCTCGTGTTCTTGATTTGGCACGATCTTTAGGTATCGCGAGCTTTGCTATTATAGTTGGATATTATGTTGCTTCTCCCCCTCTTCTCTCTTGTAATGGATTGAGTTTTCCCTTTGAAGTAATCTTATCGGATTGAGTCTTTAATGACATGAGAACACTTGATGTATGTCTTGTCGTGCGTATCTGTGGTGACAGTGGGATATCACGTGATTCACTTGATGTATGTTTTGGTGATCAACTTGCGGGTTCCGCCCATGAACTTATGCATAGGGGTTGGCACACGTTTTCGTCTTGATTCTTCGGTAGAAACTTTGGGGCACTCTTTGAGGTTCTATGTGTTGGTTGAATAGATGAATCTGAGATTGTGTGATGCATATCGTATAATCATGCCCACGGATACTTGAGGTGACATTGGAGTATCTAGGTGACATTAGGGTTTTGGTTGATTAGTGTCTTAAGGTGTTATTCTAGTACGAACTCTAGGGCTGTTTGTGACACTTATAGGAATAGCCCAACGGTTTGATTGGAAAGAATAACTTTGAGGTGGTTTCGTAACCTACCATAATCTCTTTGTTTGTTCTCCGCTATTAGTGACTTTGGAGTGACTCTTTGTTGCATGTTGAGGGATAGTTATATGATCCAATTATGTTATTATTGTTGAGAGAATTTGCACTAGTGAAAGTATGAACCCTAGGCCTTGTTTCCTAGCATTGCAATACCGTTTACGCTCACTTTTACCACTTGTTACCTTGCTGTTTTTATATTTTTAGATTACAAAAACCTATATCTACCATCCATATTGCACTTGTATCACCATCTCTTCGCCGAACTAGTGCACCTATACAATTTACCATTGTATTGGGTGTGTTGGGGACACAAGAGACTCTTTGCTATTTGGTTGCAGGGTTGTTTGAGAGAGACCATCTTCATCCTACGCCTCCCACGGATTGATAAACCTTAGGTCCTCCACTTGAGGGAAATTTGCTACTGTCCTACAAACCTCTGCACTTGGAGGCCCAACAATGTCTACAAGAAGAAGGTTGTGTAGTAGACATCAAGCTCTTTTCTGCCGCCGTTGCCGGGGAGGCTAGGTAAGCGGCACTCACACCCCGTCAACTAAGCTCTTTTCTGGTGCCGTTGCCAGGGAGGTGAGTGCTTGAAGGTATATCTTTAGATCTTGCAATCAAATCTTTTTGTTTCTTGTTTTATCACTAGTTTAGTTTATAAAAGAAAACAAAAAAAATAAAAAAATGGAATTGAGTTTGCCTCATACGCTTCATCTTTTTAATATCTTTTGTGAGTATGATGGAAAGGAAAATTGTGCCAAAGTGTTAGAAGAAGAATGCATTAAAATGTTTGGCACTAACTCTTTGAATGATGAGCATGATTGAAATGTTGTTAGTATGAACTCCTTGAATATCCATAGTACTAATGATGATTGCACTAGTCATGATGAAAATATCTCCTATAAGCATGTCAATTTTTGTGGAGTGTATTGGGTTTGCAAGTACACACCAAATAGGGAAGATTGATATTGAAGAGTCATAAGTACTTAGAAACTAAATGGTTGCAAGAAAGGCTAGATGTGTGTGCTGAAAATTTAAACTTTATTAGCCATATCTGTGAACTTTGCAATGAACGTGATCATTTTAGTACCCAATGAAAATTGTTTCATGATCTTATCGTGTCCAAATATTGTGATGACTTGATTTCCCTTGCACGTCATAATGAACTTAGTTTGTTCTTGGGTTATGAAGAAATTAAACGTATAACTAAGGACATTCCAAAATTTTCCCTTGATAGAGTTTTTCATTTTGATCTAGAAGAAATTTATATGTATTGTGCGGTGAATTGCATTGAAAATCCTTATATTGCCAACTACATAAAGAAAAGAAAAAAAATAGAAGATGAAGAGAATGCTAACGAAAGGGAAGAGACTTCCCAATATTCTCCTATTATTTCTTATGATGAATCAGGTAACGAGGAGGAGCCTTCTATTTAACCAATCTCATTAATAAGGAGCTCCAAAAGGAGGATTGAACCCACACATGATGTGAAGAAGAAGAAAATAAAAAGGAAGAGAGGTAAAAAGGTATCTCTCCCGAATAAGGTTGCGCCTATTATTGTTGTGTCTCATGAAAATGAATCAAAAATAATTATGGAAGATGGTGTATTTGATGATGATCTCGTTATGCCTATTGCTTGTTGTGATGATTATGATTGGGAAGATAATGAACATCTTATGATCTTGAAAATCTTTTTGGCACTTGCTTGGAAGAACATGAGAATTGCTATACTATTGGTGTTATCCATACTATAAATGATGAGAGTGATTATGCTTATGACATGAAAAGGCCCAAGCTTGGGGAAGCTATGTTTGATGAATATGATATTTTTGAGAATATATTTGCTGCAATTAATGTTTTTCCCAAGCTTGGGGATGCTATGTTTAATGAATATGATATTTTTAGCCTCTCAAGTTTTGATATGCAAAGTGGTTATGATGATAGCATGCCTTCTACCTATGATGATTATATTGATGAAAGTGGGTTTGGAAGAGTGTCAACTTTAGGAAGTAGTGGTCCCACTATTTTGGAGGATGCTGAATCTTACAATATTTATAAAAGTGTATTTGGAGAGGTCATGACTTTATTTAGTGATGTATCCACTATTTCGGAAGAGGTTTCTATCGATTAAGATGAGAACAAAGTTGCTACTTATGATGATTATTGTGATAAAACTTATGCTATAAAGAGTAGTGATGATTATATTTGTAAAACTTGTCATGATTATGAGTACCATTTCTTTGAACATTACACTTTTAATGTGGAAACAATTTATAGTATTCAAGTCTCTTATGATACTCCCACTATTATTCATGAGAAGAAATTTGCTTATGAGGAGAGTAATAAAAATTATATGCTTGTGAAGGAAATATGCCCTAGAGGCAATAATAAAGTTATTATTTATTTCCTTATATCATGATAAATGTTTATTATTCATGCTAGAATTGTATTAACTGGAAACATAATACATGTGTGAATACATAGACAAACAGAGTGTCACTAGTATGCCTCTACTTGACTAGCTCATTAATCAAAGATGGTTATGTTTCCTAGCCATGAACAAAGAGTTGTTGTTTGATTAACGAGATCACATCATTAGTTGAATGATCTGATTGACATGACCCATTGCATTAGCATAGCACCCGATCGTTTAGTATATTGCTATTGCTTTTATCCATGACTTATACATGTTCCTTTAACTATGAGAATATGCAACTCCCATTTACCGTAGGAACACTTTGTGTGCTACCAAACGTCACAACGTAACTGGGTGATTATAAAGGTGCTCTACAAGTGTCTCCGAAGGTACATGTTGAGTTGGCATACTTCGAGATTAGGATTTGTCACTCCGATTGTCGGAGAGGTATCTCAGGGCCTTCTCGGTAATGCACATCACATAAAGCCTTGCAAGCATTGCAACCAATGAGTTAGTTGCGAGATGATGTATTATGGAACGAGAAAAGAGACTTGCCGGTAACGAGATTGAACTAGGTATTGGATACCGACGATCGAATCTCGGGTAAGTAACATACCGATGACAAAGGGAACGACGTATGTTGTTATGCGGTCTGACCGATAAAGATCTTCGTAGAATATGTAGGAGCCAATATGGGCATCCAGGTCCCGCTATTGGTTATTGACCGGAAACGTGTCTCGGTCATGTCTACATTGTTCTCGAACCGTAGGGTCCGCACGCTTAACGTTACGATGACAGTTATTATGAGTTTATGCATTTTGATGTACCGAAGGAGTTCGGAGTCCCGGATGTGATCACGGACGTGACGAGGAGTCTCGAAATGGTCGAGACATAAAGAATTATATATTGGAAGCCTATGTTTGGACATCGGATGCATTCCAGGTGAAATCAGGATTTTACCGGAATACCGGGAGGGTTACCGGAACCCCCCGGGAGCATAATGGGCCAACATGGGCCTTGGAGGAGAGGTGAGAGGGCTGCCCTCATGGGCTGTGCGCCTCCCCCCTTCCCCTAGTCCTATTAGGACTAGGAGAGGTGGGCGCCCCCTCTCTCTCTCTCTCCCCCTTGGAGAATCCTAGTCCAACTAGGATTGGGGGGAGGAATCCTACTCCCAGAGGGAGTAGGACTCTCTGGTGCGCCCTAGCTTGGCCGGCCAGCCCCTCCCCCTTGACTCCTTTATATACGGGGGCAGGGGGCACCCTAAACACACACAAGTTGATCTACGGATCGTTCCTTAGCCGTGTGCGGTGCCCCCTTCCACCAAATTCCACCTCGATTATATCGTTGCAGTGCTTAGGCGAAGCCCTGCGCCGGTAACACATCAAGATCGTCACCACGCCGTCGTGCTGACGGAACTCTTCCCCGACGCTTTGCTGGATCGGAGCCCGGGGATCGTCATCGAGCTGAACGTGTGCCAAGAACTCGGAGGTGCCGGAGTAACGGTGCTGTGATCGGTTGGATCGCGAGGAGAACGTACGACTACTTCCTCTACGTTGTGTCAACGCTTCCGCTTCGGTCTACGAGGGTACATAGACAAACACTCTCCCCTCTCGTTGCTATGCATCACCATGATCTTGCGTGTGCGTAGGAAAATTTTTGAATTTACTGCGTTCCCCAACAGTGGTATCAGAGCCTAGGTTTTATGGTTGATGTTATTTGCACGAGTAGAACACAAGTGAGTTGTGGACGATACAAGTCATACTGCCTACCAGCATGTCATACTTTGGTTCAGCGGTATTGTTGGATGAGACGATCCGGACCAACCTTACGCGTACGCTTACGCGAGACCGGTTCCCTCGACGTGCTTTGCACAGAGATGGCTTGCGGAAGACTGTCTCTCCAACTTTAGTTGAACCGAGTGTGGCTACGCCCGGTCCTTGAGAAGGTTAAAACGGAGTCTATTTGACAAACTATCGTTGTGGTTTTGATGCGTAGGTAAGATGAGTTCTTGCTTAAAGCCCGTAGCAGCCACGTAAAACTTGCAACAACAAAGTAGAGAACGTCTAACTTGTTTTTGCAGGGCATGTTGTGATGTGATATGGTCAAGACGTGATGCTAAATTTTATTGTATGAGATGATCATGTTTTGTAACCGAGTTATCGGCAACTGGCAGGAGCCATATGGTTGTCGCTTTATTGTATGCAATGCAATCGCGATGTAATGCTTTACTTTATTGCTAAACGGTAGTGATAGTCGTAGAAGCATAAGATTAGCGAGACGACAACGATGCTGCGATGAAGATCAAGGTGTCGCGCCGGTGACGATGGTGATCATGACGGTGCTTCGAAGATGGAGATCACAAGCACAAGATGATGATGGCCATATCATATCACTTATATTGATTGCATGTGATGTTTATCCTTTTATGCATCTTATCTTGCTTTGATTGACGGTAGCATTATAAGATGATCTCTCACTAAATTATCAAGAAGTGTTCTCCCTGAGTATGCACCGTTGCGAAAGTTCTTCGTGCTGAGACACCACGTGATGATCGGGTGTGATAGGCTCTACGTTCAAATACAACGGGTGCAAAACAGTTGCACACGCGGAATACTCAGGTTTAACTTGACGAGCCTAGCATATACAGATATGGCCTCGGAACACAGAGACCGAAAGGTCGAGCGTGAATCATATAGTAGATATGATCAACATAATGATGTTCACCATTGAAACTACTCCATCTCACGTGATGATCGGACATGGTTTAGTTGATTTGGATCACGTGATCACTTAGAGGATTAGAGAGATGTCTATCTAAGTGGGAGTTCTTAAGTAATATGATTAATTGAACTTTAATTTATCATGAACTTAGTACCTGATAGTATCTTGCTTGTCTATGTTGTGTAGATAGATGGCTCGTGCTGTTGTTCCGTTGAATTTTAATGCGTTCCTTGAGAAAGCAAAGTTGAAAGATGATGGTAGCAATTACACGGACTGGGTCCGTAACTTGAGGATTATCCTCATTGCTGCACAGAAGAATTACGTCCTGGAAGCACCGCTAGGTGCCAGGCCTGGTGCAAGAGCTACGCCAGATGTTATGAACGTCTGGCAAAGCAAAGCTGATGACTACTCTATAGTTCAGTGTGCCATGCTTTACGGCTTAGAACCGGGACTTCAACGACGTTTTGAACACCATGGAGCATATGAGATGTTCCAGGAGTTGAAGTTAATATTTCAAGCAAATGCCCGGATTGAGAGATATGAAGTCTCCAATAAGTTCTATAGCTGTAAAATGGAGGAGAATGGTTCTGTCAGTGAGCATATACTCAGAATGTCTGGGTATAACAATCACTTGATTCAACTGGGAGTTAATCTTCCGGATGATTGCGTCATTGACAGAATTCTCCAATCACTGCCACCAAGCTACAAGAGCTTCGTGATGAACTATAATATGCAAGGGATGACCAAAACTATGCCCGAGCTCTTCGCGATGCTAAAAGCCGCGGAGGTAGAAATCAAAAAGGAGCATCAAGTGTTGATGGTTAACAAAACCACTAGTTTCAAGAAAAAGGGCAAAGGGAAGAAAAAGGGGAACTTCAAAAAGAACAGCAAGCAAGTTGCTACTCAAGAGAAGAAACCCAAGTCTGGACCTAAGCCTGAAACTGAGTGCTTCTATTGCAAGCAGACTGGTCACTGGAAGCGGAACTGCCCCAAGTATTTGGCGGATAAGAAGGATGGCAAGGTTAACAAAGGTATATGTGATATACATGTTATTGATGTGTACCTTACTAATTCTCGCAGTAGCACCTGGGTATTTGATACTGGTTCTGTTGCTAATATTTGCAACTCAAAACAGGGGCTACGGATTAAGCGAAGATTGGCTAAGGACGAGGTGACGATGCGCGTGGGAAATGGTTCCAAAGTCGATGTGATCGCGGTCGGCACGCTACCTCTACATCTACCTTCGGGATTAATATTAGATCTAAATAATTGTTATTTAGTACCAGCGTTGAGCATGAACATTATATCTGGATCTTGTTTGATGCGAGACGGTTATTCATTTAAATCAGAGAATAATGGTTGTTCTATTTATATGAGTAATATCTTTTATGGTCATGCGCCATTAAAGAGTGGTTTGTTCTTACTTAATCTCGATAGTAGTAACACACATATTCATAATGTTGAAGCCAAAAGATGCAGAGTTAATAATGATAGTGCAACTTATTTGTGGCACTGCCGTTTAGGTCATATCGGCGTAAAGCGCATGAAGAAACTCCATACTGATGGACTTTTGGAGTCACTTGATTATGAATCACTTGGCACTTGCGAGCCGTGCCTTATGGGCAAGATGACTAAAACACCGTTCTCCGGTACTGTGGAGAGAGCAACAGATTTATTGGAAATCATACATACTGATGTATGTGGTCCAATGAATGTTGAGGCTCGTGGCGGATATCGTTATTTTCTCACCTTCACTGATGATTTAAGCAGATATGGGTATATCTACTTAATGAAACACAAGTCTGAAACATTTGAAAAGTTCAAAGAATTTCAGAGTGAAGTGGAAAATCATCGTAACAAGAAAATAAAGTTTCTACGATCTGATCGTGGAGGAGAATATTTGAGTTACGAGTTTGGTCTACATTTGAAACAATGCGGAATAGTTTCGCAACTCACGCCACCCGGAACACCACAACGTAATGGTGTGTCCGAACGTCGTAATCGTACTTTACTGGATATGGTGCGATCTATGATGTCTCTTACCGATTTACCGCTATCTTTTTGGGGTTATGCTCTAGAGACGGCCGCATTCACGTTAAATAGGGCACCATCAAAATCCGTTGAGACGACGCCTTATGAACTGTGGTTTGGCAAGAAACCAAAGTTGTCGTTTCTTAAAGTTTGGGGCTGCGATGCTTATGTGAAAAAGCTTCAACCTGATAAGCTCGAACCCAAATCGGAAAAATGTGTCTTCATAGGATACCCAAAGGAGACTATTGGGTATACCTTCTATCACAGATCCGAAGGCAAAATTTTTGTTGCCAAAGTCGGAAACTTTCTAGAGAAGGAGTTTCTCTCGAAAGAAGTGAGTGGGAGGAAAGTAGAACTTGATGAGATAACAGTATCTGCTCCTTTATTGAGAAGTAGTACATCACAGAAATCTGTTTCTGTGACACCTACATCAAATAGGGAGGAAGCTAATGATAATGATCATGAAACTTCAGATCAAGTTTCTACTGAACTTCGTAGATCAACCAGAGTAAGATCCGCACCAGAGTGGTACGGTAATCCTATTTTGGAAGTCATGTTACTAGACCATGATGAACCTACGAACTATAAAGAAGCGATGGTGAGCCCAGATTCCGCAAAATGGCTTGAGGCCATGAAATCTGAGATGGGATCCATGTATGATAACAAAGTGTGGACTTTGGTTGACTTGCCCGATGATCGGCAAGCAATAGAAAATAAATGGATTTTCAAGAAGAAGACTGACGCTGATGGTAATGTTACTGTCTATAAAGCTCGACTTGTTGCAAAAGGTTTTCGACAAGTTCAAGGGATTGACTACGATGAGACTTTCTCACCCGTAGCGATGCTTAAGTCTGTCCGAATCATGTTAGCAGTTGCCGCATTTTATGATTATGAAATTTGGCAAATGGATGTCAAAACTGCATTCCTGAATGGATTTCTGGAAGAAGAGTTGTATATGATGCAACCAGAAGGTTTTGTCGATCCAAAGGGAGCTAACAAAGTGTGCAAGCTCCAGCGATCCATTTATGGACTGGTGCAAGCCTCTCGGAGTTGGAATAAATGCTTTGATAGTGTGATCAAAGCTTTTGGTTTTATACAGACTTTCGGAGAAGCCTGTATTTACAAGAAAGTGAGTGGGAGCTCTGTAGCATTTCTGATATTATATGTAGATGACATATTACTGATCGGAAATAATATAGAATTTCTGGATAGCATAAAGGGATACTTGAATAAAAGTTTTTCAATGAAAGACCTCGGGGAAGCTGCTTACATATTGGGCATTAAGATCTATAGAGATAGATCAAGACGCTTAATAGGACTTTCACAAAGCACATACCTTGACAAAGTTTTGAAAAAGTTCAGAATGGATCAGGCAAAGAAAGGGTTCTTGCCTGTGGCACAAGGTGTGAAATTGAGTAAGACTCAATGCCCGACCACCGCAGAAGATAGAGAGAAGATGAAAAATGTTCCCTATGCTTCAGCCATAGGCTCTATCATGTATGCAATGCTGTGTACCAGACCTGATGTGTGCCTTGCTGTAAGTTTAGCAGGCAGGTACCAAAGTAATCCAGGAGTGGATCACTGGACAGCGGTCAAGAACATCCTTAAGTACTTGAGAAGGACTAAGGATATGTTTCTCATTTTTGGAGGTGACAAAGAGCTCGTCGTAAACGGTTACATCGATGCAAGCTTTGACACTGATCCGGACGATTCCAAATCGCAAACCGGATACGTATTTACATTAAACGGTGGAGCTGTCAGTTGGTGCAGTTCTAAACAAAGCGTCGTGGCGGGATCTACATGTGAAGCTGAGTACATAGCCGCTTCAGAAGCGGCCAATGAAGGAGTCTGGATGAAGGAGTTCATATCCGATCTAGGTGTTGTACCTAGCGTATCGGGTCCAATGAAAATCTTTTGTGACAATACTGGTGCAATTGCCTTGGCAAAGGAATCCAGATTTCACAAAAGAACCAAACACATCAAGAGACGCTTCAACTCCATCCGGGATTTGGTCCAGGTGGGAGACATAGAGATATACAAGATACATACGGATCTGAATGTTGCAGACCCGTTGACTAAGCCTCTTCCACGAGCAAAACATGATCAGCACCAAGACTCCATGGGTGTTAGAATCATTACTTTGTAATCTAGATTATTGACTCTAGTGCAAGTGGGAGACTGAAGGAAATATGCCCTAGAGGCAATAATAAAGTTATTATTTATTTCCTTATATCATGATAAATGTTTATTATTCATGCTAGAATTGTATTAACTGGAAACATAATACATGTGTGAATACATAGACAAACAGAGTGTCACTAGTATGCCTCTACTTGACTAGCTCATTAATCAAAGATGGTTATGTTTCCTAGCCATGAACAAAGAGTTGTTGTTTGATTAACGAGATCACATCATTAGTTGAATGATCTGATTGACATGACCCATTGCATTAGCATAGCACCCGATCGTTTAGTATATTGCTATTGCTTTTATCCATGACTTATACATGTTCCTTTAACTATGAGAATATGCAACTCCCATTTACCGTAGGAACACTTTGTGTGCTACCAAACGTCACAACGTAACTGGGTGATTATAAAGGTGCTCTACAAGTGTCTCCGAAGGTACATGTTGAGTTGGCATACTTCGAGATTAGGATTTGTCACTCCGATTGTCGGAGAGGTATCTCAGGGCCTTCTCGGTAATGCACATCACATAAAGCCTTGCAAGCATTGCAACCAATGAGTTAGTTGCGAGATGATGTATTATGGAACGAGAAAAGAGACTTGCCGGTAACGAGATTGAACTAGGTATTGGATACCGACGATCGAATCTCGGGTAAGTAACATACCGATGACAAAGGGAACGACGTATGTTGTTATGCGGTCTGACCGATAAAGATCTTCGTAGAATATGTAGGAGCCAATATGGGCATCCAGGTCCCGCTATTGGTTATTGACCGGAAACGTGTCTCGGTCATGTCTACATTGTTCTCGAACCGTAGGGTCCGCACGCTTAACGTTACGATGACAGTTATTATGAGTTTATGCATTTTGATGTACCGAAGGAGTTCGGAGTCCCGGATGTGATCACGGACGTGACGAGGAGTCTCGAAATGGTCGAGACATAAAGAATTATATATTGGAAGCCTATGTTTGGACATCGGATGCATTCCAGGTGAAATCAGGATTTTACCGGAATACCGGGAGGGTTACCGGAACCCCCCGGGAGCATAATGGGCCAACATGGGCCTTGGAGGAGAGGTGAGAGGGCTGCCCTCATGGGCTGTGCGCCTCCCCCCTTCCCCTAGTCCTATTAGGACTAGGAGAGGTGGGCGCCCCCTCTCTCTCTCTCCCCCTTGGAGAATCCTAGTCCAACTAGGATTGGGGGGAGGAATCCTACTCCCAGAGGGAGTAGGACTCTCTGGCGCGCCCTAGCTTGGCCGGCCAGCCCCTCCCCCTTGACTCCTTTATATACGGGGGCAGGGGGCACCCTAAACACACACAAGTTGATCTACGGATCGTTCCTTAGCCGTGTGCGGTGCCCCCTTCCACCAAATTCCACCTCGATTATATCGTTGCAGTGCTTAGGCGAAGCCCTGCGCCGGTAACACATCAAGATCGTCACCACGCCGTCGTGCTGACGGAACTCTTCCCCGACGCTTTGCTGGATCGGAGCCCGGGGATCGTCATCGAGCTGAACGTGTGCCAAGAACTCGGAGGTGCCGGAGTAACGGTGCTGTGATCGGTTGGATCGCGAGGAGAACGTACGACTACTTCCTCTACGTTGTGTCAACGCTTCCGCTTCGGTCTACGAGGGTACGTAGACAAACACTCTCCCCTCTCGTTGCTATGCATCACCATGATCTTGCGTGTGCGTAGGAAAATTTTTGAATTTACTGCGTTCCCCAACAGCTTGTAGATCATGAAAAGAATGCTTTATGTGCTGGTTATATTGTTTAATTCATTCATGATTCTACTGAAAATTATTATGAGGGAGGAATATATTCTTGTAGGAATTGCAATAATATCAAGTTTCCTCTCTATGTGCTTAAAGTTTTGAAATTATGCTTGTTTTGCCTTCCTATGCTAGTTGATTATTGTTCCCATAAGTTGTTTGCTCACAAAATCCCTATGCATAGGAAGTGGGTTAGACTTAAATGTGCTAGTCATATTCTTCATGATGCTCTCTTTATGTTTCAATTCTTATCTTTTATGTGAGCATCATTGAAATCATCATGCCTAGCTAGGGGCGTTAAACGTTAGCGCTTGTTGGGAGGCAACCCAATTTTATTTCAGTTTCTTGTTTTTTGGTTCTGTTTAGGAATAAATAATCCATCTAGCTTCTGTTTAGATGTGGTTTTGTGTTTTAATTAGTGTTTGTGCCAAGTAGAACCTTTGGGAAGACTTGGGTGAAGTCTTTATGATCATGCTGTAAAAAACAGAAACTTTAGCGCTCACGAGATTAGCTAAAACTTTTTACTGGAGAGTGCTATTTAGTTGATTCTTTTTGAAAATGATTACTAGGAAAATTCCTCAGGTCCACCAATTTATTTTAGAATTTTTGGAGTTCCATAAGTTTACATTAGTTACATATTACTACAGACTGTTCTGTTTTTGACAGATTCTGTTTTTTCTTGTGTTGTTTGCTTATTTTGATGACACTATGGCTAGTAAAATAGTTTATAAACCATAGAGAAGTTGGAATACAGTAGGTTTAACACCAATATAAATAAAGAATGAGTTAATGACAGTACCTAAGTGGTGATTTATTTTCTTATACTAACGGAGCTTACGAGTTTTCTGTTAAGTTTTGTGTTGTGAAGTTTTCAAGTTTTGGGCAAAGATTCAATGGACTATGGAATAAGGAGTGGAAAGATCCTAAGCTTGGGGATTCCCAAGGAACACCAAGGTAATATTCAAGGACGACCAATAGCCTAAGCTTGGGGATGCCCCGGATTGCATCCCCTCTTTCGTCTCCGTTCATCGGTAACTTTACTTGGAGCTATATTTTTATTCACCACATGATATGTGTTTTGCTTGGAGCATCATTTTATTTTATTTATCTTTGCTTGCTGTTCGAATAACGTATCAAAATATGAAATTCTTAAAATTAGAGAGTCTTCACATGGTTGCATAATTATTCAACTACTCAATGATCTTCACTTATATCTTTCGGAGTAGTTTGTTGTTTGCTCTAGTGCTTCACTTATATCTTTTAGAGCACAATGGTGGTTTTGTTTTGAATAAATAGATGAACTCTCATGCTTCACTTATATTATTTTGAGAGTCTTAAATAGCATGGTAATTTGCTTAATAATAATAATATGCTTGATATTCAAGATTTGTAAAACTTTCTTTTGAGTGCGTTGAATACTATGAAAAGTTTGATGCTTGATAATTGTTTTGAGATATGGAGGTGATAATATCAAAGTCGTGCTAGTTGAGTAGTTTTGAATTTGAGAAATGCTTGTGTTGAAGGTTGCAAGTCCAGTAACATGCACGTATGGTAAACGTTATGTAACAAATTTGAAACATGAGGTGTTATTTGATTGTCCTCCTTATGAGTGGCGGTCGGGGACGAGCGATGGTCTTTTCCTACCAATCTATCCCCCTAGGAGCATGCGCGTAGTGCTTTGGTTTTTGATGGCTTGTAGATTTTTGCAATAAGTATATGAGTTCTTTATGACTAATGTTGAGTCCATGGATTATACGCACTCTCACCCTTCCATCATTGCTAGCCTCTTCGGTACCGTGCATTGCCCTTTCTCACATTGAGAGTTGGTGCAAACTTCGCCGGTGCATCCAACCCCCGTGATATGATACGCTCTTTCACACATAAAACTCCTTATATCTTCCACAAAACAGCCACCATACCTACCTATTATGGCATTTCTATAGCCATTCCGAGATATATTGCCATGCAACTTTCCACCATTCCGTTTATCATGACACATCATTCATTGTCATATTGCTTAGCATGATCATGTAGTTGACATAGTATTCATGGCAAATCCACCGTTTATAATTCTTTCATACATGTCACTCTTGATTCATTGCATATTCCGGTACACCGTCGGAGGCATTCATATAGAGTCATACTTTGTTCTAGTATCGAGTTGTAATCATTGAGTTGTAAATAAATAGAAGTGTGATGATCATCATTTAATAGAGTAATGTCCCAAAAAAAGAGAAAGGCCAAAGAAAAAAAAGAAGGCCCAAAAAAAGGGGCAATGCGACTATCCTTTTACCACACTTGTGCTTCAAAGTAGCACCATAATCTTCATGATAGAGAGAGTCTTGTTTTGTCACTTTCATATACTAGTGGGAATTTTTCATTATAGAACTTGGCTTGTATATTCCAACGATGGGCTTCCTCAAATGGCCTAGGTCTTCGTGAGCAAGCAAGTTGGATGCACACCCACTTAGTTTCTTTTGTTGAGCTTTCATACATTAATAGCTCTAGTGCATCCATTGCATGGCAATCCCTACTCCTTGCATTAACATCAATTGATGGGCATCTCCATAGCCCATTGATCAGCCTCGTTGATGTGAGACTTTCTACTTTTTTGTCTTCTCCACATAACCCCCATCATCATTTTTTATTCCACCCATAGTGTTATATCCATGGCTCGTGCTCATGTATTGCGTGCAGGTTTATAAGTTTGAGATTACTAAAGTATGAAACAATTGCTTGGCTTGTCATCGGGTTTGTGCATGATGAGAGCATTCTTGTGTGACGAAAATGGAGCATGACTAAACTATATGATTTTGTAGGGATGAACTTTCTTTGGCCATGTTATTTTGAGAGGACATAATTGCTTAGTTAGTATGCTTGAAGTATTATTATTTTTTTGTCAATATGAACTTTTATCTTGAATCTTTTGGATCTGAATATTCATACCAAAATTAATAAGAATTACATTGAAATTATGCCAACTAGCATTCCACATCAAAAATTATCTTTTTTATCATTTACCTACTCGAGGACGAGCAGGAATTAAGCTTGGGGATGCTTGATACGTCTCCAACGTATCTATAATCTTTGATTGCTCCATGCTATATTATCTTCCGTTTTAGACAATATTGGGCTTTATTATCTATCTTTATATTATTTTTAGGACTAACCTATTAACCGGAGGCCCAGCCCAGAATTGCTATTTTTTGCCTATTTCAGTGTTTCGAAGAAAAGGAATATCAAACGAAGTCGAAACAGAACGAAATCAACTGGAGAAGTTATTTTTGGAAGGAAAGCTACTGGAAAAGCTTGGAGTGCATGTCATGAAAGAAGGGAGATGGCCACGAGGGTGAGGGGCGCCCCCCATAGGGCGCGCCCCCTGCCTCGTGGGCCCCCCGAAGCTCCACCGACGTACTCCTTTCACCCATATATACCCACGTATCCAAAAACTTCCGAAGAGGAGAATAGATCGGGAGTTCCGCCGCCGCAAGCCTCTGTATCCACCAAAAGTCAATCGGGATCCTGTTCCGGCACCCTTCCGGAGGAGGGAACCCTCGCCGGTGGCCATCTTCATTATCCCGGCGCTCTCCATGACGAGGAGGGAGTAGTTCACCCTCGGGGCAGAGGGTATGTACTAGTAGCTATGTGTTTGATCTCTCTCTCTCTCTCTCGTGTTCTTGATTTGGCACGATCTTGATGTATGGCGAGCTTTGCTATTATAGTTGGATCTTATGTTGCTTCTCCCCCTCTTATCTCTTGTAATGGATTGAGTTTTCCCGTTGAAGTGATCTTATCGGAATGAGTCTTTAATGACTTGAGAACACTTGATGTATGTCTTGCCGTGCGTATCTGTGGTGACAATGGGATATCACATGATTCACTTGATGTATGTTTTGGTGATCAACTTGCGGGTTCCGCCCATGAACTTATGCATAGGGGTTGGCACATGTTTTCGTCTTGATTCTTCAGTAGAAACTTTGGGGCACTCTTTGAGGTTCTTTGTGTTGGTTGAATAGATGAATCTGAGATTGTGTGATGCATATCGTATAATCATGCCCACAGATACTTGAGGTGACATTGGAGTATCTAGGTGACATTAGGGTTTTGGTTGATTCGTGTCTTAAGGTGTTATTCTAGTACGAACTCTAGGGCTGTTTGTGACACTTATAGGAATAGCCCAATGGTTTGATTGGAAAGAATAACTTTGAGGTGGTTTCGTACCCTACCATAATCTCTTCGTTTGTTCTCCGCTATTAGTGACTTTGGAGTGACTCTTTGTTGCATGTTGAGGGATAGTTATATGATCCAATTATGTTATTGTTGTTGAGACAATTTGCACTAGTGAATGTATGAACCCTAGGCCTTGTTTCCTAGCATTGCAATACCATTTACGCTCACTTTTACCACTTGTTACATTGCTGTTTTTATATTTTCAGATTACAAAAACCTATATCTACCATCCATATTGCACTTGTATCACCATCTCTTCGCCGAACTAGTGCACCTATACAATTTACCATTGTATTGGGTGTGTTGGGGACACAAGAGACTCTTTGCTATTTGGTTGCAGGGTTGTTTGAGAGAGACCATCTTCATCCTACGCCTCCCACAGATTGATAAACCTTAGGTCATCCACTTGAGGGAAATTTGCTACTGTCCTATACAATTTGCTCTTGAGGTCATCCACTAGACCACCTGTACAATTTACAAAAAGCTTCATGTCTACTACACAACCTTCTTCTTATAGACGTTGTTGGGCCTCCAAGTGCAGAGGTTTGTAGGACAGTAGCAAATTTCCCTCAAGTGGATGACCTAAGGTTTATCAATCCGTGGGAGGCGTAGGATGAAGATGGTCTCTCTCAAAAAACCCTGCAACCAAATACCAAAGAGTCTCTTGTGTCCCCAACACACCCAATACAATGGTAAATTGTATAGGTGCACTAGTTCGGTGAAGAGATGGTGATACAAGTGCAATATGGATGGTAGATATAGGTTTTTGTAATCTGAAAATATAAAAACAGCAAGGTAGAAAGTGATAAAAGTGAGCGTAAACGGTATTTCAATGATAGGAAACAAGGCCTAGGGTTCATACTTTCACTAGTGCAAGTTCTCTCAACAATAATAACATAGTTGGATCATATAACTATCCCACAACATGCAATAAAGAGTCACTCCAAAGTCACTAATAGCGGAGAACAAACGAAGAGATTATGGTAGGGTACGAAACCACCTCAAAGTTATTCTTTCCAATCAATCTGTTGGGCTATTATTATAAGTGTCACAAACAGCCCTAGAGTTCGTACTAGAATAACACCTTCAGACACAAATCAACCAAAACCCTAATGTCACCTAGATACTCCAATGTTACCTCAAGTATCTGTGGGTATGATTATACGATATGCATCACACAATCTCAGATTCATCTATTCAACCAACACATAGAACCTCAAAGAGTGCCCCAAAGTTTCTACAGGAGAATCACGACGAAAACGTGTGCCAATCCCTATGCATAGGTTCATGGGCGGAACCCGCAAGTTGATCACCAAAACATACATCAAGTGAATCACGTGATATCCCATTGTCACCACAGATATGCACGACTAGACATACATCAAGTGTTCTCAAATCTTTAAAGACTCAATCCAATGAGATTACTTCAAGGGGAAAACTCAATACATTACAAGAGAGTAGAGGGGGAGAAGAAACATAAAATCCAACTATAATAACAAAGCTCGCGTACATCAAGATCATGCCAAATCAAGAACACGAGAGAGAGAGAGAGATCAAACACATAGCTACTGGTACATACCCTCAGCCCCGAGGGTGAACTACTCCCTCATTGTCATGGAGAGCGCCGGGATGATGAAGATGGCCACCGGTGAGGGTTCCCCCCCCACCTCCGGCAGGGTGCCGGAACAGGGTCCCGATTGGTTTTTGGTGGTTACAGAGGCTTGCGGTGGCGGAACTCCCGATCTATTCTCTTCTGGAAGTTTTAGGGTACGTAGGTATATATGGGTGAAAGAAGTACGTCCGTGGACCGAAGGGGGGGCCACGAGGCAGGGGGCGCGACCTAGGGGGGGCGCCCTCCACCCTCGTGGAGACCTCCCTCATTCCCTGACATGCACTTCAAGGTTTTCCGGTAGCTTTCCTTCCAAAAATAACTTCTCCAGTTGATTTCGTTCCGTTTCGACTCCGTTTGATATTCCTTTTCTTTGAAACACTGAAATAGGTAATTCTGGGCTGGGCCTCCGGTTAATAGGTTAGTCCCAAAAATAATATAAAAGTGGATAATAAAGCCCAATATTGTCCAAAGCAGTAGATAATATAGCATGGAGCAATCAAAAATTATAGATGCGTTGGAGACGTATCAAGCATCCCCAAGCTTAATTCCTGCTCGTCCACGAGTAGGTAAATGATAAAAAAGATAATTTTAGATGTGGAATGCTAGTTGGCATAATTTCATTGTAATTCTTCTTAATTGTGATATGAATATTCAGATCTGAAAGATTCAAGATAAAAGTTCATATTGACATAAAAGTAATAATACTTCAAGCATACTAACTAAGCAATTATGTCTTCTCAAAATAACATGGCCAAAGAAAGTTCATCCCTACAAAATCGTATAGTTTAGTCATGCTCCATTTTCATCACACAAGAATGCTCTCATCAAGCACAACCCCGATGACAAGCCAAGCAATTGTTTCATACTTTAATAATCTCAAACTCATAAACCTTCACGCAATACATGAGCGCGAGCCATGGATATAGCACTATGTGTGGAATAGAATATGATGATGGGGGTTATGCGGAGAAGACAAAAAAGGATAAAATCTCACATCAACGAGGAAAATCAACTGGCTATGGAGATGCCCACCGATTGATGTTAATGCAAGGAGTAGGGATTGCCATGCAACGGATGCACTAGAGCTATAAATGTATGAAAGCTCAACAAAAGAAACTAAGTGGGTGTGCATCCAACTTGCTTGCTCACGAAGACCTAGGGCACTTGAGGAGGCCCATCGTTGGAATTTACAAGCCAAGTTATATAATGAAAAATTCCCACTAGTATATGAAAATGACAAAACAAGAGACTCTCTATCATGAAGATTACGGTGCTACTTTGAAGCACATGTGTGGAAAAAAAGATAGTAGCATTGCCCCTTTTTATTTCTTTTTTAGTTTATTTTTATTATTTTTTGGGCCTTTTTTTTCTTTTGGCCTTTCTCTTTTTTTTGGGACAATGCTCTATTAAATGATGATCATCACACTTCTATTTATTTACAACTCAATGATTACAACTCGACACTAGAACAAAGTATGACTCTATATGAATGCCTCCGGCGGTATACCGGGATATGCAATGAACCAAGAGTGACATGTGTGAAAGAATTATGAATGGTGGCTTTGCCACAAATACTATGTCAAGTACATGATCATGCTAAGCAATATGACAATGACAAATGTGTCATGATGAACGGTATGGTGGAAAGTTGCATGGTAATATATCTCGGAATGGCTATGGAAATGCCATAATAGGTAGGTATGGTGGCTGTTTTGAGGAAGATATAAGGAGGTTTATGTGTGAAAGAGCGTATCATATCACGGGGTTTGGATGCACCGGCGAAGTTTGCACCAACTCTCAATGTGAGAAAGGGCAATGCACGGTACCGAAGAGGCTAGCAATGATGGAAGGGTGAGAGTGCGTATAATCCATGGACTCAACATTAGTCATAAAGAACTCATATACTTATTGCAAAAATCTACAAGCCATCAAAAACCAAAGCACTACGCGCATGCTCCTAGGGGGGTAGATTGGTAGGAAAAGACCATCGCTCGTCCCCGACCGCCACTCATAAGGAGGACAATCAAATAACACCTCATGTTTCAAATTTGTTACATAACGTTTACCATACATGCATGCTACTGGACTTGCAACCTTCAACACAAGCATTTCTCAAATTCACAACTACTCAACTAACACGACATTGATATTATCACCTCCATATCTCAAAACAATTATCAAGCATCAAACTTTTCATAGTATTCAACGCACTCAAAAGAAAGTTTTACAAATCTTGAATACCAAGCATATTATTATTATTAAGCAAATTACCATGCTATTTAAGACTCTCAAAATAATATAAGTGAAGCATGAGAGTTCATCTATTTCTTCAAAATAAAACCACCATTGTGCTCTAAAAGATATAAGTGAAGCACTAGAGCAAACAACAAACTACTCCGAAAGATATAAGTGAAGATCATTGAGTAGTTGAATAATTATGCAACCATGTGAAGACTCTCTCATTTTAAGAATTTCAGATCTTGATACTTTATTCGAACAGCAAGCAAAGATAAATAAAATAAAATGATGCTCCAAGCAAAACACATATCATGTGGTGAATAAAAATATAGCTCCAAGTAAAGTTACCGATGAACGAAGACGAAACAGGGGATCCCTTCCGGGGCATCCCCAAGATTAGACGCTTGGTTATCCTTGAATATTACCTTGGGATGACTTGGGCATCCCAAAGCTTAGGCTCTTGCCACTCCTTATTCCATAGTCCATCAGATCTTTACCCAAAACTTGAAAACTTCACAACACAAAACTTAACAGAAAACTCGTAAGCTCCGTTAGCGGAAAAAAACCCAATTCAAGGTACTGTAATGAACTCATTATTTATTTATATTTGTGTTAAACCTACTTTATTCCAACTTCTTTATGTTTTATAAACTATTTTAATAGCCATAGAGTCATCAAAATAAGCAAACAACACACGAAAAACAAAACCTGTCAAAAACAGAACAGTCTGTAGTAATCTGTAAGTTACGCAAACTTATGAAACTCCAAAAATTCCAAAATAAATTGGTGGAACTGAGGAATTTGTCTATTAATCATCTGCAAAACGAATCAACTAAATATCACTCTCCATTAAAAAGTTTTAGCTAATCTCGTGAGCGCTAAAGTTTCTGTTCTTTACAGCATGATCATAAAGACTTCACCCAAGTCTTCCCAAAGGTTCTACTTGGCACAAACACTAATTAAAACATAAAACCACATCTAAACAGAATCTAGATGTATTATTTATTCCTAAACAGAACCAAAAAGCAATAAACTAAAATAAAATTGGGTTGCCTCCCAACAAGCGCTAACGTTTAATGCCCCTAGCTAGGCATGATGATTTCAATGATGCTCGCATAAAATATAAGATTTGAAACATGAAGAGAGCATCATGAAGAATATGACTAGCACATTTAAGTCTAACCCACTTCCTATGCATAGGGATTTTGTGAGCAAACAACTTATGGGAACAATAATCAACTATCATAGGAAGGTAAACCAAGCATAACTTCAAAACTTTAACCACATAGAGAGGAAACTTGATATTATTGCAATTCCTACAAGCATATGTTCCTCCCTCATAATAGTTTTCAGTAGCATCATGAATGAATTCAACAATATAACCAGCACCAAAAGCATTCTTTTCATGATCTACTAGCATAGAAATTTTACTACTCTCCACATAAGCAAATATGTTCTCATAGATAGTAGTGGGAGCAAACTCAACAAAATAACTATCATGTGATTGAAAATTAAGATCAAGATGACAAGTTTCATGGTTATCATTATTATTTATAGCATACGTGTTTTCACAGTAATCATCATAGATAGGAGGCATGCTTTCGTCATAATAAATTTGCCCATCAAAGCTTGGGGGACAAAAAATATCATCTTCATCAAACATAGCTTCCCCAAGCTTATGGCTTCGCATATCATTAGCATCATGGATATTCAAGTAATTCATACTAACAACATTGCAATCATGCTCATCATTCAAATATTTAGTGCCCAAAATTTTAATGCATTCTTCTTCTGACACTTTGGCACAATTTTCCTTTCCATCATACTCACGAAAGATAATAAAAGGATTAAGTGTATGAGACAAACTCAATTACATTTTTCGTAGTTTTATTTTATAAACTAAACTAGTGATAAAACAAGAAACAAAAAGATTCGACTGAAAGATCGAAAGATATACCTTCAAGCACTCACCTCCTCGGCAACGGCGCCAGGAAATAGCTTGATCTCTACTACACAACCTTACTATGGTAGACGTTGTTGGGCCTCCAAGTGCAGAGGTTTGTAGGATAGTAGCAAATTTCCCTTAAGTGGATGCCCTAAGGTTTATCAATCCGTGGGAGACGTAGGATGAAGATGGTCTCTCTCAAGCAACCCTGCAACCAAATAACAAAGAGTCTGTTATGTCCCCAACACACCCAATACAATGGTAAATTGTATAGGTGCACTAGTTCGGCGAAGAGATGGTGATACAAGTGCAATATGGATGGTAGATATAGGTTTTTGTAATCTGAAAATATAAAAACAGCAAGGTAGCAAGCGATAAAAGTGAGTGTAAACAGTATTGCAATGATAGGAAACAAGGCCTAGGGTTCATACTCTCACTAATGCAAGTTCTGTCAATAATAATAACATAGTTGGATCATATAACTATCCCTCAACATGCAACAAAGAGTCACTCCAAAGTCACTAATAGCGGAGAACAAACGAAGAGATTATGGTAGGGTACGAAACCACCTCAAAGTTATTCTTTCCAATCAATCCATTGGGCTATTCCTATAAGTATCACAAACAGCCCTAGAGTTCGTACTAGAATAACACCTTAAGACACAAATCAACCAAAACCCTAATGTCACCTAGATACTCCAATGTCACCTCAAGTATCCGTGGGTATGATTATACGATATGCATCACACAATCTCAGGTTCATCTATTCAACTAACACATAGGACCTCAAAGAGTGCCCCAAAGTTTCTACCGGAGAATCACGACAAAAACGTGTGCCAACCCCTATGCATAGGTTCATGGGCGGAACCCGCAAGTTGATCACCAAAACATACATCAAGTGAATCACGTGATATCCCATTGTCACCACAGATATGCACGACAAGACATACATCAAGTGTTCTCAAATCTTTAAAGACTCAATCCGATAAGATTACTTCAAGGGGAAAACTCAATCCATTACAAGAGAGTAGAGGGGGAGAAGAAACATAAGATCCAACTATAATAGCAAAGCTCGCGATACATCAAGATCGTGGAAAATCAAGAACACGAGAGAGAGAGAGAGAGAGAGAGAGAGAGAGAGAGAGAGAGAGAGAGAGAGAGAGAGAGAGAGAGAGAGAGAGATCAAACACATAGCTACTGGTACATACCCTCAGCCCCGAGGGTGAACTACTCCCTCATCGTTATGGAGAGCGCCGGGATGATGAAGATGGCCACCGGTGAGGGTTCCCCCCCTGTCGGTGTACTAGAGTAGGGGTACCCTAGTATCCCGAACTTGTGCACGGGCAGTCGCAGCCTCCCGCGGCAAGGCTTGCCAGGTGACCGCCAAGATCCTCTGTGGTTCCTTCGGAACCATTCAAGAACAAATTATTTAAACCAAGGAGGCAAGGCCCCGGCAAGAGGAGCTTGCCGAGAAGGCCACTCAAAGCACAAGGCCCCGGCAAGAGGAGCTTGCCGAGAAGGCCAATCAAGGCACAAGACCCCAGCAAGAGGAGCTTGCCCGGAAGGCCAACCAAGGCATCTCAAGGAACCTGCTGCGACGCGCCACGCGTCCCGGCAAGGCCCGGTGAGCGACAAGCTTCCGGACGCTACAAGACAGCGACCGCGGCAAGGCGTTTGCCGCGGCAAGCGACCACTCTATACCTGCGCTCCAGCACACCCACCAACGTGTCGCTCTGGGACCCTTCCAGGCGTACGTGGCGGGAGGCTGTGCAGCCAGAGGTACACTGTGGTAAGCGGCGCTGACAAGATTGCCATCGTGGCGAACGGTGGCGCCCCTGACGGTCCCTTTTCTGCACTGTTTGGGCGACGCAGACGGGCATTTAATGCCCTTGTCCCCTGCCGTCAGGGTTAGGTATGATACACTGTATAGGTAGCTATACCAACCGCAACACCTTTTCTATTTTTACCCTCGTCTACGTTGCCACCTGTCGGTGACCCCTTGAGCATATAAAAGGAGGCCCATGCGCAACGTAGAAGGGGGGAGAACACTCACGCTCGGTCTCGCTAGTTGCTGGTGTGTACTGTAGCACCCAGCGCTCCCGAGCAAGAACTCAATACAATCCACAAAGCAGCAGTAGGGTTTTATGCATCCGTGCGGCCCGAAGTTGGGTAAACTGCTCGTGTGCTTCGCCTCGATCCGCCCTTCGTGCGACCTCCGCCCCCCGCCGAACCGAAAAGGGGCTCGGTCCCCATAGGTGCTCGTGGAGGCAGTTTCCCCGACATCTTTGGCGCGCCAGGTAGGGGGCGTCGAGGTTGTGTGAACCTGATTCGGCATTCACATGAGCTAGATCTTCATCATCTTCATCGACATGCCGCCGAAGAAGAAGGCTTCGGAGGCGGCTGATCCGTCCACGTCAAACCCACCACCGCCGAAGCAAACGACCGGTGGGGTAGACGCCGGCGGAAGAACGGGCGCCGACGTAGGAGCTCACAATGCCGCGGCTTCCGAACATGCACCGCGCCCATCTCAGGAGGCGCGGGACCGGCAGCGTCATGGTACTCACGGTACCATACGTTCGCTGGACCCAGATCGAGGTGGCGGATCTTGGGATCCTCAAGACCAGCATGCGCGCCAACATGCTGGCACGAGCGAGGTACGGTCGCCTGGACGGGATACTGCTCCTTCTAACGTAGTTAGAAGTCCAAGCATATTCCGCTCCACGCACCGTTCGCCACCGCTACCCGCCACTCTAGCGGAAGCTTTGGCGTGAGCTCAACTGCTCCTAGACTTCCCTCCAACGGCGGACAAGATTGACGACTGAAGGGCCACCATTCAGAGTCTCATCGGCTTCGCCAACGGCGACACTCCACGGCAGCCGAGTACATCGCAGCCACGGCGAGCCAGCCAGGTGCGAGCCGATGGCGAAAAGACCGGTGGGGGTGCGATCACCGTGCACTCTCCGCCACGAAGGCCAAGATCGCCGACTCGCCAGGTCCACCATGACAGCGACTCCATCGCTTCATCGGATCCGCGAGCTCGTCGCGATCAGCGCCAAGTTCTTCACGAACGACAGCAAGAAGACGCTCGTACTCGCATCGAGCGCCGAAGAGAAGCGCGGCGTCAGTCAGACCAGCGCGCTGGGCCCACTGTCGACATGCATGCGCCAGGGGAACCAGGCGACCTACCGTACGCGGCAGGTTGCCCTGCGTTTTCCCGTGAGCTGCGGCAAGTCCAGTGGGCCAGCACGAAGAATTTCAAGCCAGATGTACCAGAGAAGTACGACGGCAAGTTGCATCCGTTGGAGTTCCTCAGCATATACACCATCGCGGTGCAAGCTGCCGGGGGGCGGGACGACAAGATCCTTGCCAACTACTTCCCGCTGGTGCTCAAACCCAACGTCAGGTCCTGGCTAATGCACTTGCCGGACAACTCCATATCTTCCTGGGCGGACCTGTGTCATCAGTTTGTCGGCGCCTTCACAGGCGGCCACAAACCTCATGGCCAGGAGAGTGATCTTCATCTGCTCGCCCAGAAGGAAGGAGAGCCCCTGCGCAAGTACATTCAGAGATTCAGCCATGTGCAACGCAACATCCCGGATGTCCACCCTATCGCGGTCATCAGCGCGTTCCATCAGAACGTGCGTAACCGCAAGATGCGGGAGGAGATGGCGATGTGCAAGATCAGAGACGTCAGCGAGCTGTATGCCCTGGCCGACAAGTGTGTACGTGCTGAGGAAGGGAGGAGACTCCCCGGAGAGAATACAGGAGCAGGAGGATCTTACAGCAAGGACGCTGCCCCGGCAAAGAATCAAAGTGCTCAGCACTTAAGTTACCTGTGGAATCAGGGATCTTTGTGCTCAAACTGACTCAACCGTCTGTAACACCATCAACTGGACAGAGCAAGAAGAGGAAGTTGATTTCTGGTGACTATTTTCCGGCAGAGCTTCCCAAAGCCGCCGCCAAGAAGGTCCCCAAGATCGACACCAAGAGTGCTGAGGAGCAGTCTGCTCCGACAAACCCCAGGGTTTGTTCCGTTGAAGCAGACGCTCCCGACAAGTTTTGCTCCGGCAAGCTTGCCGGGGAACGTCAAGCTCCGGCTGAGCCGCGAGTTCTCGCCGTAGAAGCGGATGTTCCCGCAGCAGCAGATGTGTCTTTAGTCCTTGTTGTCGAGCCGCAAGCTCCAGCATGGGCACAGCAGATTGTTCGTTTCCTTCAGACAGGAGAACTTCCCGAAGAGCAAGAAGAAGCGGAAAGAGTAGCCCGGCAGTCAAGTATGTACCGGTTTGTCGACAGCACACTGTATAGAAGAAGACTCAACGGTGTGAAATTGAAGTGTATTCACCGGGAAGACGGACAAAAGCTGTTGGCAGAGATACATGGAGGTATATGTGGACACCACATTGGCGCAAGAGCACTTGCCGGCAAAGCGTTCCGGCAAGGTTTCTTTTGGCCGACAGCCCTCCAGGATGCAACTGCACAAGTAACCTAGTGTGAAGCGTGCCAGTTCCATTCCAAGCAGATACACCAACCAGCTCAAGCTCTCCAGACGATCCCTTTATCCTGGCCATTTTCGGTCTGGGGGCTCGACATCCTCGGCCCCTTCCCCCGAGCAGTCGGGGGCTTTGAGTACTTGTACGTTGCAATCGACAAGTTCACAAAGTGGCCGGAAGTGGAAGCAGTGAGGAAGGTGACATCACAGTCAGCACTCAAGTTCTTCAGGTCGATTGTTTTGCCGCTTCGGGATCCCTAACAGGATCATCACCGACAATGGTACGCAATTCACGAGCCGCACCTTCATGCAGTACGTCCAAGATCTTGGCGCCAAGGTCTGCTTCGCTTCTGTTGCTCACCCCAGAAGCAACGGTCAAGCGGAGAGGGCAAATGATGAAGTGCTTCGTGGACTCAAGACCAGGACTTTCGACAGGCTGCACAAGTGCGGAAGAAACTGGATTGAGGAGATGCCGGTGGTTCTTTGGTCGATCAGGACGACGCCAAATCGAGCCACTGGCCAGACACCTTTTGCTCTAGTCTATGGAGCAGAGGCAGTTCTCCCCACGGAACTCGTATACGGGTCGCCTCGAGTGCTCGCTTATGATGAGCTTGAGTAAGAGCAGCTGTGAGAAGATGACGCGCTGCTCCTTGAGGAGGACCGTCTTCAGGCTGCTGTACGAGCTGCTCGCTACCAGCAAGCTTTGCGCCGCTACCATAGCCGCAAAGTTAACGCCAGAAGTCTCGAGGAAGGCGACCTTGTTCTTCGGCGCGTTCAGTCCGCCAAGAATTCCAACAAGTTGACGCCGAAGTGGGAAGGCCCTTACCGGGTGAAACGAGTCACTAGGCCTGGCGCTGTCCGCCTTAAGACCGAAGATGGCATTCCGGTGAGCAACTCCTAGAACATTGAGCATCTTCGTAAGTTTTACTCGTAAGGCGCGGTTGTCGGACCCTGTTCCGGCAACCACCTTTTGTACAGGTCTTGCCGCTATTGCATGTAATCCTTTGTACAAAGCCAGGCGCAGACCCTGTGCATAAATAAAGCTCATGTGCTCCGCACATCTTGTCAATTTCATGCTTTTTATTTTTTGCATGAGTTATCTGACACTTTGTGCAGCGCCAACCCCCGGTAAGCAATAACGAGCCATAAGGCTCCATATCTTTATTTTCTCTTCTTTCTTTTTTCTCAAGGAAAGCAAGGTTCCCTCGCCCACAAGTTTGCGGGGGGGGGGGGGAAGAGAAGATAATGGTATGGACCAGGCGTCGTTCAAGAAAGTTTCGCCTTGCTGGGAAGCAAACAACAGAAAAGCTAAGTTGCCAAAGTTTGAGCAATCAGATTTTTTAAATTTTTAAGTTATCTTCCTTGAACGACCATGCTTTGTATGAAAAACCTGTGCGCGGAGGAACCAGCTCATGGCTAGTTGCGCCCTTACTTTGTTTCGAGTCCGCTCAACAACTTAAGTGAGCTGCGACTAGTCGCGACAAGGTTTCTTGTCGGTAACGGCACCGCCAGCAGGCTGCTGACGTCCCGCACTCAGCGCTCGCGGCTAAGGTGCCTACGCCGGCAAGTTCCCTAAAAGCATAGGGCAAAAACATACAAAGGAAGGAATCAAGTAAAGGAAATAACATTGCAACCATGACCCAAAATAAAGTTATATATTACAAGATAGCTTGTCGCGGCTCTGATAGACTGTTTTCATAACATGATCAACAGCGACAAGGAAAGAAGAAAACAGGCGGCCTAGTCTACACGGTCGCCCTCAACCCTCTTGATCCCGCTCACCCTGTCCACAATGGGTGCGACAAGGGCCTTGAGCTCCTCCAGATCAGCATCCAGCAGCAGGGACCTGAGGACGTTGGTGAGGCGGAGGCCCGGGTTGCGGAAGGCCACCTTCACCAGCACCTTTTGAAGAGCTCCCGCGCAGATCTCGCGCGGCTCGTCGGCCAGCTGCTTTGGGATCCTCTCCCGGAGTCGCTGGAGGGCCGTCGCCACGCCTTTGAAGAACAAGGTGAGCTTGGCGCTAGATGGGAGGCTCTCGTCGGAGGGATACCCGAGATCCTCCATCCCCAGCAGCGCCAACTCCTTGTCGATGGCTGCGGCAGCGTTCACAAGACCTTACGTCCAGTGCTCCACCGTCTCCCTTAAAGTGCTATGGGCGGCAACGGCACTCTCCAGCAGTGTCTCGTTGGCCTTGATCTCCTTCCTCAGGGCCACCTCCTGCTCCCTGGCGCCGTCCAGTGTCTTGGTCAAAGTAGTCAGCTTCAACTCAAGATTGGCGTTGGAGTCCTTGGCGGCGCTAAGCTCCTTGACCTTCTCGGCGAGGCGACCCTGCAGCTCGCCAAAGGTGTGGGCATCCTTCTCGTGATCATGCTTGAGCGCGGCAAGCTCTTCACCGCTCGCCTTGAGATCGGTTTCCAGCTGCGCCACCTTCGTCTCCAGCTCCTTCTTGGCGGCATCGGCAGCTGCGGCAGTGTCCTCTGCTTCCTTGAGAGCCCCGCCAAACGTTCGCTCACACGCAGCAAGCTCCTCCTCGTGGCTGTCAAGGTTGACCTTCCGCTGCGCCAACTCGCCCTCCTGCGCAGATAGCTTCTCAGCGGCAAGCCGTTGTTGCTCTTCAACTTCTGCCTTCTCGAGGAGGAAGGCCTTATGCGCCTCGACGAGCTGCACCCGCTCCTCTGCCAAGGCCCGGAGAGCTGCCTGGTTGAGGCCTCGGAGCTCCTCCGCGCGCTTCTCCATGTCCGCTCCTGCCTTCGCGACAAGCGCCTCGCGGTACTCCAGCTTGGCTTGCCGAGCGCGGTCAAGCGACACCAGCTTCCGGAGCAGCCGCTCCTCCTCAGACTCGCCGCTGCTGCTGCTTGGCGCGTCGACCAGCGTCAGCCCAGCGGAGGCGAGCACCTCTCCATCCAAGATCTCTCCTTCAACCGGCGCCCTGGAGCTTGACTTCCAGGGGAGCTTGATGAAGACACCATCGCCGACCTTCAAGTAGGCGCCGGGCTGGGGCTCTTCGGAGCCTGACGCTGCGGCAGAGGCGGGGGGATCGGCGATCGGCGCAGCGCCTATCGCTCCTGCGGCCCCAGGGCCGTCAGTGCGATCGCCAGACCCCTCGTCAGCTGCTGCGGCGGCAGCCTTGGCGGCCTCTTTGCCGGCGGGATCATCAGCGCCGGCCGTCTCTTCGGTGGCAGCGGCGTCATCAACAGTGACCTCGATCTCCATCGGATCCACACCAGATGGACCCGACGGCCGGAAAAGGAAGAAAAAGTCAAGCAAAAAGAAGATCAAACAAAGAAGAACCCAAGGGAAATTTCGAAGCAAGGGGATTACCTGTAGCGGGCTCTGCGGTTGTAGTCTCCGCCGCCGGGGGATCGCTGGTGCCGTCCCTTGCTGGAGACTGCTCCCTTGCCGAAGAGCTCCCCCTTGCCAGAGAGCTCTCCCTTGTCGGAGGATCCTCCCTTGCCGGGGATCTCTCCTGTGGCGGTGTAGTCGAAGCAGGTGGCGTGTTAGGGGCGGTCTCCGGACGCTCCTGGTGGGGCTGCTCTGCTCCTACACAAACCAACAGTCAGATATCAGCAAACAGAGAGTATCCATGCGCGCCTAACAGCGGGAAGTAAACCATGTACTTACGCTGGGGGCTGCGCTGGGGGCTGCTCTGAAGATCAGTTGGCGGGTCCAGCAAGGTCGTCTCAGGCGCACCCCGTGCTGTCGCGGTGGGATCGTCTTCGATGACAATCAGCGGGACCTTGGCTCTCTTTGCCGCTCTCTGGGCCAGAGTCCTAAAAAGGAATAAGTTCAGAGAAAAGCAAATAAGATACAAGACGAAACAGCAAGATATGAAGGAGTACAAGTACAACAAGGATCTTACTCGTCTCCTTCTTCCTCGTCGGAGCTGAGCGTGGAGAAGTCAAAGCCTGGCTCGCCTCCGGCGCGAGGGCGCGGAGGAGTCGGTTCCCTTGGTCGCTTGGCAGGAGAAGCGGCGGTCCGGGAAGACCCTGCTCCAGTTGCCGCAGCAGCGTGAGGTGCTCCCGTGGCACCAGAACTTGCCACGGTGGAGCGTGTCGCGCGGCGCGGCGGCTGTTGACCCGTCTGCCGCTCCGCTACATCTCCAGCCTTGCGGAGACGCCTTCTTGGTGGAGCCGGGGGCTCTGCTTGCGACGAGCTGCCCAAAGGTGGGGCGGAAGAGGAGTCGATCTCCGGCAAGCCGCTCGTATCCTCGGCGGGCTCGCCTGACTCGGCGTCATGTCCGGCAGGCTCATCCTCTCCGGCAAGCCCCGCTCGGTCGGCAAGGCTTGCCGCCTTTGCCTCCTCCACGGTGAATCCGAACTCACCCGTGGCTGCGGCTGCCGCCGCCTCTTCCAGCCTAGTGACGATGCGCTCCATCTCCTCATCGGTGGTGTCGCGAATGAGGCCCTTCTGCTCGTCGGGGCGGATCGGCACTTCCACCAAGCTATCAAAGAACGCCTGCACGACGTCGTCTGCAGGCTCTTGCCACGTTGGTTCAATTCCGTGCGAGTCGCACAAAGGCATCATTGCACGGATGCGGCTGAGCGAGGAGTTGTTGCACAATGGAACGACACCCTGCAGCAACCTGAACACTTCGGGATGCTCAGGGTCGTGCTTGAACAGCTCCTTGAGCATCGCGTCAAGTTCCAGGACAGTGAAGTTAAAGTTGAGGCCCGGACGCAGCCTCATGATATCCGCCGCGTTCCTGAACTCCCAGGCGGGCCTCCTCCTCTCCTGCAGGGGGGCGATGCGACGGTGAAGGAAATCTGCGCCAACGGCGCCTACAGTAAGCCCGTCAATCCTGAGGCGTTGGATCCGGGCGGTGGCAATCTTCAGCCTGTCGTCGTCCGGGGCCACGTTGCTCCAATCGCTGCCGCGCACCACCGCAGTTTGGCGCAGGGCGGTAAACGGCTGCGGATTCTCCTCGACAACCCAGCACCAGTCTGCCCTCCATTCCTCCCACTTGTTGCAGAACTCTCCCTCTAGATAAGCTTCCTTCTTGCCGGCCTTTGAGATCCAGGCGATTCCGCCGGATAAGGGCTCTCCTCTCTCAACGCGAGGCATAAAGAAGTGGCGGAAAAGGGCTACATTGGGATGGACTCCGACAAAGTTTTCGCAGAGATGTGCGAAAACTGCCATGGTCAGGACAGCATTGGGGGTGAAGTCAAGGAGGTGGAGGCCGTAGGTGTTCATGATATCGCAGAAAAATTCAGAGAAAGGCGGGCAGAGCCCGCAGTAGAAGAACAACGCGAAGAAGAGATATCCATTTGGAACCAGTCTCGAAGCAATGGCTGGGAGTACCTTCGTGCGCGGATGCGCTCGCGTCTCCATCGACCAGAAGAGGTAGTAGTACTCCCTCAGCTCCTCCGCGGCGAGCTTGGGGGGGGGAGATTGCCCGCTCCTTTCGTGGCGCCTCGAGCCGCTGCGCCTCGGCCGACATCACGGCCTTCCCCTTTCCGGTTTTCGGAGCCATGGCGGAGGTGGTGAGGGAGGTCGACGGCGTTGGTGGTGCTGGTGGCGGCGGGGAGCGGAGCGCTGCTCTCTTTTCGACTTTGGGAAGAAGGGGAGCGGCGGAGGTTTCCGAGGCTGGAATAGCAACGGGCGGATGGGCGAACTGCCCCTGTTTCCCCTGCTTATAAGGAGGGAGGGGGCGGACGTTCCGCCTTTCCGAATAAAGAAACCACCCACGATCTCTCCCACGATGCCGCAATCGACGCGTGCAGTTCGGGGAGGGCGCGGTGGATACGGAGGAAGATACGGCGTGACCCAGGCCGCACATGCCCGTGCCCTGTTTTGGGCCTGGCCCAACAGCGCTCGGCACCGTGTGTGGCCCAGGCCCGGGGGCTCCTGTTGGTGTACGCTTGGAAGTCGCAGCCTCCCGCGGCAAAGCTTGCCAGGTGACCGCCAAGATCCTTTGTGGTTCCTTCGGAACCATTCAAGAACAAAGTATTTAAGCCAAGGAGGCAAGGCCCCGGCAAGAGGAGCTTGCCGGGAAGGCCACTCAAAGCACAAGGCCCCGGCAAGAGGAGCTTGCCGAGAAGGCCAATCAGGGCACAAGATCCCGGCAAGAGGAGCTTGCCGGGAAGGCCGACCAAGGCATCTCAAGGAACCTGCTGCGACGCGCCACGCGTCCCGGCAAGGCCCGGTGAGCGACAAGCTTCCGGACGCTACAAGACAGCGACCGCGGCAAGGCATTTGCCTCGGCAAGCGACCACTCTGTACCTGCGCTCCAGCACACCCACCAACGTGTTGCTCTGGGACCCTTCCAAGCGTACGTGGCGGGAGGCTGTGCAGCCAGAGGTACACTGTGGTAAGCGGCGCTGACAAGATTGCCATCGTGGCGAACGGTGGCGCCCCTGACGGTCCCTTTTTTGCACTGTTTGGGCGACGCAGACGGGCATTTAATGCCCTTGTCCCCTGCCGTCAGGGTTAGGTATGATACACTGTATAGGTAGCTATACCAACCGCAGCACCTTTTCTATTTTTACCCTCGTCTACGTTGCCACCTGTCGGTGACCCCTTGAGCATATAAAAGGAGGCCCATGCGCAACGTAGAAGGGGGGAGAACACTCACGCTCGGTCTCGCTAGTTGCTGGTGTGTACTGTAGCACCCAACGCTCCCGAGCAAGAACTCAATACAATCCACAAAGCAGCAGTAGGGTTTTACGCATCCGTGCGGCCCGAAGCTGGGTAAACTGCTCGTGTGCTTCGCCTCGATCCGCTCTTCGTGCGACCTCCGCCCCCCGCCGAACCGAAAAGGGGCTCGGTCCCCATAGGTGCTCGTGGAGGCAGTTTCCCCGACACCCCCCCCCCTCCGGCAGGGTGCCGGAACAGGGTCCCGATTGGTTTTTGGTGGCTACAGAGGCTTGCGGCGGCGGAACTCCCGATCTATTCTCTTCTGGAAGTTTTAGGGTATGTAGGTATATATGGGTGAAAGAAGTACGTCGGTGGACCGAAGGGGGGGCCACGAGGCAGGGGCGCGCCCTAGGGGGGCGCCCGCCACCCTTGTGGCCACCTACCTCCTTTCCTGACGTGCACTCCAAGCTTTTCCGGTAGCTTTCCTTCCAAAAATAAATTCTCCAGTTGATTTCGTTCCGTTTTGACTCCGTTTCATATTCCTTTTCTTCGAAACACCGAAATAGGCAAAAAACAGCAATTCTGGGCTGGGCCTCCGGTTAATAGGTTAGTCACAAAAATAATATAAAAGTGGATAATAAAGCCCAATATTGTCGAAAACAGTAGATAATATAGCATGGAGCAATCAAAAATTATAGATACGTTGGAGACGTATCATAGATTTCTCCATTTTGATCTAGAAGAAATCTATATGTATTGTGCGGTGAATTGCATTGAAAATCCTTATATTGCCAACTACATAAACAAAATAAAACAAATAGAAGATGAAGAGAATGCTAACGAAAGGGAAGAGACTTCCCAATATTCTCCTATTATTTCTTATGATGAATCAGGTAACGAGGAGGAGCCTTCTATTAAACCAATCTCATTAATAAGGAGCTCCAAAGGGAGGATTGAACCCACACATGATGTGAAGAAGAAGAAAAGAAAAAGGAAGAGAGGTAAAAAGGTATCTCTCCCGAATAAGGTTGCGCCTATTATTGTTGTGCCTCATGAAAACGAATCAAAAATAATTATGGAAGATGATGTACTTGATGATGATCTCGTTATGCCTATTGCTTGTTCTGATGATTATGATTGGGAAGATAATGATACTTCTTATGATCTTGAAATTCTTTTTGGCACTTGCTTGGAAGAACATGATAATTGCTATACTATTGGTGTTATCCATACTATTAATGATGAGAGTGATTATGCTTATGATATGAAAAGGCCCAAGCTTGGGAAAGCTACGTTTGATGAAGATGATGTTTTTGAGAATATATTTGCTGCAATTAATGTTTGTCCCAAGCTTGGGGATGCTATGTTTAATGAAGATGATATTTTTAGCCTCTCAAGTTTTGATATGCAAAGTTGTTATGATGATAGCATGCCTTCTACCTATGATGATTATATTGATGAAAGTGGGTTTGGAAGAGTGTCAACTTTAGGAAGTAGTGATCCCACTATTTTGGAGGATGCTGAATCTTATAATATTTATAAAAGTGTATTTGGAGAGGTCATGACTTTCTGGAAGTGCTAGTTATCGACTAGAGGGGATTGAATAGGCGATTTTTATGAAAGTCTTCAAAACATGGAAGTTTCAAAGACAAACAATGGAAATGAACCTATTGAGATGCAGCAGAAGTTATACTACACTAAGCAAGCCATAGTCAAGTATGCAATAACATGAGAGTACGAAGACAAATAACAGCTAGGTAGTAAAGATCAGGATGGAAGATGGTATGAAGCCAAACAACAATAGATGTCAAACTATGAAGACAAATAGGTAAAGCAAACAGGCAATGACTTCACAAAGACAAACTCTAAGTAAAGAAAGAGAGAGAGGATAGAACCGGTCACTTGATGAGGACACATGATTTGTTGGACCAGTTCCAGTTGCTGTGACAACTGTACGTCTGGTTAGGGAGGCTGAGATTCAACTCAGAAGACTGCGTCATCACCTTATTCCCCTTGAGCTAAGGACACACAGTCCTCGCCCAATCACTCTGGTAAGTCTTCAAGGTAGACTTCCAAACCTTCACAGACTTCGTTCACCGGTGATCCACAATGAATCTTGGATGCTCAGAGCGCGACGCCTAACCGGCTGGAGGATTCACAGTCCTCAAGTGTAATAAGTCTTCAGGTCACGCAGACAGAAAGACTTCAGTGATGCCTAACACTCTTTGGCTCTGGGTGTTTGGGCTTTGTCCTCGCAAGGATTTCTCTCTCTCAAAGGCTTCAAGGTGGGTTGCTCTCAATACGACAAAAGCCTTGCACTAACTATGAGCAGCCACCAATTTATGGTGTAGGGGGTGGGCTATTTATAACCACTAGGCAACCCGACCTGATATGTCCGAAATGACCCTGGGTCGCTAAGGAACTGACACGTGTTCCAACGGTCAGATTTCAAACACACGCGGCAACTTTACTTGGGCTACAAGCAAAGCTGACTCATCTAGCTCTGGATAAGATTTGCTCTCGTTGTCTTCGCTCGAAGACATAGGATTTTGGTTGAGCATCACTTTAATCATTCTGACTTTGTTCACTTGGACCCCACTTAACAGTACGGTGGTTCCTATGACTCAACAAAGAAGAAAAAGGAAACAACGAAACAACTAAGTCTTCGCGCTCCATAGTCTTCACTCAATGTCTTCTCATGTCATAGTCTTCAATGTGAATATTTTCACATACCACCATTGTATTCAATGTCTTCATACATTTTTAGGGGTCATATCCGGTAGGTAAACCGAATCAATGAGGGACTACTACCTGTGTTATCCTGCAATTCTCACAAACACATTAGTCCCTCAACCAAATTTGTCGTCAATACTCCAAAACCAACTAAGGGTGGCACTAGATGCACTTACAATCTCCTCCTTTTTGGTGATTGATGACAAACTGGTTGAAGTTTTCAACGGGCATAAAGTATGAGAAATTGTAAAGGATAAGTTATTGTCTTCATAAGTGGCAAAGACTCCCCCTGAAGATGTGCATATAAGAAATTTGCTTTTGGAATGCAAATGCACATGGCAGGTTGTACTTGTGGAGATCCTCTTCAACTTATGACGACAATTCATCATGCATGATAAGATATAACGAAGATAATGACATGCATAATGAAAAATGCATGTCTGCAGAATGACCTAAGTGCGGAAGTTATCATCGCACATGCGGAATTTATCATCGCATCACAAAATAGCAAATAAGTAGCAGACGACCATCGAGTTTAAGTGTTACAACTCAAAGAACCAAATGTATCAAAAACGAGAGTTGTAAACACTAGGCAAAATATAAAGAAACCGCCCATATGGACCCGCTTGAAGACTATCAAACTCATATGCTCCTCCCCCTTTTGTCAGGAAGGACCAAAAAGGTTTGAAGACATAGAGCATCTACTCGTTCCCATGAGGAGTAGGTGAAGCAACAGGGTCGTCGGTGTTGTTTGGCGGTGCAGACAAACTTGGTGCAGTGTCGATGCGTGCGGAAGTAGGGGGCGGTGAAGTAGCATCATCCTCATCATCGATGACACGTGCATTCACAGTTGCAGCAGAGGAAGAATAGTCAGAGTCTTCAAGGGATGGAGTTCGACGTAGGACATCATTCCGTGGAGGAGTGGAGTCAAACTTGAATTTTTCAGTGAAGCCATCGTCTCGAAGATCTGCTTCAGCACTGAGCAGTGTCAAACTCTTCCATGATCGTCGACAGGTCTCATGAGTGACAAAAGCATTCTTGGTAGCAAGATTGTGAATGGGACTGACGTCCACCAATAGACTTTGCATCTGTCGCTTGAGCCAGTCATGATGCTTATCTTGTTTCTGATGCAGTGCCACAAGAAGTTCTCGGTCATTCAAAACACGAGAGCGTTTGCGAGGCCTTTGGGTAATGGTGCTATCAGTAGCTTCAGTGTGCGCACGGTGAGGCAAGCGAGTGATTCCAGCTAATGGATAGACACGTGCAACAGCTTGAACTCCTTCAATGTTTTGTGTGAAGCTTTGATGATCAACATTCTGAAGACTAAGAGGCTCATTGGCAGGCTCTGGGTATATGGCTTCAACAGACCGATCAACTTCTGGCAAAAAGATGATATGATTGCGTGCAAAGGGTTGATAGTTGAAGGCAGAGTGGAGCTTGATCAGACGCATGATCTAGGAGCATAGAACTTTAGACCAAATATGTCAGATCCTGATGCAGCAAGTTGGCGGATAAAGAAGTCTTGTGCATTGAAGCTCTTGCCATGAAGAATATGAAAGACCAAAGTCTTCATTGCGCCTTCCAGCTTGGCATGTGGAGAATGTCCTTTGATGGGCCAAAGAGTTCGCGTGATAATGTGATAGATGGTGCAGGGCAGATACTCAAGGTCTTCAACAAAGAACTCCTTAGAGTATTCAGCATCTGGAGGCAAAGGATTCATCATGCTAAGCATCTAACTCATATTGGGATCAGGCTTATGAAAGATGCTTTCCATAGCAGCACTATGAAGCTAACAACCAGGTTCATAGAGATCACCTGGAGTGGGCAGGCCAGTAAGCTCAATGACATCAAAGGCTTTGGCTTCATGATGAACATTGCCTGTCATCCACTCAAGGACCCAAGTCTTCGGATCCCTATTGTAGCCACGAATATGAAGAGTGGCATAGAATTGGAGCAGTAATTCTTCATTCCAGTGCTCCTTATCGGTGACGAACTGCAGCAAACCAGACTCTCTGAAGCAATCCAGCGATTCTTCCAAGCAGGGCAGACCAGTTATAGCTTAAGTGTCAAGACGCATATGTGGAAAGATGCGACCTTGATTGTATAAGATGCATGAGTAATAACTGCGCTGCTGATAGCTCCAGAACCGATCAGAAGATATTCTTGCCTTGGAGTAGGGGTTCTTGGCGCTATCAAAGAAGGTGTTGTGTGCCTTGAAGCCATTGATATTAAAAGATCCGGGTGCTGATGCAGTACCTGGAAACCTGGGCAACCTTGGCATTGGCTTCTGAACCTGAGGCATGTGCTCAACGTGGTAGTCAAAGTGAGGACCAGCAGCAGGCGGAGGAGTCAGAAAAGGCCATTTGACAATGATAAGTTGGCCATAGTTGAATGCTTGCTCGATAGTGTGTGGCCTTGGTGGCGGAACAAGAGTAGTGGCATCAACTGAGGCGTCAGGCTGCACAACAGAGGCTTCAGTGGCAGATGCATCATTGGCTTCATTAACTTCTGGCACATTGGTTGGTGCAGGCTCCACATTTGCTTCAGCCATGACTACGTCATTGGCTTCATTTGTGTTGGTGGTGGCAGCCTCAAGATTCTCAACCTCCACTTGATGAGTCGAAGGGTCGGGCACAGACACGTTCACTTCAGGAACAGCTTCTTCAGAGATTGGGGGAGTAGGGACACGATCTTCTTCTTGTTTTTCATCGGCTGATGCAGCCGGATTGTCTTCAGTAGCTTTAGCTTCAGGCTCGGAGACATTCTCAGTAGGAGTGGCTTCTGGAAACACTTGACGTGCAACAGATTGGTGATGCACTTCTCCTTCTGGAACGCTCGAAAGAGGTACTTGGGGCCTTGGTCCTTTGCGAAGCCTGCGAAACGCGGGCGACGCCTGTGGAGATGGAGTTGGCTGGGCCTCAAAGTTTTCCTCTTCTTATTGCATAGGTGGTGTGACTTGTGTTGGGGAGTACTCGGGGTGTCTTGCTGTTGTGGGTGATCAGCCCATGATGCATCCTGAGCAATTAGCGTCAGAGGACGACCAATGCTGATGAGTTCGCTGTTCGTGAGAACAGGCGATGATACCAAGTTGTGTTTGATCTGAGGAAGAACTACATCATCTTCAACATTGTCATGGTGATCAATATCTTCAGCAGCGGTGGGGTCAACTGTTGGAATGTCTTCAGCTTCAGGAGCCTCTGTGGAAGCATGCTCATGAACTACCATTCGTCGTTCTTGATGCGAGGAATCAGGACGAGCAACTGAGATAGGTTCAACAACTAGGGGCTCTGACGGAGCAGCCCGATCTTTCTTGGTTTTCCGCTTCTTCTTGGAGGAAGCAACATCAGAGGCTTCAGGATTTTTCCTCTTTCTGGCTTCAGCCTCGGCAGTCCTCGTCTTCTTCAGATCTGAAGCGGTTGACCTAACCTTTGGCTTCGAGCCAGTCATGCTGCTTGGGAAGACTATGCGTGGCTCTTCCCGCCTTGAAGATGCAGATTGGTCAGTTGACAGCTTCTTCTTCTTGGCAGCCATTCTGGGGTCGATGCCAGGACGACCAAGAGCCTTGTGCTTCTCAGCCTCATTGTAGGCTTGCACACACTTGTCAGCCAGGCTCTATGCGCTCACGAGAACCTTTAGCTTCTTCACGCTTCTTGAGAAAGGCTTCTTTGAGCTCGTGCAGCATGATCTTGAAGTTTTTGACATCTTGCACGCTGAGCTTTGCCACGTGCTTCTTGAACTGAGCTTTCTCATAGTCGATCTTGTGCTTCAGTTCAACGATGCGCTGAGCAAGAGCCAGCTCAGAAGCAATGGCGCCATTGAAAGAGACGCTGAGACCAATGGGAAGTTGCAGATCTTCAAAGCTGAGGTTGGGAGTGTCAAACCACTCATCAATGAAGTGGTTTCTGCTTCTTCCTTGCTCTTGATCAGTTGCTCAAGAGCGTCATCTGCAAGGTCTTCATCACTAGACAAATCAATGTGTTCATGTCGCAAAATAGCAGCAGGGGTCAGGGTCTGATCAGTATTCTTGACGTTTTTGACTTTCTTCTCCGTTTTCTTGGAGATGCGTGATAGATCTTCAGACTGCACACTATCTTCAGGAGGTGCAGTAGCCAGTGGCTTCATACGTGAAGCTTTTGGAGGAGAAGCTGATCTAGAAGCTTTAGCCTTCTTTGGCTTCTGCGGCTTGGGAGTAGGAGCAGGGGCTTCATCCGTGTCAGCATCATCAGAAGCGTCCCCAACAGCAGCTCCTTGGACTGCAATGTAGGTGAGGAGACCTTGAAGATCATAGAAGGGGCCAATCTCGTTTTGATTAGCTTCACGAGTGCCATCCTCCCTTGGAGCAGATGGGCCTGGGTTGAAGTTTAACCCCAAAGAATCTTTGTTCTTCTTTGCTGAGGATTTTGCAAACTGATAATTCCGTTTGAAAAGATCGTCATCTCGACACCACAAGAGAGAAGTGGGGTCAGCGTTGGCAGGTTGAGGTCCCCTGACCATGCAAGGATAGAAGCCTTCTCAATGGCTTCAGCTCTGGTCTTGGGTAGAAGATTTTTGGACAAAATATCGCCCCAAGGCCGCTTGATAGCGTTCTTCTTAGCATACTCCTTGGTGACGAAGTTGTACTTGAACCATTGCTCTGCCCAATATCTTCGAATCCATTGGATTCGGGTCTTGCGCTGATTATAATCCTCTTCTGGATCTGTCTTGTAAAGCTCTAAGAGGTCATCAGGCAAATCCCTTGACGTTCCCCCAGACGTTGTCTGCCACCCTTCCTTACTGATTTCTCTGCAGCCATGAACTTCAAATTGAATGGCTTCAACACGTTCAAAGGCTTCAAAGGCTTTCGCTTGCTGGACAAACAGGAACTGGCTTCGGGAGAGTTAATGTGATGCTGTAAGAATTCTGCAAACGAATGCAGACTATGAGAACCAAGGGATTCTCCCACGGACATGTACCTGTGACAGCATTAGAGATGCGAGGGAAGGGGAAGAGGTCAAATGTATTCTCAGAAGATTTTGAAGATAAATCAGTTTGAAGACATTGACCTCATGATGCGAAGACATTCACTTATATGTTGAGAGTTGGTTCCAGATTTGTACGAATCCGCGAATAGGTACAAGTGAGGAATCTAAATAGATGTGAAGCTTAAGTGAATATAATAGGCAGTATGAGATGCAGACATGATAGATCTAACATTGTATAGGCAGAAACCTATTTTGGTAAACATGATGAATCTTTGAGGATCAAAAAGATGGTAAAAATAGAGTTGTATTTACCACGCGAAGAACTGCTAGATGGAAAGAGTAGGAGACCGAGCAGTTCAATCCACCGTGCCCTAACTTGGCGACGGAGGACACCTACGGTGGCGGCGGAGAGGACGATGTCCGCGGCCGGCGTGAGGACGGCGTCGGAGAAGTCGCGGCAGCAAAGCGCTTCGTCGCCGGCGTCGTTGAGAGCTAGCGGTGGCGCTAGGGTTTTGACGAGGTGGAGAGGTGGAAGAAGGTTTTCTTGACCGCATGGGACATGTATTTATAAGGAAGTGTGCGGCACAACGCAATTACGCAGGTGCCCCTGGCGGTTCACATCTGAGGGCCACGTGGCAAGCATGCAACATACTCAGAGTTGTCCCACGTTCCCACGCCCGCCAGGTTTGTCGGATGGTCGTTCCAGCTTCTTCGGATTTCAGGCAATAAGGATAGAGCATTTAAAACAGACTTAATGTTTGTCTCTGTATCTTCTGCTGACAATGACGCAGAGAAGACATTCGACAGTTTCAATAGAATGCATATGATTTGGACAGATAGAGTTTGAGATAGAAAGCATAGAGAGATTAGGGTCCGATCACATTCACTTAGTTCAAAAGATTCAACAAGGAATACATAGCTATAAGTGAATGCTGTAGAGGACAGAACACTAGTATATATATCAGAAAACAATCAAATCAACATAGCAAATGTAACATCATGAGTAAAACACTTCAAACAGAAAAATTTGGTGGTGGCGTTACCCACCATATAGGAAGTATTAGACCCAGACACGGCGCACAATTATCGTGGCGCTAAGAAGTCAAATTCCATGTTAATGTATTCACATTCAGAATGTAAGTCTTCATTGATTGAAGATATACTTTACTTCGTGTGTTGCACATCTAAGTCATCAACATGCATAAGTGTTAGGATGTGTGCCTGATCACAGGACATTTAAGGATTCCAAGATATTTAGCTCACACCGTAACTTGCAAAACCTTTTCTCATCCAAGGGCTTTGTGAAGATATCTGCCAATTGCTCTTCAGTGTTGACGTGAATGATATCAATATCTTCCTTCATGACATGATCTTTGAGAAAGTGATGACGAATTTCAATGTGCTTTGTCTTTGAGTGTTGAACTGGGTTGTTGGCAATCTTGATGGCGCTTTCGTTGTCACAGAAGAGAGGTACTTGTTTCAGATTGATGCCATGGTCCTTGAGAGTTTGCTTCATCCATAGAAGCTGAGCGCAGCAAGATCCAGCAGCAATGTATTCAGATTCAGCAGTGGAGAGTGATACGCAGTTCTGCTTCTTTGAAGACCAACAGACAAGTGATCGTCCTAGAAAGTGGCATGTGCCTGATGTAGACTTGCGATTCACCTTGTCACCAGCATAATCAGCATCCGAGAATCCAACCAAATCAAACTCTGAGCCCTTTGGATACCATAATCCTAATGTTGGGGTGTAAGCCAAATATCGAAGAATTCGCTTCACAGCTAAGTGATGCGATTCCTTTGGTGCTGCTTGGAATCGAGCACACATGCAAACACTAAGCATAATATCTGGCCTAGATGCACATTGGTTAAAGTAAAGAACCAATCATGGAGCGGTATACCTTTTGATCGAATTCTTTACCATTGTCGTCGGGACCCAGATGGTGTTTGGCTGGCATTGGCGTCGTGTAGCCTTTGCAATCTTGCATTCCAAACTTCTTCAGGCAATCTTTGAGGTATTTTTCTTGAGATATGAAGATGCCATTCCTTTGTTGACGAATTTGAAGACCAAGGAAGAACTTCAGCTCACCCATCATGGACACCTGATATTGCTCTCGCATCATGTATCCAAACTCATCACTATACTTCTGGTTGGTGCAGCCGAAGATAATGTCATCCACATATATTAGGCACACAAACAGTTCACCATCATATGTCTTCGTGAAGAGTGTGGGATCGAGGGATCCAGGTTTGAAGCCTTTGCTCTTCAGGAAGTCTTTGATCGTATCATACCAGGCGCGAGGAGCTTGTTTGAGGCCATACAGAGCTTTGTTTAGCTTGTACACCATATCAGGATTTTTTGGATCTTCAAAGCCAGGAGGTTGTGCGACGTATACCTCTTCCTCAATCTTGCCGTTTAGAAAGGCACTCTTCACATCCATTTGATATAGCAAGATGTTGTGATGATTTCCATAGGCTAGCAGTATCCGAATAGCTTCAAGCCTAGCCACAGGAGCAAATGTTTCATCGAAGTCAATCCCTTCAAGTTGAGTATATCCTTGAGCGACGAGACATGCTTTGTTTCTGACGACTTGACCATGCTCATCTTGCTTGTTTTGATATATCCATTTTGTGCCTATTATGTTATGCTTGCGAGGGTCAGGACGCTTGACAAGTTCCCAAACATTGTTCAGCTTGAACTGTTGAAGCTCTTCTTGCATAGCTTGAATCCACTCAGGTTCCATAAAGGCTTCAGCAACTTTCTTGGGTTCTGATATTGACACAAAAGAAAAGTGCCCACAAAAATTTGCTAACCGTGTTGCTCTTGAACGAGTAAGTGGACCAGGTGCATTGATGCTATCAATTATCTTCTCAATCTGTACTTCATTTGCAACACGAGGATGAACTGGACGAAGACTTTTCTCTTGCTGATCATTATTAATATTGGAAGGATTGTCTTCAGGCTGAGCATTGTCTTCAGGTTGGTTAGGTGCAGAGATGATGAGTTCCTCTTCAGGCTGTGCTTCAGAAGGCATGATTTCACCAGTTCCCATTAGCTTGATAGATTCACTGGGTGGAGCTTCGTCCAGTGTACTTGGCAGGAGCTCTCTTTGTGACCCATTGGTTTCATCAAAACGCACGTCCACAGTTTCGACGATTTTGTAGAGGTAGAGGTTGAAGACTCTATAGGAGTGCGAGTCCTTTCCGTAACCGAGCATGAAGCCTTCGAGCTTTAGGTGCAAATTTTGACTTGTGATGAGGATCCTTGATCCAGCACCTAGCTCCAAATACTCTGAAGTAACTGACATTCGGCTTCTTGCCAGTGAGTAGCTCATAGGATGTTTTATTTAGAAGCTTATGGACGTAAACACGGTTGATGACATGACATGTTGTATCAATAGCTTCAGGCCAGAACTTTCTTGGTGTCTTGTACTCATCGAGCATTGTTCGAGCCATCTCAATGAGGGTTCTGTTCTTGCGCTCCACAATGCCATTCTGCTGAGGTGTGTACAGAGCGGAGAACTCATGAGTGATTCCCATTGTATCCATATAAAGGTCAAGTCCGGTGTTCTTGAATTCAGTGCCGTTGTCACTTCTGATATGCTTGATCTTGACGCCATAATTGTTCATGGCTCGGTTGGCGAAGCGTCTGAAGACATCTTGCACTTCAGTCTTGAAGAGAATTATGTGCACCCACGTATATCTTGAATAATCATCAACAATGACGAAGCCATAGAGACAAGCAGTTGTTGTGAGGGTAGAGTAGTGAGTAGGGCCAAATAAGTCCAAGTGTAGAAGCTCGAAGGGTTGAGATGTCGTCATGATTGTCTTCGAGGGATGCTTGGCCCTAGTCATCTTTCCGGCTTCGCAGGCACCGCACAAATGATCCTTCTTGAAGTTGACGCCCTCGATGCCTATGACATGCTTCTTCTTGGCGAGAGTGTGTAAGTTCCTCATGCCAGAATGCCCCAGCCTTCGATGCCATAGCCAGCAGTCTAAAGCTTTTGTAAGAAGACATACGGCAAGCTGTGGTCCTGCTGAGAAATCTACCATGTACAGATCATCTTTCCAGTACCCTTCAAAGACTAGAGATTTGTCAGATTCCATAAGTACAAGGCAATGATATTTTCCAAATATCACAATCATGTTCAAGTCGCAAAGCATCGAGACAGACATTAAGTTGAAACCAAGGGATTCAACAAGCATCACTTTATCCATGTGCTGATCCCTTGAGATTTCAACTCTACCTAGACCCAATACCTTGCTTTTACCAGTGTCAGCAAATGTGATGTGACTCTTATCAGATGGACGTAAAGTTGAGTCCATGAGAAGACTTCGATCACCAGTCATGTGATTAGTGCATCCACTGTCCATAATCCATTCTGAAGCACGGGGTGTCATACCCTTGGCACCACGTGCCATGAAGCAGTAGGTGGGAGCAGGGTCGTCCTTGTCATCAGCTTCAGCGTTGGTGTGGAAGTCATTGTTCTCAGTGTTGAAGATGGACTTGGCAACGTAGGCTGTGGCTAGAGCCAGACTTGCGACGCCAGGGTCGGACTCCTCCTCATACTCCACCTCCGCCTCCTCAGAAGCAGACTCCTCTTCTGAATCCATCTCCTTGCCAACAAAAGCACGAGCCTTGCCAGATGAGCTCTTCTTATGAGATGAAGACTTGGATGAGGACTTGGAAGAAGACTTTGAATATTTCTTCTTCTTCTTGTCATCAGAATCATATTCCTTGCTCTTCTTGTTCTTCTTCTCGTTGTCCCACAGTGGACACTCAGAGATATAGTGTCCAGGTTTCTTGCACTTGTGACATGTTCTCTTCTTGTAGTCATGAGTGGAAGCTTCATCATTTCTTGAGCTGGATCGTGAAGACTTTCTGAAGCCCTTCTTCTTAGTGAACTTCCGAAACTTCTTCACAAGCATAGCAAGTTCCTTTCCAATGTCTTCAGGATCATCAGAACTGCAGTCAGATTCTTCTTCAGACGAGGAAACAGCTTTTGACTTCAAAGCGCGAGTTTGGCCATAGTTGGGACCATAGATATCTCTTTTCTCAGACAACTAGAACTCATGTGTGTTGAGCCTCTCAAGTATATCAGACGGATCGAGTGTCTTGAAGTCAGGACGTTCTTGTATCATGAGGGCAAGGGTGTCAAAGGAGCTGTCAAGTGATCTCAGTAGTGTCTTGACAATTTCATGCTTGGTAATCTCAGTGGCGCCGAGAGCACGAAGCTCATTTGTGATGTCAGTGAGGCGATCAAACGTGAGCTGGACATTTTCATTGTCGTTTCTCTTGAAGCGATTGAAGAGGTTGCGAAGAACACTGATCCTTTGATCTCTCTGGGTTGAGACGCCTTCATTGACCTTGGATAGCCAGTCCCAAACTAGCTTCGACGTTTCCAGAGCACTCACGCGGCCATACTGTCCTTTGGTCAGATGACCACAGATGATGTTCTTGGCAGTAGAGTCCAGTTGAATGAACTTCTTGACATCAGCAGGGGTGACACCTTCACCAGTCTTGGGAACGCCATTCTTGACGACATACCAGAGGTCGACATCAATGGCTTCAAGATGCATGCGCATCTTATTCTTCCAGTAGGGATATTCAGTTCCATTGAACACGGCGCAAGCAGTAGAGACTTTGATTATCCCTGCAGTCAACATAGCTAAAACTCCAGGTGGTTAAACCGAATCACACAGAACAAGGGAGTACCTTGCTCTGATACCAATTGAAAGTGCTAGTTATCGACTAGAAGGGGGTGAATAGGCGACTTTTATGAAAGTCTTCAAAACATGGAAGTTTCAAAGACAAACAATGGAAATGAACCTCTTGAGATGCAGCGGAAGTTATACTACACTAAGCAAGCCATAGTCAAGTATGCAATAACATGAGAGTACGAAGACAAATAGCAGCTAGGTAGTAAGGATCAGGATGGAAGATGGTATGAAGCCAAACAACAATAGATGTCAAAAGTGAAGACAAATAGGTAAAGCAAACAGGCAATGACTTCACAGACAGACTCTAAGTAAAGAGAGAGAGAGAGAGAGAGAGAGAGAGGATAGAACCAGTCACTTGTTGAGGACACATGATTTGTTGGACCAGTTCCAGTTGTTGTGACAACTGTACGTCTGGTTAGGGAGGCTGAGATTCAACTCAGAAGACCGCGTCTTCACCTTATTCCCCTTGAGCTAAGGACACACAGTCCTCGCCCAATCACTCTGGTAAGTCTTCAAGGTAGACTTCCAAACCTTCACAGACTTTGTTCACCGGCGATCCACAATGACTCTTGGATGCTCAGAACGCAACGCCTAACCGGCTGGAGGATTCACAGTCCTCAAGTGTAATAATTTTTCAGGTCACGCAGACAAAAAGACTTCAGGTCACGCAGACAGAAAGACTTCAGTGATGCCTAACACTCTTTGGCTCTGGGTGTTTGGGCTTTGTCCTCGCAAGGATTTCTCTCTCTCAAAGGCTTCAAGGTGGGTTGCTCTCAATACGACAAAAGCCGTGCACTAACTCTGAGCAGCCATCAATTTATGGTGTAGGGGGTGGGCTATTTATAGCCACTAGGCAACCCGACCTGATATGTCCGAAATGACCCTGGGTCACTAAGGAACTGACACGTGTTCCAACGGTCAGATTTCAAACACACGCGGCAACTTTACTTGGGCTACAAGCAAAGCTGACTCATCCAGCTCTGGATAAGATTTGCTCTCATTGTCTTCGCTCGAAGACATAGGATTTTGGTTGACCATCACTTTAGTCATTCTAACTTTGTTCACTTGGACCCCACTTAACAGTATGGTGGTTCCTATGACTCAACAAAGAAGAAAAAGGAAACAACGAAACAACTAAGTCTTCGCGCTCCATAGTCTTCACTCAATGTCTTCTCATGTCATATTCTTCAATGTGAATATTTTCACATACCACCATTGTCTTCAATGTCTTCATACATTTTTAGGGGTCATATCCGGTAGGTAAACCGAATCAATGAGGGACTACTACCTGTGTTATCCTGCAATTCCCACAAACACATTAGTCCCTCAACCAAATTTGTCGTCAATACTCCAAAACCAACTAAGGGTGGCACTAGATGCACTTACAAACTGGATGCACCGTGATATGATACGCTCTTTCACACATAAAACTCCTTATATCTTTCTCAAAACAGCCACCATACCTACCTATTATGGCATTTCTATAGCCATTCCGAGATATATTGCCATGCAACTTTCCACCATTCCGTTTATCATGACACGTCATTCATTGTCATATTGCTTAGCATGATCATGTAGTTGACATAGTATTCGTGGCAAAGCCACCGTTCATAATTCTTTCATACATGTCACTCTTGATTCATTGCATATCCCGGTTCACCGCCGGAGGCATTCATATAGAGTCATACTTTGTTCTACTATCGAGTTGTAATCATTGAGTTGTAAATAAATAGAAGTGCGATGATCATCATTTAATAGGGTATTGTCCCAAATAAAAAAAGAGAAAGGCCAAAGGAAAAAAAGAAGGCCCAAAAAAATAAAAAAAATAAAAAGGGGCAATGCTACTATCCTTTTACCACACTTGTGCTTCAAAGTAGCACCATAATCTTCATGATAGAGAGAGTCTTGTTTTGTCACTTTCATATACTAGTGGGAATTTTTCATTATAGAACTTGGCTAGTATATTCCAACGATGGGCTTCCTCAAATGCCCTAGGTCTTCGTGAGCAAGCAAGTTGGATGCACACCCACTTAGTTTCTTTTGTTGAGCTTTCATACATTTATAGCTCTAGTGCATCCGTTGCATGGCAATCCCTACTCCTTGCATTAACATCAATTGATGGGCATCTCCATAGCCCATTGATTAGCCTCGTTGATCTGAGACTTTCTCATATTTTGTCTTCTTCACATAACCCCCATCATCATATTCTATTCCACCCATAGTGTTATATCCATGGCTCGCGCTCATGTATTGCGTCAAGGTTTATAAGTTTAAGATTACTAAAGTATGAAACAATTGCTTGGCTTGTCATCGGGGTTGTGCATGATGAGAGCATTCTTGTGTGACGAAAATGGAGCATGACTAAACTATATGATTTTGTAGGGATGAACTTTCTTTGGCCATGTTATTTTGAGAGGACATAATTGCTTAGTTAGTATGCTTGAAGTATTATTATTTTTATGTCAATATGAACTTTTATCTTGAATCTTTCGGATCTGAATATTCATACCACAATTAAGAAGAATCACATTTAAATTATGCTAACTAGCATTCCACATCAAAAATTATCTTTTTTATCATTTACCTACTCAAGGACGAGCAGGAATTAAGCTTGGGGATGCTTGATACGTCTCCAACATATCTATAAGTTTTGATTGCTCCATGCTATATTATCTACTGTTTTAGACAATATACGGCTCTATTATCCACCTTTATATTATTTTTGGGACTAACCTATTAACCGGAGGCCCAGCCCAGAATTGTTGTTTTTTGCCTATTTTAGTGTTTCGAAGAAAAGGAATATCAAACGGAGTCCAAACGGAACGAAATCAACTGGAGAAGTTATTTTTGGAAGGAAAGCTACCGGAAAAGCTTGGAGTGCACGTCAGGAAAGAAGGGAGGTGGCCACGAGGGTGAGGGGCCCCCCCCTCGGGCGCGCCCCCTGCCTCGTGGACCCCCCGAAGCTCCACCGACGTACTCCTTTCACCCATATATACCCACGTATCCAAAAACTTCCAAAGAGGAGAATAGATCGGGAGTTTCGCCGCCGCAAGCCTCTGTAGCCACCAAAAGTCAATCGGGACCCTGTTCCGGCACCCTGCCGGAGGGGGGAACCCTCACTGGTGGCCATCTTCATCATCCCAACGCTCTCCATGACGAGGAGGGAGTAGTTCACCCTCGGGGCTGAGGGTATGTACCAGTAGCTATGTGTTTGATCTCTCTCTCTCGTGTTCTTGATTTGGCACGATCTTGATGTATCGCGAGCTTTGCTATTATAGTTGGATCTTATGTTGCTTCTCCCCCTGTTCTCTCTTGTAATGGATTGAGTTTTCCCTTTGAAGTAATCTTATCGGATTGAGTCTTTAATGACTTGAGAACACTTGATGTATGTCTTGCCGTGCGTATCTGTGGTGACAATGGCATATCACGTGATTCACTTGATGTATGTTTTGGTGATCAACTTGCGGGTTCTGCCCATGAACTTATGCATAGGGGTTGGCACACGTTTTCGTCTTGATTTTCCGGTAGAAACTTTGGGGCACTCTTTGAGGTTCTTTGTGTTGGTTGAATAAATGAACCTGAGATTGTGTGATGCATGTCATATAATCATGCCCATGGATACTTGAGGTGACATTGGAGTATCTAGGTGACATTAGGGTTTTGGTTTATTTGTGTATTAAGGTGTTATTCTAGTACGAACTCTAGGGCCGTTTGTGACACTTATAGGAATAGCCCAACGGTTTGATTGGAAAGAATAACTTTGAGGTGGTTTCGTACCCTACCATAATCTATTTGTTTGTTCTCCGCTATTAGTGACTTTGGAGTGACTCTTTGTTGCATGTTGAGGGATAGTTATATGATCCAATTATGTTATTATTGTTGAGAGAATTTGCACTAGTGAAAGTATGAACCCTAGGCCTTGTTTCCTAGCATTGCAATACCGTTTACGCTCACTTTTACCACTTGTTACCTTGCTGTTTTTATATTTTCAGATTACAAAAACCTATATCTACCATCCATATTGCACTTGTATCACCATCTCTTTGCCGAACTAGCGCACCTATACAGTTTACCATTGTATTGGGTGTGTTGGGGCCACAAGAGACTCTTTGCTATTTGGTTGCAGGGTTGTTTGAGAGAGACCATCTTCATCCTACGCCTCCCACGGATTGATAAACCTTAGGTCATCAACTTGAGGGAAATTTGCTATTGTCCTACAAACCTCTGCACTTGGAGGCCCAACAACGTCTACAATAAGAAGGTTGTGTAGTAGACATCAGTAGCGGCCAAGGTTGACAGCCACCTTCAGCTTGCGACGTTCCTCTGCCAGCCGAAGACCCTCAGCCTTGAGGCGCGCGTCAACGTTCGCAAGTTCGCCACCAAGTCGGTTCATCGCGCCCATCGCCTCCAGGAAGAACTCGTGGCGAACGATGCTTTGTCCGCGCTCAAACTCAAGCGCACGGCCCACCTCGTCCTCCGCTATGGGGGCCGCGGGTGGGGCGTGAGGCAGCGCACCCCCTCTCAGCAGGGGGCTGGGGGCTGGTGCTGCCCCGGGCGCCAGACAGGCCTCGCGAGGGACCCTAGCAAGTCGGGGCCCGCTGCTTGGAGAAGAGTCGAAGACCGGAGTCAACCAACTGCTGTCCAAGAACAGAGGAGGCGTCCTGGGCACGCCCGCCAAGCTCCAAGCCAGACCGTGAAGGAGGGACCACAGAGCCGCAGATTTGAAGCGCCATGAAAGCAAGCGCGCCCCTCCGACCGGCCCTTCTCCAGGGACGACAGGCAGGCTCGGGGCGCTCAAGGCCAGCGGGGGAGTCGAGGAAAGAGGAGGCCGCTCCTCAGGAGATGCAACGGCCTTGGTGGAAGGGATCCTGAAGGACCACCATCAGGAAGGAAAGCAGCGCTCAAGAAAGCACAAGGGTACGATACTTACACGTCGACGGCGATGTACTTCCTTCTCTTCAACGGCTCGAAGATACCACTGCTGCTCGGAGATCCTTTCCTCTTGCGGAGCTCCTCGAAGTCCACGCAAAGCCGACCGAAGCACTGGACGTGGAGGTCGGCGCGGGGTGCGGCCGGGGAAGCACTCGAAGGGACAGCTTCAGGGGTGCCGGGCTGCGGAGAGCAGTCGGGTGCCATCTCACCGCGACCTCCCAAGACCTCCGGAGCTTCGGCCTCGGGAGCCGCGTGCTGCATCATCTCAACGACCGGCACCCCATGGGAAGGATCGTGAGTTCCCGAGGACGACGCCCTAGGAGCCCCAGGCGACATCTGCACCTCAGCACTCGGGCCACCGGCCTCCGGCGATGCTCGCCCCCTGCATCCACGTTCGGGGCGAGCTCGGCGCCAGCAACGAGGAAGGGAACCACGTTGAAGGGGTTCTCACGGGGCCCCACCAGGCCGACCAGGCGCAGCCCCCACTCATCAAAGGAAGGCATGTGCTTCGCAAATTCCTCCTCGTTCCTACAGCGGTATAGCAGATAGCTCCTCCCGGGCATGTCGTCCGGCGATGCAACACCTGTCAGGACCTCAAGAACAGTTTGCCGCATCTCGAGAGGAAGCTCGGACTCCTTAAGCCTCATGTGGTCCTAACTGTTGAGCAAGGCCCACATCGGGTGAGAATGGCGCTGAAGCGGAGCGACACGGCACCTGACGAACTCCTTCACCACCATAGACGCGGTCACGCCGCTGTCCTTCAGCCTCTTCATCCTACGCCATACGGGGACAAGACAGGGGCTCGCAAGCTTCTCATGGCCCCAACCAGAGTTGGGAACGGCAGGTGCTGACCGAGAATATAGCAGGGGGCTGAGCACCCTGGCATCGACAAATACCCACCGTGTCCGAAACTCGCTCGTGGATGGAGGAAGCTCGAAGTCGATCCCTGCGCCAGCCATCGCAGCCACATCCAGGAAGCTCACGCACCCCGAGCTTTGCCAAAGGACCAGTCAGGTGCAATGAGAAGAAGTGGCAAAGAAGGGCCACGGAAGGGGCAATGCCCATCATGGCCTCACACACAAAGGCGAGGACGGCAAGAAGGGTCACGGATTTGGGGTCAAGATGCAGCAAGTGGATCTGATAGTGTTCCAGCACTGCGTTGAAGAAGGCGGAGAAAGGGGGGACCGGGCCAGCCCAAAGAGCGTCGATGAAGATTGGGACTTTGGTGGCTGCCCGGTCAATACGAGCGCAGGATGCAGGTCAAGCCGTCGTCTTCCCCCACTCAATGAAACTGGAGGCGAGCATGGGGCACACCTTTCCCATGGCCTCATCATTGAGCACCAGCGATCGGCCAACCGGGGGCTCGATGGCCGAAGGCGCGCCGACAGAAGATAGAGGCTTCTTCCCCATGTCAGCTTGTTTCGGCGCCATGGCGATGGAGCGGGCGGAGCGCAGGCAAGATTGGGAGGAGGACCAGAGTCTCGGGGGAGCGGAGAAATCGGGGAAGTGTGGCGCGGGCGATGGAAGAATAATTGTGTAGGTTGAGGGGGCTGCATAGCCAGGCAGATTCCAAGGCAGCGTGGGGAAGCGGGGATGCCCACGTCCAATCAACCGCCACGCGGCGACCGAAGCCGCAGGATGTTGGGGCCCGCGGCGCTCCGCACTTGACCTTTGGCTTTGCCTCGAAGCCAAGCCCGAGCGCACCTTGGGCCCGGGGGCTACTATCGGCGTTCTGGGAATGGGGGTCGCCAGACTTGCCTGCCTGCGGCCCACGGCGTGGCTGTGCTAGCAGGCCTGTACGACCCATCTTCATCAACAAGGCACTCAAGACCCTCGCGAGGGGCCAAGCCTCGCGAGGCGGACGATGCAAGACCTCCTCAGGAGCGGCCTCGCCAGGCAGGCTCGCGAGGGGTGGAGAGATCAAGGCAAGGCATACCTCGCGAGGTCCTCATGACGTGAGCCACGACAATCGAGACTAGGCGGGCGCCAGTGCGCGCAGCGTCCTTGTTTCCTCTTTGGTGCTAAGGAGGCAAGCGCAGGCGGAGAGTACTGAGGCATCAAGCAAAGGTTCCCATACCAGTGCAACGAGACCAAGACCAGCGGGACGGCAAGACGGAGGTCACCATGGAGACCAAGGCGGCGTCACCACCAGAGCCTTTGCAGGCGAAGACTACTTTTGTCAGGATAAGCTGTACTAGTTGTCCCCTTTCAAATTGGCCGTTGTTGACTCCCTTCCCGCTCAATAGTTGGAGAGAGGATCAGGGCCTCTATAAATAGGACTAGCCACCATAGTAGGAGGCATCTGATCTTGAGCCACACACAAAGCACAAGAACACCTCAACCTCATGAGGCTGTTCTTCCCCTTGTACTGTTCATCATCAGCCCAATAGGCAATCCACCACCACCACTGAGGGAGTCCTGGATTAGGGGGTGTTCAGACAGCCGGACTCCAGGACTATGAAGATACAAGATTGAAGACTTCGTCCCGTGTCCGGAAGGATCTTTTCTTGGCGTGGAAGGCAAGCTAGGCGTGCGGATATTCAAGATCTCCTACCATTGTAACTGACTCTGTGTAACCCTAACCCTATTCGGTGTCTATATAAACCGGAGGGTTGTAGTCCGTAGGACAATCATCATCATCATACACAATCATACCATACGCTAGCTTATAGGGTTTAGCCTCCTTGATCTCGTGGTAGATCCACTCTTGTACTACCCATATCATCAATATTAATCTAGCAGGAGTAGGGTTTTACCTCCATCGAGAGGGCCCGAACCTGGGTAAAATAAAGTGTCCCTTGTCTCCTGTTACCATCCGACCTTGACGCACAGTTCGGGACCCCCTACCCGAGATCCGCCGGTTTTGACACCGACATTGGTGCTTTCATTGAGAGTTCCTCTGTGCCGTCGCGATCAGGAAGGATGCCTTTTCCCATCTTTAAAGACGGCCCCGTTACTAAGGGAGCCTTGGCTATCGGCCAAACCCTCCGGCTAGGTGGTTTTCTCATGACCGCCTGTTCGGCCGTTGCGCCGACGGTGACCTCTCGGGTCATCGAAAGCAACCTCCACGTCAGCCCGGCACTTGCCGAGCAGCTGGATCCGATGGAGCTCTCTTTCGTAAACGAGCTCTTGGATCGCATCGCTGCCCTGGGGGTGGCTACAAATTACGACCAGGTTGGGCCTAAACCCGATCTGAGGGAAATCAACTCTCCCCAAGCCACCGACCACGTTGTTGTGGTGGAGATGCAATGCGGCGACCCTTCATCTATCTTAAGGACTATCCACGTCCGAATTCATGAACCCTCCATGCCAGATATCCGCGGAGGGGAGGGTACAATCCAAGACCTGAGCTTAAAATCAGGCAAATCGGATAACATCCAAGACTCCGGATCTCAGAATCCGGAAGTTCTTCGGCTTCCGAACAGCAAACCAGGTGAAGTTTCAGATTCAACTACACCAGCCCACCCGATCTTAAGCAATCTCTCCCAAATTAGGCAGATGCCCGAAGAAACAGTACATCATTACTGGGCCAGATTCCTCCTGCTTATGAACAGGATAAAGGACTGCCGCGAGGAAGACGCAATTTCAATCTTTTGCAGTAACTGCACGGACAAGGGAATACTCAACGCCGTAAGTCGTCATAATATTACACGCTTTGCTAACTTGGCGTCCATAGTACAAAAATACTGTGCGATGGAAAGTGCTTGGAAAACCGAAATTAAATTTTGGGATAATCCGGCCTTAAATAGCAATCCCGTCCGAATCAAGAGGGCGCACCACAGTAAGGCGCCCGGACTAAACACCAAAAAATCAAAACCCTCTAGGGGGCATGGAACCGTACTGGAAAAGTGGCTAGATGGACCCTGCAAGATTCATAGTGCAGCGGACGCCGCCCCCACTCACAGCCTCAGGGCATGTTGGATACTCCGGCAGGTGGCCAAAATTGGCGAGGATCTCCTAATTCCAGAGGTCGAAGGAAACCAGCCAGGGAATTTCAGTTCCGTTCTCACAGTCTTTGAGACTTTCGCATCAAATAACATGCGAAAAAGAACACTCCGCAGCCTCACTGAAGTCTATCAAGTAGCGACAATAAATCCATGGAGTAATACTGCTATCACCTTCAACGCGAGTGACGAACCTAAATTTCGAACAGCCAAAGCACCAGCCGCACTGGTCCTCAGTCCCATAGTGGACGGCTGTCGCCTCGCAAAGGTACTCATGGACGGAGGCAGTGGATTGAACCTCATCTACGAGGAAACCCTCCAAGAGATGGAAATAGACTGGAACCGCATTGAGCGAAGCAGCACAACTTTTAGAGGAATAATCCCCAGTCAGGAAGCGCGCTGCACCGGAAAAATCACACTAGATGTGGTATTCGGCACGCCGGATAATTACAGGTCCGAACAGATCATGTTCCAGGTGGCCCCGTTCAAAACCGGATACCACGCTATACTAGGACGGGAGGCTTTTACAGTTTTCCAAGCTATACCCCATTACGGGTACATGAAGCTTAAGATGCCTGGGCAAAACGGAATTATCACTCTCGCTAGTGATCCGGACATAGCACTCCGCGCCGAAAACAAGACAGCCGCATTGGCCCTCGAGGCACCATCAGAAACCTTAGCGGCGAAGAACTGACTGCGCTGCGATCCACGGTTAACAGGGATGATGTGATACTCGATAAGAGATCCAAATCCACATCCTTCGAACCAGCGGATGAAATAGTCAAATTCCAGGTCCACCCAACGGACCCCAATAAAACAGCCTCCATCGGGGCACGACTGAACCCTGATGTAGACGCCGCACTGCGAGAGTTCCTACGAGAGAACTGGGACATTTTCGCTTGGCACCCCTCAGATATGCCAGGAATCCCACGCAGGCTGGCAGAACACAGCTTTAATATTCACAAAGGATTCAAACCTGTCAAACAAACCCTTCGGCGTTTCTCTGAAACAAAGAGACAGGCTATGGGAGAGGAGCTAGCCAAGTTATTGGAAGCCGGATTCATTAGAGATATAAAACACCCGGACTGGCTAGCAAACCTGGTGATGGTACCAAAGAAGGATAAATCCTGGCGCCTGTGTGTCGATTTCAAAGACCTTAATAAGGCTTGCCCAAAGGATCCTTTTCCCCTCCCTCGAATAGATCAAATCATCGATGCCACCGCAGGACACGATTCCCTGTGCTTCCTCGACGCATACTCCGGTTACCATCAAATCAAGATGGCAGAGTCAGACCAAGCCGCAACAGCATTCATCACACCATACGGCCCATTCTGCTTCAACACGATGCCCTTTGGACTGAAAAACGCCGGCGCGACATATCAGCGCATGATTCAAACATGTCTGGCAAACCAGATCGGCAAAACAGTGGAGGCGTATGTAGATGATGTGGTCGTTAAACCAAGACATGTCGAATCTCTAGTAGACGACTTGAGGCTTACATTCGACAACCTCCGAAAATATGACATTAAGCTCAATCCGGAAAAATGCGTTTTTGGCGTTCCAGCCGGAAAGCTACTGGGCTTCATTGTATCCGGTAGAGGAATTGAAGCAAATCCAGCTAAAATCCGAGCTTTGTCACAATTGGATGTCCCAAAAGACCTCAAACAAATACAGAAACTCACCGGATGCGTGGCGGCTCTAAGCCGCTTTATCTCCCGCTTGGGAGAAAAGGCATTACCCCTTTACCGCCTCCTTAGGCACACCGAACACTTCGAGTGGACGGAAGCCGCCACGGCCGGACTCGGGGAAATGAAGGCCATCTTGGCAACAAACCCAGTCCTGGCCGCGCCGAACACTGGCGAACCCATGCTATTGTACATTGCCGCAACTCATCAAGTTGTTAGCGCCGTACTCGTCGTCGAGCGGGCAACGGACGGACACAAACTCCCCCTTCAAAGGCCGGTTTACTACGTGTCCACTGTCCTTACACCATGCAAATCACGGTACCCGCATTACCAAAAGATTGCATACGCGGTGTTCATGGCATCCCGGAAGCTACGACACTACTTTCAAGAGTGTTCCATAACAGTAGCCTCGGAAGTACCACTCAATGATATTATCAACAACCGCGACGCAACAGGACGGATAGCTAAATGGGCCATAGAGCTCCTCCCATTCGACATAACCTACAAACCACAGCGAGCAATTAAATCGCAAGTCCTAGCCGACTTCTTCGCCGAATGGACAGAGGCCGAACTCCCTAAAGAGTACGGCACATATTCCAATTGGATCATGCATTTCGACGGATCCAAAATGCTGGCCGGACTAGGGGCTGGCGTCGTTTTGACGTCCCCTACAGGAGACACAGTCCAATATGTACTCCAAATCATGTACGCGGACTCCAACAATGCAGCCGAATACGAGGCCCTTCTACATGGTCTCTGGATGGCAGTATCCATGGGCATTCAACGCCTGGAAGTACGCGGGGACTCCAACCTCGCGATATCCCAAATAAATGACGATTTCGACGCCAAAGACCCAAAAATGGCAGCTTATCGCAATGCCATCCTAAAAATGTCAGTTCGGTTCGAAGGACTGGAGTTTCACCATATAGCCCGAGAAAATAATCAGGCAGCGGACGTCCTGGCACGTATCGGAGCAAAACGAGATGCAGTCCCCCCAACATCTTCTTAGAGAGAATATTCAAGCCATCTGTAGCATGGGAAGGGGAACCCTCGGTCCACAGTCCGAACACAACCGCACAGCCCGGCGCCGAACAATCTGACATAATCGGAGGCCCTGCCACCGAAATCACACCCTCAGCCCACGTAATAATGGCGGTCATCGCCCCGTGGACAGAACCATTCCTTGCCTACCTTACTAGGCAGGAACTCACAGAGGACCAAAACGAGGCACGCTGCATAGTGCGGCGATCTAAAGCCTACAAAGTCCACGAGGGAGAGCTCTATAAGAAAAGTACTACCGGAGTCCTTCAAAGATGTATCTCCGAGGAGGAAGGGCGGAGTCTGTTGTCTGAAATTCATGCCGGACTCGGTGGCCACCACGCTGCAGCTCGATCCCTCGTAAGCAAGGCCTACCGTACAGGCTTTTATTGGCCGACGGCCCGAGCAGACGCCCATGACTTAGTCAAACGATGTGTCGGTTGCCAGCTCTTTGCAAACCAAAGCCATATGCCGCCCAACACCCTCCGAACTATCCCCATCACTTGGCCTTTTGCGGTATGGGGGCTTGACATGGTGGGACCCCTTAAAGGTGGAACCCATAAGAAAAAATACTTATTGGTCATGGTGGATAAATTCACCAAATGGATAGAAGCCAAGCCTGTTAAGACGGCCGAATCCGGACCTGTGATAGACTTCATATCCGGGGTCGTACACTGTTACAGTGTCCCCCACAGCATTATCACTGATAACGACACAAACTTCACCTCTGACGAAGTAGAGCTATGGTGCAAAAACATGGGGCATTAAGCTCGATTATGCTTCTGTCTATCACCCACAAACTAAAGGTCAGGTCGAACGTGCAAATGGTCTCATCATGAGCGGCATCAAACCCAGACTAGTGCGGTCCCTCAAGGAATCTAATACGCACTGGGTAGAGGAGCTCGACTCCGTACTCTGGGGGCTGCGAACCACGCCGAATCGTACCACCGGATTCACACCATTCTTTATGGTGTATGGCGCTGAGGCAGTTCTGCCCTGTGACATAATTCATGACTCACCTCGAGTGCGCATGTACGAAGAAAGAGAAGCCGAGCTTGATCGGCGGGACAACCTGGACGCCCTAGAGGAGGAGCGCGACGTGGCTAAAGCCCGTTCCACATTTTATCAACAGCAGGCTCGAAGATATCAAAGCAGAGAAGTACGGGCCAAAAATTACAATGTTGGCGAACTAGTTCTACGCCTGCCGAATAAGAAAAAGGACAAACGCAAGCCCAAATGGGAAGGTCCCTTCATAATAGACCAAGTCCTCACTGGTGCAGCGTACCGCCTGAGTGATGCGTCGGACAACCGACTCGAGCCGAACCCATGGAACGCCACACGTCTCCGAAGATTCTATGCCTATCGCCGAACTCTGAGTTTGTCTCCTTCCTTTGTCCATTTTTACATATATCTTTCTGTTTTTACTTTGTCTCCTCCCACTCTTTCCTTTTCTATCCCTTAAAGGTTCATCATGTGACGCGCTACCAGCGCTCCTTAAACCTGGGGGCTTCTTTAACAGAAGCTTGTTTATATGGGTTTCACACCCAACGCATGCGTCAGACTTCTGCATGCACCTTTTCTTCGCCATTATATGCATCGATATGACTTAAGTTTTGGCCAAGCTGGGTTGCCTGGCTCCTGTGCTTACCCCTACGTTCCCGATTGTTCGGCTAGGCGGTAAAGGGAGCACCTCTGCGATTGCTACTGCCGGATAAGCCGGATGTGTACCTCAGACTGGGTGAAGCCGAAAGCTAGCGTTCTTAAGGGAATATTCGGTCGGTGAACTAAAGATGAACCTTTTTTACTTATACATGCCCCCAGATGTTTTCCTGCATTTGCAGTCCGGACGTGCACTTCAGGGCACGCCACCCGAGCGAAAGGAACCCTTAACGGAACTATTCTCTCTGGAAGATGTTTCTTACTAACCATGTAATATAACATAACTAGTTGGGCACTTGTCTGATAAAGCACTAATGACCCCTACGCCTGGTCTCCATCCATACCTCGGTTCTTATATAACCGTTAGGGTATTCGGACACACTCCGGACCGTCAGGTCCCGAGGTTGAACCGAAAAGGTCGGCAACGACAAACGATCTACAATCCGGCTAGAAGGCATTTCACATGTCAATTATAAATTACATAGTCATCCTGACTGATTGTATTCCTCCTTTATACCATCTAACAGGCTGTCTAATTTACAGTCCTGCTGGGAATACTTTGCGGCCAATTCTACCTGGCCATACACTAAGCTCACAGGGATCTCCTTCCCGTGAGGCCCCACCGGTCCGACCTCGGCCATGTGATTAGGGTCAGATTTCGTAAAGCGGGTCTTCACCATGGCCCAAGCCTCCCTAGCGCCTTGTCGGCAGGCTGATATCTTCCACAACCGGAAGCGCCGCCGAACTCCCTTCAGCTTCTCCGCAAGCTCTCCAAGGCCCTCGGGCGTGGGATGGGCAGGCCATAAGGCTTGGGCAACACCTTGCATCGCCTGCCGAATTCGCTCGTGCAGTTGCAGGAGTTCGGGAAGTAGGTCACCCGTAGAACCGGGCATCTCCTCTGCAGGACGACCTGTGAGCATACCTATAGACAATACTCTGTTATTCGACTTCCTCGCCGAACTCAATTTTCAAAGTTCGTTCAAGCACTTACTAAATATGCCGCGTCGAAGCCGCTGATTCTCCTTCGTGGACTCCGACAGCTGGCCACGAACGTCCTTCAGTTCAACATCCAGCTTGGTGTTGGCATCCTGAAGATCATTCTTCTCTCGCCTCACCCTTGTCAACATACTCTCACCGGCCTTTAACCGGCGTAAGAGTTGTTGCTTCTCCGGATCAAGTCCGGCGCCATCTGCAACATGAATTGTCAGATTTGCACCCAAGCCGCACAATACTAATCTTTCGAAGTGTATCTTACCTGAGGGGGTCCCTTTGGGCTCCCCTGTTGCGGCTAGTGCGGCCTCTAGTTGTGCCTTGCACTTTTCCAGCTCCTGGGACAGCACGGTGTTCTTCTCTGTAAGAACCTGCATATTATATGATTCTTAAATCAGTTGCTTTAACTGTTTCAAGTCTCGGGGGCTACTGCTATATATATATATATATATATATATATATATATATATATATATATATATATATATATATATATATATATATATATATAACCAAAATTTTCTTACACGTATGTCTTTCACATACTGCTCCGTGGCTCTGGCTAAACCATCTTGAGCGGCACGAAGGTACGCATCTCCCGAATTAAAAGGCATCTAAAGCCTCTCGGGAGAAACAGGCGTCGCGTAGAACGGTCCGGCGACGCCTGTGGTTCATGGCACTCTCCACTTCTGAATTTGTGGCAGACAGCCGGTCTGCATCCTCTGTTGGAGGAGCGTCCGGTGCGCGCCTGGTGCTCGTCCCCGCTTCCGGACCAGACGTTGGAGCCTGGCTAGTGGAGGCGCGATTGGCAACCTCTCCGAACATAGTCCGGCGAGGCATCTTCGTCCTGGAAACAGCACGAATGTTAATATGCCTTGACAGAATAACACCAGGGAAACAGAGGACGCGTTATACCTTTGTGCCGGAATCTCAGTCCGGACTACATTTCTTTTTGCCCCACGGGGCCCTACGGCCCCTCGCTGGCTAGCCGCCGCAGGTTCGGCCTCCCGCCTCGGAAGTCTCCCCTGCAAAATACGGTTGTCGTTTGAAACACCGAAATGTGTGAGAATGGAATCTCTCTTAAGGGAATAAACACTCCGGTTTCTGTCACCTGGGAGGCCGGGATCAACCCGGGGTAATCAGCCGTAATGGCTACCAAGGTATCGCCCTTGCTTAACTGATGGAACACCCCGTCGATAAGCTCCACCGATATGTCCGGATCCTCTTCGAAGTCCGGATCGAGGGACCGTTCTGGGTCCTCAGGCTGTGGAGGGCGGCTGTTGATATCCTTTACTTCATGTCGCAGTTCCTGCATTGAAATCGCCAGATTACGTATCTAGTCGTGGGAGCGTTAAACAGATGGGCAAGTGCAATTGTTCACTTACCCAACTTGGAGGTTCGTACATAGTGAATCCGGCCCGCGGGTTGACGCGGAGGAAGTCCTCCTTTTCTCCCTTGTACAAAGATGTTAAAATCTTTACTAGAGCGGCAGCTGTGGCAGGCCCCTTTCGGCCATAACGGGTGGCGTCATCCTCCCCGTTGAAATCCCACATGGGGTGGCCTCTATATTGAAGCGGCTGCACCCCCCGCATAATTCATGTGGCCATGACTCCAATCATGGTTAGTCCGGAATGAGCCAACAGTCTTATCTGGCCCGTCAGGTAAAGGACGTCTCTGTCGCTTTCTCTCTAAGAGCTCCGCGGACGCCAGCTCAAGCGTTTCTTCAATGGAGCACTGTTGAACTCGGGGAGACCGACCCGGATAGGGTCCGGCAGCGGGACGTCATCCATGTAAAACCATTCCGAAGGCCAGTCCTCGGACGCCTTTTTTGGGGTTCCGGATAGGTATCCGGTCCCGGCGATGCGCCATACTTCGGCTCCGCCCACTTGATAAATGGACCCCTCTTGAGAGCGGGGCACCAAGCAGAACAACCTCTTCCACAGCGCGAAATGAGCCTCGACGCCTAAAAATAGCTCGCAAAGGGCAACGAAGCCCGCAATATGTAGTACGGAGCCAGGCGTGAGATTGTGCAGCTGGAGGCCGTAGAACTCCAGAAGCCCGCGGAGGAATGGATGAATTGGAAATCCCAGTCCCCTTAATAGATAAGGGACGAGGCACACCCTCTCTCCTTTAGAAGGATTGGGGGTGCTCTCCGCTTGCTTTCCGCCATTATAGGTGGCGAGTCCGGCTCGTACCGGAACCATGTATGCCTGGGGGAGAAATCCCTTGGCCTGCAGCGACACTAACTCGCTGTGCGGGATGGTGCAACTCTCCCAGTCTCCGGGTTTAGGATTGGAGGGGCGAGGGGAGGAGCTGCGACGGCTGGCCATGTTGGAATGGACCTTTGCTGGAGACGCTCTGATGATAACTCGCGGAGAGGAGAATATGTGGTTTGGATCTAAATCCCCGTCCCGTTAAATAGGCGGCTCGTTTATATGACTAAGGGTGTGGATGTAAAAACACACCAGGCTTTTCGCATTCGTTCAACACGTGGAAGACGGCCATTATTGGGCACTGAAGCCGAGGAGCGCTACATTACAAATCGGACATTATTCGTACAGGTACACAGGATTCGGGGGAGGAACCCGCCTTGCAATGCCGAAGACAATTTGCGCGCCGGACTCGTCGTCATTGAAGCCTGGTTCGGGGGCTACTGAGGGAGTCCTGGATTAGGGGGTGTTCGGATAGCCGGACTATACCTTCAGCCGGACTCCAGGACTATGAAGATACAAGATTGAAGACTTCGTCCCGTGTCCGGAAGGATCTTTTCTTGGCGTGGAAGGCAAGCTAGGCGTGCGGATATTCAAGATCTCCTACCATTGTAACCGACTCTGTGTAACCCTAACCCTATCCGGTGTCTATATAAACCAGAGGGTTGTAGTCCATAGGACAATCATCATCATCATCATACACAATCATACCATAGGCTAGCTTCTAGGGTTTAGCCTCCTTGATCTCGTGGTAGATCCACTCTTGTACTACCCATATCATCAATATTAATCTAGCAGGAGTAGGGTTTTACCTCCATCGAGAGGGCCCGAACCTGGGTAAAATAAAGTGTCCCTTGTCTCCTGTTACCATCCGACCTTGACGCACAGTTCGGGACCCCCTACCCGAGATCCGTCGGTTTTGACACCGACAACCACACTGGAGTAGGGTATTACACCACAACGGTGGCCCAAACCAGTATAAATCTTGTGTCCCTTGTGTTGTGAGTTCGTCGAGTTCGTCCTTGAGATCTCAGCAAGTTAGGACGTGGATCGGTAGGGAGGAAATCATCACGCACACCCCAGTGTTCGAACCTTGTGGGTTTTGCGGGAACCCGTGATCCGACAATGTCAGCTCAGTCTCTTAGAGGTGCTTATAGGGGTAGAGTGTGCATGTGTGTGTTCATAGTGATGAGTGTATGCGCGTATATATGAACGCTTGCGTCTGTACTGTGTTAAAAAATCTGTATTTTGCAAGTTTGTGACTAATTTGAACATACCACGCAAATTTATGTACCAATGGCATTACTACCTCTTTTTATTTTGTCACAACCATTTCAAACCACTCACTCTTTAATATTTTGGCTAAAGTAAATGAACTTTGTAGTTTTAATTAAATTATGAGGAACTTAATTACAAACAATAGTCAATGAACCAAAGCATAAGACCGATGAGTTTGAAGTATAACTCTACCTAATAATAAAGTAAGGAGTTCTTCTAGCGGTCTGTCACGCAGTTTTGCAGAAACCCTCCTGCATTTTCTATGAATTAACCCGCAATACACACTTAAGTCACATTCCAATCATTGTTTTACATGTTTTTGGAAAACCCCTTGGCATTTTAGGCAATTCACCAGCATATCATATTTAAGTCAAACAACTACTCCCTCTGTCCCATAATATAAGTGCATTTTTTTACACTAGTCTAGTGTAAAAAACGCTCTCATATTATGGGACGGAGGGAGTAATTTTCTAAATTATCCATATCTTTTAAACTTTAACTTCAATTTTAACATGTTACATATGAAATTTGATTAGATAAATATAAAGAATCTAAATATGATGTTCTGGTTACCTTTTAATATTTTTTAAATATGATTTTGGAATATACTTAAGTCAAACAAATGCTTCTCTAAATTATCCATATCTTTTAAACCATAACTCCGATTTTAACATGTTATATATGAAATTTAATTAGAAAAATGTGTAGAATTTGAATAGGATGTTATTTTGACCTGATAAATAATTTTTAAATATTATTTAGAAAGCAAACTTATAATCTAGCGCACGGACCATTTTTTTTGTACCGGCGGTGATCCAGATTGCAAATAAACACCCACTAAAACCACAAAGAGACAAAAGAAAACATGGATGACCACACATGGACACCTCTGAAAATCATCACAGGGAAAAAACAACAGATTTCTCATCACGAGAGATAAAGGGGGTGGAGAGGGAGAGAGAGAGAGAGAGAGAGAGAGAGAGAGAGAGAGAGAGGGAGAGGGAGAGAGAGAGATACGCCTTAGGATTAATCACATTCAATCACGTTTTGGTTTTTGTGAATACAGAGGCCATCGCCGGCGAGGGTGAGAAGTAGGATAAGTGGCAACACAAATGTGATGCTCGCTAAAATAATGGACGTAGACTTATAGCGGTCTTGAGTGATGGTCATTGGGTTAACAGCGTGTGTTATTTTTTTCTCTCGTTGCAACGGACAGGTTCATTTGCTAAACAATCCACAGTTATATTTTTGGGTGCAAAGACCACTTGTTCCTACCCATGCAGAATTATATATCACTTATTATTGTCGAGTCAGTGCATATTGTAGAGTTGAGACTACTTTGCCGGGACAAATATGTCTTAAATTTCTAGAGCATTGCACCGGCTGCAAGGCTCTACAACTTTTAATCATAGTCTGGGGATAAGACCCCAATGAGCAGTTGCTTGACATGCAGGAATTTTCCAGGTGCCACCACCGCATTCCTCTGCATAAAAATACTTCAGATTAATCATCATAGGAAAATACAAGTTGCTAGTGTTTGTTGTGTAATGCTGATATCTAATAATCAAGAGTATAAGAGTATACCATGTAGGACGAAGATATGTAAAGAGCTTCAAGATTTGGCACCATATGCGGAAGATTGGCACAAGCATAATGAACAACATCCCCATATGAAGCACGCATGTCAAGGTATTGCAATGAATCACCAAGTGATAGTTGTGGCAAGACGCCCATATACTCAAAACTGCAGAGATTAGGAGCTTTGCACCTTATCACTTCCAGATATCCGCAATTGTTGACTACCAGGTGGCTAAGCCGATGCAGCAAGCTAGGTATCTCCAGAGCAATTAACTCATTGCATGCCATGAGTCTCAGTTTCTCCAAATGAACTGTACTGGAAAGAAGGCGACTTAACTGATCCTCTGTAATATGCACATAATCAAAATCCAGACTAGTCAGGCTTCTTAAACAGTCAACTCCAGCCGTGGGACGGAAGGCACAATTGGTGACATGAAGCTGTCGAATTGACTTGTCCCACCCAATAGGTAAAATTGAGAATGGGAAGTTGTACATAGATGCATGAGAACAAAACCCCAGGTCAAGTTCTTCAATCCCTGGTTTAACCGCAATACCAAGCCAACGATCGAGATCATCACGGGAGGTGCTGAAAAGGGGAAAATCACAAATTTCAAGCTTGAGCGTTGTAACACCAATGCCTGAGTGGTTTTCTAGGATGTGGTTGGTTTTCCTTGCAAGATCTATTGCTTTTTTACATGACATTCCATACACCCCGCCTTTCAAACCCAGGGTAACCCTAGTTAAGCTGAGATTGGGAAAACGTCTCCAATAACTTTTAAATGAATGAGACACGCATGCAACACGTGCAGCATCTCTCAGAGGAAGCAGAGAATGTATATAGTGCCATATGTCCTGCATGAACAAGCATTAGAGAAAAACCATCTTAGAAATTGTAAAGACGGATAGTTGCTTAAATTTTGAAAAGGAAAAAAATAAGACTAGATGAAGTGACACACGAACAATAAGGTAGTTATTATGTCCGAACATTGAAACTGTGCACAAGACCATATAAAAGAATCCAACAGCTTTTATTTATCAGCAACAGTGAAAGTGACACGAACATATGTCTAAACTATAATGAAATGAGTATGCACTTTGAGCATATAACTTTTTACTGGAATTCGGGAGCACTACAATGAAGTCAACCAACAAAAGCACAGAGGTGGCACAATCACACAGGAAGAAGTTGACGCAACTAGTACGGGGATAGCTATAGCTAGGAAAGTAGGAAGTCTAGTCTGTATCAAGAGATAATTTTATTTAGCTAGTATTGATCCACCAATTTGCCAAGCTAGAACCGTCACAGTAATATTTTTACTTGCAATATAAGTAAGTTGCTATTAATTGTGAGCATTTTTATGGCGAACCTCTGGAAGGGGTGGTCCTGAATATCTCGATTTTTTAACAATTCGAGAATTGTCATCGTGCAGGCAGGGCGAGTCCTTCCTTCTAGCGACGGATGAAGCCACCAATCCATCTGAAAAGACGACGCATTGGTTAGAAAAAAAAAGAGAGTACTAGTTGTTTTTCTCTGAAAACATGTACTCCCGCGCAATTGGCCGCCCAGCTCTCTTGGTAAGACGTTGAACAGATTACAGATTCATCGCGAAAAAGGAACAATAGAACTTGGTTACACATGGACATGGCAGAGATGAATAGGCCGAGCTAGGGAGCTGAGAGTCGGGCGGCTTACTGCGGCCTTGAGAAGGCCGGCAACGCCGATCCCGCTGCATAGACATGAGCCGATTGAGTGCCAGCAGCCCCATGGTAAGCTGCGACGACGCGAGGCTCCAGAGCACAGATCATGCGGAGCGAGAGCGATTCTTTCTCTCTCTCTCTCTCTCTCTCTCTCTCTCTCTCTCTCTCTCTCTCTCCCGGTCGGCTGCTCTACCTATTATTTTCAGGCAGCAGGGCCAGCTTTATCTGAATTCGGATCCAAGAAGGCGAGGCGGAAGGGGGATCGATCACGTCGGCGTCGGCGCCGGACTCTGACAGGACTCCCCAACCGTGCACACCATATTCTCTTTTGCGAGGTGGACCCCATGGGTCAGCGGGTACGTCTCAGGGTGGGCTCCGCTCCGGGCAACCGACATCCTCGGCTTGGTCAAACTCCGTGTGCTCCGGAAGCCGCCTACGAAGTGCTTCATGAACGTGCGTGGTTACGTCGACAGGTCTGGCCGGGCGCCGCCATGACGCACCGGAGAAGATCGAGCCATCGATGTTGCGTCGGTCGACGGGCTTCTTTCTGGCACGGCCTTGCGGGGCGCGCGTCGTGGCCGCCGCACGGATCAGCCCTGCACCGGCGGTACCGCGGCGACGGCAAACAGGGCAGCCTGTCTGTGCTTGCCTCATGCATTGCCGCGATGGTGTAGAGCAGCGGCGGCCGCATCATGCATGGCAAGCTGCTGGTAGGGGTGGCCCGGTGAGGAACGCGGACTTCTTGCTTGGGACGACGAGCTGGACGTGTTGTTGGTGTGCACTTGCTTGTGATCCGGAGATTGACTGAAAGGACTCACCCATCGTCTTCAACATCTTGTCGTGTCGTCGCCTTGGCGGCAGGTGGCAGGGGCACCGGAGCGGAGCTCGCAACATCCCTGAAGGATGCTCTCGGCGCAGGCGCAGCGGCAGTGTGCCGCAGCTCCTAATCAGGTCAGCACGTCAGCCGTGATTTGCTGCCTTCACGGTGGGGAAAGTAGTGGCTGAACCTCAACTCGGTCCATCCACGCAAGAAAACATAGCAAAATATTTCAAAAAATTCCGAGCACCTCGAATGGAAGTGCACTGTTTGAGTAGATTTTGTATTTTTGTCTTTTTTGTACAGAGCACCTCGAATGTTATTTGACCACCAAACTTTGCAAGTGCCGATAACATTTGTTGATGATCATTACCACAAAGTTTCAGAATTTTTTAAGTGTTTTACTATGTTTTCTTGCGTGGGTGCGCCGTGAGTGCACCGTACTAGGGTATAGAAAAATCACTCTCTTCACAGTGATGAACGACAGAACTAGAGGTTGGTGGGACTGGGGTTTAGGGTTTAACTTCGACTACATGTATAAATTCAAGGTTTAAATTAAACTTCACTCAAAATGCTAAACTATACCACCGCGCTAATCGTTCCCCTTCCCTCTGATTTCCAATCACAAAACACGACGTCACCTTGTAGAATTGAATTCCATAGGTCCTATCTGTAGGTGTAGCATTTTCTTCTTCTCTTATCCTCGCTCCCAATCTTCTCTCACCTTATAACTTCAGATTTCTTTCCAACAGGACACCTTCTTGGATTCCTTCCGCCTAGCTACTAACAGCACGGCTCGGTGACGATCCTCTCCCTCTAAACCCCATCATCCCCTGGCGCTGGTGAAAACCTTGGTCCCCTGCTTCGCTCGGCGATGGCACTCTGGTGTTGTGCTCCTTCATGAAGGCATCACCCGAGACTACTAGGGTGGTGGTGTGGGGGGGGGGGGGTAGTGGTGGATTGGTAGACGGCGAGTGATGGTGTGCTTCTAATCTTCGGCAACTCGGCTTGGTTACGATCATGGTGGATCCCTGTCACCGCCGTTGGCGGATCAATACCTCATGTGGGCAAGAGAGGATCAGGGTCCCCTCTACAATGGCGGCAGTACGTTCTCTAGAGGGAGCCCTATGCTCCGGCAAAACCTATCCTTCGTCGGTGCTTGGTGTTGCACATTTTTGTCGTTCCTCGTGCTTTAGCGCCTTTGTTCCACAACTCTCATTCGGCGATATGTCTTGACCGCAGTCAGCGATGATGCTCATGTGGAAGGCTACTCGTGCTTGTGGGTTTGCTGCTCCTACTCTCCTTTGGCAGCTTGGGCTCCATGCCTCCATTGATCTAGGTTTTGGTGAACCGCTCCGTCGATCGTCGGTGCGACATCCTTCGAGGCAGGGTGAAAGGGTTGATGCCCTTTGTGGCAGTGGAGACAGATCGTGGTCTAGCCGCTTTGGTCCTTTGGGTGCAGTCAGTGACATGATGCATGCTCGATGGTGCCATCCTCCCTTGACCTTAGTTTGGTTCATTGGTATTGGTTGTAGTGGTGGTCAATGGCAGCGACACTTGTTCTTATAGCTGCCTTCAAGTTGTCCTCCCTATGCACCTTGTATCAGCAACTTCTTTTATGTTTCTATTTCCCTTTGTAGTCTGGTGCTTATGTACTCCTTATCGGTTGATGACTTTGTTAATGTAAAGTTAGGCTCGCCTTGAGCCTTTTCTCCAAATATATCAGTGCACTAGCCTAGTACAGAAATTGGGCTCGGTCAGATCAGGCTTGGGTTGAAGAGTAAAATGCATCAGTCGTCCCTGAAATTGCTAGCAAGGACCAAAATGGTCCCTAAACTCTCAAACTGGTTCAATATGATCCCGCAACTTGCAAATACTATGTAGGTACGGTCCTGCAACTTGTGAAACCAGTCCTGGGCTATGCGTACGCCGCGACGTCCACATCAGCGCACACACGAGTTCGCGCGCAACCGCCGCGAGTCCTTGATGTTTTTTCGTTCGGCCCCTCAGGATCTGATTCTGTCACTCATCCACCCTCACTCGTTCCTCTCGTCAGAACTGAAGCAGTCGACCTTGGACGGCGGCGGCCGGCTGATGATCGTCGGCAGGTCCAGCGCGTGAATGGCCCAAAGAAGGCGGAGGAACGGAACAGCGTGCCGCCGCATCTGTCGGCGATGCTCCGCGACGCCAATGGGTGCCCCGATGTTGTGGTTGGATGAGGTTGCGGCTCGACGTATGGTAAGTCGGAATTATCCCGGTTTGGCATGGTTATTTGTTAAGATCGAGTCGTTCCCCAGTGGATTAAGCAATGATTTCTATATCCCCTATGTTCCGTTGTTCGATTTTATGATTCATACGCAGTATGCTAGGGTTTATTGAACTATAGGGTTCCCGAAAGTGAGCAATGGCCATGTTTAATCATACTCAGTTTAAATTCAGTGATTTACTTGTTTAATTATGCTATGTTTCAGGGAAAGACGGCCCTTTTTTATTGTGGAGTTGATTCATGGTGGATTTTATCATGGTAGCGGTAACAATGGGATGTTATGCATAGTTTCAAGGGAAGACGCCCCTTTAATTATACTATGTTATGCACAAGCCGTGGTGTGATTTGGCGGGACCTCCTATATGCCGCTTGTTGCGGCAAATGGTCGGCGTTTCGCACAGTGGCGGTTAACCTGGGCCGGCCCATCTGCAGTGGCAGACGGAGGCATCATGTTCACGAGATGAAAAAAAAGGCAAAATAGGAGAGGCTTGTGCTGTGACTCGATCTGCAAGTTGCCCGTTGTGCTAGCCACTGTGCCTAACAAACATGTGTGCTAGATTTGCAGCGCCATACGCAAAGAAACAAAGGATGGCGGCAAAACAAAAACAACAGTTCCCTAAAATTCCCAAAAACTAAAGTTTGTTTGAGGACTCGAACCGAAGACCTACTTCAAGTGATAAATGTCGCTAGCCACAGTAATTCCTAAAGATTTGGTGTCCAAAATGGCAGCCCGGTTTATATGTACTTTTTATGAAATTTCAAATGTGACTTTCTTTTTGAGATTTCTGAACAAATTTTACAAACTCAACATTTTGTAAAAACACAACATTTTTGGGGAATTTCAAACTTATTTTAAAAAAGGAACAAATTTGAAAACACAAACATTTTTTGAAATTACAAACAATTTTTTGAAAAGATTGGATCAAAAATAGAAAACACTAAAACTTTCAAATTTACTAACAATATTTTCAAAACGTGGTCATTATTTTTATTAGCAAAAAAATTGAAAATATGAACATTTATTTATTTTGTGAACAAATTTGGAAAGCATGAACATTTTTTGAAATTCATGAACATTTTTTGAATTTGTGAAGAACAATTCAAAAGTAAAACATTTTTCCGAAATTCCCCCAAACATTATCTATATCTTGAAAACATGAACTTTTTTCGAATATGTGCTCAAATATTAATGTGGGAACATTTTTGTAAATCCCAAACATTTTTTTAATTTTCAAACAATTTTTGAAGACATGAACATTTTTCAAATTTGTGAACAAATTTCAAAAGTGGGATATTTTTAAATTCCCAAACATTTTCTGAATTTTTTATTTTTTTGAAAACATGAATATTTTTCAAATTTGTGAACCAATTTTGAAAAATTGACAAATTTGACATCATTATGGACCTATTATAAGTTGGGCTTTAGATTTGTCCCATTATAACATTGAAATTGCAGACATTGTTTTGAATCCGTGAGCATTTGTCATTTCCTGAACATTTTCTAAATCATGAACTATTTTTGAATTCATGAAGAATTCAACAATTTGCAACTTTTTCTAAAATCCCGAACTGTTTTAAAAAATAAAAACCCCTGAAAATGAAATACAGCAAAAACAAGAAAACAAGGGGCTCCCGGCCCCGCACATGGGCCGACCCACTAGCGCATAGGGGGAGCAGGGTGCGTGCCCGCTCCCGTGGCTTCCGGTGCGTACGGCGCCATATAGGAGGTCCCGACGAAGGGAGGCTAGGGTTCTTGGTTTTGTGGGAGCATTTCGCTTTGATGCACGTGTGTTGTGCCTCGGCAACCAACCAACGCCGCACCCCACGTGCACCCTCCTAAACTCAGTTGACCCCCCCTCCCCCCGGCAAAAAAGAAAACAGTTGAAAAACGATATGGGCTTTCTGAGCCGGTGCGGCGGCGATGGGCGTGCGACCGGAGGAGATCGTGGCGAAGACAAGGGCGAAGGAGCTGGCGGTGCTTGCAGCCGAGCTAGGGCAGCTCAGGGCGAAGATCGCCGCGCTAGGTGCGTGCGTCTTCGAGAGGGCCTGAACCTGGGTAAACCTCGTTTCCCTTATGTCCTTGTTACCATTTAACCAAGACTACCAAATCGGGACCCCGCCCCGAGATCTGCTGGATTAGCTCCGACATCTTCCTCTCTCGAATGTTGGCTATCTTATAGATGTCACTTTCGCTTTCCCTTCATGTCTAAGCGCTGGTAGAGGTCGCAAAAATATTGAAAAAATGGTTTAAGAGCATGCATCGAATGTGACCCACAATATGTGGTCCACAACATGATAAGTTGAGTAAGATCTGTGACCACAAAAAGAGGGCACCACATCTGATGTGTGTGAAAATGAGGCTACTGCTCGATGTAAAAAAAAGAGAACAAATTGTTTCCATCTTAAATTGCCTCATTTAAGATACCTAAAATTTTACTCTGAAGCTCATACCTTTCATTAACATATGTGAATCAGTTCCATCTCGTTTGCCTCCATATATACAAGCACACTAACAACATCTGAAGGACCAAAAACATCAACCATTAACATGCAAAGCTGAAAGTTTAGAGGACAGTGTATATGCATAACGCCCACATAGTCCACACAAAAAAATCTAAATATGATGGAGGAAATATGTTCCTATTTTTGAAACAATGCAACACATATTGAACAATATATTCATGGTTTGAAATGCTATGGCAAGGAAGAAGCAATGTTATGTAATAGAGCTTATTGCACTCATTCGAGGACACTCATAAGAATTATGGACATCAAATCAGCTGGAGTAAAAAGTATTTAACTAAAAACGATAACAATGGAATGTAAAGAAAAGATCTTGAAAAAACATCACCACCTTAGTTTTTTCTGTTCTAGTGATACAAAATATAGACAAAATATTAAATGGTTAGAGCATCTCCAGCGCTGACCCGCAAATTTGCTTCGACATCTGTCCGTCGATAGGGGGGAGCGGGGTCAATCCGTGGACACTGATGCCCGAGGCCACCATCCAATGCTAGCCGCATATGTCCATTACATTTCTTCAACTAACTGGACAAAATACATGCAAACACGAGAATTTCATCAATGTTCGGATAAAAAATAGCACAAATCATTCATACGTAGCATGCAACTAAGTCTAGTACAACAATAGTTAAAATTCAACGAGATTAAGCTGGTGTTCGACAAGTTTTTCATGCATTGATCCTGTCGTTTCACACATACTCCCCTTCAACTTAATCCAACAATGCATGTGCATAAATGGTCGTCCCACTATCATGTGATACATCATGGCAGCGCGTGTGAGCTACACAATCTGAATAGCAATATTGAATGAACGAACGAATCAATCAACAAATTGAACAAGAAGAAGCAAAACTTCTGATTTCCTCATCTGTCGCGCGCAATGGCCACCTTGCCTCCAGCATATCAACCACAGCACAAAACTTGGTGCAGAGGTCCATCGATATGATAACGACCTCACGTTGCGATCATGGATGATGTGCATGTCATAGGGCGCAATGTGCCTTCGTGCGTGAAACGATTCATGCAGTTGTTGCCAGAACGTTCCCCCTCTTGTCCTGCCTACGAAATCCGCAGATGCGGCCTACCACGCATTACACAACAACTCATCCTCCATGGTCAAGTACCTCGTCATCCTTCTTACTCTAAAAACGACATGGCGTTCGAAAATAAGCTCAATGGCATTTGACCGAACACCTATCGAGCGTAGTGTCCATGAACGACGTCGACAGGGGGGGCGAAGTGTACCTGCCTACGAACGGGTCCCGGGTGGATGACGCCGTCGTGAAAGGTGAGTGGGTGGGTTGTGTGCCAGTCAGAGAGGTACAACTACGGCGGTGGAGGTGGTGGGTGCGGATGCAATGTAATGGGGGAGAAGAGGTAGAATGGAAGAAAACGGGACTGTGAGGGGAGATTTAGTGGGTCGGGGGTGTCGAAGTCGTACGTGGTTGCTGTCCGGACTCCTACAAAGCCCCCCATCCCACCCACTTTGCTTCCACTTTACGGGAAAAAGTGCGTCCAGATTGCTCGGCGGATCGATATAGATCAGTATTGGATGGCACAGCATGTCTAAACAGCACGACTGGGATGTATGCGGGAGATCTAATTGGTGTTGGAGATGCCCTTAGAAAGAAAATTTACCGGGGAGCGACTTACAACAGATTTGGAGACTTTGCCGCCATCGTCGGAAGTGGTAAGCCGTCAAACGACCCGTGCCCGCTGGTGGTCCCCGCAGACCGCGGCGTGTGGATGGGAGCGATTCGTACCGTTTGATGACTCTAGTTGGAGGGCCACGATGCCTCGAATTATCTGTATAAACCATTCCATAAAACCCTAGCCACCTACCTTAAAAGCAGCCGCTCGCCGCAGCTCCCGCCCCCGCTCTCCCCCCTCCCTCGGCTCAGCGCCTCGTGCCCTCCTCCCATCTCCCCGATCAGCAACCATGGCTGCTCCTCCCACCGAGCGCTCGTCCGATTTCGACGTGATCGTCGTGGGCGCGGGCCTCATGGGCAGCTGCGCGGCGCAGGCGGCGGCGTCCCGCGGCGCGCGCGTGCTCCTGCTCGAGCGCTTCGACCTCCTCCACCACCGCGGCTCGTCGCACGGCGAGTCCCGCGCCATCCGGGACACCTACCCGCAGCCGCACTACCCGCCCATGGTCCGCCTCGCGCGCCGCCTCTGGGACGACGCCCAGCGGGACGCCGGGTACGCCGTGCTCACGCCCACCCCGCACCTCGACCTGGGCCCCCGGGACGACCCCAACTTCCGCGCCGTCGTCGCCAGCGGCGCCACCGAGCTCGCCCCGACGGGGTCCGCGCCGCGGCCGGCGTGGGCGGAGGCGTTCAGGGTGCCGGAGGGGTGGGCGGCGGCGAGCAGCGAGATGGGCGGGGTGATCAAGGCGACCAAGGCGGTGGCCATGTTCCAGGCGCTCGCCGCCAAGATGGGCGCCGTCGTGAGAGACAGGCTGGAGGTGATCAACATCGCAAAGCAAGGTGAGTTTATTTCCATACATCGCCTCCTGCAAGTGTGCCGGCGCCGAGCGGCTGAGTTAGCTTTGGTGCATATGACACTGCCGTACCGTCATATTTTCCATGCCGTTATACACGCAAATGCCAATTTCAGTATTGTACAATTATTGCATTTTTCAGCTGGCATCAACCTAAACGAAACCAATCAACTAAAAGAATAAAAAAAGCTTTTATTGAATCACTTAATTTATAAAAGAATTCCTGAACCCAAGAATTCAAAATGACAAGTTCCTCTTTACTTGAAAAAAAGAACCACTTAGAATATTCAAACAGATTATATTTGTCGAGAAACGCAAAATGATATGAAGATGATCCTCTTTATTTGTCTTGACCCATCGTATTATTTCCTCGTGTATTCCTAGGAGGTTTAAAGTAACCAAACTTGAAATCTTTTGACCAGGAGAAGGAACGACGATCGTGGTGAAGACATCAAGCGGCGAGGAGTTCCATGGCGCCAAGTGCATCATCACGGTGGGCGCATGGACGAGCAAGCTGGTGAAGTCCGTCACCGGCTCCGACCTGCCCGTGCAGCCGCTCCACACCCTCCTCTGCTACTGGAAGGTGAAGCCCGGGCACGAGCGCGAGCTCACGACGGAGGCCGGTTTCCCGACGTTCTCAAGCTACGGTGACCCGTGCATCTACAGCACGCCGTCGATGGAGTACCCGGGCCTGATCAAGATCGCCATGCACGGCGGGCCGCCGTGTGACCCGGACAACAGGGACTGGACCATCGGCACGACCGAGGGCGAGGGTGGGCTGGCGGATCCCGTGGCACGGTGGATCGACGAGGTGATGCCGGGGCATGTGGACACCGCCGGCGGGCCGGTGCTCCGGCAGGCGTGCATGTACTCCATGACACCCGACGAGGACTTCGTGATCGACTTCCTTGGCGGCGAGGAGTTCGGGAGGGACTTGGTGGTCGGCGCTGGGTTCTCCGGTCACGGGTTCAAGATGGGCCCCGCCATCGGGAGGATCCTCGCCGAGATGGCGTTGGATGGTGAGTCGAGGTCGGCGACAGAGGCTGGCGTGGAGCTCGAGCAGTTCAGGATCGGACGGTTCGACGGCAACCCGATGGGGAACGCTACAAGTTCATAAGATGAAATTGATTTGGTGGTGATGTCCAAGTGGTGACCACCGCAATTGCCATGTGCCAACAATCTGTGCAGTGGTACTGCTGAACCATGTGCAACATTCATGTGTTTTCTGTTTCTCGCTAAGTGAAATACAGTAGTACTGTACTACTATGTTTCTGTGAACTTTCGATCAGTGGGGTTGCACGTACGTTGATGCAGCCTTGTCGTGTCTCCCATAAAATCGCCAGCTGGGCGGTGTGCTCCTGTCTGTCCGAGATACGTGAGGAAGGAGATGACTATGCGTGTGCCTGTCAATGCAGGACAGATATAAAGATGATTGTACGTGCGGATGTGCTATAGCTACGATTGATGGCTGTACATTGCGGAACGAACTTTTCCCTTCCCGGGTCGCACGCGCGTGCGGCTCCGGAGGTACTCCTAACCCTAGGAAACCAGAGGCGCTCGATCTCCCTTCCCCGGCCGCTGCCGCCGCCGGCGCCGGAGGTGGCGGCCACGCCTAGCTGTCGAAGGCGGCGCTCCTTGACGAACCCCCTTCGCGCGGAGCGGGTCGTCCCTGGGGATGCGATGGTGGTGGATGGCTTGTGGGGTGAGCTTGCGGCGGGCTTCGCCGGTGTGCGGAATGCCTTGTGGAGGAGCGGCGGAGTCGGTGGGGAGGCAGCAGGGGCGGCAAAGCTGGGTGGAGCAGTAGGCATTCGGCCTCCTCCGTATCGGGGCTGGCGGTGGTGTCTGCTGGGTGTGTGTTGGCGCAGGAGCGGTGATTGGAGAGGAGGGTCAGATCTGGGGTTCCCGGATTTGATCTGGGCCGGAGGGGATTGGGTTGTTGCGTGGATGTCCCCTAGAGTGGGTGACAACCATGGTGATCCGATCCATGGCCGAGGTGTCGGGAGGCTGCTGACCGAGGTTGGTGCTGGATAATGGGGCCGCATTCCTCTCTGTTGTGCGTGGTGTCGGTGGACTACGGCTGTGCGGTTTCATTAGCGAGGAGTTGTGGTGGCGGCGGTGTGAGGCTGCAAGGACAAAGCTGCCCCAAACCTTGGAGGTGGGGTGATGTGTCGTGTTACGAATGAAAATCCTGCCTGGTTTGTGCAGGGCCGGCGGCGATGGCACCTGTGGGTGTTTTACCCCTCCTTGGAGGCATCGTCGAGATGGGTCGACATCCCCCTCGCTCGCTTGTGTTGGTAGTTGTCTCCGGGCAAAAGCCTTGATTCGGTGCAAGATCGGCATGATGACGGCGTCCTTGACGTCGTCCCTCTGGTGGGAGCATCGTGCCTAGAGACATGGGTTGGAGGTTCTTTGTTGCGCTCCTCGGGTGCTCACCAGTGTTCATGATCGATCTTCCATGGTGCAATGTACGGTCGTCGCTAGTGATTTCAAGACAGTGTCTTTCTCGGGTTTGATCGAGTCCCGCCATACACTTGCCATCTCCTTTAGGCGGTAAGGGTGGATGGTGCGTCGACAAGGGATGCTCGGTGGGAGTTGCAGTTCTTTGGAGGTGGCTGGTGTTGGCTGAGACGCGGCAAGGTTTTTCTGTTTTGGGCAAGTTCCTTTGTGTTGTAGTAGTTCTCTTGTGGGTGGCTGTCTTTGGACTAGCCGGATGTGGAGTTCTTGCTATGCTCATTGTTCACAACGAGTTGTAGTCATCTTGTACTTTTAATTCTCTTTTCTTCTATAAAGATATGGTACGCAATTTGCGTACTCTTAAAAAAATGTGTTGTAGGGTGGAACCCTAGATGGAGATCTTTCACAAATTGGAGGGGAATCCCCAAGAACAAGAAGAACACAAAGGGGCAAAACAAGAGGAACACTCAAATTGACTTGATCCAATCACACATGTCCTAGATCCAATCACACAACAAGAGATACAAAGGTCCAATTCCAGCACAAGAATATACAAGAGGTAACTAGTTCATCCCAATCCTATGAGGAAAGAGGTCTTGATGATCCTATGATGGAGATCCTTCTCCAAGAGGAGGCCTTTCATATCCACAAGAGGATCTTCTCCAAGAGGAGGGCTTGATCTCCAAGAGGAGCTTCTCCAAGAGGAGGTCTAGATCTCCAAGAGGAGGAGCTCCTCTTGAAGATCAAGCCCTCCTCTTGGAGAAGATCCTCTTGGATGCAAGACCTCACCTAGTGGGAAGAACTTTTACCCTAGTGCTATTTTCCTTGAGTTGTTCTTGTAATCTTGTGGATCTCATGTATGCTACTCTAGTGAATGTGATATTTGGGTTTGTTTGAGTGATTTGTGCCTTGTGTTCTTGAGTGTTCTTCCTCTTTTCCCCCTCCAAGTGTGAAAAGACCCCCTCTAGGGTTTCACCCTACAACATCTTGGTATCATGAGCAAGGGTGATTCACATCTTGGAGTCCCATCCCCCCATTTGCTAGCTTGATTTTGTTGTTTTCCGTCCAAATTCAAAAATCCCCACAAAAATAGCCCCCAAAATTTTTCTTGCAATTTGTTGGATCTTGTGAGATTTGGTTGTTTTGGTCCATGGATTTGTTGTTTGCCAAGTGGATCTAGCCCCTACCCATCAATCCCCACCCTCCCCACCACGAAATCCACCTAATTTTGCTTTTTCCCCAAAATTTCCGCCCAATTCGACGACCACCGGGTGCCCGCACCTCGAACCACCGGGCACCCGCACCCCCGGGCCATTTCCCGCTGACCACCCCGGGCACCCGCACCCACCCAAATCAGCCCACCACCAACACCGTTTTGACCATAACTCCTCATCCCAAGCCCGTTTTTCATGTTCTTTAGCTCGTTTGGAAGCTCCTGACACCTCCCATCCACATATATCATTACCACCACCATTAGCATCCATCCAAAAATTCATCATCTTAGCACCCACCTTCTGCATTTGACCGATTTCGAGTTGCGGTTTCCGTTTCCTAAGGTGTTTCGGCTACTTAGGAGCGTGTGACATCGACATCACCACCAATCATCATCACCTTGGAGTCATCTTCACCGCTAACCGTAAGAAAGGACGATAACCTCGACGGCACTTACTTCTTACCCTTGCTTTTGCATTGATAGCCCGAGCCATTTTGCGTTGCTTACCCATCGAGACTAGAGAGTTGAGAATTGCCGGGCCACGCTATTGTGCACCATAGTGATCTTGTTATCATCTTAGTGCCATAAGTATCTCCCGTGCATATCTTACATACTTGTCTCATATCATACTTGGCTTGAGCATCAAGCATAGAGAAAAAAAATAAAGAAAGAAAAGCTTTTAAGCAAAAGAGGAGAAACAAAGAGCTTGTAAGCAATAGCATTGAGCCATTTGCATAGTCATATCATCTTGGTCACCGCATACATAACATAGTGGGATTGAAGACGATACGTTTCTCTCATAGGTCGGTGCACAAGTGTATCTTGCCCATTTGAGCAATCGAGCTAGCGTCTCTCCAGCAATCGCACAACAAGAGCATTCTCCGTGGTTGCACATTTTGAGCTCACTCCTTGGTTGTGCGGATCCCCTCTATCTTCCGTGTGCATGATAGTCTTGGCTTTGATCTATTTGCTTTGCATTTTTGTGAACCTTCTCAACCTTATCGATATCTTGACTAACATTTTGTTTGGAAAATTTGCCAGAATCCTAACCGAACTAATCCATAAGCCTTTTACTTGTAGGTGTGAGAAACAAACCCAGTTCCAATTCTACAATTGTGGCATTACTTTGAGTGACACTTGTTACATCCTCAATCCTTGGAAAAGGTAACTTCGGTATTGTTCTCTCATTTTCCTACTCACCCCACTTGGTTATGATGGATAGGCCAAGTTCGCCGGCGAACCCGCTTTTCAAGGAGCAAGGTGTTGATCCCGGCTACGTCAGCAAGGGACACTTCTTCATCGCGCAAAGAGCTCTCCATCAACAAAGTGAGGCCTTGGGTGAACGCCTTGAGCAACTCGCCACCGACCTTCGTCAATCGGAAGCAAGGAACCGCGACTACATCGACGACAAGTTCACTACACAAATGGAAGAGCTCCACAACATGATCGTGCGACGCCCGTATTCCTCGTCCTCTTCATCAAGACGGCGCCACTCAAGTCCTCCCCGAGCTCGGGTCCCTCGGCATGATGATCCTTGAGATCACCAAGCTCAAGGAAATCCATTCCATGACAATGGCTTACAAGACCGAGTCCGAGCACGTGAAAGGGCACGACATCAAGCGCAAGAAGAAATGGATCAAGATAAAATACCTCCTCAAGTGCAACGTCAACCATCTCAAGAAGGTGATGCAATTCGACAAGCGCAAGAGCCGTCAAGCACAAGCCCTCAAACGTGAAGTTCAAGCACTCGAAGCTCAGCGAACACTCAACGAGGCCACTAGATCCATCGAAGAGTGCAACCGCCAAGTCCGTGAACAAGAAGATGCGCTTCGCCAAGCACGACAAGAAGAAGCCGCTCGACTTGAAGAGCAACAAGACCGAAGAAACCAAGCGCACATGCCTCGTCCTCCTCCGCGACAAGAGCGACATCACGAGGATCGACCATTTGAGGTCCTTCCTCCTCGTCAAGAGCAACATCAAAACCACCACTATGATGAAGAACTCCGCTACGGCAAGCTCAAGTTTACCATGCCAAAGTTCTTCGAAAGCAATGATCCCGAAGAATATCTCTCATGGGACTTGAAGGTGGACAAGATATTCCGTCTTCACAACTACGACGAGGAAAAGAAGATCGTCATGGCCTCCCTCGAGTTTCAAGACTACGTCCTCATTTGGTGGGAACAAGTGATTGAGCGACAACAAACAAGAGGCGAACCACCAATCACAACTTGGACGGAAATGAAGGATGTCATGAGAGCTCGCTTCATGCCTACACACTATACCCGTGATCTCTTCAAGAAATTGCAACTCCTCAAGCAAGAGATGGAGATTGCCATGATACAAGCCGATGTCAAGGAAGACGACGAGCAAACAATGGCACGCTTCTTGAATGGCCTCAACCACCCAATCAAGTGGATTTCCGACTTCCAACCATACTCAAACCTTCTCAAGCTAGTTCATCAAGCAACCAAGGCCGAGCGACAAGTGTAAGATGACTTCAAATACGCCAAGTACTGTCCAAGACCTACGGCTCCTACTGTCAAGCTCCCGCGACTTTGGCAACTCCTACCTCAACTAGAGCATCACCAAATACCGGCGACAAGTCAAGTTCCAAGCAAGCTACGCCTTCCTTGACTCGTCCTCCGGCAAGCAACTACAAATCCAAGACTTCCTCATCTTCGGCACCACCAAACAACCCCGTCAAGACAAGCTCATTCAAGTGCTTCACATGTGGTGGCCGAGGACACAAGTCCTTCGAATGCACCAACAAGTGAACCATGATCTTCAACGATGATGGCACATATGACTCGATGAGTGAAGAAGAAATGGAAGCCCTTGAGCACGTGGCCATGCACCGACGCGTGAACGAAGATGAAGATGATCAAGTGTTTTGTGACAACGACTCAAGTCCCTCTCTCGTGGTCTCCAAGGTCTTGGTGCTCCAAGACCACCAAGAAGAAGACCAACGGTGCCATATATTCCACACCAAGGCCGACATCAATGGGCGTTCCGTGAAAGTCATCATCGACGGAGGAAGTTGTCACAACTTGGAAAGTTAAGAGCTATGTTCCAAGCTGCAATTGGTCAAGAAGAAGCACTCTCGTCCCTAGAATGTGCAATGGCTAAGCGACACCGGCACTATTCAAGTGGAGCATACGGTGCAAGTTTCTTTCAAGACCGGCGCCTACGAGGATACCTTGGAGTGTGACGTAGTTCCCATGTCCGTGTGCCATCTTCTCTTGGGACGACCTTGGCAATTCGATCGCGGAGTCATCCACAACGGAAGAACCAACCACTATAGCTTCAAGGTGAAGGGCAAGGAGTATGTGCTTCGACCAATGTCACCAAGCCAAGTGATCGCCGACAAGAAAGCATCCACCCATCGGGGAGATACTAGTGAGAGAGTGAACCACCAAAAAGAAAGTGAGCGCCACAAGCCAAAATTGAGCGACTCTTCGCCAAGAGAGAAAAACTTAGTCCTTCTAGCCACAAAAAGAGAGATGAGAGAAGTGTGTGAGAACCCATCAAGTGCCATCCACTTTGTCCTCCTATGCAAAGGTGAGGTGGCAAAAACTAACACCCCTAATCCGCTTCCTCTAGTGTTTTCTAACTTGTTGCAGGAATTTGAGGATGTCTTTCTCGATGAGCTACCTCCCAGTCTCCCTCCTCTACGGGGCATTGAACATCAGATCGACCTCATCCCCAGAGCACCACGTCCGAACAAGGCTCCCTACCGCGTCAACCCCAAAGAAACTAAGGAGATCCAACGGAAAGTTCAACAACTCATCGACAATGGCCATGTACGTGAAAGCTTAAGCCCTTGTGCCGTTCTGGTTATACTTGTGCCCAAGCAAGATGGTAGTTTTCGCATGTGCTCCGATTGTAGACCCATCAATGCTATCACCGTTCGTTATAGGCATCCCATTCCTCGCCTCGATGATATGCTAGATGAGCTTAGCGGTGCCACCATTTTCTCAAAAATTGATCTTAAAAGTGGATATTATCAAATCCGCATACAAGAAGGTGATGAATGGAAAACCTCTTTCAAAACTAAATTTGGCTTATACGAGTGGTTGGTTATGCCTATGGGTTTATCGGAAGCTCCCGGTACTTTCATGCGTCTTATGCATTTTGTGCTTCGTCCTTACATTGGAGTGTTTATTGTGGTCTACTTCGATGACATACTTGTTTTTACCAAATCCATCAAAGATCATGTAAATCATGTTAGGGCCGTTTTGCAAACTCTTCGCAAGGAATGTCTTTATGCCAGCATGAAAAAGTACATTTTGGGAGTTGACAAGCTTGTTTTCTTGGGTTTCATTGTTTCCTCGAAGGGTGTTCATGTTGATGAGTCTAAAATTGAAGCAATTAAAACTTGGCCACAACCCACTAATTTGCAACAAGTGCGTAGTTTTCTTGGCCTTGCGGGTTTCTATCGTTGCTTTGTGAAAGATTTTAGCACTATTGCCGCACCGTTGCATGCCTTGAGTAAGAAAAATGCTCCTTTTGTTTGGGGACCTTTGCAATCTACCGCTTTTGATGAGCTCAAATCCTTGCTTACTCATACTCTGATTCTTGCTTTGCCCAACTCTGACAAAACTTTTGAGGTTCATTGCGATGCTAGTGGTAATGGAATTGGTGGCGTTTTTATGCAAGAAAAGCGAGCTATTGCATATTTTAGTGAAAAACTCTCCGGTGCTCAACTTAACTATCCCATCTATGACAAAGAATTGTTTGCTTTAGTGCGTGTGTTGCATGTTTGGGAGCATTATCTTAGACCACATGAGTTTGTCATACATACCGATCATGAGACACTTAAGTACCTTAAAGGTCAAACCAAGTTGAATAAACGACATGCTAAATGGAGTGAATTTATTGAATCTTTTCCCTATGTGATCAAGTACATTAAGGGAAAAGAGAACGTTGTGGCGGATGCCCTTTCCAGCAAATGCATGTTACTTACTCAACTTGAATTGAACGTTGTTGGATTTGATCATATAAAAGATTTGTATGAGCATGACGTGACTTTTGCTACTCCTTATGCTAAGTGTGTAACGCATACTTCTTGGGAACGATACTATATCAAAGATGGTTATCTAATGAGAGCTAACAAATTATGCATCCTCGTGTCTTCTCTTCATTTGTTACTTTTGCAAGAGGCTCATGGAGGTGGATGCTACCTCTTGAGCACTGCGTTAGTTTTCCCTTGAAGAGGAAAGGGTGATGCAGTAAAGTAGCGTAAGTATTTCCCTCAGTTTTTGAGAACCAAGGTATCAATCAAGTAGGAGGCCACACTCAAGTCCCACGCACCTACACAAACAAATAAGAACCTCGCAACCAACGCGATAAGTGGGTTGGCAATCCCTTCACGGTCAGTTATGAGAGTGAGATCTGATAGAGATGATAAGATAATATTTTTGGTATTTTTATGATAAAGACTAAAAGTAAAGAAAGCAAAATAAACGGTAATAGAAATAACTTGTTGTTGGGAGATTAATATGATGGAAAATAGATCCAGGGGCCATAGGTTTCACCAGTGGCTTCTCTGAAGATAGCATAAGTATTACGGTGGGTAAACAAATTACTATCGAGCAATTGATAGAATTGAGCATAGTTATGAGAATATCTAGGTATGATCATGTATATAGGCATCACGTCCGCGACAAGTAGACCGAAACGATTCTGCATCTACTACTATTACTCCACACATCGACCGCTATCCAACATGCATCTAGAGTATTAAGTTCATAGAACAGAGTAACGCTTTAAGCAAGATGACATGATGTAGAGGGATAAACTCATGCAATATGATATAAACCCAATCTTTTTATCCTTGATGGCAACAATACAATATGTGTTGTTTCCCCTACTGTCACTGGGATCGAGCACCGCAAGATTGAACCCAAAGCTAAGAACTTCTTCCATTGCAAGAAAGATCAATCTAGTATGCCAAACCAAACTGATAATTCGAAGAGACTTGCAAAGATAACCAATCATACATAAAAGAATTCAGAGGAGATTCAAATATTGTTCATAGATAATCTTGATCATAAACCCACAATTCATCGGATCTCGACAAACACACCACAAAAAGAAGAGTTACATCAAATAGATCTCCAAGAGAATCGAGGAGAACTTTGTATTGAGATCCAAAGAGAGAGAAGAAGCCATCTAGCTAATAACTATGGACCCGAAGGTCTGAGGTAAACTACTCACACATCATCGGAGAGGCTATGGTGTTGATGGTGAAGCCCTCCGTGATCAATGCCCCCTCCGGCAGGACGCCGGAAAAGGCCCCAAGGTGGGATCTCACGGGTACAGAAGGTTGCGGCGGTGGAATTTGGTTTTTGTGGTCGCTTCTGATGGTTTGGGGGTACGTAGGTATATATAGGAGGAAGAAGTAGGTCGGTGGAGCCACGAGGGGCCCATGAGAGTGGAGGGCGCGCCCAGGGGGTAAGCGTGCCCCCTACCTCATGGCTTCCTCGTCTGTTGCTTGACGTCCACTCCAAGTCCTCTGGATCACGTTTGTTCCGAAAATCACGTTCCCGAAGGTTTCATTCCGTTTGATATTCTTTTTCTGCGAAACACTGAAATAGGCAAAAAAAGCAGCAATTTGGGTTGGGCCTCCGCTTAATAGGTTAGTCCCAAAAATAATATAAAAGTGTATAATAAAGCCCATTAAACATCTAAAACAGAATATAATATAGCATGGAACAATAAAAACTATAGATACGTTGGAGACGTATCAAGCATCCCCAAGCTTAATTCCTGCTCGTCCTTGAGTAGGTAAATGATAAAAACAGAATTTTTGATGTGGAATGCTACTTAGCATAATTTTCAATGTAATTCTCTTATTTGTGGTATGAATATTCAGATCCGAAAGATTCAAGATAAAAGTTTAATATTGACATAAAAGTAATAATACTGCAAGCATACTAACGAAGCAATTACGTTTTCTCAAAATAACATGGCCAAAAGAAGTTCATCCCTACAAAATCATATAGTTTGGTCATGCTCCATTTTCGTCACACAGGAATATTCTCGTCATGCACAACCCCGATGACAAGCCAAGCAATTGTTCATACTTTAGTAATCTCAAACTTTTTTCAACTTTCACGCAATATATGAGCGTGAGCCATGGATATAGCACTATGGGTGGAATAGAATATGATGATGGGAGTTATGTGGAGAAGACAAAAAGGAGAATGTCTCGCATTGACGCGGCTAATCAACGAGCTAGGGAGATGCCCATCGATTGATGTCAATGCAAGGAGTAGGGATTGCCATGCAACGGATGCACTAGAGCTATAAATGCATGAAAACTCAACAAAAGAAACTAAGTGGGTGTGCATCCAACTTGCTTGCTCATGAAGACGTAGGGCATTTGAGGAAGCCCATTGTTGGAATATACAAGCCAAGTTCTATAATGAAAAATTCCTACTAGTATATGAAAGTGACAAAACAAGAGACTTTCTATCATAAAGATCATAGTGCTACTCTGAAGCACAAGTATGGAAAAAAGATAGTAACATTGCCCCTTTTTATTCTTTTTTGTTTTTTTTGTGACCTTCCTTTTTTTGGCCTTTTTTTGGGACAATGCTCTATAATGATGATCATCACACTTTTATTTATTTACAACTCAATGATTACAACTTGATACTAGAACAAAGTATGACTCTATATGAATGCCTCCGGCGGTGTACCGGGATAGGCAATGAATCAAGAGTGACATGTATGAAAAATATGCATGGTGGCTTTGCCACAAATACGATGTCAACTACATGATCATGCAAGGCAATATGACAATGATGAAATGTGCCGTGATAAACGGAACAGTGGAAAGTTGCATGGCAATATATCTCGGAATGGCTATGGAAATGCCATAATAGGTAGGTATGGTGGCTGTTTTGAGGAAGATATAAGGAGGTTTATGTGTGATAGAGCGTATCGTATCACGGGGTTTGGATGCACCGGCGAAGTTTGCACCAACTCTCAAGGTGAGAAAGGGCAATGCACGGTACCGAAGAGGCTAGCAATGATGGAAGGTTGAGAATGCGTATAATCTATGGACTCAACATTAGTCATAAATAACTCACATACTTATTGCAAAAAGCTACAAGTCATCAAAAACCAAGCACTACGCGCATGCTCCTAGGGGGGTAGATTGGTAGGAAAAGACCATCGCTCGTCCCCGACCACCACTCATAAGTAGGACAATCAAAGGACACCTCATGTTTCAAATTTGTTACACAACATTTACCATACGTGCATGCTACGGGACTTGCAAACTTCAACACAAGTATTTCTCAAATTCACAACTACTCAACTAGCACAACTTTAATGTCACTACCTCCATATCTCAAAACAATCATCAAGCATCAAACTTTTCTTAGTATTCAACGCACTTATAACAAAGTTTTTACTAATCTTGGATGCCTATCATATTAGGACTAATTTCTCAATTTAAGAAAATTACCATGCTGTTTTGTAGGACTCTAAAAATGATATAAGTGAAGCATGAGAGAACAATAGTTTCTATAAAACAAAACCACCACCATGCTCTAAAATATATAAGTGAAGCACTAGAGCAAAAACAATATAGCTCAAAAGATATAAGTGAGGTACATAGAGTATTCTAATAAATTCCAAATCATGTGTGCCTCGCTCAAAAGGTGTGTACAGCAAGGATGATTGTGGTAAACTAAAAAGCAAAGACTCAAATCATACAAGACGCTCCAAGCAAAACACGTATCATGTGGTGAATAAAAATATAGCTCCAAGTAAAGTTAGTGATGGACGAAGACGAAAGAGGGGATGCCTTCCGGGGCATCCCCAAGCTTTGGGTTTTTGGTGTCCTCAGATTTACCTTGGGGTGCCTTGGGCATCCCCAAGCTTAGGCTCTTGCCACTCCTTGTTCCATAATCCATCAAATCTTTATCCAAAACTTGAAAACTTCACAACACAAAACTTAACAGAAAATCACGTGAGCTCCGTTAGCGAAAGAAAACAAAACACCACTTCAAGGTACTGTAATGAACTCATTATTTATTTATATTGATATTAAACCTACTGTATTCCAACTTCTCTATGGTTTATAAACTATTTTACTAGCCATAGATTCATCAAAATGAGCGAACAACACACGAAAAACAGAATATGTCAAAATCATAACAGTCTGTAGTAATCTGTAACTACCGCAAACTTCTGGAACTCCAAAACTTCTACCAAAATAGGACGGCCTAGATAATTTTTTTATTGATCTACTGCAATTGGAATCAGTATTTTATCACGTTCTGGTGATTTTTAACAATTGTTTTCGTGAACAGAAAGTTTCTAGAATTTTCAGCAAGATCAAATAACTATCATCCGAGAAGATCCTATAGGTTTAACTTGGCACAAACACTAACTAAAACACAAAAACAAATCTAAGCAGAAGCTAGATCAAAGATTTATTCCTAAACAGAAGCAAAAAGCAAAAAAAAACTAAAAATAAAATTGGGTTGCCTCCCAACAAGCGCTATCGTTTAACGCCCCTAGCTAGACATAAAAATAAGGATAGATCTAGGCATTGCCATCTTTAGTTTTAGAAAAGAAAAGGGCAAACTTGTTATCTATGGAATTAATCTTTCTATTTTGAGAAAGCACATGGCTATTAATGGTAGAAGAAAGATTAAGCACGTTACGGAAATTTGCATCTAAGCTAGCCTTCATCTCTTTAATAGTTTCATTTTGAAGGGAAAGCAAAAGAGAGGTAGATTCGACCTTCTCATTCATGGGGTGCCCAAATATGATTTTCATCTTTTCATAGGTATCTATGGCATCCCCTTCAAGAAACCCTTCTTCAAAAATAGAGTGTAAGACATGCTTAAACGACGAAGGTAAGGCAACATAAAGGCTTTTTAATTATATTTCAATTTGATATTGGGGCACAAAGCTAGCCTGGAGTCTCAGTAATCTATCCCAAGCATCTTTCAAAGACTCATCAAGTAAATAACAAAATATTGCGGGATCATCTTCATTGAAATTATTCAGATTCTCATTGACAACCCCCGTTAGGTTTTTCCATAGCATCATTATTTATGAGCTTAGAGAGGACGGAAGGGCTATCCAAGGCATTCAAACCTAGGAAAGAACCCCTAGCCCCTTTTGATTCAGCCATGGCAAAGGAAAGGCGGGCAAAAAGAGAGGGCGAATAAAACGGCAAGGGTGAAGTGGGGGAGAGGAAAACAAGAGGCAAATGGCAAATAATGTAATGCGAGGGATAAGAGTTTGTGATGGGTACTTGGTATGTGTTGACTTGTGCGTAGACTCCCCGGCAATGGCGCCAGAAATCCTTCTTGCTACCTCTTGAGAACTGCGTTGGTTTTCCCTTGAAGAGGAAAGGGTGATGCAGTAAAGTAGCGTAAGTATTTCCCTTAGTTTTTGAGAACCAAGGTATCAATCTAGTAGGAGGCCACACTCAAGTCCCACATACCTACACAAACAAATAAGAACCTCGCAATCAACGCGATAAAGGGGTAGTCAATCCCTTCACGGTCACTTACGAGAGTGAGATCTGATAGAGATGATAAGAAAATATTTTTGTATTTTTATGATAAAGACTAAAAGTAAAGAAAGCAAAATAAACGGTAATAGAAATAACTTGTTGTTGGGAGATTAATATGATGGAAAATAGATCCAGGGGCCATAGGTTTCACCAGTGGCTTCTCTGAAGATAGCATAAGTATTACGGTGGGTAAACAAATTACCGTCGAGCAATTGATAGAATTGAGCATAGTTATGAGAATATCTAGTTATGATCATGTATATAGGCATCACGTCCGCGATAAGTAGACAAAAATGATTCTGCATCTACTACTATTACTCCACACATCGACCGCTATCCAGCATGCATCTAGAGTATTAAGTTCATAAGAATAGAGTAACGCTTTAAGCAAGATGGCATGATGTAGAGGGATAAACTCATGCAATATGATACAAACCCCATGTTTTTATCCTCGATGGCAACAATATAATACGTGTCATTTCCCCTACTGTCACTAGGATCGAGTACCGCAAGATTGAACGCAAAGCTAAGCACTTTTCCCATTGCAAGAAAGATCAATCTAGTAGGCCAAACCAAACTAATAATTCGAAGAGACTTGCAAATATAACCAATCATACATAAAAGAATTCATAGGAGATTCAAATATTGTTCATAGATAATGTTGATCATAAACCCACAATTCATCGGATCTCGACAAACACACTGCAAAAAGAAGAGTTACATCAAATAGATCTCCAAGAGAATCGAGGAGAACTTTGTATTGAGATCCAAAGAGAGATAAGAAGCCATCAAGCTAATAACTATGGACCCGAAGGTCTGAGGTAAACTACTCACACATCATCGGAGAGGCTATGGTGTTGATGTAGAAGCCCTCCGTGATCAATGCCCCCTCCGGCAGGACGCCAGAAAAGGCCCCAAGATGGGATCTCATGGGTACAAAAGGTTGCGACGGTGGAATTAGGTTTTCGTGGTTGCTTCTGATGGTTTGGGGGTACGTAGGTATATATAGGAGGAAGAAGTAGGTCGGTGGAGCCACGAGGGGCCAACGAGGGTGGAGGGCGCGCCCAGGGGGTAGGCGCGCCCCCTATCTTGTGGCTTCCTTAGCTGTTGCTTGACGTCCACTTCAAGTCCTCTGGATCACGTTTGTTCCAAAAATCACGTTCTCGAAGGTTTCATTCTGTTTGGACTCCGTTTGATATTCTTTTTCTGTGAAACACTAAAATAGGCAAAAAAAAAACAGCAATTTGGGCTGGGCCTCCGGTTAATAGGTTAGTCCCAAAAATAATATAAAAGTGTATAATAAAACCCATTAAACATCCAAAACAGAATATAATATAGCATGAAATAATAAAAAAATATAGATATGTTGGAGACGTATCAGTGGACTCATGGGACACTTTGTATGCGACAAGACTTTTGCCACACTCTCCAAGAACTATATTTGGCCCAAGATGTTTCGCGATGTTGCCCGCTTCACCAACCGGTGCTCTACATGTTGCAAAGCTAAGTCACAATCTCAATCCCATGGTTTACATATGCCACTATCTATTCCACATCAACCTTGGGAAGATATTAGCATGGATTTTGTGCTAGGATTACCTAGGACTCAAAATGGCAAGGACTCCATATTTGTTGTAGTGGACCGATTCTCTAAAATGGCTCATTTTATCCCATGCAATAAGATAGACGATGCTTCACATGTTGCAAATATCTTTTGTAGGGAAATCTTGAGGTTGCACGATGTGCCAAAGACAATTGTGTCGAACCGAGACGTCAAATACTTAAGCTACTTTTGGAAGATGCTATGCGCCAAGCTCGGAATCAAGCTACTCTTCTCCACGGCGTATCATCCTCAAACCGATGGCCAAACGAAAGTCACCAACCGGACACTCGCCACTCTCCTCCGCGTGTTGATAAAGAAGAACATAAAGGAGTGGGAGGATTGCCTACCCATCGCCGCATACGCCTACAACCGTGCAAAACACTCTACCACCGGCAAGTCCCCCTTCGAGGTTGTCTACGGTTTCAACCCATTGTCGCCGTTGTACATCCTTCCCCTACCGCTTCAAAAACGATCAAACATGGACGCTAGTGCAAGAGCCACATACCTCAAGAATATGCATGAAGAAACACGTTCCACGATCGAGCGCCAAGTACAATGACTCGCCTCCAAGATCAACATCAACAAGTCACCGATGGTGTTCCAACCGGGTGATATTGTATGGATACATCTCCGCAAGGACCGCTTTCCCAAGGAGCGCAAGTCCAAGCTACTTCCGAGAGCCGATGGACCCTTCAAGGTGCTCGCACGCTACAACGACAACGCCTACAAGGTCGACATTCCACGTGACAAGTACAACGTTTGCGACATCTTCAATGTCAAAGACTTGGCCAAGTACCATGGTGATGAAGAGCACGATCCGTAGACTGATCTCTCCCAAGGGAGGGGAGATGATGTGGAGCATCCCGAGCTCATCTGCAACGACACTCCATCACCACCACAAGCACCGAGAGGATCGATGACAAGAGCACGTGCACGCAACATTGAGAACAAGGTCACTTCTTTCCTCTCCGAGTTTCGTTCGGTTTCACATGAGAATGAGAATCTACCTCAAAGAGATACGCTATGCATTCTTAGGTACATCGAAGATGATCGTGTGAAGGAGAAGGTGGAGACTCGAGCGTCCATGGAGCAAGGGAGAGGAGAGGTGAATGGGAAGAACGAAGGAGAGATGCCCCTGGACACCGCGGGTGCCCGGACGGAAGGACCCCGGGTGCCCGGACTCGAAGACGTGGGGAGGGCCAAACCCCCTGGGCACCCCGGGTGCCCAGCCCCTAGCACCGGGTGCCCGGCCCCCCACCTGGGCCGCGCCCAGCTCGCCCTCGTGTGCCCGGCCTGCCCTGCCCAGCCACCTGCGACCACCCCCGGGTGCCCGGTCCTCCTTCAGTCGTCGCCCCTGACCGGTCCGGGTGCCCGGCCGGTTTGCCCCCGGGTGCCCGAACCACTCTGCGGGCCTGTGTGCCTCTTTGGGTTTTTACCCTTGTATCCCCCTCCTCCTCTTATTTGGTCTCTAAACTATATAAGGACCTCCCCTAGTTCATTAGAAGGATAGCAAAGTATTTAGAACACAAAGAGAGAGCTTTGCTCATCTTCCTCCTCTAGGAGATCTAGACCTTCTCTTGGAGAAGCTCCTCTTCGAGATCAAGCCCTCCTCTTGGAGAAGATCCTCTTGGATGCAAGACCTCACCTAGTGGGAAGAACCTTTACCCTAGTGCTATTTTCCTTGAATTGTTCTTGTAATCTTGTGGATCTCATGTATGCTACTCTAGTGGATGTGATATTTTGGTTTGCTTGAGTGATTTGTGCCTTGTGTTCTTGAGTGTTCTTCCTCTTTTCCCCTTCCAAGTGTGAAAAGATCCCTTCTAGGGTTTCACCCTACAACAAAATGGTTGTACATTTCCGTGAGAGTAAGCGCCGATTTTTTTGCTGGCTTCTCGAATAAGCTGCTTTTTACTTAGTTTATTTTAGAAGCCCAACTAGTTTATTTTTAAGACTTGAGTAGTAAGCTTCTAAAAATATTTTTTTGACTAGGCTTCTAGAATAAGCTCGGTAAGGAGGTCACTCGAGAAGAGACGTGCTTGATGATGATGTTTTATGCTTATCATCAATGGAAATTAGTGCGAATCTTTCTTACTCATGCTTGAGAAAAAACAAAATTAGTAGGAATTGATCACGCGTGCTTGTCCTATTACGCGCCGAGCAGCAAAGCCGTGGTTGGAACTTTGGATCGCCTATGTGCGTACGCCCTGCTTGGCACGTTTTCTTAGCTCAGGTATGCACGACATTGTCACAGCTGGTCGATCTGCTATTCATCTGCTCCCACCATCCATTTCTCCGACCAGCGGCTCCTCCAATGTCCTTACTATAGCTACGGGTACCGACCTTATCCCATGAGAGCTATCAATCGACGTGGATCTATCGAGTGATCTGTCTTTGCATTTGCACCACTGGGTAGTGTCAAGACACTCCTATTCATGGATGCTGACAGTTATGTCGTTTTCTAGGCGATTACTCTAGCTTTTTTTTCTTTAGAACAAGGAGATTGCTCTGGCTCAGGAGTCCGGTCAAATCCCAAGCCCGTCCAAAACTGCCTGTCACATCGCTTCTATAGGCCAATGATTTTTCAAGAACTAAAAGTTCTTTTAAACGAAAGAAAAAGATTTGCCCGATCGAGTAACTAAAAGAAAATAGAGTTCTTACACAGCCATGGCCTCAAATCACATTAGATCATTACTCTCCCGGCATAATTATACCCAATCTCTTTGCCCATGCGGAGACCCAATCCTTTGCCTCACTTTTTTATGTTGGCAAGAAGGATCATGGGTGGGGTGCTCCTGTGGAGGGTGACTCTTGTATTCCTCTTGTTCCATATTCCGCGAGGCCGGTGCTTGGAGGAGGAGGGGCGCCGGCGGCGAAGCCAAAGGTCAACCCTGCGCTAGGGTTTGCGGCGGCGGAGAGGTTGCGGGTGTAGGGAGGCATTGGGGGGATGTCGGCCGTCCATCGCTGAAATTTCGCCGGCAGCGGTGCGGGGCGGGGCGAAGGTGGGTGCGGCGGGAGAATTCAGGGCGGCGGTTCCCTCGCTCGCACGCAAATGTTTGCTGTCCAGCGCGGGGAGCTGGCGCACCAAATACGCAGCGCGTGATACAGTTTTCTTGGGCGCACTGAACCTTATTTACCGCACGTAGGGTTATAGCACGGCTGCTGGAGCGGTATTTTCAGTCGCGCGCGTTAAATATCCGTTTTATCCAACGCACGGCTTATTCCGCGCCTGGAGATGCTTTAAAATAGGAAGTATATTTCTGTGAACTTTCGATCAGTGGAGTGGCATGTGCTATTAGTTGCACGTATGTTGCTGATGCAGACTTGTCGTGACTCCCATAAAATGGCCAGCTGGGCGGTGTACTGCTGTCGGCCAGAGATACGTGAAGAAGGAGAGGATTATACATGTGCATGTAGTTACAAACTACCTTCTCCGTCTCATAATATAAGATTATTTTTGACACTGATAGCGTGCAGGCTAGGTCACTCGAGAAGAGACGTGCTTGATGATGATGTGTTATGCTGGTCCTCAGGCGTATGTACATATGCAAATTAGTGTGAATCTTTCGTATTTGAGAAAAAAAACTAGTGTGAATGAATTGATCACGCTCTGCTTGTCCTATTAAGCGCCGCGCAGCAAAGCCGTGGTTGGAATTTTGGATCGCCTATGTAGGTACGCCCTGGACTTGTCACATTTCTTAGCTCAGGTAGGTGCGCGGCATTGTCACAGCTGGTCGATCTGCTATTCGTCTGCTCCCACCGTCCATTTCTTTGACCAGCGGTCCCTCAATGTCCTTACTATAGCTGCGGGTACCGACCTTATCCCATGCCAATCGACGTGGATCTATCGAGTGGCCTGTCTCTGCATTTGCACCACTGGATAGTGTCAAGGCACAATCCTATTCATGCATGCTGATGGTCATGTCGTTTTCTAGGAGATTGCTCTAGCTTTTTTCTCTTTAGATTGCTCTAGCCGGACTTGTGCAGGGTACGCATGTGTGGACAGCATTCACTTGACCTGGACTGGGCCCACGCATGGACACTCACTTGCCCAGGAATCTGGCCCAACCCAAGCCCGTCCAAATCTGCCTATCACATCGCTTCTATAGGCCAACGAAATTTTCAAGAACTAAAAGTTTTTTTTAAACGGAGACAAAAGATTTGCCCCATAGAAAATATAGTTTGTTACATAGGCCATGGCCCCGAATTACATTAGGTCGTTACTCTCCCGGCATAATTATACCAATCTTTTTGCCCATGCAGAGACCCAAACCTTTGCTTCGCTTTCTATGTCGGCAAGAAGGATCATCGGTGGGTTTCTCCTGTGGTGGATGAGTCGTGCATTCCTCTCTTTCCATATTTCCCACGAGGCGAGCATTGCGAGTGAGGCCATGACCTTCCTACTTGGGACGGAAGCGTCGACATGCTAATCCACCAATCCGTGACGGAGCGCTCCAGGTGCCAAACAGCGATGTCCAAGTGTTCAAGCTGTAACCAATCTTTGAGCATTCCCCAGAGCCAAAGGGAGAACTCGCATTTGAAGAAAAGATGATCAACATATTCTTGCTCAAGGGAATAGGCCACAGTTTTGCCATCCCCTTTTGGCCAACATATCCTTTTTTTAGAATCACCGGGGGAGGAGTCCCTCCACCTGAATATATTACTCAAAGTGGTTATTATGCCAGGAGACTGATCCAGTTTATAAGGAAAACCGGATCGAAAACCTAAACAAGTTGACCCGTTTATAAGGGAAACCGGGACGAAAACCGTACAACAAGGTTACAAGGAGAAGAGAAGAACAAGACACCCAACAAGAGCAGGACCTAGCTAGCAGACTAAAAGGACCATCACTGCGAAAGACACAAGTAGTTGTAGGGTGTCGTCGAGGGATCACAATACTTAGACTTTGCGAGGAACCTAACGCACCGCATTGCGTGCATATTGAGCCCCACGGCATAACTCAGGGGCAACCACAACCAACGAGTGCAAAAAAACGAACCTAGATTGGGTGCCCCGCCATGGAAGATCGGAACGGTTATCAATTTGGGGAGGCATCTGGCGCCATCAAATAGCAAAGATGAACCAAGACATCACCAAGAGCACGACGCTCACCGCAACACATCGGCCGCCAAGGGAGAGTCTTGAGCATGCATAGCGAGGCACCTTCACGAGGGGGAAACAGATGGCTGCCCTGCGGCACCCAAGGCACCGCCACCAAACCCCAGAGAACACCCCCAGACAACCACCGTCGACTCCAAGACAGTCGCACCATTACCAGCACCATTGGACCCTCCGACTGATCCCAAGTTGGCCACACCACCACTACCAGATGCTGCAACCTCAACCACACGCAGGCACAGAAGCCGTCGTTTGGGTCTCCAAGATGACGCCTCCAAGGAGGTAGTGCCGACAAGGACACAAGATCGTCATCCGACCCGACAAGCCGGATCTTAGGTTTTCACCCGGATACCACAAAACAAGGTACTGTAGGTGCTGGAGCTCCACAACGACACCTCCAACAAGGAAAATGACGTCCACAGACACCATTGCCGCCGACATCGACATAGTCGATGCAAGGTTCTCACCCGGAGTTTGAGCACATCCCTACAGCAAGACGGCAGCTGAGCACTGAAGGAAATATGCCCTAGAGGCAATAATAAAGTTATTATTTATTTCCTTATATCATGATAAATGTTTATTATTCATGCTAGAATTGTATTAACCGGAAACATAATACATGTGTGAATACATAGACAAACAGAGTGTCACTAGTATGCCTCTACTTGACTAGCTCGTTAATCGAAGATGGTTATGTTTCCTAACCATGAACAAAAGAGTTGTTATTTGATTAACGGGATCACATCATTAGAAGAATGATGTGATTGACATGACCCATTCCATTAGCTTAGCACCCGACCGTTTAGTATGTTGCTATTGCTTTCTTCATGACTTATACATGTTCCTATAACTATGAGATTATGTAACTCCCGTTTGCCGGAGGAACGCTTTGTGTGCTACCAAACGTCACAACGTAACTGGGTGATTATAAAGGAGCTCTACAGGTGTCTCCGAAGGTACATGTTGGGTTGACGTATTTCGAGATTAGGATTTGTCACTCCGATTTGTCACTTGATGCCGTCGTGCTGACGGAACTCATCCCCGACACTTTGCTGGATCGGAGTCCGGGGATCGTCATCGAGCTGAACGTGTGCTAGAACTCAGAGGCGCTGTAGTTTCGGTGCTTGATCGGTTGGGCCGTGAAGACGTACGACTACATCAACCGCGTTGTTATAACGCTTCCGCTATCGGTCTACGAGGGTACGTAGACAACACTCTCCCCTCTCGTTGCTATGCATCACCATGATCTTGCGTGTGCGTAGGATAATTTTTGAAACTACTACGTTCCCCAACAGTGGCATCCGAGCCTGGTTTTATGCGTAGATGTCATATGCACGAGTAGAACACAAGTGAGTTGTGGGCGATATAAGTCATACTGCTTACCAGCATGTCATACTTTGGTTCGGCGGTATTGTTGGATGAAGCGGCCCGGACCGACCTTACGCGTACGCTTACGCGAGACTAGTTCTACCGACGTGCTTTGCACACAGGTGGCTGACGGGTGTCAGTTTCTCCAACTTTAGTTGAACCGAGTGTGGCTACGCCCGGTCCTTGCGAAGGTTAAAACAGCACCAACTTGACAAACTATCGTTGTGGTTTGATGCGTAGGTAAGAACGGTTCTTGCTAAGCCCGTAGCAGCCACATAAAACTTGCAACAACAAAGTAGAGGACGTCTAATTTGTTTTTGTAGGGCATGTTGTGATGTGATATGGTCTAGACGTGATGAGATATAAGTTGTTTTATGAGATGATCATGTTTTGTTGAAGTTATCGGCAACTAGCAAAAACCTTATGGCTGTCTCTCTATTGCATAAGATGCAAGCGTCAAATAATTGCTTTACTTTATCGCTATGCGATAGCAATAGTTGCAAGAGCAATTGTTGGCAAGACGACCATGTGACGACACATTGATATAGATCAAGATGATGGAGATCATGGTGTCATGCCGGTGACGATGGAGATCATGATGATGCTTTGGAGATGAAGATCAAAGGCACAAGATGATGCTGGCCATATCATGTCACATATTTTGATTGCATATGATGTTTATCTTTTATACATCTTATTTTGCTTAGTTCGACGGTAGCTTTATAAGATGATCTCTCACTAAATTATCAAGGTATAAGTGTTCTCCCTGAGTATGCACCGTTGCGAAAGTTCTTCGTGCTGAGACACCACGTGATGATGGGGTGTGATAGGCTCTACGTTCAAATACAACGGGTGCAAAACAGTTGCACACGCAGAATACTCAGGTTAAACTTGACGAGCCTAGCATATAACAGATATGGCCTCGGAACACTGAGACCGAAAGGTCGAGCGTGAATCATATAGTAGATATGATCAACATAGTGATGTTCACCATTGAAACTACTCCATCTCACGTGATGACCGGACATGGTTTAGTTGATATGGATCACGTGATCACTTAGAAGATTAGAGGGATGTCTATCTAAGTGGGAGTTCTTAAGTAATATGATTAATTGAACTTTAAATTTATCATGAACTTAGTCCTGGTAGTATTAGCATATCTATGTTGTAGATCAATAGCTCGCGTTTAGTTCCCCTGTTTTATTTTTGATATGTTCCTAGAGAAAACTAAGTTGAAAAATGTTAGTAGCAATGATGCGGATTGGATCCGTGATATGAGGTTTATCCTCATTGCTGCACAGAAGAATTATGTCCTTGATGCACCGCTAGGTGACAGACCTATTGCAGGAGCAGATTTAGACGTTATGAACGTTTGGCTAGCTCAATATGATGACTACTTGATAGTTTAGTGCACCATGCTTAACGGCTTAGAATCGGGACTTCAAAGACGTTTTGAACGTCATGGACCGTATGACATGTTCCAGAAGTTGAAGTTAATATTTCAAGCAAATACTCGAGTTAAGAGATATGAAGTCTCAAACAAGTTCTATAGCTAAAAGATGGAGGAGAATAGCTCAAGCAGTGAGCATGTGCTCAGATTGTCTGGGTACTACAATCGCTTGAATCAAGTGGGAGTTAATCTTCCAAATAAAATAGTGATTGACAGAATTCTCTAGTCACCATCACCAAGTTAGTAGAACTTCGTGATGAACTATAATATGCAAGGGATAACGGAAACGATTCCCAAGCTCTTCGTGATGCTAAAATCAACGAAGGTAGAAATCAAGAAAAACATCAAGTGTTGATGGTTAACAAGACCACTAGTTTCAAGAAAAGGGCAAAGGGAAGAAGGGGAACTTCAAGAAGAACGGCAAGCAAGTTGCTGCTCAAGTGAAGAAGCCCAAGTCTGGTCCTAAGCCTGAGACTGAGTGCTTCTACTGCAAAGGAACTGGTCACTGGAAGCGGAACTGCCCCAAGTATTTGGCGGATAAGAAGGATGGCAAAGTGAACACAGGTATATTTGATATACAGATTATTGATGAGTATTTTACTAGTGTTAGTAGCAACCCCTTGGTATTTGTTACTGGTTCAGTTGCTAAGAGTAGTAACTTGAAACGGGAGTTGCTGAATAAACAGAAACTAGTAAAGGGCGAGAAGACGATGTGTGTTGGAAGTAGTTCCAAGATTGATATGATCATCATCGCACACTCCCTATACTTTCGGGATTAGTGTTGAACCTAAATAAGTGTTATTTGGTGTTTGCGTTGAGCATGAATATGATTTGATCATGTTTATTGCAATACAGTTATTCATTTAAGTAAGAGAATAAATTGTTGTTCTGTTTACATGAATAAAACCTTATATGGTTACACACCCAATGAAAATGGTTCATTGGATCTCGATCGTAGTGATACACATATTCATAATATTGAAACACAAAATATGCAAAGTTAATAATGATAGTGCAACTTATTTGTGGCACTGCCGTTTAGGTCATATTGGTGTAAAGCGCATGAAGAAACTCCATGCTGATGGGCTTTTGGAATCACTTGAGTATGAATCACTTGATGCGAACCATATCTCATGGGCAAGATGACTAAGACTCCGTTCTCTAGAACAATGGAGCGAGCAACTGACTTATTGGAAATAATACATACTGATGTATGCGATCCAATGAGTGTTAAGGCTCGCGGTGGGTATCGTTATTTTCTGACCTTCAGAGATGATTTGAGCAGATATGGGTATATCTACTTGATGAAACATAAGTCTAAAACATTTGAGAAGTTCAAAGAATTTCAGAGTGAAGTGGAAAATCATCGTGACAAGAAAATAAAGTTTTCTACGATTTGATCGCGGAGACAAATATTTGAGTTACGAGTTTGGTCTTCAATTAAAACAATGTGGAATAGTTTCACAAATTCGTGCCACCTGGAACACCACAACATAATGGTGTGTCCGAACGTCATAACCGTACTTTATTGGATATAGTGCAATCTATGATGTTTCTTACCGATTTACCACTATCGTTTTGGGGTCATGCATTAGAGACAGCTGCATTCACGTTTAAAAGGGGCACCATCTAAATCTGTTGAGACGACACCATATGAACTATGGTTTGGCAAGAAACCAAAGTTGTTGTTTCTTAAACTTTGGGACTGCGATGCTTATGTGAAAAAGTTTCAACATGATAAGCTCAAACCCAAATCGGAGAAATGTGTCTTCATAGGATACCCAAAGAGTCAGTTGGGTACACCTTCTATCACATATCCGAAGGCAAGACATTCGTTGCTAAGAATGGATCCTTTCTAGAGAAGGAGTTTCTCTCGAAAGAAGTGAGTGGGAGGAAAGTAGAACTTGATAAGGTAACTGTACCTTCTCCCTTATTGGAAAGTAGTTCATCACAAAGATCTGTTCCTGTGACTACTACAGCAATTAGTGAGGAAGCTAATGATGATGATCATGTAACTTCAGATCAAGTTACTACCGAACCTCGTAGGTAAACCAGAGTGAGATCCGCACCAAAGTGGTACGGTAATCCTGTTCTGGAGGTCATGTTACTTGACCATGATGAACCTACGAACTATGAGGAAGCGATGATGAGCCCAGATTACGCGAAATGGCTTGTGGCCATGAAATCTGAGATGGGATCCATGTATAAGAACAAAGTATGGACTTTGATTGACTTGGCCGATGATCGGTGAGCCATTGAGATTAAATGGATTTTCAAGAGGAAGACGGACGCTGATAGTAGTGTTACTATCTACAAAGCTAGAATTGTCGCAAAAGGTTTCGACAAGTTCAAGGTGTTGACTACGATGAGATTTTCTCACTCGTATCGATGCTTAAAGTCTGTCCGAATCATGTTAGCAATTGCCGTATTTTACGAAATCTGGCAAATGGATAACAAAATTGCAATCCTTAATGTATTTCTTAAAGAAGAGTTGTATATGATGCAACCATAAGGTTTTGTCAATCCTAAAGGTGCTCACAAAATATGCAAGCTCCAGCGATCCATCTATGAACTGGTGCAAGCATCTCGGAGTTGGAATATACACTTTGATAAGTTGATCAAAGCATATAGTTTTATACAGACTTGCGGTGAAGCCTGTATTTACAAGAAAGTGAGTGGGAGCACTACAACATTTCCGATAAGTATATGTGATTGACATATTGTTGATCGGAAATAATGTAGAATTATTCTGCAAAGCATAAAGGAGTGTTTGAAAGGAGTTTTTCAAAGAAAGACCTCGGTGAAGCTGCTTACATATTGAGCATCAAGATCTATAGAGATAGATCAAGACGCTTGATAAGTTTTTTCAATAAGTACATACCTTGACAAGATTTTGAAGTAGTTCAAAATGGAACAGTCAAAGAAAGAGTTCTTGTCTGTGTTACAAGGTGTGAAGTTGAGTAAGACTCAAAGCCCGACCACGGCAGAAGATAGAAAGAGAATGAAAGTCATTCCCTATGCCTCAGCCATAGGTTCTATAAAGTATGCCATGCTGTGTACCAGATCTATTGTATACCCTACACTGTGTTAAGCAAGGGAGTACAATAGTGATCTAAGAGTAGATCACTGGACAACGGTTAAAATTATCCTTAGTGGAATAATGAAATATTTCTCGATTATGGAGGTGACAAAAGGTTCGTCGTAAAAAGTTACGTCGATGCAAGTTTTGACACAGATCTGGATGACTCTAAAGTCTCGATCTAGATACATATTGAAAGTGGGAGCAATTAGTTAGAGTAGCTCTGTGCAGAGCATTGTAGACATAGAATTCACAAAATACTTACGGATCTGTATGTGACAGACCCGTTGACTAAAATTATCTCACAAGCAAAACATGATCACACCTTAGTACTCTTTGGGTGTTAATCACATAAGCGATGTGAACTAGATTACTGACTCTAGTAAACCCTTTGGGTGTAGGTCACATGACGATGTGAACTATGGGTGTTAATCACATGGTGATATGAACTATTAGTGTTGAATCACATGACGATGTGAACTAGATTATTGACTCTAGTGCAAGTGGGAGACTGAAGGAAATATGCCCTAGAGGCAATAATAAAGTTATTATTTATTTCCTTATATCATAATAAATGTTTATTATTCATGCTAGAATTGTATTAACCGGAAACATAATACATGTGTGAATACATAGATAAACAGAGTGTCACTAGTATGCCTCTACTTGACACGCTCGTTAATTGAAGATGGTTATGTTTCCTAACCATGAACAAAAGAGTTGTTATTTGATTAACGGGATCACATCATTAGAAGAATGATGTGATTAACATGACCCATTCCATTAGCTTAGCACCCTATCGTTTAGTATGTTGCTATTGCTTTCTTTATGACTTATACATGTTCCTATAACTATGAGATTATGCAACTCCCGTTTGCCGGAGCAACGCTTTGTGTGCTACCAAACGTCACAACATAACTGGGTGATTATAAAGGAGCTCTACAGGTGTCTCCGAAGGTCCATGTTGGGTTGGCGTATTTCGAGATTAGGATTTGTCACTCCGATTGTCGGAGAGGTATCTCTGGGCCCTCTCGGTAATGCACATCACATAAGCCTTGCAAGCATTGCAACTAATGAGTCATTTGTGAGATGATGTATTACGGAATGAGTAAAGAGACTTGCCGGTAACGAGATTGAACTAGGTATTAAGATACCGACGATCGAATCTCGGGCAAGTAACATACCGATGACAAAGGGAACATCGTATGTTGTTATGCGGTCTGACCGATAAAGATCTTCGTAGAATATGTAGGAGCCAATATGAGCATCCAGGTTTCGCTATTGGTTATTGACCGGAGACGTGTCTCAGTCATGTCTACATTGTTCTCGAACCCGTAGGGTCCGCACGCTTAAGGTTTCGATGACAGTTATATTATGAGTTTATGAGTTTTGATGTACCGAAGGAGTTCGGAGTCCCGAATGAGATCGGGGACATGACGAGGAGTCTCGAAATGGTCGAGACGTAAAGATCGATATATTGGACGACTATATTCGGACATTGGAAAGGTTCTGAGTGATTCGGGTATTTTTCGGAGTACCGGAGAGTTACGGGAATACGTATTGGGCCTTATTGGGCCATACGGGAAAGAAGGAAAAGGGCCTCAAGGGTGGCCGCACCCCTCCCCTTGGTCTGGTCCGAATTGGACTAGGGAAGGGGGGCGCCCCCTTCCTTCCTTCTCCTTTTCCCTTTCTCTTTTCCTATTCCATATGGGAGGTGGAATCCTACTAGGACTAGGGAGTCCTAGTAGGACTCCACACTTGGTGCGCCCCCTCCTAGGGCCGGCCTTCTCCTCCCTTGCTCCTTTATATACGGGGGCAGGGGGGCACACCAAAAACACAACAATTGATCCTTGAGATCTCTTAGCCGTGTGCGGTGCCCCCCCTTCACCATAATCCTCGATAATATTGTAGCGGTGCTTAGGCGAAGCCTTGCGACGGTAGAACATCAAGATCGTCACCACGCCGTCGTGCTGACGGAACTCATCCCCGACACTTTGCTGGATCGGATTCCGGGAATCGTCATCGAGCCGAACGTGTGCTAGAACTCGGAGGCGCCGTAGTTTTGGTGCTTGATCGGTCGGGCCATGAAGACGTACGACTACATCAACCACGTTGTTATAACGCTTCCGCTATCGGTCTACAAGGGTACGTAGACAACACTCTCCTCTCTCGTTGCTATGCATCACCATGATCTTGCGTGTGCATAGGATAATTTTTGAAATTACTACGTTCCCCAACAAGCACCATCACCATTGGACCCCTCCGAGATGATGAAGCACGACGAACCGTCGTAGCCGACCGCACCCTGCGGAGACCGCCGACGGCCAAACATCAGCACTAGGCACTGGATCCACCAATGGCCGTCCGAACGCAGGGCCACCGGACGCAGCGCGAGCCGCCAAACCTAACCGAGCACCATGCCAGCGAGGAGCAGAGGAGCGCTGCCCGAGGGCAGGAACCACCATGGTCCCAGGCTGCAGCCAAACATCAGGAGCACCAACAAGCCCCATGCGCGCCACCGTGCACCCGTGTGAGACCAGATCCAAAGTGCCACAACACCAACCAAAGGCGGGGGAGATCGAGAACCGGCCACAACATTCCCACCTCGCGCCACCAGCAACACTCACCGCCACCAACCTCCACCATTCCCGCCTCCACCAGCCAGCAACACCACCTCCCCAAGCCGGACCACCATGGGCCAGATCCGCCCGGATCCAGCCAGGCCAGCGAAGCACCACCAGCGCGGGCACGGGCAGGGCGCACACAGCGAGGGACCAAGATCCGACCCCCTACCAGCACCCCCGACCGTGAGCCCCCGCAAGGCGCCAGATTCGTGCGGCCGGAGGCCTAGCGCACCCAAGCCACGCCCCGCACGCCCAGCCGGGCCACCCCGCGCGCCCACTCGCGCCTTCCCCAACGCGGCCCCCCATGCCAGCGCGCGCACCTGCGCGAGCGCCACGCCGAGCTCCCGCCGGAGCAGACGGCCCGTGCCGCCCCTACCCGAGCTGGAGGAGGGAAGGACCCCACCGCCGCCGAGCCGCGCGGGCTTCGCCCGGCGACGTTCGCCGGCGGCGGTGAGGGGAGGAGGGGACGGAGGGGAGCTCGTTGGCGGAGCCTAGGGTTCGCTCCCGGGCCGCCCGCGGGAGCGACTCCTTTCGTTTTTCCAAAAAAGCAGGGCCTTTTGGCCAACCTATCCACCGTCCATATCCTATTTTGCATGGTCAACCACGTGGATAACTTGACCTTCGGTTGGGCCAAGCCTTCCAAACCATGTGCATCATTGGGAGCTTATGGTACCCAAGAATTGTGCCTTACGCAGACTCCGCCGAGTAGTGGCCACTAGGGATATGTTTCCACACAATGTCATCCTCCACATTTGATATTTATTCAAGACGAAGAAAGAGATGATCTCCTTAAGCCTTTGAACCATTTGATATTTATCTAGTTTCACAAAAGGAGGATAACCTCCAGAGTTCCAATAATGAAGTACTACAAAATTAATAAAAAAAGTAGCCACAACCAGCAGAACTGAAAGGGTGTGCCTAGGTCTCAGTCAACTGAGACTTAACCAAGTCTAAGAGCATCTTTAGCCATGTATCTCTAATTCGACCCCTCAAACACCCGCGGACGCGCCCAGTCAGTGACCAGGCGTGTCTATTTTGAGTCTCTATTTATCCATCCGCGCAGCCACAATCCTCATTTTCTTCCTCATATGTCCGGTCACTTGCACGTGATTGGTGAAGATGAAAAGAGAGAAAAAAGAATGACTAAAAAAAGAGAAAAGGTGGTCCAGGGTCGGGCCGCGTCCTACGTGGCGGCTTGACCGGGCGCGCTCGGGCGTGTCCGTGAGCCCTCATACCCTCCCCATATTTAAGATGGATATGAGGGTTCGCAGACAACCTAGACATATATGGAAGATATGAGGTGTTCAGTTGGGTCACTTTTTTCCTTCTCTCTCTTGTCCGGTCACTGATCGGGCGCGTCCGCGGGGATATGAGAGATAGTTTGAGGGATCCGCCTGTAGATGCTCTAAGTCAAGTGACGTAACATGTAAGAAAGAAAAATAAAAACTAAAAAAATACATGGATCCCCACGTAAGATCCCGTGGATATAGCATCGACTAGGACTTGGTTAAGTCTCAGTCGACTGAGATTTAGCACTCCCCAAAGTAAAAATATATGCCTACACACATAGCTTATTACTGAACCGACATCCAAACCAGTTGTATGTATCATGTGCTACCATCTCTAATTGGTTGCATCCAGATACCATAAGCTGTCCCACTTCCGCATGGCGTTGTAAGGACCACATACATATCCATACTGTAGCTCGGAATATAACCTGCAATATTTTCGAATCTTTGTTTTACTAAATATACAATCATTTTCTATGGTTCTATAGAGAACAAAGAAAAGCACAAACTCTCACGCGGATATGTGCCTTAGTTTACATCTACATCATCTGTTGGAGCACTATTTTTGGGTCTTCGTGATGTAAAAAAGGGTTATTTATAGATCTACATAATCTTTTGGAGATATTTTAAGAAGAAACTACAAATGGAATTGACTTACATGAACAACTAGAATGCTTGTGCGCGCACACACAAATGTATGCACACACTCATGCCCCCACACACTTGTTGGCTTAATCCAAATTAAAACCAAGCAATGGGAGAAATTCATCATGATACTTATAATTCAAAAAAAAAGTCAATGGCATGTAATACATGTCACTACATCATACTAACAAAAAAAAAGAATCATGATAAAGAAACAACGACATATATTAAGGGCCAACTATTTGATAGGCACCTACTTTTTGGTTAAGTCAAATCACTCTACAACCACATCAAGATCTAAAGGCATAGCTGCCTTCTTCTTCCCCAGGCTTCTATATATATACTAAAAATAAAATAAAGTAAACACAAAAATAATGTTTCTACGAAAGAATGAATTAGTGGCATTTGTGTTACCCTTAAAGAAGAGCGAGAATGAAACTAAAAATATGATGAAAAATATTTGCACACATTTTGCACAAAGATGACATTTCTTTTTATAATAAGAATATAATAGTTCAACAAATCAAAAAAAAATCTAAGAAAGAATGATTAGTGGCATCTGTATTACCCTTAAAGAAGAAACAAGGCTAAAATACGTTAAAAAAACATGACAAGAATTTTTAAACAATTTACACGGTAATTGCACTTTTTACAATATGCGTGAATAAACATAAACAGTGCAATTTTTGTATTTCCTAGTATAATTTATAAACATATTTTACAATATTTATGTGTCTACTTATAAAACACACAATATCGACATACACACATAAAATAAAATAAAATAACACAATAAAAATAAATTTTAAATAGAAGCAAACACACATGAACACGAAAAAAATGACAGAACTGAAGAAAAAAATTCATCCGCTTGTCCAATAGCAAAACCGAATAACATATATAAAAAGAAAGAAAAACAAAATAAATACAATTGTTATTCTAAGGAAGAATGAACGAAGGGAGTTGTTACTACTTAAGAGAAAAAGAAAGTGAAGAAAAAACTTAAAAGAAAATGATACACAAAAATTCCACCCTTCCATATTGTGTAAGAACAAATATAAACTGGTGCAACTTGAATAATAGTTATGATTTTCATTTAAGTTGTTAACATAAATTAAATTGTGTCACCGATTGCATCATCAAACTGCTACCAGACGTAAAAATATAGGAGAGAATCAAACAAAAATGAAATCACCAGATCAAACAATAATAAAAAGGAGCTACAAACATTATCACAAGTGAGAAAAAGAAAAGAATTTTTCATGACAGCCACTTTATCTTATTAGTGAACAAAGAAATATACTAAATAAACCATAAACTAAAATGAAAAGAAGAATATGTTATAATGAAATGTATTAAGAGCATTGGCATTACTCTAAACGGAAAACAACTAAAATCAAATCACTCTCTACTGCCAGATCGGGATCTAAAGGCCTAGCTGCCTTCGTCTTCCCCCATCCTTCTATATACTAAAAACACATAAAAAGATAAGTTTTCCAGGGAAGTATGAATTAGTGAAATTGGTATTACTCTTAAAGAAGAATTAAAAAACTGAAAAAAGATGACAAAAACATGCACACAATTTGCACACAAATTTCATTTTTTATAATAAGCCTATAATAGTGCAAACAATCGAAAAGTGAAGTTTCCAAGAAAAAAATGAATTGGAGGCATTGGTATTATCGTTAAAGAAGATAGAAGATAAAAATAATTAAAACAAATAATTGCAAAAAGTTGCACAAAAATTAAGTGCATTGGTATTACGACAAAGAAAAAATAGAAAAAAACTTAAAGAAAGTGTAGAGTAACACACAAAGTGTGGATCTATTCATGGCACATGAAAAATGTAGAGTGTGCAAACCAACATGTGTTGGATGGTTAGGAGAAAAGTGGTATCCCCAGCCTACGGGGGTTCAAGTCATAGACTTGACACTTGTGCTAGCATTTTTCTGAATTTATTTCATGTCTTCCAGTGATGTGCGTTCAGTGAGAGGAGATGTTCATGTTGACTACGAAGTCGTCTGTGTCGACTTTGTCAATCTCAAGATGATGTGCCAGCTTAATCTCTCGGAGATGTTCATGGGAATAGGGTGTGTGAGCGTGCATTTATAGGGGTGAGTGTATATCCATATGTATGAATACTTGCATCTATACTGTTTAAAAAAATGTAGAGTGCATCAAAGTGGTGGAGTACTAGGTAAGAGATCAACGTGACCGATGGGACACGTGGTTAGCAAATTAAAAGAATTGATCTAAAAGAATTGACCCTTTTGAATTTGTGTTTTGTCATAGAACCTGTAATTCTGTAGCGCATGCTCTGGCGCAGTTTGGTTTACGAGTATAACATCATGTAGTACATGCGGGATCACAAAGCTAGGGGATCATCGTCCCAATTATACATCAAATTTGGATAATAAGCATGTCTAGCTAAGAAATGTGTCAAGCCATTAGCTTCCCTTGGGCAATGCTGAAAACGGATTGAATTAACCTCATGGGCATAGCGAAAGCAATCCGCTAAGATCAGAGAGTAACGCGCCAAAATATCCACATCACCTTTGCATTGAGCAGCGCATTTGGTTGATCAATTGAAGACCTCGGCGAAGGGCTAAAGCTTCTGCCGTAGCAGCGCTATCTGCATACGTGAAGGGTTCTGCTACAGCTTCTCCTCTGCAGTTACGCACGATCGCAGCGATGGCTCCTGTACTATCCTCGAAAAAAGATGCATCGGAGTTTAGTTTGTATGATCCTGGTTCTGGCTTCTCCCATGTATACTTCAAGCCTTGGATGTTGCCCGGTCTTCTCGCCGAGTTGCCCGTTATCGCATGAATTAGCAAAAGCTATGCTGCTTGGGGGGTTTAACTCTTTCTCCTTTGCATGCTTCCCTTCTTTCCCACCAAATGTACCACGCGCCAACTGCCAACGTCTCATGTAGACCCAGCTACCCAAGCACCGGTGAGCTCCCACGCGGTCGGTGCAACAACTCTTCAAGTACTATTGAGCCAGAACGATCCACGCTGAGAGCTTGCTTAATGATGACATCTAATCCCAGTGCACGCCAAACTAAAACTGCTCTTGGACAACTGAAACTTAGATGTTTGATGTCTTCCAGGCCAGAACGACACACATGGCATTGTGGTGAAACTTTGATATGTCGTCGAGCCAGCACAACCATGCCAGGGATCAAGCCATGCAACGCCCACCATACAAAGATCTTAACTTTGCTAGGTATTTTCAGTTTCCAAACCGTTTCCCAAATTGGGTTCATATTAGATGTGCTCTAAATACTCGAACATCTCGATCCAAATTGGTGTTCCCACTCAACGTAATATGCTGATCAAACCGTAAAGGAAAATGATTTTGTGTGATTCCAAGCAATAAAATCCTCTGTAGCATTTTCTGATGGTGGGATATTGATTATTCTCTCCGCATCCAACGACAAGAAAATGCTTCTTATCAGTTCCTCGTCCCAGCTTGCAGTACCCGGAATCATCAGTTCATCCACTGCCCTGAGCAAGGTATTACCTCTCCTAGTCATGATCATTCTAGACTGACTAGACGGAATCCAGTGATCATCCCGTATATTTACTTTCACTCCTGAGCCAATATGCCAAATGTGACCTCTGCGGAAAGTTTGTAGCCCTGCAAAAATGCTTTGCCATGTGTAAGATGACCCCTTCTTTGGCCTCGCCTTAAGAAGACTACCGTCGGGGAAGTATTTAGCTCACAAAACTCTGGCACATAAAGTTTCAAGATGGGTTATCAATCTCCAACTTTGTTTTGCCAACATTGCTAAGTTAAAAGCATGGAGATCTCTAAATCCCATGCCTCCCCTAACTTTTAGTATGCACATGTTCCACCATGCTAACCAGTGCATTTTATTTTCCTCCTCTGTATCACCCCACCGAAAAGCAGACATGGCATCTGTGATTTCTTTACAAACCTTTTTTGGGATTTTGAACACACCCATAGCAAAAATAGGGATATACTGGATAACCGTTTTAATCAAATTTCCTTACGCCCAAGTGATAGCAATTTCTCTTTCCAACCCTTCAACTGGTTAACTACCCTTTCCACTGCTTGGACGGAGCATCTGCGGAATTTTGTTTCAAGATTGGTTGCTAGCGACGTTGCTGCACCAGGTCGTTAATGGATTTTTTCTATTCAAAAATAATAATTCATATATAGCATTAAGCGATCAACGTGCATGCATGCTTTTTGAGCATTTTTAGGGGTATGGCTAAGCTTTTTAAGCATATGCAGCTTTTTTTCATACGGGGGAAACTTGCAGAAAAAATAACCCGCAGCACCATGCCTTGAAACGGCCCAACTACAAAAAACAACCGGACTGCAAAATAGCAAAATCACTAAGTGTGGAGTACTCCTTGCAAATATCACTCCCACCTTCCCAGGTTGTGACAAGTGGCACGCTGCATCTGCGCCACTTGTCATAACCTAGGAGTTTTCCCTTTTTCCGTAGACCCGTTTATTCAAAACGTTTTATCTCTTAAACCGTGCGTCCAAATCTCAAACCATTTTCATCATTGGATTCCTCGCATTGAGATCTTCAAAAGTAGATCCCATGTTGATAGGTTTTGACAAAAACAATCACGAAAAAATCGGTCAAAAAAACGGACGAAAAACCAAACCGAAAGCATTGTTTTTTTTTCTTTTCCAAAAGAGGCACGACCGTGCTCCCGCGAAATCACAACCATGCCTCTCGTGGAAGCAAAACCATGCCTCTCGCGGAAGAAAAAAAAATAGAAAACATTTTTTTTCTTTTTCTGAAAGGTTCGGCCGTGCCTCTCGCGAAAGGAAAAAACAGAAAACACGTTTTTTTTCCTGTTTCCGAGAGGCACGGCCGTTTTTCCCCGTTTTGAGAGGCACTGGCGTGCCTCTCGCGGAAGCAAAATCGTGCCTCTATCGAAAGAAAAATAAATGGAAAACGCGTTCTTTTTTCCGTTTCCAAGAGGCATGGTTGTGCCTCTCGCAAAAGCAAAACCATGCCTCTCACGGAAGTAAAACCGTGCCTCTCCCGAAAGCAAAAAAGCGTGTTTTTTCACGCAATTTTTTTCCAAAAAGTTTTTTGGTCCAAAAGCTAAGGAAGACCGGTGGAAAACCAAAAAGAAAAAAACCATTTAAAAGGCCGAAAAACACGTGCGAAAAAAAAAACAATGAGAGAGTGCCCAGATCACGACACGCGGCGGCGACTGAGAGTGCGCCAAGTGACGCTGATCATTGTGAGGCTCCAAAAGAAGCACTCGTCAACTAGTTGCTCTTGCAAAATAGACTAAAAACAACTAGAGGTCTAGAGTGTACCCCAAGGAAAAACATAACTCTTGAGCGTTCATTGTCATATTGCTTTGTATGATCGTAAGGTAGCTAGCATGATATTTTCATGGCTTGTCTGCTTTTTTTTATCTTTGCTATGCTAGATCATTGCGCATCCCGGTAGACTGCCGGAGGCATTCATATTTGTTCTAGTATCGAGTTGTAATTCTTGAGTTGTAAGTAAATAAAAGTGTGATGAGCATCATTATTAGAGCATTGTCCAATGTGAGAAAAGGATGATGGAGACTATGATTCCCCCACAAGTCGGGATGAGACTCCGGACTTAAAATAAAAAAGAGGCCAAAGAGCCCAAAAAAAGAGGAAATAAAAAAATAAAAAAGAGAGAAGGGACAATGTTACTTATCCTTTTCCACACTTGTGCTTCAAACTAGCACCATTTTCTTCATAATAGAGAGTCTCCTATTTTGTCATTTTCATATACTAATGAGATTTTTTTCATTATAGAACTTGGCTTGTATATTCTAATTATGGGCTTTCTCAAATCGCTCTAGGTCTTCGTGAGCAAGCAAGTTGGATGTACGCCCACTTAGTTTTGTTTTGAGCTTTCATACACTTATAAATCTAATTCATCCGTTGCATGGCAATCCCTAATCACTTGCAAAGATATCGATTGATGGGCATCTCCATAGCCCGTTGATCCGCCTAGTTGTTGCGAGACTTTCTTCCTTCTTCTATTGATCCCTACCACCACATTCTATTCCACCCATTGTGATATATCCATGACTCACGCTCATTGTATTGCGTGAGAGTTGAAAAAACTTGAGAATGTTAGAAGTATGAAACAATTGCTTGGCTTGTCATCGGGGTTGTGCATGATAAATACTTTGTGTGATGAAGATAGAGCATGACAAGATTATATGATTTTGTAGGGATAACATTCTTTAGCATTAATATTTTAAAATACGTGATTGTTTGTTGGGATGCTTGAGTATTGATGTATTTATGTCAAATTATAGACTATTGCTTTGAATCACTCGTGTCTTAATATTCATGCCATGATAGATTACATGATCAAGATTATTCTAGGTAGCATTCCATATAAAAAATTATCTGTTTTTATCATTTACCTAATCTAGGACGAGCAGGAATTAAGCTTGGGGATGCTGATACGTCTCTGTCGTATCTATAATTTTTTATTGTTCAATGCCTATATTATACAACTTTCATATACTTTTGGCAACAATTTATATGATTTATTGGACTAACATATTGATCCAGTGCTCAGCGCCAGTTCCTGTTTGTTGCATGTTTTTTGTTTGGCAGAATATTCATATCAAATGAAGTCCAAACGCGATAAAATTTTACGAAGAATTATTTTGGAATATATATGATTTTTGGGAATCAGAATCAAGACGAAACGATGCTTGAGGGGCCCATAAGCTCGAGGGGTGCGCCCCTAACCTGGGCGCGGCCATGAATCTTGTGGGGCCCCTGTAAGGCGGTTGGTGGCCTTCTTTCGCCGCAAGAAAGATAATATTCGAAAGAAAATCGTGTTAAAATTTTAGCCCAATCGGAGTTACGGATCTCCGGAAATTTAAGAAACGATGAAAGGCCAGAAAATAGGAACAAGAAACAGAAGGAAACAAAGAGAGAGAGAGAGAGAGAGAGAGAGAGAGAGAGAGAGAGAGAGACCGAATCTCGGAGGGGCTCTCGCCCCTTCGCCACCATGGAGATCATGGACCAGAGGGGAAACCCTCCTCCCATCTAGGGGCGAGGTAAAGGAAGATAAAGAAGGAGGGGGGCTCTCTCCCCCTCTCTCCCGGTGGCGCCGGAACACTATCGGGGACATCATCATGACAGCGATCTACACCAACAACTTTGCCGCTGTCATCACCAACTCTCTCCTCCTCTATGCAGTGGTGTAACACCTCTTCTCCCTGCTGTAATCTCTACTTAAACATGGTGCTCAACGCTATATATTATTTCCCAATGATGTATGGCTATCCTATGATGTTTGAATAGATCCATTTGTCCTATGGGTTGATTGATGATCGTGATTGGTTTGGGTTGCATGTTTTATTATTGGTGTTGTCCTATGGTGATCTCCGTGTCGTGCAAGCGTGAGGGATCCCTGCTGTAAGGTGTTTCAATATGTTCATGATTTGCTTATGGTGGGTGGCGTGAGTGATAGAAGCACAGACCCGAGTAAGCGGGTTGTTGCGTACGGGAGTAATGAGGACTTGATACTTAAATGCTATGGTTGGGTTTTACCTTAATGATCTTTAGTAGTTGCGGATGCTTGCTACAGTTCCAATCATAAATGCATATGATACAAGTAGAGAAAGTATGTTAGATTATGCCTCTTCCTCATATAAATTGCAATAATGATTACTCATCTAGTTATCGATTGCCTAAGGACAGATAACTTTCTTGTGACAAAAAGCTCTCAACTAAAACTAACTTAAATGTTTATTTATCTAGACAGCCCCTACCTTTTATTTACGTGTTCTTTATTATCTTGCAAAACTATCCATTTACATCTATAAAAAACTTCTAGTTTCATACTTGTTCTAGGTAAAGCGAACATTAAGTGCGCCTAGAGTTGTATCGGTGGTCGATAGAACTTGAAGGGAATACAAATTCTACCTTTAGCTCCTGTTGGGCTCGACACTCTTACTTATCGAGAAAGGCTACAATTGATCCCCTATACTTGTGCATTATCCTATCCACAAACACAAATCACAAAGCAACACGAAGGAACGGTGACGGATTTGAGTCATACTAAGTTTATTTTCAGCTACCTGATCGACCATAGCTAATGCGAAGTTGTACCTGGCAACGGGGACGAAACCCATTGGATTTTGCTTTGACTAAATCTATCTCCACTATAAAATCGCAAACGCATCCCCATTCACATACCTATGCACGGGGCTAGTTTTTCCATGTCCCCTAAACCCGCCAGGTTTTCTAAACCCACGGGGAACCGTCCCCGCGAGCAGTCAATGAGAACACCGGCATTTCATGACTTTGAAGTTGGATGGAGGCTTGGGAATCGGATTGGAAAGCCCTCTGCCTCGTCTTCCTTTAAGTCCACGGCTAGCTGCACTTCCACCACCTCTGCATGGTTGCAGTAGATAGAGGAGGGCGACAGGCGGCTATAGACGACATCGGCGGCGGCGCCCTTTCTCCTGACTTAGGACGAGACGCCACCATGGAGTTCGTCACCGGCGGCGGCGCCCTTTGTCCTTATAGAAGGACATGTGGAGGGGTGCATGAAGGGAGGTAGCTCAGTGGGGCAGAAGTGGAGGGAGGCGGCTCGACGGCGCTGAAGGTGGTCAGGCGGTGCTGCGAGATGGGATTGGGCCCAGGCGGTGGCGGAAGACTAGGTTTAGATCTTGGATTGTGTGTGTCCCGTGTGTGGTGTGCGGTGCGGCTGTGCCCTGTGCGCGGCAGCTCAAGCGAACGAGCGAGGAGCGCTGATGCACTCGAGGGACCGGGGCGCAGGGCTGAAGTTGTTGGGCCGGTCGTCTACTCGTGTTAGTGTATTTAGATGGGCCTCAAGGCTGGATCAGTAGATGGGTGTATTTTGACGGGTTTGTCGAGTTTCGGGTCAGTTATCTTTTTTTTGAAAGATCCAGCAATTGCTGGCGTTTTCATTGATCACAGCAGAAAGCAGTGGAAAACAACAATGGTGGTGAGGACCCTAGGATCAAAGTTTTAGGGAGTGCCACACACGGCAAAAACCCTAGAAACAAGAGTGGGTTTATCTTTCAAGGGGGTCCCCGAAGGGGCTCTCTAAGCATGCAGCTCTTGTGGTTCTCCATAGCTCGATGTTGTCTCTTATGCGCTTGATGATTCCTGCCATGCACGACAGATGCTGCCTGAAGGTGTTGTGGTTTCTCTCCTGCCAAATCTCCCAGCAAGCAAGCCAACACAGTGTCCGCACCCCCTTTCACCATTGTTGTGGGGTCTGCTCCAGGATGCCTTGCACGATCGCGGTGGAGCTGTCATGGCACCAGCTCTCGGCCGGGGTGAGAGCCGAGCAGCCGTGCCACAGTCCTAGCTCGGCCCACACTCGTCCGGCTTCTTGATAGCTCCAAAAGAGGTGGCGCAACGACTCTAGGTTTCTGACGCAGAGTTGGCAGAAGTAAGCGTTTGTCCAGCCCCGTCGCTGGAGTCTGTCATTGCACCAGAGCCGATCTTGGAGGAGCAACCAGGCAAAGATTTTGATTTTGCCCGGCACCCAGGCCTTCCAAACCAGACGGTAAAAATGGGTCGCCGTTCTACCCTGGAACTGCGCCAGGTAGGAAGACTTCATTGTGTACTTTCCTGAGCTCGCTCTACACCACGTCAGGTCATCCGGCACTCCTGGCTGCAGCTTCGCGTCCGTCCCCAAGAGCGGGCGATGAAGGGCGAGGACGTCCGGCAGGAGGTGGCGGTTGTTGCCGTGGGCGAGGTCGCGGATCCACGTATCGTCACTAAGGGCCACCCGCACCGATCTGTTCTTGCGTCGCAAGTAGCTGAATAGCCTTGGGAATTGTTGCGAGAGGCAGCCCTGGCCAATCCATGGAGAGAGCCAGAAGGAGGCCCGAGCCCCGTTGCCGATCGCAACGCTGGTGGAGGCCGCGAAGAGCGCCTTGTCCGCGCCGTCACAAGGCAGCTCGGTGCCCACCCAAGGCTGCTCCGGGTGGTGCCACGCACTCCAGAGCCAGCGCAGCCATAGCGCTCTGCCAAAACGCTACAGGTCAGGGATGCCCAGGCCTCCTTGCTGGGTCGAGGTGTAGACCGCCGGCCAGTTGACCTTGCAGCTGGCGCCCGAAATCTCGTCGTCCTGGCTCTAGAGGAAACGTCGCGTGCACTTGTTGATCTCATTGAGAATTTTCTTTGGGACACGGAGGACGGTGAGGGCGAAGGTTGGCATGGCACTCAGCACTCAGCACGCATCAGACGAGGACGCGGCGGCCGGCCATCAGTAGCAGCTTGCCCTTCCAGCCTGCAAGCCTTGCCTTGATTCTATCGATGATGAACTGGAGGTGGACCAAGCGAAGGCGTCCCGTAGAGACCGATAACCCTAGGTATTTGATGGGGAAGGGAGCGATGGAGCCTGCAAGCAACTCCTCGACGTTGATATTCTCGCAACGGATCAGCGAGACCGTGGATTTGGCCGGGTTGATACAGAGCCCCGTTGCCTTGCCGAAGTCGGTAAGGATGTGCAGCAGAGAATCTACCTCTTCTCGTCAAGGGTTTATGAATATAACTGCGTCGTCGGCGTAGAGGCTTACACGAAGCGCCAGGTCATGACCTGGGAGGTGATGTAATAGCTGCTAATCTACCGCCATCCCGATGAGGTGGTGCAGTGGGTCGATGGCCAAAATGAAGAGGAAGGGGAAGAGCGGGTCTCCCTAGCGCAACCCACGGTGATGGAGGATGCTTGGGCCAACTGAACCGTTGAGAGAGACCGCTGAAGAAGCCAAAATGAGCAGACGAGCCACCCAGTCCCGCCATCGCGCACTAAACCCTAGCTGTTGGAGCGGCTCCAGCAGGTATTCCCAGGAGACGGTGTCAAACGCCTTTGCTATGTCTAACTTAACTAGTAGGTCCGGCGTTTTGTGACGGTGAAGGGCGCAGACGGAGTTCTGCACAAAAAGAAAGCTGTCGTGGATGCACTTCGACTTCAGGAATGCCGTCTGCGCCGGTGAGATGACGGAGCCGATGACTGACGCCAATCTAATCGAGAGAACCTTGGAGATGAGCTTGGCTATCGAATGGATCAAACTGATGGGCCTAAAATGGGTGATCTCCGTTGCCCCATCCTTTTTTGGCAGGAGAATGGTTGTAGCGTTGTTGATCGCCGACATGTCGCCGCCTAAGAGGTTGTAGAATTGGTGGAAGGCGGCCATGACGTCCGTCTTGATGATGGACCAGCACGAGCGGAAGAAAGTGCCATTGAAGCCGTCCGGCCCCGGGGCCGTCTCCTGCGGAGATTTGTAGATCGCCGCCCACACCTCATCCTCGATGAAGGGGTTGTCGAGGCCAGCTGCCGGCAAGGACAGCAGGTGGATGGATTCCCAGTTGATGGTTCGGCTACGAGGCGGTTTTGTGCCCAGCGAGGATTGGAAGTGCTCGTGAATGAGCCGCTCCTTGTCGCCGTAGGAGGTGGCAATGGAGTCTCTGGTGTGTAGGGCATGAATGAAATTTTTTTGGCGCCGCGAGTTGATTTTTGCCTGGAAGAACGCCATCTTGGTGTCGCCTGCGCATAGCCAGGTGATGCGTGAGGCCTATCTCTTACGCGCCCTCTCGATGGCGGCGAGTCCAAGGACTCGCATCTTGAGCCGTTTCCGCAGCTATAGTTCATCTACGGTCAATTGTCTACTCTCCTGGGCTATGTCGATGCGGAGCACAATCTCGTTTGCGATGTGCATTTGAAGCTTTGTCTCACTGAAGAAGCCCTTGGCCCAAATCTTCAGGTCTCGGGCCACTCACACGAGCTTTGTGTTGATTCTCTTGAAGGCACAGCTTGAGGCGACTGGGCGATCCCACGCCCTCTGCATCGTAGTGTGGAAGCAAGGGAATCTCGGCCAAAAACACTCGAAGCGGAAGCGAGCCGCACGGCGAGGGGCCGCCACCTCCGACAGCAGCAACGGGCAGTGGTCAGAGCACAAGGTGGAAGCGGCGTGAAGGAGGCAGGAGGCAAACATGGAGGCCCAGGCCATGGTGCAAAAGAATTTCTCTATGCTAACTAGGGTTGGTGACGCGCGCTCGTTGCTCCATGTAAATCTCCTGTTCTTACACTTGATCTCCTTGAGCCCTGCCGCGCCGATCGCAGCTCGAAATTTTTCCATGATCCTACAGTTTATGTTGGTGTTGTTTTTGTCACGCGCCTCGTAGATCAGGTTGAAGTCACAGTTGATGAGCCAGGGGGTGTTTGAGGGCGGAGCAGCCGGCGCCAGTTCGGCCAGGAAATCATCCTTCCTTCCGTCATCGACCGGCCCGTAGACTGTCGTCAGCCAGAACGAAGCACCGCTAGCGATGATGGTGATCTTGGCGGTGATGGAGAAGCAGCCAACGGCCTATGAGAGCACCTCTACTCGATTCTTGTCCCAGAAGATTGCGACGCCTCCCCTCGTGCCCGTGGCAGGGAGGACGACGCAGTCAGCGAGCCGCGCTCCTCCAGTTTCCCTAACTAGTGCCCTGCTCCATTTGTCGATCTTCGTTTCCTACAGGAAGAGGATGGCGAGTCTATGCGTCTCCACTGTCTCCAAAACTACTTCGTGTCGGGCCGGCGAGTTCAAGCCCCGCACGTTCCAGCTCATTATCGGGCAATTAGTGTCACTCATGGGGAAACAGAAGATAGCTCCGACAACTACTACTACTTGAATGTAAACACGGGTACACCACCATCGGGCCGGGGGGTCGCCGGCCGCCACCAACAAGCCCCAAATTCCGCCGGCAAACAACTACGGCTCGCTCGCTAAAGAGACCTACACTATTATAATGCATGATGAAACCTAACTCAACCTAGCCTAGTGCATGGGGTCGCCGGAGAGTGCTACGACTAGGAAACACTAACATGGAGAGGTGGTGGCCTGCGAGGTCTCTCCGTCTGGGCCGTGCATGCCCGTGGCTATCTTGAGCGCCACGGCGTCGAGGTTGGAGAGCTTCGCAATGGCCTTGATGTCGGAGTCAGACAGGGGCTCGTCGAAACGGCGGATCAGCGCCTCCGCCGCCTTGGTCGTCATGGTCTCTTTGGACCCGAGGATGCCGAGGCCGTGGACGATGCGAAGCGTTGACCGGAACGGTGGACGGGTTTTTCGCCTGACGGGCGCTCTGGCGAGACGACGCCGCGGCAGGCCTCGAGCGGCATGGCGTCTTGGCGTGGGCGGGAGGCTTGCCCAGAACAGATGGCACGGCATTGACGAACAGCTGGCTCGCGTCACCCTCCCCGGCTGCATCGGCGATCTGCAGGTGGCACACCTGGGAGGTCACCGCGCCGAGCTGCACGGAGTGAGTGGTGGCCGGCGTGGGAGTGTGGCGGGCGAGCGAGAGGGCCGGGACCATGTCGATGTCGTCGTCGATGCCGCTGCCAGCTCCCGCCTGGTCGGTGAAGCTGAGCGGCTTGTCCATGGTGGCTGCTGCCGCCCTGTCCACTGCCGCTGCCCTTGAGTCCACCCTCGGAGGAGGCGGCAGCTCCTTGTCGACCCCGTCGAAGAAAGCGACCATCGGGTCGTCGCCCTGCGCGTTGCCTGGTGCCTGAGGCAGAGGCCGGGGCGGCACGAGCAGTGGGTTGGAAGATGTCGCAGGCGTGCGTGAGGAGGATGCACCGCGGGAGCGGCTTGAGCCAGCCCCACCCCACAGAGCGACGCCCCCTGGGGGCGTGGTCGGAACGCCTGTCCTTGGAGGGGCCGTGTCCGCGGCGCGAGGTTGGGGTGCGGCTGCGGCGGCGCTCAGAAGCGGGGGGTGGCGCGGCCGGCTCCTTGCCGTGGCTTCGTTCAAGGAGCGTGTCCTTCCATGACCTCCTCTGGCCACCACTGGCATCGCCGTCATGGCTGCGCCTGTGGCCCACCGAGGGCATGCCCTTGCAGCCCGAGGACGCCACTTGCGCAGGCGGGCGCAAGCGCGGCCCCAGGTCCTGCGACGGCCTGCCGTCCTCCACGCCAGCCAGCCCGCCCCCCGCGTGGGGGTAGCGCAGATATGGGCGGTCGTCGTAGGAGGAGGACGGGAGGCCGCTTTGCCCGGAATGGGAGGAGCGCGGGGACAGGGGCGCCCAGTCTTCGACCCAGTCGATGTGCACCAGCACATCCCAGCGCAGCAGGTTCGGCGGCGGCGCGACGGCCCGGCTAGGAGGCGAGAAGCCGATCATCTCCTCCACCTGGCCGGCACCTCTGGCGCGCTTCCACAGGGTTCGCTTGGTGGGGATGTGGTGTAGCTGCCACACCCACACCCAAACGGCGAACAGCTTCATGACTGCACGCTCGAATGTACGGCTGTCGAGGCGGTCGATGATGACCGCGTCGCCCAACGCGTCCTTCGCGCCCTCTAGGGTCCAGAGCTGCATCGGCAGCTTCTCCATGACGACGCAAACATGCAGCATTCAGGTGTCGTGGATGGCGTGCGTGTCCTCTCTCCATGGCTCCAGCAGGAAGGAGACGCCATCCACCAGGATCGAGCCCCGCCGAACGACGGGGTCTTTGTGGGCCTGCATGGTGATGTGGATGAATAAGTCCTCTGGATCGTGGCTGGTGATGCGGAGGAGGTGCGCGGGGATCTGGAATTCCCGCTCGATGGCTCGGCCGATGGAGAGGGGACTGGCCGCGTGCAGCTTGCTCACCTCGGTGACCACCACCGCGTGCTGCTGCAGTGGGTAGATCTGCTGCTCCATCTCTGGGGTGGAGGCGATCACCTTGTGGTTGGTCCTCGGCCGGGGCCCGTGGTCGACGCAGGGGACGCCCGGCGGAGCCATCTCAGGCGGAGGAGGGCTGGCCTGGGCAGGAAAGACCAGCCGATCCCGCACCGGACGAGCCTGGAGCCCGTCCCCCCTCCGGTTCTGGGGGCACTCCTTGCCGATGTGTCCCGGGGGCTTGCAGATGATGCAGTGTAGGGGGTCGTGGCAGTCGACGCGGCGGTGGTGCGAGCTGAGGCATAAAAAACAGAGGCCCCTGAACTTGCTTAAGAAGGCCTCGCGACCCGGCGGGGGGGGGGGGGGCGGATCCGGACAGGTGGGGATTTGCTAGCCTTCTTGCTTCTGCGGGATTGGTACAACGTCCATCCATCATCAATGGTGGTCGGCCCAGAATGGGGAGGCGGGGGAGGCACAACCACGATGAATCGGAGCCGGTGCTGCTCAGCCGAGAGGTTGCCCTCGAGGTCAGCACCCCACAGCAGGATTTGCGGAGGCGTCCCCCACTCTAGCGCGGCCAGGGAACGGGGAGAGGTAGGAGCGGCAGAAGATCCAGGGGATCCAGGGCCTCCCCTTGGGCTGGAGCATTGAAGGTGGGCCGGTGGGGAGGTAGGAGATCGGGGCAGATCCGTCGTCGGCATGGGATGCCCCGGCATGCCGGGCGGGGCGGCACGGGTGGGGAAGGGGGTGGCCGCCGCGGTCGGAGTGGCCAGAGGTGCGGAGCGGGCCTGAGCACAGCTAGAGCGGAGAGCTAGCGGAACAACTCGGTTTCCCCCACTCGGTCTGTCCGTTCGTTGATCCGTGGCACGGAAAACCTGATTTGTCACGTACCGACCGGGGTCAGTTATCACTGAAACAGATTTAAATCCACGAAACATGACAGGTTTTATAATGTATTCATCAGTGATCAGTGATCCGTGGGTTTAGAAAGACGTTCATCCCCGTTTTCTAATTGGATAAAAACCCATGGGTACGCAGGATTCGGGCCCGTTGCCATCTTGAGTTATACCTGGCCATAGCTAACCCGAAGTTTGTAAGGTTTCACTAGCTTGTTTGTTGGGCGTGGCTCACTTAGACTTAACAAAGTCTAAATTAAATGACATAACATGTAAGAAGGAAAAAGAAAAAACTAAGAAGAAAATTTTGCATGGATCTTCACGTAAGATCATGCGGATATAGCATCGAGTGAGACTTGATTAAGTTTTAGTCAACTGGAATTTAGCAAGCTTTTTTTTTCTTTGTTGCTGCCTTATTTGTGGAAGGTTAGATGTGATATTCTTAAAAAACATTTAGATATGAATTAAACAAAGTGTTTAGTAATCCCGTTGTTTGTTTTCACCTGTTAATTCGCCGTCTTTAAATAGGCCTATCTCCTGGTCCCTGTAACCCATCCGCCTCGCACATTCTCCGGTCTCCACTACCAGAGCAGGTTTGCGCAGAGCACGCACGCAGTAAGCCAGTAACACAGGAACAGCAACCATGGCTGCGCCGCCGGCCGACCGCTCGTTCGACGTGATCGTGGTGGGCGCGGGCATAATGGGCAGCTGCGCGGCGCACGCGGCGGCGGCCCGGGGCGCGAGCGTGCTCCTGCTCGAGCGCTTCGACCTGCTGCACCAGCGCGGCTCGTCGCACGGCAAGTCCCGTATCACCCGCCCCACCTACACGCGGCCGCAGTACCCGCCCATGGTCCGCCTCGCGCACCGCCTCTGGGACGACGCCCAGCGTGACGCCGGGTACGGCGGTACGCCGTCGTCACGCCCACCCCGCACTTCAACCTGGGCCCCCGGGACGATCCGGCCTTCCTAGCCGCCGTCGCCAACGGCAGCGCCACCGAGCTCGTGCCGTCGTCGGCGGATTCACCGGCATGGGCGGAAGCTTTCAGGGTGCCACAGGGGTGGGCGGCGGCCAGAAGCGAGCTGGGCGGTGTGATAAAGGCGACCAAGGCGGTGGCCATGTTCCAGGCGCTCGCCGCCAAGATGGGCGCTGTCGTGAGGGACAGGGCGGAGGTGGTCGACGTCGCCAGGAAGCAAGGTGAGTGACAGACGCGAGCGAGGCCGTGTCACTCGCACATGCTCTTCGTTGCACAAACATGCAGATCGTACGTACACGAAATGAAAGTGAAACCCATCAAAGTAACTAAACCTGATATCTTTCGATCAGGAGAAGAAGATACGATCGTGGTGAAGACATTAAGCGGCGAGGAGTTTCACGGCGGCAAGTGCATCATCACGTGGGCGCGTGGGCGAGCAAGTTGTTGAAGTCCGTCACCGGCACCGACCTGCCGGTGCAGCCGGTGCACACCCTCGTCTGCTACTGGAAGGTCAAGCCCGGGCGCGAGCACGAGCTGACTGCAGAGGCCGGATTCCCGACGTTCGGGAGCTACGGCGACCACGGCTTCTACGGCACGCCGTCGATGGAGTACCCTGGCCTGATCAAGATCTCCAAGAGCGGCGGGCCGCCGTGCGACCCAGACGGCAGGGACTGGGCCATCGGCACCGGCGCGGGGGGGATGGCGGAGCTCGTCGCGCGGTGGATCGACGAGGTGATGCCGGGCCACGTGGACACCACCGGCGGACCGGTGCTCTGCCAGCCGTGCATGTGTTGCATGACGCCCGAGCAGGACTTCGTGCTTGACTTCTTGAACGGGAAGGAGTTCGGGAGGGACGTGGTGGTCGGCGCAGGGTTCTCCGGTCACGGGTTCAAGATGGGCCCCGCCGTCGGGAAGATCCTCGCCGAGATGGCGTTGGACGGCGAGTCAGGGACGGCGGCGGAGGGCGGCGTGGAGCTCAGTCACTTCAGGATCGGACGGTTCGAGGGCAATCCGAAGGGGAACGCCAAGAGTTTCTGAGGTGAGATTGGCCGTCGTTTCACTGTGGCTGCGTGATGCCGATTGGTCTGTGCAGTGGTACTGCTGCACTGTGTGTAACTTTAATGTGTTATATTTTTTCTTCCTAGAAGAAATATACTCCTATTTATGTGAGCTTTCGGACAGTGAAGTGACAGTGTGTGCGACTCTTAGGGTGCGTTCGATCTTTGCAACTCTTACGGTACGTACGATCTTGATGTAGATGGCATCTGTGATTCGCCAGCTGGTCCTACGGCTGTCTGTCCGTTAGCTAGAAAGCAAGGTACCTAGGTGCATGGTATTGTCACAAGTCGTTTTTTAATACTCTCATCCATCGTATTACTTGTCACTGCTTTAATACAACTCAAGGAATATGAATCCGAGGAAGTAAGAGATTTGCGCTAGCTAGCTAGACTTGTGCACGGTAGGCCATGAATGTATTCAATCCCAATTGGTATTCACGACAATAAGTGCATAAATGTGATCATCAAATTGGTATTCACGGCAAGAAAAGTGCACAAAAACTAATCATCTAATTTGTATTCATGGAAACAAGTAAGCACATCTGCATCCTCACAAAACAAACATTCTTTATTAAAAAAGGCTTTCGCCTCGTTTTATATATAAAACAACATTCTTTCAAACACACTGATTGAAAAAGCAAATCGCCATGCCTAAACGACAGGCAACCCCAATAAAAATTGTAGATAGAAATCAAATTCAGCTCTATGCAATCCCGAAACCACGCTCGTGCTTCTTTTTTGCTGACCGGTGAACGGAATAGATCTACTGCTAATTGATTAACCACATGCAAGTAAATAGGAAGGGAACCAACCTAGGGCAAATGAATATCTTGTTTCCTAGAACACAACATCACCAAGCACAACCTTGAGACATGCATAAAATTCAGACAATCATGCCATATAAACAAGGAAAATAATGTGGAAACAGGAACATATATTACATAGGAAGGTTAGGCCAAAAGATTGGGTTCTTCTTTCCATGCTTAGATGTGGTTCGCATGAATTGTTAAAAGAGCATATTTTTTCTAGCTGATAAAAGAAACTGCAGCAGGTGAGAATTCAATGAATCGGCTAATAAACTATGACTTCATCCTTTTGATCTGTCAAGTTATGCATATCTTGTTCCAATTTAATTTAACTATGGCATCCTATCAGTAATTATCATGAAAGTGCAAGGCCCTGACAACAGTAGACATTTTAGGCCGATCGCGCTCATCAGCGTTCCCCTCTAGACCTGCTCTGTGAACAATCGCTTGCCATTGGTGAAAGCAAAAAGGGTGCGTGAAGGCAAAGCACAAATTGGGGCGGTGGAGCTCAAGGAAGAAGAAGGGGAAAGAAGCAAGGTGAGGATGTAAAATCTTCCTGTTTGCGAATCCCGTGCCTTTTATATGTGTAAGTAATTCACGGAATGAATCCGTCTATTCCCCAGGCATCGTGCATGAAAATCGAGGGGCGGCTGATTAAATGACCATATCGAGGCACGCGTTCTCTTTATGATAAGACATGACGATGATGGGGCCCCAACCCACTCACGCACGGTATGTTGACGACGAGTCAGGGGCATTTTGCAGCCACGTGGTATGATGGATGGGACGGGTTTGTGCTGTCAGAGTTAGGATAGGCCATCATTGCGGGGCAAGTACTGACAAAAGTAAAATTTGTCTGCGAAGGTGATAACAATGTGAATTTTTTCCATTTGATTGCAAATGGTAAACATTGGAAAAGAGAATCTTTCAGCTTGAACAAGTTAAGGTGGCCATTGTGGATCAAGATCATCTGAAAGCTTACATTACTAATTATTATAATCGTCTTTTTGGCTCCCAACAATCCAAGTTTGCATCCTTGTTGTAAGACACCACTGATGATATTCCTCAACTCTCCATCAAGGAAAATGTTGTGTTGATAGCACTGTCGGTGTCAAAACCGGCGGATCTCGGGTAGGGGGTCCCAAACTGTGCGTCTAGGCGGATGGTAACAGGAGACAAGGGACACGATGTTTTTACCCAGGTTCAGGCCCTCTCGATGGAGGTAAAACCCTACTCCTGCTTGATTGATATTGATGATATGTGTAGTACAAGAATTGATCTACCACGAGATCAGAGAGGCTAAACCCTAGAAGCTAGCCTATGGTATGATTGTTGTTGTTATGTCCTACGGACTAAACCCTCCGATTTATATACACACCGGAGGGGGCTAGGGTTACACAGAGTCGGTTACAAGGAAGGAGATCTACATATCCGTATTGCCAAGCTTGCCTTCCATGCCAAGGAGAGTCCCGTCCGGACACGGGACGAGGTCTTCAATCTTGCATCTTCATAGTCCAACAGTCCGGCCAAAGATTATATCCGGCTGTCCGGATACCCCCTAATCCAGGACTCCCTCAGTAGCCCCCGAACCAGGCTTCAATGACGATGAGTCCGGCACGCAGATTGTCTTCGGCATTGCAAGGCGGGTTCTTCTTCAAACCCCGAGCTCCTGTTAACTAGTGTCCGGCTTCTCGTAACCGTTGCGTTTCTTGGCTTCTGTGCCCAGTAATGGCCATCTTCCACGTGTCAAGCGAATGTGAGAAGCCAGGGCGTTTTTACATTTACCACCCTAGCTATGTGAATGAACTGTATATTTAGAGACGAGGATTCTCAGATCCAAACCACACCATCCTCCCTCATCGATCGTTCATCGGAGCGTGCCTGAAAAAATCCATCCCAGCATGGCCGGCCAGCGCAGCTCCTCCTCTCGCTCCCACAACCCCAAGCCTGGAGATTGGGAGAGGTGTTCCATCCTGCACAGTCAATTAGTGAAGCTCCAGACCCAGGGATTTCTCCCCCCAGCGTATATGGTTCCGGTTCGAGCCCGGCTCGCCACCTATAATGGCCGGGAGCAGACGGAGAGCTTTCCCAACCCCTCTAAGGGACAGCGGGTATGCCTTATCCCGTATTTGTTAAGGGGACTCGGATTTCCAATCCATCCGTTTCTCCGCGGGCTCCTGGAGTTCTACGGCCTCCGGCTGCATAACCTCACCCCTGGCTCCATACTGCATATTGCGGGTTACGTAGCCCTTTGCGAGCTGTTCTTGGGCTGCCAAGCTCATTTCGCAATGTGGAAGAAGTTGTTCTGCCTTGTGCCCCGTTCATAGAGGGGGTCAATATATCAAGTGGGCGGCGCCGAAGTATGGCGCATCGCCGGGACCAGATACCTATCCGGAACCCCGAAGAAGGCGTCCGAAGACTGGCCTTCAGAGTGGTTTTACATAGAGGACGCCCCCTTCCAGATCCTATTCGGATCGGCCTTCCCGATTTTGACAATGCTCCTTTGAAGAAGCGCCTAAGCTGGCGACCAAGGAGCCCTCAGGAGGAAGATAATAGAGACGTTCTTTACCTGATGGGCCAGATAAAGGTATTGGCTCAATCAGGACTGACCATAATCGAGGTTATGGCAATATGCATTATGCGAGGGGTGTAGCCGCTTCAATATCGAGGCCACCCTATGTGGGATTTCAACGGGGAAGATGACGCCACCCGCTCCTGTCGCAAGGGACCGGATTCGACCGCTGCCCTAGCGAGAATCTTGTCCGATTTGTACAAGGGGGAGGAGGAAGAATTCCTCCGCATCAAGCCACACGATGGATTTTCCATGTACAATCCTCCGAGCTGGGTAGGTCGCCACTTGTTATGCCCATCTGTTCCATATTCCCACAATTAAATGTTTTACCTTGCAAATTCATTGCAGGAGCTGCGCAAGGCTGTGAGGGAGATCAACAGCCCACCTCCACAACCAGAGGATCCTGAGCGGTCCCTCGACCCGGTGTCCAAAGAGGACCCGGACATATCCGTGGAGCTTATCGACAGGGTATTCTACCAATTAAGCAGCGATGACGCCTTGGTGGCCATTACGGCCGACTACCCTGGGCTACTCCCAGCTTCGCAGGTGAATGAGACCAAAGTCCCAACCTTTTGAAAAGGATTCGCCTTTACATACTTCACTTACCGTATACCAACGGCGTTTTATAGGGAAGGCCCTTGGGACGCCATGCCGAGCCCGCGGCGACTAGCCAACAAGGGGCTCCAAGGCCGGGCAGGCTAAAAAGTAAAGCGGTCCGGACTGAGACGCCGGCGCAGAGGTATGATGCAACAACTCACTCCATGGTGTCGTCTTTAAAGACATAATAACGCCCGTGCTTTCTAGAAAGAAGAATGCTCGCCGGACTATATCCGGAGAGGTCACCAATCATGCTTCAACCAGTCGGGCTCCAGAGCCAGACACGGAAGTGGAAGCGAACACGAGGCGCACGTCGGATGCTCCTCCGATAGAGGATGCGGATAATATATCCGCCACAAATTCCGAAGTGGAGAGCGCCATGAACCACAGGCGTCGCCAAGCCGTACTCTGTGATGCTTGTTTCTCCCAAGACGCGTTTGATGCCTTCAACTCAGGAGACGCGTACATCTGTGCTGCTCAAAATGGTCTAGCCAGAGCCACGGACCAGTATGTAAAGGATATACGGGTAAGAAAATTTGATGATTACATATAGCAGTAGCCCCTGAGACTTGAAACAGTTAGGATAACTGATTTAAGGATCATCTATTATGCAGGTTCTGACAGAGAAGAATACCCAATTGTCTCATGAGCTTGAAGAGTGCAATGCCCAGCTACGGGCCGCAGCTGCCACAGCGAAGGAGTCCGAGGAGGCCTCCTCTGGTAACATTTTTTTAGAATGATATGTACCGTATAGAGTGCGGCGTAGCTGCAAATCTGACAATAAATATTGCAGATGACGCTGGAGTGAATCCGGATAAGCAACATCTCCTACGCCGGCTAAAGGCTGGCGAGCACGTGCTTACAAAAGTTAGGCAGGATGTTGACACCAGATTTTGGCATGGTCACGAATCGGGGTTCGTATGCAAAAGTTAGAGGCAACACTTCGCGGGCTGGCCCTGAGTGAGAAAGTATTCGGCCTTTGCCGGCTGAATGAAATCTTGCCGGGGTAAAACCTTGCTGATGTGAGGGCTTACCGGCGTGGAAATCTTGCCGGCGGGGAAGCTTGCCGGCGTGGAAAGCTTGCCGGCGAAGAAGCTTGCCGGTGTGAAATCTTGCCGAGGGAGAAACCTTGCCGAAGAGGAACTCTTGCCGGGGTAGAAACCTTGCCGAGCTAGGGAGAACCCTTGCCGGTGTAAAAACCTTGCCGGGGTGAAACCTTGTCGGTGCGGAAAGCTTACCCGGGTGGAAGGCCTGCCGGGGTGGAGGTTGTGATAGTCAATCCGACCAGAAGCTGAAGATGGGCTCAAATGATTATCTAGATGGACTCAAATGGAGAAGTGATCTACATGAAAGAGTTCCGTATTATTGATATGAACATCTTTGAAATTTGGGTCATCGCCGTCCGATTTCATCTCGAAGGCCGAAACTATGCTCGAAGTACCAAGATCTCATATTCAAAGTACAGTTAGCCGATTAAGCCCCCAAGACGACCTCAAATGAAAAAAACGATCTACACGGGTTGCCTTTGTCTCATCGAAACGATCTATTTTGATATAAAAATCGTTTAAATCCGAGTTCATATGCAAAAGTTAGAGCAATTGGAGTGCAGCCCTGTCACGAGGCGAGATGTGGCGCGCCCCACCAGACACATGTGTGACGGGTAGCGCGAGGAGATAGCCTGTGTTGCGAGACCAATTTGACCCTCAAGATGTTCTTTGATAAAAAAACCTTCAACATGAAAGTTGTTCGCCTCGTCGAAACAGTCAAGATTGCTTTTGGGCTTGTTTTCATCCAAGATCGTTTACCACCACAAAAAGGACCCGCAAGGTGCAGCCAGTCTAAACCGAACAGTTTTGGGTAGTTCGGATAAAACCAGTCCGAATTTGACTAGGGTTTTGGACGTGAATTGATGTAATTTTCTTGTAAGGAAAGTCTAGATAAATCCTTTGCTTGTACGGAAGTCCAGCCGCCTCTTATATATGTTGGGGTTGACGGCCGATTGAAACAACACACAATCGAACAAATCAATATACTACTTTTTCATCTACGTTTTATCTCTTCACCGTTTTCTCTCTCGTTCTTCGTTGTTCTTCGTGTTTGAGAGCTGTGAATCCGAGGCTCTAGGGGCGAGCGAATCGACCTAGGGCAGCCCATAGCCGCCGCATTCCCTGACGGGGTCCCTCCCGGGGGTGTGGGGTTTTCGGGTCTGCAAAAGCGCCCGTTGACTGTCTTGCGTATCGCGCTGTCGGTCGGGTCTCCTTCAACGTGAGCTGCGGTGTATCACCCCCGGCGTCGAGGGTACATGTGACGTGTTCGTGTGTCAACACACTTTTTGGCGACTCCGCTGGGGAAAGAAGATCAATCATTATCATCCACCATGTCCGATCTTCCCAAGCCATCTGAGGTAGACGTCGATAACATCATTAAGCCCAGTCTTGATGAAATATCGGCCGATCATCGCCAAGTCTATGAGGAGTACAAGAAGGCGTGCGAAGAGAAGGATTTGCAGGAGTTCCTTGCAAAATTCAAGAAGGATCGCCAAGGCAACATCACTTCGATTGAACAAATCAAGTTCCCTCCTCTTCAAGCTGAGCAGGTTAAACCCGCTGTGAGTACTACCTTTTCTCCTGAGCAGTGGGCTGAGTTTGAGAGTCGTATTGCTGATGGTAACAATCTGGTCTATCAAACTTTCATAGAAAATACTAATGCTCAGAAAAATATATCTCAATCATCTAGCGGTAATGATGGTGTAGCTGCTAGTGTGCAAAACCCTAATCTGGCTTTACCTATCTCATCGGCGCCTCCCATGCCGATGACTTATTATCCTACTCAAACAAATCAGATTGTGACTGCACCCATTAATCCTATTATGAGCATGCCAGGTTCGGTGGCAACGCCGAACCAAACCTTACCTACAGCTACAGCCACTCGGCCATTACCGAACTATAGTTCGGCATACATGCCACAGTTTCTACCTACAGCTAGTAACCCTACTCCTTCTATGCCACTGCCACAAGCTGCATCGTCCACTATGGATGATGGTCTAGCTAATCTTAGAGAGGAGATGGCTAAGATGCTTCGAGAAAATTTTGGAGTTGAGTTACCTCGGAATCGGATTTACCAAAAGTCGTACCCCGAGTACTTTGATGCCATCCACTGCCCTCCGGGATATAAGATTCCAGATTTTGTTAAGTTCAATGGAGAGGGCACAAAAACCACATGGGAGCATGTTAGTCAATACTTGGCACAATTGGGTGAGGCAGGTTCATCGAATGAATTAAAAGTGCGTTTATTTCCTTTATCATTAACTGGTACCGCAGTTTCATGGTTTTCTTCTTTACCCCATGGTTCCATTCGGGTTTGGTCGCAGCTAGAGCAGAAGCTTCATGATCACTTTTATAGCGGCGACAATGAACTCAAGTTGTCAGATCTAACATCGGTTAAACAGAAGCATGATGAATCGGTCTCTGATTACGTCAAGAGATTCAGAGAAACAAAAAACCGGTGTTTTAGTTTGGTGATAACTGAGAGGGACTTGGCAGACCTAGTGCTGAGTGGTTTGAGAACTCCCATTAGAGAAAAGCTAGAAGGCTACGAGTTCTTAAATATCAACCAAGTCTTACAAAGGGCTTTAGCTCAGGAAAGTCGAAGCAAAGACCTCAGAGAAGTGCATATATACAAAGCCGATCGTCCAAAGATGAATATGGTGGAATATGATAGTGATCACTCGGACGATGAGGGTGATGTTTTTTCTACTGAATTTGTTTGGCCATCTAAGGCCAAACCCTTTACTTGCAATGATCTGAAACCGATTCATAAGAATTGTGATGAAGAGATGAAGTTTACTTTTAACATTGCTAAGTGTGATAAAATATTTGATGCTTTGCTACAGACTAAGATTATTAGAATATCTCATACCTTACCGTCGTTTGAAGAGCTGAAACGGCGCGCTTATTGCAAATATCATAATTCTTTTTCTCATGCTACTAACGATTGCAATGTTTTTCGACGACAGATACAATCGGCCATTAATGACGGACGATTGAACTTTTCTAAGATGCAAGTTGATAAACAGCCTTTTCCAATGAATACCATGGATTTGGAGGGAAAGAAGCTACTCATTCGGCCGGAGGTTGCCGAATCTGCTAATAAAGCTAATGTCATTGTTGGTGAGCCCAGGAAAGACAAGGAGGGCGACAAGGTCTTGGGGAGACAGGTTGTGCTTGACAAGCAACCCTGTGGCAAGGAGACAATAAAAATCACCATCAAGAATCCTACACTCGGGGGGCAACCGCAAGCACAAGAAAATACTCGTGTTAAATTTGTCAAGCCCAAAAGTCCAGAAGTTGGCAAGTGGAAGAGGAATGAGGCAAAGGTGCAGCGCAAGAAAATCAAGCCAACTTTTGATATGGTGTTATCCAAGTATGCCAATCATGCGGCCGGTTCTAGATCTAACCGGTCATCAAATTGGAAGGGCTCAAGGTCACCTCCTCGGGAAGAATTTCAGCATCATGCAAGGCCATATGGGTCGTGGGCGCCAGGACCATGGATGCCGCCGACCCCCTATGTGCCATACTACGCGGGGGATTTCAATGGAGGATGGAGGCACCCCTAATGGCCCCTAATGCTTTTCATCCGGGTTGGGCAGAACAAAGGAGGCCCGTTCGTGAGAGACTTTCTTATCGCACATGAGGCCGTTTGAACAATGGTGTCAATCGGCCAGTGCAAGATAATCAAAAAAGGGTCGGCAAGCAAGAATGGCGTGTTAAGTCGCCAAATGCTGCAATGGTCGAGTTAAGCAAAGGCAAGGAAAAAACCGATACCGACTCACTCATCTTGGGCTCCGAAACATTCGCCATACAACAGCCGATTATGCATAACGATCCGACTGAGCCGATACTTGCTATCGCGCCAAAGCACTCGGCTAATGACCATGAAGCAAGCACCAGCCAAGTAAAGACGAGAGATCCTAAATACACTCAGCCAAAGTGGTGTCCTCCAGGGTTAACAAAGACATAAAAGAGGAAACTACAGAGGTTAAGGAGTCAAGAGATGACAAAACAAGAGGCCGAGAAGCAAAGGGATAAGTTGTTCAACGACACTCGGCCCATGGTGCCTACAAAACAAGTGTGGAGGCCTAAACAAATACAAGATGCAGTGGCTTCTACACCTACCACAACAGCACCTACACCACCAAAGGAGGACGATGTAATCATTGCATCGTCTGCGTTACCTATTGCTTCCTCTTCGCTCGAACAAATTTCAGAATTAGTGGATACACTGGGGGAAAAGGAGGATGTGTTAGATTACGAGTCTACACCGGTTCATGAAGGTATGGATATTAATATGGTGTATTACTTACCCGCTGAGTTTCGTGCTGTAGATGAGGAAGGGGAGGTGACTCAGCTGGATTTTGGCCCTAAAAACACAATATTTGAGAAGCCAAAAGACCCAGTAACGCATCTGAAACCGTTATATCTCAGAGGTCATATCAATGGGTCACCGCTCACTTGGATGCTTGTTGATGGTGGTGCTGTGGTGAATCTTATGCCATATTCGGTCTTCAAAAAAATGGGGCTGCATGATGAAGAGTTGATAAAGACCAACATGGTGCTCAATGGATTTGAAGGCAAAGAGAAAACTGAAGCCAAAGGTTTTATGTATGTGGAGCTCACGGTGGGAAGTAAAACTTTGGCTACCGCATTCTTTGTCGCTGAGGTGCAAGGTAACTACAACGTCATACTAGGCCGTGATTGGGTTCATGCAAACCAGTGCGTGCCGTCCACTATGCACCAGTTTCTGATCCAGTGGGTTGATGATGAAGTGGAAGTCATTCATGCGGATAACTCGGCCTGTGTTGCTTTGGCCGAGGCATCGGTGGATTGGCAACACCCAAAAGCTACTTGCTTGACGGGACGTGACTTGTCACAGTTCGATTTTCTCAGCGCAACCAAGAATGGTTTCGTGCCCGTCTCTTTAAAGCCGACTGAATGCAATCGGCTCCAAAGTATGATATGTGTAAATGAATCCTAACTCAGAGTGGTTACAAAAGCGACTTGTAGAATATCGGTCCAATGAGAACGATATGTATGAGTCCATAGAAGAGTTAGACGATATGGATAAATTAGGACAAGGTTTTACATCGGCCGATCCATTAGAAGAGATAGATATAGGAGATGGTTCAACTCCTAGGCCGACATTTGTAAATGCAAATTTAAGAGCCGATCATAAATCTAAGTTGATCGAGCTATTGAAAGAATATGCTTGTTGCTTTGCATGGGAATATCATGAGATGCCAAATTTAAACCGAGATCTAGTGGAGCATCGGTTACCTATAAAGGCTGGTTTTAGACCATATAAACAATCGGCCAGAAAGTTTAATCCAAAAACATATGACCGGATCAAGGAAGAGATCGGTCGTTTGCTTAAAGCTAATTTTATTAGACCTTGCAGGTATGCCGAGTGGATTTCTAACATTGTCCCAGTGGAGAAGAAAGGATCCGGCAAGTTGAGAGTATGCATTGACTTCAGAGATTTGAATAGGGCTACACCCAAAGATGAGTATCCCATACCAATAGCCGATATGCTTATTAATGATGCTTCTGGACATAAAGTTATTAGCTTTCTTGATGGTAATGCCGGGTATAATCAAATTTTTAGGCCGAAGAGGACATGTCCAAAACAGCTTTCCGATGCCTTGGTTTCCTTGGTTTATTCGAGTGGACAGTGATGACATTCGGATTAAAAAATGCTGGCACCACATATCAAAGGGCTATGAATTTGATTTTTCATGATTTACTCGGTGTCATACTTGAAGTCTATATTCATGATATTGTTGTCAAATCAGACGCTTTTGAATCTCACTTGGCCGATTTGCGTTTAGCTTTTGAAAGAATGAAAAAGTATGGACTAAAGATGAATCCTTTGAAGTGTGCATTCGGTGTGTCAGCTGGTAAGTTTTTGGGTTTCATTATCCATGAAGATGGCATAGAGATTGATCCCAAAAAGATAGAAGCCATACAGAAAGTGGAGGCTCCAACATGCAAGAGAGATATGCAAAAGTTCCTTGGCAAGGTCAATTACTTGAGGAGGTTCATAGCTAATTTGTCAGGGAAGGTTGATGCGTTTACTCCTATCCTTAGGTTAAAGAATGATGCTGATTTCACTTGGGGGGCAAAACAACAAGAAGCATTTGATATGATCAAGAATTATTTGTGCACTCCTCCGGTGATGAAAGCACCCAAGCATAGGGAACCCTTTAGGCTTTACATTGCAGCAGAGGAAGGAGTTATTGGTGCTGTTCTGACTCAAGAAACCAAAGGAAAAGAGCATGCCATCACTTATTTGAGCCGCCGCTTATTGGACGCTCATACGTCTCCAACGTATCTATAATTTTTGATTGCTCCATGCTACTTTATCTACTGTTTTAGGCAATATTGGGCTTTATTATCCATTTTTATATTATTTTTGGGACTAACCTATTAACCGGAGGGCCAGCCCAGATTTGTTGTTTTATGCCTATTTCAGTATTTCGAGGAAAAGGAATATCAGACGGAGTCAAAACGGAACGAAATCAACTGGAGAAGTTATTTTTGGAAGGAAACCCACCTGATGGACTTGGACCCCACGTCAGAAGAGCCACGAGGCGGTCACGAGGGTGGAGGGCGCGCCCCCTGCCTCGTTGGGGCCCCCGTAGCTCCACCGACGTTCTCCTTTCACCCATATATACCGTGTACCCTAAAACTTCCAGAACAAAAGATAGATCAGGAGTTCCGCCGCCGCAAGCCTCCAGAACCACCAAAAACCAATCGGGACCCCTTTCCGGTACCCTGCCGGAGGGGGGACCATCTCCGGTGGCCATCTTCATCATCTCGACGCTCTCCATGACGAGGAGGGAGTAGTTTTCCCTCGGGGCTGAGGGTATGTACCAGTAGCTATGTGTTTGATCTCTCTCTCTCTCTCTCTCTCTCTCTCTCTTGTTCTCTCTCGTGTTCCTCTATGGCACGATCTTGATGTATCCCGAGCTTTGTTATTGTAGTTGGATCTTATGATGTTTCTCCCCCTCTACTCCTTTGTGATGAATTGAGTTTCCCCTTTTGAAGTAATCTTATCGGATTGAGTCTTTATGAGAACACTTGATGTATGTCTTGGTGATCAACTTGCGGGTTTCATGACATTGGGAACCTATGCATAGGGGTTGGCACACGTTCTTGATTCTCTATTAGAAACTTTGGGGCGCTCTTTGAAGTACTTTTATGTTGGTTGGATAAATGTGAGATTGTGTGATGCATATCGTATAATCATGCCCACGGATACTTGAGGTGACAATGGAGTATCTAGGTGACATTAGGGTTTTGGTTGATTTGTATCTTAAGGTGTTATTCTAGTAAAAACTCCAGGGTTGTTTGTGACACTTATAGGAATAGCCCAATGGATTGATTTGAAAGAATAACTTTGTGGTGGTTTCGTACCCGACCATAATCTCTACGTTTGTTCTCTGCTATTAGTGGCTTTGGAGTGACTCTTTGTTGCATGTTGAGGGCTTGTCATATGTTCTATCTATGTTATTATTGTTGAGAGAACTTGCACTAGCGAAAGTATGAACCCTAGGCCTTGTTTCCTATCATTGCAATACCGTTTACGCTCACTTTTACCACTTGTTACCTTGCTGTTTTTATATTTTCAGTTTACAAAAACCTATATCTTCTATCCATATTGCACTTGTATCACCATCTCTTCGCCGAACTAGTGCACCTATACAATTTACCATTGTATTGGGTGTGCTGGGGACACAAGAGACTCTTTGTTATTTGGTTGCAGGGTTGCTTGAGAGAGACCATCTTCATCCTCACGCCTCCTACGGATTGATAAACCTTAGGTCATCCACTTGAGGGAAATTTTCTACTGTCCTACAAACCTGTGCACTTGCAGGCCCAACAACGTCTACAAGAAGAAGGTTGTGTAGTAGACATCAAGCTCTTTTCTGGCGCCGTTGCCGGGGAGGCTAGGTAAGTGAAGTTATATCTTTAGATCTTGCAATCGAATCTTTTTGTTTCTTGTTTTAGCACTAGTCTAGTTTATAAAAGAAAACTACCAAAAAATGGAATTGAGTTTGTCTCATATGCTTCATCTCTTTAATATCTTTCGTGAGTATGATGGAAAGGAAAATTGTGCCAAAGTGTTAGAAGAAGAATGCATTAGAATGTTTGGCACTAAATCTCTGAATGATGAGCATGATTGCAATGTTGTTAGTATAAATTCCTTGAATATTCATGATGCTAATGATATGCAAAGCCACAAGCTTGGGGAAGCTATGTTTGATGAAGATGATATTTTTTGTCCCCCAAGTTTTGATGAGCAAATTTACTATGATGAAAGCATGCCTCCTATCTATGATGATTATTGTGATGACACGTATGCTTTAAAAAATAATGATAACCATGAAACTTGTCATCTTGATCTTAATTTTCAATCACATGATAGTTGTTTTGTTTAGTTTGCTCCCACTACTATCCATGAGAAGAATTTTGCTTATGTGGAGAGTAGTAAATTTTCTATGCTAGTAGATCATGAAAAGAATGTTTTAGGTGCTGGTTATATTGTTGAATTCATTCATGATGCTACTGAAAATTATTATGAGGGAGGAATATATGCTTGTAGGAATTGCAATAATATCAAGTTTCCTCCCTATGTGCTTAAATTTTTGAAGTTATGCTTGTTTTGCCTTCCTATGCAAGTTGATTCTTGTTCCCATAAGTTGTTTGCTCACAAAATCCCTATGCATAGGAAGTGGGTTAGGCTTAAATGTGCTAGTCATATTCTTCATGATGCTCTCTTTATGTCTCAATTCTTATCTTTTATGTGAGCATCATTGAAATCATAATGCCTAGCTAGGGGCGTTAAACGATAGCGCTTGTTGGGAGGCAACCCAATTTTATTTTAGTTTCTTGCTTTTTGGTTCTGTTTAGGAATATATAATCCATCTAGCATCTGTTTAGATGTGGTTCTATGTTTTAATTAGTGTTTGTGCCAAGTAGAACCTTTGGGAAGACTTGGGTGAAGTCTTTATGATCATGCTGTAAAAAACAGAAACTTTAGCGCTCACGAGATTAGCTAGAAATTTTTACTGCAGAGTGCTATTTAGTTGATTCTTTTTGCATATGATTACTAGACAAATTCCTCAGGTCCACCAATTTATTTTAGAATTTTTGGAGTTCCATAAGTATATGTTTGATACAGATTACTACAGACTGTTCTGTTTTTGACAGATTCTGTTTTCTATGTGTTGTTTGCTTATTTTGATGCATCTATGGCTAGTATTAAGTGGTATGAACCATAGAGAAGTTAGAATACAGTATATATTACACCAATATTAATTTATAATGAGTTCATTACAGTACCTAAGTGGTGATTTTATTTTCTTATACTAACGGAGCTTACGAGTTTTGTTTTGAGTTTTGTGTGGTTGAAGTTTTCAAGTTTTGGGTAAAGATTCGATGGACTATGGAATAAGGAGTGGCAAGAGCCTAAGATTGGGGATGCCCAAGGCACCCCAAGGTAATATTCAAGGACAACCAAGAGCCTAAGCTTGGGGATGCCCCGGAAGGCATCCCCTCTTTCGTCTACGTTCATCGGTAACTTTACTTGGAGCTATATTTTTATTCACCACATGATATGTGTTTTGCTTGGAGCGTCATTTTCTTTTGTTAGTATTTTATTGCTGTAGTTAGAATAATTTTTTGCCTCTTTAGTTTCAATAAAAAATTCAAGGATAGCCTTTGCCATGCTTATTTTCCTAGTTTGCATGTTGCTGTTTGAAAACAGAAAGTTTACCGCTGTTGCAAAAATTACCTAGAAAAGTCAGAGCATGGTATAACGTTGAATCTTTTTGAATATTCAGCTCTGATAAATTTATTACAGTGGGAATTTTAGTTCACAATTTTTAGAGTCAGGGAATTATTGATACTCTTGCATTCTTTACAGACTGTACTGTTTTGACAGATTGCTGTTATGTTTGCGTTGTTTGCATATGTTTGCTTGTTTAATGATTCTATTTGATGATAGGAGTATTAAATATGCAGAGGCATTTAGTATTCAATGTTGAATAATAATTTAAGTGACCTGTTACAGTATAATATGATAAGGTTTGGCATTGGTTTATACTAACCTATCTCACGAGTTCTTGTTGAGTTTGTTGTGAATGAAGCTTTTGATAAAAAGAGAAACCATGATATGAGAGGAATTAAGGAGACACAAAAGTTCAAGCTTGGGGATGCCCAAGGCACCCCAAGATAATATTTCAAGAAGTCTCAAGCATCTAAGTTTGGGGATGCCCCGGTAGGCATCCCACCTTTCTTCTTCAACAACTATCGGTTAGTATCGGTTGAGCCTAAGTTTTTTGCTTCTTCACATGAGTTGTGCTATCCTTGCAATATAGTTTTCTTTAGCTTTGCTTGCTGTTTGAATAAAGTATCAAGATCTGAAATTCCTAAATGGGAGAGTCTTCACATAGTTGCATAATAATTATTTAGCTACTCATTGATCTTCACTTATATCTTGTTGGAGTAGTTTGTCATTTGCTCTAGTGCTTCACTTATATCTTTTAGAGCACAATGGTGGTTTTATTTTGAAGAAATAGATGATCTCTCATGCTTCACTTAGATTATTTTGAGAGTCATTAATAGCATGGTAATTTGCTTAATGTTAATATACTTGGTATTCAAGATATGTGAAACTTTCTTTTTAGTGGGTTGAATACTAAGATAAGTTTGATGCTTGATAATTGTTTTGAGATATGGAGGTGATAATATCATAGTCGTGCTAGTTGAGTAGTTGTGAATTTGAGAAATACTTGTGTTGAAGTTAGCAAGTCCCATAGCATGCACGTATGGTTAAAGTTGTGTAACAAATTTGAAGCATGAAGTGTACCTGGCTTGTGCATCCTTATGAGTGGCGGTCGGGGACGAGCGATGGTCTTTTCCTACCAATCTATACCCCTAGGAGCATGCGCGTAGTACTTGATTTTTGATGAGTTCCAAATTTTTGCAATAAGTATATGAGTTCTTTTGACTAATGTTGAGTCCATGGATTATATGCACTTTTACCTTTCCGCCATTTGCTAGCCTCTTCGGTACCGTACATTGACCTTTCTCACATTGAGAGTTGGTGCAAACTTCGCCGGTGCATCCAAACCCCGTGATATGATACGCTCTTTCACACATAAACCTCCCTATATCTTCCTCAAAACAGCCACCATACCTACCTATCATGGCATTTCCATAGCCATTCCGAGATATATTGCCATGCAACTTCCACCATCATCATCATCATCATCATGACATGCTTTACTTTTGTCATATTGCCATTGCATGATCTTGTAGTTGACATCGTATTTGTGGTAAAGCCACCATGCATTATTTTTCATACATGTCACTCTTGATTCATTGCACCATCCCGGTACACCGCCGGAGGCATTCATATAGAGTCATATCTTGTTCTAGTATCGAGTTGTAATCATTATATTGTAATCAATAGAAGTGTGATGATCATCATTATTAGAGCATTGCCTAATCAATAAAAGAAAGGCCAAAAAGAAAAAAAAAAGGCCCAAAAAAAGGAGAAAATAAAATGGGCAATGCTACTATCTCTTTTTCCACACTTGTGCTTCAAAGTAGCACCTTGTTCTTCATGTAGTGAGTCTCATATATTGTGCTTCAAAGTAGCACCATAATTTTCATATAGTGAGTCTCATAAGTTGTCTTGTTCATACTAGTGGGAATTTTTCATTATAGAACTTGGCTTGTATATTCCAACGATGGGCTTCCTCAAAATGCCCTAGGTCTTCATGAGCAAGCAAGTTGGATGCACACCCACTAGTTTTCTTTTGTTGAGCATTCTTAGCTCTAGTGCATCCGTTGCATGGCAATACCTACTCCTTGCATTAACATCAATCGATGGGCATCTCCATAGCTCATTGATTAGCCTCGTTGATGTGATAATTTCTCCTTTTTTGTCTTCTCCACACAATCCCCATCATCATATTCTATACCACCAATAGTGCTATGTCCATGGCTCGCGCTCATGTATTGCGTGAAGGTTGAAAAGGTTTGAGATTATTTGAGTATGAAACAATTGCTTGGCTTGTCATCGGGGGTATAGAAGTTGGGAACATCTTTGTGTGACGAAAATGAAGCATAGCTTAACCATATGATTTTGTAGGGATGAACTTTCTTTGGCCATGCTATTTTGAGATGACATAATTACTTAGTTAGCATGCTTGAAGTATTATTATTTTTGTGTCAATATGAACTTTTGTCTTAAATCTTTCGGATCTGAATATTCATATCACAAGTAAGAAGAATTACATTGAACTTATGCCAAAGTATCACTCCGCATCAAAAATTCTTCTTTTTATCATTTACCTACTCGAGGACGAGTAGGAATTAAGCTTGGGGATGCTTGATACGTCTCCAACGTATCTATAATTTTTTATTGCTCCATGCTACTTTATCTACTGTTTTAGGAAATATTGGGCTTTACTATCCACTTTTATATTATTTTTGGGACTAACCTATTAACCGGAGGCCCAGCCCAGATTTGCTGTTTTATGCCTATTTCAGTATTTCGAGGAAAAGGAATATCAGACGGAGTCAAAACGGAACGAAATCAACTGGAGAAGTTATTTTTGGAAGGAAACCCACCTGATGGACTTGGACCCCACGTCAGAAGAGCCATGAGGCGGTCACGAGGGTGGAGGGCGCGCCCTCCCCCTGGGCGCGCCCCCCTGCCTCGTGGGGCCCCCGTAGCTCCACCGACGTTCTCCTTTCACCCATATATACCGTCGTATCCTAAAACTTCCAGAACAGAAGATAGATCGGGAGTTCCGCCACCGCAAGCCTCCAGAACCACCAAAAATCAATCGGGACCCCTTTCCGGTACCCTGCCGAAGGGGGGATCCATCTCCGGTGGCCATCTTCATCATCCCGGTGCTCTTCATGACGAGGAGGGAGTAGTTTTCCCTCGGGGCTGAGGGTATGCACAAGTAGCTATGTGTTTGATCTCTCTCTCTCTCTCGTGTTCTCTCTCGTGTTCCTCTATGGCACGATCTTGATGTATCCCGAGCTTTGCTATTGTAGTTGGATCTTATTATGTTTCTCCCCCTCTACTCCTTTGTGATGAATTGAGTTTCCCCTTTTGAAGTAATCTTATCGGATTGAGTCTTTATGAGAACACTTGATGTATGTCTTGGTGATCAACTTGCGGGTTTCGTGACATTGGGAACCTATGCATAGGGGTTGGCACACGTTCTTAATTCTCCGGTAGAAACTTTGGGGCGCTCTTTGAAGTACTTTTATGTTGGTTGGATAACTCTGAGATTGTGTGATGCATATCGTATAATCATGCCCACGGATACTTGAGGTGAAAATGGAGTATCTAGGTGACATTAGGGTTTGGTTGATTTGTATCTTAAGGTGTTATTCTAGTAAAAACTCCAGGGTTGTTTGTGACACTTATAGGAATAGCCCAATGGATTGATTTGAAAGAATAACTTTGTGGTGGTTTCATACTCGACCATAATCTCTACGTTTGTTCTCCACTATTAGTGGCTTTGGAGTGAATCTTTGTTGCATGTTGAGGGCTTGTCATATGTTCTATCTATGTTATTATTGTTGAGAGAACTTGCACTAGCGAAAGTATGAACCCTAGGCCTTGTTTCCTATCATTGCAATACCGTTTACGCTCACTTTTACCACTTGTTACCTTGCTGTTTTTATATTTTCAGTTTACAAAAACCTATATCTTCTATCCATATTGCACTTGTATCACCATCTCTTCGCCGAACTAGTGCACCTATACAATTTACCATTGTATTGGGTGTGTTGGGGACACAAGATACTCTTTGTTATTTGGTTGCAGGGTTGCTTGAGAGAGACCATCTTCATCCTCACGCCTCCTACTGACTGATAAACCTTAGGTCATCCACTTGAGGCAAATTTGCTACTGTCCTACAAACCTGTGCACTTGCAGGCCCAACAACGTCTACAAGAAGAAGGTTGTGTAGTAGACATCAGACGCCGAGACAAAGTATACATTTGTTGAAAAATTATGTTTATGTTTATACTATGCTTGCACAAAATTGAGACATTATTTAGTGCCGAGTGCTTGCGTAGTAGCTTGTCAAACCGATGTCATTAAGTACATGCTGCATAGGCCAATTCTTAGTGGTAGAATTGGCAAGTGGGCTTATGCTTTGATTGAATATGATTTGGCTTATGAATCTCTAAAATCCATGAAAGGCCAAATCTTTGCTAATTTTATTGTTGAACATCGGATTGATGACAAGCATGACATTGATATAAACCTTGTCTCATTAGTATCGTGGAGATTATATTTTGATGGTTCAGTTTGTAGCAATGGCCAAGGTGTTGGTATTGCTTACATATCTCCTCATGGTGCTGTTTTTGAAGCCTCATGCCGCTTAGAATATTTTTGTACAAACAATCAAGCCGAATATGAAGCATTGTTATTCGGCCTAGAGATGTTACTTGCTGTAGGTGTTACACATATCGAGGCTTATGGTGATTCGTTGTTAGTAGTGCAACAAATATCCAAAGTCTTTCAATGTTTTGATGAATCTCTTAATGTTTATCTTGATAAATGTCTAGATATAATTTCTACTTTAGATTATTTTAGCATTGCTCATATATTTAGACATGACAATTGGAAAGCAAATGAGTTGGCACTAGTGAAAGTATGAACCCTAGGCCTTGTTTCCTACCATTGCAATACCGTTTACGCTCACTTTTACCGCTTGTTACCTTGCTGTTTTTATATTTTCAGTTTACAAAAACCTATATCTACCATCCATATTGCACTTGTATCACCATCTCTTCGCCGAACTAGTGCACCTATACAATTTACCATTGTATTGGGTGTGTTGGGGACACAAGTAACTCTTTGTTATTTGGTTGCAGGGTTGCTTGAGAGAGACCATCTTCATCCTACGCCTCCCGCGGATTGATAAACCTTAGGTCATCGACTTGAGGGAAATTTGCTATTGTCCTACAAACCTGTGCACTTGCAGGCCCAACAACGTCTACAAGAAGAAGGTTGTGTAATAGACATCATGGGTCAGCTTGTGCAACCCCATGTCGGTTCACCAGCGGGCCATGACAAGGCAGCCCATGGACAAAAGGAATGTTTGCAAAGACTTGGCACACACTCCGAGATTTAGAGGTCGTCTACAACACAATTACCTTCTACGTAAATGACCTAATTGTAACCCTAGACCCCCTGATACCTATATAAACCAGGGGTAGGGCTCGTAGATGGGACACAACGATCTCGTGGTAGATGAACATGTACTTTGTACTCTATCCCAAATCAATACAACACAAGAAGGATGTAGGGTTTTATCACCTAGGAGAACTCGATCTTGGGTAAAATCTCGTGTCTCTGTTACCGTCGCATCTAGGCTACTAGTTCGGGACCTCCTACCCGAGATCTTCCGAAATTGACTCTGTCACCCCATGTTGCCGATTTTATTTATTATTGTGGTGGATATGTTGGATATTCTTATAGCCAGGGATAAGAAGGATGGTCCAGTTGGGGGACTTCTTCCGCATCTGGTTGATGAAGGTGTGTCTATCCTTTAGTATGTGGATGACATAATCATTTTTATGGAACATGACCTTCAAAAAGCAATTAATATGAAGTTGACCATGTGTATTTTCGAACAACTTCCGTGTACAAAAAATAATTTTCACAAAAGTGAGCCCTTCTGTTTTGGTAAGGCAAAAGAGGAGGACAGTCAGTGTATGCAACTGTTTGGCTATGAGGTGGGATCCCTTCTGTTTACGTACCTTCAGATTCCCATTCATCACTATAAGATCATCACCAACAAGGAATGCAAAATTATTTAAGACTACTTCAAAAATAAGCTCAGCTGTTGAAAGGGTAAAATTTTGTCATATGGAGGACAACTTACCCTTATCAACATTGTCCTTACTAACCTATTAATGCTAATTCTATCTTTTTTAGATACCTAAAGGGGTGCTGGAAAGGCTAGACTTTTATTGATCTAGATTCTTCTGGCAATGTGAGGGTCAGAAGCGGAAGTATAGACTTGCTACATGAGACATTCTGTGTAGGCCTAAGGATCAAGGTGGGTTGGGCATTGAAAACCCCGAGATAAAAAATAAGCGCTTACTCGGCAAATGGATGTATAAGCTACTTAACGCGGAGGGTGTTTGGCAAGAGTTCCTGCATAACAAATGCATGTACTCCAAAACGCTATCCCAAGTAGATGCTAAGCCAACTGATTCACCATTCTAGAAGGCCAAATCATCCTTTTTTTATGAGAGGTTTCTTTTAGTTGGTGAAGGCCAATCGACTAGTTTTTCAGAAGACACTTGGTTGGGTGACACTCCTTTAGCTCTCCAATACCCGAGCATGTATAATGTTTTGTTAAAAAAAGAGGACTCAGTGGCGTAAGTTCTTGGGGATAACCCTCTGAACATCCAAATCCATAGGGCTTTACTTAGTGAGGAATGGACTAAGTGCATCCATTTGGTTTCTAGGTTGATGTTAATTAATCTAACTCAGATGCCAGATACGTTTAAGTGGAGGTTAATCTCTAATGGTCTCTTCACAGTAAAGTCTATGTATGCGGATCTTATGAATTCTGTACCATCTTCGCAGAAAACATAAGTTCCTTCTAGAATTGAAGTTTTCAGGTGGTTTTTGCAGAGGGAGTAAAATCTTGCTAAGCATAATTGACATGGTAACAAATATTGTTTTTTTGTAATCAGAGGAGATAATACATCATTTATTTATTTTCATGTCCGTTTACTACCTTGATTTGTGTACCATTCATGTTACATAAAATTGCACCGCCAAAGAGTATTTCAATTTTGTTTGAAAACTGGTTGGTTGATGTTCATTATAAGCTGAAGGACCAAATCCATGTCTGAGTTTGTGCCATTCTCTGGCTATATGGAATTGCCGAAATGGTTATGATTTTAATAGGTCATTTATTCCTATTTTCTTGCATGTTATCTACATGGCTACGACTTCAATCCGTTTGGTCACCACTTCAGCGTGTGGACATGCGGGCGCTTATGACTTATGGTTGCAGCCAGCTGAAAACAGTTACATGGGGATTTATTTAACCAGTTTGACTGGCGAGCCACTCGAGCTCGTAGCTTAGGTGGATGAGATATGTAATATCGGGTGTGACTGGTTGTAGTCGGGTTATCTTTTGATTTTATTTTTATTCGATGCTCGGTGACTGAAACTTATTTCACACTTAATAACTTTGTGTGTGTGTGTGTGTGTGTGTGTGTGTGTGTGTGTGTGTGTGTGCATCTTGTGATGTACTTCGTAGAAGGCTAGAAGCCGGTGTACTCACCTTTTGAGAAAAAATTGCAATAAATTTACAGGTCTTCACGCTCTTGATTTTCACCTTGGTAGTTCGCGGTCTTTAAATAGGCCTATTTTTTGCGGGCAAATCAGGGAGCTTTATTGAACGCTAGTGTTCCTCAGACAATCAGCCAGAAGGCTGGTCACCAGAAAACTGGGAGTTTCATCGAGCCAGCTTCCGGTCACATTCAATGTGCAAGCCCGTTTTGCACAGAGATGCGCCGGTAAGTTTGCTGACCTGTTTACATGCTTGATCTCAAAAACTGAAAAATCGTAAACTAGCTTACCTATTTCATCTAAGATTAGAGCCACAATCAAACTAGAACTGTGGCGAGTGTTCCAGGGTCGCACCAACTCCATACAGTCTACCTCCATTAACACATGCGAGAAGCCTTGGAGTTTTGCAAAACGAGCAACTTCCCACATCGATAAAGCTTCAATCATTAGTGGGTCTGAGATGCCCACATATGGCTTGCTCCAAGTTCCCAATAGTGCAGACGCCGAGCGCGCGACACCTCCCGCTCGTCCTCGTCCATCGGCGAAATTGTGAGCCCCATCCGTCGTGATTTTTGTCATACCTGGCTCCGGCGGTCGCCAGCCGTGTCCTGGCAAAACAATGGGGGAGCTACGAGGCAGCTCAAGGAGAGCAAGGGCCTCCCTGGTGGATCTGATAGCCGACGTCGGATCCCCCCTGCTCCCCATGTTTGTTACGGTTACGTGAATGCCATATCGTCCACATGACAGTATGATTATAGCTCGATCTTCTTTCACAAAACGGTCATCACATAAGATGTCTCTGGCCATGAATCTAGATGTAAGCGAGGAACCACGCACAAGCTTCGTCCCAGAAGCGTTGTGCATGAGAACAATGGATGAGAGCATGCATGAGGTATTCCTCCTTGGCCAGACAAATTTTGCATCTGTCTAAGACTGCAATGTGACGGTGTTTGAGAGTGCACTCATCCGAAAGTATCCGTCGTAGTACCCTCCACCAAAACACACGGACTTTTGGGATTACTTTGAGTTTCCACAAGGTGTTCCACATCTGTTTATCATCTCGTGAGGTGCCGGAAGCCGTCCCTTCCTCTAGAGAAGAACGCTCGTTCTGAGTCACAAGAGCACGGTATGCCGATTTGACAGTGTAGTTGCCTGACTTTTTAAAGGCACAAGCATAGAAATCCTCACCTCCCCCTCTCCTGATTGGAATGTTAAGGATGGATCAGCATCCGGGGCGATGAATGTTGTATGTATCAACTCTTGCTGCCATGACCAAGTGTCAGGATCAATGAGATCCGACACCGTCTGGATAGTTGTGTTAGGTGGCCTCAGCATTGGAGTCATGGAAACAGTCCTGGAAATCCATTTATCTGTCCACACATGGATGGAGTGCCCGTCTCCCACTCTTTTTATCAAGCCCGCCTTCAAAGCTTCCCTACCAGCGATGATAGCCCTCTTGGTTGCAGAAGCAGACTTGGGGACACTTGCTTGCATAAATCCTGTGTCAGAGAAGTAGCGATCCTTCAAAACTCTTGCACAAAGAGAATTCGGATTAGTCATAAAACGCCAACCATGTTTCTCAAGCAGTGCCAGGTTGAATTGATGTGGTTCACGAAACCCATGCCTCCCTTGCACTTGTGTGTTGCCAAATTATTCCAAGATAACCAATGCAACGCATTTTTGTCGATAGAGCTGCTGCAGAAATATTTCATCACAGGTGAAGTCAAACTCTTGCTCCAGAAACAGGCCAATCTCCTCGCAAAAATTGCCAATGTAGGACGGGCTACATGTAGCCCGTTTGAAAATACCATTTTTTACAGCGCAAAAGAAAGTAAAAATATGTAAATACAGAAATACATATATAAGACATTTGAGAAAATTTTCATTAGTTTTTTTTTTTTGAGAAATGAGAAAATTTTCATTAGTACAATATACTTTGATGCGTAGCTTATACAAAAAAGAAAATTACGTACATGAAAATGGGCCAATATTATTTTTGGTGGGCCGTTATTTTGTTTTCTTTTTTAACATGCAAATCGTAATAGTTTTGAAGAAAAAGTTGTAGATCTGCCACCCAGGGCTCATTCGGTTTGGAGGAAACCAAAACGTAGGAATTAGGACTAGTATAGAAATTTGATAGAATGTCATTTGCCATCCTAAGGATTTGACTTGCCTCGTTCCTACGCGCAAAATGGGGTTTGCGTGGATGTGTAGTTTCCTTCGAAAACTTAGGAAATAAATAGTATTCCTATGAAATTCTTATACGCATTTTCTACAAACCGAATGCCTAAATAGGAAATTTTCCTCTGGAATCCTTGTTCCTATGTTTTTCCTATGAAAATCCTCCAAACCGAATGAGGCTAAGTTTTCACAGGATTATTTTAATTTTTTTAACTTGGAACTATCATTGTCAATCTTTTGAAATGACGGCCACGGCCTACAAGTAGCCCGTCCTACACAAGTTCGCTCTCTATCGCCTGGTTCCTATCCCCCTCTGACTCACTCTCCAATCTCCAGAGCGAGCTCGCGCAGAGCACGCACGCCGGTGCAGACACAGGAACGTCAACCATGGCTGCGCCGCCGGCCGAGCGCTCGTTCGACGTCATCGTGGTGGGCGCGGGCATCATTGGCAGCTGTGCGGCGCACGCGGCGGCTTCCCGTGGCGCGAGCGTGCTCCTGCTCGAGCGCTTCGACCTGCTGCACCAGCGCGGCTCGTCGCACGGCGAGTCCCGCACCACCCGCCCCACCTACACGCGGCCGCAGTACCCTCCCATGGTCCGGCTCGCGCACCGCCTCTGGCACGACGCCGAGCGCGACGCCGGGTACACCGTGCTCACGCCCACCCCGCACCTCGACCTGGGGCCCCGGGATTCGCCGGCCTTCGTCGCCGCCATCGCCAACGGCGGCGCCACCGAGCTCGCCCCGGCGGGGGACGCTTCGCGGCCGGCGTGGGCGGAGGCGTTCAGGGTGCCCGAAGGGTGGGCCGCGGCGACCAGCGGGCCGGCCGGTGTGATAAAGGCGACCAAGGCGATGGCCATGTTCCAAACGCTCGCCGCCAAGATGGGCGCCGTCGTGAGGGACAGAACCGAGGTGGTCGACGTCGCGAGGCAAGGTGAGTGACAGGCGGAGCATTCCGAGCGGCTGCATCAACTTTTTGATGCACCATTCGTAGCTAGGTATCGTGCAAAAACATTCTGCTCTGACGTTTTACAGATTATGTCCTGATCTTTTTACGTTTAGAGAGCAAATGTGTGCTTATTTTACATTCGATGGATGATTTTTTACCCGTGCATATATATGAACTGTTGCATCGTCACATGTAGGTGTTGTGTAGTGTACTCCGTACTTCATTATTTTGCTTGCCCTACATGATGGAAGCAGGCAACAAGCCAACGGAGTACTAGCTCTCAATTATTGCAATCGGTTTGTCTAAAGAATCTTTTGGTCAGGAGAAGGAGATACGATCGTGGTGAAGACAGCAAGCGGCGAGGAGTTCCACGGCGGCAAGTGCATCATCACGGTGGGCGCGTGGGCGAGCAAGCTCATCAAGTCCGTCACCGGCGCCGACCTGCCGGTGCAGCCGGTGCACACGCTCGTCTGCTACTGGAGGGTCAAGCCGGGGCACGAGGAGGAGCTGACGACGGAGGCCGGCTTCCCGACGTTCGCGACCTACGGCGAGCCCGGCTTCTACGGCACGCCGTCGATGGAGTACCCGGGCCTGATCAAGGTCTGCAGGAACGGCGGGCCGCCGTGCGACCCGGACGGCAGGGACTGGGCCACCGGCACCGGCGCGGGCGGGATCGCGGAGGTCGTGGCGCGGTGGATCGACGAGTTTATGCCGGGCGTCGTGGACACCTCCGGCGGGCCGGTGCTCCGGCAGCCGTGCATGTGCTGCATGACGCCCGACGAGGACTTCGTGATCGACTTCCTGGGCGGGGAGGAGTTCGGGAAGGACGTGGTGGTCGGCGCCGGGTTCTCCGGCCACGGGTTCAAGATGGGCCCGGCCGTCGGGAAGATCCTCGCCGAGCTGGCGCTGGACGGCGAGTCGGGGACGGCGGCTGAGGCCGGCTTGGAGCTCGAGCACTACCTGATCGGACGGTTCGAGGGCAACCCGAAGGGGAACGCCACGAGTCACTGAGGTGAAAATGGCCGTCGACGTCGTTCACTTCACTGTGGCTGTGTGTGACCACCACGATTGCCAGCCAATTTGGTCTGCGATTGCCAATAATCTGCTGCACTGTGTGCAACTTTAATGTGTTCCTTTTTCTCCCTACTAGTAGAAGAAATATTTTTATGCGAGCTTTCGCACAGTGAAGTGAGGAGTGACATGTGCGAATCGCCAGATGGGCGTACTGATTTCTGTCCGTTAGTTAGCTGGACTGGAGTAGCATGGTAGATGCATGCATGATGTGATATCCCCATCGACAACGAGCGGTCCCTTGCTTGTCGTTACTGACGAGAGCTACCGATCGATGTGGAGTGAGTCACCTGTCTCGTGCATTTGCACCACTTTGTAGGTCGTAGCCATGGATGCCGATGGTGAGTCGTTTTCGAGCAGATGGACTTGTGCACGGCAGGCAGTCATGTGTGGACACCTTTCACTTGCCCAGGAATGTGTTCAAATCCCAAGCGAAGTCCAAATCTGCTTATCTCATTGCTTCTATAGGCAAACACACTTTTTCAACATAGAGAAAGAGAAGACCTTCTATAGGCCTCTCAATCGATCGATACACACAACTTTCACAGATATTCCAAATGTGCTAACGCCACCCAGACCGGGTTGGCCTGCGAACCGGGAATTGCGTGCCAAGCCGAGCGACTGTCGGGTCGTCCTCGTGGGCGGCCCGGGATGCCTACGGGCTACGGCTCCTCCCCTGTTGCTCTTGCAGTCACTACCGCCGCGTGCGATTGCCAAGATGGTGGTGCGCCGCGGCAGGAAGGGGCATCTCGATTCTCTGGTAAATTGAGTGCACAGAGGAAAGGCAGAGGGGTGGGCTACTAATGGTAACCATTGGTCCTAGTGGTTCGCATGTCACTGTGCACAACATGGGGCAGGTTTGGTAGGCTGCATTAGGTCGAGCCAGGCCTGCGCGGGGATATAAATGAATTGTTTGGATGCATGTGTTTACTGTTTGGCCCGCATAGCACGAACCTCAAAGCACCCCTTAGCTAGGCCCGCTAGAAACGGCTGAATCAGTTGTTTCCAACGAGTCAGACTCGAGCGATGCAGGGGAGAGGAACGTCGTGCCGCGCCGCTCAGGGGAGGGAGATGGCGGGGGCGATGGCGCATCTCCGGAAAAGTGGCGGGACAAATTCGAGTCATCCCCCGCCGATTCGGTCGCCCTATATATCGAGGGTGACCGCCGCGGAAAAACTCCTGCCACCATTTCCCCCTTCTCAATGGGCAAAACTCCCGCGACATATAGGCAAAAAACGATGCGAGCAACCAAACGCGCCCATGGTGTCGCATGAGCTAGAGGTGGATGTGCTCAGAACATCTACAACTGGACTTGGCAAATTCGACCACTCAAACGCCCGCGGACGCTGACAGTGATTGGTCACGCCTCAAACTTGATGCTATGCATTTGAGTCTCTCATATTTCATCCCCAAAATCCATACAAACCATGCAAAATAAACCAACATACTACGCTAGGCTAGCCACTACGCTTCATCGTCGGAGATGTGGACGACGTCGATACCGGGCGCTGGGTGGATGGGCGCGTAGGAGGGCTTCGGCTTCGCCTTCTCCTCCTCCCCATACATATATGCGAGCATCTCATTGACTTCCGCGGCGTGCTCCGCCTCCAACTCCTGCTGGCGACGGTGTCTGGCCTCCGCCTCCGATTCCAACCGGGGAAAAAGGATCGCCTGCTATAACGCCTGCAGATCCACGTCCCCAGCATCCCCCACATCCTCCTTCGGCTCCTCCGACTCCTTCTCCTCCTCCTCCTCCTCCTCCTCCTCCTCCTCCTCCTCCTCAACCTCCTCCTACTCCTCAACTTCATCCTCCTCCTCCTCCTCCTCCTTCTCCTCCACCTCCAAGTCCTCCAAATCCACCGCGTCCAGAGGTAGCCCCGCTGCGATCTGGGCTTCGTGCCTTTCCCGGATTTGCTCAAGGAGTCGCAGTTGGCGCTCCGACATTAGATATGGGTAGCTCCTTGTTGGTGTCCTAAATTAGGGGGTACTCGCCACGTCAGCCGGCCGGTACTGGGCCGGGCTGAGGACCTACTGATGATTGATGACAAGGCCATATTAGCCCTGGCCCTCGGCGGAATCAAGATGAAGATCTCCTGAAGACTTTGCGTACAGTTCAAGCGTATTTTAACCGGGATACTTATCTCTAAGATTGTAACCGTCCATTTGTAAACCTTAGATACCCCCGGTACCTATCTAAGTTGTGGGGTTTAGTCTGTAGAGGCTCGGAGATACATTCGCAAGGTTTTAAAGCTTAGACAACACCCATACGATCTCGATGTGGATCAATCTGTACTTTATACACCATCAAAATCAATATATGAGAAGCAGGACGTGGGGTTTTACCTCATCAAGAGGGCCCAAACCTGGGTAAAACATCATGTCCCTACTCTCCTTGTTACCACCTAGCTCTGATCATCAAGCTTGGGCCCCCCCTATCCGAGATCTGCCGGTTTTAGCACCAACATTTGAGGCCCATACAGGTCTCGCCGGGTGATCACATGAGTTTGATGGCTGATCTTCAGACCGGCAGCAACACCGATCGCGAGGACATCTTTGTCCCCGGTCAGCTCCTCGTATTCGACAACATCGTGTTACGTGCCAATTTAGCTGGTTGTCTCGGCCAGGTAGAGGATTCACATCTGGACCAAACCGCTTGACTCGGCAGTACGGAAAACACCACAGAATCACGTATTGATCTCACCTCTTCGGGCCAGATGTCAGATCGGCCCGAGAACACACTCCCCGCACTTCGGACTCAACCCCAGCGCGGGCCCCTGATGAGATATGTCTCTGATGTCCGGCCTTGAGCTTGGGTCCGAGTATTCTCTCATCAGCATAGGCGTCGAGCCTATCCTATGAAAGCTCCAAGGTGACATTTTGCAGCACCTCGACTAGAGTCCAGCACGGCACCGCCCACTGTCGAAAGATGGGCGAGACCGACCTTTTTGCTTTCAACAAGATGCTGGACCAAATCCAAGATCTTAGAATCTCAGACAGGAAAATTCGGCCCATGATAAGATTGGATTTAGATCCAGAGGTGTGGAATTTTTTGCCCCACCCACCACCCACTTAGTCGCCACAATCAAGGATTTAACCTACGCGCTATAAATAACGAGGACTAAATCCTATATAACGAAATAGTTGATTCGCATGCACTCTAATTTTCTCAACATGCAACTATGTCAACTCACCATATTATCATTCATGGAAACAATTGTTGGAAATATGCCCTAGAGGCAACAATAAAATGGTTATTATTATATTTTCTTGTTCATGATAATTGTCTATTGTTCATGCTATAATTGTATTAACCGGAAACCGTAATACATGTGTGAATATATAGACACAACATGTCCCTAGTGAGCCTCTAGTTGACTAGGTCGTTGATCAATAGATGGTTGTGGTTTCCTGACCATGGACATTGGATGTCGTTGATAACGGGATCACATCATTAGGAGAATGATGTGATGGACAAGACCCAATCCTAAGCATAGCACAAGATCGTGTAGTCCGTTTGCTAGAGCTTTTCTAATGTCAAGTATCATTTCCTTAGACCATGAGATTGTGCAACTCCCGGATGCCGTAGCAATGCTTTGGGTCTATCAAACGTCAGAAAGTAACTGGGTGACCATAAAGGTGCACTTCTGGTATCTCCGAAAGTGTCTGTTGGGTTGGCACGAATCGAGACTGGGATTTGTTACTCCGTATGACGGAGAGGTATCTCTGGGCCCACTCAGTAATGCATCATCATAATGAGTTCAATGTGACTAAGGAGTTAGTCACGGGATCATGCGTTACGGAATGATTAAAGAGACTTGCCGGTAACGAGATTGAACAAGGTATGGGGATACAGACGATCGAATCTCAGGCAAATAACATATCGATGGACAAAGGGAATTGTATACGGGATTGATTGAGTCCCCGACATCGTGGTTCATCCGATGAGATCATCATGGAACATGTGGGAGCCAATATGGGTATCCAGTCCCGCTATTGGTTATTGGCCGGAGAGGTGTCTCGGTCATGTTTGCATGGTTCTCGAAGCCGTAGGGTCTACACACTTAAGGTTCGGTGACGCTAGAGTTGTAATGGTAATTGTATGTGGTTACTAAAGGTTGTTCGGAGTCCCGGATGAGATCCCGGATGTGATGAGGAACTCCGGAATGGTCCGGAGGTAAAGATCAATATATTGGACGAAGGGTATTGGAGTTCGGAATTGTTTTGCGGGTACCGGGTGACAACCAGCGTGACCGAAAGAGGTTTCGGAGGCCCCGGCAAGTGTTGCGGGGTGATGTCTACTACACAACCTTCTTCTTGTAGACGTTGTTGGGCCTCCAAGTGCAGAGGTTTGTAGGACAGTAGCAAATTTCCCTCAAGTGGATGACCTAAGGTTTATCAATCCGTGGGAGGCGTAGGTTGAAGATGGTCTCTCTCAAACAACCCTGCAACCAAATAACAAAGAGTCTCTTGTGTCCCCAACACACCCAATACGATGGTAAATTGTATAGATGCACTAGTTCGGCGAAGAGATGGTGATACAAGTGCAATATGGATGATAGATATAGGTTTTTGTAATCTGAAAATATAAAAACAGCAAGGTAACAAGTGGTAAAAGTGAGCGTAAACAGTATTGCAATGCTAGGAAACAAGGCCTAAGGTTCATACATTCACTAGTGCAAGTTCTCTCAAAAATAATAACATAATTGGATCATATAACTATCCCTTAACATGCAACAAAGAGTCACTCCAAAGTCACTAATAGCGGAGAACAAACAAAGAGATTATGGTAGGGTACGAAACCACCTCAAAGTTATTCTTTCCAATCAATCCGTTGGGCTATTCCTATAAGTGTCACAAACAGCCCTAGAGTTCGTACTAGAATAACACCTTAAGACACAAATCAACCAAAACCCTAATGTCACCTAGATACTCCAATGTCACCTCAAGTATCTGTGGGTATGATTATACGATATGCATCACACAATCTCAGATTCATCTATTCAACCAACACATAGAACCTCAAAGAGTGCCCCAAAGTTTCTACTGGAGAATCAAGACGAAAATGTGTGCCAACCCTTATGCATAAGTTCATGGGCGGAACCCGCAAGTTGATCACCGAAACATACATCAAGTGAATCACGTGACATCCCATTGTCACCATGGATACGCATGGCAAGACATTCATCAGGTGTTCTCAAATCATTAAAGACTCAATCCGGTAAGATTACTTCAAAGGGAAAACTCAATCCATTACAAGAGAGTAGAGGGGGAGAAGAAACATAAGATCCAACTATAATAGCAAAGCTCGCGATACATCAAGATTGTGCCAAATCAAGAACACGAGAGAGAGAGAGAGAGATCAAACACATAGCTACTGGTACATACCCTCAGCCCCGAGGGTGAACTACTCCCTCCTCGTCATGGAGAGCGCCGGGATGATGAAGATGGCCATCGGTGAGGGTTCCCCCCTCCGGCAGGGTGCCGGAACAGGGTCCCGAGAGGTTTTTGGTGGCTACAGAGGCTTGCGGCGGCGAAACTCCAGATCTATTCTGTTCCCTGATCGTTTTAGGGTATATGGATATATATAGGCGGAAGAAATACGTCAGGGGAGCCACGAGAGGCCCATGAGGGTGGAGGGTGCGCCCCCTACCTCGTGGCTCCCTCGTTTCTTTCCTGACGTGCACTCCAAGTCCATCGGGTAGCTTTCCTTCCAAAAATAACTTCTCCATAAGGTTTCATTCCGTTTGACATTCCTTTTCTTCGAAACATTGAAACAGGGGAAAAACAGGATTTGGCACTGGGCTCTGGGTCAATAGGTTAGTCCCAAAAATAATATAGAAGTGCATAGTAAAGCCCATCAAACATCCAAGATGGATAATATAATAGCATGAATACTTCATAAATTATAGATACGTTGGAGACGTATTAGCATCCCCAAGCTTAATTCCTGCTCGTCCTCGAGTAGGTAAATGATAAAGGAAAGAATTTATGAAGTGTGAATGCTAGCAGGTGCATAAGTTTGATCAATGATAATTTCAATCACCTTTTCTAGCATCATTATATGTCATAACAGTAGTTCAACTCATAAAATGTTTCATGAACAAGTAACAAGCTATTCACATGTTGAAGTATAGAACATAAACTTTATTGCAAACTAACAAACTGTGTTATTAGTCATCAAACAATTATAATTCATCTTATTTTCAGGAAGAGTCTATGTCAGAGCTTTGATTTAGCAAACTCCACATACTCAACTATCATTTAGTCTTTCACAATTGCTAACACTCATGCGATATTTATGGGTTCAAAGTTTTAATCAGACACAGAGAAAGATAGGGGCTTATAGATTCGCCTCCCAACCTTTTACCACAAGGGTAATGTCAACAATAATAGCCCATGATGCCTTACATCCAATTGGATATATATATATCAGAATCTTTCCAACACGAGGTGCTTTCCAAAGGATAAAATGAAAAAGGTAAAGGTGAAGATCACCATGACTCTTGCATAAAAGTAAAAGATAGGCCCTTCGCAGAGGGAAGCAGGGATTTGCAAAGGTGCGAGAGCTCGAAGCAAAAACAGAGATGAAAATAATTTTGAGAGGTATGCTTTCATTGTCAACATAACGACCAAGAGTTCCCAATATCTTCCATACTACATACATTATAGGCGGTTCCCAAACAGAAAGTTAAAGATTTTTACTCCCCCTCCACCAACAATCATCAATCCATGGCTTGCCCGAAACAACGGGTGCCTCCAACTAACATCAAACCCGGGGGAGTTTTGTTTGCAATTATTTTTATTTGATTTCGATCTTTTGATCATGGGACTGGGCATCCCAGGTACCAGCCATTTTCTCGTGAATGATGAGCGGAGTCCACTCATCATGAGAATAACCCACCTAGCATGGAAGATGCTGCTAACCCGTAGTCGCTACATGAGCGATTCGAGCATACAAAACAGATTATTATTTGAAGGTTTAGAATTTGGCACATGCAAATTTACTTGGAACGGCAAGTAAATACTACATATAGGTAGATATGGTGGACACTCATGGAAGAAACTTGGTTCAAGGAGTTTGGATGCACAAGTAGTATCTCTACTTGGTGCAAGGAATTTGGCTAGCATGAGGGGGAAAGGCAAGCTCAACGTGTTAGGCGATCCATGACAATATACTTTATTTCGGATATAAGAAAACATAACCCATTACGTTGTCTTCCTTGTCCAACATCAACATTTTATCATGTCATATTTTAATGAGTGCTCACAATTACAAAAGATGTCCATGATAGTATATTTATATGTGAAATCTCTCCCCTTCAATATTCTTTCATGAATTGTTCAAGTGACCAATACAATGTTTGCTTATCTTCAATAAATTTACCACCTCTACTTATTATATGTAAAGTCATTACCCCATGGGATAAGCATATGAAACATATATAATTTCAGGTTTATGACATTCAAATTATTCAACCATTTACTCATAGGATATAAGTGAAGCGCACGAGTAAATGACGAACTACTCCAAAAAGATATAAGTGAAGATCAATGAGTAGTTAAATAATTATGTAGCTATGTGAAGACTCTCTCTCATTTAAGAATTTCAGATCTTGGTATTTTATTCAAACAGCAAGCAAAACTAAAGAAAATAAAATGATGCTCCAAGCAAAACACATATCATGTGGTGAATAAAAATATAGCTCCAAGTAAAGTTACCGATGAACAAAGACAAAAGAGGGGATGCCTTCTGGGGAATCCCCAAGCTTAGGATCTTGTTTATCCTTTAATATTACCTTGGGGTGCCTTGGGAATCCCCAAGCTTAGGCTCTTGCCACTCCTTATTCCGTAGTCCATCGAATCTTTACCCAAAACTTGAAAACTTCACAACACAAAACTTAACAGAAAACTCGCGAGCTCCGTTAGCGAAAGAAAAAAAAACACCACTTCAAGGTACTGTAATGAACTCATTCTTTATTTATATTGATGTTTAACCTACTGTATTCCAACTTCTCTATGGTTTATAAACTATTTTACTAGCTATAGATTCATCAAAATAAGCAGACAACATATGAAAAACAGAATCTGTCAAAAACAGAACAATCTGTAGTAATCTATAACTAACGCAAACTTCTGGAACTCCAAAAATTCTAAAATAAATTGTTGGACCTGAGAAATTTGTCTAGTAATCATTTGCAAAAATAATAAACTAAATAGGACTCTCCAGTAAAAAGTTTTGGCTAATCTCGTGAGCGCTAAAGTTTCTGTTTTTCACAGCATGATCATAAAGACTTCACCCAAGTCTTCCCAAAGGTTCTACTTGGCACAAACACTAATTAAAACACAAAAACACATCTAAACAGAAGCTAGATGGATTATTTATTCCTAAACAGAACCAAAAAGCAAGAAACTAAAATAAAATTGGGTTGCCTCCCAACAAGCGCTAACGTTTAACGCCCCTAGCTAGGCATGATGATTTCAATGATGCTCGCATAAAAGATAAGAATTGAAACATAAAAAGAGAATAATGAAGAATATGACTAGCACATTTAAGTCTAACCCACTTCCTATGCATAGGGATTTTGTGAGCAAACAACTTATGGGAACAATAATCAATTAGCATAGGAAGGCAAAACAAGCATAACTTCAAGATTTTAAGCACATAGAGAGGAAACTTGATATTATTGCAATTCCTACAAGCATATGTTCAACAACAACAACAACAACAACAACAACAACAACAAAGCCTTTAGTCCCAAACAAGTTGGGGTAGGCTAGAGGTGAAACCCATAAGATCTCGCAACCAACTCATGGCTCTGGCACATGGATAGCAAGCTTCCACACACCCCTGTCCATAGCTAGCTCTTTGGTGATACTCCAATCCTTCAGGTCTCTCTTAACGGACTCCTCCCATGTCAAATTCGGTCTACCCCGCCCTCTCTTGACATTCACCGCACGCTTTAGCCGTCCGCTATGCACTGGAGCTTCTGGAGGCCTGCGCTGAATATGCCCAAACCATCTCAGACGATGTTGGACAAGCTTCTCCTCAATTGGTGCTACCCCAAATCTATCTCGTATATCATCATTCCGGACTCGATCCTTCCTCCTACAAGCATATGTTCCTCCCTCATAATAATTTTCAGTAGGATCATGAATGAATTCAACAATATAACCAGCACCTAAAGCATTCTTTTCATGATCTACTTGCATAGAAAATTTACTACTCTCCACATAAGCAAAATTCTTCTCATTCGGAATAGTGAGAGTATCATAAGAGACTTGAATACTATAAATTGTTTCCACATTAAAAGAGTAACGTTAAGAAAAAGGGTAATCATAATCATGACAAGTTTTATAAATATAATCATCACTACTTTTTATAGCATAAGTTTCATCACAATAATCATCATAAGTAGCAACTTTGTTCTCATCATAATCAATTGAAACCTCTTCCGAAATAGTGGATACATCACTAAATAAAGTTATGACCTCTCCAAATCCACTTTCATAAATATTATAAGATTCAACATCCTCCAAAATAGTGGGATCACTACTTCCTAAAGTTGACACTCTTCCAAACCCACTTTCATCAATATAATCATCATAGGTAGAAGGCATACTATCATCATAACAACTTTGCATATCGAAACTTCAGAGGCTAAAAATATCATCTTCATTAAACATAGCATCCCTAAGCTTGGGACAAATATTAATTGCAGCAAATATATTCTCAAAAACATCATATTCATCAAACATAGCATCCCCAAGCTTGGGCCTTTTCATATCATAAGCATAATCACTCTCATCATTAATAGTATGGATAGGACCAATAGTATAGCAATTATCATATTCTTCCAAGCAAGTGCCAAAAAGATTTTCAAGTTCATAAGAAGCATCATCATCTTCCCAATCATAGTCATCACAACAAGCAATAGGCATAACGAGATCATCATCAAGTGCATCATCTTCCACAATTATTTTTGATTCAAATTCATGAGGCACAACAATAATAGGAGCAACCTTATTTGGGAGAGATACCTTTTTACCTCTCTTCCTTTTTCTTTTCTTCTTCTTCACCACATCATGTGTGGGTCCAATCCTCTTTTTGGAGCTCCTTATTAATGAGATTGGTTGGATAGAAGGCTCCTCCTCGTTACCTGATTCATCATAAGAAATAATAGGAGGATATTGGGAAGTCTCTTCCCTTTCGTTAGCATTCTCTTCGTCTCCTATTTGTTTTCTTTTCTTTATGTAATTGGCAATATAAGGATTTTCAATGCAATTCACCACACAATACATATAAATCTTATCTAGATCAAAATCAAGAAATCTATCAAGATTAAACTTTGTAATACCCTCAGTTATACGTTTCATTTCTTCATGACCCAAAAGAAGACTAAAATCTTTATGATGCTCAAGAGTAATCAAGTTATCACTATTTTTGGACATGACTTGATCATGAAACAAATAGAATAGGAGCTTTAAATGACCATGTTCATTGCAAAGTTCACAAGGGGCGCGATAAATATTGAATATTTCAGCGCAATCATCTAGCCTCTCTTGCAAAAATTTAGTTTCTAAGTACTTATGCCTCTTGCAATATCTATCTTCCCTATTTGGTGTGTACTTGCAAACCCAATGCACTCCACAAAAATTGACATGTTTATAGGAGACATTTTCATCATAACTAGTGCAATCATCATTTGTACCATGGATGTTCAAGGAGTTCATACTAACAACATTGCAATCATGCTCATTATTCAAAGATTTAGTGCCAAACATTTTAGCATTCTTCTTCTAACACTTTGGCACAATTTTCCTTTCCATCATACTCACGAAAGATATTAAAAAGATGAAGCGTATGAGACAAACACAATTCCATTTTTTTGTTTTATTTTATAAACTAAACTAGTGCTAAAACAAGAAACAAAAAGATTCGATTGCAAGATCTAAAGATATACCTTCAAGCAATCACCTCCCCAGAAATGGCGCCAGAAAAGAGCTTGATGTCTACTACACAACCTTCTTCTTGTAGACGTTGTTGGGCCTCCAAGTGCAGAGGTTTGTAGCACAATAGCAAATTTCCCTCAAGTGGATGACCTATGGTTTATCAATCCGTGGGAGGCGTAGGTTGAAGATGGTCTCTCTCAAACAACCCTGCAACCAAATAACAAAGAGTCTCTTGTGTCCCCAACACACCCAATACAATGGTAAATTGTATAGGTGCACTAGTTCGGCGAAGAGATGGTGATACAAGTGCAATATGGATGATAGATATAGGTTTTTGTAATCTGAAAATATAAAAACAGCAAGATAACAAGTGGTAAAAGTGAGCGTAAACGGTATTGCAATGCTAGGAAACAAGGCCTAGGGTGCATACTTTCACTAGTGCAAGTTCTCTCAACAATAATAACATAATTGGATCATATAACTATCCCTCAACATGCAACAAAGAGTCACTCCAAAGTCACTAATAGCGGAGAACAAATGAAGAGATTATGGTAGGGTACGAAACCACCTCAAAGTTATTCTTTCCAATCAATCCGTTGGGCTATTACTATAAGTGTCACAAACAGCCTTAGAGTTCGTACTAGAATAACACCTTAAGACACAAATCAACCAAAACCCTAATGTCACCTAGATACTCCAATGTCACCTCAAGTATCTGTGGGTATGATTATACGATATGCAACACACAATCTCAGATTCATCTATTCAACCAACACATAGAACCTCAAAGAGTGCCCCAAAGTTTCTACCGGAGAATCAAGACGAAAACGTGTGCCAACCCTTATGCATAAGTTCATGGGAGGAACCCGCAAGTTGATCACCAAAACATACATCAAGTGAATCACGTGATATCCCATTGTCACCACGGATACGCACGACAAGACATACATCAAGTGTTCTCAAATCATTAAAGACTCAATCCGATAAGATTACTTCAAAGGGAAAACTCAATCCATTACAAGAGAGTAGAGGGGGAGAAGAAACATAAGATCCAACTATAATAGCAAAGCTTGCGATACATCAAGATCGTGCCAAATCAAGAACACGAGAGAGAGAGAGAGAGATCAAACACATAGCTACAGGTACATACCCTCAGCCCCAAGGGTGAACTACTCCCTCCTCGTCATGGAGAGCACCGGGATGATGAAGATGGCCACCGGTGAGGGTTCCCCCCTCCGGCAGGGTGCCGGAACAGGGTCCCGAGAGGTTTTTGGTGGCTACAGAGGCTTGCGGCGGTGGAACTCCAGATCTATTTTGTTCCCCGATCGTTTTAGGGTATATGGATATATATAGGCGGAAGAAATACGTCAGGGGAGCCACGAGGGGCCCACGAGGGTGGAGGGCGCGCCGCCTACCTCATGGATCCCTCGTTTCTTTCCTGACATGCACTCCAAGTCCATCGGGTAGCTTTCCTTCCAAAAATAACTTCTCCAGAAGGTTTCATTCCGTTTTGACTCTGTTTGATATTCCTTTTCTTCGAAACACTGAAACAAGGGGGAAAACAGGATCTGGCACTGGCCTCTGGGTCAATAGGTTAGTCCCAAAAATAATATAAAAGTGCATATTAAAGCCCATCAAACATCCAAGATGGATAATATAATAGCATGAATACTTCATAAATTATAGATACGTTGGAGACATATCACGGGGCCTCATGGGCCAAGGGGAGGGGGCAAACCAGCCCACTAAGGGGTTGTGCGCCCCACACCCTTTCCCACGTTGTTGGAGAGGTGGGGCGCCTCCACCTGGCTTGGGAGGCAAGCCTCCACCTGGCTTGGCCCTGGGGGCAAGTCTCCCTAGGGTTTCCTAGGGAGATCCAATCTGCCTTGGCCGCCAGCCCCTAGGGGAAACCCTAGGGTGCCTCCTCCTCTCCCCTTCACCCTATAAATAGAGGGGGGTGTGGGATCGAGGGCAGCCGCAACCTTCCCCTGGCTCAGCCCTTCCCCCCTCCAACCCATCCTCCTCTGTAGTGCTTAGCGAAGCTCTGCCGGAGAACCACAAGCTCCACCACCACGCCGTTGTGCTGCTGGAGTTCTCCCTCAAATTCTCCTTCCCCCTTGCTGGATCAAGAAGGAGGAGACGTCCCCGGGCTATACGTGTGTTGAACGCGGAGGCACCGTCTGATACATCCATTTTGCATCATGCTTTTATATCGATATTTATTGCATTATGGGCTGTTATTTCACATTATGTCACAATACTTATGGCTATTCTCTCTTATTTTGCAAGGTTTACATAAGGAGGGAGAATGTTGGCAGCTTAAATTCTGGGCTGGAAAAGGAGCAAATATTAGAGAACTATTCTGCGTAACTCCAAAAGTCCTGAAACTCCATGGAATATCTTACAATAAATAATGAAAAATACCTGCCAAAGATGAAGGCCAGAGGGCCCACACCCTGTCCACGAGGGTGGGGGCGCCACCCCCCCTAGGGCACGCCCCCCTACCTCATGGGCCCCCTGCTGGCTCTCCGATGCCCATCTTCTTCTATATGAAGTCTTTCGTCGAGAAAAAAACCAGAAGCAACCTTTCGGCACGACACTCCGCCGCCACGAGGCGGAACCTTGGCGGAACCAATCTAGGGCTCCGGCAGAGCTGTTCTGCCGGGGACACTTCCCTCTGGGAGGGGGAAATCATCACCATCATGATCACCAACGCTCCTCTCATCGGGAGAGGGCAATCTCCATCAACATCTTCACCAGCACCATCCTATCTCAAAACCCTAGTTCATCTCTTGTATCCAATTCTTGTCTCCAAGTCCGGGATTGGTACTAGTAGGTTGCTAGTAGTGTTGATTACTCCTTGTAGTTGATGCTAGTTGGTTTACTTGGTGGAAGACATATGTTCAGATCCTTTATGCATATTATTACCCCTCTGATTATGAACATGAATATGCTTTGTGAGTAGTTACGTTTGTTCCCGAGGACAAGGGAGAAGTCTTGCTATTAGTAGTCATGTGAATTTGGTATTCGTTCGATATTTTGATGAGATGTATGTTGTCTATCCTCTAGTGGTGTTATGTGAACATCGACTACATAACACTTCACCATTATTTGGGCCTAGAGGAAGGCATTGGGAAGTAATAAGTAGATGATGGGTTGCTAGAGTGACAGAAGCTTAAACCCTAGTTTATGTGTTGCTTCGTAAGGGGCTGATTTGGATCCATATGTTTCATGCTATGGTTAGGTTTACATTAATACTTTTGTTGTAGTTGCGGATTCTTGCAATAGAGGTTAATCATAAGTGGGATGCTTGTTCAAGTAAGAACAGCACCCAAGCACCGGTCCACCCACATATCAAATTATCAAAGTACCAAATGTGAATCATATGAACGTGATGAAAACTAGCTTGATGATATTCCCATGTGTCCTCGGGAGTGCTTTTTCTTACATAAGAGTTTCTTCCGGCTTGTCCTTTGCTACAAAAAGGATAAATTTTGTTACTTGTTGCTTGTTACAAATTATCTTATCACAAAACTATTTGTTACCACTTGTTTCAGTACTTGCAGAGAATACCTTGCTGAAAACCGTTTATCCTTCTGCTCCTCGTTGGGTTCGACACTTTTACTTATCGAAAGGAGTACGATAGATCCCCTATACTTGTGAGTCTTCAAGACTCTTTTCTGGCGCCATTGCCGGGGAGTGAAACGCCTTTGGTAGGTGGAACTTGGTAAGGAAATTTTATATAGTGTGCTGAAATTTACTGTCACTTGTTACTATGGAAGTAATCCTCTGAGGGGCTTGTTCGGGGTATCTTCACCCCAACCAGTAGAGCAAAGAGTTGCTCCTCAACCTACTGAAACTATTGAAAATGAAGTTTCTGTTGAATTTCCTTCGGGTATGATAAAAAAACTGCTAGCTAATCCTTGTACAGGAGATGGAACAAAGCATCCTGATGAGCACCTAATTTATGTGGATGAAGTTTGTGGATTATTTAAGCTTGCAGGTATACCCGATGATGTTGCTAAGAAGAAGGTCTTCCCTTTATCTTTGAAGGGAGACGCATTGACATGGTATAGGCTATGTGATGATACGAGATCATGGAACTATAGAAGATTGAAATTGGAATTTCATCAAAAGTATTACCCTATGCATCTTGTTCATCGTGATCGCAATTATATATATAATTTTTGGCCTCGCGAAGGAGAAAGCGTCGCTCAAGCTTGGGGGAGGCTTAAATCAATGATATATTCATGCCCCAATCAGGAGCTCTCAAGAGTGACAATTATTCAAAAGTTTTATACTCGGCTTTCTGAAAATAATCGCACCATGCTCGATACTTCTTGTGCTAGCTCTTTTATGATGAAGACTATTGAATTTAGATGGGATTTATTGGATAGAATTAAACGCAACTCTGAAGATTGGGATCTCGACGAAGGTAAGGAGTCAGGTATGACACCTAAGTTTGATTGTGTTAAATCTTTTATGGATACCGATATTTTCCGTAAATTTAGTGCTGAATATGGACTTGACTTTGAAATAGTAGCTTCTTTCTATGAATCTTTTGCTACTTATGTTGATCTCCCCAAGGAGAAGTGGTTTAAATATCATCCTCCCATAGAAGTAAAAGTAGCTACACCTATTAAAGTTGAAGAAAAGACTGTCACTTATAATGATCCTACTGTTCCTACTTCTTATGTTGAGAAACCACCTTTCCCTGTTAGAATAAAGGATCATGCTAAAGCTTCAACTGTCGTTTGTAAAAGCAATATTAGAACTTATACACCTCCTGAGCAAGTTAAGTAGAATCAAATATTGCTATTATTAAAGATCTCTTGTCTGATAATATTGATGGGCCCGTTATTCAGTTCTGCGATGAAACTGCTAGAATTGCTAAACCTTGTGCTAAAGATAAACATAGACCTGTGGTAGGCGTGAATGTTACTTCTGTTAAAATAGGAGATCATTGTTATCATGGCTTATGTGATATGGGTGCTAGTGCTAGTGTTATACCTTATACCTTGTATAAAGAAATTAAGCATGAAATTGCACCTGCTGAGTTAGAAGATATTGATGTCACAATTAAACTTGCCAATAGAGATACTATTTCAGCAGTGGGAATTGTTAGAGATGTTGAAGTCTTGTGTGGGAAAACTAAATATCCTGCTGATTTTCTTGTTCTCAGTTCCCCACAAGATAGCTTTTGTCCCATTATATTTGGTAGACCCTTCTTGAACACTGTTAATGCTAGGATAGATTGCGAAAGGAATGTTGTTACTATTGGCTTGGATGATATGGTTCATGAGTTTAATTTCTCTAAATTTAGTAAACAACACCGTGAAGAAGAATTGCCTAGTAAGGATGAAATTATTGGTCTTGCTTCTATTGTCGTACCTCCTAGTGATCATTAGAACAATATTTGCTAGACCATGAAAATGATATGTTTATGAATGAAAGAAGGGAAATAGATGAAGTATTCTTTAAACAGGAACCTATTCTGAAACACAATCTACCTATTGAAATCTTAGGGGATCCCCCTCCACCTAAGGGTGATCCCGTGTTTGAGCTTAAACCGTTGCCTGATAGTCTTAAATATGCTTATCTTGATGAAAAGAATATATATCCTATTATTATTAGTGCTAACCTTTCAGAGCATGAAGAAAAAGGATTATTGAAAACTCCGAAGAAGCACCATGCTGCTATTGGATATACTCTTGATGATCTTAAGGGCATTAGTCCCACTCTATGTCAACATAAAATAAATTTGGAAGCAGACGCCAAACCAGTTCTTGATCCTCAACTACGTCTGAATCCTAAAATGAAAGAAGTGGTGAGAAAACAAATACTAAAGCTTCTGGAGGCAGGTATAATTTATCCCGTTGCTGATAGTCAGTGGGTAAGTCCTGTCCATTGTGTCCCTAAGAAGGGAGGTATTACTGTTGTTCCTAATGATAAAGATGAATTGATTCCACAAAGAATTATTACAGGTTATAGGATGGTAATTGATTTTCGCAAATTAAATAAGGCTACTAAGAAAGATCATTACCCCTTACCTTTTATTGACCAAATGCTAGAAATATTATGCAAACATACACATTATTGCTTTCTAGATGGTTATTCTGGTTTCTCTCAAATACCTGTGTCGGCTAAAGATCAATCCAAGACTACTTTTACATGCCCTTTTGGTACTTTTGCTTATAGATGTATGCCTTTTGGTTTATGTAATGGACCTGCTACCTTTCAAAGATGCATGATGGCTATATTCTCCGACTTTTGTGAAAAGATTTGCGAGGTCTTCATGGACGACTTTTCCATCTATGGATCTTCTTTTGATGATTGCTTGAGCAATCTTGATCGAGTTTTGCAGAGATGTCAAGAAACTTATCTTGTCTTGAATTGGGAAAAGTGCCACTTTATGGTTAATGAAGGTATTGTCTTGGGGCATAAAGTTTCTGAAAGAGGTATTGAAGTTGATAAAGCCAAGGTTGATGCTATTGAAAAGATGCCATGTCCCAAGGATATCAAAGGTATAAGAAGTTTCCTTGGTCACGCCGGATTTTATAGGAGGTTCATTAAGGACTTCTCAAAAATTTCTCGGCCTCTGACTAATTTATTAAAAAAGATATACCATTTGTCTTTGATGATGATTGTGTAGAAGCATTTGAAATACTTAAGAAAGCATTAGTCTCTGCACCTATTGTTCAGCCACCTGATTGGAATTTACCCTTTGAAATTATGTGTGATGCTAGTGATTATGTTGTAGGTGATGTTCTAGGGCAAAGAGTTGATAAGAAATTAAATGTTATCCATTATGCTAGTAAGACTCTAGACAATGCTCAAAGAAATTATGCTACTACTGAAAAAGAGCTTTTAGCAGTTGTATTTGCTTGTGATAAGTTCAGACCTTATATTGTTGATTATAAAGTAACTATTCACACTAATCATGCTGCTATTAAATATCTTATGGAAAAGAAAGATGCTAAACCTAGACTTATTAGATGGGTTCCTGTCGGTGTACTAAAGTAGGGGTACCTTAGTACCCCAGACTTGTGCACGGGCAGTCGTAGCACCCTGCGGCAAGGCCCGCCCCGGAAGCGCCAAGAGAAGACCAAGCATTCAAGACAAGGCCCCCGGCAAGAGGAGCTTGCCGGGCCAAGAAGACAAGGCCCCCGGCAAGAGGAGCTTGCCGGGCCAGGAAGACAAGACCCCGGCAAGAGGAGCTTGCCGGGACGACTGAGCCCATGTAAGGCCATCCAAGAACAAAGTATACGAGACAGAAGATCGAGCCCCCGACAAGAGGAGCTTGTCGGGAAGGCCGAACCCAGGCACCACAAGAGAAGCCCGCCGCGGCGCGCCAAGCGCCCCGGCAAGGCCTGATAGCTGGCACGCTATCAGGCACAGGAAGACGACCCCCGCGGCAAGCCACTTGCCGCGGCAAGATCGCCACCTCAAGACTGCGCTCCAGCTCGCCCGCCCACGCGTCGCTCTGGGGCTTCCCCCCGAGGGCACGTGGCGAGGCACCGCGCAGCCTGGGGCATGCGGTGGCATGCAGCCGCCATCGTGGCGAACGGTGGCGCACCTAACGGTCCGCCTCGGTGCTGTCCGGGCGACCGTGACGGGCATTTAATGCCCTTGTCCCCTACCGTCAGAAGTAGGTATGATAACACTGTGCCGCACAGTAGCGCCACCGTTCCCGCACTATTACAGCTACCACCCCTTTTACACTTTTACCCCTTTCTCTTACGTTGACACCTGTCGGTGACCCCTTTGCGCTATAAAAGGAGGCCCGTGTGCAACGTAGAGGGGGTTCCGGGGTTCGGAGATTCGGCATCCAGACAGCCACACGCTCGGTGCAGCTAGCTCCCCAAGCTCCCGAGCTCCCCAGTCCAATACAACCAAGCAGGAGTAGGGTTTTACGCGTCCATCGCGGCCCGAACCTGGGTAAACCGCCCGTGTGCCCGCCTCGATCTGCTCTCTGCGCTCCCTCCGCCCCCCTCACCGGACAACGAAAGGGGCTCCGGCCCCATAGGTGCTCGCGGGGGGACGCCCGTCCGCCCCGACATCTTTGGCGCGCCAGGTAGGGGCTGCGTCGAGGTTGTGCGGATCAGATCCCGCGTTCGCGCGAGCGCGCTCTTCGTCAGCTTCTCCGAACTCGCTAGCTTCATCAACACCATGGCCCCGAAGAAGAAGGCTTCGGAGGCCGCGGGCCCGTCCGCGTCACTCCCACCGCTACCGGAGCCAACGGTGGGCGGGGGAGACGCCGTCGGAGTGGTGGCCACCGGCGAGAACACTCGCGGTGCCACCAAATCCAAGAACAGGGCGGACGACCGAGCCTCGGCCTCCGAGGACGCGCCGCATCCGTCCCTTCAAACGACGACCCAGCAGCGCCATGCCACGGGAGGTGGCATCCGCTTGCTGGAACAAGGGCAAACAGGAGGTTCGCGGGACGCCGCGGGCCCCCGTCCGGACACGGGCAAGGCGAGGGCGCCAGGGAGGGACCCCGCTCTTTCTAACATTGTTAGGAGTCCGAGCGCATCCCGCTCCTCGCGCCACTCGCCCCCGCTCCCCTCCACTCCGGCAGAAGCGCTCGCGAGAGCGCAACTGCTCCTCGACTACCCTCCAGCGGCTGGCAAGGCCGAAAGCTGGAGGGCCACCATCCAGAGCCTGATCGCCTTCGCCAACAACGACACGCCGCAGCGGCCGGCGACCTCACGGCCCCGGCAGGTCGAGAAGACGAAGGCCGACGGCGACAAGACCGCCGGAGGTGCGACCACCATGCACTCCCCGGCGCAGAAGCAGAAGACGCCGCCCCGCTGGAACAACGCCGACGACGGCTCCACAGCGTCGTCGGACCCGCGGACTCGCCGGGACCAGCGCCAAGTCCTCGACGAGCGGCAGCAAGAAGACGCTCGAACAAGAATTGAGCGCCGCCGAGAAACTCGGCGGCAATCAGACCAGCGGGCTGGGAACGCTGTCGACGCGTACGCGCCCGGTGAACCAGGTGACTTACCGTACGCGGCAGGTTGCCCTGCGTTCACCCGCGAGCTGCGACGCGTCCGGTGGCCCAGCACGAAGAACTTCAAGCCCGACGTACCGGAGAAGTACGACGGCAGGACGCACCCCTCGGAGTTTCTCAGCATCTACACAATCGTTGTACAAGCTGCCGGGGGGCGCGACGAGAGGATATTGGCGAACTACTTCCCGCTCGTGCTTAAGCCGAACGTTCGTTCGTGGCTTATGCACTTGCCGGAAGGCTCCATCTCTTCCTGGGCGGATCTTTGCCATCAGTTTGTTGGCGCCTTCACAGGCGGCCACAAACCTCATGGCCAGGATAGCGACCTCCACATCCTAGCCCAGAAGGAAGGAGAACCCCTGCGCAAGTACATCCAGCGCTTCAGCCGCGTGCATCGCAACATCCCCGACGTTCACCCTGCCGCGGTTATCAGCGCGTTCCACCAGAACGTGCGCAACCGCCGCATGCGTGAAGAGATGGCCATGACCAAGATCCGGGACGTCAGCGAGCTATATGCCTTGGCTGACAAGTGCGCGCGCGCGGAGGAGGGGAGGAAACTCCCCGGGGAGGATGCTGGCGCGGGAGAAAGCGACAGTGACGACACCGCCCCGGCGAAGAGGAGCCAGCGGCGGAATAATAGGAGGAAGAACAGGAAAGAGGTGCTTGCCGTCGAGGGGTCCGGCAAGGAGGCTCCCGCCAAGCAAACGCAGGCTGGAGGCTCCGGCAAGGAGCCTGCCCCCGTGGCGGCAGCCGACAAGCAGGACGGCTCCGACAAGCAATACTGCAAGATCCACCGCACCAAGGGCCACGATCTCTCCAACTGCAAAAGCGTCGAGTATCTCGTCGTGCAGCAGAAGGCTGAGTGTGAGAGGCGCGACAAGGGGAAGGCCCAGGGTTGGGGTGGCGAACCAAGCAAGAAGCGGCCGCCCGTCGGCCGGGGAGGACGCCGCGGCAAGGCCAAGCAGCGGCAAGGCGATCGGCCTCCCCGGGGCCGCGACGAGGATGAAGAGGACGACGACGAAGACGTGGAAGACGAAGATAACAGCGAGCAGGAGTTCCAGAAGGCCACGGAGGTCCTATGCGTTGACGGCGGCGCCTCTCTGCACACCTCCCACCGCCAGCTTAAGCGGTGGGCGCGAGAGGTGAACGCAGCAGAGCCGCCCGTGGAGTCGCGCAGGCTCCTCAAATGGTCCAGCACGCCCATCATTTTCGATCTTGAGGATCACCCCGACCGCACAACCGCGGTCGGGTGCTTGCCGATGCTGGTCTCACCCACCATCCGCAACCTCAAGGTCACCAAAATGTTGGTAGACGGCGGGGCCGGGCTGAACTTGATCTCCTCCGCTGTGATCAAGAAACTCCAGATCCCAGACGGCGAGCTCGAAGAGACCGGATCCTTCCAAGGAATCAACCCGGGGAGGAGCAAGCCCAAGGGGAAGATTACTCTGCCGGTGACCTTTGGCGGCGAGCTTAACTTCAGGACTGAGCGTATCACGTTCGACGTCGCCGATATCCCGTTACCATACAATGGGATCCTCGGCCGTCCCGCTCTCGCCAAGTTCATGGCGGCTTCCCACCACGCCTACAACGTACTCAAGATGCCGAGGGCGATAAGCGTCATCACTGTCCATGGCGACAAAAAGGATGCGCTTATCTGCGCCGACAAGATCTACCGGGATGTAGCAGCCGCGGCAGAGAAGGATACGCTCGCCGCTGAAGCCCCCGGGAGGAAGAAGACAAAGACCAAGCCCGGTAAGTGCTCTGGGGCCCACTCCGGCAACCACACCTCTTCGGAGTGCCGCGCCGCCGTCGAGGACGTTCCATCGAGCTCCGCCGGCAAGTACAGGAAGGGAATGACCGCTCCTCCGGCAACCAAGAAGGTGTCCGCCAAGGAGGATGGCACTGGCGGTACCTTCACCATCAGTGCCACGCTTGACAGCAAATAGGAAAGCGCGCTCGTCGCCTTCCTGCGGGCGAATGACGACGTGTTTGCATGGCAACCGTCCGACATCCCCGGTGTTCCCAGGAGGGTGATTGAGCACAAGCTCGCTGTCTGTCCTCACGCGCGACCCGTCAAGCAGAAAGTGAGAAAGCAAGCCGTGGAGCGCCAGGAATTCATCAGCGAAGAGATCAAGAAGCTAGAGGCAGCAGGCCTAGTGAGAGGTGTGATCCATCCAACGTGGCTGGCCAATCCGGTCGTCATGCGCAAAGCCAATGGGAAGTGGAGACTGTGCATAGATTTCACCGACGTGAATAAAGCATGTCCCAAAGATCCATTTCCCTTGCCGCGCATTGACCAGATTGTTGACTCCACTGCCGGATGTGAGCTACTCTCTTTTCTTGATGCATATTCAGGCTACCACCAAGTCTTTATGGCCAAGGAAGATGAAGAGAAGACCGCATTTATCACTCCGTGCGGCACCTATTGCTTCATACGCATGCCGTTTGGACTGAAGAATGCGGGATCAACATTTGCAAGGGTAGTGCACTCTGCTTTCGAGCCGCAGATCCATAGGAACGTGGAGGCCTACATGGATGACATCGTGGTGAAGAGCAGGAGCAAGGAAACCCTGGTCCAAGATCTGGAAGAGACATTTCAGAACTTGCGCAAGATACAGCTCAAGCTGAACCCCGAGAAGTGCGTTTTCGGAGTCCCCTCCGGCAAGCTTCTCGGGTTCTTTGTGTCACAGAGGGGGATTGAAGCTAATCCCGACAAGATCAAAGCCATCGAGCAGATCGAAGCCCCAGAGCGCGTCAAGGACGTCAGAAAGCTTGCAGGTTGTGTGGCCGCCCTCACTCGGTTCATTTCAAGGTCTGCAGAACGCGCCCTGCCCTTCTTTAAAATCTTGAAGAAGGCAGGTCCCATGCAGTGGACTCCAGAAGCGGAGGCAGCGCTGCAAGATTTGAAAAGGTACCTATCCTCCACTCCAATACTTGTCGCACCTAGACCACAGGAGAAGTTGTTGCTATACCTAGCGGCAACCAACCAGGTGGTTAGTGTTGCGTTAGTGGCGGAGAGGGAGGCCGACGAGGAGCCTATTCCACCTACAAGCAAGTCCGGCGACGAGCGGGGGGCTGCTCCAGCAAGCTCTGGCCCCGACAAGGGCCACCCTGCGCAGGAACAGGATGGAGCGCGGAAGAAGATGGTGCAGCGCCCGGTGTATTTTGTAAGTTCCCTCTTGCAGGGGGCTAGATCAAGATACTCCGGGGTGCAGAAATTGCTTTTCGGCCTCCTCATGGCCTCGAGAAAGCTGCGCCATTACTTCCAAGCGCATGAGATAACAGTAGTCACTCGCTTTCCGCTGAGGAGAATATTGCACAATCCAGAGGCAACAGGCAGGATCGTCGAGTGGGCACTGGAGCTGTCGAGCTTCGGGCTCAAGTTCGAAAGTACTTCAACCATACAGAGCCGAGCTTTGGCAGAATTCATAGCTGAGTGGACCCCGACGCCAGATGGAGAAGGCCAAGAAACAAGCGCGCCCGTACAAGGAGCGACAAGCGAGTGGGTAATGTACTTCGATGGTGCCTTTTCGCTGCAAGGCGCCGGTGCTGGCGTGGTACTCATCGCGCCCACCGGAGAGCACCTCAAGTATGTTATCCAGATGCACTTCCCAAGAGAGCAAGCTACCAACAATACTGCTGAGTATGAAGGCTTGCTCGCCGGCCTCAGGATTGCGGCCGAACTTGGGATAAGAAAGCTGATCGTGCGGGGAGATTCTCAACTGGTGGTCCGGCAAGTCAACAAGAGCTACCAGAGCCCTCTGATGGAAGCTTACGTCGATGAAGTGAGGAAGCTGGAAGAACACTTTGAAGGGCTGCAAATGGAGCACGTCGCGAGAGCTCAGAATGAGATAGCAGACGGCCTTTCGAAGTGTGCTTCGCTGAAGTTACCTGTGGAACCAGGGACCTTCTTGCTCAAGCTGACTCAACCATCCGTTACACCATCAGTTGGGCAGTCCAAGAAAAGGAAGTTGGTCTCCGGCGACTACTCGCAGGCGGACCTCCCTGGGACCGCCGCCAAGGTCCCCAAGATCAACAACCGGAACGCCGGGGGACAGCCCGCTCCTGCGGATCCCAGGATCCGTCCAGTCGAAGCCGGTGTCCCCGGTAAGCCTCGCTCCAGCGAGCTGATCAGCAGCCTGAACGCCGAGGGACAGCCCGCTCCTGCGGATCCGAGGATCCGTCCAGTCGAAGCAGGTGTCCCCGATGAGCCTTGCTCCGGCGAGCGGATCAACAATCCGAACGCTGAGGAACAGTCCGCTCCTGCGGGTCCGAGGGTCCGTCCAGTGGAAGCAGAGGTTCCCGACAAGCTTTGCCCCGGCAAGCTTGCCGGGGGATCACCGGCTCCGGCTGAACCAGAGGTTCTTGCCGTAGAAGCCGGGGTCCCCGCAGTGGCCTTCATGCCTTTAGTCCTTGCCGTCGAGCCCCGGGCTCCGGCATGGGCACGGCAGATCGTCCGTTTTCTGCAAACTGGAGAACTTCCCGACGACCCAGAAGAGGTGGAGAAGATCACCAGGCAGTCAAGTATGTACCAGTTCGTGGACAACGAGCTGTACAGAAGGAGACTCAACGGTGTCAGATTGAAGTGCATCTCCAGGGAAGACGGACAGAAGCTGTTGGCAGAGATACACGGAGGCATATGCGGCCATCACATTGGCGCAAGAGCACTTGTCGGGAAAGCCTTCCGGCAAGGGTTCTTCTGGCAAGAAGCCCTCCAAGATGCAACTGCACTAGTAACCAAGTGTGAAGCGTGCCAGTTCCATGCAAAACAGATTCATCAGCCAGCTCAAGCTCTCCAAACAATCCCTTTGTCCTGGCCCTTCTCGGTCTGGGGGCTCGATATCCTCGGCCCTTTTCCCCGAGCCGTCGGGGGCTTCGAGTACTTGTACGTTGCAATCGACAAGTTCACGAAGTGGCCAGAAGTGGAGCCAGTGAGGAAGGTGACCGCGCAGTCAGCAGTCAAGTTCTTCCGGTCGATCGTCTGCCGTTTCGGAATCCCCAACAGAGTCATCACCGACAACGGGACACAGTTTACAAGTCGCGCCTTCATGCAATACGCCCAGGATCTCGGCGCCAAGGTCTGTTTCGCTTCGGTTGCTCACCCCAGGAGCAACGGTCAAGCGGAAAGGGCCAACGCTGAAGTGCTGCGCGGACTCAAGACCAGGACCTTCGACAGGCTGCACAAGTGCGGAAGAAATTGGATTGAGGAGCTGCCGGCGGCTCTTTGGTCGATCAGGACGACACCAAGTCGAGCCACCGGACAGACACCTTTTGCTCTAGTCTATGGAGCGGAAGCAGTTATCCCCACGGAACTCGTATACGGATCTCCTCGGGTGCTCGCTTATGACGAGCTCGAGCAAGAGCGGCTGCGCCAAGATGACGCGCTGCTCCTTGAGGAAGGACGTCTCCAGGCTGCGGTACGAGCCGCTCGATACCAGCAAGCCTTGCGTCGCTACCATAGCCGCAAGGTCAAGGCCAGGAGTCTCGAAGAAGGCGACCTTGTTCTTCGGCGCACTCAGTCGGCCAAGAATTCCAACAAGTTGACGCCAAAGTGGGAAGGACCTTATCGGGTGAGGCAAGTCACGAGGCCTGGCGCTGTCCGCCTCGAGACCGAAGAAGGCGTACCAGTGAGCAACTCCTGGAACATAGAGCATCTTCGCAAGTTTCACCCGTAAGGCGCGGTTGCCGTGACCCGCTCCGGCAACCATCGGTTTGTACAGGCCTTGCCGCTGTTGCATGTAACCCCTTGTACAAAGCCAGGCGAAGCCCCTAGCACCAGATAAAGTTGCCCTGTTAGGCGACCTTGTTCTTAGGCACGTTCAGTCGGCCAAGAATTATAACAAGTTGACGCCGAAGCAGGAAGGCCCTTGTCGGGTGGAACGAGTCGCGAGGCCCGACGCTGTCCGCCTCAAGACCGAAGAGGGCCTACCAGTGAGCAACTCCTGGGAATATAGAGCATCTTCGCGAGTTCCGCCCACTAGGCGCGGTTGCCGTGACCCGCTCCGGCAACCATCGGTTTGTACAGGCCTTGCCGCTGCTGCATGTAACCCCTTGTACAAAGCCAGGCGAAGCCCCTGGCACCAGATAAAGTTGCCCTGTTAGGCGACCTTGTTCTTAGGCACGTTCAGTCGGCCAAGAATTATAACAAGTCGACGCCGAAGCAGGAAGGCCCTTATCGGGTGAGACAAGTCGCGAGGCTCGGCGCTGTCCGCCTCAAGACCGAAGAGGGCCTACCAGTGAGCAACTCCTGGGAACATAGAGCATCTTCGCAAGTTTCGCCCATAAGGCGCGGCTGCCGTGATCCGCTCCGGCAACCACCGGTTTGTGCAGGCCTTGCCGATGTTGCATTTAAGCCCTCGTACAAAGCCAGGCGAAGCCCCTGGCCGAAGATAAAGAAGCGCTGGCGCCCTAGATTTTAGCATGCATGCTGAGTCAGAGTCTCGTCCTTGGTTAGGGTTGTCAGTTCCTAACTGTCGCTAACCCCTAACTTAGAGGTCGAGTCCGCGTCTTTTTCCCGTCCTTTCCCTTTGGCTCGCAGGAATTGAATGTCCTTGCCGGGCCGCTCGAGGACAAGGAAGAGGAGAAGGACGAGCCAACACCTACGCCCCGGCGAGCCAGAGTCGCCGGGGGCTACAACCTCAGATAAGTTTTTGCATCCCTCATCATGCATTCTCTTATGGGCTGTTGGATTTGAAAGCCTCCTTTCCTCCTGGAAAGCTACCGTGCTCTCTTAGCGGCCAGCCCCAGAGCGCGTTCCTGGGGCCCGTTTCGATAGCAGCCGCGGCAGCGAGAGGGAGGGAAGCGAGGGGCCAGGACCCGCCTGCTCCCCGCCTCCGCCAAGGGCGTGAGAAAGGTCGAGCAGTGCGGGGGAGCGGCTGGGCCTGTTGCCGGGCGAGAACTGTCTATCTTAACGATGTAAAGGATTCGTTCCTTACCGCGGTTTCCACCCGCGAGACAAATGATCCGGCAAACATCCCCTTTTCATTAAAAACATTCCACTCAGGTACAGTTCAGAGAGAATGAAAAACATGAAAAGAGGGATTACAAGGCTTAAACGCAACTAAGGCCCGAAGGCTTACAAGCTGAAAAGAGATAAGGTGCCCGTAATCCCTTTCTTGTCTCTCTCCTCAGGAGGTAGGGCAAGTAGGCGAAGAGGGCGAAAGGGGCGCCTAGATGAGCTACGGGTGGCAGAAGGCACCAAGAGAAGATCCGGGGGCTCCGCCCGGGGGTCTCCGGAGGCTGAAGAAGACGGAGGCGCCGGAGGCAGAGCTGGAAGATGAGGCAGCGGCCTTGCCGCCAGCCTCTTCCTCTTCCGCAGCCTCGCCACTCCGGCCGCCCGAGGAGATCAAGCCCCCCCGGCAAGAGGAGCTTGCCGGGCCGAAGAGAAGACCCCGGTGGTCGTCACCGAGAGCAAGGGTGATGACGGCGTCTGGGGCGCATCTGGAACACGAGGCGCCGGAGCGTCAGCCAGCTGTCGAAGTCGGCCCGTACTCCGACTTCGCGGCCTTCGACGTCCGCCCTCTGTCCTCCTCAGCAGCCCCCCCCCCCACGCCGGTCGCCCAAGGAGACGACCCCGGGGAGTTCACGGAGCCCGGCGCGGTCGATGGGGCCGCCGGCGCCACCCGGAGCTGCGGCCGACGCCTAGTCATACCCGTCATCCCGGCGGCTGCTCCCCTCGTCGTCGCTGTCGCTCCCCTCCTCGTCACTCTCGCTCGAGGAGGAGCCTTCGCTGTCGGAGGAGCTATCTTCGCAGCACCGGGCCCGGATACCGAAGCCCCAGAAGGCCTTGACGGAGAGGAGGTCCTCCCCCACTAGCTTGAAGTGGAGGGTGAACCCCTCCGTCAAGCTGTGTATCCGGGCGAACGTCTTCCACCCGCGGCCCAGACACACCACGCCGGGGGCTCGGGACTCGACATGGACTCGCGTCCCGCTGATCCCGCAGCCCCTCATGCGCAGGTTTAGCGTCTCGGGCTGCTCCACCTCCAACACGTTCGCGAATGGAGCGGGAAGCCGGAGGTGGCGACGAGGCGCCCGGCGCAGCCTGATAATGAACTCACAGGGGTCGTCCCCGAGATGGACCGCGGGAAGGAACGGAGCCGCTGGCGGGGGCGAGGGCGGCGCACCGATCCGTCCGCCCCGAGCGCCTCGGCCCCGTCCACGACCTCGTCCGCGACCTCGCCCTCTCCCTCTTCCCCCGACGATCGGCTCCGCCGCCGCGGGCGCAAGGGGAGGAGGGGCGCATTGCCGAGCAGACACCCTCGCGGCAACCGAAGAAGAGCCAGGGTTCCCCCCTCCATCGCAGATGGGGGAAGGAAACCAGAAGCAGAAGGAGGAAGGAGATGGAGCGCGTATTTCCGTCGCCCCCTCTCGCTCCTTATAAAGGAGCGGAGTGGGACCGCGGCCGCCCCGCTCCTCCAATAGAAGCGGAGGAAGGGCAGGCGACTGGGGCCGACCCACTGCATCGGCCCGCGCCGGCCCGACTCCCTGCCTCCGCCGCCGCGACTCCGAGCGCATGAGGACCGCGTGGTGGGCGCGCTGAACCGAGGCGACGGGTGGGACGACCTCTCCCCATCCCGTGACTATGGGGAACGGACGCCTCGAAAACCGCGCCCCACCCCCGTTCATTTATTGAGCCGCGCCTCCGCACCTCCCTCCACTTAAAGAGGGAACGGGCGTTTTCGCCCCCACGACGCCGCGGTAAGCGCGCGCCGCCTGGGGAAGGCGCGGCGGATGCGGAGTTAAGGAGCAGCGCGACCAAGGCCATGCGTGCCCGTGCACCGTTAGGGCCTGGCCCAACAACGCTCGGCACCATGTGTGGCCCAGGCCCGGGGGCTCCTGTCGGTGTACTAAAGTAGGGGTACCTTAGTACCCCAGACTTGTGCACGGGCAGTCGTAGCACCCTGCGGCAAGGCCCGCCCCGGAAGCGCCAAGAGAAGACCAAGCATTCAAGACAAGGCCCCCGGCAAGAGGAGCTTGCCGGGCCAAGAAGACAAGGCCCCCGGCAAGAGGAGCTTGCCGGGCCAGGAAGACAAGACCCCGGCAAGAGGAGCTTGCCGGGACGACTGAGCCCATGTAAGGCCATCCAAGAACAAAGTATACGAGACAGAAGATCGAGCCCCCGACAAGAGGAGCTTGTCGGGAAGGCCGAACCCAGGCACCACAAGAGAAGCCCGCCACGGCGCGCCAAGCGCCCCGGCAAGGCCTGATAGCTGGCACGCTATCAGGCACAGGAAGACGACCCCCGCGGCAAGCCACTTGCCGCGGCAAGATCGCCACCTCAAGACTGCGCTCCAGCTCGCCCGCCCACGCGTCGCTCTGGGGCTTCCCCCCGAGGGCACGTGGCGAGGCACCGCGCAGCCTGGGGCATGCGGTGGCATGCAGCCGCCATCGTGGCGAACGGTGGCGCACCTAACGGTCCGCCTCGGTGCTGTCCGGGCGACCGTGACGGGCATTTAATGCCCTTGTCCCCTACCGTCAGAAGTAGGTATGATAACACTGTGCCGCACAGTAGCGCCACCGTTCCCGCACTATTACAGCTACCACCCCTTTTACACTTTTACCCCTTTCTCTTACGTTGACACCTGTCGGTGACCCCTTTGCGCTATAAAAGGAGGCCCGTGTGCAACGTAGAGGGGGTTCCGGGGTTCGGAGATTCGGCATCCAGACAGCCACACGCTCGGTGCAGCTAGCTCCCCAAGCTCCCGAGCTCCCCAGTCCAATACAACCAAGCAGGAGTAGGGTTTTACGCGTCCATCGCGGCCCGAACCTGGGTAAACCGCCCGTGTGCCCGCCTCGATCTGCTCTCTGCGCTCCCTCCGCCCCCCTCACCGGACAACGAAAGGGGCTCCGGCCCCATAGGTGCTCGCGGGGGGACGCCCGTCCGCCCCGACAGTTCTCTTGCTACAAGAATTTGATTTGCATATTGTTGATAGAAAAGGAGCTGAGAACCCCGTTGCAGACAACTTATCTAGGTTAGAGAATGTTCTTGATGACCCACTACCTATTGATGATAGCTTTCCTGATGAACAATTAAATGTCATAAGTACTCCTCGTAGTACTCCTTGGTATGCCGATTATGCTAATTACATTGTTGCTAAATTCATACCACCTAGTTTCACATACCAACAAAAGAAAAAGTTCTTCTATGATTTGAGACATTACTTTTGGGATGACCCACATCTTTATAAAGAAGGAGTAGACGGTGTTATTAGATGTTGTGTACCTGAGCATGAACAGGAACAGATCCTACACAAGTGTCACTCTGAAGCTTATGGAGGAAACTGCACATAAGGTATTGCAATCCGGTTTTATTGGCCTACTCTCTTCAAGGATGCCCGTAAGTTTGTCTTGTCATGTGATGAATGTCAAAGAATTGGTAATATTAGTAGACATCAAGAAATGCCTATGAATTATTCACTTGTTATTGAACCATTTGATGTTTGGGGCTTTGATTATGTGGGACCTTTTCCTGCCTCCAATGGATATACACATATTTTAGTTGTTGTTGATTACGTTACTAAGTGGGTAGAAGCTATCCCAACTAGTAGTGCTGATCATAACACCTCTATTAAAATGCTTAAGGAAGTTATTTTTCCGAGGTTTGGAGTCCCTAGATATTTAATGACTGATGGTGGTTCACACTTTATTCATGTGCTTTCCGTCAAATGCTTGCTAAATATGATGTCAATCATAGAATTGCATCACCTTATCATCCATAGTCTAGTGGTCAAGTAGAATTGAGTAATAGAGAACTCAAATTAATTTTGCAAAAGACTGTCAATAGGTCTAGTAAGAATTGGTCTAAGAAACTTGATGATGCATTATGGGCCTATAGAACCGCATATAAAAATCCTATGGGTATGTCTCCGTATAAAATGGTTTATGGAAAAGCATGTCACTTACCTCTCGAACTAGAACATAAAGCATATTGGGCTATTAAAGAGATCAACTATGATTTCAAAACTTGCCGTTGAGAAGAGGTTATTTGATATTAGCTCACTTAATGAATGGAGAACCCAAGCTTATGAAAATGCCAAGTTGTTTAAAGAAAAAGTTAAAAGATGGCATGACAAAAGGATACAAAAGCGTGAGTTTAATGTAGGTGATTATGTATTGCTATACAACTCTCGTTTAAGATTTTTTGCAGGAAAACTTATCCCTAAATGGGAAGGTCCTTACGTTATCGAGGAGGTCTATCGTTCCGGTGCCATAAAAATCAACAACTTCGAGGGCACAAATCCGAAGGTGGTAAACGGTCAAACAATTAAACATTATATCTCAGGTAATCCTACAAATGTTGAAACCAATACTATCGAAACCGTAACCCCGGAGGAATACATAAGAGACACTTTCCAGAACGTTTTAGACTCCGAAAAGGAATAGGTATGTGGTTCGGTAAGTAAACCGACTCCAAAATAATTTTTAAGGCAATATTTCTCCGTTTTGGAATACTTAGAAAAATAGAAAAATAAGTAGCAGTCCGGGAAGGACACGAGGGCCCCACGAGGGTGGTGGGCGCGCCCCTACCTCGTGAGCACCTCGTGTGCCTTCCGGGCTCCGTTTTCTTGCACGATACGTATTTTGGTTGGTAAAAATTCACTATATATTCTCCCAAAGGTTTTGACTCACGTATCATGCAAATCTCCTCTGTTCTTGTTTCGAGTTGTTCTCTGTCAGGGTTGTCAAGGCCAGGCATCATGTCATCCCCCTCCTCCAACAATGGTGACAAAGATGTTTGGCTAATGAAGATAGAGCTGAAGAGGGAAGAACCCATGGAGACCAACAAGGATGAAGGGATCAAAAAGGTCACGGAGAACCAAGCTCCAGCAACAGAAGACATCCTTCAACTTGATCACAACCTTCTTACCCCAACTGATATCGAAGCTTTCCAGATGATTGAGTTAACTCATATTCAAAACAAGTATCTCACAAGTGAAAATATTTTGTTGAAGGATGTAAGTGCATCTAGTGCCCCTTAGTGATTTTGGTGTATTGAAGACTTATAGGTTAAGTATCTAATGCGTTTATGAGTGTACACAGATCTATAAGTCTATGAGGAGTTTGATATTTACAGAGAAAGTCGACCCCTAAAAATGAAGTTCTTCGACTGAAGACTTTGATATACTGAAGACTTTCTGAAGACTTTGAAAGTGAAGAAATTGGTGTGACCTTGAAGACTTGGTATTCATTCGAGGAACATGAAGCATGAAGACTTTTGTTTTCGTAGTTTCATTTTCTCTTTCTTGAGTCATAGGAAACACCGTACTGTTAAAGGGGGTCAAGGAAATACTAAGGAGAAAATTTCCATGTGATGCTCAACTCAAATCCTACACCTACCAATCCCTTCGAGTGAAGCCATTGGAAATCTCATACAGTTCAGTCAATTTCTTCAGTGACAGAGACGCAGTTCTTCTGGTCACTGAGGACTTTGCTCTGACTGAGGAGTTAGGAATTCGCCAGTGCGAATTGCCTACACAGTGAGGAACATGATAGCCCTGAGGAATTTGAACCTCAAATTTCCGACCGTTGCTGCGCTGCGCGCCAGCTGTCCGAAAATATCTTGTCCACCTAATGGTCATATCATTGAAGGGCATTTATGTCTTATCATGTCGGGCTGCTCCCTAGGCTATAAATAGCCGCCCCCTACAACCACTAGCTAGTTGGCTGCTCCGCGAGAACTTGACACTTGTCATTTGAGAGCAACCCATCCTCCGAGGACTTTGAGCGAAAATCATCAAGTGAGGAAAATTCAAACCCCAAACCCAAAACACCTACAAACCCAAAGTGATTGAGCATCACTGAAGAGATTGATCCTGCGTGGATCCGACGCTTGTTACCTTTGAAGACTGTGCTTCTTCCAGACGGTTAGGCGTCAAGGTCTAGAGCATCCAAGAGGAATTGTGGATCGCCGAGTGACCAAGTCTGTGAAGGTTTGGAAGTCACCTGAAGACTTACCACGAGTGATTGGGCGAGGACTGTGTGTTCTTAGCTCAAGGAGAATACGATGAGGACTTGGTGTCCCGAGCTGCGTGCTCAGGGCTGGGTGTGCGGGACTGTGTGTCCTCGAGTTTAAATACTCAGCCGCTCCAACCAGATGTACAACTGAGACAGCAGTTGGAACTGGTCTACCAAATCATTGTCTTCACCAAGCTTACTGGTTGTATTTCCTCAACTCTTTCATTTCCTCAGTAGTGTGCTGTTTGTTTTTCATATCTGTGTTTGAAGACTTTGACTGAAGACTTTCTCAATTTCCTCAGTTCAATTTCTTCAGTCTGTTTGTCTTCATCTTGTGTTATCCTGTGTTTACGCTTTCTGTACTCTGTGTCTGTCTTCATTTCATCATGATGACTATGCTTGAATTCTATTATGTTTTCATCTGAGTACTTATTCCGCTGCTAGTAGTTCTTTGCTAAGGAATTTCCTCACGAGCAAATTCCTCAGTGAAGAATTTCATAAAAATCGCCTATTCACCCCCCCTCTAGTCGATATAACGCACTTTCAATTGGTATCAGAGCAAGGTACTCCCTTGTTATGTGTGATTTTGGTTTAACCGCCTGGAGTTTTAGTTATGTCGACCGCAGGTATGATCAAGGTCTCTGCTGGGTGTCCTACCTTCGATGGGACGGACTACCCCTACTGGAAGAATAAGATGCGAATGCATCTTGAGGCAATTGATAACGATCTCTGGTACGTTGTGGAAAATGGTGTTCCCTCCGTCACTCCCTCACTGAACGCTACCGATGTGAAGAGATTCAAGCAACTCGACTCCCAAGCGAAGAATATCATATGTGGCCATCCGAGTAAGGGCCAGTATGGTAGAGTGAGTGCTTTGGAAACTGCAAAGCTTATCTGGGATAGGCTATCCAAGGTCAATGAAGGAGTTTCAACTCAGCGTGACTCAAGAGTTGATGTTCTTCGTAATCTCTTCAATCGCTTCAAAAGACTCGACAATGAAAATGTGCACCAAACCTTCGATCGCCTCACTGACATCTCAAATGAGCTTCAAGCACTTAGTGCCACTGACATCACCGACCATGAGGTGGTGAAGAAATTGCTGAGATCGCTTGATTCCTCATTTGACACTCTGGCACTGATGATACAAGAGCGTGGTGATTACAAGTCACTTGACCCCGCTGATATTCTCGAGAGGCTAAACACTCATGAGTTCCAGCTTGCTGAGAAGAGAGATCTCTACGGTACAAGCTATAGCAGATCACGTGCACTGAAGGCCAAGGTAGTATCTGAGTCCGAAGATGAAGACTCTGGTAGCAGCCTTGGTGATCCTGAAGAACTGAATCGTGATCTAGCACTGCTTGTGAAGAAATTCCAGAAGTTCTCAAGACGTAGTCGCTTTGGAAAACCCTCAAGGAGCAATGATTCCTCATCCAGTGACTATAAGAAGAGGCTTTGTCACAAGTGCAAGAAACCAGGACATTACATCCAAGACTGTCCTCAGTGGGAAAAGGAATCAAAGAAGAATAAATACAAGGATTACAGTTCTGATGATGCGAAGAAAAAGAAGAAGTCCTCAAAACCTTCATCATCAAAATCCTCAAAGTCTTCGGCTCACAAGAAGAGCAGCTCCAAGAAGGCTCGGGCATTCATTGGCAAGGAAATGGACTCTGAGGCTGAATCTGAAGAAAATGAGGAAGAGGAACAATCTGAAGATTCTGAGTCTGGTGTGGCAAGCCTAGCCCTCGCTACTGCATTCGTCAGCAAATCCATCTTCAACACTGAAGAAAGTGAACTCACCAACAAGGCTGATGAAAGCAGTGATGACTACGCTCCCACCTATTGCTTCGTGGCAAAGGGTGCCAAGGTACTCAAATACGCCTCCTCTGAATCTAGCGATGACGAATCTGATGAAAAACTTAAGCCTAGCTACTCTAAACTTTCTAAGATTGCTGTGCAACAACAAAACGCTTTTGAAAAGGTTCAAAACATGCTAGACAAAAGTGATGATATGTTGGGTGAAGAATTGGATCGCACTAAGGCCTTAACTGAAAATCTTCAGAGACTTCAGACCAGGTTTGACAACCTTCAAAATCATCATAACACTCTCTTATCTGACCATGAGAAGCTTTCTTATGAATATCTTCAGAAGAAGCAAGATCTTGAGAAGCTAAGAGAGAGTTATGAAGATCTTCAGAAGGAGCGCGATTCATTACTTGCTCAACAAATCAGCGCTGCTCAGGAAGAATTTATTCCTCCATGTTTAAAATGCATTGAACGAGAATCTGCTAATTCCTCACCTGAATGTTCAAATGCTTCAAATGTTACAAATTCTTCACCTGCCTCTGCTATCACTAATTCCTCATCTGAGGACATTGCTAGTATTACTGACGATGCAGGACTGAAGGAATTGTACATAACAGGCATGTACAAAAGCCTCAAAGGGCATCAGACCCTTTGTGATGTGCTTAAAAAGCAGATCCTCAACAGGAACCCTAGGAAAGAGGGTATTGCCTTTGAGAGGAAACTCAATGCTGATGGTACATATTGGAAGCCTGAGCAGTACCCCAAAACCTCATGGGTTGCTGCAAAGGGACCTCCAGTTGATCCATCTAATTTATCTGGCTATACATGTGAATCTTCTCATTCTTCTGATGAGTCTTTTGACTCCAACTATAAACTGTTCAAAAATCAGAATGGTGAAGTATTTGCTAGATATTTGGCACTAACTGCAGCAACGGTTCTCCTGTGAAGAAAATCTGGGTTCCCAAAAGGCGCCATGAAAGTCTTCAGGTGAATGTCCTCATGACACCACCTGTGAGGAAAAGGAACCTCAGATCAAATTCTTCATATGGACCAAATTCTTCATATGAGCATTATTCTTCATATGGATCCAAGTCCTCATACGGACCAAATTCCTCAAGGGGATCAAATTCCTCACATGGATCAAAGTCCTCATATGAACATCATCGTGCTAACAACTCTGTTTCGCAGGGAAGAGCCAAGGGCTATGAATATGAGCATTATTCTTCAAATTATTATGTTCATAAGTCCTCGAAGAATTTCTCTGCTTATGCATATGCTTACCCTAACCCCTCTTATGTGAAACGAAATGGTTTGGCTACTTTGCCACCATTCTCATATGGAGCTCGCAGAGTGATGAACTCTTTGCCACCCCTTCAGATGTGGGTGGTGAAGAAAAGGAACTAATCCTTCTGCAGGATCAGGTCTCCAGACATACACCGTAACGTCTGAAGAATTTGCTGGGGACCTGACAAAAAGTGCCTGAAAGGACGCATGCTAACCATGATGAAATGAACTTTCATTTCACACGTCCTCCCTCTGTTTATCTGTCTACTACTTGATGAAATTGATCTGATGAATTGTGATATCATATTCTTCACTGCTGAAGTATATGAGGTCGTAAGTTGCACTAATTCATCTGCAGGATGATCAACCCAAAGCCACTGAATGGGTACTTGATAGTGGATGTACAAATCACATGACTGGTGACAAAAATCTTTTGATGGATGCTCCCTTATCAGCGTCACACATGAAGCATATCATCTTCGCTGATAAAAGCAAAAGTCAGGTATTGGGTCTAGGTAAAGTTGCTATCACAAAGGATCGACACATGGACAAAGTCATGCTCGTTGAGTCCTTAGGATACAACCTTATGTCTGTCTCAATGCTTTGTGATCTTGATATGGTTGTTGTCTTTGGCAAGTATCGTTGTGTTGTGATTATGGAAGCTGACAATTCCAAAGTCTTTGAAGGCTTTAGGAGAGGAGACTTGTATATTGTTGATTTCTCTGCAGATTCACAACCAGCTGTGTGCCTACTTGCAAAAGCTTCAGAAGGATGGCTATGGCATCGGCGACTTGGACATGCAGGCATGAGGAATTTGAACACGCTTGCGAAGAAGAAACATGTCATTGGCATTGAGAATGTCAAATTCCTCAAGGATCACTTGTGCGGTGCCTGTGAAGGTGGAAAGATGACAAAGGCCAAGCATCCAGCGAAGACTATCATGACCACTATTCGTCCATTTGAATTGCTTCACATGGATCTCTTCGGTCCTAACCATTATTCCTCTGTTTCGAATGAAGCATCTCAATATGGCTTTGTTATTGTTGATGATTACTCTTGTTACACATGGGTACACCTTGCCTCTTACAAAACTGAAGTGCAGGAAGTCTTCAAACGATTTTCCTCGAGGGCTTCAACCAACTTTGGTGTGAAGATTAAGCACATCAGAAGTGACAACGGCACTGAGTTCAATAATTCGGGTCTCGATGACTACCTTGATGAACTTGGTATTACTCATGAGTTATCTGCTCCTTATACTCCTCAACAGAATGGCACCGTGGAGCGCAAGAACAGGACTCTTGCTGAGATGGCTCACACTATGCTCGATGAGTACAAAACCCCTTGTCGTTTCTGGGTTGATGCAATTGATACTGCGTGCCATATCATCAACAGAGTATATCTTCACAAATTCTTCAAGAAGACTGCATATGAACTCCTCACTGACAAGAAACCTAATGTAAGTTATTTCAAAGTCTTCGGTGCTAAATGCTAGATTAGAGATCCTCATCACAACTCTAAATTTGCACCGAAAGCACATGAAGGTTTTATGCTTGGTTACGGAAAGGACTCGCACACCTACAGAGTCTCCAACAACGTCCTTCACAAGGTTGTTGAAACTGTAGATGTGTAGTTCGATGAAACTAATGGCTCGCAAAGAGAGCACCTAACTTCTGTGATAGATGAACCAGCACCTAGGGATTCTATCAAGTCCAAGCCTACTTAGGATGTCATTCCTACTGAAGAATCTGCTAAAGAATTCATTCCAGAATGTGAAGAACGTCGAGCTGATGCACGTGAGGAAAATGCTGAAGAAATTGGTGCTGAAGAAAATGCTGATCAAATTCCTCAACGACAACCAGCTCATCCTCGCGTTGTGAAAGAAGTGCAAGTGGAGAAGATCATCGATGACATTAGAGCACCAGGTCCTCTCACCCGCTCAAAAGCTTCACATCTATCTAACTTTTGTGGGCACTGTGCTTTTGTCTCTATCACAGAGCCCGCTAAGGTAGATGAAGCATTTCTGGAGCCTGAGTGGATTCAGGCCATGCAAGAAGAATTACATCAATTCAAGCTCAACAACGTCTGGGAACTGGTCAAACATCCAGATCCTCGCAAGCATAATATCATTGGCACAAAGTGGATCTACCGCAACAAGCAAGATGAAAACGGCCTTGTGGTGAGGAATGAGGCACGTCTAGTAGCTCAAGGCTACACACAGGTTGAAGGAATTGATTTTGATGAAACTTTTGCACCTGTTGCTAGACTTGAGGCTATTCGCATATTGCTTGCTTATGCTAACCATCATGATATCATCTTACACCAAATGGATGTGAAAAGTGCATTCCTCAATGGTAAGCTTGAGGAAGAAGTATATGTTGCTCAACCACCAGGTTTTGAAGATCCAAAGCATCCTGACAAAGTCTTCAGACTTAACAAGGCCCTCTATGGCCTCAAGCTGGCCCCACGGGCGTGGTATGATACACTGAAGAAATTCTTCATGAAGAAAGGCTTCACACCCGGTTCACTCGATCCTACTCTCTTTACTAAATCTTATGATGGTGAACTGTTTGTGTGCCAAATATATGTTGATGATATTATCTTTGGATGTACTGACCAACGTTATAGTGATGAATTTGCCTATATGATGAGAGAAGAATATCAAATGTCTATGATGGGAGAGTTGAAATTCTTCTTAGGTCTTCAAATTCGTCAACAGCGCAATGGCATATTCATATCTCAGGAGAAATACCTCAAGGATGTCCTGAAGAAATTCGGCATGCAAGATTGCAAAGGCATCAAAATTCCTATGCCCACAAATGGTCAACTATGCACTGATGAAAATGGTACTGACTTCGACCATAAGGTATACCGCTCCATGATTGGTTCTTTATTGTACTTATGTGCATCTAGGCCAGATATAATGCTTAGTGTTTGCATGTGTGCACGATTTCAAGCTGCACTGAAGGAATCACACCATAAGGCTGTGAAGCATATTCTTCGATATCTAGCTCACACACCAACACTAGGATTATGGTATCCCAAGGGCTCGGATTTTGATCTCATTGGATATTCAGATTCTGACTATGCTGGTGACCGTGTGGATCGCAAGTCAACTTCCGGTACTTGTCATTTCCTCGGACGATCCTTGGTCTGTTGGTCCTCGAAGAAACAGAACTGCGTATCACTATCTACTGCTGAAGCTGAGTACATTGCTGCTGGTTCTTGCTGTGCTCAATTGCTATGGATGAAGCAAACGCTCAAGGACTATGGCGTCAACGTGAAGAATGTGCCTCTCCTCTGTGACAATGAGAGTACCATCAAGATTGCTCACAACCCAGTTCAGCACTCGAAGACAAAGCACATTCAAATTCGTCATCATTTTCTTCGTGATCATGTGTTGAAGGGCGACATTTCTATTGAGCATGTGAAGACTGAAGAACAGCTAGCCGATATCTTCACTAAGCCCTTGGATGAGAAGAGATTTTGCAAGTTGCAGTGTGAGCTAAATATCTTAGAATCTTCGAATGTACTTTGAAAAGGCACTCATCCTAACACTTATGCAAAATTGATGACTTAGATGTGCAACACATGAAGAAACGTTTTTCTTCAATCAATGAAGAATAACACTCTAAGTGTGAAGAAAGTAATGAAGAATTTGATTCTCAGAACCCTACGACAATTGTACGCGGTGTCTAAAATCATCATTCTTACACGGTGGGTTGCGCCACCACAAAAGTTGAAAATCTTCAATTTGAGTTTTTCCTCAACTTTTGAAATTCTTCAGTTTTTTTAATTCTTCAAACTTTACAAAGTCTTCACTTGTGCCGTCGTTTTTCTTAATTGGCTATATATATATATATATATATATATATATATATATATATATATATATATATATGTATATATATATATATATATATATATATATATATATATATATATATATATATATATATATGGTTTTATGTCCTCTACAGCATTCACTTATAGCTATTTCTTCAAGTTGGAACTTTTCTGCTAAGTGAATGTGATCGGACCCTTCCCCTCTATGCTACACTCAATCCAATATATTCACAAATTCTTCATGTGCGTTCTATTTGAAACTCGTTCAAATTCTTCACTGTGTCCTTGTCAGCTGAAGAAATTGCGAACGGAAAGCTAAAACTAATCTTATCCAAACTTTCGGATTTGCCGCTCAAACCGTTTCGCATCCCATGATGGATTATTTTATCCACCCACGATCTTACACGATCTCAACCACACAGTACGTGGGTGACACATGTCGCAAGAAGGAGAACGGCCAGGGGCACGTTCGTCCCAAATCTTCGGACAAACAGTTTTTCACCGCGGCTATAAATACCCCCCTTCGCCATCCTCACTTCTTTTACCCCGCTCGATCTCATTCCCTCGCTCGAGCTCTCCAAACCCTAGCGCCGTCGCTACTCCATCGTTGTCGGTGAGGAAAAGCTTCACTGCCTCGACCTCATCGCCGTCGTACTCGCGCCGACCGTGGAAATCTTCACCTCCGCCGCCGCCGTAGACGTCTTCCTCCGCCAAGTTAGGGCGTGGAAGATCTGCATCGACGAACTTCACTGTTCCAACTCCCAGTTCGTCGTGCTCTTCGTTTCAGGGTAATTAAATGCTAATTTTACTGCCCTCCTTGATTTGAAACTTTTCTACAAAATCTTCAAAGGTGTTTTATTCTTCAAATCCTCACACACAAAACACCTCACATGTTATCTCTTCTTGATTCATTTCCCTAAGCCTCAATTTCTTCAAGATTCCTCAATTGTGTGGATCCTCGATCTATACAACTCTGGAACCTAAGATATAAAGCGCTTAGTGAAATTCCTCAAGACGAATCTGGTCAAATTCCTCAAACTTGTTCCTTATGAAAAACCCTCTGAGAACGCATATGACCTCTTCAAATTCCTTGCAACTATACTCTGTTCACATGTACACATGTCTGCTGCTGAATCATTAGGTTCTCATCAACTTAACTCATTTGCAGCGTTCCTCGAAGAAAAGTTGCATACTTCTTCAGAGAGTTCAATTGTCCAAATTCCTCATCTGAAGAAAATGGCTGAAGGTAAAAGGCCACAGAAAGGAGGAAAGAAGCCTGAGGTGATGACAGCTTTTGAAATACCTGAGGATATCTATGATGAGTACTGCACGCCTAATGAAGCTAAGTTTGGCAAAGAAGATAAAAATCAGCGCAAGGTGCGAATCCAGAGGATTGAAAGGAGATGGGCACGTAAATGGAGGGAGTACAGATATGTTACTCCAAAATACATGAAGAAATTCGCTGTAAACCCTCCATGCCAAAGACCTCCATTGGCACCTGGCCAAGTGGCTGATCCCACCAGCATCAAGCGTGGTGAGGAATTTCCTAAGGAATGGGCCAAGCGCCAAGCTAAACTGCAAAGGCAAGCCAGAGAAGCAGTGAGGAAATTCAATGAAGACTCTGCTGCTGCCACTGAGGCCTCGGTCAAGCCAAAGAAAGCAATGCTAAAGAAGCCCGCTCGCAAGCCAAGTGCTTGAACATCAATGCCCTCACGACCAAGTTCCTCAGTTGCGCCCTCACGGCCAGAAGTTTCAAAATCTTCAAAACAAATTCCTCATGCTGCTCCTGCACCTTCAAAGTCCTCAGCTGTCCCGACAAAGTCCTCAGCACCTGTGCATCTGGCCTCATGCCAAAGGACGACTAGCATCTCTATTGCCTCTGGTGTCTCAGCTAGTTCTTCAGTTGCACCAAATTCCTCAGCAAGACCCTGACTGCTGAAGAAAAAGGCTACTGCTGGACGCGTCACTCGCACAAGTCCTCAGAAGAAGCAGGTAGTCTTCACTGTGCCATCTGATGATGATGAAGCTGATGAGGAAGAACTTACTGAAATCATCAGGGACCGACAAGAACGGGCTGCTAAAGCCAAAGGCACACCTGTGCCCCTGCTATTGGATCCAAAGGCGATCCTAGATTATATTGATCTCTGGCATAAGGATCCTCACACACCTATGCCTGATTTCAAGCTGACACCTGGTCAAAGTCACATGCTGACTCACTTCATCCAAGAGGAGAAGTGGAAATATGATAAGGCCAGAGAGATCAAGAAATCATAGTACCGCAAGGAGAAGCTACTGAAGAAAAATGTTCTCTCAATGAAGCCTGAGGAACTTGTCAAGATGCTGGCTGAGATCAAAGCCCTCAGCGACAAATTTGACTCCTACTATGCTGATTGGCAAGGAGCCAAGGTCAGATTTGTAAGGCTGACTGATACCTTCACCAAGGGTGCAGCCTCAACGCCACAATTTCCTCAAGCTGAAGCATCTATTCAGCAAACTGAAGAACATGCCAGCACCGCTGATGAAGTTCAGGCTGCTGAAGAAAATGCTAGTTCCAAGGCTGATGACTCTGCTCCAGCCGTTGATGAAATTGCCAGGGCATCCACTAGTGGTGCGCCTGAAGAAATTGAAGAAACCAGGGCAACTGCATCAGTTGCGCCTGAAGAAAATCAACTAGATTCCTCAGCTCCACCTGCACCTACGCCAACTCCAATTCTTCCATCTGCATTGGATGTGAAGAAGACAAAGGCTGCAGAACGAGCTGCTGTGAAGAAAAGGAAGGCATCAAATGCTTCAGAATCTTCAGCTCCCAAGAAGATGAAGCCAATGACAAGGTCGTTTGCAAATCCCATTGATGTCGTTCCTATCTCCTCTGTGCCATCAAAGGACCTTGTTCCTTTTGGTGAAGATTATGAGATCCCTAGTGGATCAGATGAAGAAACTCAATCTGCTGCTTCGTCAGAGCAGATTGATGAAGAAATTGAAGCGGATGCAATCCCTTCAACCCCAATGGTCTCATCACCAATGCCTCAGTTTGATGCAGAAGAGGCTGGTGTTGAAGAACTTGATGAAGATGTGGATATTGGAAGCACCACTCCTGTGATGACTGACGACTTTTGGGAAAGTCAGCATCCCAATTCCCCACTCTTCACTCCCCTGCAGCAAATTCCTCACTCCCCTTCACCAACAGTACAATTGGGCTTTGAAGAAACTCGTCCCACTGCATCTGTGAATGAAGAATTTCCAGCCACTAGCGCTGAAGAAACTGCTGCTGATACAGACAAGGTGACTGCACCTGAGGAAAATCCTGAAATTCCTCAGCATGAAGAACCTGAGATCGTGATTCCTGAGGTCGTGATGCAACTCACTGACACTCCTCTGCCAAGGCCAAAGGATCCATTCTCACGCAAATAGAAATTCAAGGCTGAAGACTTCTATGGCGAGCACGTGTTCTTCACTGAATACAATCCATATGACTCTGCTCGCATAAGGAAGAGGCGTTTCTGGACTGCCAGCCAAGCAAATTTCTATTCCTCAGTGCTTTACAACAAAGACAAAGTCTTCGACCATGCTCATATTCCTCACGTGGATATGGAGTCTTTGCCGTGCTTCACGCCAGTGCTCAGTGTTCTTCACGACGCTGGGCTGCTCAACTTCTGCACAGATATATGCGATTGGAATGAAGAGCTTATTCTTCAATTCTATGCAACGCTGCACATCACCGGCAACTTTGAAGATATCAATTCATGGGTTTTGGACTAGATGACTGACAACACCCACCATAAGGCCCCTGCATCTGAATTGCTTCGGGTCCTTCCTCTGAGTCCACCCACTGAAGATGCTCGCTGTGTGTACAACGAACCTGAGGTTTCAAATCATTATATGCAAGTGCTGATGAAGCCTTTGAAGCCAGGGCAGGCTCCTAGAACCAATTTCCTCGTCAAGGAATTGCTGTATGTGCCAAGGACTGTCTATCGCATTCTGACAAAGACAATGAGTCCCATCAAAGGCCACGACTCGTCTGATGAAGAAGTCGTTGGCATCATGAAGAATCTGCTTTTCAACATCATCCATGGCGTTCCCGTCAACTTCCATGATTTCTTCATGAGGACTCTGGCCAACATTGCTATGTCACCATTTGAGCTGAAGCCTTATGCACCTTGGATAATGAAATTCATCAGGATAAGGTCTTCACTCAACTACAAAGCTGAAACGCTCAACCACTGCAGCTACTTGCCTCCCATTGAAGTCCTCAAACGGACATATTCCTCAACTGAAGAAAAAGGCAAGGCCACTGCTGTGATAGATGAAGGCATTCGTCCATTGGATGGCCAATTTCGCAAAGCTGCATCTTACTCCACCAATGATGACTCCGCCACACATGACTCTGCTGCTAACACTGCCAAGCCAAATCCTCAAGCCACAGCACCCAGGGTGATGACTGACCGTGAGTTACTCCTCAGTCTTCATCAAAAGGTTGATCGCAACCACAAATGGGTCGAGCGTCAGTTTGGTTCAATTCTTCACAACATGACTTCCACACACAATGGAGTGAAGAAAAACCACTACTACCTTCATGAAACCCTCAACCGCACCTGGGCTGTTCTATCTCAAGTGTACAATGCTGAAGACTTGGAGAAAATGGGTCTCAAAGAAGATTTTGACTAGTTTGCACCTCCTCCGAAGAAATACAAGAAGGTCAAGGTTCCTTCTTTGGTGGCCAGCTCATATTCTTCATCGCGTGAGACTGATGAAAATGAAGACTTGGATGACACTGCAGCAGGCCCTACTTCAACGACCGACCCCAACAACGCTGGCGCTCCTTCATCAACTTGAAAATCTTCAGGGGCGTTAGTCCTTAGTTTCGATCCTTTTGGTCATTTGATGACAAAGGGGGAGAAATCTGAGTTAGTCTTCAAGCGGGTCTATAATAAGGGCTTATTCGTTTTTTTTGCTAAGTTACAACTCTCGTTCTTCCGAAACTTTTATTGGATCGAGTTGTAATCTTAAGTCCGATGGTGCGCTGATACTTTTGTTGCATTATGCTTTGATACTTTCATGCACTATTCTGCATACTTATTCCTCGTTAATATCATCGCACGCATGCTGAATTACATCAGGCATCATATTTCATCATGCATTTCAAATTCTTCATATTATATATCAAATGCGTGTATGAATTACAAGATATAGGGGGAGATCTCCATGATTCAACTCTTCAAGTGTGCATTGCTTCAAAAGCAAATTCCTCACTATGCACATCTTCAGGGGGAGTTCTTCTATATCTCGCAATCAAATTCCTCAATATCAGTATTTACACTTCATATATTTATCCCCGTTGAAAACTTAACCTATGTTGTCATCAATCACCAAAAAGGGGGAGATTGTAAGTGCATCTAGTGCCCCTTAGTGATTTTGGTGTATTGAAGACTTATAGGTTAAGTATCTAATGCGTTTATGAGTGTACACAGATCTATAAGTCTCTGAGGAGTTTGATATTTACAGAGAAAGTCGACCCCTAAAAATGAAGTTCTTCGACTGAAGACTTTGATATACTGAAGACTTTCTGAAGACTTTGAAAGTGAAGAAATTGGTGTGACCTTGAAGACTTGGTATTCATTCGAGGAACATGAAGCATGAAGACTTTTGTTTTCGTAGTTTCATTTTCTCTTTCTTGAGTCATAGGAAACACCGTACTGTTAAAGGGGGTCGAGGAAATACTAAGGAGAAAATTTCCATGTGATGCTCAACTCAAATCCTACACCTACCAATCCCTTCGAGTGAAGCCATTGGAAATCTCATACAGTTCAGTCAATTTCTTCAGTGACAGAGACACAGTTCTTCTGGTCACTGAGGACTTTGCTCTGACTGAGGAGTTAGGAATTCGCCAGTGCGAATTGCCTACACAGTGAGGAACATGATAGCCTTGAGGAATTTGAACCTCAAATTTCCGACCGTTGCTGCGCTGCGCGCCAGCTGTCCGAAAATATCTTGTCCACCTAATGGTCATATCATTGAAGGGCATTTATGTCTTATCATGTCGGGCTGCTCCCTAGGCTATAAATAGCCGGCCCCTACAACCACTAGCTAGTTGGCTGCTCTGCGAGAACTTGACACTTGTCATTTGAGAGCAACCCATCCTCCAAGGACTTTGAGCGAAAATCATCAAGTGAGGAAAATTCAAACCCCAAACCCAAAACACCTACAAACCCAAAGTGATTGAGCATCACTGAAGAGATTGATCCTGCGTGGATCCGACGCTTGTTACCTTTGAAGACTGTGCTTCTTCCAGACGGTTAGGCGTCAAGGTCTAGAGAATCCAAGAGGAATTGTGGATCGCTGAGTGACCAAGTCTGTGAAGGTTTGGAAGTCACCTGAAGACTTACCACGAGTGATTGGGCGAGGACTGTGTGTTCTTAGCTCAAGGAGAATACGGTGAGGACTTGGTGTCCCGAGCTGCGTGCTCAGGACTGGGTGTCCGGGACTGTGTGTCCTCGAGTTTAAATACTCAGCCGCTCCAACCAGATGTACAACTGAGACAGCAGTTGGAACTGGTCTACCAAATCATTGTCTTCACCAAGCTTACTGGTTCTATTTCCTCAACTCTTTCATTTCCTCAGTAGTGTGCTGTTTGTTTTTCATATCTGTGTTTGAAGACTTTGACTGAAGACTTTCTCAATTTCCTCAATTCAATTTCTTCAGTCTGTTTGTCTTCATCTTGTGTTATCCTGTGTTTACGCTTTCTGTACTCTGTGTCTGTCTTCATTTCATCATGATGACTATGCTTGAATTCTATTATGTTTTCATCTGAGTACTTATTCCGCTGCTAGTAGTTCTTCGCTAAGGAATTTCCTCATGAGCAAATTCCTCACTGAAGAATTTCATAAAAATCGCCTATTCAACCCCCTCTAGTCGATATAACGCACTTTCAAAGGAGCATATCTTTGGGCTCAAGGGCATTATTCGCAAACTACAGGACCTCTTACGCTCGATGTGCGACTATCCGTCACCTCCATCTTCACCAACAACAAAGAAGGAGATATAATCACATGGGTATGGGCACTCCCCTTGGCAACTGCCAATCTTGGGGGAGGTGCCCCGGTATCGTATCACCATCACAACTCCTATCTTTACCGTTTTTCTTAGTTCGATCCTATTAGTAGTATCTTGATCTAGTAGAATAAAGTTTATGGCATGATCTAGTTTTGAGTTTTTCTTTATGATCTCTCTATATAACCGAGTCCATGAGTTATATAATAAAGATTAGTATTGAGTCAAGGGCTTGATTTGCTTGCTATGATCTTGAGCGAATAAAAGAAAAAAGAAAAAGAATAAAAAGAACAAAAGTTCATATTGATCTTATTGAGAGTAATGACTTCACATAGAAATAGTATGATGATTTAAAGTTGTTGGGAGTTGGCAGACATAGCTTTGGTCATCGTTGCAATTAATAGGAAGTAATAAGGAAAGAGAGGTTTCACATATAGATATATTATCATTGACATCTTTTATGATTGGGAGCACTCATTAAAATATGACATGCTAAAGAGTTGATGTTGGACAAGGAAGACAACGTAATGAGTTATGTTTTCCTCTAACATGTTGAGCTTGCCTTTCCCCCTCATGCTAGCCAAATTCTCAGCACCAAGTAGAGATACTACTTGTGCTTCCAAATACCCTTAAACCAGTTTTGCCATGAGAGTCCACCATACCTACCTATGGATTGAGTAAGATCCTTCAAGTAAGTTGTCATCGGTGCAAAGCAATAAAAATTGCTCTAAATATGTATGATTGATTGGTGTGGGAGAAATAAGCTTTATACGATCTTGTGATGTGGAAGTAATAAAAGTGACGGACTGCATAATAAAGGTTCATATCACAAGGGGCAATATAAAGTGACGTTCTTTCGCATTGAGATTTTGTGCATCCAACCATAAAAGCGCATGGCAACCTCTGCTTCCCTCTGCGAAGGGCCTATCTTTTACTACTACCTTCTACCTTATGCAAGAGTCACGGTGATCTTCACCTTTCCTTTTTCATTTTATCCTTTGGCAAGCTCAGCATGTTGGAAAGAACTTGATATATATATATATATATATATATATATATATATATATATATATATATATATATATATATATATATAGATGTAGGGGAGCATGAGTTATTATTGTTGACATTACCCTCGAGGTAAAAGGTTGTGGGGCAAAACTATAAGCCCCTATGAGGGAGTCCTGGATTAGGGGGTGTCCGGGTAGCCGGACTATAACCTTTGGCCGGACTCTTGGACCATGAAGATACAAGATTGAAGACCTCTTCCCGTGTCCGGATGGGACTTTCCTTGGCGTGGAAGGCAAGCTTGGCGATGCGGATATGTAGATCTCCTTCCGTTGTAACCGACTCTGTGTAACCCTAGCCCTCTACGGTGTCTATATAAACCGGAGAGTTTTAGTCCGTAGGACAGAACAACAATCATACCATAGGCTAGCTTCTAGGGTTTAGCCTCTCTGATCTCATGGTAGATCTACTCTTGTACTACCCATATCATCAATATTAATCAAGCAGGAGTAGGGTTTTACCTCCACCGAGAGGGCCCGAACCTGGGTAAAAACATCGTGTCCCTTGTCTCCTGTTACCATCCGCCTAGACGCAAAGTTCGGGGCCCCCTACCCGAGATCCGCCAGTTTTGACACCGACATTGGTGCTTTCATTGAGAGTTCCTCTGTGTCATCACTATTAGGCCCGATGGCTCCTCCGATCATCAACAGCGATGCAGTCCAGGGTGAGACTTTCCTCCCCGGACAGATCTTCGTATTCGGCGGCTTCGCACTGCGGGCCAACTTGTTTGGCCATCTCGAGCAGATCGAAAGCTACGCCCCTGGCCATCAGGTCATATTTGGAAGTTTGAACTACACGACTGATATCCGCGGGGACTTGATCTTCGACGGATTCGAGCCATAGCCGAGCGCGCCGCACTGTCACGATGGGCATGATCTAGCTCTGCCGCCGAACAGTGCCCTGGAGGCCGCAACCATGTCCGCTCCGACCCTTAACTCGGAGCCGACTGCGCCAATGAAGGACGGGTGGCTGGACCCCGCCTCGGGGGCTGCAATCTCTACGGCGATCGAGCCGAACACCAGCCTTGTCCTTTGCGAGGCTCACGACTCCAAGGTGCTGGACTCCTCTTCGGACTCCGAACCCTCCGCGCCCCTGCCAATCGAATCCGATTGGGTGCCAATCATGGAGTTCACCGCCGCGGACATCTTTCAGCACTCGCCCTTCGGCGACATTCTGAATTCACTAAAGTCTCTCTCTTTATCAGGACAGTCCTGGCCGGACTATGGTCAGCAAGGTTGGGATGAGGATGACGAAGAAATTCGATGCCCACCCACCACCCACTTCGTAGCCACTATCGATGATTTAATCGACATTCTATACTTCAACTCTGAAGACAACGATGGTATGGACGACGATGTAGGAGACGAACATGAACCAGCGCCTATAGGGCACTGGAAAGCCACCTCGTCATATGACATATATATGGTGGACACACCCAAAGAAGGCAATGGCGACGGAACAACGGGGGATGACCCCTCCAAGAAGCAACCCAAGCGCCGGCGTCAGCGGCGCCGCTCTAAGTCCCGCCAAAGCAAGAATGGTGATACCGGCACGGGAGATAATAACACCCTGGACAGTGCCAAAGACAACTCCCTCCAGCAAGACTCCGCACAGGAGGATGGAGAGGCTAGCCCCCTGAGAGGGCGGCAGACAGAGAGGAAGAGGTTGATAACTACATGCCTCCCTCCGAAGACGAGGCAAGCCTCGACGACGACGAATTTGTCATGCCTGAGGATCCCGTTGAACAAGAGCGCTTTAAGCGCAGGCTTATGGCCACAGCGAGTAGCCTTAAGAAAAAACAACAACAGCTTAGAGATGATCAAGATTTGCTAGCCGACAGATGGACTGAAATCCTTGCGGCCGAGGAATACGAACTCGAACGCCCCTCCAAGAGCTACCCAAAGCGCAGGTTGCTACCCCGATTGGAGGAGGAAGCACTTAAACCTACATCACCAGCGCATGAGACGGCTGATCGGCCACCTCGCGGACGCGACAGAGAAGCCTCTCGGCCCTCCACTCAAGCCGCACCCCGGCGTCGCTCAAAAAATACCAAGGCACGGGGAAACGCGCTAGACCTGCGCAGTATATTGGAGGACAAGGCAAGGCAAACAAGATCGATCTACGGATCGCGTGCGCGCCCCACGACACGAGACGATAACCGTCATGCCGGATACAGTAAGTCCGGTCGGGCCGAACACAGCAGACAAAGCTCATTTGAGCTACGTCGCGATATAGCCCAATACAGAGGTGCCGCACACCCACTATGCTTCATAGATGAAGTAATGGATCATCAAATCCCAGAGGGTTTCAAACCCGTAAACATCGAATCATACGATGGCACAATAGACCCTGCGGTATGCATCGAGGACTATCTCCTTCACATCCACATGGCCCGCGGTGATGATCTACACGCCATCAAATACCTCCCACTCAAGCTCACAGGACCAGCTCGGCATTGACTTAATAGCTTGCCAGCAGAATCAATCGGTTGTTGGGAGGACCTGGAAGCCGCATTCCTCGACAATTTCCAGGGCACCTATGTGCGACCACCAGACGCCGATGACCTGAGCCACATAATTCAGCAGCCAGATGAATCTGCCAGACAATTATGGACACGGTTCTTAACCAAGAAAAACCAAATTGTCAACTGTACGGATGCAGAGGCTCTAGCAACCTTCAAGCATAACATCCGTGATGAGTGGCTAGCCCGGCACCTCGGACAGGAAAAGCCAAAATCTATTGCAACCCTCACGACACTCATGACCCGCTTTTGCGCGGGAGAAGACAGCTGGCTGGCTCGTAGCAACAACATGACCAAGAGCCCTGGTAATTCAGATACAAAGGACAACAATGGCAGGTCGCGTCGCAATAAGCACAAGCGCCGCATTAACAGCAACAATGCAGAGGATACGACAGTCAATGCCGGATTCAGAGGCTCTAAACCCGGTCAGCGGAAAAAAGCCATTCAAAAGAAACACTCCGGGCCCGTCCAGTTTGGACCGAATACTCGATCGCTCATGCCAGATACATGGCACCCCTGAAAAGCCAGCCAATCACACCAACAGGGATTGTTGGGTGTTCAAGCAGGCCAGTAAGTTAAATACCGAAAATAGAGATAAGGGGCTGCATAGCGACGGGGACGAAGAGCCCCTACCGCTGAACAATAGTGGACAGAAGGGCTTCCCCCACAAGTACGGACGGTGAACATGATATATGCAACCCACATCCCCAAGCGGGAGCGGAAGCGTGCACTCAGGGACGTATATGCGTTGGAGCCAGTCGTCCCAAAGTTCAACCCATGGTCCTCCTGCCCGATCACTTTCGATCGAAGGGACCAACCCACTAGCATCCGTCATGGCGGATTTGCCACATTGGTTCTAGACCAAATCATTGACGGATTTCACCTCACTAGAGTCCTTATGGACGGCGGCAGCAGCCTGAACCTGCTTTATCGGGATACAGTGCGGAAAATGGGAATAGACCCCTCAAGGATTAAACCCACAAAAACGACATATAAGGGCGTCATACCAGGTGTAGAGGCCAACTGTACAGGCTCAGTCACACTTGAAGTGGTCTTCGGATCCCCGGATAATTTCCGAAGTGAGGAGTTAATCTTCGACATAGTCCCGTTCCGCAGTGGCTATCACGCACTGCTCGGACAAACCGCATTTGCAAAGTTCAATGCGGTGCCGCACTATGCATACATCAAGCTCAAGATGCCAGGCCCTCGAGGAGTCATCACGGTCAATGGAAACACCGAACGCTCTCTCCGAATGAAGGAGCATACAGCGGCATTGGCAGCGGAAGTACAGAGCAGTCTCTCAAGGCAATTCTCCAATCTGGCTCTTAAACGTCCAGACACCGTCAAGCGCGCCCGGAGTAACCTACAACAAGACCGCCTGGCATGTTCCGAGCAAGCGTAGCAATACGGCCCCAACCCCAGCCCTCGCGAAACTACGAAATCAGTACCACGCGTACATAACTACACTCTGAAAATTCCATGGGCACGGGGGGAGGGGCACGGCCACGACATGCCCTAAATGCGGCTCAACACGCACCAGGGGCTCCCGATTTCGTCATTTTTTCTTACTTTCAGGACTCCATCATCCGGAAGGCCTGTCCGGCAATACAATCGCCAAACACATGATCCAACAACCAAGGAGGCAGAAAGCTACGTCGAATTCCCAGGTGGTCTCTATAACGAGCAAAATACCTGTCTTACATATCATCTCGCAGCTCACCCCTGGTGGGGGACATGTCAAATAGTCCCATCTCTTGCTTATCGCACTATTTGTATCGTTCTGCTTTTACAGCAGCATGTCAAAATAAACAATGCTTAGCTTCAGCTATTTACTGCATTCTCTATTCATTTCTTTTTCAATATATATGTTCACTCATGACATTTAGCACCCGTACACTTTGGTACGGTCAATACGCCAGGGGCTCAAGCACCCCATAATACGGCGTGAGAAGTCCGAACACTTTCACAAGTGCGGCCCTCTGAACTTATAGCATTATATGCATCAGCTCCCAATCATGTCTTTGGTCAATAGTTGGGTTTGCCCGGCTCCCATGTTTTGGTACCTTACGTTCCGCTATATCGGCTAAGGTAGCGCTAGGAGAACTACTGCGATTGTGCCCCAGTTGAGCTGGGCTAAGCACCTCAGTAGAGAAAGCTCAAATTGACTGTCATGATAGGGCGAGAGCTGGTCGCTATTCGGTAAGGTTTCGAGTCCCTAAAGACTTATGCCGCTTCGAGCGAGGAGTCGGCTTTGTCCGGCCTAGGCGTGTATAGTGCCCCGAACTCGGTCTTCCGAACACTAGGGGCTTCACCGAAATTTAAAATTATAGAATTCTTTGGCTAAGTGAGAGTGATAACGCATTATAGTCGGATTGCCTTGTTCGTTGTGCTGTCCACCTCCCTCGAAGGACCCAAGAATGGGAAAAAGAGTGCACAGGTTTATCCCGAACACCCCAGCACTCGTGGCATGGGGGCAGAAGCCGATGACTCGCCATCTCTCAAATTTAATAAACGGCCGCATAGAAGGTAATATTTTAAATTAAACAAGCGTTGCATAGCGCATATGAACAAGTTTTCAGCGCACAGGATAAAACGAACAAGTTTCACTCAAATATTACATCTTTCGAGCATTCATCCGCCACAAGGCGGGCACCCTTCAAGACGCCCTCGTAATACATCTCGGGTGGCGATGCTCCTTGCATGGCGGTGGCCCGTCCTTCACAAGCTTCATGGCATCCAATTTGCCCCAGTGCACCTTAGCACGGGCAAGGGCCCTACGGGAACCCTCGATGCAGACGGAGCGCTTGACGACTTCAAGCCTCGGACAGGCGTCCACCAGCCGCCTCACCAGCCCGAAGTAGCTCCCAGGCAGGGCCTCTCCAGGCCACAACCGAACTATAAATCCCTTCAGGGCCTGTTCGGCCACCTTGTGGAGCCCGACCAATTGCTTCAACTGGTCGCTCAAAGGCACCGGGTGTCCAGTCTCAGCGTACTGAGACCAGAACACCTTCTCCGTCGAGCTGCCCTCCTCGGCTCGGTAGAAGGCGGCGGCGTCGGACACGCTGCGGGGCAAATCTGCGAATGCTCCTGGAGAGCTCCGGATTCGGGTAAGTAACAAGTAATTCACTTTCACGTGCTGCTTGGCATAAAGAAAGCCTTACCCGCCGCTATCTTCTTCATCACCTCAATTTCCTGGAGGGCTTTCTGGGCTTCGGCCTTGGCAGACTTGGCGCTTTCAAGGGCCACCGTGAGCTCGGACTCTCGCGTCTTTGAGTCAAGCTCCAAAGTCTCGTGTTTTTTCACGAGAGCGTGGAGCTCTTGCTGCACCTCGCCAACCCGCGCTTCATGCTTCTCCCGCTCGGTACGCTCCGCGGCCGCCTTCTTTTTGGCCTCAGACAGCGCTTGCTTAAGGGTCGCCACCTCAGTCGTGGCCCCTATGGCACCAATAGCGATCCTGTCATTTTTTGCAACTGCATCTTTTTATATTATATACTTCACAAGGTACTACTTACCTTTTTTCCCCGAGCTCCTTCTTGGCAAGGCCGAGCTCTTGCTCGGACCGCTCGAGGCTCTGCTTCAGCGCATCCACCTCCGTAGTCAGTGCAGCAGAGGCCAGCAGCGAAGCCTGCATACGCATATTGACTTAATTCTGTTAGACTCTTGTGAATGTTATTAGATCCTCTATTCGGCTTTTCTTTCCGAACGCCAAACAGAGCATCAGGGGCTACTGTCTATTCGGTAATATTTTTACATATTTTCACATACCTCAAAGCTTGTCAACAGGCTGGCACAGGCTTCGGTCAGCCCGCTCTTGGCGGACTGAACCTTCTGAATCACCGCACTCATAATAGTGCGGTGCTCCTCGTCGATGGAGGCGCCGTTAAGCACCTCCAACAAGGTATCCGGTGCCTCCGGTTGGACGGAGGCCGCCGGCGTCGTAGGCCTGCCCTTCTTCTTAGGGGGCCGCCTGCCGGACTCCGGAACCTTTGTAGGTTCCAGTGCGGTGTCCGGCCCAGGGCCGGACTTGGAGCCCTTGGGGGTTTTATCCCCTTTGCGCCTGGAGTCTGGGAGGTCGCCTTGCGGCGCCTCTAGGACCACCTCCCCCTGGCTTGGAACCTTTCGGGACAACACCTCGGCGTCGTCCGTAGGGGGAGGGGAGGTAGCAGCCGGAAGTGAAAAGCTATTCACGTCCGACGAATCCAAGGAGCTGCTCGAAGATACGTCGAGCCGGTCCCGTGCTGGACTACATTATTATATTCGGTGTTAGGAAAAGCTGTGCGATAAAGGAACACTATGAGTCACTCTGGTGTCCGAATACTTACGACTTCGCCAGGGGCTTGGCCCTGGACGGCCACTCATCCTCGTTGTCGAAGGCGTTGGTGGAGTAGTCCGGAGGGAGGGACTTTATCCTCTCGGCCCTCTGGCCTCCCCAGTTGGGGCGGCCTTTCTCTCATTTTCTCCCCCTGCTGGGGGAGGAACCTCTCTCTCCTCCTCCTCGTCTACATGGGAGGAGTCTGCCTCGGAGTCATCGGACGATGAGTCCAACTCCACCGAACGCCGAGAACTCTTCCGAGTTCCCGTGGCCTTCTTCTTGGCCTTCTTCTCCGGCACCACATAAGGTGCCGGGACCAGCAGCCCCTCTAAGCGGGCGTCCGCGGGGTCTTCGGGCAAAGGAGCCGGACAGTTGATCTGCCCGGACGTCTCCTGCCAATCCTATCAAAGGTATGGGAGTTTAGATCCCGCATAGAGTCAAACTATGAAAGACTAATATCCTGTAAGTAAAAACAGCTTACCGCGTTGGCTTGACGCTGCGCGCTGAATCCGTGATCCTCGGTAGCGGATGCGGGAGCCACGACACCCTTGAATAGCACCTTCCAGGCATCTTCGTACGTTGTGTTGAAGAGCCGGCTCAGAGTTCGGTGCTGGGCCGAGTCGAACTCCCATAAATTGAAGGCCCGTTGTTGACACGGGAGGATCCGGCGGATGAGCATAACCTGGACTACGTTGACTAGCTTGAGCTTCTTGCTCACCAGGTTCCGGACACATGTTTGGAGTCCGGTCACCTCTTCTGAACTGCCCCATGCCAGGCCCTTCTCTTTCCAGGAGGTGAGCCGCGTAGGGGCACCGGATCGGAACTCGGGGGTTGCGACCCATTCAAGGTCACGCGGCTCGGTGATGTAGAACCACCCCGATTGCCACCCCTTTATGGTCTCCACGAAGGAGCCCTCGAGCCATAGGACGTTGGGCATCTTGCCCACCATGGCGCCTCCGCACTCCGCCTGGCGGCCGCCCACAACCTTCGGCTTGATGTTGAAGGTCTTCAACCATAAGCCAAAGTGGGGCCTGATGCAGAGGAAGGCCTCGCACATGACGATAAACGCCGAGATGTTGAGGATGAAGTTTGGGGCCAGATCGTGGAAGTTCAGGCCGTAGTAGAACATGAGCCCCAGGACGAATGAATGGAGGGGGAATCCCAGTCCGCGGAGGAAGTGGGTAAGGAAGACAACCCTCTCATGGGGACTAGGGGTGGGGATGAGCTGCCCCTCATCGGGGAGCCGGTGCGCGATGTCGTCGGGCAGGTATCTGGCTCTCCTCAACTTCTTGACGTCTCCCTCTATGACGGAGGAGACCATCCACTTTCCCCCCGCTCCGGACATGGCTGGAGATGGTTGAGGTGGGGAATGCGGACTTGGGCGCTGGAGCTCGAGTGTGCGAAAATGGATGAGCAAAGGAGGAAGAAGGCGTAGGTGAAAAGGTGGATCCTTATCCCCTTATATGGGCGAACGAAACTGCACGTCCCCACCAGCCTGGTAAAACTCGCTCATCTCCCAAGCGCCGTAATCAATGGCGCGGTTGGGTTACCCACGCCCGTATTGATGAGAATCCTGGAATAAGGGGACACGATCACTGCTTAGACAAGACGTGCCAAGGAAACCGCCTCGCTAAATGCGCTGAGGTGGGATAGTAAAACGATTTGAATAAAGACTTGGCCGTGGTGTGATGTCACACTACGGAATACGTCAGCAGATTAGATTTGTGTAGATATTATTCTCTCTACGGCAATACGTGGAACTTATTTTGCAGAGCCGGACACTATCCTTGTGTTCAAAATCTTCTACAAAGTATTCAGAGGAGGAACCCGCCTTGCAATGTCGAAGACAATTTGCGCGCCGGACTCGTCGTCATTGAAGCCTGGTTCAGGGGCTACTGAGGGAGTCCTGGATTAGGTGGTGTCCGGTTAGCCGGACTATAACCTTTGGACGGACTCTTGGACCATGAAGATACAAGATTGAAGACCTCTTCCCGTGTCCGGATGGGACTTTCCTTGGCATGGAAGGCAATCTTGGCGATGCGAATATGTAGATCTCCTTCCGTTGTAACCGACTCTGTGTAACCCTAGCCCCTCCGGTGTCTATATAAACCGGAGGGTTTAGTCCGTAGGACACAACAACAACAATCATACCATAGGCTAGCTTCTAGGGTTTAGCCTCTCTGATCTCGTGGTAGATCTACTCTTGTACTACCCATATCATCAATATTAATCAAGCAGGAGTAGGGTTTTACCTCCACCGAGAGGGCCCGAACCTGGGTAAAAACATTGTGTCCCTTGTCTCCTGTTACCATCTGCCTAGATGCACAGTTCGGGACCCCTACCCGAAATCCGCCGGTTTTGACACCGACACCCTATCTTTCTCTCTGTCCGATTAAAACTCCGTAACCACAAGTATTGCGTGAGTGTTAGCAGTTATGAAGGACTAGATGATAGTTGAGTATGTGGACTTGCTTTTAAGCTCTGACATAGACTCGTTCTGATGTTATGATAAATTGCAATTGCTTCAATGACTGAGGTTATAGTTTGTTGGTGCTCAATAAGGTTTCTGATTCATACCTTTGCTTTGTGAATAGATCATCACTTGAACATCAGTAATTTTATGACAAAATCTATATATGTTGCTGTTATGAGAATAATCATGATGCCCTCATGTCCGTATTTTCTTTTTATCGACACCTCTACCTCTAAACATGGGGACATATTTATCGTTATCGGCTTTCGCTTGAGGACAAGCGAGGTCTAAGCTTGGGGGAGTTGATACGTCCATTTTGCATCATGCTTTTATATCGATATTTATTGCATTATGGGCTGTTATTTCACATTATGTCACAATACTTATGGCTATTCTCTCTTATTTTACAAGGTTTACATAAGGAGGGAGAATGCCGGTAGCTGGAATTCTGGGCTGGAAAAGGAGCAAATATTAGAGACCTATTCTGCGCAACTCCAAAAGTCCTGAACTCCACGGAATATCTTACAATAAATAATGAAAAATACCTGCCAACGATGAAGGCCAGGGGGGCCACACCCTGTCCACGAGGGTGGGGGGCGCCCCCCTAGAGCGCACCCCCTACCTCGTGGCCCCCCTGGTGGCTCTCCGATGCCCATCTTCTTCTATATGAAGTCTTTCATCGAGAAAAAACCCAGAAGCAACCTTTCGGGACGAGACTCCGCTGCCACGAGGCGGAACCTTGGCGGAACCAATCTAGGGCTCCGGTAGAGCTGTTCTGCCGGGGACACTTCCCTCCGGGAGGGGGAAATCATGACCATCATGATCACCAACGCTCCTCTCGTCGGAAGAGGGCAATCTCCATCAACATATTCACCAGCACCATCTTATCTCAAAACCCTAGTTCATCTCTTGTATCCAATTCTTGTCTCCAAGTCCGGGATTGGTACTAGTAGGTTGCTAGTAGTGTTGATTACTCCTTGTAGTTGATGCTAGTTGGTTTACTTGGTGGAAGATCATATGTTCAGATCCTTTATGCATATTATTACCCCTCTGATGATGAACATGAATATGCTTTGTGAGTAGTTACGTTTGTTCCTGAGGACAAGGGAGAAGTCTTGCTATTAGTAGTCATGTGAATTTGGTATTCGTTCGATATTTTGATGAGATGTATGTTGTCTAGCCTCTAGTGGTGTTATGTGAACGTCGACTACATAACACTTCACCTTTATTTGGGCCTAGAGGAAGGCATTGGGAAGTAATAATTAGATGATGGGTTGCTAGAGTGACAGAAGCTTAAACCCTAGTTTATGCGTTGCTTCGTAAGGGGGTGATTTGGATCCATATGTTTCATGCTATGGTTAGGTTTACATTAATACTTTTGTTGTAGTTGCGGATGCTTGCAATAGAGGTTAATCATAAGTGGGATGTTTGTTCGAGTAAGAACAACACCCAAGCACCGGTCCACCCACATATCAAATTATCAAAGTACCCAACGTGAATCATATGAACGTGATGAAAACTAGCTTGATGATATTCCCATGTGTCCTCGGGAGCGCTTCTTCTTATATAAGAGTTTGTTCCGGCTTGTCCTTTGCTACAAAAAGGATTGGGCCACCTTGCTGCACTTTATTTACTTTTGTTACTTGTTGCTCGTCACAAATTATCTTATCACAAAACTATCTGCTACCACTTGTTTCAGTACTTGCAGAGAATACCTTGCTGAAAACCGCTTATCATTTCCTTCTGCTCCTCGTTGGGTTCGACACTCTTACTTATCGAAAGGACTACGATAGATCCCCTATACTTGTGGGTCATCACCATCCCTTCGGCGCTTGGATCGGATCTTCCGCGATTTGAATCACCGCGAGTACGACTCCATCAACCGCATTCTTGTAATGCTTCCGCTTGGCCATCTTCAAGGGTATGAAGATGCACTCCCTCTCTCTCGTTTCTAGCATCTCCTAGATTGATCTTGGTGACACGTAGGAATTTTTTGAATTATTACTACATTCCCATCAGTGGAATCATGAGCTACGTCTATGCGTAGATTCTATGAATGAGTAGAACACAAGTAGTTGTGGGCGATGATTTGTTCAATTTTCTTACTGTTACTAGTCCTATCTTGATCGGCGGCAATGTGGGATGAAGCGGCCTAGACCGACCTTGCACGTACGCTTACATGAGACAGGTTCCACCGACTGACATGCACTTGTTGCATAAGGTGGCTAGCGGGTGTCTGTCTCTCCCACTTTAGCCGGATCGGATTCGATGAAGAGGGTCCTTATGAAGGGTAAATAGCAATTGGCATATCACCGTTGTGGCTTTTGCGTAGGTAAGAAACGTTCTTGCTAGAAACCCATAGCAGCCACGTAAAATATGCAACAACAAGTAGAGGACGTCTAACTTGTTTTTGCAGGGTATGCTATGTGATGTGATATGGCCAAAAGGATGTGATGAATTATACATGTGATGTATGAGATTGATCATGTTCTTGTAATAGGAATCACGACTTGGATGTCGATGAGTATGACAACCGGCAGGAGCCATAGGAGTTGTCTTAATTTATTATATGACCTGCGAGTCAATAAAACACCATGTAATTAATTTACTTTATTGCTAACCGTTAGCCATACTAGTAGAAGTAATAGTTGGCGAGACAACTTCATGAAGACACGATGGTGGAGATCATGATGATGGCGATCATGGTGTCATGCCGGTGACGATGGTGATCATGCCGCGCCTCGAAGATGGAGATCAAAGGCGCAAGATGATATTGGCCATATCATGTCACTTTATGATTTGCATGTGATGTTTATCATGTTTACATCTTATTTGCTTAGAACGACGGTAGCATAAATAAGATGATCCCTCACAAAAATTTCAAGAAATGTGTTCCCCCTAAGTGTGCACCATTGCGAAGGTTCGTTGTTTCAAAGCACCATGTGATGATCGGGTGTGATAGATTCTAACGTTCGCATACAACGGGTGTAAGCCAGATTTACACATGCGAAACACTTAGGTTGACTTGACGAGCCTAGCATGTACAGACATGGCCTCGGAACACGAGAGACCGAACGGTTGAACATGAGTCGTATAGTAGACGTGATCAACATGGAGATGTTCACCATTGATGACTAGTCCGTCTCACGTGATGACCTGAGTGGGAGTTCATTAAATAATTTGATTAGATGAACTTAATTATCATGAACCTAGTCTAAAATTGTCTTTACAATCTATCTTGTAGAACCAATGGCCCACGCTAATGTTGCCCTCAACTTCAGTGCGTTCCTAGAGAAAACCAAGTTGAAACACGATGGAGGCAACTATACAGACTGGGTCCGTAACTTGAGGATCATACTCATAGCTTCCAAGAAAGCATATGTCGTTGAAGCACTATGATACGTCTCCGTCGTATCTACTTTTCCAAACACTTTTGCCCTTGTTTTGGACTCTAACTTTTATGATTTGAATGGAACTAACCCGGACTGACGCTGTTTTCAGCAGAATTGCCATGATGTTGTTTTATGTGCAGAAAACAAAGGTTCTCGGAATGACCTGAAACTCCACGGAATACCTTACAATAAATAATAAAAAATCCTCGCCAAAGATGAAGACCAGGGGGCCCACACCCTATCCACGAGGGTGGGCCCCCCTAGGGCGCGCCCCCTACCTCGTGGGCTCCCTGGACACCTTCCGACACCGACGCCAACTCCAACTCTATATATTTGCTTTCGTGGAGAAAAAATAGAGGAGAAGAAATCATCGCGTTTTACGATACGGAGCCGCCGCCAAGCCCTAAAACCTCTCGGGAGGGCTGATCTGGAGTCCGTTCGGGGCTCCGGAGAGGGGGATTCGTCGCTGTCGTCATCATCAACCATCCTCCATCACCAATTTCATGATGCTCACCGTCGTGTGTGAGTAATTCCATCATAGGCTTGCTGGACGGTGATGGGTTGGATGAGATTTATCATGTAATCGAGTTAGTTTTGTTAGAGTTTGATCCCTAGTATCCATTATGTTCTGAGATTGATGTTGCTATGACTTTGCTATGCTTAATGCTTGTCACTAGGGCCCGAGTGTCGTGATTTCAGATCTGAACCTATTATGTTTTCATGAATATATGTGAGTTCTTGATCCTATCTTGCAAGTCTATAGTCACCTACTATGTGTTATGATCCGGCAACCCCGAAGTGACAATTATCGGGACCACTCCCGATGACGACCATAGTTTGAGGAGTTCATGTATTCACTATGTGCTAATGCTTTATTTCGGTTCTCTATTAAAAGGAGGCCTTAATATCCCTTAGTTTCCAATAGGACCCCGCTGCCACGGGAGGGTGTGACGCCCCCGATTCAATCGTACACTAATCATGCACACAAATGTGTACGATCAAGATCAGGGACTCACGGGAAGATATCACAACACAACTCTAAAACATAAATAAGTCATACAAGCATCATAATACAAGCCAGGGGCCTCGAGGGCTCGAATACAAGTGCTCGATCATAGATGAGTCAGTGGAAGCAACAATATCTGAGTACAGACATAAGTTAAACAAGTTGCCATAAGATGGCTAGCACAAACGGGGATACAGATCGAACGAGGCGCATGCCTCCTGCCTGGGATCCTCCTAACTACTCCTGGTCGTCGTCAGCGGGCTGCACGTAGTAGTAGGCACCTCCAGTGTAGTAGGAGTCGTCGTCGACGGTGGCGTCTAGATCCTGGGCTCCAACATCTGGTTGCGACGATCATGTAGAAGAGATAGGGGAAAAGAAGGAGAAAGCAACCGCGAGTACTCATCCAAAGTACTCACAAGCAAGGAGCTACACTACATATGCATGGGTATATGTGTAAAGGGCCATATCAGTGGACTGAACTGCATAATGCCAGAATAAGAGGGGGATAGCTAATCCTGTCGAAGACTACGCTTCTGGCAGCCTCCGTCTTGCAGCATATAGAAGAGAGTAGACTGAAGTCCTCCAAGTAGCAACGCATAGCATAATCCTACCCGGCGATCCCCTCCTCGTAGCCCTATTAGAGAGCAATCACAGGGTTGTATCTGGCACTTGGAAGGGTGTGTTTTATTAAGTATCCGGTTCTAGTTGTCATAAGGTCAAGGTACAACTCCAGGTCGTCCTGTTACCGAAGATCACGGCTATTCGAATAGATTAACTTCCCTGCAGGGGTGCACCACATAACCCAACACGCTTGATCCCATTTGGCCGGACACACTTTTCTGGGCCATGCCCGGCCTCGGAAGATCAACACATTGCAGCCCCACCTAGGCACAACAGAGAGGTCAGCACGCCGGTCTAAACCTAAGCGCACAGGGGTCTGGGGCCACCGCCCTTAGCACACCTGCACGTTGCGTACGCGGCCGGAAGCAGACCAAGCCCCCTTAATACAAGCACGAGCTTACGGACCAATGCGGCGCGCGTCCCTCAGTCGCTGACGTCACGAAGGCTTCTGCTGATACCACGACGCCGAGTGTCCATATCTTTCCCGCGTAGTTGGTTAGTGCATATAGGCCAGTAGCCAGACTCATATCAAATACCAAGATCTCGTTAAGTGTGTTAAGTATCCACGAACGACGAACAGGGCCAGGCCCACCTCTCTCCTAGGTGGTCGCAACCTGCCCTGTTGCTCCGCCTCAAAGATCCACTCGCCGGTACTCCTACGAGCCGACCCGTCTTTGGTCACCACATGTATCATGTATAAAGTATAGTATATACCCGTGATCACCTCCCGAGTGATCACGACCTGATAGTATAGTACAGCAGACAGACAAGAATGTAGGGCCACTGATGGAAAACTAGCATCCTATACTAAGCATGTAGGATTACAGGTAAAGGTAACAACAGTAGTAACAAGGACAGGCTATGCATCAGGATAGGAATAGCGGAAAGCAGTAACATGCTACACTACTCTAATGCAAGCAGTATAGAGCAGAGTAGGCGATATCTGGTGATCAGGGGGGGGGCTTGCCTGATTGCTCTGGCAAGAGAGAGGGGTCGTCAACTCCGTAGTCATACTGGGTAGCAGCGCCGTCGGCCTCGATGTCTAGCGAGACAAGAGGGGGAAGAAATAATAAATATTTAAGCAAGCAGATGCATAGCGATGCATGACATGACAAGTATCGGTGCTAGAGGTGCCCTAACGCGGTATGAGGTGATACCGGTGAAGGTGGGAAACATCCGGGAAAGTATCCCCGGTGTTTCGCGTTTTCGGGCAGAGGAGCCGGAGGGGGAAAGTTGCAAGTTTGATATGTTAGGGGTGCGTGGCGGACAAACGTGCTGCGTATCCGGGTTCGTCTCATCGTTCTGAGCAACTTTCATGTACAAAGTTTTTTCATCCAAGCTACGAATTATTTTATATTAATTTTCAAAGTTTCAATACATTTTCTGAAATTAATTTAATTCGAAAATAAAAATAAAAATGCCCAGTCAGCAGTTGAGTGGGTCAACATTGACTGGTTAAGGGGCGCTGGGCTCCCATCTGTCACTGACTGGGACTACCCAATCAGCAGGTTTGACTGGTCAAAAGACCAGTGGGACCCATGTGTCAGTGAGACATTTGATTAACAGATTGGTTTTGTTTTTGTTTTTAAGTAAAATAACTGGTTGTGGGCCCTGCTGTCAGTGACTAATTAATGGGGTTGTTAGTTAGTACTAATTGGGGTTAGCCCCTAATTGATTTTGGGCCAGCGTGGTGGCACATCCAGCCGTGAGGCTCTGCACACGCACATAGCACACGCCCATACTCGGCCATGGCCTTGGCCATGGCCAACCGCAAGCAGCAGCACAGCGGCAAGATGCAGGAGAGCAGAGAGCAGCGGCAATGCATAGCAGCAGCAGCGCCTAGCAGTAGCACTAGCAGGCTGAGCAGCTGCAACGGCACAGCAGCAACAGCAGGCGCGGCAGCAGCAGAACGCAGCAAGCAACAACAGGTGAGCAGCGGCGGCATGGGCAGCACGCGCAGTAGAGTAGCAGCGCGAGCAATAGGCGGTCGTGGGCGCGCGCGGGGCGAGGCACAGTTGCTGCGGCCATGGGCAGGAGCAGGCAGCAGCAGAAACAACACGTACGTGTACGCGGACGCGGAGCTCCTGCCATGGCCTTGGGACAACGACATACGGCGACGGATCGAATGGCAAATAAAGGGAATCGGAGGAGGTGCTCACTGCGAACTCGATGGTGTGGTCGGGGAGGCCGGGGACGGTCCGGAGCCGTGGCAAACGATGGCGGAGGACGGCGATGTACGCGGTGAAGACGTCGGCGATGGCGGGCGTACGGGCCGCCTTAGCTCAATTTGGTGCATGGGGAACACGAAGACGATAGCTGCGGATCTCCTGGACGGCTTCCCGCGCAAGGGCGACGACGGTGGCCGCGGTAACGACAACGACGAACGCAGTCACCCCATCGAGCCCGAGCTCGATTTTGAGACAAAGAGTAGAGGGGTGAAGGGGGATCGAGAGGGGATCGGACAAGCACATGCTAGGGTTTCGGTTGGGCGTATTTATAGGCCAAGGGAGGGCACGTGGAGGCCATCCATGGCCATGGCGGCTTGGATGCTCGCCACGCCCTGCCTCTGCCCCTGTAGCGTGAGGTAGAGGATGTCCTAGGTGGGTTGGGCTGCACTGTGGCCACTAGGGCCCAGTGTAGCAGTAGGCCTCTAGTCCTTTTACTTTTCGCTGTTATTTTTCTATTTTGTAATTTGTACACTGTTCTGCATTAAGTAGAGCCACCAATTAATTTTTTGTAAAAAGTATAACTTGTCTTAATAAATAATATGCCATAGTTAGCACTGCCATAAAAAGTTTGAACCTTATTTGAATTCATTTGAATTTCGTTTTAAATAGAAAAGATTTATTTTGGGGCTGTTTTGGTCCAGATTAAAATAGTTTAATGGCATTTTAATAAGTCAAATAATGTTGGTTTATTCATGAACATTAGTTGGCGAATTTGTGCAACGTAGTGATCATTTTTGTTTTACCGTTTGAAGAAATAATAACTTAAATTTATTTTAATTTGAATTTGAATTCGGTTTAGAACAAAGTGAGGTTTAGCAAAAATAATTGCGATGACATGGAACCATTAGGGTGTGATTACTGTAGCTTAGCTACCGGGGTGTTATAGAGGGTAGGACAAAATATGTCATGCAAGTTCTTTTCCATAAGCACGTATGACTATATTAAGAATACATGCCTACATTACATTGATGAATTGGAGCTAGTTCTTTGTCACCCTATGTTATGACTGTTACATGATGAACCGCATCTGGCATAATTATCCATCACTGATCATATGCCTACGAGCTTTCCATATACTGGTTTATGCTTATTTATTTTCCAGTTGCTGCTGTTACAATCACTACAAAACACCAAAAATATTACTTTGCTTTCATTACTCTTTTGTTACCGTTACCACCACTTTCATATTACTTTGCTACTAAACACTTTGCTGCAGATACTAAGTTTCCAGGTGTGGTTGAATTGACAACTCAGCTGCTAATACTTGAGAATATTCTTTGGCTCCCCTTGTGTCGAATCAATAAATTTGGGTTGAATACTCTCCCTCAAAAGCTGTTGCGATCCCCTATACTTGTGGGTTATCAAGACCAATTTCTGGCGCCGTTGCCGGGGAGCATAGCTCTATTCTTTGAGTCACTTGGGATTTATATCTGCTGGACATTATGAAGAACTTGAAAGACGCTAAGACAACAATTTATCCCTCAACTATGAGGGGAGGTAAGGAACTGCCATCTAGCCTTGCACTTGATTCACCTTCTGTTATGAGTAAGCTTGCGACACCTAAACTTGCTTTTGCTATTCGTTCTGATATGTCACATGTTATTGATGATGCCACTTCTGCTATGCATGATACTTATGATGAAACTACTTCTATGCCTGATACTACTGTGCCCCTTAGTGAATTTCTTGATGAACAAATTGCTAGGGCTAGAGAAAGAAATTATTGAACCTGATTATAATGATGAAAGTGATGATGAGGATAGGCCTATTATTCTTGAGGGTTGTGTTTTTGATATGGAATCTTCTGCCGCTATTCTAGCTTGTAGAGATCGTCATGAACTTAAAAGGCTATTAGTTAAATGGAACAAAGAATCTCTTAAAGATAAAATGAGGCCTGACCCTACTTTTGCTACTTCACCTATCTGTGTTCCTGATAAGGATTATGAATTCTCTGTTGATCCTGATATAATTACTTTGGTTGAATCTGATCCTTTCCATGGTTATGAATCTGAAACTGTTATGACACATCTTACTAAATTAAATGATATAGCCACCCTGTTCACTAATGATGAGAGATCTCGCTACTTTTATATACTGAAAATATTTCCGTTCTCATTAAAGGGTGATGCTAAGATATGGTTTAATTCTCTTGATCCTGGTTGTGTGCGTAGTCCCCAGGATATGATTTATTACTTCTCTGCTAAATGTTTCCCTGCTCATAAGAAACAAGCTGCTTTAAAGGAAATATACAACTTTGTGCAAATTAACGAAGAGAGTCTCCCACAAGCTTGGGGGAGGCTTCTCAAGTTACTTAATGCTTTGCCTGATAATCCTCTTAAGAAACATGAAATACTTGATATCTTTTATAATGGACTAACCGATGCTTCCCGAGATTACCTGGATAGTTGTGCTGGTTCTCTTTTGAGGGAAAGAACACCGGTTGAAGCTGAAATTCTATTGAATAATATGTTGACAAATGAAAATAATTGGACATCTCCTGAGCCAACTCCTGAGCCAGCTCCTGCTCCAATTAATGAGCCTATTCCTAAACCAACTCCGAAGAAGAGAGGTGTTCTATTTCTCAGTCCCGAAGATATACAACAGGCAAAGAAATCTATGAAAGAAAAAGGTATTAAAGCTGAAGATGTTAAGAATTTACCTCCTATTGAAGAAATACATGGTCTTAATCTACCGCCTGTTGAAGAAACGTATGATCTTAATCCTCTATTTATTGAAGAACCTCCAGACCTCGATAACCCGACACAGGTAGTAAAGGTAAATTCTCTCTATAGATATGATAAAGTTGAAGTCCCTCCTACTAAAATTGCTAGTCAGTGCTTGATGAGTTTGATAACTTTATGTTTAAGCAAGATAACTTTAATGCTTATTTTGGTAGACAATTAAAACAAAATGCTTATATGATTAAACACTTGGGTGATTATATGGCTAATATTAGGGGTGAACTTAAACTTGTTAGCAAACATGCTTCTATGGTTACCACTCAAGTGGAACAAGTACTTAAGGCTCAAAAAGAAGTGCTCAATGAAATGAATAGTAAGAAAAATGATTATGTTGTTAGAGTGGCTACTAGAACTGGTAGAATGACTCAGGAACCTTTGTATCCTGAAGGCCACCCTAAGAGAATTGAGCAAGATTCTCAGAGAAATAATATTGATGCACCTAGTTCTTCTAAAAAGAAGAAAAAGAAAAATGATAGAACTATGCAAACTTCTAGTGAACCTATTGCTGAACCACCTGATAATCCAAATGATATCTCTATGTCTGATGCTGAAACACAATCTGGTAATGAACATGAACCTAATGAAAATACTAATGATGTTGTTCATGATGATGCTCAACCTAATAATGATAATGATGTAGAAGTTGAACCTGCTGTTGATCTTGATAACCCACAATCAAAGAATCAACATTATGATAAAAGAGACTTTGTTGCTAGGAAACATGGTGAAGAAAGAGAACCTTGGGTTCAGAAACCCATGCCTTTTCCTCCGAAACCATCCAAGAAAAAGGATGATGAGGATTTTGAGCACTTTGCTGAAATGATTAGACCTATCTTTTTGCGTATGCGATTGACCGATATGCTCAAAATGAATCCTTATGCTAAGTACATGAAAGATATTATTACAAATAAAAGAAAGATACTGGAAGCTGAAATTTTCACCATGCTTGCTAATTACACTTTTAAGGGTGGAATACCAAAGAAACTTGGAGATCCGGCAGTACCTACTATAGCATGCTCCATTAAAAGAAATTATGTTAAAACTGCTTTATGTGATCTTGGAGTTGGTGTTAGTGTTATGCCTCTCTCTTTATATCGTAGACTTGACTTGAATAAGTTGACACCTACTGAAATATCTTTGCAAATGGCTGATAAATCAACTGCCATAACTGTCGGTATTTGTGAGGATGTGCCTGTTGTGGTTGCAAACGTTACTATTTTAACGGACTTTGTTATTCTTGATATTCCCGAGGACGATAGTATGTCTATTATTCTTGGAAGACCTTTTCTTAATACTGCAGGGGCTGTTATTGATTGCAACAAAGGCAATGTCACTTTTCATGTTAATGGTAATGAGCATACGGTACACTTTCCAAGGAAACAACCTCAGGTCCACAATATCAACTCTATTCGGAAAATTCCATCGATTATATTTGGAGGTTTTGAATTTCCTCTTCCTACTGTCAAAAAGAAATATGATATACTTATTATTGCGGATGTTCATAACCCCGTTGAGGTAACTTAGTGTTATTCAAAATTTCTCCGGTTTCATGATTATCGGAATGAGTTTGTTAACAAGACTTGATCAACCTTGTTAGCGGATTCATTTTGATGAACATGAGATGGATGAAACTAGAAGCACAACCCTCTGTACCCTCTTTTTATTTTCTGTTCTTTAGTAGAAATAAAGTAAAAATAGTATTTTTTCTGTCTGTTTCCTGATTTATCCGTGCAATATAAAAATATCCCGAAAATAGAAGTCCTCAGAATGACATGCCAATTTAATATGATTTTTTCAGGAATATTTGAGGATTTATGGTGCAAAAATCACCGCGGTGGGAGCTGCCACCTGTCCATGAGGGTGGAGGACGCGCCCCCCTGCCTCGTGGGCCCACGGTGGCCCTTCTTCACTTATTCCAGCACCCTTCTTCTTCTTCTTCCTCCCACAAACACGAAAAACAAACTCAAGCACGAGTTCCAGCCTTGTTTGCTGTAATTTTCGATCTCCTTGCTCAAAGCACCTCTCGCAAAACTGCTTAGGGAGATTGTTCCTTGGTATGTGACTCCTCCATTGGTCCAATTAGTTTTTGTTCTAGTGCTTTATTCATTGCAAATTTGTGCTGCATAGGTTACCATGTTCTTGAGCTTGCATGTCAAATTTATATGGTTCCAAGTAGTTCTAATGCTTGATATAGGCTCTAGGCACTTGTAGGTGTAGTTGCTATCAGTTTTATTGAAGTTGGTTCACTTTTGTTTGAAGTTACTACAAATTTCAGAAATTTTTCCGAGAAAAGCAATATGCTTAGGAAGATGTTCCAAGGTGGTTCTTCGAAGAAGCAAGGACCTAGGCTTGCTATGTGTGATGCTGACGAGGAACCACCAAGAGACGCTCTAGTGCGGCCTTGCGAATGGCCGTCGGAAAACTTTATGGATCGTGCAGGAATTAGAGAAGAATTTAATGCATATTTGCGTAATGCTGGTCTCGAGGATTTTGAGGCAGACAAATGCCCCCAATACCATGATCTCACAAGCTCATTTGTGAGGCGAGGTTTGAATATTCATCTTCTCGTAATTTTCCTTCAGTCATGTTTGATCTTTATGACAAATCTTATACCATGGACTTAGAGGATTTCACTCTTGCTTGTAAACTTCCACAATGGGGCAGTGTTAGAGATCCCCCTAAATCTGAATTTAGAAACTTTCTTGCTAGTATAACTGTAGGGGAATCTAGAGATATAACGCAAGCTACCATAGGGAGCATTCATTTTCCTGCTATACATTATTTTGCTCTCTTCATAGGTAGATGCATAGATGCTAAGGATGAAGCATGTCACATGTGTGTCCCTGACCTTAGCATTCTCAGGAGTGCTGTGTTAGGAGACCAATATTATGATATGGGAGCCATTGTAGCTCGTAGGTTGCATCATAATAGATACAATGGAGATTTCTTTGGAGGAATTTATGCAACCCGCTTAGCTAAATTTCTTGAGATAGACGTTCGTGAAGGAGACATGGAGTTGCCTTCTGCTTATTTAGATTTTGATTCTATGGTTTCCCACCATTTTGTTGAGAGGACTGAGTCACCTCTCCAGTATCGATTAATTTTTAACAAATGGCATGTTGTCCGTATTTCTCTCCCTGCTCCCGCCTTCTTTGATTACCAGGCAAACAGAAGATATACTATTACTAGAGATGAGGCAGATGAGTACGAGAGGAGAGCGGAGGAAGACCGACTCCATGCTACAGCTCAGGATGCGATAGCCGCTGAATCACAGTACAATCCCAACTATTCTTCGTCGCAGTACGACCCCAGCTACACCTACGGGTATCCGCCAGGCTATCCCTGGAAATAAACCAACTTAGGCCAAAAGCCTAAGCTTGGGGGAGTACGTATTTCTCACCGACATTATATTTATGTTCACACACACTCATTACTAGATGTCGGTGCTCATACTCTTTCACTGTAATATCCATGCTAGTTTATTTTCTTTTTCCTGCTTTCTTCTTGTGTGTTTGATAAACCTTAAGAAAAACAAAAAAATAGTAGTAGTTTACTTTTCTGTTGTAGTAATAATTAAAAAGAAAACCCCAAAAATATTTCCCATTCTTCTTTTGCTTGTTGGGAGCTTTCTCGTGTAAATAGTTTTTTATTTATTTTCTTTTCTTTGGGGGTCAGTAGGAGAAGACCATGATTAAATTGTTGAGGTGGCTCTTATATGCATTATTGTTGATTTAACCAAGAGCCCATATTGCCTTGTCTTCTCCCTGTTTATTGAATGCTCGCAGATTCCAGCTTAGTCCAATGCATGTGCACGCTTATTATTATTCACATCGTTCGGTCATGCAAGTGAAAGGCAATTATGACGATATATGATAGACTGACTGAGATGGGAAAAGCTGGTACGAACTCGACCTCTTTTGTTTTTGTAAATATGATGAGTTCATCGTTCTTGATTCAGCTTATTATGAATAAACATGTTTGCAATGACAATTAGAGATCATAGTTGCTTGTGCCATGCTTGATTAACTATGAGTTATAATGGTTTACCTTGCGTGCCAATATGCTATTGAGATGGTTATGATGTGGTATGATGGGGTGGTATCCTCCTTTGAATGATTTAAGTGACTTGACTTGGCACATGTTCACGCATGTAGTTGAAACAAAATCAACATAGCCTTCACGATATTTATGTTCATGGTGGATTATATCCTACTCATTCTTGCATCCAATGTTTATTAATTTTAATGCATGTACATGGCTGTAGTCGCTCTCTAGTTGGTCGCTTCTCAGTCTTTTGCTAGCCTTCACCTGTACTAAGCGGGAATACTACTTGTGCATCCAATTCCTTGAACCCCAAAGTTATTCCAGATGAGTCCACTATACCTTCCTATATGCGGTATCTACCTGCCGTTCTAAGTAAATTTGTATGTGCCAAGCTCTAAACCTTCAAATAAAAATTCTGTTTTGTATGCTCGAATAGCTCATGTATCAACCAAGGCTGCCCTGATCTTCCATGTTAGGCGGGTTATTCTCAAGAGGAGTGGACTCCGCTCCTCACTCACGAGAAAATGGATGGTCACCGGGATGCCCGGTCCCATGCTTTATGCAAACTAAATCAAAATTAATTGCAAACAAAACTCCCCCTAGGACCTGATGTATGTCGGAGGCACTCGTTGTTTCGATCAAGCCATGGATTGATGCTTGTTGGTGGAGGGGGAGTATAAACTTTACCATTCTGTTTGGGAACCGCCTATAATGTGTGTAGCATGGAAGATATCGCCATCTCTTAGTTGTTATGTTGATAATGAAAGTATACCGCTCAAAATATTATTCATTCTCTATTTCGAAACCGAGCTCTGGCACCTATACAAATCCTTGCTTCCCTCTACGAAGGGCCTATCTATTTACTTTTATGTTGAGTCATCACCCTCTTATTAAAAGCACTAGCTGGAGAGCACAACTGTCATTCGCATTCATCACTATTAATCTATGTTGGGTGTGACTATGATTGGATCTCTTTTACCACGAATTACAATGTCTAGTCAGTCCTTGATCTTTAGAGGTGCTCTGCATTTATGTTTTGCGGTCTCAGAAAGGGCTAGCGAGATACCATCTTGTTATATCATATTATGATTGTTTTGAGAAAGTGTTGTCATCCGAGATTTATTATTATGGCTCGCTAGTTGATTATGCTATTGATATGAGTAATTGTGAGACCTGAGAATTATTGCAAATGTGGTTAGTTATAATCTTTGCTGAAAACTTGAATGCTGGCTTGACATATTTACAACAACAAGCGCAAACAGAGTTTGTAAAAGTCTTTCTTTTTCTCTTTCAGTTTGTCAACTAAATTGCTTGAGGACAAGCAAGGGTTTAAGCTTGGGGGAGTTGATACGTCTCCGTCGTATCTACTTTTCCAAACACTTTTGCCCTTGTTTTGGACTCTAACTTGTATGATTTGAATGGAACTAACCCGGACTGACGTTCTTTTCAGCAGAATTGCCATGATGTTGTTTTATGTGCAGAAAACAAAAGTTCCTGGAATGACCTGAAACTCCACGGAATACCTTACAATAAATAATAAAAAATCCTCGCCAAAGAAGAAGACCAGGGGGCCACACCCTGTCCACGAGGGTGGGGGGCGCCCCCCCTAGGGCGCACCCCCTACCTCGTCGGCCCCCTGGACACCTTCCGACGCCAACTCCAACTCTATATATTTGCTTTCGGGGAGAGAAAAATAGAGGAGAAGAAATCATCGTGTTTTACGATACGGAGCCGCCGCCAAGCCCTAAAACCTCTCGGGAGGGCTGATCTGGAGTCTGTTCGGGGCTCCGGAGAGGGGGATTCGTCGTCGTCATCATCATCAACCATCCTCCATCACCAATTTCATGATGCTCACCGCCGTGTGTGAGTAATTCCATTGTAGGCTTCCTGGACGGTGACGGGTTGGATGAGATTTATCATGTAATTGAGTTAGTTTTGTTAGGGTTTGATCCCTAGTATCCATTATGTTCTGAGATTGATGTTGCTATGACTTTGCTATGCTTAATGCTTGTCACTAGGGCCCGAGTGCCATGATTTCAGATTTGAACCTATTATGTTTTCATGAACATATGTGAGTTCTTGATCCTATCTTGCAAGTCTATAGTCACCTACTATGTGTTATGATCCGGCAACCCCGAAGTGACAATAATCGGGACCACTCCCGGTGACGACCATAGTTTGAGGAGTTCATGTATTCACTATGTGCTAATGCTTTGTTCCGGTTCTCTATTAAAAGGAGGCCTTAATATCCCTTAGTTTCCAATAGGACCCCACTGCCACGGGAGGGTAGGACAAAAGATGTCATGCAAGTTCATTTACATAAGCACGTATGACTATATTCGGAATACATGCCTACATTACATTGATGAATTGGAGCTAGTTCTGTGTCACCCTATGTTATGACTGTTACATGATGAACCGCATCTGGCATAATTATCCATCACTGACCCGATGCCTACAAGCTTTCCATATACTGGTTTACGCTTATTTATTTTCCAGTTGCTGCTGTTACAATCACTACAAAACACCAAAAATATTACTTTGCTTTCATTACTCTTTTGTTACCGTTACCACCACTATCATATTACTTTGCTACTAAACACTTTGTTGCATATACTAAGTTTCCAGGTGTGGTTGAATTGACAACTCAGCTGCTAATACTTGAGAATATTCTTTGGCTCCCCTTGTGTCGAATCAATAGATTTGGGTTGAATACTCTACCCTCGAAAGCTGTTGCGATCCCCTATACTTGTGGGTTATCAAGACACCGTTAGGTGACGCACCCATTTTCCGAGCAACTCAAGATGTTATGAACGCCTGGCAGTCACGTAGTTATGATTACTCCCTGATTCCAAGCGGCATGCTTTACAGCTTAGAACCAGGGCTCCAAAAGCATTTTGAGCAACATGGAGCATATGAGATGTTCCAAGAGCTGAGAATGGTTTTCCAATCTCATGCCCGGATCGAGAGATATGAAGTCTCCGACAAGTTCTTCAGTTGTAAAATGGAGGAAAATAGTTCTGTCAGTGAGCATATACTCAAAATGTCTGGGTTCCACAACCGCTTGTCTCAGCTGGGAGTTAATCTTCCAGATGACTCGGTCATTGACAAAATCCTCCAGTAGCTTCCACCTAGATACAAGAGCTTTGTGATGAACTTCAATATGCAAGGGATGGAGAAGTCCATTCCTGAGTTATATTCGATGCTGAAATTAGCAGAGGTGGAGATCAAAAAGGAACATCAAGTGTTGATGGTGAATAAGACCACTAGTTTCAAGAAAGGCAGGGGTAAGAAGAACTTCAAGAAGGACAAGGACGGCAAGGGAGTTGCCGCGCCTGGTAAGTCAGTTGCCAGGAAGAAGCCAAAGAATGGACCCAAGCCTGAGACTGAGTGCTTTTATTGCAAGGGAAATGGTCACTGGAAAAGGAACTACCCCAAGTACTTAGCGGATAAGTAGGCCGACAACGTCAAAGGTATATATGATATACATGTTATTGATGTGTACCTTACCAGCACTCGTAGTAGCTCCTGGGTATTTGATACCGGTGAGGTTGCTCACATTTGTAACTCAAAACAGAAGCTGCGGAATAAGCGGAGACTGACGAAGGATGAGGTGACGATGCGCGTCGGGAATGGTTCCAAGGTTGATGTGGTCGCCGTTGGCACGCTACCTCTACATCTTCCTTCAGGATTAGTTTTAAACCTCAATAATTGTTATTTAGTACCAGCTTTGAGCAAGAACATTGTATCTGGATCTTGTTTGATGCGAGATGGCTACTCATTTAAATCCGAGAATAATGGTTGTTCTATTTATATGAGAGATATGTTTTATGGTCATGCCCCGCTGGTCAATGGTTTATTTTTATTGAATCTTGAACGTGATGTTACGCATATTCATAGTGTGAATGCCAAAAGATGTAAGGTTATAATGATAGTCCCACATACTTGTGGCACTGGCGCCTTGGTCATATTGGTGTCAAACGCATGAAGGAACTCCATGCATATGGACTTTTGGAGTCTCTTGATTATGAATCATTTGACACGTGTGAACCATGCCTCTTGGGCAAGATGACCAAGACTCCGTTCTCCGGAACAATGGAGCGAGCAACCAACTTGTTGGAAATAATACATACCGATGTATGCGGTCCAATGAGTGTTGAGGCTCGCAGTGGCTATCGTTATGTTCTCACCCTCACTGATGACTTAAGTAGATATGGGTATGTCTACTTAATGAAACACAAGTCTAAGACCTCTGAAAAGTTTAAGGAATTTTAGAGCGAGGTAGAGAATCAACGTGACAGGAAAATAAAATTCTTACGATCTGGTCGTGGAGGAGAATATTTGAGTCACGAGTTTGGCTTGCACTTAAGGAAATGTGGAATTGTTTCACAACTCATGCCTCCTGGAACACCTTAGCGTGATGGTGTGTCTGTATGTCGTAATCGCACTATATTGGATATGGTGCGATCTACGATGTCTCTTACCGATCTACCGCTATCATTTTGGATTTATGCTTTAGAGACTGCCGCATTAACTTTAAATAGGGCATCGTCGAAATCCGTTGAGACAACACCATATGAATTATGGTTTGGGAAGAAACCTAAGCTGTCGTTTCTGAAAGTTTGGGGATGCGATGCTTATGTCAAGAAACTTCAACCTAAAAAGCTCGAATCCAAATCGGAAAATTGCGTCTTCATAGGATACCCTAAGGAAACTATTGGGTATACCTTCTACCAAAGATCCGAACGCAAGATCTTTGTTGCCAAGAACGGATCCTTTCTGGAGAAAGAGTTTCTCTCGAAAGAAGTAAGTGGCAGGAAAGTAGAACTTGATGAGGTACCCACTCTTGAACCGGAGAGTAGCACAACACAAAAAGATGTTTTCTGTGGTGCGTGCACCGACTAGAGAGGAAGTTAATGATGATGATCATGAAACTTCGGATCAAGTTGCTACTAAACTTCGTAGGTCCACAAGGACACATTCCACACCAGAGTGGTACGACAACCCTATTCTGGAAATCATGTTGTTAGACAACGGTGAACCTTCGAACTATGAAGAAGCGATGGCGGGCCTGGATTCCAACAAATGCCCTGAAGCCATGAAATCTGAGATAGGATCCATGTATGAGAACAAAGTATGGACTTTGGTGGACTTGCCCGATGATTGGCAAGCCATAGAGAATAAGTGGATCTTTAAGAAGAAGACTGACGCGGATGCTAATGTGACCGTCTATAAGACTCGGCTTGTCGCTAAGGGTTATCGACAAGTTCAAGGAGTTGACTACGATGAGACCTTCTCACCCGTAGTGATGTTGAAGTCCATCCGAATCATGTTAGCAATTGCCGCATTCTATGGATATGAGATCTGGCAAATGGACGTCAAAACGGCATTCCTTAACGGTTTCCTTAAGGAAGAATTTTATATGATGCAGCCGGAAGGTTTTGTCGATCCTAAGAATGCTGACAAGGTATGCAAGCTCAAGTGCTCCATCTATGGGTTGGTGCAAGCATCTCGGAGTTGGAACATTCGCTTTAATGAAGTGATCAAAGCGTTTGGGTTTATACAGACTTATGGAGAAGCCTATATTAACAAGAAAGTGAGTGGGAGCTCTATAGCATTTCTCATATTATATGTGGATGACATACTGTTGATGGGAAATGACATACAACTTTTGGAAAGCATAAAGGCCTACTTGAATAAGCGTTTTTCAATGAAGGACCTTGGAGAAGCTGCTTACATATTAGGCATCAAGATCTATAAAGATAGATCAAAACGCCTCATTGGTCTTTAACAAAGAACATACCTTGACAAGATATTGAAGAAGTTCAATATGGATCAGTCCAAGAAGGGGTTCTTGCCTGTATTGCAAGGTGTGAGATTGAGCGCAACTCAATGCCCGATCTCGGCAGAAGTGATAATCCCCAAGTGCAGGGAATCATCATAGCAATTTCCAAAGGTGGAAGTGATAAGTATGGAGTGTCTAACCCACAAGGAGATAAAGGTAAGATCAATATTCTCTCAAGCCCTATCTGCCACTGATACGACTCTACGTGCACCGAACGTTTGCTTCCAACTAGAAACGAGAAATAAAACTGCGTTGTGGGTATGAAAAGAATAACTTTGTATGATATCGGAGAGCTAAAATATAAAAGTAGGTGCTGTTATCATAAAGTTAGAATATATTACTAAATATTATAAATAGCGAGTGTGGAATAATGGTGGATCGGTGTGCGGAATTGTCCTAGGCAATCGTTAACAAGACCGGTAATCACTATTGCAGTTTTATATGAGGGAGAGGCATAAGCTAACTGATAACCCACAAGTATAGGGGATCAATTGTAGCCTCTTTCGATAAGTAAGAGTGTCGAACCCAACGAGGAGCTAAAGGTAGAACAAATATTCCCTCAAGTTCTATCGACCACCGATACAACTCTACGCACGCTTGACGTTCGCTTTAACTAGAACAAATATGAAACTAGAAGTACTTTGTAGGTGTTTTTGGATAGGCTTGCAAGAAAATAAAGAGCGCGTAAATAAAAACTAGGAGCTGCTTAGGTAAAGACACAATAAAGTAAATATAGCGAGTGTGGAAAAGTGGTGGTAGGAGTTGCGGAATTGTCCCTTAAGCAATTGACTACTCTACTAGACCGATAGCAAGTATTATGTGGGAGAGGCCACTGCTAGCATGTCATCCCTGACTTGGAATTCTATGCACTTATGATTGGAACTATTAGCAAGCATACGCAACTACTGACGTTCATTAAGGTAAAACCCAACCATAGCATTAAGATATATTGGTCCCCCTTCAATCCCGTATGCATCAATTTCTATGCTAGGCTAAAGCTTCTGTCACCCTTGCCCTCCAATACATAGTCCTATCAACATACAACTAACCCTAAGGTGTGACCCATGCGCGCGCTCAGATGATGGGTACCAAAGTACAGCAACATAACCACAAGCAAATTAAATCAATCATAGCGATTCATCAACCACCAATAGGACAACGAAAATCTACTCAGACATCATAGGATGGCAACACATCATTGGATAATAGTATGAAGCATAAAGCACCATGTTCAAGTAGAGGGTACAACGGGTTGTGGGAAAGTGGACCGCTGTAGATAGAGGGGGGAAGGTGATGGAGATGTTGGTGAATATAGCGGAGGTGTTGGTGAAGATCGCGGTGATGATGATGGCCCCCGGCGGCGTTCCGGCGCCACCGGAAGCGAGGGGGAGAGAGCCCCCCTCCTTCTTCTTCTTCCTTGACCTTCTCCCTAGATGGGAGAAGGGTTTCCCCTCTAGTCCATGGTCTCCATGGCGTGGGAGGGGCGAGAGCCCCTCCGAGATTGGATCTGTCTCTCTGTCTCTCTCTCTGTTTCTGCATTCTGTTCTGCTGCCCTTTCACCGTTTCATATATATATGGAGATCCGTAACTCCGATTGGACTGAAACCTTCGCCGTGATTTTTTTACCAAAAATTAGCTTTCTTGCGGTCGAAGAAGGGCATCAACCGCCTTACGGGTGGCCCACGAGGGTGGGGGGAACGCCCTCCTGGGGAGGGTGTGGGCCCCTGCCTCGTGGCCACCTCAGACAGTGTTCCGCGTTGATCTTTCTCCCAGATTTTCCAAATATTCCAAAAATAAGTTCCGTCCGTTTTTATCCCGTTTGGACTCCGTTTGATATGGATATTCTACGAAACCAAAAACATGCAACATACATGAACTGGCACTGGGCACTGGATCAATATGTTAGTCCCAAAAATAGTATAAAAAGTTGCCAAAAAGTATATGAAAGTTGAATAATATTGGCATGGAACAATCAAAAATTATAGATACGACGGAGACGTATCACTAACATACTTTCTCTACTTGGATCATATGCACTTATGACTGGAACTCTAGCAAGCATCCGCAACTACTAAAGATCATTAAGGTAAAACCCAACCATAGCATTAAAGCATCAAGTCCTCTTTATTCCCATACGCAACAATCCCTCTTACTCGGGTTTGTGTTTCAGACACTCACCAACCCACTATAAGCGAATCATGAACGTATTGCAACACCCTATAGCGGGAATCCCTCACGCTTGCGCGACACGGAGGGCACCATAGGACAACACCAAAGTAAAACATACAACTCATACCAATCTGGATCATCAATCAACCCAGAGACAAAAGATATCTACTCAAAACATCATAGGATGGCAACACATCATTGGATCATAATATGTGGCATAAAGTACCATGTTCAAGTAGGGATTACAACAGGGTGCGGGAGAGTGGACCGCGTAAAAGAGATGAGGATGGTGATGATGATGTTGATGTTGATGAAGACGATCACCGTGGCGATGATTCCCCTCCGGATGGCACTCCGGCGCCACCGGAAGAGAGGAGGAGAGGTTCTCCCCCTTGTGCTTCCTCCTCCATGGCCTCCACCCTCTGGTCCTTGGCCTTCATGGTGATGATGGCCCCTCCGGGATACTCCTCCATGGCCACCGGTGATGATGGCCCCCTCCGGCAGGGTGCTAGAAAGGGCCTAGATTGATTTCTCATGGCTACAGAGGCTTGCGGCGGCGGAACTCCCGATCTAGGTTAATTTTTCGAGGTTTCTGTATTTATAGAAATTTTTGGTGTCGGTCTCACGTCAAGGAGGTGCCCGAGTTGTCCACGAGGCAGGCCCACGCGCCCTAGGGGTGGGCGCGCCCCCACCCTCATGGGCAGCTCGGGACTGTTCTGGCCCAACTCCGATACTCCGTGGTCTTCTTTTGGTCCAATAAAAATCATCAAAAATTGGCCCGTCAATTGGACTCCATTTGGTATTCCTTTTCTGCAAAACTCAAAAACAAGGAGAAAACAGAAACTGGCACTGGGCTCTAGGTTAATAGGTTAGTCCCAGAAATCATATAAAATATCATATAAATGCATATAAAACATCCTAGAAGGATAGTATAATAGCATGAATACTTCATAAATTATAGATACGTTGGAGACGTATCAGCATCCCCAAGCTTAATTCCTGCTCGTCCTCGAGTAGGTAAATGATAAAAGAAATAATTTATGAAGTGTGAATGCTAGCAAGTTCTTGAGTTTGATCAATGATAATTCCAATCACTTTTTCTATCATCATTATATGTCATAACAATAGCTCATCTCATAAAACTTTTCATGATCAAGTAACAAGCAAATCACATGTTTAAAGTATAGATCATGAACTTTCTTGAAAACTAACAAACAATATTCTCAGTCATCAAACAATTGCAATTCATCTTATTTTCAGGAAGAGTCTATGTCAGAGCTTTGATTTAGCAAACTCCACATACTAAACTATCATTTAGTCTTTCACAATTGCTAACACTCACGCGATAATTATGGGTTCAAAGTTTTAATCAGACACAGAGAAAGATAGGGGCTTATAGATTCGCCTCCCAACCTTTTACCTCAAGGGTAATGTCAACAATAATAGTTCATGATGCCTTACATCCAATTGGATATATATATATATATATATATATATATATATATATATATATATATATATATATATATATATCAGAATCTTTCCAACACAAGGTGCTTGCCAAAGGATAAAATGTAAAAAGGAAAGGTGAAAATCACCATGACTCTTGCATAAGGGTAAGAGATAAAAGTAAAAGATAGGCCCTTTGTAGAGGGAAGCAGAGGTTGCCATGCGCTTTCAGGGTTGGATGCACAAAATCTTAATGCGAAAGAACGTCACTTTATATTGCCACTTGTGATATGGACCTTTATTATGAAGTCTGTCGCTTTTATTTCTTCCACATCACAAGATCGTATAAAGCTTATTTCCTCCACACCAATCAATCATACATAATTAGAGGGCAATTTTTATTGCTTGCACCGATGACAACTTACTTGAAGGATCTTACTCAATCCATAGGTAGGTATGGTGGACTCTCATGGAAAAACTTGGTTTAAGGATATTTGGAAGCACAAGTAGTATCTCTACTTAGTGCAAAGAATTTGGCTAGCATGAGGGGGAAAGGCAAGCTCAATGTGTTGGGCGATCCATGACAATATACTTTATTTCAGATATAATAAAACATAACCCATTACGTTGTCTTCCTTGTCCAACATCAACCTTTTAGCATGTCATATTTTAATGAGTGCTCACAACTACAAAATATGTCCAAGATAGTATATTTATATATGAAATCCCTCTCCCTTCAATATTCTTTCATGAATTGTTCAAGTGACCAATTCTACGTTTGCTAACTTTCAATAAGTTTACAACCTATACTTATTGTGTGTGAAGTCATTACTCCCCATGTTATAAGCATACGAAACATATATAAATTCAGATTTATGACATTCAACTTATTCAACCATTTACTCCTAGGATATACATGAAGCACATGAGTAAATGACAAACTACTTCAAAAGATATGAGTGAAGAACAATGAGTAGTCAAATAATTAACTAGCCATGGGAGGATTCTTTTTCATTCAATAATTCAGATCAAATGATTTTATTCAAACAGCAAGCAAAATTGAAAATACGCTCCAAGCAAAACACATATCATGTGACGAATAAAAATATAGCTCCGAGTAGGGTATACCGATAGTTTTGAAGACGAAAGAGCGGATGCCTTCCGGGGCATCCCCAAGCTTAGGCACTTGATTCTTCCTTTAATATTACCTTGGGGTGCCTTGGGCATCCCCAAGCTTAGGGTCTTTCCACTCCTTATTCTCCTCATATCTATATCTCACCCAAAGCTTGCAAACTTCAATCACACAGAACTTAACGTAACTTCGTGAGATAGGTTAATATGATAAAGAGCAAACCATTCACTTTGGTACTGTAACTCCCCGGGTGTAACTTGCCATATTTGTAACTCCAACTCTTGCCATTTTTGGCGATGTGATATGATATTCCCTCCGTGGTTGGGTTCCCCTTCTTTTTGCATTTTGTCCTTGTCATGCATTTCATGTCATGTCATCATGTGCATCACATTTGCATACGTGTTCGTTTCATGAATCCGAGCATTTTCCCCATTGTCCGTTTTGCAATCCGGCGCTCCTATGCTCCCCAGCGTCCCCTTTTACCTTTTTCCGTGAGCGGGTATTAAACTTTCTCGGAATGGACCGAGGTTTGTCAAGCGGCCTTGGTATAGCACCGGTAGACCGCCTGTCAAGTTTCGGGTCATTTGGAGGTCGTTTGATACTCCAACGGTTAACCGGGTAACCGTGAAAGTCTCTTTTGGGTTGCAGCCCAAAACCCCTTCAAATCAGCCCAATAACCCATCTAAGACACTCCCATGTCCATCGCCGTTCGATCACGATCGCGTGGCCGAAAACCGTGCTCAATTTGGAGCCTCCTAGCCCCTCCTACCTATAAATATAGCCCCTCCTCCGAAATCCCGGATCAAATCCTACCCTAACCCTAGCCTCGCTCCCCTCCGCGCCGCCGGACACGTCCGGATCAGGCCGGACGCGTCCGCCGCCTCCACCCCGGCGAATCCGGCGCCGCCACATGGCGCGCCGCCGCCCGCCGCCGCTGAAGCCCGCGGGGCGCAGATCCGGCCCCCGTGGCCCGGAGCCGCTCCGCCGCCCGCCCGCGCCTCACCTCCCCGCCTCCCGCGTCTAGCTGCCGCCCGCGCCCGCGCCCGCCGCTGTCCCGCGCCGGCGCCGGCCGCCGCGCCGACGTCCCCGCGGTCGCCGCCTCCGCTCGCCGGCCCCGCCACCCGACGCCTTCCCCGGCGACCCACACGTGCCCGGCCTCCTCCTCCCCATCTCTGGCGCCTCCCTCGTCCCCTCCAGCCAGATCCGCCCCCTAGCCATCTCCGGCGAGCTCTCTCCGGCGAGCTCCTCGGGAAGCCCGCTGGATCTGGATCTGAGATCCCTGAGGTTGACTTTCCCCGAGTCCCCGAATTCCTCTAAGTCATTTTTCTGCAGTCATTTTGTTGCATGTTCATCGCATCATAACTTGCTGCATATTGCTCCGTTTCGTGCGTGTGATATGTCAAATTGTTCGCCCCGATGAGTACATCATTTCATATCATTGCGTCATTTTCATTTGAGCTCATCTTGATGCCTGAAATGCTGTTAGAAGAGGGCTATGTGATGTTAGTTTCAGATCTGTTTCAGTACATGCACTTTTGTCATTTTTGCCATGATTGATGTGTGCACCCTATGAAGTTGAGTCCTACATGTGTTTTGTAATATGACATGCTATATTTCCAGGGGTGTATGCCATCTATTTTTGTGATCTCTGTGGTGACTAGCACAAGCATGCAAACTAGGGATCATAGTGTTGCTGATTTCAGAGACTTAGTAATTTCACTAAGTCATGTCCTGCTGTTATTTTTATGCTATGTGTTCATGTTGTTACAGAGAGATCTATGCCTCTTTTGAGCATGATCAGTAAGGGTGTTTTGAACTTATGGATTTTCTCTATGCCTGCATGCCTTTGTTTGTAATTATGGAGTGCCATAGCTTGAGTCAATCGAGCTCTACTTTTGCTATAAAATGTTACTGGCGGATTGTTTACATGTTGTTCGATTTTGCCAAGCTTGTTGTAGTTGATCCTTGCATGCTTTGATGTTATTCTTGCCATGTATAGCTTCTATGCCATGTCTTCTTGGTGGGTGTATGCTTAGTTTATCATGAAATACTCTGTAGTGAGTGCATCGAGCTCGTAAACATGCCTACTTGTTATCTGTTTTTGACATGTCCAGTTTTCTGCAAAGTCTGAAAACTGTAACGAAACTTGCTTAATTGACATGGGTGCTATTGTATTTTCTGGTCCGTTTTGGCTCATGGTCAGTAAGGGACTTTTGTTCTATGTTTTGAGTAGATTCATGCGATGCCTTGTTTTGCTATATTGTGTTTCCGTAGCAGGTTGTTTCCTTGCTCTAAACATGTCATCCTGATGTTAATTTCTGGCATGATAGTATTTTCACTAAGTCTGTGAACCTGTTATCTTTTGCACTTTCGCCATGCTTGTTTGAACCTGTTATGGTGTGATTTAGCCATAGCTCAGTATTCATCTTTTGTCGGGCATATTGAGTAGATCCCTGCCATATGATTTGCTCATATGTTTGGGTGCATTAGTTTAACTTCTTGTTGCTTGCTAAGTAGCATCATGTTGTTAATCGCAGAATTATGTCATTCTTGTTTTGCTTGTCATTTGCAAACCGTGCATCCGATTCCGGTGATCTTTATATCGATTTCAACCGAAATCACCTCACCTTTCCAGTGGCATACTTGGTTTGCCAAGATTATGCCTTGTTCATCTTTGTCCTTCTGGAGCACGCATATGCATTGCATATCACATCTCGCATATCAAGCCATGTTTTGCATCATGTTGCTTGCGCATTGCATCGTGATTGATGTTTGTCCCCTTTGCTTGTGTTCTTGCCTTGGGTAGAGCCGGGAGACGAGTACATGAACGAGGAACCTGTTGAGAACGCTTACGAGGATCAAGCTTTCGACAACTCTGAGAACCTTGCAGGCAAGATGACCATACCCTCGAAATCACTTCTATCTTTGCTTGCTAGATGCTCGCTCTTTTGCTATGCCTATGTTGCGATACCTACCACTTGCTATATCATGCCACCCATATTGCCATGTCAAACCTCTTACCATCCTTTCCTAGCAAACCGTTGATTGGCTATGTTACCGCTTTGCTCAGCCCCTCTTATAGCGTTGCTAGTTGCAGGTGAAGATGAAGTTTGTTCCATGTTGGAACATGATTATTTTGGGATATCACAATATCTCTTATTTAATTAATGCATCTATATACTTGGTAAAGGGTGGAAGGCTCGGCCTTATGCCTGGTGTTTTGTTCCACTCTTGCCACCCTAGTTTCCGTCATACCGGTGTTATGTTCCTTGATTTTGTGTTCCTTACACGGTTGGGTGATTTATGGGACCCCCTTGACAGTTCGCTTTGAATAAGACTCCTCCAGCAAGGCCCAACTTTGGTTTTACCATTTGCCACCTAAGCCTTTTCCCCCGGGTTTTCGCGAGCCCGAGGGTCATCTTTATTTTTTAACCCCCGAGGCCAGTTCTCCTTCGATTGCTGGTCCAAACTAGAGCCACTTGCGGTGCCGCCCTGAGGCAACTTGGGGTATCCTCGGTTGCCGTACGTACTGCTCATACGGATGTGCCCTGAGAACAAGATATGTGTAGCTCCTATCGGGATTTGTCGGCACAATCGGGCGGCTTTGCTGGACTTGTTTATTACTGTCGAAATGTCTTGTAGTCTGGGATTCCGAGACTGATCGGGTCTTCCCGGTAGAAGGAATATCCTTCGTTGACCGTGAGAGCTTATAATGGGCTAAGTTGGGACACCCTTGCAGGGTATTATCTTTCGAAAGTCGTGCCCGCGGTTATGAGGCAGATGGGAATTTGTTAATGTCCGGTTGTAGAAAACCCGAAGTTGATCTCAATTAAAATACATCAACCACGTGTGTAACCGTGATGGTCTCTTCTCGGCGGAGTCCGGGAAGTAAACACGGTGTTGGAGTTATGTCTGACGTAGGTTGTTCTAGGATCACTTCTTGATCACTTCTAGCTTCACGACCGTGCTTTGCTTCTCTTCTCGCTCTCTTTTGCGTTGTTAGCCACCATATATGCTAGTCGCTTGCTGCAGCTCCACCTCACAACCCCATCCTACCTTTAAGCTTAAATAGTCTTGATCTCGCGGGTGTGAGATTGCTGAATCCCCGCGACTCACAGATTCTACCAAAACAGTTGCAGGTGCCAACGGTGCCAGTGCAGATGACGCAACCGAGCTCACGTGGGAGTTCGACGAGGAACGTGGTCGTTACTATGTCTCTTTTCCTGATGATCAGTAGTGGAGCCCAGTTGGGACGATCGGGGATCTGTGTAGCATTTGGGGTAGTCTTCTTTCATTTTGGTTCCATAGTCGGACCTTGAGTGTAATCTGGATGATGGATGTTTATTTATGTATTGTGTGAAGTGGCGACTGTAAGCCAACTATGTATCTCTTTCCCTTATGTATTACATGGGTTGTGTGAAGATTACCTCACTTGCGACATTGCTTTCAATGCGGTTATGCCTCTAAGTCGTGCTTCGACACGTAGGAGATATAGCCGCATCGAGGGCGTTACAGGTACTGTCAAAGACAAGGTTCATAATTGTTCTCACACAATTCCTACTATACCATATCATTTCTACAATTTATATTGAGAAATATAAGACATAGAAACTAGAAAACAAGCAAACTATGCAATGAAAACAGAATCTGTCAGAAACAGAACAGTCTGTAATGATCTGAACATAAACCATACTTATGCTACTCCACAAATTATGAAATAAATTGGTGGACGTGAGGAATTTGTCTATTAATCTTTTGCAAAAAGAATCAACTCAAAAGCACTCTTCTGTAAAAAATGACAGCTAATCTCGTGAGCGCAAAGTTTCTATTTTTTACAGCAAGATCACATTAACTTTCCCATAAGTCTTCCCAAAGGTCTTACTTGGCACTTTATTGAAACAAAAGCTATAAAACATGATTACTACAGTATCTTAATCATGTAAACACACAAAAACAGTAAGGGCAAATATTGGGTTGTCTCCCAACAAGCGCTTTTCTTTAATGCCTTTTAGCTAGGCATGATGATTTCAATGATGCTCACATAAAAGATAGGGATTGAAGCACAAAGAGAGCATCTTGAAGAATATGACTAGCACATTTAAATATAACCTAGTTCCTATGCCTAGGGATTTTGTGAGCACACAATTTATAAGAACAACAATCAACTAGCATAGGAAGGCAAAGCAAGTATAACTTCAAAATTTTAAGCACACAGAGAGGAAACTTGATATTATTGCACTCCTATAAGCATGTATTCCTCCCTCATAATAATTTTCAGTAGCATCATGGATAGAAACTTTGTTATCATCCTCAATTGGAACCTGTCGGTGTCAAAACCGGCGGATCTCGGGTAGGGGGTCCCGAACTGTGCGTCTAGGCGGATGGTAACAGGAGACAAGGGACATGATGTTTTTACCCAGGTTCGGGCCCTCTCGATGGAGGTAAAACCCTACTCCTTCTTGATTAATATTGAGGATATGGGTAGTACAAGAGTTGATCTACCACGAGATCAGAGAGGCTAAACCCTAGAAGCTAGCCTATGGTATGATTGTTGTTGTTGTGTCCTACGGACTAAACCCTTCGGTTTATATAGACACGGAGGGGCTAGGGTTACACAGAGTCAGTTACAAGGAAGGAGATCTACACATCCGTATTTCCAAGCTTGCCTTCCACGCCAAGGAGAGTCCCATCCGGAAATGAGACGAAGTCTTCAATCTTATATCCTCATAGTCCAACAGTCCGGCTAAAGGTTATAGTCCAACTGTCCAGATACCCCCTAATCCAGGACTCCCCTAGTAGCCCCTGAACCAGGCTTCAATGACGATGAGTCCGGTGCGCGGATTGTCTTCTGCATTGCAAGACGGGTTCCTCCTCCGAATACTTCATAGAAGATTTTGACATGGCTCGAGGGCTCCTACGTGGAGACCATAAAGGGGTGGCAATCGGGGTGGTTCTACATCACCGAGCCGCGTGACCCCAAATGGGCGGCGGCCCCCAAGTTCCGATCCGGAATCCCTGCGCGGCTCACCTCCTCGAAAGAGAAGGGCCTGCCCTGGGGTAGTCCGGGAGAGCTGACCGGACTCCAAACCTGTGTCCAAAACATGGTGAACAAGAAGCTCAAGCTTGTCAACATAGTTCAGGTCATGCTCATCCGCCGGACCCTCCCGTGTCAACAATGGGCGTTCAATGTGGGAATTCTACCCGGCCCAGCACCAAACTTTGAGCGAGCTCTTCGACACAACACACGAGGATGCTTGGAAGGTGCTATTCAAGGGCGCTGAGGTTCCCCCTCCCCTTACTGAGGATCGCGGATTCAGCGCAAAGCGCCAAGCCAGCGCGGTAAGTTGTTTTACCTCTTATAGGGTATTCATTTTTCATAGTTTAATCATATGCGGGATCTAAGCTCCCATACCTTTGACAGGAATGGCAGGAGACGGCCGAACAGATTGACTGCACGGCTCCTCTGCCCGAAGGCCCAGTAGACGCTCGCTTAGCGGAGCTGCTGGTTCCGGCACCTTATGTGGTGCCGGAGAAGAAGGCCAAGAAGAAGGCCACGGGAACCCGGAAGAGTTCCCGGCGCCTGGTGGTGTCAGACTCATCGTCCGATGACTCCTAGGCGCACTCCTCCCACGAAGATGAGGAGGAGGAAAAAGAAGCTTCTTCCCCTCCAGCAGGGGGAGAAAAGAAAAGGAAGGCCGCCCCAACTGGGGAGGCCGGAGGGTCCAAGAAGGGAAAGACTCTCCCTCTGGACTACTCCGCCACCGCCGCCGAAGGCGAAGATGAGTGGCCACCTAGGGCCAAGCCCCTGGCGAGATTGTAAGTATTCGGACACTAGAGTAACTCGTGGCACCGTTTAATTGTGCAGCTTCTTCTAACGCTGGACACGGTTATGCAGTCCGTCCCGGGCCCATATCGACGTATCCTCGTCGAGCGGTTCTTTGGACCCGTCGGCCATGAGTAGTGGAGGATCACTTCCGACCGCCTCCACCGCTCTCCCTACAGACAACACCGAGGTGTTGTCCCAAAGGTCACCAAGCCGAGGGGAGGTAGTCCTGGAGGCGCCACAAGGCGACCTTCCAGACTGCAAGCGCAAAGGGAGCAAGGCTCCCAAGGGCTCCAAGTTCGGCCCTGGGCCGAACACCGCACCGGAACGCCCAGTGGTTCCGGACTCCGGCAGGCGGCCCCCCACTAAGAAGGGCAGGCCTACCGCGCCGGTGACCTCCGTCCAACCGGAGGCACCGGATAATTTGCTGGAGGTGCTTAACGACGCCTCCATCAACGAGGAGCACCGCACTATTATGAGTGCGGTGGTCCAGAAGGTTCAGTCTGCCAAGAGCGGACTGACTAAAGCCTGTGCCAGCCTTCTAACAGGCTTTGAGGTATGTATTAAAAATATATGAAAATATTACCGCATAGACAGTAGCCCCTGATGCTCTGTTCGGTGTTCGCAAAGAAAAGCCGAATAGAGGATCTGAAAATATCCGCAGGAGTCTAACGTAAGTATGTTGTATGCGTATGCAGGCTTCGCTGCTAACCTCTGCCGCACTGATTGCGGAGGTCGATGTGCTGAAGCAGAACCTCGAGCGATCCGAGAAAGAGCTCGGCCTTGCCAAGAAGCAGCTCGAGAAGAACCAAGGTAAGTAATGCCTTGTCTATGTGTGAATAAAAAAGATGCAGTTGCAAAAATGATAGGATCGTTATTAATGTGCTAGGGGCCACGACTGAGGTGGCGACCCTAAAGCAAGCATTGTCCGAGGACGAAAACAAAGCGGCCATGGAGTGCACCGAGCGGGGGAAGCAAGAGGCGCGGGTTGCCGAGGTGCAGCAAGAGCTCCAGGCTCTCGTGAAAAAGCATGAGAGTTTGGAGCTTGACTCGAAGACGCGAGAGTTCGAGCTTGCCTCGGCCCTTGAGAGCGCCAAGCATGCTAAGGCCCAAGCCCGGAAGGCCCTCCAGGAAATTGAGGTGATGAAGAAGATAGTGGCGGGTAAGGCATTCATTATGCAAAGCAACCATGTGAAAGTAAATTACTTGTTACTTACCCGAGTCCAGAGCTCTCCAGGAGCATTCGAAGATTTGCCCCGCAGTGTGTCGGATGAAGCAAAGCACTACTGAGCCGAGGAGGGGAGCTCGACGGAGAAGGTGTTCTAGTCTTAGTGTACTGAGGCCGAACACCCGGTGCCCTTAAGCGACCAACTGAAGCAATTGGTCGAGCTCCATAAGGCGGCCGAACAGGCCATGAAGGGTCTTATAGTCCGGCTATGGCCTGGAGAGGCCATGCCAGGGAGCTACATCGGGCTAGTGAGGCGGCTTGTGGATGCCTGTCCTTGGCTTGAGGTCATCAAGCGCTCCGTCTGCATCGAGGGCGCCCGCAGGGCGCTTGCCCGTGTTAAAGTGCACTGGGGAAAGATGGACGCTGAGAAGCTGGTGAAGGATGGGCCACCGCATGGCAAGGAGCATCGCCACCCTAAAATGTACTATGAGGGTGTCCTGAAGGATGCCCGCCTTATGGCGGATGAATGTTCCAAAGATGTAATATTTGAGTGAACTCGCTCGTTTGATCATGTACGCTGAAAACTTGTTCATATGCGCTATCCAACGCTTGTTTGAATTTAACATATTACCTTCTGTGCGGCCGTTTATTAAATCTGAGAGATGGCCATTCGTCGGCTTCTGCCCCCATGCCACGAGTGCTGGGGTGTTCGGAGTAAATCTGAGCACCCTTTTTCCCGTTCTTGGGTCCTTCGAGGGAGGTGCTCAGCGCAACGAGCGAGGCAATCGGACTATAATGCTTTATCACTCTCACTTAGCCAGAGAATTCTATAATTTTAAATTTTGGCGAAGCCCCTAGTATTTGGAAGACCGAGTTCGGGGCGCTATACACGCCTAAGTCGGATAAATCCGACTCCTCGCCCAAGGCAGCATAAGTCTTTAGGGACTCAAAACCTCTCGAACAGCGACCAGCTCTCGCCCTATCATGACAGTCAATTTTAGCTTTCTCTACTGAGGTGCTTAGCCCAGCTGAACCGGGGCACAATCGCAGTAGTTCTCCCAGTGCTACCTTAGCCGATATAACGGAACGTAAGGTACCAAAACATGGGAGCCAGGCAAACCCAACTATTGACCAAAGACATGATTCGGAGTTGATGCATATAATGCTATAAGTTCGGGGTGCCGCACTTGTGGAAGTGTTCGGGCTTCTCACGCCGTATTATGGGGTGCTTAAGCCCCTAGCGTATTTAGCCGTACCAAAGTGTACGGGTGCTAAATGTCATGAATGAACATATATACATAAAAAGGGAAGGAATAGAGAATGCAATAATAGACTGAAGCTATGCATTATTTATTCGAAAAGGGGCATTAAAAGCAGAACGATACAAATAGTGCGATAAGCAAAAAATGGGACTATTTGACATGTCCCCTCCAGGGGCGAGCTGCAGAATGGTATTTAAAGCATGTATTTTGCTCGTTATGGAGACCACCTGGGAGTTCCATAGTGTGACGTAGCTTTTTGCCTCCCTGGTTGTTGTATCGTGTGTTCGGCGATTGTACTGCCGAATAGGTCTTCCGGAGAGTAAAGTCCTGAAAGTGAGAAAAAATAACAAAGTCGAAAGCCCCTAGTGCGGTTAAGCTGCATTTTGGGGCGTGTCGTGGTCGTGCCCCTCTCCCTATGCCCATGGTATTTTCAGAGCGTAATTATGTACGCGTGGCACGGATTTTGCCGTTTGGCTGGGGCTAGGGTTGGGGCCGCATTGCTACGCCTGCTCGGAACATGTTAGGCGGTCTTGTTGCAGATTACTCCTAACGCGCTTCACGGCGTCTGGACGTGTGATCGCCAGACTGGCCGAAGAATGCCTTGAGAGGCTGTTTTGTGCTTCTGCTGCGAGGGCCGCAGTGTGCTCCTCCATTCGGAGAGAGCGCTCTGTGTTTCCATTGACTGTGATGACCCCCCGAGGTCCTGGCATCTTGAGCTTGAGGTATGCATAGTGTGGCACCGCATTGAAGATTGCAAATGCGGTTCGCCCGAGCAGTGCGTGATAGCCACTGCGGAACGGGACTATATCGAAGATTAACTCCTCGCTTCGGAAATTATCCGGGGATCCGAAGACCACTTCTAGTGTGACTGAGCCTGTGCAATGGGCCTCTACACCTAGTATGACGCCCTTAAAGGTCTTTTTGTGGGTTTAATCCTTGAGGGATCTATGTCCATTTTGTGCACCGTGTCCTGATAAAGCAGGTTCAGGCTGCTGCCGCCGTCCATAAGGACTAGAGTGAGGTGAAATCCGTCGATGATTGGGTCTAGGACCAATGCGGCAAATCTGCCATGACGGGTGCTAGTGGTATGGTCCCTGCGATCGAAAGTGATCGGACAGGAGGACCATGGGTTGAACTTTGGGGCGACTGGCTCCAACGCGTATATGTCCCTTAACGCACGCTTCCGCTCCTTCTTGGGGATGTGGGTTGCGTATATCATATTCGCTGTACGCACTTGTGGGGGGAACCTCTTCTGTCCTCAGTTGTTCGGCAGTCGGGGCTCCTCCTCGTCATCGCTATGTAGCCCCTTGTCTTTGTTTTCGGCATTTAACTTGCCGGCCTGCTTGAACACCCAACAGTCCCTATTGGTGTGGTTGGCTGGCTTGTCGGGGGTGCCGTGTATTTGGCACGAGCGATCAGGTATACGGTCCAAACTGGATGGGCCTGGAGTGCTTCTTTTGAATGGCTTTTTCCGCTCACCGGGCTTAGAGCCTCTGAATCCGGCATTGACTGCCGTATCTTCTGTATTGTCGCTGTTAATGCGGCGCTTGTGTTTGTTGCAACGTGACCTGCCATTGCTGTCCTTGGTATCCAAAGTACCAGGGCTCTTTGACATGTTATTGCTGCGAGCCAGCCAGCTTTCTTCTCCCGCGCAAAAGCGGGTCATGAGTGTCGTGAGGGCTGCCATAGATTTCGGCTTTTCCTGGCCGAGGTGCCGGGCAAGCCACTCGTCGCGGATGTTATGCTTGAAAGTAGCTAGGGCCTATGCATCCGCACAGTCGACGATTTGATTTTTCTTGGTTAGGAACCATGTCCAGAATTGCCTGGCCGATTCCTCTGGCTGTTGAATTATGTGGCTCAAGTCATCGGCATCTGGTGGTCGCACATAAGTGCCCTGGAAGTTGTTGAGGAATGCGGCTTCCAGATCTTCCCAACAACCAATGGATTCTGCTGGCAAGCTGTTGAGCCAATGCCGAGCTGGTCCTTTAAGCTTGAGTGGGAGGTATTTGATGGCGTGTAGATCGTCCCCACGGGACATGTGGATATGAAGGAGATAGTCCTCAATCCATACCGCGGGATCTGTCGTACCATCATATGATTCGATATTCACGGGTTTGAAACCCTCTGGGATTTGATGATCCATTACTTCATCTGTGAAGCATAGAGGGTGTGCGGCGCCTCTGTACTGGGCTATATCACGACGCAGCTCAAATGAGTTTTGTCTGCTGTGTTCGGCCCGGCCGGATTTACTTTTGCTGTATCCGGCGTGACGGTTATTGTCTCGTGTGGTGGGGCGCCCGCGCGATCCGTAGATCGATCTTGTTTGCTTTGCTTTGTCCTCCAATATGTCTCACAGATATAGCGCATTTCCCCATCCCTTGGTATTTTTTGAGTGACGCCAGGGTGCGGCTTGAGCTGTGGGCCGAGAGGCCTCTCTGTCGCGGTCACGAGGTGGCCGATCAGCCGCGTCATACACTGGAGATGTAGGTTTAAATGCTTCCTCCTCTAATCGGGGTAGCAACCTGCGCTTTGGGTAGCTCTTGGAGGGGCGTTCGAGTTTGTATTCTTTGGCCGCAAGGACTTCAGTCCATCTGTCAGCTAGCAGGTCTTGATCAGCTCTAAGCTGCTGCTGCTTTTTCTTAAGGCTATTCGTCGTGGCCATAAGCCTGCGCTTGAAGCGCTCTTGCTCGACGGGATCCTCAGGCACGACAAATTCGTCGTCATCGAGGCTTGCCTCGTCTTCGGAGGGAGGCATGTAATTATCATCCTCTACCTTTCTATCTGCCGCTCTCTCAGGAGGGCTGGCCTCTCCATCCTCCTGCGCTGAATCTTGCTGGAGGGGGTTGTCTTCGGCACTATCCGAGGTGTTATTCTCTCCTGTGCCGGTATCACTGTTTTTGCTTTGGCGAGACTTAGAGCAGCGCCGCTGATGCCGGCGCTTAGGTTGCTTCTTGGAGGGGTCATCCTCCGTTGTTCCGTCGCCATTGCCCTCTTTGGGTGTGTCCACCATATATATATGTCATATGATGAGGTGGCTGTCCATTGCCCTGTGGGCGGTGGTTCCTGTTCTTCTCCTACATTGTCGTCCATACCGTCGATGTCTTCGGAGTCGAAGTCGAGCATGTCGGTCAAATCATCGACAGTGGCTACGTAGTGGGTGGTGGGTGGGCGTCGAGTTTCTTCGTCATCCGCATCCCAATCCTGCCGGTCATAATCCGGCCAGGACTCTCCTGACAAGGAGAGAGATCTTAGTGAATTCAGTATGTCGCCGAAGGGCGAGTGCTGAAAGATATCTGCGGCAGTGAACTCCATGATCGGCGCCCAATCGGATTCGATTAGCAGGGGCGCGGGTGGTTCGGAGCCCGGGGGAGAGTCCGACGATGTGGAGTCACGGGCCTCGCGAAGGGTAAGGCTGGTGTTCGGCTCGATCGCCGTTGAGGCTGCTGCCTCCGTGGCGGGGTCTAACCACCCGCCCACGGATGGCGCAGTTCACTCCGAATTGAAGATCGGAGCGTTGTAGGTGCGGTCTCCAGGACACTGTTCGGCGGCAGAGCTAAATCATGCCCATTGTGACAGTGCAGCGCACTCGGCCGGGGCTCGAATCCGTCGAAGATCAAGTCTCCGCGGATGTCGGCCGTGTAGTTTAAGCTACCAAACCTGACCTGATGGCCAGGGGTGTAACTCTCGATCTGCTCCAGATGGCCAAGCGAGTTGGCCCGCAGTGCGAAGCCGCCGAACACGAAGATCTGTCCGGGGAGAAAAGTCTCACCCTGGACTGCATCGCTGTTGATGATCGAAGGAGCCATCAAGCCTAAAGATGACGACACAGAGGAACTCTCAATGAAAGCACCAATGTCGGTGTCAAAACTGGTGGATCTCGGGTAGGGGGTCCCGAACTGTGCGTCTAGGCGGATGGTAACAGGAGACAAGGGACACGATGTTTTTACCCAGGTTCGGGCCCTCTCGATGGAGGTAAAACCCTACTCCTGCTTGATTAATATTGAGGATATGGGTAGTACAAGAGTTGATCTACCACGAGATCAGAGAGGCTAAACCCTAGAAGCTAGCCTATGGTATGATTGTTGTTGTTGTGTCCTACGGACTAAACCCTACGGTTTATATAGACACTGGAGGGGGCTAGGGTTACACAGAGTCGGTTACAAGGAAGGAGATCTACAAATCCGTATTGCCAAGCTTGCCTTCCACGCCAAGGAGAGTCCCATCCGGACACGGGACGAAGTCTTCAATCTTATATCCTCATAGTCCAACAGTCCGGCTAAAGGTTATAGTCCGGCTATCCGGATACCCCCTAATCCAGGACTCCTCAGAAACTCTTCCGAAATAGTGGAATCATTAATAGCTAAAGTTGACACTCTTCCAAATCCACTTTCATAATTATCACAATAAGATTCAACACCCTCCAAGATAGTGGGATCACTAATTCCTAAAGTTGACACTCTTCCAAACCCACTTTAAATGATAGAATTATTCATACTCCAAAGGATATAAGTGAAGTTCATGGAGCATTCTACAATTAATATAGACTAACCAAGCTCAAAATGTATAAGTGAAGCGCACGAAGCATTCTATAAAACCATACTCAAAGGATTTAAGTGAAACACAAAGAGCAATTCTATAAAATCATACTTAAAAGATATAAGTGAAGCTCATGAAGTATTCTATAAATCAATGAAGGGATATCTCATGCTAGCATGGTTCTTGAATAAAAAATAAAAACACAAAGGACACAAATCATGTGAATAAAACAAAAATCGAGGTATACCGATATTTATTGAAGAAGAAAGATGGGATGCCAACCGGGGCATCCCCAAGCTTAGATGATTGAGTATCCTTTGAAATATTTACTTCGGGTGCCTTGGGCATCCCCAAGCTTGAACTCTTGCCTCTCTTTATTCTTCTCATATTGATAGCTCCTCGACCTTCGGACACCATCCACACAAAACTTTAACAAAAACTTGTGAGAACCCTTAGTGTAATAAAGCAAATCACTACTATAAGTACTGTTGAAAACAAATTCATATTTTGTTTTTGCATTATAGCTACTGTAATATAACTTTTCCATGGCTTAATCCACTGATAGAAACCGATAGTTTCATCAAAACAAGCAAGCAATGCATCAAAAACAGATTACGTCTTAAACAGGACAGTCTGTAGTAATCTGGAAGTTTAGCAAACTTCTGTAACTCCTAAAATTATGAACTAAATTTGAAAATTTGAAAAATTTGTACAGAAGTAATGTGCAAAACGTTTCAGGCCCATTTTACTTTCCAGTAAAAAATGTAAATTCACGCACTACAGCCAAAGTTTCTGTTTTTGTTTTGCACAAAGTAAACAAGCAATCTAATCATCCTAGAACAAAAGCTTGGCACATTATTTTTATAATACAATGGATATATTCAAGAGGATAATTATTTACAGAGAAACTTCCATGAAAAATTCTACATTGTTTCCATGAGCATGAACACGAGTGCTCAAGGTCGACCCTCACTTCTTCAATGCATAACTTTCCAATCGCTTTTCTTTTTGAAAAACTTTTTTAGGCATGAAAGGCAAGTAAATTTTTTGTATTTTCATTTTTATTTTTTTGTATGTTTCACCCACAACTAAACAGAAACAAAAAGGAAAAACAAAATCTACTTAGTGAAGAAAGCAAACAAGCACACACGAGAATATCAACCCCACGCTATTGCTCCCTGGCAACGGCGCCAGAAAAGAGCTTGATAATCCCCAAGTGCAGGGAATCATCGTAGCAATTTCCAAAGGTGGAAGTGATAAGTATGGAGCGTCGAACCCACAAGGAGCTAAAGGTAAGATCAATATTCTCTCAAGCCATATCTTCCACTGATACGACTCTACGTGCACCGAACATTTGCTTCCAAATAGAAACGAGAAATAAAACTGCGTTGTGGGTATGAAGAGAATAACTTTGTATGATATCAGAGAGCTAAAATATAAAAGTAGGTGTTGTTATCATAAAGTTAGAATATATTACTAAATATTATAAATAGCGAGTGTGGAATAATGGTGGATCGGTGTGCGAAATTGTCCTAGGCAATCGTTAACAAGACCGGTAATCACTATTGCAGTTTCATATGAGGGAGAGGCATAAGATAACAAACTTTCTCTACTTGGATCATATGCACTTATGATTGGAACTCTAGCAAGCACCCGCAACTACTAAAGATCATTAAGGTAAAACCCAACGATAGCATTAAAGCATCAAGTCCACTTTATTCCCATACGCAACAATCCCTCTTACTTGGGTTTGTGTTTCAGTCACTCACCAACCCACTATAAGCGAATCATGAACGTATTGCAACACCCTACAGCGGGAATCCCTCATGCTTGTGCGACACGGAGGGCACCATAGGACAACACCAAAGTAAAACATACAACTCATACAAATCTAGATCATCAATCAACCCAGAGACAAAAGATATCTACTCAAAACATCATAGGATGGCAACACATCATTGGATCATAATATGTGGCATAAAGTACCATGTTCAAGTAGGGATTACAGCGGGGTGCGGGAGAGTGGACCGCGTAAAAGAGATGAGGATGGTGATGATGATGATGGTGATGTTGATGAAGACGATCACCATGGCGATGATTCCCCTCCCGATGGCACTCCGGCGCCACCGGAAGAGAGGAGGAGAGGTTCTCCCCCTTGTGCTTCCTCCTCCATGGCCTCCACCCTCTGGTCCTTGGCCTTCATGGTGATGATGGCCCCTCCGGGATACTCCTCCATGGCCACCGGTGATGATGGCCCCCTCCGGCAGGGTGCCAGAGAGGGCCTAGATTGATTTCTCGTGGCTACAGAGGCTTGCGGCGGCGGAACTCCTGATCTAGGTTAATTTTCCGAGGTTTCTGTATTTATAGGAATTTTTGGCATCGGTCTCACGTCAAGGAGGTGCCCGAGCTGTCCACGAGGCAGGCCCATGCGCCCTGGGGGGGTGGGCGCGCCCCCACCCTCATGGGCAGCTCGGAACTTTTCTGGCCCAACTCCGATACTCCATGGTCTTCTTTTGGTCCATAAAAAATCATCAAAAATTGGCCCGTCAATTGGACTCTGTTTGGTATTCCTTTTCTGCAAAACTCAAAAACAAGGAGAAAACAGAAACTGGCACTGGGCTCTAGGTTAATTGGCTAGTCCCAAAAATCATATAAAATATCATATAAATTCATATAAAACATCCTAGAAGGATAGTATAATAGCATGAATACTTCATAAATTATAGATACGTTGGAGACGTATCAAGAAGAAATAGAAAAGATGAGTGTCATCCCCTATGCCTCAGCCATAGGCTCTATTATGCATGCCATGCTGTGTACCAGACCTGATGTGAACCTTGCCATAAGTTTGGTAGGGAGGTACCAAAGTGATCCCGGAATGGAACACTGGACAGCGGTCAAGAATATCCTGAAGTACCTGAGAAGGACTAAGGATATGTTTCTCGTTTATGGAGGTGCCGAAGAGCTCATCGTAAAGGGTTACGTCGATGCTAGCTTCGACATAGATCTGGATGACTCCAAGTCACAAACCGGATACGTGTATATTTTGAATGGTGGGGCAGTCAGTGGGTGCAGTTGTAAAGTACATATGGATCTGAATGTCGCAGATCCGTTGACTAAACCTCTTCCACGAGCAAAACATGATCAGCACCAAAACTCTATGGGTGTTCGATACATCATAATGTAACTAGATTATTGACTCTAGTGCAAGTGGGAGACTGTTAGAAATGTGCCCTAGTGGCAATAATAAAATGGTTATTATTATATTTCCTTGTTCTTGATAATTGTCTATTGTTCATGCTATAATTGTATTAACCGGAAACCGTAATACATGTGTGAATATGTAGACCACAACATGTCCCTAGTGAGCCTCTAGTTGACTAGCTTGTTGATCAATAGATGGTTGTGGTTTCCTGACCATGTACGTTGGATGTCGTTGATAACGGGATCACATCATTAGGAGAACGATGTGATGGACAAGACCCAATCCTAAGCATAGCACAAGGTCGTGTAGTTCGTTTGCTAGAGCTTTTCTAATGCCAAGTATCATTTCCTTAGACCATGAGATTGTGCAACTCCCGGATTTCGTAGGAATGCTTTGGGTGTATCAAACGTCACAACATAACCAAGTGACCATAAAGGTCCACTACAGGTATCTCCAAAAGTGTCTGTTGGGTTGGCGCGAATCGAGACTGGGATTTGTCGCTCTGTATGACGAAGAGGTATCTCTGGGCCCACTCAGTAATGCATCATCATAATGAGCTCAATGTGACTAAGGAGTTAGTCACGGGATCATGTGTTACAGAACGTGTAAAGAGACTTGCCGGTAACGAGATTGAAAAAGGTATGGGGATACTGACGATCAAATCTCGGTCAAGTAACATACCGATGGACAAAGGGAATTGTATACGGGATTGATTGAGTCCCCGACATCGTGGTTCATCCGATGAGACCATTGTGGAACATGTGGGAGCCAATATGGGTATCCAGATCCCGCTATTGGTTATTGGCCAGAGAGGTGTCTCGGTCATGTCTGCATGGTTCCCGAAGCCATAGGGTCTACACACTTAAGGTTCGGTGACGCTAGAGTTGTAATGGGAATTGTATGTGGTTACCGAAGGTTGTTCGGAGTCCCAGATGAGATCCCGGATGAGATCCCGGATGTGACGAGGAACTCCGGAATGGTCCGGAGGTAAAGATCGATATATGATACGTCGCCAACGTATCTATAATTTTTGATTGTTCCATGCTGTTTTATTATCAATCTTGGATGTTTTATAATCATTTTATATCATTTTTTGGGACTAACCTATTGACATAGTGCTAAGTGCCAGTTGTTGTTTTTTCCATATTTTTTACATCACAGGAAATCTATATCAAACGAAGTCTAAAGGCCACGAAACTCCACGATGTTTTTTATGGGCCAGAAGGAAGGCAATGGGCCTTGGTTGCACCTGGGGGTGCCCTAAGGGGGGCACAACCCACCAGGGCGCGCCAGGAGGCCCATGCGCGCCTTGGTGGGTTGTGCCCACCTCAGGTGCCCCCCGGACCGCCTCTTTGCTTTATAAATACCCCAAAAATACAAGAACCCTAGGGAAGTCGACGAAATATGCATCCAGCCGCCGCAGAGTCCAGAACCACGAGATGCAATCTAGACACCATCTCAGATGGGGTTCACCACCTCCATTGGTGCCTCTCCGATGATGTGTGAGCAGTTCTTTGTAGACCTTCGGGTCCGTAGTTAGTAGCTAGATGGTTTTCTCTAGCTCGCTGAATTCTCAATACAATGGTCTCTTGGAGATCCATGTGATGTAACTCTTTTGCGGTGTGCTTGTTGGGATCTGATGAACTTCGAGTTTATGATCAGTTATATCTTTTTATATCCATGAAATTTATTTGAGTTTCTTTGATCTCTTATAGCCTCGTATTTCTTCTCCGATATTTGGGTTTTGTTTGGCCAACGTTATCTATTTATCTTGCAGTGGGAAGAGGTGCCCGATAGTGGGTTCGATCTTACGGTGCTTGATCCCAGTGACAGAAGGGGAACCGACATGTATGTATCGTTGCTACTAAGAATAAAAAGACGAGATCTATATCTATCCCCCTTATAGATAAACGGATCTTGTCTACATCATGTCATTGTTCTTATTGCATTACTCCGTTTTTCAATGAACTTAGCACACTAGATGCATGCTGCATAGCAGTTGATGTGTGGAGTAATAGTAGTAGATGTAGGCAGGAGTCGATCTACTAATCTTGGACTGATGCCTATGTAATGATCATTGCCTCAATATTGTCATGATTATTTGAAGTTCTATCAATTGCCCAACATTAATTTGTTTACCCACCATTTGCTATTTTTCTTGAGAGAAGCCAATAGTGAAACCTACGGCCCCCGGGTCTTATCTCTTATATATTTGCCTTGCGATCTACTTTTCCTTTGTGTTTTTATTCGGATCTATTAAACTAAAAAATAAAAAATATCTTGCTGCACTTTTGTTTATTTGCGATCTATTATTTCAATCTATTACAATTTACCTCACGTCCATTTTCCTATCTTGAGGCGCCGTACCCCGGAAGGGATTGACAACCCCTTTAACATGTCGGGTTGCGAGGTGTCGTTATTTGTGTGTAGGTGTTGCTTATGTTGTGATTGCTTGGTTCTCCTACTGGTTCGATACCTTAGTTTCATAACTGAGGGAAATACCTGCCGTTGTTGTGCTACGTCATCCTCTCCTCTTGGGGGAAATACCGACGTAGTTCCAGTGGTCAACAATATATTGGACGAAGGATATTGGAGTCCGGAATTGTTCTGGGGGTACCAGGTGACGACCTGCGTGACCGAAAGGGGTTTCGGAGGCCCCTGCAAGTTTTGTAGGGCCTCATGGGCTAAGGGGAGGGGGGCAAACCAGCACACTAAGGGGTTGTGCACCCCCACACCCTTTCCCACGTTGCTTGGAGAGGTGGGGGGCCTCCACCTGGCTTGGCTTGGGGGCAAGTCTCCCTAGGGCTTCCTAGGGAGATGCAGACTGCCTTGGCCGCCGCCCCCTAGGGGAAACCCTAGGGCGCCTCCTCCTCTCCCCTTCACCCTATAAATAGAGGGGGTGTGAGGGCAGCCGCAACCTTCCCCTGGCGCAGCCCTTCCCACCTCCAACTCCTCCTCCTCCTCCGTAGTGCTTAGTGAAGCTCTCCCGAAGAACCACAAGCTCCACCACCACGCCGTCATGCTGCCGGAGTTCTCCCTCAACTTCTCCTTCCCCCTTGCTAGATCAAGAAGGAGGAGACGTCCCCGGGCTGTACGTGTGTTGAACGCGGAGGCGCCGTCCCTTCGGCGTTTGGATCGGATCTTCCGCGATTTGAATCGCCGCGAGTACGACTCCATCAACCGCGTACTTGTAACACTTCCGCGCTTAGCGATCTTCAACGGTATGAAGATGCACTCCCTCTCTCTGTTGCTAGCATCTCCTAGATTAATCTTGGTGGCACATAGGAATTTTTTTGAATTATTACTACGTTCCCCATCAAAAATGCCAACTTTAACATGCACCATGCATGCCACCATGCATGGAAAAGGCTTACGTCAACAAGCACCATGCACGCTACGCATATTTAATAAATATCATGAAGTTATATAATAATCAAATACAACAGATAATATGTATTTTAGTTTATATTATCATATTGTTAAAACAAATAATAATATTTCAAACAAGAAAATATCATTGAAAAAATGGCAAACAACTTCCACAGTAACGCCTCGGATATCATCTCTAGTCAAACAACAATGACACCTATAGAGATGAATCTACCGGGCAAAGACAAAAGAACAAACCCTTGCATAGGGAGTGAAGCTTTATTCCAAATAGGTCCGTTAAAGGCGCCGGGATCGGATGGCTTTCCGGCGAGATTTTTTCAGTGCAATTGGGGGACCCTAGCTAAAGGAAGGTATCATGGCTACTGTCAAGGAATTTTTTCATACTGGTGTCATGCCCCCCGAGGTGAACGATACTATTATTCTTATGATCCCGAAAATTTCTAACCCGGTAAAGCTCACTGATTTTTGCCCTATTAGCCTTTGTAATGTAATTTACAAGGTGGTTTCAAAGTGTCTTGTTAATAGACTAAGGCCGGTGCTTGATGACATAATATCACCGACCCAGAGTGTCTTTATTCCGGGACGGATGATCATAGATAATGCTCTAGTAGCATTTGAGTGTACTCACTACATAAAACAAGAGAAGGACCCTACAATTTTTTTATGCCTATAAGCTTGATCTCTCGAAGGCTTATGACAGGGTTGATTGGAATTACCTTATGCAAATGATGCAAAAGCTTGGCGTCGCTCACCGGTGGGTTAATTGGATTATGTCTTGTGTAACCTCGGTGAGCTACTCTGTGAAATTAAATGGAGCTATCTTGGATTCGTTTGCACCAACATGTGGGCTACGACAAGGTGATCCACTCTCTCCTTATTTGTTCCTCTTTGTTGCTGATGGTTGTTGGGGAACGTAGTAATTTCAAAAAAATTCCTACGCACACGCAAGATCATGGTGATGCATAGCAACGAGAGGGGAGAGTGTTGTCCACGTACCCACGTAGACCGAAGCGGAAGCGTTGACGCAACGTAGAGGAAGTAGTCGTACGTCTTCCCGATCCGACCGATCCAAGCGCCGTTACTCCGGCGCCTCCGAGTTCTTAGCACACGTTCAGCTCAATGACGATCCCCGGGCTCCGATCCAGCAAAGCTTCGGGGAGGAGTTCCGTCAGCACGACGGCGTGGTGACGATCTTGATGTACTACCGACGCAGGGCTTCGCCTAAGCACCACGACAATATGACCGAGGTGGAATATGGTGGAGGGGGGCACCACACACGGCTAAGGAACGATCACGTTGATCAATTGTGTGTTCTAGGGTGCCCCCTGCCCCCGTATATAAAGGAGCAAGGGGGGAGGTGCGGCCGGCCCTATGGTGGCGCGCAGGAGGAGTCCTACTCCTACCGGGAGTAGGACTCCCCTCCCGATCCTTGTCCAACTAGGAGAGGTGGAGGGAGAATAGGAAAGGGCGGGGCGCCGCCCCTCCCTCCTTGTCCAATTCGGACTAGGGGGAGAGGGGGCGCGCGGCCTGCCCTGGCAGCCCCTTCCTCTTCTCCACATTAGGCCCATGAGGCCCATTAACCCCCCGGGGGGTTCCGGTAACCCCCCCCCCCCCCCCGATGCTCCGTTTTTATCCGAAACCACTCGGAACCATTCCGATGTCCGAATATAGTCGTCCAATATATCAATATTTACGTATCGACCATTCCGAGACTCCTCGTCATGTCCGTGATCTCATCCGGGACTCCGAACTAACTTCGGTACATCAAAATGCATAAACTCATAATAACTGTCATCGTAACCCTAAGCATGCGGACCCTACGGTTCGAGAACAATGTAGACATGACCGAGACACGTCTCCGGTCAATAACCAATAGAGGGACCTGGATGCCCATATTGGCTCCTACATATTCTACGAAGATCTTTATCGGTCAGACCGCACAACAACATACGTTGTTCCCTTTGTCATCGGTATGTTACTTGCCCGAGATTCGATCGTCGGTATCCAATACCTAGTTCAATCTCGTTACTGGCAAGTCTCTTTACTCGTTCTGTAATACATCATCTCGCAACTAACTCATTGGTTGCAATGCTTGCAAGGCTTATGTGATGTGCATTACCGAGAAGGCCCTGAGATACCTCTCCGACATTCGGAGTGACAAATCCTAATCTCGAAATACGCCAACCCAACAAATACTTTCGGAGACACCTGTAGAGCACCTTTATAATCACCCAGTTACGTTGTGACGTTTGGTAGCACACAAAGTGTTCCTACGGTAAACGGGAGTTGCATAATCTCATAGTCATAGGAACATGTATAAGTCATGAAGAAAGCAATAGCAACATACTAAACGACCGGGTGCTAAGCTAATGGAATGGTTCATGTCAATCAGATCATTCAACTAATGATGTGACCTTGTTAATCAAATGACAACTCCTTTGTCTATGGTTAGGAAACTTAACCATCTTTGATTAACAAGCTAGTCAAGTAGAGGCATACTAGTGACACTCTGTTTGTCTATGTATCCACACATGTATTATGTTTCCGGTTAATACAATTCTAGCATGAATAATAAACATTTATCATGATATATAAGGAAATAAATAATAACTTTATTATTGCCTCTAGGGCATATTTTCTTCAGTCTCCCACTTGCACTAGAGTCAATAATCTAGATTACACAGTAATGATTCTAACACCCATGGAGTCTTGGTGCTGATCATGTTTTGCTCGTGGAAGAGGCTTAGTCAACGGGTCTGCTACATTCAGATTCGTGTGTATCTTGCAAATCTCTGTGTCTCCCACCTGGACTAAATCCCGGATGGAATTGAAGCGTCTCTTGATGTGCTTGGTTCTCTTGTGAAATCTGGATTCCTTTGCTAAGGCAATCGCACCAGTATTGTCACAAAAGATTTTCATTGGACCCGATGCACTAGGTATGACACCTAGATCGGATATGAACTCCTTCATCTAGACTCCTTCATTCGCTGCTTCCGAAGCAGCTATGTACTCCGCTTCACATGTAGATCCCGCTACGACGCTTTGTTTAGAACTACACCAACTTACAGCTCCACCGTTTAATGTAAATACGTATCCGGTTTGCGATTTAGAATCGTCCGGATCAGTGTCAAAGCTTGCATCAACGTAACCGTTTACGACGAGCTCTTTGTCACCTCCATACACGAGAAACATCTCCTTAGTCATTTTCAGGTACTTCAGGATATTCTTGACCGCTGTCCAGTGATCCACTCCTGGATTACTTTGGTACCTCCCTGCCAAACTTATAGCAAGGCACACATCGGGTCTGGTACACAGCATTGCATACATGATAGAGCCTATGGCTGAAGCATAGGGAACATCTTTCATCTTCTCTTTATCTTCTGCAGTGGTCGGGCATTGAGTCTTACTCAACTTCACACCTTGTAATACAGGCAAGAACCCTTTCTTTGCTTGATCCATTTTGAACTTTTTCAAAACTTTGTCAAGGTATGTGCTTTGTGAAAGTCCAATTAAGCGTCTTGATCTATCTCTATAGATCTTAATGCCCAATATGTAAGCAGCTTCACTGAGGTCTTTCATTGAAAAACTTTTATTCAAGTATCCCTTTATGCTATCCAGAAATTCTATATCATTTCCAATCAGTAATATGTCATCTACATATAATATCAGAAATGCTACAGAGCTCCCACTCACCTTTTTGTAAATACAGGCTTCTCCAAAAGTCTGTACAAACCCAAATGCTTTGATCACACTATCAAAGCGTTTATTCCAACTCCGAGAGGCTTGCACCAGTCCATAAATGGATCGCTAGAGATTGCACACTTTGTTAGCTCCCTTTGGATCGATAAAACCTTCCGGTTGCATCATATACAACTCTTCTTCCAGAAATCCATTCAGGAATGCAGTCTTTACATCCATTTGCCAAATTTCATAATCATAAAATGCGGCAATTCCTAACATGATTCGGACAGACTTAAGCATCGCTATGGGTGAGAAGGTCTCATCGTAGTCAATCCCTTGAACTTGTCGAAAACCTTTTGCGACAAGTCGAGCTTTTTAGACAGTAACATTACCATCAGCGTCAGTCTTCTTCTTGAAGATCCATTTATTCTCTATTACTTGCCGACCATCGGGCAAGTCAACCAAAGTCCATACTTTGTTCTCATACATGGATCCCATCTCAGATTTCATGGCTTCAAGCCATTTTGCGGAATCTGGGCTTACCATCGCTTCTTCATAGTTCGTAGGTTCACCATGATCTAGTAGCATGATTTCCAGAACAGGATTGCCGTACCACTCTGGCGCGGATCTTACTCTGGTTGATCTACGAGGTTCTGCAGTAACTTGATCTGAAGTTGCATGATCATCATCATTAACTTCCTCACTAATTGGTGTAGGTGCTTCAGAAACAGATTTCTGTGATGTACTACTTTCCAATAAGGGAGCAGGTACAGTTACCTCATCAAGTTCTACTTTCCTCCCACTCACTTCTTTCGAGAGAAACTCCTTCTCTAGAAAGGATCCATTTTTAGCAACAAATGTCTTGCCTTCGGATCTGTGATAGAAGGTGTACCCAACAGTTTCTTTTGGGTATCCTATGAAGACACATTTCTCCGATTTGGGTTCGAGCTTATCAGGTTGAAGCTTTTTCACATAAGCATCGCAGCCCCAAACTTTAAGAAATGACAACTTTGGTTTCTTGCTAAACCATAGTTCATAAGGCGTCGTCTCAACGGATTTCGATGGAGTCCTATTTAATGTGAATGCGGCCATCTCTAGAGCATAACCCCAAAACGATAGCGGTAAATCTGTAAGAGACATCATAGATCGCACCATATCAAGTAAAGTGCGAATACGACGTTCTGACACACCATTGCGTTGTGGTGTTCCGGGTGGCGTGAGTTGCGAAACTAGTCCGCATTGTTTCAAATGTAGACCAAACTCGTAACTCAAATATTCTCCTCCACGATCAGATCGTAGAAACTTTATTTTCTTGTTACGATGATTTTCAACTTCACTCTGAAATTCTTTGAACTTTTCAAATGTTTCAGACTTGTGTTTCATTAAGTAGATATATCCATATCTGCTTAAATCATCTGTGAAGGTGGGAAAATAACGATATCCGCCACGAGCCTCAATATTCATCGGACCACATACATCTGTATGTATGATTTCCAACAAATCTGTTGCTCTCTCCATAGTACCGGAGAACGGTGTTTTAGTCATCTTGCCCATGAGGCACGGTTCGCAAGTACCAAGTGATTCATAATCAAGTGGTTCCAAAAGTCCATCAGTATGGAGTTTCTTCATGCGCTTTATACCGATATGACCTAAACGGCAGTGCCACAAATAAGTTGCACTATCATTATCAACTCTGCATCTTTTGGCTTCAACATTATGAATATGTGTATCACTACTATCGAGATTCATCAAAAATAGACCACTCTTTAAGGGTGCATGACCATAAAAGATATTACTCATATAAATAGAACAAGCATTATTCTCTGATTTAAATGAATAACCGTCTCGCATCAAACAAGATCCAGATATAATGTTCATGCTCAACGCTGGCACCAAATAACAATTATTTAGGTCTAATACTAATCCCGAAGGTAGATGTAGAGGTAGCGTGCCGACTGCGATCACATCGAATTTGGAACCGTTTCCCACGCGCATCGTCACCTCGTTCTTTGCCAGTGTTCGCTTAATCCGTAGTCCCTGTTTTGAGTTGCAAATATTAGCAACAAAACCAGTATCAAATACCCAGGTACTACTGCGAGCTCTAGTAAGGTACACATCAATAACATGTATATCACATATACCTTTGTTCACCTTGCCATCCTTCTTGTCCGCCAAATACTTGGGGCAGTTCCGCTTCCAGTGACCAGTCTGCTTGCAGTAGAAGCACTCAGTTTCAGGCTTAGGTCCAGACTTGGGTTTCTTCTCTTGAGCAGCAACTTGTTTGCTGTTCTTCTTGAAGTTCCCCTTCTTCTTCCCTTTGCCCTTTTTCTTGAAACTCGTGGTTTTGTTAACCATCAACACTTGATGCTCCTTTTTGATTTCTACCTCCGCAGCCTTTAGCATTGCGAAGAGCACGGGCATTGTCTTATCCATCCCTTGCATATTATAGTTCATCACGAAGCTTTTGTAGCTTGGTGGAAGTGATTGGAGAATTCTGTCAATGACGCAATCATCCGGAAGATTAACCCCCAGTTGAATCAAGTGATTATAATACCCAGACATTTTGAGTATATGCTCTGATCCAGCAAAGCTTCGGGGAGGAGTTCCGTCAGCACGACGGCGTGGTGACGATCTTGATGTACTACCGACGCAGGGCTTCGCCTAAGCACCACGACAATATGACCGAGGTGGAATATGGTGGAGGGGGGCACCGCACACGGCTAAGGAACGATCACGTTGATCAATTGTGTGTTCTAGGGTGCCCCTGCCCCCGTATATAAAGGAGCAAGGGGGGAGGTGCGGCCGGCCCTATGGTGGCGCGCAGGAGGAGTCCTACTCCTACCGGGAGTAGGACTCCCCTCCCGATCCTTGTCCAACTAGGAGAGGTGGAGGGAGAATAGGAAAGGGGGGCGCCGCCCCTCCCTCCTTGTCCAATTCGGACTAGGGGGAGAGGGGGCGCGCGGCCTGCCCTGGCAGCCCCTTCCTCTTCTCCACATTAGGCCCATGAGGCCCATTAACCCCCCGGGGGGTTCCGGTAATGTGACACTCCAAAGATTTCATTTGGGTTTTTTCAAAAGCCTTGCTGGATTTTCCTTTGAGATTTGAGGCTTTCAGAAAAACAACCCTCTTAAAAATCCTTTTCTTTGAATAGGGTTTGTTATTTCTGTTTCCTCCTTCAAACTTTGGGTTTGACCTTCACAAAACCACTTCTCTATTGTTTCCCTTCTCAAATTTTATTTTTGGGAGATTAATCTTTGCTTTTTAAGAAAAACTCTATGAAATTTTTTTTGGGATTTTCATTCTATTGAAAACCACCCATGACCTTGTATTTTTCCCATGAGGTAAAACCACTCCAACATCTTCTCCCCTCCTTGTCAACAACTCAAATTCCCTATCCCAACTCATCCAAACAAGTTTTGGATTTTATTTTGATTATTTCATCTCTCAATTATTTTCTATCAATTATTTTGAGCCTGATGGTTTTTCAAAGCAAGTACCCTTTTTCATTTGAGATTTGACTTCAAACCAACTCTACTGGCTAGTCCTTTGCACCCACAACCCAGAACCATCTTGATCCACTCATCTTCTTTTCAAAATTTTCAACTTACACTCCCTGCAAGTTTGGACCAGATTTGTCAAATTTGGTGAAATTCATATCTACACTTCTCCAAAAATTCCCCCAAAAATCAGGCAGCCTACTACAGCAATGAGAAGTCACTCCACCAAAAATCAGCCCAAGGAAAAATCCCTACATGCCTGGATCATTCTGTCGAACACCTTGCATGCACTGTTCGAACACATTCAGCAAATTCAGTTTTCAGTGTTGATTTCTTCAGATCATCTTCAGTCACGCGCCCACAGTGCCCTTGGCACGTTGCTCGCCGCCTGGTCTGCGTGTCCAGAGCCCCGCACGCGCGCTTGGCTTCTTCCTGGCGTCGGTGGCGCTTTGACCCGACCACGCCGGCGTGTCTCACGGTGGCTGAACCGCCGTGGCAGCCAACAAGGAGCAGAACGGCGGCTCAACGCTGTTCCGCGCCGCTCAACCCCGCTGATGGATCCGCGTGTCCACCTCCACGCCAGCGCACGCATGCAGCACAGCCGTCGTGGTGCGGCACGCACAGAGCGTGCTCTCTGCCGCCGACGGGTCCGCGCCGTCCCGTTCCGTCGGACGCCGCCCAATCGAGCATAACCCGACGCCGTTGGCTCCTAAACTGACTCCGTGAACCTCCACGACGGTGCTCAACTCCTAAACTCCCCCGACGAAGCACTGCACCACCGTAATCACTCGCCGGAGAACGTCGTTCTCGGCCACCGCCTCGGATCGCCTATAAAAGGAGACCCCGAGCCCTCCCGCGAGCACGCACCACTCCTACACTCCACCAGCGCCCTGCCAGGTGACTGGGAGGACCTCGAGGAGGTCTCCTCCCCCGACTCCGGCCACCCCGCTCCGCCTCGGCCTCCAGCTCGATTCACTTCGGTGAGGCCGTCTCCGGCGCCCAAACTCCATCCAGCTCCCTCTCTAGCTACCAGATCCTTGACCCCCTCCTCAATTTGATCAGTGCAGCTCTCTCCGGCGACCTCCACCCACGCCCGAACCGCCGTCCGCCGGAGCAGGGGCCACCGCCGACGTGGTGCTTCTCGGCGACCACCACCACCACCAACCGACGCGGAATGGCACCCTGAGCATGGAGGTAACCTCCGATCTCTCTGCCTCACCGTGGATCGCCGCCGGCGATCGCCGCGGCTCTCTGGCGCCAAAGGCGCCGTTCGTTTTCAAACCTGACGGGTGGGACCGCCCCGTCAGATTCTTCTCTTTATTCGAATCGTTTTCTGAAAACGCATTTGGGCAAAATACGTCTTCTCCTCAGAGCCGGCGTATTCGAGTCTGAAACGTTTTCTGCTTTTATAAATAAGACCCTGGGAAGTTTCTGTTTCATTATAGATGAGTCCCTGGGCAAAAACCTTTATAAATTTTTATCAGAAGCATATTTTTGATTGATTCTTTTTCTGTTCTCTTCAAAATTTTGTCTAGTTTTTTTATCAGATTTATTTGAAAAATATTTGCAATGCTTTTTCTGCACCTCTCGGTATTCACGTTAGCGCGTATGTTTTCTCTGTACCGTAGATACCGACGGAGGTGACGGGGCCGCAAACTTCACCGAGCTAGGCTCCGACTTCTCTGAACCAGGCAAGCATGTTCAAACTTTTGATATGATGAGTGTCTTGGCATGTTTGCATGTAGATAGTTTCTTGGCATGTGTGAAGCATACCGATGAACCGTTCATTATGCATTGTTGATGCAAGTAAGCCCGATGATTTCGCACGTCGTTGGACGTAAGTATGCAAGGCCATGTGTTGGCATGAAGATGGGTAAGATGGCAGTGTTGTAGCATGCCAGTCTTAGGCCATGCAAGTTCTCTTCAGTACCAACCCATATCGGTTGGGTTCATATCCATTTCCTTCCCTGTACTACCACATGTTTCCCGAAAGGGATATGGTTCATTAAGTCGCAAACCGCTTTCTTGGTACACACCAAAAAGGAGAGGCCGGGATGATGGTTCCATGGCCCTGGATTAAAGCCAGGCATCCGGTCAGGGGGCATGGGTGTTTCCGGTTGGGACCGAGAGGGAGGCACCCCTTAGAGCGCGCGTATATAAATTTGATCCCATGCTATTCGAGATTGTGATCTCCCCGTCTCAATAGTTTTTCTTGGACGATGTTGAGGGTGATTCCTGGCATCGAAGAGTTGGATGGGTAGGTACTAGTTAGCTGTGTTTCCTTCTGAAATACCGTAACGGAACTAGTCCTGGTGACTACGGAAATCCGTCGACTGTGGGAAACTTTTGTACAAACTCTGCAGAGCTCTATATCCTTAAATCATCTTATCTATATCCAAGTTCCCAGCTAACAGTCATGTGCCAGTTTGGTGACAGATTACCCGGTGGGACACATGAGCACTAAGACCGGTTAAATGTTTATTCTTGTGGATGGACTAACCCGTTTAATTCCATGAGTTGATTATATTTATGATGATTATATTATTTCCTTATCAGCCAAAAGCCCTTTATGCGGTGTCGCTCAGACGCCCGACTGTGGCATTTCTTTTTAAAGCCCTTTATGTGGTGTCGCTCAGACGCCCGACTGTGGCATTTCTTTTTAAAGCCCTTTATGTGGTGTCGCTCAGACGCCCGACTGTGGCATTTCCTTTTTAAGCCCTTTATGTGGTGTCGCTCAGACGCCCGACTGTGGCATTTCCTTTTAAAGCCCTTTATGTGGTGTCGCTCAGACGCCGGACTGTGGCATTTCTTTTTAAAGCCCTTTATGTGGTGTCGCTCAGACGCCCGACTGTGGCATTTCTTTTTAAAGCCCTTTATGTGGTGTCGCTCAGACGCCCGACTGTGGCATTTCCTTTTAAAGCCCTTTATGTGGTGTCGCTCAGATGCCCGACTGTGGCATTTCCTTTTAAAGCCCTTTATGTGGTGTCGCTCAGACGCCCGACTGTGGCATTTCCTTTTAAAGCCCTTTATGTGGTGTCGCTCAAACGCCCGACTATGGCATTTCTTTTTAAAGCCCTTTATGTGGTGTCGCTCAGACGCCCGACTGTGACAGCATTATTATTCTGCATTTTCCGCTCGACGAGTCTTTCAGACACTCGTTTGGCACCAGTATTATTATTCTGCATTTTCCGCTCGAGGAGTCTTTCAGACACTCGTTTGGCACCAGTATTATTATTCTGCATTTTCCGCTCGAGGAGTCTTTCAGACACTCGTTTGGCACCAGTATTATTATCCTGCAATTTCGCTCGAGGAGTCATTCAGACCCTCGCTTGGTACCCAGCATTATTACCTCTATGTCTAATCGTACTGGTTAACTTACCCATGTATTTCATGTTAGCATTTGTTATATCTTACGTCCGAACTGTCTTGCGAGTACTTTCAAAGTACTCACTGGCTTGTTGATTTGGCCAGATGCTGACGAAGGTGATCTCATGGATGAAGAGTTCGATAGTGCATCCGACGCCTAGAGGAGTCCCAGTCAGTCTCGTGCGACCCTGGTGTTGGTCACTGTATTATATCCGCTTCCGCTACCCTAATAAATTCATCGAGCCTCACCTCGACGCTCGATGGGATGTTAGTTTGAGAATCCCATATCCACTCCCCACTGTGTTACTCCACCTCTACCATATTTGCGAGTCAGTAGTATGCCACCACTCCCTTGTGTCATTAAACGCCTTTATGTATAATTATTGGCACGCTTGTAATAATTGTTTGAGCATCGTCAGCTCAACCCTGTAACATATTTATGCTACTGGCTTATTGTATCAAAAGTTTGTCTGCCAGTGAGGAGGCTTTATCTCAAACTGGATTCTAAAGATTGGTTTCTCAATAAATATTTTTATTGGAAAACCGGTCGTGACAAGCTTGGTACCAGAGCCAGGCTGACTGTAGGAAGCCACTAGGTGCGATCGCTAATCGGTTATTAGCATGATAGAGCTTATTCATGTCTTTGCAATAGTAGTCTTTTTTCTGACAGTCGGCATATATTTATGATCTGACCATTCAGGATGTTTGCCTACTTTTGTAGATGGCCGACCGCAGCTGCGAGTCTCAGACCTTCGCCAACGTGCCCGATGGGTTCGTCAAGCTTCTCTCCTTCGTCGTTCAGGTCGCGATGGGGCCGTCTGTGCGCCCAATCATCACTCTCTGTCAGCACAGAGTCAGCGACAGTCTGACTATGCACCAGGCCACGGTGCAGTTCAAGGGAGGGCGTGGTGAGCTACGCCGCTTCCGATTCTTGGGGAGAGCCATGCCTACGGAGAAGCATGCCATCCAGATGGCAGCCCGCGAGGCGATAGCTCGTCTCAGGGATGTCCTTCCCGCGATGAAGGCTCGTCGCTACCTATCTTCCATGCCATGTGCCCTACACCTGTCACTACGCATTCTCCTGCCCCAGAGGAGAACGAGACGAGGCTTTTGAGATGCTTATTGAGTATCTCCGGGCCTTGGAGGAAGCCTTCGACAACTTGGTGGATGACTTTGTGGCCGCCCGCATGGACTCAGTCCACGGTTGTGCCGCCAACAGGAGGGAGCTCCTGCCCACCGCACCGCCACTGACTTTTGTCTCGTCCTCGGCATCCCATGCTCCTGCTCGTCGCCTGCCTACCACCGAGGAGTTCAACCCGGTCATTGCGCCCACTCCAGCGCGCACTGCACCGCCGCTCGCACCGACTCCAATCCGTGTCGTTCCGCCCCTGGCACCCGCTCCATCTACTCGGCGCAGCACTACTCGTATGGAGCCTATTAGCGAGGAGGAAGTCGAGTCCCCGGCTTCACTACGCCTCACCCTTGGCAGGGCTAAGGACGTCATCAACATCTCCGACTGAGTACGCTTAGCCGCCATGCGTTGCATCGCCATGTAAGATGTTGTGAGAAATAGCTTGTTTGCGCGTCATGTAGGATCTGGAGAAGTGCACTAGCCTAAATAACATGTCAGGATCATGTACGCATATCCTGAGTGATGTATTGTATAATTATCGCCGCGTGTAAGATACGTAATGATGCGGTCCTTCTCTATGCGCAAATCGATTTGTTTTCCCTCGAGTAATCTTGATTTTAAAAATTTATTTGTCAATCTTGTGCATTATGGGTTTTATCTTTGCAACCCTTCCATTTTTCTTATGGGTTTCACAAATACATCCCCAGAGTGAAAAATGTCTCGTCCTTGGACTCGCTCCATGCCAGCTCTACCAGAGGAAAATTATGGCAATCAATCAGGCAACAATTTTGCACGAGGTCAGACGAGTCAACCGGACAGTGAAACGGCATTTCCCCAAATGTGCCGCCTTTATGAGCAGAGTCAGCAACAACATCGGGAAATGATGAACCAAGTCATTAACATGGGAAATCACCATGGGCAGTATCCGCAACATTCCAAGTTATCTAAGCTACAGAAGACACGACCCCCAACATTTTCTCATACTGACAAGCCACTTGAGGCCGAAGACTGGCTTCGTGATATGGAGAGAAAGTTAATTATTGCAAAGTGCTCAGATCCAGAAAAGGTACTGTACGCACCACATTATCTCACGGGAGCAGCCGCATCCTGGTGGGAGAATTTTCTGCACATGCATCCCAACGAAAATGATATAACCTGGGATGATTTCAAAGAAGGTTTCCGCGGCGCGCACATTCCTAAGAGTATTATGAAAATCAAGAAAAGAGAGTTCGATGACCTCAAGCAAAGGAACATGACAGTGTCAGATTACAATGGCCAATTTACTCTGTTATCCCGCTACGCCAACGAAGAGCGTATGACTGAAAGCAAGAAAATGGAGAAGTTCCTTGACGGCCTAGCGCCCGCGCTTAAATGCCAACTGGTCGTACACACTTTCCCAGATTTTAAGACGCTGGTGGATAAAGCCATTACTCTGGAAAATGAAAGACGCAGTTTGGAAGATATCCGCAAGCGAAAAAGGGACCAGACTAACCATGCTCGCAATCACCAAAGTAAGACCGATTTTCGGAAGGGTGGGACGCACAAATCATCATCCAACGTCTCACGCCCAATAAGGAATTTTCATGCTAGGGACAAGGAGTTCACATATCGCCCAGGTGTTACTTGTTACGCCTGTGGAGAAGAAGGACACTATGCCAAGCAGTGTCAGAAGCCAAGAAGCTCAGCACCAAAGCCGAACAACGGCAACAATAATTCAGCGCCCAAGCGAAACAACTTCAATCCCAACAATAGCCACAGGAAAGGTCATCTGAACCACGTGACCAAAGAGGAGGCACAAAATGCTCCGGATATCGTACTTGGTACATTCCCTGTCAACAAAATACCTGCAATGGTTTTGTTTGATTCTGGAGCTTCTCACTCTTTTATTTCGAAAAGTTTTGCTTTGCAAAATAATTTTTCGATGCTTCCTTTGGAGAAATCCATGATCATCAAGTCCCCTGGGATTCAGCAAGTCACTCAGAATTACTGTCAGGATGTGATTATTGAGTTCAAAGGATTGAAGTTTCATGCCAATCTCATTGTGTTGGAAAATAAAGGACTGGATGTCATCCTAGGGATGGACTGGTTAACCACCAACAAAGGTTTCATTGATTGTTTCAATCGGACCGTGATTCTCACACACCACCATGGTAAGACAATAAGAGTATCCGCCAAAGAAAGAGAAATGCCCAGGCAACCAAGACTGAACAAGGTGGACATTTCTGAATTAAGCAAGGTCCCAGTAGTATGTGAATTTCCAGACGTATTTCCCGAAGAGCTACCAGGCATGCCACCAGACCGAGAGATAGAATTCAGCATTGAGCTAGCACCAGGGACCACCCCCATATACAAGAAACCATACAGAATGGCACCATCCGAGTTAGTTGAACTGAAGAAACAAATAAAGGAATTGCTTGACAAAGGATACATTCGAGCCAGTTCCTCACCTTGGGGATCACCAATTTTGTTTGCCAAAAAGAAAGATGGAACACTGCGATTGTGTATTGACTACCGAGCACTCAACATGATCACGATCAAGAACAAATACCCGATGCCAAGAATAAATGATTTATTCGATCAACTCGCTAAGCCAAGGTATTCTCAAATATCGACCTAAGGTCAGGATACCATCAACTAAAGGTACGAACAGAAGATATCCCCAAGACAGCCTTCACCTCCAGATATGGACTGTATGAGTTCACAGTAATGCCTTTTGGATTAACAAATGCCCCTGCATATTTTGTTCACCTCATGAACAAAGTATTTATGAAGTTTATGGACAAGTTCGTTGTGGTATTCATCGACGATATTTTGGTATACTCCAAAACACCAGAAGAACAAGTTGAACATCTCAGAATTGTACTAGGAGAACTCAGGAAACACCAATTGTACGCCAAGTTCAGCAAGTGTGAATTTTCGTTAAGGCAAGTAGGCTTCCTAGGCCACGTACTAACCCAAGACGGAATCGCCGTGGACCCAGAGAAAGTCAAGGCAGTACTTGGCTGGAAATCACCAGCCAGCGTAACGGACATACGGAGTTTCTTGGGAATGGCAGGATATTACCGCAGATTTATTGAAGGATTCTCCACCATAGCTAAGCCAATGACGCAGTTGCTCAAGAAAGATAAGAAGTTTGATTGGACAGAAGCCTGTGAGAAAAGCTTCCAAGAGCTAAAACGGAAATTAACAACAGCACCAGTATTGATTGTGCCAGACATACACAAGAATTTTGAAGTATATTGTGACGCGTCCAGAAAGGGACTCGGATGCGTATTAATGCAAGAACGCAAGGTTGTCGCATACGCTTCGAGGCAACTTCGCAAGCATGAGGAAAATTATCCCACTCATGACTTAGAAATGGCAGCAGTTATTCATGCACTCAAGGAATGGAGGCATTTCCTACTTGGAAATCGATGTGAAATATATACGGACCATAAAAGTCTCAAATATATTTTCACACAGCCAGAACTGAATTTAAGGCAACGACGCTGGTTGGAGCTAGTAAAGGATTATGATGTCGGAATCCACTATCATCCTGGAAAAGCAAATGTAGTAGCCGATGCTCTTAGTCGTAACCCCAGCGCCGACAACAACAGTCTGCCCAACTTAAGACCCGAACTCCAACGGGAATTTGCCAGACTCAACTTGTTGATGGTAGCAGAAGGCACCATAACAAACTTGGAGATACAACCCAACCTTGTGAAAAGAATCAAAGAAGCCCAGCCGGGTCACCCCAGCATTGAAGGCATCAAAAGAAAGGTGAGTATGGGCAAGGCCTCGGAATTCATCATAGATGAAGAAGGGACACTATGGTACGGAAACAGACTCTGCGTGCCAGACATAGAAGACCTCAAACGGCAAATTCTAGCTGAAGCCCACACCGCTCCATATTCGATCCACCCTGGAGGAACCAAGATGTATAAAGATATCCAGGAAGGATTTTGGTGGCACGGTATGAAGAGGGACATAGCCACCTTCATTGCATGCTGCGACTCTTGTCAACGTATAAAGGCCGAACATCAGAGACCAGCCGGACTACTGCAACCAAATAAAATACCTGAGTGGAAATGGGATGAGATAGGGATGGATTTCATTGTCGGACTACCTCGATCACGACACGGGAATGATGCCATATGGGTTATCACCGACAGGTTGACTAAGGTGGCACATTTCATTCCAGTAAAGACGACCCACACCACTCAGAAGCTTGCCAAGATATATCTCTCTCGCATAGTTTGTCTGCACGGCGTCCCGAAGACTATAATATCTGACAGAGGAACACAGTTCATCTCGAGATTTTGGGAGCAGTTACAACAGGCTCTAGGAACTCAACTAGCCTTCAGTACGGCATACCACCCCCAAACAGATGGACAAACAGAACGGGTAAACCAGATTTTAGAGGACATGCTGAGAGCATGTGTCCTCACCTATGGAACCAGTTGGGAAGACAGCCTGCCATACGCCGAGTTCGCATACAACAACAGTCATCAGGCCAGCCTACAAATGGCACCATTTGAGGCCTTGTATGGTCGAAGATGTCGTACCCCGTTAAATTGGTCAGAGACCGGAGACAGCCGTATCTTCGGCCCAGACGTGCTCAAGGAAGCCGAGGAAAAGGTCCAACTAATCAGAGATCGACTCAAGACCGCCCAAAGCCAGCAAAAGAGTTATTACGATCAGAAACATCGTGGGGTCAACTTCGAACCAGGTGAGTTCGTGTACCTACGAGTGTCACCTATGAGGGGGTTGCAACGATTCAAAATTAAGGGAAAGCTAGCGCCAAGATTCATCGGGCCATTCGGTATATTGGCACGGAAAGGCACAGTAGCATACCAACTAGTCCTACCTGAGGAACTGTCAGATATCCACAACGTGTTCCACGTATCGCAATTGAGGAAATGCGTGAACAACCCAGAGAAACAAGTATCCCATGAGAACATAGACGTGCAGCCAGACCTCACTTATCGGGAACACCCAGTAAAGATATTAGAGGAGTCTGAAAGGAGGACCCGACAGAAAACCGTCAAATTTTTCAAAGTTCAGTGGAGTAATCATACCGAAAGTGAAGCAACATGGGAAAGAGAGGATTTTCTTCGAACAGAGCATCCACACTTATTTAAGGACCAACTGAAATCTCGCGGACGAGATTTTTCCTAAGGGGGTAGGTGTTGTGACACTCCAAAGATTTCATTTGGGTTTTTTCAAAATCCTTGCTGGATTTTCCTTTGAGATTTGAGGCTTTCAGAAAAACAACCCTCTTAAAAATCATTTTCTTTGACTAGGGTTTGTTATTTCTGTTTCCTCCTTCAAACTTTGGGTTTGAACTTCATAAAACCACTTCTCTATTGTTTCCCTTCTCAAATTTTATTTTTGGGAGATTAATCTTTGCTTTTTAAGAAAAACTCTATGATTTTTTTTTTGGGATTTTCATTCTATTGAAAACCACCCATGACCTTGTATTTTTCCCATGAGGTAAAACCACTCCAACATCTTCTGCCCTCCTTGTCAACAACTCAAATTCCCTATCCCAACTCATCCAAACAAGTTTTGGATTTTATTTTGATTATTTCATCTCTCAATTATTTTCGATCAATTATTTTGAGCCTGATGGTTTTTCAAAGCAAGTACCCTTTTTCATTTGAGATTTGACTTCAAACCAACTCTACTAGCTAGTCCTTTGCACCCACAACCCAGAACCATCTTGATCCACTCATCTTCTTTTCAAAATTTTCAACTTACACTCCCTGCAAGTTTGGACCAGATTTGTCAAATTTGGTGAAATTCATATCTACACTTCTCCAAAAATTCCACCAAAAATCAGGCAGCCTACTAGAGCAATGAGAAGTCACTCCACCAAAAATCAGCCCAAGGAAAAATCCCTACATGCCTGGATCATTCTGTCGAACACCTTGCATGCACTGTTCGAACACATTCAGCAAATTCAGTCTTCAGTGTTGATTTCTTCAGATCATCTTCAGTCACGCGCCCACAGTGCCCTTGGCACGTTGCTCGCCGCCTGGTCTGCGTGTCCAGAGCCCCGCACGCGCGCTTGGCTTCTTCCTGGCGTCGGTGGCGCTCTGACCCGACCACGCCGGCGTGTCTCGCGGCGGTTGAACCGCCGTGGCAGCCAACAGGGAGCAGAACGGCGGCTCAACACCGTTCCGCGCCGCTCAACCCCGCTGATGGCTCCGCGTGTCCACCTCCACGCCAGCGCACGCATGCAGCACAACCATCGTGGCGCGGCACGCACAGAGCATGCTCTCTGCCGCCGACGGGTCCGCGTCGTCCCGTTCCGTCGGACGCCGCCCAATCGAGCATAACCCGACGCTGTTGGCTCCTAAACTGACTCCGTGAACCTCCACGACGGTGCTCAACTCGTAAACTCCCCTGACGAAGCACTGCACCACCGTAATCACTCGCCGGAGAACGCCGTTCTCGGCCACCGCCTCGGATCGCCTATAAAAGGAGACCCCGAGCCCTCCCGCGAGCACGCACCACTCCTACACTCCACCAGCGCCCTGCCAGGTCACCGGGAGGACCTCGAGGAGGTCTCCTCCCCCGACTCCGGCCACCCCGCTCCGCCTCGGCCTCCAGCTCGATTCACTTCGGTGAGGCCGTCTCCGGCGCCCAAACTCCGTCCAGCTCCCTCTCTAGCTACCAGATCCTTGACCCCCTCCTCAATTTGATCAGTGCAGCTCTCTCCGGCGACCTCCACCCACGCCCGAACCGCCGTCCGCCGGAGCAGGGGCCACCGCCGACGTGGTGCTTCTCGGCGACCACCACCACCACCAACCGACGCGGAATGGCACCCTGAGCATGGAGGTAACCTCCGATCTCTCTGCCTCGCCATGGATCGCCGCCGGCGATCGCCGCGGCTCTCTGCCGCCAAAGGCGCCGTTCGTTTTCAAACCTGACGGGTGGGACCGCCCCGTCAAATTCTTCTCTTTATTCGAATCGTTTTCTGAAAACGCATTTGGGCTCTATATCCTTAAATCATCTTATCTATATCCAAGTTCCCAGCTAACAGTCATGTGCCAGTTTGGTGACAGATTACCCGGTGGGACACATGAGCACTAAGACCGGTTAAATGTTTATTCTTGTGGATGGACTAACCCGTTTAATTCCATGAGTTGATTATATTTATGATGATTATATTATTTCCTTATCAGCCAAAAGCCCTTTATGCGGTGTCGCTCAGACGCCCGACTGTGGCATTTCTTTTTAAAGCCCTTTATGTGGTGTCACTCAGACGCCCGACTGTGGCATTTCTTTTTAAAGCCCTTTATGTGGTGTCGCTCAGACGCCCGACTGTGGCATTTCCTTTTTAAGCCCTTTATGTGGTGTCGCTCAGAAGCCCGACTGTGGCATTTCCTTTTAAAGCCCTTTATGTGGTGTCGCTCAGACGCCCGACTATGGCATTTCCTTTTAAAGCCCTTTATGTGGTGTCGCTCAGACGCCCGACTGTGGCATTTCTTTTTAAAGCCCTTTATGTGGTGTCGCTCAGACGCCCGACTGTGGCAGCATTATTATTCTGCATTTTCTGCTCGAGGAGTCTTCCAGACACTCGTTTGGCACCAGTATTATTATTCTGCATTTTCCGCACGAGGAGTCTTTCAGACACTCGTTTGGCACCAGTATTATTATTCTGCATTTTCCGCTCGAGGAGTCTTTTAGACACTCGTTTGGCACCAGTATTATTATCCTGCAATTTCGCTCGAGGAGTCATTCAGACCCTCGCTTGGTACCCAGCATTATTACCTCTATGTCTGATCGTACTAGTTAACTTACCCATGTATTTCATGTTAGCATTTGTTATATCTTACGTCCGAACTGTCTTGCGAGTACTTTCAAAGTACTCACTGGCTTGTTGATTTGGCCAGATGCTGACGAAGGTGATCTCATGGATGAAGAGTTGGATAGCGCATCCGACGCCTAGAGGAGTCCCAGTCAGTCTCGTGCGACCCTGGTGTTGGTCACTGTATTATATCCGCTTCCGCTACCCTAATAAATTCATCGAGCCTCACCTCGACGCTCGATGGGATGTTAGTTTGAGAATCCCATATCCACTCCCCACTGTGTTACTCCACCTCTACCATATTTGCGAGTCAGTAGTATGCCACCACTCCCTTGTGTCATTAAACGCCTTTATGTATAATTATTGGCACGCTTGTAATAATTGTTTGAGCATCGTCAGCTCAACCCTGTAACACATTTATGCTACTGGCTTATTGTATCAAAAGTTTGTCTGCCAGTGAGGAGGCTTTATCTCAAACTGGATTCTAAAGATTGGTTTCTCAATAAATATTTTTATTGGAAAACCGGTCGTGACAGGTAACCCCCCCCCCCCCGGTGCTCCGTTTTTATCCGAAACCACTCGGAACCATTCCGATGTCCGAATATAGTCGTCCAATATATCAATCTTTACGTCTCGACCATTCCGAGACTCCTCGTCATGTCCGTGATCTCATCCGGGACTCCGAACTAACTTCGGTACATCAAAATGCATAAACTCATAATAACTGTCATCGTAACCTTAAGCATGCGGACCCTACGGTTCGAGAACAATGTAGACATGACCGAGACACGTCTCCGGTCAATAACCAATAGCGGGACCTGGATGCCCATATTGGCTCCTACATATTCTACGAAGATCTTTATCGGTCAGACCGCATAACAACATACGTTGTTCCCTTTGTCATCGGTATGTTACTTGCCCGAGATTCGATCGTCGGTATCCAATACCTAGTTCAATCTCGTTACCGGCAAGTCTCTTTACTCGTTCTGTAATACATCATCTCGCAACTAACTCATTGGTTGCAATGCTTGCAAGGCTTATGTGATGTGCATTACCGAGAAGGCCCTGAGATACCTCTCCGACATTCGGAGTGACAAATCCTAATCTCGAAATACGCCAACCCAACAAATACTTTCGGAGACACCTGTAGAGCACCTTTATAATCACCCAATTACGTTGTGACGTTTGGTAGCACACAAAGTGTTCCTACGGTAAACGGGAGTTGCATAATCTCATAGTCATAGGAACATGTATAAGTCATGAAGAAAGCAATAGCAACATACTAAACGATCGGGTGCTAAGCTAATGGAATGGGTCATGTCAATCAGATCATTCAACTAATGATGTGACCTTGTTAATCAAATGACAACTCCTTTGTCTATGGTTAGGAAACTTAACCATCTTTGATTAACAAGCTAGTCAAGTAGAGGCATACTAGTGACACTCTGTTTGTCTATGTATCCACACATGTATTATGTTTCCGGTTAATATAATTCTAGCATGAATAATAAACATTTATCATGATATATAAGGAAATAAATAATAACTTTATTATTGCCTATAGGGCATATTTCCTTCAGTCTCCCACTTGCACTAGAGTCAATAATCTAGATTACACAGTAATGATTCTAACACCCATGGAGTCTTGGTGCTGATCATGTTTTGCTCGTGGAAGAGGCTTAGTCAACGAGTCTGCTACATTCAGATCCGTATGTATCTTGCAAATCTCTATGTCTCCCACCTGGACTAAATCCCGGATGGAATTGAAGCGTCTCTTGATGTGCTTGGTTCTCTTGTGAAATCTGGATTCCTTTGCTAAGGCAATTGCACCAGTATTGTCACAAAAGATTTTCATTGGACCCGATGCACTAGGTATGACACCTAGATCGGATATGAACTCCTTCATCCAGACTCCTTCATTCGCTGCTTCCGAAGCAGCTATGTACTCCGCTTCACATGTAGATCCCGCTACGACGCTTTGTTTAGAACTGCACCAACTTACAGCTCCACCGTTTAATGTAAATACGTATCCGGTTTGCGATTTAGAATCGTCCGGATCAGTGTCAAAGCTTGCATCAACGTAACCGTTTACGACGAGCTCTTTGTCACCTCCATACACGAGAAACATCTCCTTAGTCCTTTTCAGGTACTTCAGGATATTCTTGACCGTTGTCCAGTGATCCACTCCTGGATTACTTTGGTACCTCCCTGCCAAACTTATAGCAAGGCACACATCGGGTCTGGTACACAGCATTGCATACATGATAGAGCCTATGGCTGAAGCATAGGGAACATCTTTCATCTTCTCTTTATCTTCTGCAGTGGTCGGGCATTGAGTCTTACTCAACTTCACACCTTGTAATACAGGCAAGAACCCTTTCTTTGCTTGATCCATTTTGAACTTTTTCAAAACTTTGTCAAGGTATGTGCTTTGTGAAAGTCCAATTAAGCGTCTTGATCTATCTCTATAGATCTTAATGCCCAATATGTAAGCAGCTTCACCGAGGTCTTTCATTGAAAAACTTTTATTCAAGTATCCCTTTATGCTATCCAAAAATTCTATATCATTTTCAATCAGTAATATGTCATCTACATATAATATCAGAAATGCTATAGAGCTCCCACTCACTTTTTTGTAAATACAGGCTTTTCCAAAAGTCTGTACAAACCCAAATGCTTTGATCACACTATCAAAGCGTTTATTCCAACTCCGAGAGGCTTGCACCAGTCCATAAATGGATTGCTGGAGCTTGCACACTTTGTTAGCTCCCTTTGGATCGATAAAACCTTCCGGATGCATAATATACAACTCTTCTTCCAGAAATCCATTCAGGAATGCAGTCTTTACATCCATTTGCCAAATTTCATAATCATAAAATGCGGCAATTGCCAACATGATTCGGACAGACTTAAGCATCGCTACGGGTGAGAAGGTATCATCGTAGTCAATCCCTTGAACTTGTCGAAAACCTTTTGCGACAAGTCGAGCTTTGTAGACAGTAACATTACCATCAGCGTCAGTCTTCTTCTTGAAGATCCATTTATTCTCTATTGCTTGCCGACCATCGGGCAAGTCAACCAAAGTCCATACTTTGTTCTCATACATGGATCCCATCTCAGATTTCATGGCTTCAAGCCATTTTGCGGAATCTGGGCTTACCATCGCTTCTTCATAGTTCGTAGGTTCACCATGATCTAGTAGCATGATTTCCAGAACAGGATTGTCGTACCACTCTGGCGCGGATCTTACTCTGGTTGATCTACGTGGTTCTGCAGTAACTTGATCTGAAGTTGCATGATCATCATCATTAACTTCCTCACTAATTGGTGTAGGTGCTTCAGAAATAGATTTCTGTGATGTACTACTTTCCAATAAGGGAGCAGGTATAGTTACCTCATCAAGTTCTACTTTCCTCCCACTCACTTCTTTCGAGAGAAACTCCTTCTCTAGAAAGGATCCATTTTTAGCAACAAATGTCTTGCCTTCGGATCTGTGATAGAAGGTGTACCCAACAGTTTCTTTTGGGTATCCTATGAAGACACATTTCTCCGATTTGGGTTCGAGCTTATCAGGTTGAAGCTTTTTCACATAAGCATCGCAGCCCCAAACTTTAAGAAATGACAACATTGGTTTCTTGCTAAACCATAGTTCATAAGGCGTCGTCTCAACGGATTTTGATGGCGTCCTATTTAATGTGAATGCGGCCGTCTCTAGAGCATAACCCCAAAACGATAGCGGTAAATCTGTAAGAGACATCACAGATCGCACCATATCAAGTAAAGTGCGATTACGACGTTCTGACACACCATGGCGTGAGTTGCGAAACTATTCCGCATTGTTTCAAATGTAGACCAAACTCGTAACTCAAATATTCTCCTCCATGATCAGATCGTAGAAACTTTATTTTCTTGTTATGATGATTTTCAACTTCACTCTGAAATTCTTTGAACTTTTCAAATGTTTCAGACTTGTGTTTCATTAAGTAGATATATCCATATCTGCTTAAATCATCTGTGAAGGTGAGAAAATAACGATATCCACCACGAGCCTCAATATACATCGGACCACATACATCTGTATGTATGATTTCCAACAAATCTGTTGCTCTCTCCATAGTACCAGAGAACGGTGTTTTAGTCATCTTGCCCATGAGGCACGGTTCGCAAGTACCAAGTGATTCATAATCAAGTGGTTCCAAAAGTCCATCAGTATGGAGTGTCTTCATGCGCTTTTGTAGCGACCCGACCCAAAATGGATCGAAGTCTCTGTGCTTAAGTGTCATCCCTGGATCGGTATGCTGACACACACAGTACTCGAGGAATTATAACAGAGTTCAATCACACTTTATTACATCGAGGTTCTCAAAAGAGTATTTATTACAATAATATGGCCAAAGGCCATCTAAATAAAAATAACTGCAGAAGCTTCAAAGGTAAATGAGTCTATCCAACTCCACGGCAAACTGAGTGTAGAACAACGACCTATCGCACCTTTAATCTTTGTCGGAAAAGTCTGCAACATGAGACGTTGCAGCCGTGTAGGTCAGCACATGGAATATGCTGGCAATTTCACACCATAGAATAATAATAAATGAAAAGACTATCTCTATATGCAAATTTAGCTGGTGGAGGCTCTAAGTTTAATTTTTGCATAAAGCCAATTTTACCCTACAACAAAGAAATAATTTTTTTATTACTACTAAGTTAAAATGCCATTACTGAGAAGGTTCGTCCAACTCAATCCCAAAAATTCCCAAGTTATTAGTAACCCAATAATTTCACTAAAAAGAGTGAAGAGATCAACCAATAATTCACTTCTAGATTCTCAAATTGTCCATAACCGGGGACATGGCTAATCATGATTAGTTTGTACACTCTGCAGAGGTTTGCGCACTTTTCCCCACAAGACTCGACCACCTCCATGATCGGAAGATCGAGACATAGCCTTTCTGAAGTATTTCCCCTTAACCCTGGGTAGACCGGTACACCTACTATCCCCTACATCAGCTAGTCTACCACGAAAAGAGGTCACACAACTTACTCAACTGTGCCAGAGCCCATAATGGCTTGTGGCTGCACACGGAAGTTTCTAGGCATGAAATATCTTATGATCCCTTTGAGCCTGGGTGGCGGACCTAGGGTAATCACACGGGTACTCCGGGATTCCCCTTGGGCAAGCACTGGTTTCTCCAGGTGCCCCAAACAATCCACCCAGATGTGTATTAAAGTTGCCACCTTAGGTTATCCCAAAATTATTATCTCTCACAACTTGCATGAATCACACATACCAATCCCCGTCTACGAGCATGGCTAAGCAATATATGATATAATGAATATTCCCGGGGTGATCAAAGGTCATAGGTTCCTACCACATGAACTACATAGCATAACCACATGTTCCCAATCCTATTCATGCAAACTTTGAGGGTGAAACTAATGCATAGTAAAAATTGGGTATTGAAAATTATGATCAAAGTGTGAACTTGCCTTGCTGACGTTCGTTGAATTGTAAAGATTCGTAGTAGCAAGCTTCGCACTCCGGATGATCTAGCGTAAGCAAGCAATAACATACATAAACATACAAGCAAAGATTCAAAAAGGAAAACAAATGAAAGACTTCGAAAAACTCCAAAACATCCAAATAAAGTTTCTATACAGAACGTAATTTTTACAGCAACAAAATTAAATGGTTTTGGTTTTAATAGAAAGTACACGTTACGAGCTTCAATATGCAAAAAGAATCACCTAAAACGGAGTTACGGAACTCGAGATACGGCCTAACGAAGTTTGAATTCAGATCTGTTTGAATTCAAATTTTAAAATTTTCAAAAATATTTTTTGTTTGGTTCTCTGGATAGAGGGGATTTATATGAACTAGTAGGAAAAAGAGTCAACTAAATCGGATCTATAGACTAAAAGATATACAAGAAACAAGAACTGGTATAGAATCTGAGATTGAAAAAAATATTGGAAAAAGAGAAAATTTTGGCCTGGGTGTTCACCGGACTTGTCGCCGGAGACGAGGAAGAAGGCGGCTCCGGTGTGCTTCGGCGAATTATGCGTGCGGGGCGGTGTAGAGGACGATGAGGTGAACCACTTAAACAAGTTGTGATGGTAGATTGCTTTCTGTACACACGGTGAAAGGTCGCCGGAATTCGCGAACTCCGGCGATCAATTGGAGAGGTTAGAGAGAGGGAAAAACTCTAGAAGGAGAGGGCTTCGGATGAGGGGTGAGAGGGGCTCCCAGGGGTGATTTATATAGGGCTTGGGGAGGTCTGGAGATGAGCTGAGCGTTGCCAACTTTATGATATTAATGGTGGCTGTTACTTGGGCTTCTAATGGCCATTAGAGGGGGAATTAAGGCGCACTAGTGAAGGGGAAAAGATAGAGGGAGGCAAGGGGATTCCATTCAGAGGGTTTTCGGGGCGAGGGAGAGGAAGGGGAGGGGTGGGGCGCTAGGGTGGGATGCTGCCTGGGTGCGTGCGTACATGTTTCTGTACGTTGAGAGGAGGAAGAAGATAGCGCATGGGCATGGGCCTTGGCTGCCCACGTTTTTTTAACGTTTTTTTTTACAGAAGCAATGAAACATCGAAAATACAAATAAAAGTAAGCTTAAAAATCCCAGAAAATTCACATAGTTATATGGTCTTATATATGACCTAGTGAACTTTTATCTGACCTAAAATGCAAGTTTTCAAAAAAAATTGCTATGCTAATAAAATAAATTGCAAATAAAACTCAACAAATATATTTTGGTTCCAAATTCAATTTCCAATATTTTCTTTTCCGATTTTGAAGAAGTCATTTTATCTTCTCTCTTTATTTTATTTTTGATATAATGGAAATCAATTTTTTTGTGAAACCAAATTTGATTCAAACTCCCAACTTTGAAAAAAATCAAAATTGGTTTTTAGGGAAACTTCCAACTCTCTCTTTTGGTCCTTGAGTTGCTCAAAGTTCCTTGGATCAAAAATCAAATAAAACAAATGGAGGAAAAAATGCATAAATCATGGATGCATATGAATGATCTATTTATAAACATCCAAATTGAAAATTGGGATGTTACAGCTTTATACCGATATGACCTAAACGGCAGTGCCACAAATAAGTTGCACTATCATTATCAACTCTGCATCTTTTGGCTTCAATGTTATGAATATGTGTATCACTACTATCGAGATTCATCAAAAATAGACCACTCTTTAAGGGTGCATGACCATAAAAGATATTACTCATATAAATAGAACAACCATTATTCTCTGATTTAAATGAATAACCGTCTCGCATCAAACAAGATCCAGATATAATGTTCATGCTCAACGCTGGCACCAAATAACAATTATTTAGGTCTAATACTAATCCCGAAGGTAGATGTAGAGGTAGCGTGCCGACTGCGATCACATCGACTTTGGAACCGTTTCCCACGCGCATCGTCACCTCGTCCTTTGCCAGTGTTCGCTTAATCCGTAGTCCCTGTTTTGAGTTGCAAATATTAGCAACAGAACCAGTATCAAATACCTAGGTACTACTGCGAGCTCTAGTAAGGTACACATCAATAACATGTATATCACATATACCTTTGTTCACCTTGCCATCCTTCTTGTCCGCCAAATACTTGGGGCAGTTCCACTTCCAGTGACCAGTCTGCTTGCAGTAGAAGCACTCAGTTTCAGGCTTAGGTCCAGACTTGGGTTTCTTCTCTTGAGCAGCAACTTGTTTGTTGTTCTTCTTGAAGTTCCCCTTCTTCTTCCCTTTGCCCTTTTTCTTGAAACTCGTGGTTTTTTTAACCATCAACACTTGATGCTCCTTTTTGATTTCTACCTCCGCAACCTTTAGCATTGCGAAGAGCTCGGGCATTGTCTTATCCATCCCTTGCATATTATAGTTCATCACGAAGCCTTTATAGCTTGGTGGAAGTGATTGGAGAATTCTGTCAATGACGCAATCATCCGGAAGATTAACCCCCAGTTGAATCAAGTGATTATAATACCCAGACATTTTGAGTATATGCTCACTGACAGAACTATTCTCCTCCATCTTGCAGTTATAGAACTTATTGGAGACTTCATATCTCTCAATCCGGGCATTCTATTGGAATATTAACTTCAACTCTTGGAACATCTCATATGCTCCATGATGTTCAAAACGTCGTTGAAGTCCCGGTTCTAAGCCATAAAGCATGGCACACTGAACTATTGAGTAGTCATCAGCTTTGCTCTGCCAGACGTTCACAACATCTGGCGTTGCTCCAGCAGCAGGCCGGGCACCTAGCGGTGCTTCCAGGACGTAACTCTACTGTGCAGCAATGAGGATAATCCTCAAGTTATGGACCCAGTCCGTGTAATTGCTACCAACATCTTTCAACTTTGCTTTCTCAAGGAACGCATTAAAATTCAACGGAACAACAGCACGAGCCATCTATCTACAATCAACATAAACAAGCAAGATACTATCAGGGACTAAGTTCATTATAAATTTAAGTTCAATTAATCATATTACTTAATAACTCCCACTTAGATAGACATCCCTCTAATCTTCTAAGTGATCACGTGATCCAAATCAAACTAAACCATAACCGATCATCACGTGAAATGAATTAGTTTTCAATGGTGAACATCATTATGTTGATCATATCTACTATATGATTCACGCTCGACCTTTCAGTCTCCGTGTTCCGAGGCCATATCTGCATATGCTAGGCTCGTCAAGTATAACCCGAGTATTCTGCGTGTGCAAAACTGGCTTGCACCCGTTGTAGATGGACGTAGAGCTTATCACACCCGATCATCATGTGGTGTCTGGGCACGACGAACTTTGGCAACGGTGCATACTTGGGGAGAACACTTCTTGATAATTTAGTGATAGATCATCTTATAATGCTACTGTCAATCAAAGCAAGATAAGATGCATAAAAAAGATAAACATCACATGCAATCAATATAAGTGATATGATATGGCCATCATCATCTTGTGCTTGTGATCTCCATCTTCGAAGCACCGCCATGATCACCATCGTCACCGGCGCGACACCTTGATCTCCATCGTAGCATCGTTGTTGTCTCGCAAATCTTATGCTTCTACGACTATCGCTACCGCTTAGTGATAAAGTAAAGCATTACAGGGCGATTGCATTGCATACAATAAAGCGACAACCATACGGCTCCTGCCGATTGCCGATAACTCGGTTACAAAACATGATCATCTCATACAATAAAATTTAGCATCATGTCTTGACTATATCACATCACAACATGCCCTGCAAAAACAAGTTAGACGTCCTCTACTTTGTTTGTTGCAAGTTTTACGTGGCTGCTACGGGCTTAAGCAAGAACCAATCTCACCTACGCATCAAAACCACAATGATAGTTTGTAAAATAGACTCTGTTTTAACCTTCTCAAGGACCGGGCGTAGCCATACTCGGTTCAACTAAAGTTGGAGAAACTGACACCCGCCAGCCACCTGTGTGCAAAGCACGGCGGTAGAACCAGTCTCGCGTAAGCGTACGCGTAATGTCGGTCCGGGCCACTTCATCCAACAATACAGCCGAACCAAAGTATGACATGCTGGTAGGCAGTATGACTTATATCGTCCACAACTCACTTGTGTTCTACTCGTACAAAACATCAAACCATAAAACCTAGGCTCTGATACCACTGTTGGGGAACGTAGTAATTTCAAAAAAATCCCTACGCACACGCAAGATCATGGTGATGCATAGCAACGAGAGGGGAGAGTGTTGTCCACGTACCCACGTACACCGAAGCGAAAGCGTTGATGCAACATAGAGGAAGTAGTCGTACGTCTTCCCGATCCGATCGATCCAAGCGCCGTTACTCCGGCGCCTCCGAGTTCGTAGCACACGTTCAGCTCGATGACGATCCCCGGGCTCCGATCCAGCAAAGCTTCGGGGAGGAGTTCCGTCAGCACCACGATCTTGATGTACTACCGATGCAGGGCTTCGCCTAAGCACCACGACAATATGACCGAGGTGGAATATGGTGGAGGGGGGCACCGCACACGGCTAAGGAACGATCACGTTGATCAATTGTGTGTTCTAGGGTGCCCCCCCTGCCCCCGTATATAAAGGAGCAAGGGGGAGGTGCGGCCGGCCCTATGGTGGCGCGCAGGAGGAGTCCTACTCCTACCGGGAGTAGGACTCCCCTCCCGATCCTTGTCCAACTAGGAAAGGTGGAGGGAGAATAGGAAAGGGGGGGCGCCGCCCCTCCCTCCTTGTCCAATTCGGACTAGGGGGAGAGGGGGCGCGCGGCCTGCCCTGGCAGCCCCTTCCTCTTCTCCACATTAGGCCCATGAGGCCCATTAACCCCCCGGGGGGTTTCGGTAACCCCCCCCCCCCCCCCGTTGCACCGTTTTTATCCGAAACCACTCGGAACCATTCTGATGTCCGAATATAGTCGTCCAATATATCAATCTTTACATCTCGACCATTCCGAGACTCCTCGTCATGTCCGTGATCTCATCCGGGACTCCGAACTAACTTCGGTACATCAAAATGCATAAACTCATAATAACTGTCATCGTAACCTTAAGCGTGCGGACCCTACGGTTCGAGAACAATGTAGACATGACCGAGACACGTCTCCGGTCAATAACCAATAGCGGGACCTGGATGCCCATATTGGCTCCTACATATTCTACGAAGATCTTTATCGGTCAGACCGCATAACAACATACGTTGTTCCCTTTGTCATCGGTATGTTACTTGCCCGAGATTCGATCGTCGGTATCCAATACCTAGTTCAATCTCGTTACCGGCAAGTCTCTTTACTCGTTTTGTAATACATCATCTCGCAACTAACTCATTGGTTGCAATGCTTGCAAGGCTTATGTGATGTGCATTACCGAGAAGGCCCTGAGATACCTCTCCGACATTCGGAGTGACAAATCCTAATCTCGAAATACGCCAACCCAAAAAATACTTTCGGAGACACCTGTAGAGCACCTTTATAATCACCCAGTTACGTTGTGACGTTTGGTAGCACACAAAGTGTTCCTACGGTAAACGGGAGTTGCATAATCTCATAGTCATAGGAACATGTATAAGTCATGAAGAAAGCAATAGCAACATACTAAACGATCGGGTGCTAAGCTAATGGAATGGGTCATGTCAATCAGATCATTCAACTAATGATGTGACCTTGTTAATCAAATGACAACTCATTTCTCTATGGTTAGGAAACTTAACCATCTTTGATTAACAAGCTAGTCAAGTAGAGGCATACTAGTGACACTCTGTTTGTCTATGTATCCACACATGTATTATGTTTCCGGTTAATATAATTCTAGCATGAATAATAAACATTTATCATGATATATAAGGAAATAAATAATAACTTTATTATTGCCTCTAGGGCATATTTCCTTCAATGGTCTCTCTACAATTATCCAGAAACGAATTGGGGAAGGCATCATTTCGCCACTGAAAATTACTAGAAGAGCTCCAGGAATATCCCACTTGTTGTTTGCTAATGACACATTGCTATTATTCAAGGCTTCTCTCCAATAAGCCACGCATGTTAGGAGCATACTGGATGTATATGGTCAAGCCACGGGCCAATTAATTAACCCTGCGAAGTGTTCTATTCTCTTTGGTGACTGTTGTCCACATGATGCGATTTGTGCTGTTAAAAACACCCGGCAGGTTACTACCTCTAGTTTTGAGGAGAAATAGGGGCTCACAACACCTGACGGAAGGATGACAAAAGGAAAGTTCCAAAATCTTCAGGTGAAAATAACAAAGAGATTGTTCTCTTATGATGGGCACCCCACTGTCACGACCGGTTTTCCAATAAAAATACTTATTGAGAAACCAATCTTTTGGATCCAGTATGAGAGAAAATCCTCCTCACTGGTAGACAAACTCTTGATACAATAAGCCAGTAGCACAGGATATATTACAGGGTTGAGCTAAGGGTGCTCAACAATTTATTACAAGTGTGCCAATAATTATACATAAAGGCGGTTATGACACAATGGTGTGGTGGCATACTACTGACTCGAGGATAAAGCGATGGTGGAATAATACAGCGGGGAGTGAGATAACATGGCTCTCAAACTAGCATCTCATCGAGCGTCGAGGTGAAGCTCGATGTACTTTATTCGGGTTGCGGAAGCGGATGTAATATAGTGACCAAATCCAGGGTCGCGTGTGACTGACTGGGATTCCTCTAGGCGTCGGACTCGCCATCGAACTCTTCATCCATGAGATCACCTTCGTCAGCATCTGGCCAAATCAACAAGCCAGTGAGTACTTTGAAAGTACTCGCAAGACAGTTCGGACGTAAGATATAACAAATGCATGCATGAATGCGTCATGATTAATTTACCAATGCATAATTGAAATAATAGCAGGCATGGTAAGTAAAAAGGGAATCGGCGGTAGTCCGCCTGAAATCCCAACAATAAAGTAAAGGAAACCAATCGAGTGTCTGGAGCGACGCCAAGAAAGGTGAACAGATAAGTAAAAGGAGAATCATGCCACAGTCGGGCGTCTATGCGACACCACATAAAGGGCTTAAAAAGAAATGCCGCAGTCGGGCGTCTAAGCGACACCACATAAAGGGCTTAAAAGAAATGCCGCAGTCGGGCGTCTAAGCGACACCACATAAAGGGCTTAAAAGAAATGCCGCAGTCGGGCGTCTAAGTGACACCACATAAAGGGCTTAAAAGAAATGCCGCAGTCGGGCGTCTAAGCGACACCACATAAAGGGCTTAAAAGAAATGCCGCAGTCGGGTGTCTAAGCGACACCACATAAAGGGCTTAAAAGGAATGCCGCAGTCGGGCGTCTAAGCGACACCACATAAAGGGCTTAAAAGAAATGCCGCAGTCGGACGTCTAAGCGACATCGCAGAAAGGGCTTATGAGGAAAATAAATAACAGCACTACCGCAGTCGGACGTCTGAGCGACATCACAGAAAGGGCTTTCTTCATAATGAAAATAATACACATGTTAGATTAATCAGCTTAGGTCAATATACGGGTTAGTCCATCCACAGGAATAAACATTTAACCGGACTCAGCATGCTTATGATTCACCGGAGTATCTGTCACCAAAACTGGCACTTGTCAGAATAAGTTAGCATAGAACTTGGATATGGATAGGATGATTTGAAGAATTTATGACTCTGCAGAGTTTGTACAAAAATTTCCCACAGCCAACGGATTTCCGTAGTCACGAAGGACTAGTTCCGTTTACGTTATTTCAGAAGAAAACACAGCTAACCAGTACACACCCATCCAACCTCTCGATGCCAGGAATCACCCTAGACATCGTCCAAGAAAAACTTTTGAGACGGGGAGATCACAATCTCGAATAGCATGGGATCAAATTTATATACGCGCGCTCTAAGGGGTGCCCCCCTCTCGGTCCCAACCGGAAACACCCATGCCCCCTAACCGGATGACTGGCTTTAATCCAGGGCCATGGAACCATCATCCCAGCCTCTCCTTTTGGTGTGTACCAGGAAAGCGGTTTGCAACTTACTAAACCATATTCCTTGCGGAAAACATGTGGTAGTACAGGGAGGGAATGTGGACGGGAACCGAACTGATATGGGCTGACACTGAAGTCAATAGTATGGCATAAGACTGGCATGCTACAACACTGCCGTCTTATCCATCCTCATGCCAACATATGGCCATGCATACTCACATCCAACAACGTTTGGATCATCGAACTCACTTGCTTTAACAATGCATGGAAATAACGTTCCCCGATATGCTCATCAATATACCATGCAACTAGCTAAATGCAAAACATGCCAAGACACTCATCATATCAAAAGTTCAAACATGCTTGCATGGTTCAGAGTAGTCGGAGCCTAGCTCGGTGAAGTTTGCGGTCCCGTCACCTCCGTCGGTATCTACGGTATAAAGAGAATACACGCAATATCGTAAATACCAAGAGGTGCACAGAAATTAATCCAAATATTTTTCAAATAAATCATATAAAAAACTAGGCAAAATTTTGAAGAGAACAGAAAACGAATCACTCAAAAATATGCTTCTGTTAAAAAGTTACAAAGGTTTTTGTCCAGGGACCCATCTGTAATGAAACAGAAACTTCCTAGGGTTCTTTTTATAAAAACAGAAAAAGCTTCAGTCCTGAATACGCCGGCTCAGAGGAGAAAGCGTATTTTGCACGAAGGCGTCTTCAGAAAACGATTCGAAAAGAACAGAAATCTGACGGGGCGGTCCCACCCGTCAGGTTTGAAAACGGCGGCAGAGCTCTTGGCGCCAGAGAGCCGCGGCGATCGCCGGCAGCGATCCACGGCGATGCAGGGGGATCGGAGGTTACCTACGCGCTCAGGGTGCTATTCCGCATCGATCGGTGGTGGTGGTGGCTGTCGGCGAGCACCACGTCGGCGGTGGCTTCTGCTCCGGCGGACGGCGGTTCGGGCGTGGATGGAGTTCGCCGGAGAGGGCTGCAAGTTGCAAATTGATGAGGGGGTTAGAGTGCTAGGTGTGGCAGAAGGCTGCAGACGAGGTTTGGTCGCCGGAGATGGCCTCACCGCAGTGAACGCTGCTGGAGCCCGAGGCGGATGGAGGTGGCCGGAGTCGAGGAAGAAGGGCTCCTCGAGGCCCCTCCAGTGGCCAGGCAGGGTTTAGCGGGGTGGTGGAGTCGTGCAGGAGTGAGAGCAGGCTCGGGGGCGCTATATATAGCCGCCCCGAGGCGGTTGCCGAGAACGGGGTTCTCCGGCGAGGTGATTACGGCGGTGCGGTGGTTGCACAGGAGGGTTCAGAGGTTGAGCGTCATCGTGGGTGCTCCCTGGTTCCGTTTATGTGCTAACAGCGTCGGTATTAGGTCGCTTAGGGGGAGCTCGACGGAACGGGGCGGCGCGCGCCCGTCGGCGGCAGAGAGCATGCTCTGTGCGTGCCGCGCCACGGCGACGGTGCTGCATGCGTGCGCTGGCGAGGAGATGGCCACGCGGAGCCACCAGGGGGTTTGGGCGGCGCTGAACGGCGTTGCGCCGCCGTTCTGCTCCCTGTCGGCCGCTACGGTGGTTTGGCCGCCGCAAGACACGTCGGCGCTGGCGGGCCAGGGCGCCACCGACGCCAGGAAGGTGCCAAGCGCGCGTGCGAGGCTCCGGACAAGCAGGCCAGGCGGCGAGCAACGTGCCAAGGGCACTGTGAGCATGTGAATGAACTAACTGACGAAGATCAACACTAAAATCTGAATTTAACTGAAAATGGCTCCTCATTGCTTCAGTAGGCTGCCTGATTTTTGGTGGAATTTTTGGGTAAGTGGAAATATGAATTTCACCAAATTTGGCAAATCTGGTCCAAACTTGCAGAGAGTGAAAGTTGAAATATTTGAAAAGAAGATGAGTGGATTAAGATGGTTCCAGGTTGAGGGTACCAAGGACTAGCCAGTAGAGTTGGTTTGAGGTCCAAATACAAATGCTATAGGGTACTTGCTTTGTAAATGACTCAGGCTCAAAATAAAGATCAGAAAAGATTTGAGAGGTGAAATAATTAAAATGAAATCCAAAACTTGTTTGGTTTAGAAGGGACAGAGGACTTAGGTTGTTTTCAAGGAGGAGGGGAGGTTTTGAATGGGTTTTACCACATGGGCAAAAATACAAAGTCATGGGTGGTTTTCAGTATATGAAAATCCCCAATTCTCATAGAGTTTCTTTTTAAAAGAAAAACAATAAATCCCAAAAATATGTTTTGAGCAGGGAGTCATTAGAGAAAAAGTTTTAAAAGACCAAACACCATAGTTTGAAGATGACACAGAAATAAAAATCCCTGCCTAAAAAAAGAAGTTTTTGAAGAGGAAGGTTTTTTTTCTGAAAGGAAAAAAATTTAAATGCCCTTTTTTTCAAAACCAACAAAGGTTTTGCTAAAGACCAAATGAAAAATTTTGGAGTGTCACAACACCTACCCCCTTAGGAAAAATCTCGTCCCCGAGATTTCAGCTGTTCCATAAATAAGTGCGGATGCTCTGCTCGAAGAAAATCCTCTCTTTCCCAAGTTGCTTCGCTGTCAGTGTGATTGCTCCACTGAACTCTGAAAAATTTAATGGTCTTCTGTCAGGTCCTCCTTTCAGACTCCTCTAATATCTTCACGGGACGTTCCCTATAAGTGAGGTCTTGTTGCACGTCAATGCTCTCATGGGATACTTGTTTCTCTGGGTTGCTTACGCACTTTCCTAACTGCGAAACGTGTAACACGTTATGGATATCTGACAGTTCCTTAGGTAAGTCTAGCTGATATGCTACTGTGCCTTTTCGGGCCACTATACAGAATGGTCCGATGAATCTCGGCGCTAGCTTCCCTTTTATTTTGAATCGTTGTAACCCCCTCATAGGGGATACTCGTAGGTATACGAATTCAGCGGGTTCGAAGTTCACCCTACGATGCTTCTGATCGTAATAACTCTTCTGTCGGCTTTGAGCGGTCTTGAGTCTATTTCTGATTAGCTTGACCTTTTCCTCGGCTTCTCTGAGCATGTCTGGTCCGAAGATACGACTATCTCCAGTTTCTGACCAATTTAACGGGGTACGACATCTCCGTCCATACAAAGCCTCAAATGGTGCCATTTGCAGGCTGCCTGGTAACTGTTGTTGTACGCGAACTCGGCATATGGCAGGCTCTCTTCCCAACTGGCTCCATATGTGAGGACACATGCTCTCAGCATGTCCTCTAAAATCTGGTTCACGTGTTCTGTCTGTCCATCGGTCTGGGGGTGGTATGCTGTACTGAAAGCTAGTTGAGTTCCCAGAGCCTGTTGTAAATGATCCCAAAATCTCGAGACAAACTGAGTGCCTCTGTCAGATATTATGGTCTTCGGAACACCGTGCAAACAAACTATACGGGAGAGATATATCCTGGCAAGCCTCTGAGTGGTGTGGGTCGTCTTTACTGGAATAAAGTGTGCCACCTTGGTTAATCTGTCGGTGATGACCCATATGGCATCATTTCCGTGTCGTGACCGAGGTAGTCCGACAATGAAATCCATCCCTATTTCATCCCATTTCCACTCAGATATTTTGTTTGGTTGCAGTAATCCGGCTGGTCTCTGATGCTCAGCTTTAATGTGTTGGCATGAGTCGCAACATGCAATGAAAGTGGCTATGTCTCTCTTCATACCGTGCCACCAAAATCTTTCCTGAATATCTTTATACATTTTGGTTCCTCCCGGGTGGATTGAGTACGGGGCGGTGTGAGCTTCAGCTAAAATTTGCTGTTTAAGGTCTTCTATGTCTGGCACGCAGAGTCTCTCCCTGTACCATAATATTCCTCCATCGTCTACGACGAATTCCGAGGCTTTGCCCTTACTCACCTTTCTTTTGATGCCTTCGATGCTGGGGTGACCAGGTTGAGCTCCTTTGATTTTCTCCACAAGGTCGGGTTGTATTGCCAAGTTTGTCATGGTGCCTTCCGCTACCATTAATAAGTTGAGTTTGGCAAATTCCAGTTGGAACTCGGTTCTCAAGCTTTGCAGACTGCTTTCGTCGGAGCCGGGGTTCCGACTAAGGGCATCGGATACTACATTTGCTTTACCTGGATGGTAGTGGATACCAACATCATAATCCTTTACTAATTCCAGCCAGCGTCGTTGCCGTAAATTCAGTTCTGGCTGCGTGAAAATATATTTGAGACTTTTATGGTCCGTATATATTTCACATCGATTTCCAAGTAGGAAGTGCCTCCATTCCTTAAGTGCATGAATGACGGCTGCCATCTCTAAGTCATGAGTGGGATAATTTTCCTCGTGCTTGCGAAGCTGCCTTGAAGCATAGGCGACAACCTTGCCTTCTTGCATCAATACACATCCGAGACCTTTTCTGGACGCATCACAATATACTTCAAAATTCTTGTGTATGTCCGGCACAATTAATACTGGTGCTGTCGTTAGTTTCCGCTTTAGCTCTTGGAAACTTTTCTCGCAGGCTTCTGTCCATTCAAACTTCTTGTCTTTCTTGGGTAACTGTGTCATAGGCTTGGCGATGGTGGAGAATCCTTCAATAAATCTGCGGTAATATCCTGCCATTCCCAAGAAACTTCGTATGTCCGTTACACTGGCTGGTGACTTCTAGCCAAGTACGGCCTTGACTTTTTCCGGGTCTACTGTGATACCGTCTTGGGTCAGCACATGGCCTAGAAAGCCTACTTGCTTTAGCCAAAATTCGCACTTGCTGAACTTGGCATACAATTGATGTTTCCTGAGTTCGCCTAGTTCCATTCTGAGATGTTCCGCGTGCTCTTCTGGTGTCTTGGAGTATACCAGAATATCGTCGATGAATACCACGACGAATTTGTCCATAAATTTCATAAACACTTTTTTCATGAGGTGAACAAAATATGCGGGGGCGTTCGTTAATCCAAATGGCATTACCATGAACTCATACATTCCATATCTGGAGGTGAAGGCTGTCTTGGGGATATCTTCGGTTCGCACCTTCAATTGATGGTATCCTGACCTTAAGTCGATTTTTGAGAATACCTTGGCCTGTGCGAGTTGATCAAACAAATCGTTTATCCTTGGCATTGGGTATTTGTTCTTGATTGTGACCATGTTAAGTGCTCGATAGTCAATACACAATCGCAGTGTTCCGTCCTTCTTTTTGGCAAATAAAATTGGTGATCCCCAAGGTGAGGAACTGGCTCGAATGTATCCTTTGTCCAGCAATTCCGTTATTTGTTTTTTCAACTCAACCAACTCGGATGGTGCCATTCTGTATGTTTCTTGTATATGGGGGTGGTTCCTGGTGTGAGCTCAATGCTGAACTCTATCTCTTGATCTGGTGGCATGCCTGGTAGCTCTTCGGGGAAAACATCTGGAAATTCACATACTACTGGAACCTTGTTTAACTCAGAAACGTCCACCTTATTTAATCTTGGTTGCCGGGGTATTTCTCTTTCCTTGGCGGATACCCTTATTGTCTTCTCGTGGTGGTGTGTGAGAATTATGGTCCGGTTGAAACAGTCAATGAAACCCTTGTTGGTGGTTAGCCAGTCCATCCCGAGGATGACATCCAGTCCTTTATTTTCCAACACAATGAGATTGGCGTGGAACTTCAATCCTTTGAACTCAATAACCACATCCTGACAGTAACTCTGAGTGACTTGCTGAATCCCAGGGGACTTGATGGTCATGGATTTCTCCAAAGGAAGCATCGAAAAATTATTTTGCAAAGCAAAACTTTTCGAAATAAAAGAGTGAGAAGCTCCAGAATCAAACAAAACCATTGCAGGTATTGTGTTGACAGGAAACGTACCGAGTACGATATCCGGAGCATTTTGCGCCTCCTCTTTGGTTACGTGGTTCAGATGACCCTTCCTATGGTTGTTGTTGGGATTGAAATTGTTTCGTTTGGGCGCTGTATTATTGCCGCCGTTGTTCGGCTTTGGTGCTGAGTTTCTAGGCTTGGGACACTGCTTGGCATAGTGTCCTTCCTCTCCACAGGCGTAGCAAGTAATGTCGGGGCGATATGTGAACTCCTTGTCCCTTGCATGGAAATTCTTGATTGGGCGTGAAACGTTGGACACGGACTTGTGTGTTCCACCCTTTTGAAAATCTGTCTTGCTTCGATGATTGCGAGCATAGTTGGTCTGGTCCCTTTTTCGCTTGCGGATATCTTCCAAGCTGCGTCTTTCATTTTCCAGAGTAATCGCCTTGTCCACCAGTGTTTTAAAATCTGGAAAAGTGTGTACGACCAGTTGGCATTTAAGCGCGGGCGCTAGACCGTCAAGGAATTTTCCCATCTTCTTGCTTTCAGTCATACGATCTTCATTGGCGTAGCGAGACAATAAAGTAAATTGACCGTTGTAATCTGACACTGTCATGTTCCTCTGTTTGAGGTCATCGAACTCTCTCTTTTTGATTTTCATAATACTCTTTGGAATGTGCGCGCCACGGAAGCCTTCCTTGAAATCATCCCAGGTTATATTATTTTCGTTGGGATGCATGTGCAGGAAATTTTCCCACCAAGATGCGGCTGCTCCTGTGAGATAGTGCGGAGCATAAAGTACCTTTTCGAGGTCTGAACATTGTGCAATACTTAATTTTCTCTCCACGTCTCGCAGCCAGTCTTCGGCCTCAAGAGGCTTATCAGTATGAGAAAATGTTGGAGGACGCGTCTTCTGTAGCTCAGATAACTTGGAATGCTGTTGATACTGCCCATGGTGATTTCTCATGTTGATGACTTGGTTCATCATTTCCCGATGCTGCTGCTGACTTTGTTCATAAAGGCGGCACATTTGAGCAAGTGCCGTTTCACTGCCCTGTTGACTAGATTGACCTTGAGTGAAATTGTTGCCTGGTTGAGTGTCGTGATATTGACTCGACTGCCCTTGTGCAAAATTGTTGTCCGGTTGAGTGCCATAATTTTCCTCTGGCGGAGCTGGCATGGAGCGAGTCCAAGGACGAGACATTTTTTTCACTCTGGGGATATATTTTGTAAAACCCATAAGAAAAGCGAAAAGTGGTGCCAAAAATTTAATTCCATAAAAACACAAGGTTGGCAAATAAATTAAAATAGCCAAGATTGCTTAAGGGAAAACAATTTAATTTGCGCACAGAGAAAGACTGCTCATTACGTATCTTACACGCGGGCGATAATTATACAATACACCACTCAGGATATGCGTACATAACCCTGACATGTTATTTAGGCTAGTGCACTCCTCCACTTCCTATATGATGCGCAAACAGGCTACTTCCCATATCTTACATGGTGATACATCGCGTGACGGCTAAGCGTACTTAGTCGGAGATGTTGATGATGTCCTTGGCCCTGCCAAGGGTGAGGCGTAGCGAGGTTGGGGACTCGACTTCCTCCTCGCTAATAGGCTCCATACGAGTAGTGCTGCGCCGAGTAGATGGAGCGGGAGCCAGGGGTGGAATAACACGAATAGGAGTCGGCGTGAGTGGCGGTGCAGTGCGCGCTGGAGTGGGCGCAATGACTTGGTTGAACTCCTCAGTAGAAGGCAGGCGACGAGCAGGCGCATAAGATGCAGATGATGAGGCATAAGTCAATGGCGGTGTTGTGGGCAGGAGCTCCCTCCTGTTGGCAGCACAGCCATGGACTGAGTCCATGCGGGCGGCCACGAAGTCGTCCACCAAGTTATCGAAGGCGGCCTCCAGGGCCCGAAGATACTCAATAAGCATCTCAAAGGCCTCGTCTCGCTCTCCTCTGGGGCAGGAGTATGCGTAGTGACAGGTGTAGGGCACGTGGCATGGAAGATAGCGGTAACGACGAGCCTTCATCACGGGAAGGACATCCCTGAGGCGAGCTATCGACTCGCGGGCTGCCATCTGGATAGCATGCTTCTCCGTGGGCATGGCTCTTCCCACGAACCGGAAGCGGCGTAACTCACCACGCCCTCCCCTGAATTGCACCGAGGCCTGGTGCATGGTCAGACTGTCGTTGACTTTGTGCTGGCAGAGAGAGACGACTGGGCGCACAGATGGCCCCATCGCGACCTGAACGATGAAGGATAGAAGCTTGACGAACCCATCGGGTACGTTGGCGAAGGACTGAGACTCGCAGCTGTTGTCGGCCATCTACAAAAGTAGGCAAGAATTCTGAATGGTCAGATAATAAATATATGTTGACTGTCAGAAAAAAATGACTACAATTGCAAAGATACAAATTAGCTCTAACATGCTAATAATCAATTAGCGATCGCACCTAGTGGCTTCCTACAGTCAGCCTGGCTCTGGTACCAAGCTTGTCACGACCGGTTTTCCAATAAAAATACTTATTGAGAAACCAATCTTTTGGATCCAGTATGAGAGAAAATCCTCCTCACTGGTAGACAAACTCTTGATACAATAAGCCAGTAGCACAGGATATATTACAGGGTTGAGCTAAGGGTGCTCAACAATTTATTACAAGCGTGCCAATAATTATACATAAAGGCGGTTATGACACAATGGTGTGGTGGCATACTACTGACTCGAGGATAAAGCGATGGTGGAATAATACAGCGGGGAGTGAGATAACATGGCTCTCAAACTAGCATCTCATCGAGCGTCAAGGTGAAGCTCGATGTACTTTATTCGGGTTGCGGAAGCGGATGTAATATAGTGACCAAATCCAGGGCCGCGTGTGACTGACTGGGATTCCTCTAGGCGTCGGACTCGCTATCGAACTCTTCATCCATGAGATCACCTTCGTCAGCATCTGGCCAAATCAACAAGCCAGTGAGTACTTTGAAAGTACTCGCAAGACAGTTCGGACGTAAGATATAACAAATGCATCCATGAATGTGTCATGATTAATTTACCAATGCATAATTGAAATAATAGCAGGCATGGTAAGTAAAAAGGGAATCGGCGGTAGTCCGCCTGAAATCCCAACAATAAAGTAAAGGAAACCAATCGAGTGTCTGGAGCGACGCCACGAAAGGTGAACAGATAAGTAAAAGGAGAATCATGCCACAGTCGGGCGTCTATGCGACACCACACAAAGGGCTTAAAAAGAAATGCCGCAGTCGGGCGTCTAAGCGACACCACATAAAGGGCTTAAAAGAAATGCCGCAGTCGGGCGTCTAAGCGACACCACATAAAGGGCTTAAAAGAAATGCCGCAGTCGGGCGTCTAAGCGACACCACATAAAGGGCTTAAAAGAAATGCCGCAGTCGGGTGTCTAAGCGACACCACATAAAGGGCTTAAAAGAAATGCCGCAGTCGGGCGTCTAAGCGACACCACATAAAGGGCTTAAAAGGAATGCCGCAGTCGGGCGTCTAAGCGACACCACATAAAGGGCTTAAAAGAAATACCGCAGTCGGATGTCTAAGCGACATCGTAGAAAGGGCTTATGAGGAAAATAAATAACAGCACTGCCGCAGTCGGACTTCTGAGCGACATCACAGAAAGGGCTTTCTTCATAATGAAAATAATACACATGTTAGATTAATCAGCTCAGGTCAATATACGGGTTAGTCCATCCACAGGAATAAACATTTAACCGGACTCAGCATGCTTATGATTCACCGGAGTATCTGTCACCAAAACTGGCACTTGTCAGAATAAGTTAGCACAGAACTTGGATATGGATAGGATGATTTGAAGAATTTATGACTCTGCAGAGTTTGTACAAAAATTTCCCACAGCCAACGGATTTCTATAGTCACGAAGGACTAGTTCCGTTTACAGTATTTCAGAAGAAAACACAGCTAACCAGTACACACCCATCCAACCTCTCGATGCCAGGAATCACCCTAGACATCGTCCAAGAAAAACTTTTGAGACGGGGAGATCACAATCTCGAATAGCATGGGATCAAATTTATATACGCGCGCTCTAAGGGGTGCCCCCCTCTCGGTCCCAACCGGAAACACCCATGCCCCCTGACCGGATGACTGGCTTTAATCCAAGGCCGTGGAACCATCATCCCGGCCTCTCCTTTTGGTGTGTACCAGGAAAGCGGTTTGCAACTTACTAAACCATATTCCTTGCGGAAAACATGTGGTAGTACAGGGAGGGAATGTGGACGGGAACCGAACTGATACGGGCTGACACTGAAGTCAATAGTATGGCATAAGACTAGCATGCTACAACACTGCCGTCTTATCCATCCTCATGCCAACACATGGCCATGCATACTCACATCCAACAACGTTTGGATCATCGAACTCACTTGCTTTAACAATGCATGGAAATAACGTTCCCCGATATGCTCATCAATATACCATGCAACTAGCTAAATGCAAAACATGCCAAGACACTCATCATATCAAAAGTTCAAACATGCTTGCATGGTTCAGAGTAGTCGGAGCCTAGCTCAGTGAAGTTTGCGGTCCCGTCACCTCCGTCGGTATCTACGGTATAAAGAGAATACACGCACTATCGTAAATACCAAGAGGTGCACAGAAATTAATCCAAATATTTTTCAAATAAATCTGATAAAAAACTAGGCAAAATTTTGAAGAGAACAGAAAAAGAATCACTCAAAAATATGCTTCTGTTAAAAAGTTATAAATGTTTTTGTCCAGGGACCCATCTATAATGAAACAGAAACTTCCCAGGGTTCTTTTTATAAAAACAGAAAACGCTTCAGTCCTGAATACGCCGGCTCAGAGGAGAAAGCGTATTTTGCATGAAGGCATCTTCAGAAAACGATTCAAAAAGAACAGAAATCTGACGGGGCGGTCCCACCCGTCGGGTTTGAAAACGGCGGCAGAGCTCTTAGCGCCAGAGAGCCGCGGCGATCGCCGGCGGCGATCCACGGCGATGCAGGGGGATCGGAGGTTACCTACGCGCTCAGGGTGCTATTCCGCATCGATCGGTGGTGGTTTTGGCTGTCGGCGAGCACCACGTCGGCGGTGGCTTCTGCTCCGGCGGACGGCGGTTCGGGCGTGGATGGAGTTCGCCGGAGAGGGCTGCAAGTTGCAAATTGATGAGGGGGTTAGAGTGCTAGGTGTGGCAGAAGGCTGCAGACGAGGTTTGGTCGCCGGAGATGGCCTCACCGCAGTGAACGCTGCTGGAGCCCGAGGCGGATGGAGGTGGCCGGAGTCGAGGAAGAAGGGCTCCTCGAGGCCCCTCCAGTGGCCAGGCAGGGTTTAGCGGGGTGGTGGAGTCGTGCGGGAGTGAGAGCAGGCTCGGGGGCGCTATATATAGCCGCCCCGAGGCGGTTGCCGAGAACGGGGTTCTCCGGCGAGGTGATTACGGCGGTGCGGTGGTTGCACAGGAGGGTTCAGAGGTTGAGCGTCGTCGTGGGTGCTCCCTGGTTCCGTTTATGTGTTAACAGCGTCGGGACTAGGTCGCTTAGGGGGAGCTTGACGAAACGGGGCGGCGCGGGCCCGTGGCGGCAGAGAGCACGCTCTGTGCGTGCCGCGCCACGGCGACGGTGCTGCATGCGTGCGCTGGCGAGGAGATGGCCACGCGGAGCCACCAGGGGGTTTGGGCGGCGCTGAACGGCGTTGCGCCGCCGTTCTGCTCCCTGTCGGCCGCTACAGTGGTTCGGCCGCCGCAAGACACGCCGGCGCAGGCGGGCCAGGGCGCCACCGACGCCAAGAAGGTGCCAAGCGCACGTGCGAGGCTCCGGACAAGCAGGCCAGGCGGCGAGCAACGTGCCAAGGGCACTGTGAGCATGTGACTGAACTAACTGACGAAGATCGACACTGAAATCTGAATTTAACTGAAAATGGCTGAAACAGTGCCTGCAAGGTGTTCGACAGAATGATCTAGGCATGTAGGGATTTTTCCTCGAGCTGATCTTTGGTGGAGTGGCTCCTCATTGCTTCAGTAGGCTGCTTGATTTTTGGTGGAATTTTTGGGTAAGTGGAAATATGAATTTCACCAAATTTGGCAAATCTGGTCCAAACTTGCAGAGAGTGAAAGTTGAAATATTTGAAAAGAAGATGAGTGGATTAAGATGGTTCCAGGTTGAGGGTACCAAGGACTAGCCAGTAGAGTTGGTTTGAGGTCCAAATACAAATGCTATAGGGTACTTGCTTTGTAAATGACTCAGGCTCAAAATAAAGATCAGAAAAGATTTGAGAGGTGAAATAATTAAAATGAAATCCAAAACTTGTTTGGTTTAGAAGGGACAGAGGACTTAGGTTGTTTTCAAGGAGGAGGGGAGGTTTTGAATGGGTTTTACCACATGGGCAAAAATACAAAGTCATGGGTGGTTTTCAATATATGAAAATCCCCAATTCTCATAGAGTTTCTTTTTAAAAGAAAAACAATAAATCCCAAAAATATGTTTTGAGCAGGGAGTCATTAGAGAAAAAGTTTTAAAAGACCAAACACCATAGTTTGAAGATGACACAGAAATAAAAATCCTTGCCTAAAAAAAGAAGTTTTTGAAGAGGAAGGTTTTTTTTCTGAAAGGAAAAAAATTTAAATGCCCTTTTTTTCAAAACCAACAAAGGTTTTGCTAAAGACCAAATGAAAAAATTTGGAGTGTCACACCCACTTAGGCTGGTAAGGAAGTCTTGATCAAATTCGTCGCACAGTCAATACCAACCTACATCATGAGTGTCTTCAAGGTTCCCCTAGGCGTGTGTGATGACCTTAACCGTATGGTTAGTAATTATTATTGGGGCGCCGAGGAAGGAAAGAGGAAAACACACTGGTATGCGTGGAACAAAATGACAAGGCCAAAAGCATGAGGTGGACTTGGATTCATGGATTTCCGTCTGTTCAACCAAGCTTTGTTGGCCGGACAAGCGTGGCGCTTAATAGCTTTCCCTAACAGTTTGTGCGCACGACTCTTGAAGGCCAAATATTACCCGAGTGGTAGATTGGAGGACACGTATGGTATTTTCCGCTAATCCATCATCTACGTGGCAAGTTGTTAGTTATGGGTTAGAGTTGTTAAAAAAAGGACTCTTATGGAGAATTGCTAATGGACAAAATGTGCGCATTTGGCGAGACCGATGGTTAGTTCGTGAACCTACTAGCGGGCTTATTTCTCAAAAAGGGTGCTGCAGATTCAAGTGGGTTTCTGAACTTTTGGATCGTAATGGTGCATGGGATCTCAGGAAACTGCACCAATTCTTTCTCCCAATTGATATCTGTGAGGTAACAAAAATCCGTCTGTCACCTAGGCTGGGAGAAGATTTCATTGCTTGGGCTCCGGAAAAGTCAGGCTTGTTTACTGTAAAAAGTGCATACCGGCTTGCTGCAGATGAACAGCAGAACACGCTGATTGCTTCGACTAGCTCTCGGTCTGATGGTTCACGCAATGGGTGGAATGCGGTCTGGTCTGGTCTAGCCCTGCCCCACCCAAAGTTCTGAACTTTGCTTGGCGTTTAATTTGGCCACTAATTGTTTACCCACATGGTGCAACAAACAGGAAAGAAACTTGGAAGTGGTCGCAACTTGTCCCGTTTGTGGCTGCGCTAATGAGGACACATTCCATGCATTTTGTTCTTATATTAATGCTCGGCGACTTTGGCATGCCATGGCAGCAGTTTGGGACTTGTCGTGGTTCTAAGTCTGACAGTGATGTAGGGGGGTAAGTATGGAGAGGCTAGATCTTAGCTATGTAGAAGTTGTAAGCACACAAGGATTACGAGTTCAGACCCTTCTCGGAGGAAGTAACAGCCCTACGTCTCGGTGCCCGGAGACGATCGATTGGATTATGTGTGTAAGAATAACAGGGGTGCGAACCCTTGATACTGAGGAGGGGGGTGGCTTATATAGAGTTCGCCAGGCCCCTCCAGCCCTCAGTAATGTAGGGTTTAAAGTACATTAAGGCTGAGCGTTACTGGTAACGCCCCTAATAAAGTGCTATAATGACCATAAGAGCTACTTAATGACCGACCGTTTGTGTGCGGAGTGACTGTAGAACTCCTTGCAGTCGAGTGCTTGGCTTCGTGGTCGAGTGATAGCATCATGGTCGAGTGTCTTGAATCCGTCGAGTGGGATACCTCCAAGTCGATTGAAAGGTGACTTCTTCTAGGGATGTCCTTGGGTAGGGCACTTAGGACAGGTCCATGCCCCTACCCTAGGTACATAGCTTCATCATTAGCCCCCGAATGGATCGAGGTTTGAGTGGTAAGGAGTTGGGGACCCTTCCGGCTGGTTCTCCGTCCTACATGAGTGCCTTGCTTTGGATCAATTGTCACGGGTGACGTCGTCAACCTCTTTCAGTCGCCTTGATCCATTCTAGGCCTTTTGTCGAGTGAATTTCCTTACTTGTGAAGGTCCGAGTGATGGTGTGAAAGGGATCTTCTGTCTGACGAATTGTTCTGCGACCCGCAGATTTTGCGGGATTTGAATTTCGGGAAGTGCGCGGGACGGGGGCGGCACCTTTTTCGCCACGTTTTCCACGCCACCTTTTTCGCCACGTACCGTGCGCGCGTCTACTGCGGGATTTGACAGGATTGCCCGGGCCTACTAGTCAGCCACTCGGCTGCAACCTCTTATAAACTGCCGGCTCGGGACTCCCGAACAGTGCGCCTCCACCTTTCCTTCTCCCTTCGCGAGTTCCTCCGCCACCTCCGCCCTCACCTGGGTGTCGTAGGCCTATTCGAGCCTCGCCGGCGACGATGGTGAAGGACAAGACGTCCGCCCTGGAGAGCGCGAAGAAGGCGGCGGTGCAGGGGAAGGGGAAGAAGTCTGCTCGGGGCGGATCTTCCTCGAGGACTGCTCTGCCCAAGGGCTGGATCCAGGGCGACTGGATGCCGTCGGTGATTCGGCAGGAAGATCTTGATGATATGGTCGAGGGGGGAGTCATTCCTCACGAAGCCGCGCGTCTCCCGGGGAAAGAAGTCGAACCCCAGCCTCTTGACGGTGAGTGCGTCCTCCTCGCCACTCATATCGATTGCGGATTTTCTCTACCTCCTCATCCTTTTTTCCGGAGCTTTTTGAACATCTTCGGAGCGCAGCTCCATCACTTCACTCCCAATTCCATCGTGTATCTTGCTGCTTTTGTTTCCTTGTGTGAAAGTTTCTTGGGTTGCCGCCCCCATTGGGGACTCTTTAAGCACATCTTCACTTGCCGCTCCCAATCAGTCAAGAAGGCCAAGTCGAGTGATGAAAGGACGCAGGTGATCCAGCTGTGCGGGGGCCTGGCGATCCAGACGAGGGGAAAGAGTTCTTTTCCATCTATCACTTTCCCTGAGTCGGTCCATGGTTGGCAGTCGACCTGGTTTTACTATAAAGACCAGGCGACCCCAGGACAGTCGACTGGGCTTCCTCCTTTCTCTCTAGACCGAGCTCAAAAACCTGGTTCTCTGAAAGTGGCGCTGGAAGAAAAGGCGCAAGTCAAAGTGCTGGTTGGTCGAGTGGTTCAGCTTGTCCGCGAGGGTGTGACCGGCATGGACTTGCTGGAGGTCTTCCTTCGGAGGTGCATCCAACCGCTTCAGGCTCGTGACCACCCGATGTGGCTGTACTCGGGTCTTGATGACACCACTCGGATTCACCCCGAGGAGGTCACTGATGAGATGCTGGAAGGGTGGCTGTCGAGCATCACAGGGAACAAAGACAACCCCCGAGGAGCCAGGAGGGTTCCTCCACTCGACAACACATACGAAGTGGACCAGGTCTGACCTTATGTTCCCGACTGAGATCTTGCTTTCTTCATTAGTCCTCTTTGAATCGGTCGGTTGACTTTTGTCTTGTCTGTTGTTCTCCAGGCAACTACTGAGATGTACTCGACACCCAACGGAGCACAGGAGCGGGCTGAGGAAGGGGAGGCGAGCGGAGGTGAAAGTGGAGACGAACAAGGCGAGTGGGAATCTGACGGCGAAGGACAGGGAGACGACGACGTCGACTCCAGCGAAGAGGAGGAGGAGGAAGCTGAACCCCCCCCCCCCCCCCCCCCCCGCTCGGAGAGGCAATCCAAGCTTACACACGACCCTGCGCGGGAACGTGGTAAGGCGACTGCTCCTGTTGGACAGTCGTCGAAACGCCCTCGGACCTCTTCTCCTACGCTGACTGAAAGAGCTCCCAAGCACCCACGTGCGACGCCGTCCAAGCCGCCCAAGGCCCTGCCCAAGATGAAGATGACTGTCCCCACCATTTCTGGGTAATAATAGAACTTGTTTCCCTTTGTCGATCGTGGACAGATCCTTGGTCGATTCATTGATCCAACTGACTGACTTTCGAAATTTGCAGTGCTGCTACTTCTGAGATCTCCGCCAAGGACGATGATCAAGAGATGGAAGATGTTGTTACTTCCAACCCTGGTACGATTACTGATGTTCCGCCTTGAGTCGACTGAATATTTGTTATAACTCTGGTCGATTGATTTTTTCTTGTAGCTCCTCCTCATGTTATTAACCTCCCTGATGACGACGACGACGTGCCACTGAGAGTGAGAAGGGACAGGAGGGCGTCGGCTGGCAAGACCCCCCAATCTGCTCCGGCGTCTGAGGCGGTAGCTCGGGATGGTGGTGATACCACTCGGACTTCCGTGACTTTCGTTGTTCCTCTGACGAGCGTGCAGCCTTCGACGTCGACTGCAAATCCGCCTTCGCTTTTTGCCACATACCCCGCCCCTGAGGACCAAGTGGGTGCCGCAAAAGAGGCTATACGCCAGGCGGGAATCATGATGGAGCAAGTGAAAGTGGTTCGGGAAGCCAGCCAAGCAGTTTATGACGCGAGTTCAACTCTTCAGAGCAACGTCCAGGTCAGTCGACTCAACACTTGTTCTGTTACGATATGTTGTTTGAAGAATCTCTTTTCCGAAGATCTTTATATCTGTACACCCACTGGGTGTGTCTGCCAATTCTTGGACGAGTGGGGGCACGCTAAGTGCACCCACTGGGTGTAGTCCCCGAGACTACGGTGGACTGCTGGCAGTCAACTGTAGTCTTTATATTGTGTTGTTGTAGTTGTACTTCTTCACTCGGTCTGGTCAGGCCATGTCGAATGGAACTGTATCCGGTCGACTGCGGGCAGTCGATTTTTTTTTAAACAGTGGGGGCACGCTGAGTGCACCCACTGGGTGTAGTCCCCGAGACTACTGTCGAATGTTTTTGATTCGGCTGTAGTCTTAGAAATGCCATCATTGTCTCTTAGTTACTCGGAAGCAACTTATCTTGAGCATCTGTCGACTGATTTTTTGCAGAAATCCTACGAACTTGTAGCTCACTATACTGAGTTGGAGAATAAGCAGATCCAGCTCAACCTTGATTTGAAGCTTGCTCAAGAGAACTTGCAGAAGGCGCGAGAAGAAGCAAAAGGTATGGCTGGTGAGGTTCTCCATTCTTGACGAGTGACTTTTCTTTCTTGTCTATTCTTGATGTTGATCTCACTCGACGTGCCGCAGATAAACTGGAAGAGGCTCTGAAGAAGAAGGATCAAGATCTTGCCGAAGCGCAAAAGGAGGCCTTGAACAAAACGAAGCTTGCTGAAGAAAAGCTGGCTTCAGTCGGTACTCTTGAACAGGAGAACTCCAGACTGAAAGTTGCTCTCGACGCAGCTAATCAGGAGGTCAGCCGTCTGAAGAACGACAAGATTGCTCTGAATGACAAGGCAAGCGAACTGGCAGGGAAGAAGAACGATCTTGAGGTTTATCTCGGAGGACTCGCCAAGAAGTTGTTCATCATGCTTGAGGGTAACAATCTTCACCTGACTGGCTTGCAGTAACCAAACTCGTGTAGAGCCACTGTCTTATTCTTGAATCGTGTTTACAGAATTCTGCCAGAACATTGAAGAGGAGACCAGTCGAGTGGAGCCAAGCTTGGACCCCGCCAATTCTCTCATGAAGGACGAGGCTGCTATGAACGTGCTCCGACTGGAGTCTCATATTGCCAGCGTGGTTGATTATCTGGCCAGACTGAAGGTTGCGGTGTCGCGGATCGACACGTCGCTCTGGCCCAAGGCGACGCTTCCGAATGATCTCGAGTCTCTGATGACTCGACTGAATGACGTTCCTGGTCGAGTGATGGAATGGAAGAAATCCTCCGCAAGGTGTGGTGCTGATGTCGCTTTGTCTCTAGTCCGCGTCCATTGCAAGGAGGTGCAAGAGGAAAAGTTGGCCGCCATCCAAGTTGCCAATACCAGGAAGCTCACCTTTTAGGACTTCATGGAGACTTTCATTGCAGCTGCCACCCGTATTGCAGACGGGATCGACTTGGACGAGTTCGTTGCCCCTTCCAGTCCTCCGCCTGAGGAATAAAAAATTTCATGCTTCACTTTAAATTTGCCTCGGAATGCCGAGTGGATTTTGTAACCGTTAAACTCTGTCGAGCCGAGGGCTCGAGTACTTTGATCTGAGGTCTGGGACCTTTGGGTCTTATCTGAACTTGATTTATCGTCGAATATCTTCATGAATTATCTGTCGAGTGGAACTTGATCTTCACTCGAAATAACTTCGTATTTGTGGTGCAGCTCCGAAGGACAACGTAACAGTCGATTCGCATCTTGCCGTCCTTGCGGATTGGGATGTGTTCCGTACTTAGGAGAGCGCTGGGCTGCAGCTAAGCTCCCGAGTGGGAGGTTTGCTCTCCACTCGGTAGGATCTTTCAAACTTAGGCGAGCACTGGGCTGCAGCTAAGCCCCTGAGTGGGAGGTTTGCTCTCCACTCGGTAGGATTTTTAAACACTTAGGCGAGCACTGGGCTGCAGCTAAGCCCCCGAGTGGGAGGTTTGCTCTCCACTCGGTAGGATTTTTCAAACTTAGGCGAGCACTAGGCTGCAGCTAAGCCCCCGAGTGGGAGGTTTGCTCTCCACTCGGTAGGATTTTTAAACACTTAGGCGAGCACTGGGCTGCAGCTAAGCCCCCGAGTGGGTGGTTTGCTCTCCACTCGGTAGGATTTTTAAACACTTAGGCGAGCACTGGGCTGCAGCTAAGCCCCCGAGTGGGAGGTTTGCTCTCCACTCGGTAGGATTTTTAAACACTTAGGCGAGCACTGGGCTGCAGCTAAGCCCCCGAGTGGGAGGTTTGCTTCCACTCGGTAGGATCTTTCAAACTTAGGCGAGCACTGGGCTGCAGCTAAGCCCCCGAGTGGGAGGTTTGCTCTCCACTCAGTAGGATTTTTAAACACTTAGGCGAGCACTGGGCTGCAGCTAAGCCCCCGAGTGGGAGGTTTGCTCTCCACTCGGTAAGATTTTTCGAACTTAGGCGAGCACTGGGCTGCAGCTAAGCCCCCGAGTGGGAGGTTTGCTCTCCACTCGGTAGGATTTTTAAACACTTAGGCAAGAACTGGGCTGCGGCTAAGCCCCCGAGTGGGAGGTTTGCTCTCCACTTGGTAGGATTTTTAAACACTTAGGCGAGCACTGGGCTGCAGCTAAGCCCCCGACTGGGAGGTTTGCTCTCCACTCGGTAGGATTTTTCATACTTAGGCGAGCACTGGGCTGCAGCTAAGCCCCTGAGTGGGAGTCTGGCTCACCACTCGGTAGGATTTTTCAAACTTAGGCAAGCACTGGGCTGCAGCTAAGCCCCCGAGTGGGAGTCTGGCTCACCACTCGGTACGATTTTTAAACACTTAGGCGAGCACTGGGCTGCAGCTAAGCCTCCGAGTGGGAATCTGGTTCACCACTTGGTAGGATTTTTAAACACTTAGGCGAGCACTGGGCTGCAGCTAAGCCCCCGAGTGGGAGGTTTGCTCTCCACTCGGTAGGATTTTTAAACACTTAGGCGAGCACTGGGTTGCAGCTAAGCCCCCGAGTGGGAGTCTGGTTCACCACTCGGTAGGATTTTTCAAACTTAGGCGAGCACTGGGCTGTAGCTAAGCCCCCGAGTGGGAGTATGGCTCACCACTCGGTAGGATTTTTAAACACTTAGGCGAGCACTGGGCTGCAGCTAAGCCTCCGAGTGGGAATCTGGTTCACCACTCGGTAGGATTTTTTAAACTTAGGTGAGCACTGGGCTGCAGCTAAGCCCCCGAGTGGGAGTCTGGCTCACCACTCGGTAGGATTTTTAAACACTTAGGCGAGCACTGGACTGCAGCTAAGCCTCCGAGTGGGAATCTGGTTCACCACTCGGTAGGATTTTTTTTACAGACTTAGGCGAAACGGATTCGCAGCTAAGTCACCCACTGGGGGATTTCATACGCAAACAAAAGTGACAGCAATTATTGGAACACTCTTTTCTTTGATAAACATAAAACTACATAAGTTTTTCTTATTACATCTCATCCGAGTGAGAATTCAAGTGTAAAAGGGGCGGAGTAGCTCCGCATTCCAAGCTCGTGGCTCATCGATCTGACGATCGACATTCTAAAGGTGATACGCTCCATTGTGGAGGACTCTGGTGACGATGAAGGGGCCTTCCCAAGTAGGAGCAAGCTTGTGCGGTTTCTGTTGATCCACTCGGAGGACCAAATCTCCTTCTTGGAAAGCTCGGCTCTTCATGTTTCTGGCATGGAATCGACACAAGTCTTGCTGATAAATGGTCGATCGGATCATTGCATTTCTCTTTCTTCTTCCAGGAGGTCGACTGCGTCTTGTCGGGCTTGTTCTGCTTCGTCTTCGGTGTAGAGCTCAACTCGGGGTGCGTTGTGAAGTAGATCACTCGGCAGGACTGCTTCCGCTCCGTAAACCAGAAAGAACGGAGTTCTTCCAGTCGACCGATTCAGGGTGGTCCTTAATCCCCACAGAACTGACAGAAGCTCGTCGACCCATGCACCTGCTGCATGCTTGAGATCACGCATCAGCCGGGGTTTTAGCCCCTTGAGGATCAGACCATTTGCCCTTTCAGCTTGTCCATTCGACTGGGGGTGTGCGACCGACGCGTAGTCGACTCGCGTGCCTTGAGAGGCGCAAAAAGCTCTGAACTTGTCTGAATCGAGGTTTGACCCATTGTCAGTGATGATGCTATGCGGGACTCCATATCTGAATGTTAACTCCCTGATGAAACTGATAGCAGTGCTAGCATCAAGATTCTTGATAGGCTTAGCTTCAATCCATTTGGTAAACTTGTCGACTGCCACAAGCACATGTGTGAAACCGCTCCTGCCTGTTCTCAGTGGACCAACCATATCCAGGCCCCATACAACGAAGGGCCAGACGAGTGGAATGGTCTTCAGGGCTGATGCAGGCTTGTGCGACATGTTGGAGTAGAATTGACACCCCTCACACTTGACGACTATCTCCTTTGCCATTTCATTTGCTCTTAGCCAGTAAAATCCCGCTCGGTATGCTTTAGCCACAATGGTCCGAGAGGACGCATGGTGACCACAGGTCCCCGAGTGGATATCATCAAGGATTATTTGACCTTCTTCTGGTGTTATACACTTCTGACCGATTCCAGTCGCGCTTTCTCTATACAACTGTCCCTTTATGACTGTGAAGGCTTTGGATCGACGGACGATCTGTCGAGCCTTTTCCTCGTCCTCTGGGAGTTCTTTCCTCAAGATATATGCGATGTACGGTATCGTCCAGTCGGTAGTGATTGCCAAGACTTCCATGATTAGGTTGACCACAGCAGGAACTTCGACTTCAGTCGGATCTGTGGCACTTTTCGGCTACGGGGCTTCTTCTGTAAAAGGATCCTCCTGGACCGACGGCGAGTGAATGTGCTCCAAAAACACATTGCTGGGAATGGCTTCCCTCTTGGAGCCTATCTTTGCCAAATCATCAGCTGCTTGATTTTTCAGTCGGGGGATGTGATGAAGCTCTAACCCCTCAAATTTCTTTTCCAACTTTCTCACCGCATTGCAGTAGCCAGTCATGGCTGGACTTCTGACGTCCCACTCCTTCATCACCTGATTAACTACCAAATCTGAGTCGCCATAGACCATGAGGCGACGGACGCCGAGTGAAATGGCCATGCGCAACCCATACAAAAGTGCTTCATATTCTGCTTCATTATTGGAGGAATCGAAGTGAAACTGGAGAACGTAGCTGAGCTTATCTCCTCGGGGGGAGACCAATACTACCCCAGCACCGGAACCATTCAGCATCTTAGATCCATCGAAGAACATGGTCCGGTGCTCCGAGTGAACTTGATTCGGAAGCTGCTGTTCAATCCACTCGGGGACGAAATCTGCAATTGGTTGGGACTTGATAGCCTTCTTTGCTTCAAACTTGATATCTAAGGGAAGGAGTTCAATCGCCCACTTTACCACTCGACCAGTTGCATCTCTGTTGTGCAGAATCTCTGACAGTGGGGCGTCGCTGACGACTGTAATGGAGTGGTCAAAGAAGTAATGTGCAACCTTCTTTGTGGTCATATAAATCCCATATACAAGCTTCTGGTAATGAGGATATCTTTGCTTTGAAGGAGACAAAACTTCAGACACATAATATACTGGGCACTGAGCTCTGAAGGCCTTTCCTTCTTCTTCCCGCTCGACAGTAAGTACTGTACTGACAACTTGTCCCGTGGCTACAATATAAAGCAGCAGAGGCTCTTTACTGATTGGGGCAGCAAGCACCGGCTGGGTGGAGAGCAGAGCTTTGAGGTCAGCAAACGCTGCATCAGCTTCTGGAGTCCACTCGAACTTGTCAGACTTCTTCATCAGTCAGTAAAGAGGCAACGCCTTTTCACCGAGACAAGAAATGAATCGACTTAGGGCGGCCAAGCAACCTATAAGCTTCTGGACATCGTGCACACGCACAGGACGCTTCATCCGGAGTATGGTGCCAACTTTTTCGGGATTGGCGTCGATTCCTCGTTCGGAAACGAGAAAACCGAGTAACTTTCCACCTGGAACTCCGAATGTGCACTTTGATGGATTGAGCTTGATATCATACCTCCTGAGGTTGGCAAAGATTTCAGCAAGGTCAGTCAGTAGGTCGGGACCTTTCCGTGACTTGACCACAATATCATCCATGTATGCTTCCATGTTCCGACTGATCTGAGTGAGCAAACACTTCTGAATCATCCTCATGAACGTGGCTCCAACATTCTTGAGGCCGAAGGGCATGGTGACATAACAGAAGCACCCGAATGGAGTGATGAAAGCCATTTTGATCTCGTCGGGTCCATACAGACGGATCTGATGGTACCCTGAATAGGCGTCCAGAAAAGACAAACGCTCACACCCCGCGGTCCAGTCGACTATTTGGTCGATGCGGGGGAGAGGGAAATGATCTTTCGGGCAGGCCCGATTGATATGTTTAAAGTCAATGCACATGCGAAGTGACTTGTCCTTCTTGGGGACCATGACAACATTGGCGAGCCACTCGGAGTGGTAAATCTCTCTGATGAATTCTGCTGCTAAGAGTCGAGCCACCTCTTCGCCAATAGCTTTCCTCTTCTGGACGGCGGACCGTCGAAGATGTTCCTTCACCGGCTTAACTTTCGGGTCGACTCGTAGACGGTGCTCAGCCAGTCCCCTGGGAACTCCAGGCATGTCAGAAGGCTTCCATGCGAAGATGTCCCAGTTCTCACGGAGGAACTGGATGAGCGCTTCTTCCTATTTGGAATCGAGCGTCGTTGAGATGTGAGTCGGAGCTGCATTGGGATCGGTCGGGTGAATGTGAATTGGCTTCGTTTCACCGGACGACTGAAATGCTGACTCTGAAGCGGGCTTCTTGGCTCGTAGCAATTCACTCGGATCTGCAGTCTTCTGGTACTCTTGCAACTCGACCACTGCCATCTGGGCGTCGGCAATTTTTGAGCCCTTCTGGAAACACTCTTTTGCTTTCTTCCGATTGCCCGTAACAGTGATCACACCTCTGGGGCCAAGCATCTTCAATTTGAGATACACATAACACGGTCGAGCCATGAAGCGTGCATAAGCTGGCCTGCCCAAAATAGCATGATAAGCACTTTGGAAGTCCACAACCTCGAATGTCAACTTTTCCTTGCGGTAATTCTTTGAATCACCGAAAACCACATCAAGAGCAATCTGGCCGAGTGACTCGGCTTTCTTCCCGGGAATGACTCCATGGAAGCTCATGTTACTGGTACTGAGCCTCGACATCGGAATGCCCATCCCTTTCAACGTTTCTGCATACAGTATGTTCAGGCCGCTGCCACCATCCATCAGGACAGTCGAGTGCCTTCGACAACTGGGTCGACCACCAAAGCTTGCCTCCCAGGGGTGGCAATGTGCGTAGGGTGATCGGACTGGTCGAATGTGATGGCAGTCTGAGACCACTTCAGATAACTGGGTGTTGCCGGGGCAACCATATTCACTTCACGGTTAATGACTTTCAGTCGACTTTTGCTTTCAACATCAGCAAAAATCATCAAGGTGGAATTGACTTGGGGGTATCCATCGTCACTATCTTTCTTGTCCTCAACTTTGTCTGACTCTTTTTCCTTGTCTTTGGACTATTTGCCCTGAAACTGCTGGATCAGGAGCCGACACTGTCGAGTGGTATGCTTTGGGTAAATGAGTTTACCCTCTTCATCTTTCTTGGTGTGAATGTGACATGGCCGATCCAAAACATCATTTCCATCTTGATCCTTAACTTTCTTGGGGTTCCAAGGTCCCTTGGGTTTTCCCTTGAATTTTCCTTGAGTTACGGCCAGGGCCTCCCCAGGAGCGGCCGGCTCGGCCTTCCGCTTATGTTTCCGACTGGAATTGCCTCCGGTTTCCTGGGCGACTGCCTTTTGCTTGCCACTCCAGAGTCGATCTTCATCTTCACCATTAGCGTATTTGGTGGCAATCTCCATCATCCGATTCAGAGACATTTCTCCAGTCCGACCGAACTTCAGATTCAATTCTCTGTTCTTAACACCTTCTTTAAAGGCACAAACTGCTTGATGATCTGGTACATTCTCGACTGTGTGATGCAAAGTGATCCACCTCTGGATGTAATCCCTCAGAGTTTCATTTGGTTTCTGCACGCAAGACCGCAATTCTGTAAGGCCTGCCGGTCGCTTGCATGTTCCTTCAAAGGTTGTGACAAACACTCGGGAGAGGTCCTCCCAAGTGTAGATGCTGCTAGGTGCTAACTAATTCAGCCACGCTCTGGCTGAGCCCTCTAACAGGAGAGGCAAATGCTTCATAGCCACCTCGTCATTGCCACCGCTAATCTGGACAGCCACTCGGTAATCTTCGAGCCAAGTGTCAGGCTTAGACTCACCGGTGAACTTGCTGACTCCAGTCGCCAACCTGAAATTGGGAGGAATCACTGCGGCTCTGATGGCTCGACTGAAACACTCTGGCCCTGAAACATGTACTCTGCTGCTGGCAGGCGCATCTCTGTCATGGCCTTCTCGGTGAGCTCTGTTCCTGTCGACCAAACCTTGAACGAGGATGGATCTCGCATCAAAGCCTGGTTCCCTGGGGTCGACTGGAATCCTCCGCCCAACGCTATGAGGGCGTCTGTCATCCTGCTGTCGAGGCGCATATGACCCACTCCTCGGGGGAGGGGTTGGCACTCGACGTCGATCATCACGATCGAATCGGTGATCGTACTGCTCATTTCTTCTGTACTAATCGTGTCGGTCCCCACGTCCCTCACGCCTCGGGGGCGATCTTGGGCTGTGAGCCGACTGCACTGTATCCGCTGCAACGGACCGACTGTGCATCCTATTCCGCGACTGAGAAACAGCGGAATTCTGGTTTCCCGCTGCCCGGAGCAACGCTCTGATCTGCAACAAGCCCCTGCCAGCCTCTGACTGGGAGGGCTGAATCGATTCTGCTATTCGGGCCGCGGCTGCCAAATTCTGAACTGGAGTTCGATATACCAGCGTAGGCGGGAAGAGCTGACGTCGACTGGACTCGGGGGCCCGCTGACGCGCTTGCTCGTCGAGTATTCGCTAGAGATTCTCCAGTCGAGTGCGCTCGGCCAAGTTAGCCAAGCGCGCGTCCTCCAAGGCCCGAGCCTCGGGGGTTTCTCCAACGATAGGAGTGTGGAGTGCATCCATGTTCCGGCGGCGAAGCTCCTCTCGCTGCAACGACGTGAGAGGCTCGGGGAGATACTCTTCGTGGGAATGCGACGGGTAGCCCCCACCCGCGCCTCCATCGGTATGGGGAAACCGGGAGGGCTGCGTGTTCCATCAATTGCCAGAACCTCCGCCGCAGGGTCACTGCTGTCGCATTCGGATGCGGTCTTTGCGGAGCCAGGTCGAACAGGCCGTAGAGAGATTCGTCGGGCTCGATTGCCGCGACTTGTGGGGTGGCCGACTGGCGAGCCACCGCATGCCTCACCCACCTCTGAAGTCTCGATCGACCAGAGCGCTTGCGCCGGCGAGAGACAAGGTGGGGAGATGACACGGGAGCCGACCGATACTGGGTCGACGGCTGCCGCAAGAGGACGCCACGAACACATGCGCGCAAGTGCGTCGCCCCTCGGACGGGGAGCGCGTCGATGTCGAGTGGAGCCTCCTGAAGCCAAGCGGAGTCGTCGGCGATGAACGTGAGCGCGCCGAGACGGATCTCGCGACCCTCCACCAAAACTCCGCCCGAAACCATGATCAAGGAGATCAGAAAAATCGCAACTTCTACAATTAAGCGCTAAGATTCCTGCCCCACGGTGGGCGCCAACTGTCGTGGTTCTAAGTCTGACAGTGATGTAGGGGGGTTAGTATGGAGAGGCTAGATCTTAGCTATGTAGAAGTTGTAAGCACACAAGGATTACGAGTTCAGACCCTTCTCGGAGGAAGTAACAGCCCTACGTCTCGGTGCCCGGAGGCGGTCGATTGGATTATGTCTGTAAGAATAACAGGGGTGCGAACCCTTGATACTGAGGAGGGGGTGGCTTATATAGAGTTCGCCAGGCCCCTCCATGTTGGGGAACGCAGTAATTTCAAAAAAATTCCCACGCACACGCAAGATCATGGTGATGCATAGCAACGAGAGGGGAGAGTGTTTGTCTACGTACCCTCGTAGACCGAAGCGGAAGCGTTGATACAACGTAGAGGAATTAGTCGTACGTAGAGGAAGTAGTCGTACGTTCTCCTCGCGATCCGACCGATCACAGCACCGTTACTCCGGCACCTCCGAGTTCTTGGCACACGTTCAGCTCGATGACGATCCCCGGGCTCCGATCCAGCAAAGCGTCGAGGAAGAGTTCCGTCAGCACGACGGCGTGGTGACGATCTTGATGTGTTACCGACGCAGGGCTTCGCCTAAGCACTGCAATGATATGATCGAGGTGGAATTTGGTGGAAGGGGGCACCGCACACGGCTAAGGAACGATCCGTAGATCAACTTGTGTGTCTTGGGGTGTCCCCTGCCCCCGTATATAAAGGATCCAAGGGGGAGGGGCTGGCCGGCCAGGTTTGGTGCGCCAGGAGAGTCCTACTCCCTCTGGGAGTAGGATTCCCCCCCCCCCCAATCCTAGTTGGACTAGGATTGCTCCAAGGGGGAGAGAGAGAGAGAGGGGGCGCCCCACTTCTCCTAGTCCTAATAGGACTAGGGAAGGGGGGAGGCGCGCAGCCCCTAGGGCTGCCCTCTCACCTTTCCTCCAAGGCCCATGTTGGCCCATTATGCTCCCGGGGGGTTCCGGTAACCCTCCCGGTATTCCGGTAAAATCCTGATTTCACCTGGAATGCATCCGATGTCCAAACATAGGCTTCCAATATATAATTCTTTATGTCTCGACCATTTCGAGACTCCTCGTCACGTCCGTGATCACATCCGGGACTCCTAACTCCTTCAGTACATCAAAAATGCATAAACTCATAATAACTGTCATCGTAACGTTAAGCGTGCGGACCCTACGGTTCGAGAACAATGTAGACATGACCGAGACACGTTTCCGGTCAATAACCAATAGCGGGACCTGGATGCCCATATTGGCTCCTACATATTCTACGAAGATCTTTATCGGTCAGACCGCATAACAACATACGTTGTTCCCTTTGTCATCGGTATATTACTTGCCCGAGATTCGATCGTCGGTATCCAATACCTAGTTCAATCTCGTTACCGGCAAGTCTCTTTTCTCGTTCCGTAACACATCATCTCGCAACTAACTCATTGGTTGCAATGCTTGCAAGGCTTTATGTGATGTGCATTACCAAGAAGGCCCTGAGATACCTCTCCGACAATCGGAGTGACAAATCCTAATCTCGAAGTATGCCAACTCAACATGTACCTTCGGAGACACTTGTAGAGCACCTTTATAATCACCCAGTTACGTTGTGACGTTTGGTAGCACACAAAGTGTTCCTACGGCAAATGGGAGTTGCATAATCTCATAGTTAAAGGAACTTGTATAAGTCATGGATAAAAGCAACAGCAACATACTAAACGATCGGGTGCTATGCTAATGGAATGGGTCATGTCAATCAGATCATTCAACTAATGATGTGATCTCGTTAATCAAATAACAACTCTTTGTTCATGGCTAGGAAACATAACCATCTTTGATTAATGAGCTAGTCAAGTAGAGGCATACTAGTGACACTGTTTGTCTATGTATTCACACATGTATTATGTTTCCAGTTAATACAATTCTAGCATGAATAATAAACATTTATCATGAATTAAGGAAATAAATAATAACTTTATTATTGCCTCTAGGGCATATTTCCTTCAGTCTCCCACTTGCACTAGAGTCAATAATCTAGTTCACATCGCCATGTGATTTATCAGCAATAGTTCATATCACCATGTGATTAACACCCATAGTTCACATCGATATGTGACCAACACCCAAAGGGTTTACTAGATTCAGTAATCTAGTTCACATTGCTATGTGATTAACACCCAAAGAGTACTACGGTGTGATCATGTTTTGCTTGTGAGAGAAGTTTAGTCAACGGGTCTGCCACATTCAGATCCGTTATGTATTTTGCAATTTTCTATGTCTACAATGCTCTGCACGGAGCTACTTTAGCTAATTGCTCCCACTTTCAATATGTATCTAGATTGAGACTTAGAGTCATCTAGATTAGTGTCAAAACTTGCATCGACGTAACCTTTTACGACGAACCTTTTTTGTCACATCCATAATCGAGAAACATATCCTTATTCCACTAAGGATAATTTTGACCGCTTGTCCAGTGATCTACTCCTAGATCACTATTGTACTCCCTTGCCAAACTCAGTGGTAGGGTATGCAATAGATCTGGTACACAGCATGGCATACTTTATAGAACCTATGGCTGAGGCATAGGGAATGACTTTCATTCTCTTTCTATCTTCTGCCGTGGTCGGGCTTTGAGTCTTACTCAATTTCACACCTTGTAATACAGGCAAGAACTCTTTCTTTGACTGTTCCATTTTGAACTACTTCAAAATTCTTTCAAGGTATGTACTTATTGAAAAACTTATCAAGCGTCTTGATCTGTCTCTATAGATCTTGATGCTCAATATGTAAGCAGCTTCACCGAGGTCCTTCTTCGAAAAACTCCTTTCAAATACTCCTTTATGCTTTACAGAATAATTCTACATTATTTCCGATCAATAATATGTCATTTACATATACTTATCAGAAATACTGTAGTGCTCCCACTCACTTTCTTGTAAATACAGGCTTCACCGCAAGTCTGTATAAAACTATATGCTTTGATCAACTTATCAAAGTGTATATTCCAACTCCGAGATGCTTGCACCAGTCCATAGATGGATAGCTGGAGCTTGCATATTTTGTTAACACCTTTAGGATCGACAAAACCTTCTAGTTGCATCGTATACAACTCTTCTTTAATAAATCCATTAAGGAATGTAGTTTTGTTTATCCATTTTCCGGATTTCATAAAATGCGGCAATTGCTAACATGATTCGAACAGACTTAAGCATAGATACGAGTGAGAAACTCTCATCGTAGTCAACACTTTGAACTTTGTCGAAAACCTTTTGCGACAATTCTAGCTTTGTAGATAGTAACACTACTATCAGCGTCCGTCTTCCTCTTGAAGATCCATTTATTTTCTATGGCTTGCCGATCATCGGGCAAATCCATCAAAGTCCATACTTTGTTCTCATACATGGATCATATCTCAGATTTCATGGCCTCTAACCATTTCGCGGAATCTGGGCTCATCATCGCTTCCTCATAGTTCGCAAGTTCGTCATGGTCTAGTAACATGACTTCCAGAACAGGATTACCGTACCACTCTGGTGCGGATCTCACTCTGGTTTACGAGATTCGGTAGTAACTTGATCTTGAAGTTACATGATCATCATCATTAGCTTCCTCACTAATTGGTGTAGTAGTCACAGGAACAGTTTTCTGTGATGAACTACTTTCCAATAAGGGAGAAGGTACAATTACCTTATCAAGTTCTACTTTCCTCCCACTCACTTCTTTCGAAAGAAACTCTTTCTCTAGAAAGTTTCCGAACTTAGCAACAAAAGTCTTGCCTTCGGATCTGTGATAGAAGGTGTATCCAACAGTTTCCTTTGGATATCCTATGAAGACACATTTCTCCGATTTGGGTTCGAGCTTATCAGGTTGAAGCTTTTTCACATAAGCATCGCAGCCCCAAACTTTAAGAAACGACAGCTTAGGTTTATTGCTAAACCATAGTTCATACGGTGTCGTCTCAACGGATTTAGATGGTGCCCTATTTAATGTGAATGCAGCTGTCTCTAATGCATAATCCCAAAAACGATAGTGGTAGATCGGTAAGATACATCATAGATTGTACTATATCTAATATAGTACGGTTATGATGTTCGGACGCACTATTATGCTGCGGTGTTCCAGGTGGCATGAGTTTGTGAAACTATTCCATATTGTTTTAATTGAAGACCAAACTCGTAACTCAAATATTCGTCTCTGCGATCAGATCGTAGAAACCTTATTTTCTTGTCACGATGACTTTCCACTTCACTCTGAAATTCTTTGAACTTTTCAAACGTTTCAGACTTATGTTTCATTAAGTAGATATACCCATATCTGCTTAAATCATCTGTGAAGTTCTGAAAATAATGATACTTGTCGCGAGCCTTAATATTCATCGGACCACATACATCAGTATGTATGATTTCCAACAAATCTGTTGCTTGCTCCATTGTTCCGGAGAACGGCGTTTTAGTCATCTTGCCCAAGAGGCATGGTTCGCAAGCATCAAGTGATTCATAATCAAGTGATTCCAAAATCCCATCAGCATGGAGTTTCTTCATGCGCTTTACACCAATATGACCTAAACGGCAGTGCCACAAATAGGTTGCACTATCATTATTAACTTCGCATTTTTTTGGTTTCAATATTATGAATATGTGTATCACTATGATCGAGATCCAACAAACCATTTCGTTGGTGTGTATAACCATAGAAGGTTTTATTCATGTAAACAGAACAACAATTTATTCTCTTACTTAAATGAATAGCCGTATTGCAATAAACATGATCAAATCATATTCATGCTCAACGCAAACACCAAATAACACTTATTTAGTTTCAACACTAATCCCGAAAGTATAGGGAGTGTGTGATCAATCTTGGAACCACTTCCAACACACATCGTCACCTTGCCTTTTAACTAGTCTTTGTTCATTCTGCAACTCCCGTTTCGAGTTACTAAATTTTAGCAACTGAACTAGTACCAAATACTAAGGGGTTGCTATGAACACTAGTAAAGTACACATCAATAACATGTATATCAAATATACTTATGTTCACTTTGCCATCCTTCTTATCCGCCAATCACTTGGGGTAGTTCCGCTTCCAGTGACCAGTCCCTTTGCAGTAGAAGCACTTAGTCTCAGGCTTAGGACCAGACTTGGGCTTTTTCACTTCAGCAGCAACTTGCTTGCCGTTCTTCTTGAAGTTCCCCTTCTTTCCTTTTGCCCTTTTCTTGAAACTAGTGATCTTGTCAACCATCCATACTTGATGTTTTTCTTTGATTTCTACCTTCGCTGATTTTAGCATCACGAAGAGCTTGGGAATATTTTCCGTTGTCCCTTGCATATTATAGTTCATCACGAAGTTCTACTAACTTGGTGATGGTGACTAGAGAATTCTGTCAATCACTATCTTATCTGGAAGATTAACTCCCACTTGATTCAAGCGATTTGTAGTACCCAGACAATCTGAGCACATGCTCACTAGTTGAGCAATTCTCCTCCATCTTTTAGCTATAGAACTTGTCGGAGACTTCATATCTCTCAACTCGGGTATTTGCTTGAAATATTAACTTCAATTCCTGGAACATCTCATATGGTCCATGACGTTCAAAACGTCTTTGAAGTCCCGATTCTAAGCCGTTTAAGCATGGTGCACTAAACTATTAAGTAGTCATCATATTGAGCTAGCATAACGTTCATAACGTCTGCATCTGCTCCTGCAATAGGTCCGTCACCTAGCGGTGCATCAAGGACATAATTCTTCTGTGCAGCAATGAGGATAAACCTCAGATCACGGATCCAATCCGCATCATTGCTACTAACATTTTTCAACACAATTTTCTCTAGGAACATATCAAAATAAACACAGGGAAGCAACAATGCGAGCTATTGATCTACAACATAGATATGCTAATACTACCAGGACTAAGTTCATGATAAATTAAAGTTCAATTAATCATATTACTTAAGAACTCCCACTTAGATAGACATCCCTCTAATCCTCTAAGTGATCACGTGATCCAAATCAACTAAACCATGTCCGATCATCACGTGAGATGGGGTAGTTTCAATGGTGAACATCACTATGTTGATCATATCTACTATATGATTCACGCTCGACATTTCGGTCTCCGTGTTCCGAGGCCATATCTGTATATGCTAGGCTCGTCAAGTTAAACCTGAGTATTCCGCGTGTGCAACTGTTTTGCACCCGTTGTATTTGAACGTAGAGCCTATCACACCCGATCATCACGTGGTGTCTCAGCACGAAGAACTTTCGCAACGGTGCATACTCAGGGAGAACACTTCTTGATAATTTAGTGAGAGATCATCTTATAATGCTACCGTCAACCAAAGCAAGATAAGATGCATAAAAGGATAAACATCACATGCAATCAATATAAGTGATATGATATGGCCATCATCATCTTGTGCTTGTGATCTCCATCTTCGAAGCACCGTCATGATTACCATCGTCACCGGCGCGACACCTTGATCTTCATCGCAGCATCGTTGTCGTCTCGCCAATCTTATGCTTCTACGACTATCACTACCGTTTAGCAATAAAGTAAAGCATTACATCGCGATTGCATTGCATACAATAAAGCGACAACCATATGGCTCCTGCCAGTTGCCGATAACTCGGTTACAAAACATGATCATCTCATACAATAAAATTTAGCATCACGTCTTGACCATATCACATCACAACATGCCCTGCAAAAACAAGTTAGACGTTCTCTACTTTGTTGTTGCAAGTTTTACGTGGCTGCTACGGGCTTTAAGCAAGAACTCATCTTACCTACGCATCAAAACCACAACGATAGTTTGTCAAATAGACTCCGTTTTAACCTTCTCAAGGACCGGGCGTAGCCACACTCGGTTCAACTAAAGTTGGAGAGACAGTCTTCCGCAAGCCATCTCTGTGCAAAGCACGTCGAGGGAACCGGTCTCGCGTAAGCGTACGCGTAAGGTTGGTCCGGATCGTCTCATCCAACAATACCGCTGAACCAAAGTATGACATGCTGGTAGGCAGTATGACTTGTATCGTCCACAACTCACTTGTGTTCTACTCGTGCAAATAACATCAACCATAAAACCTAGGCTCGGATGCCACTGTTGGGGAACGCAGTAATTTCAAAAAATTTCCCACGCACACGCAAGATCATGGTGATGCATAGCAACGAGAGGGGAGAGTGTTTGTCTACGTACCCTCGTAGACCGAAGCGGAAGCGTTGATACAACGTAGAGGAAGTAGCCGTACGTAGAGGAAGTAGTCGTACGTTCTCCTCGCGATCCGACCGATCACAGCACCGTTACTCCGGCACCTCCGAGTTCTTGGCACACGTTCAGCTCGATGACGATCCCCGGGCTCCGATCCAGCAAAGCGTCGAGGAAGAGTTCCGTCAGCACGACGGCGTGGTGACGATCTTGATGTGTTACCGACGCAGGGCTTCGCCTAAGCACTGCAACAATATGATCGAGGTGGAATTTGGTGGAAGGGGGCACCGCACACGGCTAAGGAACGATCCGTAGATCAACTTGTGTGTCTTGGGGTGTCCCCTGCCCCCGTATATAAAGGATCCAAGGGGGAGGGGCTGGCCGGCCAGGTTTGGTGCGCCAGGAGAGTCCTACTCCCTCTGGGAGTAGGATTCCCCCCCCCCCCCCAATCCTAGTTGGACTAGGATTGCTCCAAGGGGGAGAGAGAGAGAGAGGGGGCGCCCCACTTCTCCTAGTCCTAATAGGACTAGGGAAGGGGGGAGGCGCGCAGCCCCTAGGGCTGCCCTCTCACCTTTCCTCCAAGGCCCATGTTGGCCCATTATGCTCCCGGGGGGTTCCGGTAACCCTCCCGGTATTCCGGTAAAATCCTGATTTCACCTGGAATGCATCCGATGTCCAAACATAGGCTTCCAATATATAATTCTTTATGTCTCGACCATTTCGAGACTCCTCGTCACGTCCGTGATCACATCCGGGACTCCGAACTCCTTCGGTACATCAAAAATGCATAAACTCATAATAACTGTCATCGTAACGTTAAGCGTGCGGACCCTACGGTTCGAGAACAATGTAGACATGACCGAGACACGTTTCCGGTCAATAACCAATAGCGGGACCTGGATGCCCATATTGGCTCCTACATATTCTACGAAGATCTTTATCGGTCAGACCGCATAACAACATACGTTGTTCCCTTTGTCATCGGTATATTACTTGCCCGAGATTCGATCGTCGGTATCCAATACCTAGTTCAATCTCGTTACCGGCAAGTCTCTTTTCTCGTTCCGTAACACATCATCTCGCAACTAACTCATTGGTTGCAATGCTTGCAAGGCTTTATGTGATGTGCATTACCAAGAAGGCCCTGAGATACCTCTCCGACAATCGGAGTGACAAATCCTAATCTCGAAGTATGCCAACTCAACATGTACCTTCGGAGACACTTGTAGAGCACCTTTATAATCACCCAGTTACGTTGTGACGTTTGGTAGCACACAAAGTGTTCCTACGGCAAATGGGAGTTGCATAATCTCATAGTTAAAGGAACTTGTATAAGTCATGGATAAAAGCAACAGCAACATACTAAACGATCGGGTGCTATGCTAATGGAATGGGTCATGTCAATCAGATCATTCAACTAATGATGTGATCTCGTTAATCAAATAACAACTCTTTGTTCATGGCTAGGAAACATAACCATCTTTGATTAATGAGCTAGTCAAGTAGAGGCATACTAGTGACACTGTTTGTCTATGTATTCACACATGTATTATGTTTCCAGTTAATACAATTCTAGCATGAATAATAAACATTTATCATGAATTAAGGAAATAAATAATAACTTTATTATTGCCTCTAGGGCATATTTCCTTCACTCCAGCCCTCAGTAATGTAGGGTTTAAAGTACATTAAGGCTGGGCGTTACTGGTAACGCCCCTAATAAAGTATTATAATGACCATAAGAGTTACTTAATGACCGGCCGTTTGTGTGCGGAGTGACTGTAGAACTCTTTGCAGTCGAGTGCTTGGCTTCGTGGTCGAGTGATAGCGTCATGGTCGAGTGTCTTGAATCCGTCGAGTGGGATACCTCCAAGTCGATTGAAAGGTGACTTCTTCTAGGGATGTCCTTGGGTAGGGCACTTAGGACAGGTCCATGCCCCTACCCTAGATACATAGCTTCATCAGGACCTCCCTGAGATTTCTTCGATCCTTCCTTCCGGTGCGGAATGGTTCATTCAGCTGGTTGCCTGTCTCGAGGAGTTTATGAGGGTCAGGCTAATGATGTTGCTATGGCGCATTTGATATGTCCGCAATGAAATAATCCATGCAAAACCTACACCACCCGTGGAAGTCTCGTGCAAATTCTTAGCTAGCTATCTTGAATCTCTTCAATCCATTGCCATTGACCCAAATGTGAACATGCATATAGGAAAAACTCCCGTCTCAACTTGTTACCCACTCATGGTTGATACATGCAATAACAACACCCCTTTTGGTAACCCATGGTCTCCCCCACCGGCTGGGCATGTTAAACTTAACACCGATGGGTCGGTCCTAAATGGAATTGCCGGAGCAGGTATGATTCTCAGAGCTCATGATGGGAGCATTATTTTCAGCTCATGTCGGCATCTATTCTCCTGTGATGATGTTCTAAAGGCGGAGATTTTGGCAATAAAGGAAGGCCTAATGTTGGCCTCCCAATGGAGCAATCTACCTATCCAAGTTGAATCTGATTATCTGAAAGCCGTAACGATGGTGCAGAGTGTTGTTACGAATAGGTCTAAATTTGCTTTTTGAGTCAAAGAGATCAAGGATAATCTAGAGGAACGTGGTTCTTGTATTACTCATACTCGACATAGTCAAAATCTAGCTAGTTAGTTTATGGCCAACTTTGGTAGGGTTCAAGTTCATACTGCGGTATGGCTTGGGTCAGGACCCGGAGAAGTCCTTGATATTGTACGTCGTGATTGTAATTCTGAGTTTTGAGTAATACAAGAATTTTCGCAAAGAAAAAGGAGTGAAGCAACGGGGAAAGAATAGAAAACAGGGGAGACATAGAAGTGGAGACGAACAGACAGGGGTAGTTCTGTTTTTGTCTCGCTTGTAGCGAGATAGAAGGACCTCTCACATGTGGAGTCGTTGTACTGGACCGACCTAGTTTCTTCTTCTTTGTCCACTTGTTTGTTATTTTTCCTTTTTATATTTCAAAATATTTTTTAAACATGTATTAAAAAATATTTACTTCAACTTTTAAAAATCATCGCGTGCTAAAACATGTTCATGCAATGTGAATTTTTTTATAAACGTACCACAAAAATGTGCTCAGGACATTAAAAAATAACAACGCGCTATGTTCGTGAAATTTTTAGAAACTATTTCTGTATAATTAAAAGTATATTTGCGTATTTTTTCAAAAATGTTTCACACCATTCAAAAAATATATTCGTGGCATATTAAAAAAATATAGGGGTTTCAAAAATAAGATCGCGACATTTAGGGAAAATGTGTAATTTTTTAAAAGGTGTCCATGACTTTTAAAATTTTGTTCTAAGTTCTAATTTTAACAAATTTATAGCATTTTTGAATATTCATGGCATTTATGAAAAATGTTTACCATGCATTTACAAAATGTTCAGTGTGCACGAGAAAAATGTTCAGGGTGTATCTGGAAAATATTTCACATGAGTTCAAAAAATATTCAACGTGTATCCGGAAAATGTTTAACATGCATTTAAAAAAAATTAAAACATGTATTTAGAAAAATGTTCATCTTGTATATGAATTGTTTTAACGTGTATTATAAATCAAGTGTGCCCAGAAAATGTACAACATCTATTTTAAAATAAAAAAGCTAAAAATCTAAAGAGAACCGACGCAGTAAACACATAAAAACAATAGAAGAAGAAAAACCCACGTGCAAACTTCTATAACTGGTCCATAAATAAAAGCTCCTCAAAACCAGTTCAGATAAGTTCTACTCGGCTGGCCCGTTAGCTGCAGCGCCGAGGCAAGGCGACGATAGCTCATGTCAATACGCGAGACATTAGGCAGATCCTATTCCCTGTCTGTCTTCATTCCTTTTCTGTTTTTTTTATTTTACTTTTGTAACTTTTTCAAATAACAAATTTTTAAAATTTAGTAAACTTTTTGTAAATGCAAGATTGCTTTAAAAATCATGACAAAAAAATGTGAGAAGATTTTTTCGAAACCAAGTTTTTTTTAAATCCGTTAACATTTTGTTCAAACTCACGAACATGTTTGTGATAGTCGGCAATTTTCCTCAAACACCTAAACATTTTATGAATTCATGAGTAGTTTTTAGTTCACATTTTTTTTGAATTCATGACCATCTTCCGAACTCATGATCAATTTTTGAAATGTTTGAATATTTTCTGAACTTAAATAACATTTTTTGAATTCTTTAATATATTTTTAGTGTGTGAATGAATTCATAAACCTTTATTTAATACAAAAATATTTTTTAAATTTGTGAACAAATTTCTAAATTCCTGAACATTTTTTGAGATTTTTAACATTGTTTAAATTTCACAAACATTTTTAAACTCATGAAAAAAACATACTTGTGAACAATTTTTGAATCTCTGATTTTTTTTATTTGTGAACATTTTCCAATGTTTTAGGTAGGTATTTTGAATCATTTTGGAAATAAAACTGGAAAAGGAAAAAGAGAAAAATGAACGAAAAGATGGTGCGGCGCTCCGCACTAGGCCGGCCCAAGAAGCATGCCTGGGTGGGTGGGTGTGTGATTTGGCGCCAGGCGCTGCGCAAGTCGGGGTGTAGGAGGTTTTTTTGCGGGTGGTGTAGGAGGTCCCAGGTGAGACATGACCCTGAGACCCAAGTCCCTGACGCTGATGGGTGGTGGACCTCTCGGTGGTACGGCGAGAGATAAGAGCATCTATAGGATTTGGTAAAATTCGCCTCCCTGATGCGCCCAGGCACGGCTTCGGACAACGCTGGAGGGCCCCTTAAATGTCCTGCTGGATAACCACACTCGTCATATAAAAAACCCTCAAGTACATGAAAAAATCTCTTTTTTTACAAAGAAAAATTCATGCATGTCGATCATACGCATGTATATGGCGCGTAAAATAACATTTTTTTCGTAGCGAAAATACATAGTTCAAACGTAAAATTGATTTCAAATGCATCACACGTAAAATAACATTTGTTCGTAGCGAGAATACATAGTTCAAACATAAAATTGATTTCAAATGCACAATTCAAACATTAAACTCTTTAGTTCCTATTGTGAATCCACGTATGCTCCACAAAATCATTGTGTACTTGCACTCGTGCACCTGATGATCTTGAAGACGATGATACATCTCCAAAAAATTCAGAATATGATCTGCACTTCATGGATGTAGACTTGTTCTTCAGACTTCTCAAAATCACGGGTTCAGGCCACCCCTTCATGCTCGTCATCAACAATTCACTACTAGGGAAATGCTTATACACAGGAGCTTAGTAGTAGCGCTTTTTATAAGAAAGCGTTGCTGCTAAATAACGTAGCGCTTGTCACTGAAGGGCGTTGCTACTATTCATGTAGCAGTAGCGCTTTTGTTATAAAAAACGCTACTACTATAGTTGCCAACGGTTGCATGGCAGCGTAGGTATACTAGTAGCGCTCGTAATTAAAAAGCGCTACTGCTATTGTACATAGCAATAGCGCTGTCCACTAACGAGCGATACTGCTAAATAGCAGTAGTGATTATTTCTAAACAGCGCTACTACTACGCTTACCTTATCCACACCTGGCGCCCAGCGTGCGTCTCTCACTCTCCCTCACACACTCACTCGCCGCACGTCGCCTGCCGTCGCCGCCGACTCCCCAAAGGTATCTGCCTCCCTCCCTCCCTCCTCTCGCCGCCCTCCCCTCCCTCCCTCCCTCCTCCTCCTCTCACCGCCCTCCTCTCTCCCTCCTCCCACGACCCTCCTCTCTCCTCCCTCTCTGCCGGCGGCCCCCTCCTCCTCCTCCCTCTCCTGCTCTCTCCTCCTCCTCCCTCCTCCTTCCCCTCCTCCTCCCTCCTCCTCCTGGCCTCCTCCCACCTCCTCCTCCCCCTTTCTGTAAATAGGTTTTAGTTTTTGTTAAATGTACGTTTTTGTTTTTAGTAAATGTAGGTTTTTAGTGTATTTTGTTTTATGAAAATTTGAATAAGTAATTTGAAAAGAATAAGTAAATGTAGGTCTTTTGAATAGAATAGGGATTTTTTAGAAATTTTGAATAAGTAAATTTGAATAGAATAAAATATGAAATTGAAAAAATAAGTAAATGTAGGTCTTTTAAATAGAATAGGAAATTTTTAGAAAAATTGAATAAGTAAATTTGAATAGAATAGGAAATTATAAGTAAATTTGGATAGAATAATTAAATGTAGCTTACGGAGTTTCACTAAGTCCTAAGATGACGATAATAATGTTTTTGTTTATATTTTGTTTTTGCAGAAATCAAGGAGCCCCTGCATCATCCCCGCCATCATCCCCGTCACCGACCCCCTCCAACCTCAATCGAGGTGAGACCAAACACCCCATGGTGTTAATTTAATTTAGGTATTTTAGGTGTTTAATCTTAGAATAATGTAGTATGAACCCTAGTTATGATCGAATCATTTTCAAAATGTAGGTTTTTAATTAAGTGTATTTAATAGAATTTAGGTGTTTTAGGTGTCACATTTGTTGTTACTTTTTAGTTAAAGCAATTATTCCCGCATCGACGTCGACGATGCCTATCCCGCATCCTCGTTGTCGACTCGGCGGAGGAGGCCTGCTTGATCAGAGGGGCCATGTCTGGGACTGGGCTCCGCCAGGCTGGTACTGGGAGGTGCTACCTTCCGGGGGGCGCAACTTGGTGAGGAGCCAGCCCATCGTTGACCCGAACCTTCTTTGGTGGCGGTCGCGTGGGCTAGTGACGGTGCGGAGGCTTGAGGACCCCGCGGAGGTGGTACGTCACCGTGTCAGTGAGGAGGACGAGCACGTCCGTCGCTACATGGTTGCGTTGGAGGGCACGTTCTCCAATACCTGGCAGGTTCTTCAGGAATATGACCGGAGCTATGATCATGTGATGGTTCCTTCTCTTTGGGTGTCCACCGCCCGCGCCGATACCCGTCGTTCGCTAGGGTTTTAGCTGTATTAGTGATGTTATATGTATGATACTATTCGAGATGTATTAGTCATAATATTCAACGATGTACGGGCGAAAGAGATGATTTAGTTTTGCTTATTGAATGAATGCTAATTTGAATACTAATTCATTTTACGATTTGGTTTTGCTTATTGAATGCTCAAATTGGAAAACTACTCCATCAAGTTTGAATGCTCATATGATGTAGATATAAACATGTATATCTTGTGTTGCTCAAATAGCATATGTGCTTGCCCAAGTGGCCGGCCATGTTTGCAGGTTACACCTCCTATAGTGGCCTATGTTTTGCCAGAGCGTTGATTAATTTATGTTCCGGTAAATTTTAGGCGCTTGATATGTCCTTTTTTAGCAAAGGTCATGCCGAATTTTTCCATGAGTTCTGGCATGACTTGTGCTAGAATATGTAGGAAATATCGTGTGGCCTGAATTTTCTAGAAAAATAATTAAACGACATTTTGGGATGACTTTAAGTCTGTCGAGGCTCCATCACCGAAGGTCGAAAAATCAGTGAGGGAGTGTATCCATCATATATGAGAGAGGACGAAGAAGCCCGACTGTTGTCGTGGAGGGTGCTAGACCTTTGTTATGCACTAGGGGAAGGAGGAGTAACGACCATCACCGACGGTCACAAATGTCAGGGAGGAATCAGTGAGTGAGAGTCACCACCACATATGAGAGGACGAAAAATCTCGACTGTTGTCGTGGGGGTCGCTTCTCCTTCGTTCCCGTGTGCTAGACATTTTGGTGTAATGCACTCGGGGACGAAAGGAGGAGCGATCATCACCAACGGTCGAATGTATACACCACGCGAGTTGAGAGTTTTCAAGAAAAAGACTCGGCAGACCGATAGTCAACCCGTGATGAATAATAATGATCTAATTTAGTTTTTGTAGTACATATATATTGAATTGTACAAGTTTAATCTTTGAATTATGACCTAGGAAATGCCGTCGTCGGACGACGAAAGTCTCCCGGGGGAGTGCGACTGGTGCGGCGACGACCGGGGTCAGTGCGACAGGCCTCACCTGGACGAAGGTCGGCGCTTCAACATTAAGCTCTAGGAGACCTTCGATGTTGAAATGGCACGCAACAACGACAAGTGTTTTTTTCGTAATTAAGCATGACTTCAACTATTTCAACGTGTAATTTTCATCTTTTACAATTCGAGTAGCTTATCCCATGCCATGCAAGACGCTATGTCTTGGAGAGGATGGATTTTCAAGACCATGAAAATTTCAAAACAAAGAAAATTCACCTAAGGACCCATCATGGTATGGATTTTGAAGTAAATATGTACAATTCTGATGGCGTAGCCCATTTTGGTTGCACAAATTGCGAAGCACTTTGCAAGATGTATGGTTTTTACGAGGGTATGCTTGTCACCATGGATCTTGGTGATCCTGACATCGACCAAGACAATATGGACATTTGGATCCCTGTTGATACGCTTCCAATTCTACCATTATGTTGAACCACGGTAACATCCATGGAGATAACATGGTAAGATTTTTTACTATTACGACATCCGTGCATCTTTTGCATAAATTCTTTTAAAACTTAAGTACATTGCTAACTACGAAGTTATTACTATGTTTTTCAATAGAAAATCCCGAAGGATTGTGTGCCTCATATGATGTATCAGAATGGCCGCCTTAATGTTTTGAACGTACAGCCAGGTCATCCTACGAATCACACATGTCCATATCGGATTTCTAAAACCATTGAAGACATGATAATCAAAGAATGAAAAAAATGTATGGTCAGTCGTAGGGAGGTTCTTGGAAGCAAGATTGTGCGAAAGGCAAGAATTGGAGACAGGGTAATTTCCATTCTTCATAATGGAGAGTCAGGGGCTATCTTGTTTTATGCTATTTTATCTAGGAGAAGGTAGTAGGTCCTAGAAATGGTCATACGGTACGGGTACAATATTTAGATGTGACATATCCACTTTTTACAAAAAAAAAACCAGGGGCTCCCGCGATCGTGAAGGCGATCTGGCGGCGGTGGCAAGAGAGCGCCTATGATGGCGGCGACGGCGCCGGCGGCTAAGCCGGGAGGAGGGGCCGATCCCCCTACAGTGGGCCTCATCGGGGGCCTCTTCAGCGCGAGTGATTGGGAGGAGATCCGAGCAAGATCGAGGCGGATTCTACGCGGGGTGGCGGATCGAAGAAATTGCCTGAAGATTTCGAGGAGAAGAGCGTCGGAGTTGTTTGGTAATTTGGAAGGTGAGATCCTCTCTAATCCTTTCGGGGGAGGATCGGATCGATATTCTGGATCTTTTGTTGATCCGGTTTCCGCGGATTTGGCTGGCTCTGTTTCCGGAATTTTTGTTGACTGTAATGGGGATTTGGATACTGAGCTTGTTAATTTGGAAGGGCAATCAAGTGTGGTAGGAATCAGTGAGAAATTTCAGCATGGAGTAGCCATGCCTTCGATCCTTTCTTTGGAAACCAATGACGTTTTCCTTATATTAGGGGGAAATAAAGTAATATACGTTCGGGTTTCTAAGGCAGTATCTGTAGAAATGAACGTTTTGTCATCCTGCCCAGATTATAGTAGGAGTCATCAGCGGGAGCTGATTGTGGAACCGATTGTACATTTTGCTGTTGGCGTTTATGATCCATATGAGGGAAAGGGAGCTAATTTTGATGTAGTTATTAGGAAACTGAACATTTATGGCTTATTACTCATGGTTATTAGCATCAATTCTGGTTTTGATAAGGGAGAGGTCGTTTGGAAGGGAAACTTGGCCTGCTATATCCATGGGCACGGGAGTGGTCGGGCCTCTTCACCTATCCTGCCATTGTATAATCATCTGTTCTCTGATCCTTACATCCCTTGTGGCGGCTTAGAGAGGTGGTCCATGGCAGGTCAGGGAGGGTTTGTGAGTAGTGTTTTGGGGAAGAAAGTTGTGAGTGGTGTGAGCTCCAGGGGGATGACGGATGCTGCGACGGGAATGCGCTCTTCACAGGCCATCGAACAAGCTGGGTCCTCTCTTCGCCGGCCTCTTGTCATTGACATGGAGGCTGCCCACAAGGCTGTCAGCGGGCTCCTGGTGGTGGGGCGCCTCCTGTCCCCTTTCCAGGTCAACCCGAGGGTCATAGTCGACGACCTCTGGAGCACGGCTTGGAAGCACCAGGGTGAGGTCACCATCTAGGAGGTGGCCAGCGACGACGGGAGGTTCATCCTCAATTTTGCCGCTGAGAGTGACCGTCAGTCTGTGCTTAAGGCGCAACCATGGCATTTCAAGCGGGACGGCCTCATCTTCGCCGAGTTCGACGGCAAGGGTGACCCGGCGGAGGTCGACCTTGGCGTCATGACCATATGGGTCCAGGTACACGATCTCCCGTTCGAGTTTAAGACGGAGAGTGTAGGGTGGTCTCTCGAGGATCAACTGGGAGAGGTGCTGGAGGTTTCGCATCGAAACCATGTAATTGTTGAGAAATATCTACGGGTGCATGTGAAGATATTATTGCATGAGCCTCTGAAATGCTATGTAGAGATTACTCCTTTAGGTAGTTCAAAGATCTTTAAATATGATGTAAAGTATGAGAAACTACCTTTGTACTGTGAGTGCTGTGGGATAGTTGGTCATACATCAGAGAGGTTTTGTAAAATTCCAAGAGAGGAGAGAGTAGTTTGTTTTCTAAAAAACCTTAGTGTTGAGCCCTACTGGAAGAGCCAAGGTGCTAGCAGGAGGGGTCTTCTCTTCGGGAACTATGTTCGCGGCGGCAACAACTCGACTACAGGCATCATCAACAACAACAACGCCAAGGCCATGGATGTCGTCAAGGTGGCCACTGCCGTGAGCGGACTCACGGTCTCCAATAAGGGGGCCGCTACTTCCGTCAAGACGAACACCGGCCAGGAGGGCCGGACTCAGGGGATCGTGGCGCCTACCCCGGCGGGTGCGCCGCTTGGTCAGGAGGACCAGGCTGGCACGCTAGCTGATCCTGCCTGGCGGGGCCAGGAGGTCCAGCGCCGCATGACCATGCTGGAGACACGCCAGAATGCGGAGGTTGACCAAAGTCAACTTTGTTATGATGATGTACATGCCCAAAGTACACATGCAAGTCACTTGGCCATGATTTCTCATGCACAGGTGAAGCCGAGAGAAACTCCCACACATGGAGATGATGCTGGCGAGCTTCTTTTCCAGCCGGGGGTGTTGCAGGCGCTGTCTAGCGCTATTGCAGCAAGAATCGCTACGGCCGGGGGTGATGCAGAGAAGAATGCTCTACCCTTTAAATTTAGTGCAGCAAAAAATCCAACACGGGGCAATTCAAAAAAGAAAGATAAAAATAAAGGGGGGGCAAACAGAGTTGAAGATGCTCGCAAGCAAGTGCTAGGGAAAAAAGGGGGGCATTCTTTTGGGGCTCCTCCAACGGGTAGTGATTTAGAGTTTTCTTTTGAGAAAGAGATGGATAGTTATGAGCACATCTTATATGGTGATGTAAACGCCACATCCAAACGGGTGTGCACAGGTAGAGTTGTAGCAGTCCATGATGAGGAAGGTGGGGTTACACATGTTGCAAAGGAGACTGATGAGAAGGAGGAAGAGTACGCACCGCGAAGTGGGGAATCAGTTGGCGAAGACAAAGATGAGATTGGCACATCGGCGGCCTCCGAGGAGGAGGACCGCCGGGCCAAATGAAAATCCTAGGCTGGAACTGCCGTGGTATGCTCTCCAACACGGCAGTTCGTGAGCTTCTAGAGCTACAGAAGCGTACAAGGGCAGATTTAATTTTCCTCTCTGAATCCCATTTGAATAATTGTAAAGCCGATGAGCTTCGTCGTGTACTAGGTTTTGATTCTATGTTTGTAGTGGAAAGTGATGATAAGGCCGGAGGCCTCGCTTTGTTTTATCATGAGTCCAATAAAATTGAGTTGAACTATGTCTCGCCCATTTTGTTGATATTGTTTTTATGTATGAGAATGTGGTTCAGTGGCGATTCACAGGCTTCTATGGTCACCCGAAATGGAATGAACGTCATCTATCTTGGGATGACATTCGCAATTTACATAGTAAGAGCAACCATCCCTGGGTGGTTTTGGGGGATTTTAATGAAATTTTATACCCTTCGGAAAAAGAGGGTGGTGTAGCTAGACCACTTGGTATGATGAGAGAGTTCCCTGAATGCCTAATGGATTGTGGGCCGGAAGATCTAGGATATAATGGGGACATGTTCACTTGGAGGAGAGGCGAAATACGTGAGCGCCTTGATCGTGCAGTCTGTAACTTAGCATGGGCAAACAAATTTCCATGAGCGGTAGTTATCAATAAAGAACATGTTCATTCTGACCATCGCCCAATTATACTGGATATGGAGTATTGGGATGAAAAAATCTTTAAACGCCCAGAGGGGCGCGTTAAACAATTTGAGGCGAGATGGTTGAAGGAAGAGACGGTCACTGAAATCGTTAAGGCATCTTGGGAGAAAGCAAAACTAGCGGGTATTGGACCCTCACTTGCTGACCGTACGAGAGCAGTGCATGCCGATCTACATACTTGGGATCGGAAAACGCTAAAGGGACCAAAGGTGAGAATTAGAAAATTAAAAAAGAGTTGGAGAAACTAAGGCGTGGCCCATTGAATACGGAATCTCGATGGTGTCAGAAGGAAATTATTGTGGTAATTGAAAATATTTTGGAGCAAGAGGAAATATTCTGGTTACAGAGAGGACGGGCAAATTGGTTAATGCACGGGGATCGTAATACATCGTTCTTTCATAATGCTGCAACATCCAGGAAAAAAGAAATAATATAAAGAAACTATTAGACGAATCTGGAAATTGGTTAAGGATAAGGAATTGAAGAATCACATTACTGGATATTTTACAAAGCCTTTTACATCGGAAGTTCAACATCCGAATCAAGATGTTTCATCACTTGTTCGAAGGAGAGTGTCAAACGAAATGAATGATGCTCTACTTGACCCTTATACTGCGGAAGATGTTCGCAAGGCTTTATTCGAATTGGGGACTTGAAAGCTCCTGGGCCAGATGGACTCCATGCTATCTTCTATAAAAGGTTTTGGCCCATGCTGGGGGAGGACTTAATTGAGGAGGTTCTGACAGCAATCAACACATGCACTATACCGAAGGGTTGGAATGATACGGCGATTGTGATGATTCCTAAAATTAATACACCAGAGAAGGTAACCCAATTTAGGCCGATCAGCTTATGTAATGTGCTATATAAAATAATTGCAAAAATGGTGGCTTCTCGATTGAAGGTTTTTTTACCAGAAATTATTAGCCCAACACAGAGTGCATTTGTACCGGGTAGATTGCTAACAGACAATATTTTAGTGGCCTACGGATGTTTTCACACAATCAAGAACAAAAGAGAGGGTAGAGAGGGCTTGTGTGCTATAAAACTTGATATGCACAAAGCCTATGATAGAGTTGAGTGGACTTTTTTGAAGGGGATTATGTTGAAATTGGGTTTTCGTCATGAGTGGGTTAACTTGATTATGCAATGCGTCTCAATCGTAGAATACAAAGTAAGGATCGATGAAGAGGAAAGTGAGAGATTTAAGCCTACGAGAGGGTTGAGACAAGGGGACCCGCTATCACCATACTTTTTTGCTGTGCACAGAAGGATTGAATGCCTTGCTTGCACATGCTGAGGAGAATGGAAACATGTCAGGAGTTAAAGTCTGTAGAGATGCCCCGCCAGTCACAAATCTTCTCTTTGTGGATGACTCATTGATCTTAATGAAAGCCAACCAACATAATGCGGAAAACCTGAAATCGGCACTAGATTTATATTGTGCGGCGTCGGGACAGCTGGTAAGCGTTGAAAAATCCAGTATTTTCTTTAGCCCTAATACAAAGGTAGAGATCAGAGAACACATGTGTATAACTCTAAATATAATGACGGAGGCTCTCACTGATAAATATTTGGGCTTACCAGCAAATGTGGGTGTTGATAAAACAGACTGCTTTAGTTTTCTGATTGAACGTATTGTTAAGTGAATTAGTGGTTGGAAGGAAAAATTACTATCTGCCGGGGGGAAGGAGATCCTATTAAAGGCAGTGATCCAAGCCATACCTACCTATGCAATGCCGGTCTTTAAAATTCCTAAAAAATATTGTAAAGGAATCATAGACGCGATGGTGCATTTCTGGTGGGGACACGAGGAGAACCAGAAGAGGATGCATTGGATGGCCTGGTGGAAAATGTGTGTACCAAAAAACCAAGGAGGAATGGGATTCCGTGACATCCACTGTTTCAACCTGGCTCTGCTTGCAAAACAGGCATGGCGTCTCCTTGATAATCCTGACTCCTTGTGTGCTACTATTCTAAGGGCCAAGTACTATCCTAATGGTGATTTGCTGAATTCCAAGCCAAAGCATGGTGCTTCCTTCACATGGAAAAGTATTATGGCTGGCATCAATACTCTCAAGCGAGGTTATATTTGGCGAGTGGGGAATGGACATAACATTAACATTTGGGAAGATGCATGGATCCCAAATTGTTCCACTAGGAAGATTGTGACCCCTAGGAGGGGCATCTGTTATCAAAAGTCGTAGATTTGATTGACCCAGTCTCCAATAATTGGGATGAGGATCTGATTTGACAAACTATGTGGACCATTGACCCACAACGGATTCTTTCAATCCCAATTTTGCAACATAATATGACAGATTTTATTGCCTGGAGTTATACGAAAAATGGTATGTTTTCGGTATGGTCTGCTTACTCTGTGGAGTGGAACTATCAGTATGGGAGCAAACTAAAATATTCCAACGGGATTGGACGGAGCACACCTAACCCTATATGGTGTCAGATATGGAAGTTATCTTGTCCGGCTAAAGTCAAAAAAAATTATGGCGGACACTACATGGCACTCTTCCATGTCGAGCAACACTCACTAATAGACACATGAAGGTCTCACCCTCTTGCCCTACATGCGCTCAGGGTGTAGAAGATACGAAGCACTTGCTTTTCCTATGTAAAAAAGCCAAGGAGGTTTGGAAAAGGCTAGGGTTGGATATGATTATTGAGAGAGCTTGTGAGATTGATCGTGTTGGAGAGGCAACATTGGAATACCTATTACTCCTTCCAGATCAAGATCTGCGCATTATGGGGTACGAAAATGTTCGAGAAATGATAGCGATCTCAGTTTGGTATCTATGGTGGGAAATACGAAAATTAGTGCACAAGGAATTAACTCAAAATGCAACTCAGATCTCAATGGGGATCATAGCTCTTACATATAATTTTGTAAATGCATCATCTTCAAAGGCTTGCATGAAAAAGGGGGGTTGGCAATGTCCTTCTAGGGGCATTGTGAAACTAAATGTTGACGCCTCTTTTGACCATGACTTGTTGGAGGGTACGATGGGGGCAGTATTGAGAGACGACAAAGGTAGATTTATTGCAGGAGGGAATGGAAAGATAGACTACTGCGCGGATGTTCTCATGGCAGAAGCCTTAGCTCTCAAATTTGGCCTAAATTTAGCGCAAAGGGCGGGATGTAATCGCCTAATCATCAACTCTAACAATCTTGAGGTGATTGAGACCATGCAGGATGGAGGACATTCAGCGGGAGCGGCGGCGGCAATCTTCGATGACTGCTATCACTATGCTTGTGACTTTATCATGACAAAATTCGAACATTGTAATAGAGAGGCAAATAAAGTAGCACATGAACTTGCTAGATTAGCTAGATTTTTTTTAACTTCGGATTAGTTTGAGGAGCCTATTAGTGAAATTGTAACGCTTCTCACAAACGATGTATTGGTTATTGCTAATGAATAAAATTTCGTTTTATTTCAAAAAGGTAGTAGGTCCTAGGTGATACTCATGATCATGTGCTAAGAACAACTAAGTAGGATTGGTTAGATGACTATGATGATGATGTGGTATCGAGTAGAAGGTGTATGATCGATGATGATGAGTATGACTTGTTATTATGATACCAATGATGAGTTATTTATTATTATGATCGATGACGCATGATGATAAGTTGTTATATGAGCATGATGACTTATTATATATATCAGTAAGTGAAATGAACATGGATTAGATTCAAGTGGAGGCACCATGTGGTGCATGTCGAAAGTAGTACTAATCCAAACTTGATCGGAGGCAACATGTGGTGCATGTCGAAAGTAGTACTAATCCAAACTTGATCAAGTTTGGATTAGTACTACTTTCGACATGCACCACATGGTGCCTCCACTTGAATCTACTCCACGTTCATTTCACCCACTGTTATATATGATAACTAATCATGGTCATAAAATCATATGATGAATGTACTGTATAAAACCACAACGAAAATAAGATGTATTTTTAAAAATACAGGAAAAGTTAGCAGCAGCGCTTTTCAGAAGAAACACTACTGCTACTTAGTACTATCAGTAGCGCTTACCCAACAAAAGCGCTACTGCTAACTAGGTATAGCAGTAGCGCTCCCTTTCCAGCGCTACTGCTACTAGTTAGCTGTAGCGCCTTAGTGGTAGCGCTTGTACAAGCGCTACTGCTAGCTATAAAACAAGTGCTACTACTAGGGTTTTCCCTAGTAGTGATCATATTGTGCAAAATGACACAACATGTCATCGGCTGCCACAAAGCCTCTGATTCTCACATAATTGCAACTCCACGAACAATACCCAGACGAGCTTGGAGCACTCCGATTGCCCCTCTCCACATTGTTCCTTGTCGTTTCTTGCATTGCTACAAAGTGGCTTTGTTTGTTGCAATGGGATCAAATGTGTTCTTTACAAATGCCACCCACAGAGGACATATACCATCAACAAGGTAGTACCCCATGTTGTAATTGTGCCCATTGACGGTGTAGTAGCACATCGTCGCTTCCCATTACAAAGTCTCCTGGACAATAGAGATTTGTTAGAGCACATTGATGTCGTTGTGAGAACCAAGCATGCCAAATCCACAAGTCTCTTGATGCCACTTTCTAGTATGATGGTGGCCTTTTTGCTTTGGCCTTTGGGGCAGGTTTTCCGTTGTCAATGCATGCAATCAACTGAATCAAGCATACATGGAAAACCTCTCGCCGCTCCAATGGCCATCAACCTTTCTATATCTTGCACATTCGGTTCCCCCAGATACTTTGCTCCAAACACGTGCACCAATGCGTGGGCAAATCTCACAACGGTCTTTAGGCATGTGCTCTCCCCATCCAGACCATCTCACCAGTAGCATCAACGACGGTACCCAGTGCCAACATCCTCATACCAACAGTGCATTTCTGCTTAGCAGAGAATGAGAATTGTCTGCAATAATCTCTGGTGAGCCTGAAGTACAGACCAGCCGTGCATTTCTGCTTAAAGTAGTTTGTGTAGAGCACCCGTCCTCCAAGGACCATATCTCGAATAAAAAACTCTTCTCCCTTTGATTGAACCCTTGAAGTTCAGAATGTGCTCCACCTTCCTGTCCATAGGATTCTCATGATTATCATCATCTTGGCCTCTTCGTCTGAATTCGACGAATCGAAGAACTCCTCTTGAATTAATTCATCAAGCTCCTTGTTTTCATACCCTGATCCGACGAACCTTCCGAATCCATTGTTTTGCATATGAAAGAAGCAAACAAAAATGCTCGGACAATTTGTCGAACACATAGAAGGCAAAGTGCGGTCCGAGAATAATCAGGCGTACCACAACGGCATCTGGAGTAGCGACAGATTCCGAGGCAGCGAGACTGGTGGGAAGAGTTGTGCAGTGGCGGTGGCAGCGAGACAGATTCCGAGATTGACTTGAATTGGACTGACTTTTTCCTTTTTTTGCTAATAGTGCCGGAGCACCTTTGATTGAATGATAGCACAACTTTCTTTTCTTTTTTTGCGAGGAATTGAGAGCTTTTATCATTCAATCAAAGGTGCTCCGGCACTATCAGCCATAAGGCTAGTGACCAAAAAGCCAGAAGGGGAGTCCATCCAACACTCTTGTCACCTCTAGTGTGCATGCATGCTTTGCACATAGATGGATAGGGACATGGGCGTGTCTCTTTACATGACGATTAACAAAATAAGTAAAAGAAGAAGCTACCCCTTCAATATCAAGCCAGCACACCTGCACGAGTAGCGGCCAAACTGGACGGACGGTCATCGGTTGCGCCTGACAGCAAAACCGGTCTTTAAATACACACAAGCCCCGCCTCCCTCCCGGTTCCTGCCTCGCACACCCTTCACTTCCAGAGCACGCACGAACTACAGACACAGGAACAGCAACCATGGCTGCGCAGCCGGCCGAGCGGTCGTTCGACGTGATCGTGGTGGGCGCGGGCATCATGGGCAGCTGCGCGGCGCACGCGGCGGCGTCCCGTGGCGCGCGCGTGCTCCTTCTCGAGCAGTTCGACCTGCTGCACCAGCGCGGCTCCTCGCACGGCGAGTCCCGCACCATCCGCGCCACCTACCCGCAGCCGCACTACCCGCCCATGGTCCGCCTCTCGCGCCGCCTCTGGGACGACGCGCAGCGGGACTCCGGGTACGCCGTGCTCACGCCCACCCCGCACCTCGACCTGGGCCCGCGGGACGACCCGGCGTTCCTCGCCTCCGTGGCCAACGGCGGCGCCACCGTGCTCGCCCCGGCGGCGGCGGACGCGCCACGGCCGGCGTGGGCGGAGGCGTTCCGGGTGCCGGACGGGTGGGCGGCGGCGAGCAGCGAGCTGGGCGGGGTGATGAAAGCGACCAAGGCGGTGGCCATGTTCCAGGCGCTGGCCGCCAAAATGGGCGCAGTCGTGAGGGACAGGACGGAGGTCGTCGACGTCGCCAGGCAAGGTGAGTAAACCGACAGAGCGCGGCCGTGTCGCACGCTCGCACGTCTTCTTCGTCTCACCTCCAACCAATTTCCTTGGAAGCATTCGATCCATCGGCTCCTGCATGTGAGCCGGTGCCGTGCCGAGCGGCTGAGTCTGCATTTTCATGGACCATCCCTGGTCTGGCATCTTATACAGATCATGTCCTGATCTGGCCATCTTCACAGAGCAAATTTGTCCGCACATATGAACTGTCGCGCCATATCAATAATTTCCACTTCCTTAGAAGGATGCACTTTGAGTAGTGTACAATGATTCCTTTCCGTGTCCAAAATAATGAACAAGAATCTCTTGTTTTATAATCCCATTTGTCATTTCTTAAACGAAAATAGTATTTCCACTTGTCACGTCACATCACATGTAGTTTGCTTCATTACACTTTGGTTGGCGCACATACTACATGCCAACGGAGTAGTGGCTAAAAATATTGCAACAGGTATCTCTAAAGAATCAACTAATTGTTTAAGACCGCGAGCATTTTTTTTGTGGCATTTTAAACTCGAGCTGGCGCCGGTCAAGTGCTTCAAAAAGATTCTTATCGCAAAAATAGTTTTCTAAATAATAAAAAAGTGATTTCAATCATTGATGATACACCAAAAAGATTCTAACCCTCAGCATACACGCAAATTAAGAAGTGAAATACACAAAAATATTAGAGCATAATAGTGTAGCCAAAAAATGCATGCAGCACACACGAAGTGCAATCCACATATTAACTGGTAGTAAATCTTTCGAGCAGAAGGAACGACGACTACGATCGTGGTGAAGACAGCAAGGGGCGAGGAGTTCCACGGCGCCAAGTGCATCATCACGGTGGGCGCGTGGACGAGCAAGCTGGTCAAGTCGGTCACCGGCGCCGACCTGCCGGTGCAGCCGCTGCACACCCTCATCTGCTACTGGAAGGTGAGGCCCGGGCACGAGCGCGAGCTGACGACGGAGGCCGGCTTCCCGACGTTCGCCAGCTACGGCGCCCCCTACATCTACAGCACACCGTCGATGGAGTACCCGGGGCTGATCAAGATCGCCATGCACGGCGGGCCGCCGTGCGACCCGGACGGCCGGGACTGGGCCATCGGCCCGGGCGAGGACGGGCTGGTGGAGCCCGTGGCGCGGTGGATCGACGAGGTGATGCCGGGCCGCGTGGAGACCGCGGGCGGGCCGGTGGTCCGGCAGGCGTGCATGTACTCCATGACGCCCGACGAGGACTTCGTGATCGACTTCCTGGGCGGCGAGGAGTTCGGGAGGGACGTGGTGGTCGGCGCCGGGTTCTCCGGCCATGGCTTCAAGATGGGGCCGGCGGTGGGGAGGATCCTGGCGGAGATGGCACTGGACGGCGAGTCGGGGACGGCCGCAGAGGCCGGCGTGGAGCTCCGGCACTTCGGCATCGGGCGGTTCGACGGCAACCCGACGGGGAACGCCAGGAGTTACTGAGGTGAGACATGGATGGATGTTTGAGCGCGAGCATCAACTGTGGTTGTGTGTAATTATGGTTATGTCGACGTGTTAATTGTCGCAATTTCAAATTGGTGGTACTATATATATGTTTGCCAAATAATGTGTGCACCGTGTGCAACTATGGAACAGCGAAGTGGTAATCATTTTGTGAGCTTTGGAACAGTGAAGTGACACACATTTTGTCGGGGGTTGGGTGCGACATATGCCAAGAGATGGCTTATCATGGTGGGAGTGAGTAGAACATCGCCGGTGTCTGGAAATAGGATGAGGCGAAGACATGCACGCCGGCGAATCTTACCCAGCTTCAGAGCTCTCCGAGGAGATAACACCCCTACTGCTGGTCTGGGGGGTCTCCGCATAATCACTATGGCAAAGTGTGTACACGGTTGCTCTTTGAGCTCTTTCCTGGAGGTAGGAGAAGGCAAGGCTAGCTCTCTCCTTCCCATATGATCAGGTCTAGTGCTAATGGATTTGAACCCTTTGCATGGGTGCCCTGGGGGGTTTATATAGGCCTACCCCCCAGGGGTACAATGGTAATCCGGCTGGGCGCGGGTCCCAGCCGTTTGTCTCTCAGGCCGCCGTCTTCTCCGCCGACTGCCGGGGCCCGCCGTCTGGTCCGGCACGGAGCTGTCAGGCCGTGTCCGCCGCGGGCGGGTCTTGCCGGCTGCGGATTACTGTAGTCGTGCTTCTAGTGACGCTGGTTTGGTCGTGGGGTCATGGCAACAGTGCCGCCGCTTGACGGGTGATCACTGTTCCCATTCCCCGTCGTGTCTGGTTAATGGCGTGCCGGGCCCGTGGGAGGGACTAGCCGACTCCTGGAGGCCGACTCCCACCGGGTCCGACTGGTGGCACTCTTGTCGTCTTCGGGACACCTGCTGACTGGTGGGTCCTGCCGTCTCTGTGTCGTACAGACAGGCCGTCATGGGTACAGGGTTTCGCCCGCTGGGGCTGATGTAAAGGCTGGCATGGCAACAGTGTCGCGCCGGACGGAGATCTCTGATGGTACGACGTACTGTGGCCATTGTCGGTGTCAAAACCGGCGGATCTCGGATAGGGGGTCCCGAACTGTGCGCCAAGGCCGGATGGTAACAGGAGACAAGGGACACGATGTTTTTACCCAGGTTCGGGCCCTCTCGATGGAGATGAAACCCTACTCCTGCTTGATTAATATTGATGATATGGGTAGTACAAGAATGGATCTACCACGAGATCAAGGAGGCTAAACCCTAGAAGCTAGCCTATGGTATGATTGTTGTATGATGGAGTTGTCCTACGGACTAGAACCCTCCAGTTTATATAGACACTGGATAGGGTTAGGGTTACACAAAGTCAGTTACAATGGTAGGAGATCTTGAATATCCGCATTGCCTAGCTTGCCTTCCACGCCAAGGAAAGTCCCTTCCGGACACGGGACAAAGTCTTCAATCTTGTATCTTCATAGTCCTGGAGTCCGGCTGAAGGTATAGTCCGGCTATCCGAACACCCCCTAATCCAGGACTCCCTCAGTAGCCCCTGAACCAGGCTTCAATGACGACGAGTCCGGCGCGCAGATTGTCTTCGGCATTGCAAGGCGGGTTCCTCCTTCAAGTCCTTCGTAGAAGATTGTAAACACCAAGAGTAGTGTTCCGCTCTGCAAAATAAGTTTCCACATAGTGCCATAGAGAGAATAATATTAACACAAATCAGATCTGCTGACATATTCCGCAGTGCGTCATTACACTGTGGCCAAGTCCTTTACTCGAATAGTTTTTACTCCTCCACCTCAGCGTGTTTCGCGAGGCGGTTTCCTTGGCACGTCTTGTCAAAGTAGAGATCGTGTCCCCCATTTACGGGATTCTCATCAATATGGAAGTGGGTAACCCAACCGCGCCATTTATCACGGCGCTTGGGAGGCAAGCGAGTTTTACCAGGCTGGTGGGGACGCATAGCCGCATCCACCCATATAAGGGGATAAGGATCCACTTTTTTACCTACGCCTTCTTCCTCCTCTGCCTATCCATTTTCTGCGCACCCGAGCTCCAGCGCCCAAGCCCGCACTTCCCACCTCAACCTTCTCCAGCAATGACCGGAGCGGGAGGCAAGTGGATGGTCTCCTCCATCACGGAGGGCCATGTCAAGAAGCTAAGGAAGGCCGGATACTTGTCCAAGGACATCGCGCACCGGCTTCCCGAGGAGGGGCAGCTTCTCCCCACCCCAAGGCCCCATGAGAGGGTTGTTTTCCTTCCCTACTTCCTCCGGGGACTGCGTTTTCCACTCCACCCATTCGTCTGGGGGCTCATGTTCTACTACGGCCTCGATTTCCACGATCTGGCCCCAAACATCGTCCTCAACATTTCGGCGTTTATCGTCGTGTGCGAGGCTTTCCTCCGCGTCCGCCCCCATTTCGGCCTCTGGCTCAAGACCTTCAACGTCAAGCCCAAGGTGGTGCGCGGCAGCCAGGCGGAGTGCGGAGGCGCCATGGCGGGCAAGATGGCCAATGTCCTATGGCTCGAGGGCTCCTTCGTGGAGACCCTAAAGGGGTGGCAATCCGGGTGGTTTTACATCACCGAGCCACGCGATCCAAAATGGGTCGCAGCCCCTCAGTTCCGATCCGGACCCCCCACGCGGCTTATGTCCTGGAAAGAGACGGGCCTGTCGTGGGGCGACGAGAAAGAGGTGACCGGACTGCAAACATGCATCCAGTCCCTGGTGAACAAACCAATCAAGCTCGTCAACGTGGTCCAGGTTATGCTCGTCCGCCGGATCCTCCCATGTCAACAACAGGACTTTACTCTGTGGGAGTTCAACCCGGCGCAGCACCAAACCTCAACAGGCTCTTCGACACGACGTATGAAGACGTCTGGAAGGTGCTAACCAAAGGCACCGAGGCTCCCACATCCGCCTCCGAGGACCGCGGATACAGCTCGCAGCGTCACGCCAGTGAGGTAAGCTATTTTCACCTTTCACAGGATGTTTAAGCTCTTTTTCATAGTTTGACTCTATGCGGGATCTAAACTCCCTTACCTTTGACAGGCTTGGCAGGTGATATCCAGACCGATTAACTATCCGGCTCCCTTGCCTGAAGACCCAGCCCCTGCTCTCCTAGAGAAGCTGCTGGCTCCGGCGCCTTATGTGGTGCCGGAGAAGAAGGCCAAGAAGAAGAAGGCCACGGGGACTCGAAAGAGTGCCCGCAACGTGGCAGTGTCAGACTCGTCATCTGACGAGTCCGAGACGCTCTCCTCCCGTGAAAACGAGGAGGAGGAAGAAGGAACCTCTCCCCCTCCAGCGGGGGGAGGAAAGAAAAGGAAGGCCGCCCCAACGGGGGAGGCCGAGGGTCCAGGAAGAGGAAAACCCCTCCGTCGGACTACTCCCCCGACGCCAACAAGGACGACGAGGAGTGGCCGGACAGGGCCAAGCGTCTGGCGAAATCGTAAGTATTCGGATACCAGAGTGACTCATGATATTCCTTTGTCGTTCAGCTTTCCCTAATGCCGAACATAATTGTGCAGCCCGCCCCGGGCCGAACTCGATGATTCGTCGAGCGGCTCCCTGGATTCGTCGGACATGAACTCAGTTCCGCCCGCTGTCTCCCCCCACACTGCAGACGACATTGAAGCGGCGTCACAACGAGCTCCGGGGCAGGAGGAGGTGGTCCTGGAAGAGACGAAAGGTGACCTCCCGGACCCCAGGAGTAAAGGGGACAAGACCCCCCAGGGCTCCGAGTTCGGCTTTGTGCCGGACACCGCGCCGGAATCTTCAACAGTTCCGGACCGCGGTAGGCGAACTCCTTCCAAGAGGAGCAAGCCTTCTGAGCCGGCGGCCTCCGTCCAACCGGAGGTGCCGGACAATCTGCTGGAGGTGCTTGACGGCGCCTCCATCGACGAGGAGCACCGTACTATTATGAGTATGGTGGTCCGGAAGGTTCAGTCTGCCAAGAGCGGACTGAACGAAGCTTGCGCTAGCCTTCTAACAGGCTTCGAGGTAAGTAAAAAATATGCAAGAATATAACCGCATAGACAGTAGCCCCTGATGCTCTGTTTGGCATTCGGAAAGAAAAGTTGAATAGAGGATCTATTAAATTTCGCAGGAGTCTAACAAAAAGGAGTCAAAATATGCGTATGCAGGCTTCGCTGCTAGCCACTGCCGCGCTGACTACGAAGGTGGATGCCCTGAAACAGGGCCTCGAGCGGACCGAGCAAGAGCTCGGCCTTGCCAAGCGGCAGCTCGAGGAGAAAGAAGGTAAGAAATACCTTACAGAAGAAATGCCTATAAAAAGACGTGATTGCAAAAATTAACAGGATTGTACTGCCTATTGTAGGGGCCATGACTGAGGTGGCGACCCTTAAGTAGGCGCTGTCTGAGGCCGAAAAGAAAACGGCTGCGGAGCACACCGAGCGAGAGAAACTTGAGGCCCAGGTCAGCGAGGTGCGGCAAGAGCTTCAGACTCTTATGAAAAAACATGAGAGTTTGGAGCTTGAGTCAAAAACGCAAGCGTCCGAGCTCACGGCGGCCTCTGAGGCTGCCAAGTCCGCCAAGGCCGAAGCCCAAAAGGCCCTCCAAGAGTTGGAGGAGATGAAAAAGATAGCAGCGGGTAAGGCATTCTTTATGCAAAGCAGAAGTATAAAAGTAAACTACTTGTTACTTACCCGAATCCGGAGCTCTCCAGGGGCATTCGCAGATCTTCCCCGCAGCGTATCCGACGCCGCCGCATTCTACCGAGCTGAAGAGGGCAGCTCGACAGAGAAGGTGTTCTGGTCTCAGTATGCTGAGGCCGGACACCCTATGCCCTTGAGCGACCAGCTGAAACAGCTGGTCGAGCTCCACAAGGCGGCTGAACAGGCCATGAAGGGCTTCGTAGTTCGGCTGTGGCCCGGAGAGGCCCTGCCTGGGAGCTACTTCGGGCTGGTGCGGCGGCTGGTGGAGGCCTGTCCAAGGCTTGATGTCATCAAGCGCTCCGTATGCATCGAAGGTGCCCGTAGGGCCCTTGCCCGTGCAAAGGTGCACTGGGGTAATCTAGACGGTGAGAAGCTTGTGACGGACGGGCCGCCGCCGGGGAAGGAGCATCGCAAGCTCGAGAACTACTATAAGGATGTTCTTGCGGGTGCCCGCCTTGTGGCGGATGAATGTACCAAGGATGTAATTTTTGAATGAACCCGCTCGTGTTTAGCCTGTGCGCTGAAAACTTGTTCATATGCGCTAAGCAATGCTTGTTGGATTTAAAATATTATTTTCTGTGCGGCCGTTTATCAAAAAATTGAGAGATGGCGAGTCGTCGGCTTCCGCCCCCATGCCACTAGTGCTGGGGTGTTCGGGATAAACCTGAGCGCTCTTTTTCCCATATTTGGGTCCTTCGAGGGAGGGGCTCAGCACAACGAACTAGGCAATCGGACTATAATGCTTGAACACTCTCACTTAGCCATAGAACTTTATAATTTTAAATTTCGGCGAAGCCCCTAGTTCGGAAGACCGAGTTCGGGGCGCTATCCACGCCTTGGTCGGACAAAGCCGGCTCCTCGCTCGAAGCGGCATAAGTCTTTAGGGACTCGAAAAACCTCTCGAACAGCGACCGGTCTCTCGCCTCATCATAACAGTCAGTTTTAGCTTTCTCCACTGAGGTGCTTAACCCAGCTCAACCGGGGCACAATCGCAGTGGTTCTCCTCGTGCTACCTTAGCCGATATAGCGGAACGTAAGGCACCAAAACATAGGAGCCGGACAAACCCAACTATTGACCCAAATCATGATTCGGAGCCGATGCATATAGTGCTATAAGTTCGGGGTGCCGCACTTATGAAGTGTTCAGACTTCTTATGCCATATTAAGGGGTACTGAAGCCCCTGGCGTATTTGCCGTACCACAGTGTACGGGAGCCGCATGTCATTACTGAACATATATATAAAAAACGGGATAATGCAAAAAAACAGACAAAAAGCTATGCATTGTTTATGAAGAAGCTTCTTTCAAAGCAGGACGATACAAATAGTGCGATAAGCAAAAGATACTGGACTATTTAACATGTCCTGGGCGGGGGCAGGCCGCGGAATTGTATTTAAAACAGATATACTACTCGTAACAGAGACCACCTGGGAGTTCCATAGTGTGGCATGGCTTGTCTGCTTCCACGGATCTTGCATCGTTCGTGCGGCAGTTGAATTGCCGAACAGGTCGTCCGAAGTGTGGAGTCCTGAAAGTAAGAAAAGGGAATTTGGTAGCCCCTAGTACGTTTTGGGCCGTATTTTGGGCTTGCCATTATTGTGCCCCTTCCCCTGCGCCCATGGTATTTCGAGAGCGTAGTTATGTACGCAAAGCACTGGTTTCGCTATGTTGCGAGGGCTGGGGTTGGGGAAGCATTGCTACGCCTGCTCCGAACGTGCCAGGTGGTCTTGTTGTAGGTTACTCCGGGCGCGCTTGGCGGTGTCTGGCTTTTTAACGGCCGGACTGGAGAATTGCCTGAGAAGGCTGCTTTGTACTTCCGCTGCGAGAGCCGCCTTGTGCTCCTCCGTACGAAGAGAGCGTTCGGTGTTTCCGTTGACCGTAATTACTCCTCGAGGGCCTGGCATCTTGAGCTTGAGATACGCGTAGTGCGGCACCGCATTGAACTTTGCAAATGCGGTTCGCCCGAACAGGGCGTGATAGCCACTGCGAAACGGGACTATATCGAAGATTAACTCTTCGCTTCGGAAGTTATCCGGAGATCCGAAGACCACTTCAAGTGTTACTGAGCCTGTACAGTTGGCCTCTACACCTGGCATAACGCCTTTAAAGGTCATTTTTGTGGGCTTAATCCTCGAGGGATCTATGCCCATTTTCCGCACTGTATCCTGATAAAGCAGGTTCAGGCTACTTCCGCCGTCCATGAGGACTCTTGTGAGATGAAATCCGTCGATGATTGTGTCGAGAACCAATGCGGCGAAACCGCCGTGACGGATGCTAGTGGGGTGGTCCCTTCGATCAAAAGTGATCGGACAGGAGGACCATGGGTTGAACTTTGGGGCGACTGGCTCCATCGCTTATACGTCCCGTAGCGCACGCTTCTGTTCCTTCTTGGGAATGTGGGTTGCGTATATCATGTTCACCGTCCGTACTTGTGTGGGGAAACCCTTCTGTCCACTGTTGTTCGGCGGCCTGGGCTCCTCCTCGTCATCGCTATGCAGCCCCTTGTCTTTGTTTTCGGCTCTTAGCTTGCCTGCCTGCTTGAACACCCAACAATCCCTGTTGGTGTGATTGGCTGGCCTTTCGGGGGTGCCATGTATCTGGCACAAGCGGTCGAGTATTCGGTCCAAACTGGACGGGCCCTGAGTATTCTTTTTGAATGGCTTTTTCCGCTGACCGGATTTATAGCCTCTGAATCCGGCATTTACTGCCGTATCTTCGTTGCTGTCGCTGTTAGCATGGCGCTTTTGTTTGTTCCGGCGTGTCCTGCCACTTTTATCCTTGGTATCCGAACTACCATGGTTCTTTGATAAGTTGTTACTGTGAGCTAGCCAGTTGTCTTCTCCCGCGCAAAAGCGGGTCATGAGTGTCGTGAGGGCTGCCATAGATTTCGGCTTTTCCTGCCCAGGTGCCGGGCAAGCCATTCGTCGCGGATATTATGCTTGAAGGCTGCTAGGGCCTCAGCGTCCGGACAGTCGACTATCTGGTTTTTCTTTGTTAAGAACCGTGTCCAGAATTGCCTGGCCGATTCCTCTGGGTGCTGAATTATGTGGCTTAGGTCATCGGCATCCGGTGGTCGCACATAAGTTCCCTGGAAGTTGTCGAGGAATGCGGCTTCCAGGTCCTCCCAAGAACCGATTGAGTCTGTTGGCAAGCTGTTGAGCCAATGTCGGGCCGGTCCCTTGAGCTTGAGTGGGAGGTATTTGATGGCGTGTAGATCATCACCATGGGCCATGTGGATATGGAGGAGATAATCCTCGATCCAGACCGCGGGATCTGTTGTGCCATCGTATGATTCGATGTTTACGGGTTTAAAGCCCTCTGGGATTTTATGATCCATTACTTCATCTGTGAAGCATAGTGGGTGTGCGGCGCCTCTATACTGGGCTATATCACGAGCAGCTCGGGAGAGCTATGTCTGTTGTGTTCGGCCTGGCCGGATTTGTTGTATCCGGAATGAATATCTTCGTCACGTGCCGTAGGGCGCCTGCGCGATCCGTAGATCGATCTTGTTTGTCTTGCCTTATCCTCCAGTACGTCTCGCAGGTCTGGCGCGTTTTCCCGTGCCTTAGTTGAACGGCATCGGGGCATGGCTTGAGTGGAGGGTCGAGAGGCCTCTCTGTCGCGGCCGCGTGGTGGCCGGTCGGCCATGTCGTGCGCTGGTGATGTGGGTGCTTCCTCCTCTGATCGGGGTAGCGGCCTGCGCTTTGGGTAGTGCTTGGAGGGGCGTTCGAGTTCATACTCTTCGGCCGCAAGGACTTCAGTCCATCTGTCAGCTAGCAGATCTTGATCAGCTCTAAGCTGTTGCTGCTTTTTCTTGAGGCTGTTTGCCATGGCTAAAAGCCTGCGTTTGAAATTCTCTTGTTCGGCGGGGTCTGATGGCACGACGAATTCATCGTCGTCGAGGCTTGCCTCGTCTTCGGAGGGAGGCATGTAGTTATCATCCTCAACTTCTTGGTCTGCCGCTCTCTCATGAGGGCTGGCTTCTCCATCTTCCTATGCCGAATCTTTCTGGAGGGGGTGTTCTTCGGCGCTATCCGGGGTAGTATTATCTCCCGTGCCGGAATCACCATTTTTGCTTTGGCGGGATTTAGAGCGGCGCCGCTGACGCCGACGCTTTGGTTGTTTCTTGGAGGTATCATCATCCGCTGTTCCATCGCCATCTCCATCTTTTGGAGTGTCCACCATATATATATCATATGACGAGGTGGCCTTCCAGCGCCCTACAGGTGCTGGTTCCTGTTCGTCTCCTGCATCGTCGTCCATACCGTCGATGTCTTCGGAGTCGAAGTCAAGCATGTCGGCTAAATCGTCGACAGCGGCTACAAAGTGGGTGGTGGGTGGGCTTTGAATTTCTTCATCGTCCGTATCCCATCCTCGCTGACCGCAGTTCGGCCAGGGCTCTCCTGATAAAGAGAGAGACTTGAGGGAATTCAGGATGTCACCAAAAGGCGAGTGCTGAAAGATGTCCGCGGCGGTGAACTCCATGATCAGCGCCCAATCGGATTCGATCGGCAGGGGCACGGGGGGTTCGGAGTCCGGAAAAAGGTCCGGATCCTCGGAGTCACAGGTCCTGCAGAGTGCGGGGCTGACATTCGGCTCGATCGCCTCTGAGATCGCAGCCCCCGAGGTGACGTCCAACCGATCATCCTCGATCGGCGCAACTGGCTCCGAATTGAGGGTCAGAGCCGGTGCGCTTGCGGCCTCCAGGGTACTATCCGGCGGCAAAGCTAGATCATGCCCCGCGAGACAGTGCGGCGCGCTTGGTTCTGGCTCGAATCCGTCGAAGATCAAATCTCCGCGGATGTCTGCCGTGTAGTTTAGGCTTCCAAACCTGACCTGATGGCCAGGGGCGTAGCTTTCGATCTGCTCCAGATGGCCAAGCGAATTGGCCCGCAGTGCGAAGCCGCCGAAGACGAAGATCTGTCCGGGGAGAAAAGTCTCACCCTGGACCGCATCGTTGTTGATGATCAAAGGAGCCATCGAGCCCAAAAGCGACGACACAGAGGAACTCTCAATGAAAGCACCAATGTCGGTGTCAAAACCGGCGGATCTCGGGTAGGGGCTCCCGAACTGTGCGTCAAGGCCGGATGGTAACAGGAGACAAGGGACACGATGTTTTTACCCAGGTTCGGGCCCTCTCGATGGAGGTAAAACCCTACTCCTGCTTGATTAATATTGATGATATGGGTAGTACAAGAGTGGATCTACCACGAGATCAAGGAGGCTAAACCCTAGAAGCTAGCCTATGGTATGATTATTGTATGATGGAGTTGTCCTACGGACTAGAACCCTCCGGTTTATATAGACATCGGATAGGGTTAGGGTTACACAAAGTCGGTTACAATGGTAGGAGATCTTGAATATCCGCATTGCCTAGCTTGCCTTCCACGCCAAGGAAAGTCCCTTCCGGACACGGGACGAAGTCTTCAATCTTGTATCTTCATAGTCCTGGAGTCCGGCTGAAGGTATAGCCCGGCTATCCGAACACCCCCTAATCCAGGACTCCCTCATCGCCCCAGAAGGCGACTGGGTCAACCTGCCGGCTTATGAAGCCGGCGCGCCGGCTGGGAGGATACCCAGCTGGTCCCACCGGGCCAAGACGCTGATTCCTGCCGGCGCCGCCGCCGTTGCGTGACTCCGAGTGCTGACGCAGTCGGAGGGTCTGACCGGGGCCGACTTGCTGGCCGCCTTCGTGGCGCGCCGAGTCCTCCCGCTCCAAGGCTGACCTCATCGGATCTGCCAGATGAGCGGCCACCGGGACCCGAGTCGGATGTGCTCCAAGGACATGCCCCACGCGGAGGTGGCGGACATGGTGAAGTATATCGCGAACTGCGGCCTCTCGGGGAATTGGCGGTTCGGCATGGAGCCGTACTCGCGCGCCAAACCCCCGTCGGTTGTAAGTCGTTTCTCTTCTTCTTTTGCTTTCTTTTGCAGCCGACTCCGGCTTCTAATCTTCTTTAGTCTTTGAATCAGAACCCTCTCATCCAGCCTTCAGTCGGCACCATGGGGTCGGCCCGCCAGTTCGTCCTTGACCGAGCGGAGAGCGACGTTGACGACCCCGACTTAGGGGCGGCGGCGATGGAGGCCGACGCCGAAGGAGGAGGAGGAGGAGCAGGCGGCTTCAAGCCTTCGACCACCTTTGCCGACTGGACTGACGACGACGCCGAGGGGGAAGTCGCCCGGCGCCCAGCCAAAAGCCGGCCAGCCCGGCGCGAGTTCCTCCGCCGTCTTGGATGGTCAAGGCGGTGCGAGGAAGCGCCGGGCCGGGCCGAGTACGCTCGGCGGCCGGACGAAGAAGTTCAAGGGGGCGGCCGCCGCGACCAAGCGCGAAGAGGCGGCCGCGAAAGCCAACCGCTTCCGTAGGGAAGTGAAGAAGCCGCCGTTGGTCTCTGCGTAAGTGCCTTCGCCCTTTGTTTTATTCTCTGTTTGTTGCCCTTGTCTAAGTCTTTTTCATGCTTCCTCCACTCCAGGGCTCCCCTCACTCTTGAGAGGGTCACCGCCGCCTCCATCATGGGGTCGGCAGAGACGTCCGCCACTACTCGGCGGATTGACCCCGCCGCCGACCTCCGGGAGGCGACGGAGCGGAACGCGCAGGAGAAGCGCGACGAGGAAGAAGGCGCCCGCCGGGAGAAGGCGGAGGCCGAGAAGGCGGCCGCCTCTGCCCAGAAAAAGCTAGATGAGGCTGAGGCCGCCATCGCGGCAAGGCGGTAGGCTGAGGAAGCCGCACACCGCTAGTCGGCGGTGTTTGTCATCCCGCTGAACTCAGCGCGGCCGCCTCCGGAGTTCACGGTGCAGTCGGAGGAAGCCAGCGGCGAGTTCTCGATCACCGAGAGGGGAGGCGGCGATGCCTCCATGTCGGGCACGGCCGCGCCGCCGCCACCACCCCCGCCGCCATCTGGGGGCGCACGTGACAAACAGCCGGCGGACCCGCCGGTGCCACTGACTAAGAACGAAGCTGTGGCGAAGCTACTCCTTCAAGTCGGCTCACCAGCGCGCCGCCGTCTTGAAAAGGCGACTTCGGCGCCACGCCCCTTGGGGACCGGTGCCGCCAGCTCGACAATCCCAGACGCCGAGGCGACGAGCGCCGCGCCCATTGGGTGGGTGCGAGGAGGCGGCACAGGCACGCTGAACCAGGCGCTTCTGGACGTCCAGGCCAAACTGCGAGCTGAGGGCGACGCCATCCAGAGCGCACCAAGGTGCATCTGGCGTCGCGGGCTGCCATCCGGGTAAGTGTTTTTTCTCTTGTCTCCGTCTTCTTGTTCTTCTCTATGGGGGCGCGCCAGCGCACCCACTGGGTGTAGTCCCCGAGTCCCGGGTCGGCTGCTGAGCAGGCGGCTCGGAACTCCATCTGGCGAGTTCTAAGTACTTACTTTGTTTGAAATACTTATCACAGGATTATCACAACCTCCGGGCCACCGCCTTCAACCGCAATGTTGAGGAGCTGGGCAAGCGGACTGCCGATTTGTTGGAGAGCTGGAGTGAGTTCTCTTTCTTCTTCGCGGGGGCGCGCTGGCGCACCCGCGGGCTGTAGTCCCCGAGATTCGGGCCGACTTCTGAGCAGTTGGGCCGGATCTTTCTGGAGACCTTCTTTGTTGATGACTTATCGTCCACTTTCTTCTTTTTCTTCAAAGGCCAACGCCACTCTTCAGCAGCAGCTGGGCGAAGCCAACACCGCCTTGCGTGCCAAGGGGGAGGAGTGCATCAAGCTCGCCGCAGAGCGCGATCTGCTGGCTGCACAACTGGCGGAGCAGAAGGAGTTGCTTAAGAAGGCGCAGGAGGAGGCGGACGAGAAGGAGACTGCCCTCCTGGCCGAGTTAGCAAGCGAGCGCTCCTCCTGGACTGACAAGGAGGCGTTGCTGGCCTCCGGCTTCCACGAGACCGAGGACATCGTCGATGGTAAGTCTCTTTACTTTTCTTCTTTGAGTTGCCAACTATAGGTCGGGCCGACTCCTGGTTTTTTGACTTGCTCTTCCTTCTTTTCGCCTTGGTAGACTTCTTCCCTGGCTACTCGCAAACCGCCAATCAAGCCATCGAGGCTGATCGCGAGAGGTGGAGGGCGGAAGGCGCGGAGGTCGCCGCCGATGCCCCCCGAACCCTTGACGAGCAGATTCTGAGCGTTGAGGCTCGCCTGCTGCCTGCCCACCGGATGATGCGCCGGCTTCAACGTGACGGTGCCCAGGCGATCTCTGCCTTGTGGCCAGACATGCAGGCACTACACACCCCCAGTCGGACTGCCGACTGGCTGGAGGTCGCAGCTGGCCGTCTTGAGGCTTGGAAGGGTTCCTCGGCCCGGGCTGGAGCGCGCTAGGCCTTGGAATTTGTCAAGGCGTGGTATCCGGGGCTGGACCTGGACCGGCTGGCCACGCTCCGGGCAGAGGCCCAGCCAGAGCTGGCAGCCGCGGAAGACGCCCTCTTCAAGCGTGCCGCGGCGATCGCCGAGTACGCCGATACCAGCGTCTTCATTCTGAGCGGGCTGAAGACGGCGAGGAGGCACTGCCGGAGTGGTTTGGGATGAACCCGGACTACGACGAGGACTCGGCGGAGGTGATCGGCTCCAGCGTCGAGGAGGAAAGCGAGGCAGAGGATGGAGGCGAGACGGAGGCGCCAGGAGGCGGAGCGGACGACCAGCCTCAGCTCGACCGCGCCTCCAGCAATGAGCCGCGCCCGACCGAGCCGGCTGCCACCGGAGGTGATCAAGCCGAGACTGCCAGCCGGCCGCCCCAACGTCTAACACCGCCATCTCCTCCGAGCCTCCGAACCCGTCTGCTGCTTCCTAGGCTGCTGCCTTGTCTTTATTTTATCTGTTTTAGTAGTCTTTGAGGAACTTGTTAATTCGCACAATTCCACCCGCGGGGTGTATTTTGAACTTATGCTCGAAGACTCGGCCAAGGGCCTATGTTATGTAAATATTCATCCGAGTTCTATCTTTTCTTGCTCATTGCTCCTTTGGCTTTTTCCTTTGCCGCCTTCCCTTAGTTGTCGTCTTGCCAGCCGGACAGCCGCTCTGCGGACTGCCGCTAGATCAAATGTTTGGCTACTTTTGGGAAGGCAAGTACTTAGCCGTTTTAGAGTTTCTTAGCAAGTTGAATAGAAGGCGGCGAGCCGACTACTCAAGAGTCGGCTTGCGGAGAGAGGCTGGAAGCCGTCTTGATCTATGCTTATGCTTTGAGTCCTTAGCCATTTTTCGTATGGGCGTCCATTCTTCCTTACTCCTGCCCGCTAGACAGTCGCTCTGCGAGCTGCGGCTTCTGACAGGAGACGGCTTGGGCACCACACACTACTTGTCCGACTGCAGGAAGCATTTCATAGCGCAAGGCGGCGAGTCCCCGGGCCGACTAGTCGAGCCCGGTGCCAAGCGGCATACAAAGAGTATCATACTCGAAGGCATAATTCTTATCATATAGATAACAAAAAGGGCAGTCCCCGAGCTCGTCTCGGGGGGCCCGAAGTCCTGGTACTTAAATACAAAAGGTAGTGTGGTGCATACTGCATCAACTGTAAAATCTTCGGAGGAGATTTGCATTCCATGGCCGCTCCGTCTCTTTGCCGGAGTCGTCCCTCTTGCGTGCTCGGGGCTTCTGAGCATCGATTAGGTAGTAGGAGTCGTTGCCCAGCACTTTGCTGATGATGAAAGGGCCTTCCCAAGGCGCCGACAACTTGTGCTGGCCGGCTGTTCGCTGGATCAGTCGGAGCACAAGGTCGCCCTCTTGGAAAGATCTCGGCCTGACCTTCCTGTTGTAGTATCGGCGCAGGCTCTGCTGGTAGATGCTGGACCGCCTGAGTGCCAACAGCCGGCCCTCTTCTAGCAGATCGACGCCATCTTGACGTGCTTCTTCTGCTTCCTCCTTGGTGTACATGGTGACCCGCGGGGAGTCGAACTCTATGTCCGTTGGGATGACAGCTTCAGCACCATAGACGAGGAAGAAGGGCGTGAAGCCGGTCGACTTGTTTGGAGTCGTGCGCAGACTCTAGAGGGCGGCTGGCAATTCATCAAGCCAACAGCCGGCCGAACGCTCCAGTGGTTCGACCAGTCGAGGCTTGATGCCAGACAGGATGAGGCCGTTTGCTTGCTCCACTTGGTCGTTTGACTGCGGATGGGCAACGAACGCCAAGTCCAGTCGGATGCCCTGTGTCGCGCAGAAACGGGCCAAGGCACCTTTGGCGAAATTTGTGCCATTGTCGGTGATGATGTTGTGTGGTATGCCATACCGAATTGTGATGTCGGAGATGAGAGTCACGGCAGTCAGACCATTCAACTTCTTGATGGGCTTTGCTTCTATCCACTTGGTGAACTTGTCCACCGCGACAAGTAGGTGAGTTAGGCCTCCTCGCGCCGTCTTGAATGGTCCCACCATGTCCAGGCCCCAAACTGCAAAGGGCCATGCGATGGGGATGGTCTTGAGTGCAGAAGCCGGCTGATGCGGCTTGGAACGGAACTTCCGGCACCCCTTGCATTTTTGGACCAATTCCTTGGCCTCTTCTAGGGCAGTCGGCCAGAAAAAACCGTGTCGAAAGGCTTTGGTGACGAGTGCTCTTGAAGCCGCATGGTGGCTACACTCGCCTTGATGGATATCTTTGAGAATTGCCTGGCCTTGCTCTGGCTCGACGCAACGCTGGTAGACGCCCGTGACGCTGCGCCTGACCAGCTCTCTGTTGACTATGGTGTAGGCTGCTGCTCGGCATTGTACTTATCGAGCTAGGATCTCATCGGTTGGCAGCTCTTTGCTCACCAGGAATTTGAGGATGGGCTGGGCCCATGAGAGTGCTGCTATTTCTTCAACTGCCAGAACTGCGACTTGGACGAGGGCGGCTGGGCTGGGAGGCGGCGGGCTGGAGTCCGCGGCCGCTTCCTAGATTAATGAAGTCCCTGGGCCGACTGGTGCAGTCCCCGAGCCGAGTTCTGGAGTCTTTGGGCTGGTCGCCGCAGTCCCCGGGCCGGGTTCTGAAGTCCCCGGGCCGGCTTCGACTGCGGCATTCTTGAAGCCGTCTGTAAGAATTCTCGTGCCGTCTGCTGGGGATCTTGAGTCGAATCCGACTTCTTCGGGGGGAGCCGGCACGAAGATGGAGTCTGATTCTGGTGAAGGCTTGACAGACGGCTTGAGGAGGCGCTGAAGGGCGACGCCGGATGGTATTGCTTGGCGGGTTGAGTCGATTCATGCCAGGGTGTCTGCTTGGTTGTTGTCATTTCTTGGCACGTGAAGGAACTCGCACCCCTCGAAATATCCGCTGAGTTGCTGCGCGAACAAACGGTAGCTCGCCATGTTTGCATCCTTGGCGTCCCAGTCGCCAGATGACTGCTCGACCACCAAGTCGGAGTCGCCATAACCTAGGATCCGGCGAATGCCAAGTTCTTTGGCAAGCCGGAGCCTGTGAATGAGTGCCTCATATTCGGCGACGTTGTTGGAGGCGGCGAAATGGATTTGCAACGCATATTTGAGTTGGTCGCCCTTGGAAGAAGTGAGGACGACGCCAGCTCCCAAGCCGGTGCGCATCTTGAAGCCATTGAAATGCATCCGCCAATGGGTGGAGTCGGGCGCTGGCGGCAGGTACTGGGTCTCGGCCCAGTCGACGAGGAAGTCGGCCAACGCTTGCGACTTGATGGCGGTGCGGGGCTGATAGTAGATGGTGTAGGGGCCAGCTCTATGGCCCATTTGGCCACTCGGCCAGAAGCATCTCGGCTTCCGATGATCTCGGCTAGTGGGGTTGTGCAGACCACAGTGATTGGATGCTCTTGAAAGTAAGGCTTCAACTTCTTGGCGGTAAAGTGCACGCCATAGCACATCTTCTGGTAGTGGGGGTAGTTCTGCTTGGAGGTCGACAGCACTTCGCTCAGGTAATATACCGATCTCTGGACAGGTAGTGCCTTGCCTTCCTCCTTGCGTTCAACTACAATGACTATGCTGACTACCCGGCTAGTGGCGGCAATGTACAAGAGCATGGACTCTTTAGGAGTCAGATCCACCAGCACAGGGGGAGTAGTCAACATCTTCTTCAACTGGAGAAAAGCTTCGTCCTCCTTGTGGTTCCACTCGAAAAAAGTGGTCTTCTTCATGAACTGGTACAAGGGGAGAGCTTTCTCGCCCAGCCGACTGACGAATCGGCTGATGGACGCCAAGCAGCCAGTGAACTTTTGCACGTCCAGCAGTCGGCGGGGTACTTCCATCCTCTCAATGGCCTTGATCTTTACATGGTTGCACTGTATGCCGCGTTCGGAGACCAGGAAGCCAAGGAGTTGGCCGGCTGGTACTCCAAAGACGCACTTCTCAGGGTTGAGCTTGATCTGGAATCGGCGCAGGATCTCAAAGGTCTCCTTGAGGTCTTCCAGCAGTGTTCCACACTTTTCCGTCTTCACCACCACATCATCCACGTAGACGTGCGCGTTTCTGCCGAGTTGCTTGAGGCGGCACTTCTGCATGCAACGCTGAAAGGTGGCGCCGACATTCCTCAAGCCGAACGTCATGGTCAGGTAGCAGAAGGCTCCAAACAGTGTGATGAAGGCGGTCTTCAGTCTGTCTGCCGGGTTCAGCTTGAACTGGTGATATCCTAAATATGCATCTAAGAAGCTCAACAGCTCGCATCCGGCTGTGGATGTTGGGGAATGTAGTAATTTCAAAAAAATTCCTACGCACACGCAAGATCATGGTGATGCATAGCAACGAGAGGGGAGAGTGTTGTCTACGTACCCTCGTAGACCGAAGCGGAAGCGTTAACACATCATAGAGGAAGTAGTCGTACGTCCTCCTCGCGATCCGACCGATCCAAGCGCCGTTACTCCGGCGCCTCCGAGTTCTTGACACACGTACAGCTCGATGACGTCCCGGGGTCTCGATCCAGCAAAACCTCCGGGGATGAGTTCCGTCAGCACGACGGCGTGGTGACGATCTTGATGAACTACCGACGCAGGGCTTCGCCTAAACACTGCGACAATATGACCGAGGTGGAATATGGTGGAGGGGGCACCGCACACGGCTAAGGAACGATCTCAAGGATCAACTTGTGTGTCCTAGGGTGCCCCCCTGCCCCCGTATATAAAGGAGCAAGGGGGGAGGGCCGGCCGGCCTAGAGGCGCGCCAAGGGAGGGGGGAGTCCTCCTCCTAGTAGGAGTAGGACTCCCCTTTCCTAGTCCAACTAGGAGGGAGGAAGGGGGAAGGAAAGAGAGGGAGAGGGAGAGGGAAAGGGCCCCCCCTCCTTGTCCAATTCGGACTGCCCATGGGGGGGGGCGCCACCTCCTGGCGCGGCCCTCTCTCTCCCCTCGCGGCCCAATAAGGCCCATACTTCCCCCGGGGGGTTCCGGTAACCCCTCCGGCACTCCGGTATTATCCGAAACCACTCGGAACTATTCCGATGTCCGAATAGCCGTCCAATATATCAATCTTTACGTCTCGACCATTCCGAGACTCCTCATCATGTCCGTGATCACATCCGGGACTCCGAACTCCTTCTGTACATCAAAATGCATAAACTCATAATAACTGTCATCGTAACCTTAAGCGTGCGGACCCTACGGTTCGAGAACAATGTAGACATGACCGAGACACCTCTCCGGTCAATAACCAATAGCGGGACCTGGATGCCCATATTGGCGCCTACATATTCTACGAAGATCTTTATCGGTCAGACCGCATAACAACATACATTGTTCCCTTTGTCATCGGTATGTTACTTGCCCGAGATTCGATCGTCGGTATCCAATACCTAGTTCAATCTCGTTACCGGCAAGTCTCTTTACTCGTTCCGTAATACATCATCCCGCAACCAACTCATTGGTTGCAATGCTTGCAAGGCTTATGTGATGTGCATTACCGAGAAGGCCCTGAGATATCTCTCCGACATTCGGAGTGACAAATCCTAATCTCGAAATACGCCAACCCAACAAATACTTTTGGAGACACCTGTAGAGCACCTTTATAATCACCCAGTTATGTTGTGACGTTTGGTAGCACACAAAGTGTTCCTACGGTAAACGGGAGTTGCATAATCTCATAGTCATAGGAACATGTATAAGTCATGGATAAAAGCAATAGCAGCATACTTAACGATCGGGTGCTAAGCTAATGGAATGGGTCATGTCAATCAGATCATTCAACTAATGATGTGACCTTGTTAATCAAATGACAACTCCTTTGTCTATGGTTAGGAAACTTAACCATCCTTTGATTAATAAGCTAGTCAAGTAGAGGCATACTAGTGACACTCTGTTTGTCTATATATCCACACATGTATTATGTTTCCGGTTAATACAATTCTAGCATGAATAATAAACATTTATCATGATATGTAAGGAAATAAATAATAACTTTATTATTGCCTCTAGGGCATATTTCCTTCAGTCTCCCACTTGCACTAGAGTCAATAATCTAGATTACACAGTAATGATTCTAACACCCATGGAGTCTTGGTGTTGATCATGTTTTGCCCGTGGAAGAGGCTTAGTCAACGGGTCTGCTACATTCAGATCCGTATGTATCTTGCAAATCTCTATGTCTCCCACCTGGACCAAGTCCCGGATGGAATTGAAGCGTCTCTTGATGTGCTTGGTTCTTTTGTGAAATCTGGATTCCTTCGCCAAGGCAATTGCTCCAGTATTGTCACAAAAGATTTTCATTGGACCCGATGCACTAGGTATGACACCTAGATCGGATATGAACTCCTTCATGCAGACTCCTTCATTTGCTGCTTCCGAAGCAGCTATGTACTCCGCTTCACATGTTGATCCCGCTACGACGCTTTGTTTAGAACTGCACCAACTGACAGCTCCACCGTTTAATGTAAATACGTATCCGGTTTGCGATTTCGAATCGTCCAGATCAGTGTCAAAGCTTGCATCAACGTAACCCTTTACGATGAGCTCTTTGTCAGCTCCATACACGAGAAACATTTCCTTAGTCCTTTTCAGGTACTTCAGGATATTCTTGACCGTTGTCCAGTGATCCACTCCTGGATTACTTTGGTACCTCCCTGCTAAACTTATAGCAAGGCACACATCAAGTCTGGTACACAGCATTGCATACATGATAGAGCCTATGGCTGAAGCATAGGGAACATCTTTCATCTTCTCTCTATCTTCTGCAGTGGTCGGGCTTTGAGTCTTACTCAACTTCACACCTTGCAATACAGGTAAGAACCCTTCCTTTGCTTGATCCATTTTGAACTTCTTCAAAATCTTGTCAAGGTATGTGCTTTGTGAAAGTCCAATTAAGCGTCTTGATCTATCTCTATAGATCTTAATGCCCAATATGTAAGCAGCTTCACCGAGGTCTTTCATTGAAAAACTCTTATTCAAGTATCCCTTTATGCTATTCAGAAATTCTATATCATTTCCAATCAGTAATATGTCATCTACATATAATATCAGAAATGCTACAGAGCTCCCACTCACTTTCTTGTAAATACAGGCTTCTCCAAAAGTCTGTATAAACCAAAATGCTTTGATCACACTATCAAAGCGTTTATTCCAACTCTGAGATGCTTGCACAAGTCCATAAATGGATCGCTGGAGTTTGCACACTTTGTTAGCTCCCTTTGGATCGATAAAACCTTCTGGTTGCATCATATACAACTCTTCTTCCAGAAACCCATTCAGGAATGCAGTCTTTACATTCATTTGCCAAATTTCATAGCCATAAAATGCGGCAATTGCTAACATGATTCGGACAGACTTAAGCATCGCTGCGGGTGAGAAGGTCTCATCGTAGTCAATCCCTTGAACTTGTCGAAACCCTTTTGCGACAAGTCGAGCTTTGTAGACAGTAACATTACCGTCAGCGTCTGTCTTCTTCTTAAAGATCCACTTGTTCTCTATTGCTTGCCGACCCTCGGGCAAGTCAACCAAAGTCCACAATTTGTTTTCATACATGGATCCCATCTCAGATTTCATGGCTTCCAGCCATTTTGCGGAATCTGGGCTCACCATCGCTTCTTCATAGTTCGTAGGTTCGTCATGATCTAGTAGCATGATTTCCAGAACAGGATTGCCATACCACTCTGGTGCGGATCTCACTCTGGTTGGTCTACGAGGTTCTGTAGTAACTTGATCTGTAGTTTCATGATCATCATCATTAACTTCTTCTCTGATTGGTGTAGATGTCACAGAAACCGGTTCCTGTGATGAACTACTTTCCAATAAGGGAGCAGGTACAGTTACCTCATCAAGTTCTACTTTCCTCCCACTCACTTCTTTCGAGAGAAACTCCTTCTCTAGAAAGGATCCATTTTTAGCAACAAATGTCTTGCCTTCGGATCTGTGATAGAAGGTGTACCCAACAGTCTCCTTTGGGTATCCTATGAAGACACATTTTTCCGATTTGGGTTCGAGCTTATCAGGTTGAAGCTTTTTCACATAAGCATCGCAGCCCCAAACTTTAAGAAACGACAACTTTGGTTTCTTGCTAAACCACAGTTCATAAGGTGTCGTCTAAACGGATTTTGACGGTGTTCTATTCAATGTGAATGCGGCCGTCTCTAGAGCATAACCCCAAAACGATAGCGGTAAATCTGTAAGAGACATCATAGATCGCACCATATCTAGTAAAGTGCGATTACGACGTTCAGACACACCATTGCGCTGTGGTGTTCCAGGTGGCGTGAGTTGCGAAACTATTCCGCATTGTTTAAAATGTAGACCAAACTCGTAACTCAAATATTCTCCTCCACGATCAGATCGTAGAAACTTTATTTTCTTGTTACGATGATTTTCAACTTCACTCTGAAATTCTTTGAACTTTTCAAATGTTTCAGACTTGTGTTTCATTAAGTAGATATACCCATATCTGCTTAAATCATCTGTGAAGGTGAGAAAATAACGATATCCGCCACGAGCCTCAACATTCATTGGACCACATACATCTGTATGTATAATTTCCAATAAATCTTTTGCTCTCTCCATAGTACCGGAGAACGGTGTTTTAGTCATCTTTTCGCTTCAACATTATGAATATGTGTATCACTACTATCGAGATTCATTAAAAATAGACCACTCTTCAAGGGTGCATGACCATAAAAGATATTACTCATATAAATAGAACAACCATTATTCTCTGATTTAAATGAATAACCGTCTCGCATCAAACAAGATGCAGATATAATGTTCATGCTCAACGCTGGCACCAAATAACAATTATTTAGGTCTAATACTAATCCTGAAGGTAGATGTAGAGGGAGCGTGCCGACTGCGATAACATCGACTTTGGAACCGTTTCCTACGCGCATCGTCACCTCGTCCTTTGCCAGTGTTCGCTTAATCCGTAGTCCCTGTTTCGAGTTGCAAATATTAGCAACAGAACCAGTATCAAATACCCAGGTGCTACTGCAAGCTCTAGTAAGGTACACATCAATAACATGTATATCACATATACCTTTGTTCACCTTGCCATCCTTCTTATCCGCCAAATACTTGGGGCAGTTCCGCTTCCAGTGACCAGTCTGCTTGCAGTAGAAGCACTCAGTTTCAGGCTTAGGTCCAGACTTGGGTTTCTTCTCTTGAGAAGCAACTTGTTTGCTGTTCTTTTTGAAGTTCCCCTTCTTCTTCCCTTTGCCCTTTTTCTTGAAACTAGTGGTCTTATTGACCATCAACACTTGATGCTCCTTCTTGATTTCTACCTCCGCAGCCTTTAGCATTGCGAAGAGCTCGGTGATAGACTTATCTATCCCTTGCATATTATAGTTCATCACGAAGCCTTTGTAGCTTGGTGGCAGTGATTGGAGAATTCTGTCAATGACGCAATCATCCGGAAGATTGAGTCCCAGCTGATTCAAGTGATTATAATACCCAGACATCTTGAGTATATGCTCACTGACAGAACCATTCTCTTCCATCTTGCAGCTATAGAACTTATTGGAGACCTCATATCTCTCAATCCGGGCATTCTGTTTGAATATCAACTTCAACTCCTGGAACATCTCATATGCTCCATGGTTCTCAAACCGTCGTTGAAGTCCCGGTTCTAAGCCGTAAAGCATGGCACACTGAACTATCGAGTAGTCATCAGCTTTGCTCTGCCAGACGTTCATAACATCTGGCGTTGCTCCAGCAGTAGGCCTGGCACCTAGCGGTGCATCCAGGACGTAACTCTTCTGTGCAGCAATGAGGATAATCCTCAAGTTACGGACCCAGTCCGTGTAATTGCTACCATCATCTTTCAACTTTGCTTTCTCAAGGAACGCATTAAAATTCAACGGAACAACAGCACGAGCCATCTATCTACAATCATCATAAACAAGCAAGATACTATCAGGGACTAAGTTCATGATAAATTTAAGTTCAATTAATCATATTACTTAAGAACTCCCACTTAGATAGACATCCCTCTAATCATCTAAGTGATCACGTGATCCAAATCAAAACTAATCCATAACCGATCATCACGTGAAATGGATTATTTCTCAATGGTGAACATCACCATGTTGATCATATCTACTATATGATTCACGCTCGACCTTTCGGTCTCCGTGTTCCGAGGCCATATCTGCATATGCTAGGCTCGTCAAGTATAACCCGAGTATTCCGCGTGTGCAAAACTGGCTTGCACCCGTTGTAGATGGACGTAGAGCTTATCACACCCGATAATCACGTGGTGTTTGGGCACGACGAACTTTGGCAACGGTGCATACTCAGGGAGAACACTTCTTGATAATTTAGTGAGAGATCATCTTATAATGCTACCGTCAATCAAAGCAAGATAAGATGCATAAAAGATAAACATCACATGCAAATCAATATAAGTGATATGATATGGTCATTATCATCTTGTGCTTCGTGATCTCCATCTTTGCAGCACCATCATGATCACCATCGTCACCGGCGCGACACCTTGATCTCCATCGTAGCATCGTTGTCGTCTCGCCAATCTTATGCTTCTACGACTATCGCTACCGCTTAGTGATAAAGTAAAGCATTACAGGGCGATTGCATTGCATACAATAAAGTGACAACCATACGGCTCCTGCCGGTTGCCGATAACTCGGTTACAAAACATGATCATCTCATACAATAAAATATAGCATCATGTCTTGACCATATCACATCACAACATGCCCTGCAAAAACAAGTTAGACGTCCTCTACTTTGTTTGTTGCAAATTTTACGTGGCTGCTACGGGCTTAAGCAAGAACCAATCTCACCTACGCATCAAAACCACAACGATAGTTTGTCAAATAGACTCCGTTTTAACCTTCTCAAGGACCGGGCGTAGCCATACTCGGTTCAACTAAAGTTGGAGAAACTGACACCCGCCAGCCATCTGTGTGCAAAGCACGGCGGTAGAACCAGTCTCACGTAAGCGTATGCGTAATGTCGGTCCGGGCCGCTTCATCCAACAATACCGCCGAACCAAAGTATGACATGCTGGTAGGCAGTATGACTTGTATCGTCCACAACTCACTTGTGTTCTACTCGTGCAAAACATCAAACCATAAAAACCTAGGCTCGGATGCCACTGTTGGGGAACGTAGTAATTTCAAAAAAATTCCTACGCACACGCAAGATCATGGTGATGCATAGCAACGAGAGGGGAGAGTGTTGTCTACGTACCCTCGTAGACCGAAGCGGAAGCGTTGACACATCGTAGAGGAAGTAGTCGTACGTCCTCCTCGCGATCCGACCGATCCAAGCGCCGTTACTCCGGCGCCTCCGAGTTCTTGACACACGTACAGCTCGATGACGTCCCCGGGTCTCGATCCAGCAAAACCTCCGGGGATGAGTTCCGTCAGCACGACGGCGTGGTGACGATCTTGATGAACTACCGACGCAGGGCTTCGCCTAAACACTGCGACAATATGACCGAGGTGGAATATGGTGGAGGGGGGCACCACACACGGCTAAGGAACGATCTCAAGGATCAACTTGTGTGTCCTAGGGTGCCCCCCTGCCCCCGTATATAAAGGAGCAAGGGGGGAGGGCCGGCCGGCCTAGAGGCGCGCCAAGGGAGGGGGGAGTCCTCCTCCTAGTAGGAGTAGGACTCCCCTTTCCTAGTCCAACTAGGAGGGAGGAAGGGGGAAGGAAAGAGAGGGAGAGGGAGAGGGAAAGGGCCCCCCCCTCCTTGTCCAATTCGGACTGCCCATGGGGGGCGCGCGCCACCTCCTGGCGCGGCCCTCTCTCTCCCCTCACGGCCCAATAAGGCCCATACTTCCCCCGGGGGGTTCCGGTAACCCCTCCGGCACTCCGGTATTATCCGAAACCACTCGGAACTATTCCGATGTCCGAACATAGCCGTCCAATATATCAATCTTTACGTCTCGACCATTCTGAGACTCCTCGTCATGTCCGTGATCACATCCGGGACTCCGAACTCCTTCGGTACATCAAAATGCATAAACTCATAATAACTGTCATCGTAACCTTAAGCGTGCGGACCCTACGGTTCGAGAACAATGTAGACATGACCGAGACACCTCTCCGGTCAATAACCAATAGCGGGACCTGGATGCCCATATTGGCTCCTACATATTCTACGAAGATCTTTATCGGTCAGACCGCATAACAACATACGTTGCTCCCTTTGCCATCGGTATGTTACTTGCCCGAGATTCGATCGTCGGTATCCAATACCTAGTTCAATCTCGTTACCGGCAAGTCTCTTTACTCGTTCCGTAATACATCATCCCGCAACCAACTCATTGGTTGCAATGCTTGCAAGGCTTATGTGATGTGCATTACCGAGAAGGCCCTGAGATACCTCTCCGACATTCGGAGTGACAAATCCTAATCTCGAAATACGCCAACCCAACAAATACTTTCGGAGACACCTGTAGAGCACCTTTATAATCACCCAGTTACGTTGTGACGTTTGGTAGCACACAAAGTGTTCCTACGGTAAACGGGATTTGCATAATCTCATAGTCATAGGAACATGTATAAGTCATGGATAAAAGCAATAGCAGCATACTTAACGATCGGGTGCTAAGCTAATGGAATGGGTCATGTCAATCAGATCATTCAACTAATGATGTGACCTTGTTAATCAAATGACAACTCCTTTGTCTATGGTTAGGAAACTTAACCGTCCTTTGATTAATAAGCTAGTCAAGTAGAGGCATACTAGTGACACTCTGTTTGTCTATATATCCACACATGTATTATGTTTCCGGTTAATACAATTCTAGCATGAATAATAAACATTTATCATGATATGTAAGGAAATAAATAATAACTTTATTATTGCCTCTAGGGCATATTTCCTTCAGTGGAGTCTATCACCTGATCAATTCTCGGCAGAGCAAACGGGTCCTTGGGGCAAGCTTTGTTGAGGCTGGTGTAGTCAATACACATTCGCCACTGCTTGTTCTTCTTCAGCACCAGGACCGGGTTGGCTAGCCATTCTGGGAAGAACACTTCCATAATGAAGCCGGCTGCAAGGAGTCGGGCTATCTCTTCTCCAACAACTCTTCTTTTTTCTTCTGACAGGCGGCGCAAGGGCTGCCTGACTGGCTTGGCATCAGATCGGACATGTAACTTGTGCTCGGCGAATTCCGTCGGTACACCCGGCATGTCTTTAGGGGACCATACGAAGATGTCTCGATTCTCACGGAGCAAATCGACGAGCTCGCCTTCCTACTTGCTGTCAAGGTTCGCACCTATGACAGCGTACCTCTCTGGGTGCTCCGGGTCCAAGGGTATCTTCTTTGTCTCTTTGGCCGGCTTGAACGAACCCTCAGCTTCCGACTCCTTAGGGGTAGGCGACATCTCCGGCCGCTTGTCGGCCATCGCCACAACCCGATCAAGGAGCCGCTTCTCGGCTGCGATCACCAGGGACTCGGCCAGCCGACTGTTTTCGGCCGCACAGGCGGACGACTTCCTGTAGTCGCCGGCTATGGTCAGAATCCCCTTGGAACTCGGCATCTTCATCTTGAGGTAGGCGTAGTGGGGAACCTCCATGAACTTGGCCAAAGCGGGTCGGCCAAGCAAGGCATGGTATGGGCTCTCAAGGTCCACCACTTCAAACCAAACTGACTCTCGGCGGAAATGATCTTTGTCCCCAAAGAGGACATCTATCAGGATCTTGCCGATTGGTGAGCAGGAAAGGCCAGGAACAATGCCGTGGAACACAGTCCGACTGTTCTGAAGCTGCCTTTGCTTGATTCCTAACTTCTCCATTGTGTCTTTGTACAGGATGTTGATGCTGCTGCCTCCGTCTATCAGCACTCGCGAGAAGCGAGCGGCTCTTTTATCCGTGGCAAAGGTGGCATCCAGGACCAGAGCATAGGAGCCTGGACTCGGCATCACCTCTGGGTGATCAGCCCTGCTCCAGCTGATAGGCTTCTCGGACCAGTGCATGAACTCTGGTGTCACTGACGCTACTGCGTTCACCTCTTGCTGCTGCAGCCGCCTGCTGCGTCGATCGTCGGCCACGCTAGTGAACACCACATAGGCTTCATGCTCCTCTGGGTACTCGTCTTGTACTGCGCCGACTGGCCTGACATCCGGCTGCTGGGGTGGAGGCAGAGGCGGCTGCCCAGCAGGCGGGGGAGGTAGGAGGCCGTCTCCCTTGGCGATCCTGGTGAGCCAGTGGCACTTCCGGGTGGTGTGTTTAGACGGCTTCGCGCCGCTATGGAACTTGCAAGGGCCATCAAGAGTTTGCTCATAAGATAAATCCGGCAACCGGTTGGGTTTGCCGCCTTTCTGTTGCTTGGGCGGAGGGTGTCCCTCCGGTTGCTGGTCCTCAATTGTCGCCACCTGCCGGCTACTGGAAGCCGGCTGTGGGGCCTTGCACTTGTGGTCGTTTTGCTGCTGCTGCTGCCGACTGGCGTCTCCAGCCGAAGTTCTGGGGGCTTGAGGGGCCACTTTGCCAGTTGCACTAACTTGAATATCCGCCTTCATGGAGGAGTCGGCTGTGGCATACTTGTCTGCTATGATCAGCAGTTCGTCGAGGGTCTCTGACTCGTCGCAGAGAAGTTTGTGCTTGAGGAGGGTGCCTTCTCTGCACCCGGCGGTGAAGTACTCGATAGCCTGCACCTCGTGCACGCCCTCGCAGGAGTTCCGAAGCTCGGCTCAGCGCGTAAGGTAGTCGCGAGTTGACTCGTTGGGGCCTTGCACGCACAAGGAAAGCTGGCGAGGCTTGGGAGGTCGCTTGTACGTGCTTGTGAAGTTGCGGACGAAGGCGTCGGTGAAGTCAACCCAGCTGTTGATGCTGCGGGGTTTCAGGCTGTTCAACCATGTCCGGGTCGTGCCCTGGAGCATGAGTGGAACATACTTCACGGCAACTCGCTTGTTGCCGTTCGCTATGCTGACGGCTGTGGAGTAGTCAACCAGCCAGTCTTCCGGCTTCACGGAGCCGGTGTACTTGGGCGTGTCTCTGGGGAGCGTGAACTCTCTGGGAAAGGGCTCATCTCGGATGCGGGGACCGAAACATGGCGGACCCAACTCGTCTTCTTCTTCTAGCGCCAGGGACCGGTGGAGTCGGTCGATCCGGTGGCGTGCGTCGTTTTCTCCGTCTCCCTCTTGACGGCCAAGGCAGTCGCCGAGAGTCGGATGTTCAACAGGCGGCGGGGAGACTCGCCTTTCCTTGCGAGGGGGAGGAGGCGGACAGTCGTCCCGCCGTTCCACTGCTCTTGGGCGGCCGTCTTGGTCGCGCTCGATGGTGACGCTAGTCCGACTGTGGCTGACAGTCGGATCCTTGTCTTTTCTTCCGCGGACGCCGCCAGTCGGCGTCCGTGACGTCGCGCCTTGGTCTCGGCGGGGAGGCGGGTCGTCATTCTGCCGTCGCGGCGCATCTGTGCGGCAGCCGGCCGCTTTTTGCTCGGCGGCCGCGTCGAGGAGCCGCTGGACGCGCTCTGTCATCAGGCGATGCTCTTCGCCCTCGAAATTGTCTAGCTCGTCGGCCGCCGCCTGGGCGGCTCGGATGTTCTTCGCAGGCGTGGCGTATACGGGGCGATTTGCCCCGAACAGGTTGGCGATGGCAACGTCGCGCTGCTGGACCGCGCCAAGGCGGCTAGGCCCAGTCGGAGCCGGCGAGCCGCCCACAGCGCGATCCATCTCGCGCTGGTAGGCCTCTGACAGGCACCTCATGCTAGCCAGCTTCTTCACGCCTTCGACCAGCTGCAGGCGGCGTGCCTCCAGTGTCTCGGCGTCGGCATCTTTGGGAATGGGTGCGGTTAGGTCTTGCAGCGCCGCGTCGAGCGGGTCATGAGCTCCTCCGCCGGAATGCTCGCCATGATCGATGACTAGCACCTCTGTGACGGTGCTTCCGCCGCTCTCCGCGTGAGGGAGCGGTTCGTCGTAGACCACCACGTTAGTGGGAAACGCGTCGAGCGACGCAGTGTCGGAGTCGACCAGCATCGGGTCGGTGGAGCCTACGGACTCCAAGTCCACGGCGGGCTCGCCGGCGACGTGGAGTTGGTCAAGGAGGCCCGCGAGGAGGCTCTCGGGGCCGCCCGTGCCTGCATCGCATGCAGGCTCGTTGGAGAGGCGGACCTCGCCGACAAGTTCGGCAAGGCAGCTGGCAGCGCAGGCGATCTCGGCGCCGTGCAGCGCGTCGACGCAGACTCCGTCTGGCGTGCCAGGTTGGCTGCGCTCGCCAGGGAGGAAAAGGGTTCCCGTCCAGAGCAGGTCTCCGGACGACGGTGCACCTCGCCCCATGGTGGGCGCCAAATATCGGGGGTTGGGTGCGACATATGCCAAGGAATGGCTTATCATGGTGGGAGCGAGTAGAACATCGGCGGTGCCTGGAAACGGGATGAGGCGAAGACATGCACGCCGGCGAATCTTACCCAGCTTTAGGGCTCTCCGAGGAGATAACACCCCTACTGCTGCTCTGCGGGGTCTCCGCATGATCACTATGGCAAAGTGTGTACACGGTTGCTCCTTGAGCTGTTTCCTGGAGGTAGAAGAAGGTAAGGCTAGCTCTCTCCTTCCTATATGATCTGGTCTAGTGCTAATGGATTCGAACCCTTTGCATGGGTGCCCTGGGGGTTTATATAGGCCTACCCTCCAGGGGTACAATGGTAATCCGGCTGGGCGCGGGTCCCAGCCATCTGTCTCTCAGGCCGCTGTCTTCTCCGCCGACTGCCGGGGCCCGCCGTCTGGTGGGCCCCGCCGTCTGGTCCGACACGGAGCTGTCAGGCCGTGTCCACCGCAGGCGGGTCTTGCCGGCTGCGGATTACTGTAGCCGTGCTTCTAGTGACGCTGGCTTGGTCGTGGGGTCATGGCAACAGTGCCGCCGCTTAACGGGTGATCACTGTTGCCATTCCCCGTCGTGTCTGGTTAATGGCGTGCGGGGCCCATGGGAGGGGCTAGCCGACTCCCACCGGGTCCGACTGGTGGCACTCTTGCCGTCTTCGGGACGCCTGCTGACTGGTGGGTCCTGCCGTCTCTGGGTCGTACAGACAGGCCATCGTGGGTACAGGGTTCCGCCCGCTGGGGCTGATGTCAAGGCCGGCATGGCAGCAGTGCCGCGCCGGACGGAGATCTCCGATGGTACGGCGTACTGTGGCCATGCCTGCCTTTGGTAAGGGGCGGGCGTGGACCTCGCTGAGGCCACGCCCCGTCCCGTCCCTCCTGCCGAGAGCATGAGGTGGTTGGAGTCGCGGGCCGACTCCCCATAGCCGGCTTCTCTGGAAGCCGCCAGCTAGGAGTCGGCTCATCTCAAAGTCGCCCTCGGGACTCGGCCGAGAGTGGATAGTCGGCCGCGCTGCTGCCGACTCTCAAAGGCGGCTTTCCGTCCTAGGGTTTTGAGGGGCGCGGCCTGCCCCGATGTTTTGAAAGGTTCTGGGCTTCGGGTTAGCCTATCCGTGGCTCATTACTCCGACACATTTGTCCTATATCGTACGTACGTTGTGATTAAGCCTTAGTTGTGATGCAGATTTTTATCTTCCATTTTGGCACGCGAGAAATAATGGCCATCTCGATGTACTTTGCGTGTGCCGGAGATACCTTGAGAATATGCATCTTCACAAGGCTCCAAAGCCAGTTTGTTCGCTCTGACGTCACGTCTACGGTCTGACCGACCATATCATATCCATGCAACGCACGGGCCCGTATGCATGTGTGCAGTGCAGATCGACGTGCCACGGTCGATGGAGCTACTCCTAGCTAGCAAGATCAGCTCATGACTCATGCCCGAGTCAGCGGTTAGCACATCCTTCTCTCTAATGATTGATGTGCACGATGCGTCACGCCAATTAGCCCACATGCAAGTTAGCGTGAATTATTGATCACGCACGCGCTGCTGCTTGTCCTATGAGGCGCAGCTAGCTAGGGGGTCACAGCTGGTCGATCTGCTCCCCATCCATATCTCCATCGACCGTGCTCCGTACGTGGATCGCTTCCTCGTCCTTGTCATCAGGATAGGAGAGGTATCGACCGATCTGGAGCGAGTGACCTGTCTCTGCGTCTGCACCACTCGCAAGTGCATGCCAAGACACGTACTCCTAGTCACGGATGCTGATGGTCATGTGATCATGTCGTTTTCTGCGTCCACGCGCTAGACATATGGGCACCGTTCATTCACTTGACCTGGACTAGAACAGGCATATGGCCACCGTTCACTTGACCTGGAAGTCTGGAACGTATTCAATCCCAAGCCCGTCCATATCAGTATCACTGCTTCTAGAGGCAAACACATTTTCCTCAAAAAAAAAAAAAAGAGGCAAACACATGCACTTCCAAGATTAGATTCCTTTTCTTCTTCTCAGTATTTTTTAAGCAAATATTTTGCCTCATTCATTAATTAAGGGAGGAAACAAGGTTCAAGTCGGAGCCAAAGGAGGCCCACTGAATGCAAAAGCCATTACTCCCGCGGCATCAAATTACTCGAGCGTTTCGCACCCGCTAGCACACAGACTCTAGCTTCCTCCTTCAAGTTTCGCAAGATGATTTGGGGAGGCGTCGAGTTCTTCTGGAAGACCCTCACATTTCTCTTATTCCAAATGGTCCATGTAGTGAGCAAGGTGAGGGTCGCCATCGCCTTGCCATGCATGGCCATATGAGTCCACCAACTACTGACGGAGTGATGAGCCGCCCACTGGTTGGTGTTGATACCATCGATCCCCAACCAATCTTTGATCATCCTCCACAACCGCATAGTGTACCGACATCTATAGAAAAGGTGAGCGGCGGACTCGAACTCCCTCTTACATAACGAGTAGAGACCACAATTTTCCATCCCGCGTCGCTCTGGACGATCTATCGTCCGCACCCTATTTTGGATGGCTAGCCACACAAAGAATTTGACCTTGGGGGGGAGGGGGGTGCCCAGACTTTCCAAATGACCTTGTTCATGGGCGTGAGGATAGCTCCTAGGAATTGCGCCTTATAAGCTTATTTGGCCGAGTATTCCCCATTAGGGGAGAGCTTCCAAATGATGGTGTCCTGGACGTCTTTGGAGATGTGCATATGAGAGAGCAGAGACCACAGTTCGATGAAGTGAGCCACATGATTCCAAGTCAGCTCACCATGCATGTCAATAGCCTTGATCCACGCATCATCGCGCAAGGTCGCACTGACCTTCCAATTTTTGCGCTTCAATATCTTCTATATGAGGGGTGCAACATCAATTGGCTTCTTGCCGCTGAGCCACGAGGCGTCCCAAAACGGCGTCCTCTCGCTGTTACCAACTGTGATGGTGTTGAGAGCATAAAAAAGATCCATGTCCTCTTTGTCGCACGGGTTTCCCGAACCAACCCAAATGTTCGTTGGGTCATGCCACTCATACCATGGCCAGCACAACCGGAGAGCTCTCGCGAATTTTCAACATGTAGGACACCTAACCTTTCTAGATGAGTAGGCCTACAAACCGTTTTTCAATTAATCTTACACTTCCCTCCGGAGACCTTATTTGTGCCCGCCCAAAGAAAGGCGCGCTCAATCTTGTTGATGCTATGGAGAACGGGTGTTGGCATGATGAGCGGGGTAAGGTGGTGGATGGCCTGAGAGGTGAACCGACTTTACAAGAGCCCCTCGCCCAATGGAGGTGATATGCATACCCTCCCAAGGCACAAGCTTGTTCGCAATTTTGTCCTCCAGGTGCTGGAAGTCCACCCGCCTAAGCTGCCACACAGAAAGCGACAGCCCAAGGTATCTCATGCGGAAAGAAGCTCGAGTGGCGGGCATGCCCTCAAGTATGGTGTTCAAATACAAGTGCCGACACGAATAGGCACCACGGAGCTCTTATGAAAATTTGTGTGCAACCCTGTGACATCTCCAAACCCCTCCAGGATGTCGACCAAGTTTCTAATATGAATCGGCGCCACAAAAACAGTCGTGTAGTCAGCATAGAGTGATGTTCGAATAATGATACCACACCTTCTAATCTTGTGAAAAAGACCAATCCGCGTGGCTGAGTTGAGCAGTTGTTGCGGTGGGTCAATCCAACGACGAAAAGAAGCGGTGACAACGGGTCTCCTTGCCGTAGGCCCTTCCCATGAATAATTGGGGATCCTGAGACAATGGTCCTCCTAAGGATATTCTAGCTTCTTCTAGAGATAGCTCACCACATATGCCATGCGGTGCCCCTACTCCTCTTGCAGTGGCTACCCGTCGACCGATGGTGGTGGGCCTCGCTCCTGGAGGCGGCCGGGGCCCTTCTCCGTTAAATCCGAGGCAACAACGCTTCTTCGGAGCGGCAGAGGGGTGGCAGTAGCCATCAGCCCATGAGCCTTTGCGGCCGCTCACCCTTCGGCCACTGTCTTCATTATTCATTATTCCATTTCTTTTCTACTCTATGAAAAAAATAGAAAAAGCTCGTCATTATTGTTTGCTTTCCAGATTGTGCCGCAGCACCTAACCGGTCTAATTCTATAATCAATAAAATATAGTTGATGAAATATGCTCAATGTAGACTGCATAACAATATAAATTGGCATGTTTAACTGTTGTTTTTATATGATGTAAAAAGCACATATGAATTCGACACACATTAGGGCACCCACCCTCACTAGAGACACCCAACAAAAATGCATATGTATTAGCAGAAAAGCAACACTTCCCATATACCATAAATAAAACATAACAACGTATGATCCCAATAAACATCCCCCGGTCCGTTCCTGTCTTTCCACACCGAGAAAGTGTATAATCCCACGGTACTGAAGTAAGGCACCAAAAAGTCACAACATTCAAATCATGCGTTCTACGAGCCTCGAACTTCAAACTTGGAAAAGCGCTCTTTAGCTCAGAGTAGTTTGTACGAGCCTAGTTCTCCGGAGGCGGTAAGCATCCTAGTAATTCTTCAGCTCTGAGTGTATCAGGCTGATTTCTCAACAAGAAAAAATACCATTTTTACCAGGGTATAGGATAACAAGTTCATGTTTTTCTCAGTGATGACAAGGCTGTAAATTACCTGAATCTTTATTATTTCCACCGAGCCTTTGCAAATTGGATCATTGGTTTGGTCTCTTCCCACTTCAGTTTCAGAAAAATGGAAGTCACGTCCTCATTGTTGTATGTTTGCATTGAGAGTCCCAGATTCACCGCCTGCTCAAACAAAAACCTAGAGCAAAGACAATAAATGAAGGGGAGAACATAATGGGATGACACCAGCACCTCCGCAAAATACACAAACATAAAGCTTGCCAAGTAAAATTGTGCTTCCGAGTTAAAACAGGACTCAAATTTTGGTTCCGCACATGGTGCAGTTTCCACAACTCACAGCCCACATCAAATTGCACAAAGCTTCCATGATTTACCGTCTCGGACAGGAAACAACACGGGTCAGGAAGACGAGAAACTCTGCCCAGCGAAAAAGAATACCACCCGAGGTACAAAATTGGCAGTTGTGTTGCCGTAGATCCCTACTTATTACCTAGCCCAGCAAGAGCCCATGTAAAGAGTCCATCCATGCGCACATAATAACTTGCTTATGGAAAACGTAACAGCGGACAGTATCTATTTAGTGCTTTCTTGTTTTGGAGGAATCTCGGCCGCTGTTGCACCCGCTTGGGCATCGACAGGCTCCACGGCGCTGGCCTCGGCTTTCCTCGTCTCGATTTCTCTTTGCATTTGTATTTGGCCTCGCATTACTTGGAGCATCTCCTTCATTTGCTTCTCTTCTTTCTCCATTTGCATGTCTGTCAAGATCTGAGCATTCTTGTCGATCGGTTTGAAATACTCATCTATGGCAGCTTCCTGAAAAGTAAGATAAAAAGAACGAATTGCAAGTCATTACACCAGTTGTTTGTATAAAAACAAGTGGCATTTCAGTTTACTGCCAGCGATCCTATATCGGAAACATAAACCAAAAAGTAAGTCTATTTTGGGAGTTACAGAACAAGCATGTTTCACACCCATCAAACAGAAACAAGCCACTGTATCGTCCATTCGTTCTCCAAAGGCCGACAACATGATCGCTGCCTCATTTTCAGTTGTGAGATTGCACATAAACTACTCCCCTCTGAACTATAACCACAACAATAATTATGGAACGGAGGGAGTAGTAAATAATTTCTCAGAATGCAATACACATTTCCTGGGCAAGTGTTGGGTAATTAGCTACAAATTTGCAGTACAATGCCTTACAGCTTCTTCGAGGTGCTGATTGAGAGCTTGCATCTGCTGAACCACTTGACGAACCTCTGACAGAATAACTTGCTCTGGTTGTTTCTCAATCTCCTTCTTCTTAGCCTGAGCCTGAAAAACCAGTAATGGAGTTTAACTGATATTGCAATTGAATACAATATTGGTCCTTATGGATGATTGGTGATGTCACCATGAATAACCAACCCTACGTACTACCTGGAAAGGACAATCTTATCTGCAACCTAGTGAGCAATAGTTCAATACAAGAGACAGTATACAGACAGTAATAGTTTCCTGATATTAGTTTAAGATATTCTAGTGAGCAATAGTTCAATACAAGAGACAGTATACAGACGATTGAGGACTCTAAGATTTCTGTGCTAAAATTAGAATAAATAACTTTAGCCCTAAGCGACGCCCAAATATGCCCTACAAAGCTACAACATTAGTTTGCATGACTGTAAGTAAATTTTGACTATCAAGAAAACACCGATACTTCCAGCAACCAGTGTACCCGTATCTGATACTGATTCTTTCCCGATACATCCCCGATACCTCTCAGGCTCTGCTAGTGCCGGTGGTGGGCGCCTTTCCCCGGTGCTCCCGCTCCCCTTCCCCTGACTATCCTGTAGAATTCTATCTAATCGAAGGCTGCTGATTTCCTCCACCTCCTCCCTTTCTCTCCAACTGAATTTTTATGTTTGGTGAACCCGTTGGCTGTTGGTTCTTGCTTTTGTTGGAATAATGGATAAGAAGATGATGGACTGCACTGACTAAATATATGCTAAATGGCTTGAGGCTTATTGATAGCATATTTTTTATATTGTTTTCAAAAATAGGCAAACGTATCCCCGTATTGGCGCTGTTCAGAAATGACTTATTTACGTATCCATTTTTTCCCTTATCACCCCGATACTGATAAGTGTATCCGTATCAGTGCAATCTAGTTGACTATAAACATATGGAACATATAATGTGTTCTTTACATGATAGCACGATAGCACCACATAATTGTTAAAAGGAATTTAAGTAACTGACAAATTGTGAAGTTCATAAGTCTAACACCACCACTGGTTAAGGGTGCAAAGGAAAAAAACGGGTGCAGTGCACCCGGCATACACAAACAACAAGAATGACACAAGAATTGTGGCAGCAACTCGCAGTAAGACAGGTCACAAGGACAAATGCCTTCCTATCTTTGTTTAATGATAAAAATTATCAACGTAGACTTAAAAATATGAAATGTTTTGCAACAATTAGGATAGGGAAATCAACTCAGAAATAAAAGGCATTGCTGGAACAGACTAGGTAACCACCACCATGAGAATGGCCGGATGGCATGGCACAGGGGATTGCAGAGCAGAACATAGCTTTGGGAGGATAACAGATTGGTACACTATTCTATTGTTCCCTGATTCAATCTGCTACACACCAGTCCTTTATATAGGACGACTAACTTGATCCCCAAGTCTGATCTCTATTCAAACTCAAGACAAACCATACCTCTATCTTCCTAGTTCAAAAAGAATCTTCATAATTTAACAAGACACTTACTAATAGGTCCAAATGTATCCAACAAAGATACTTAATACTGGATCGACTCATTTTCCTAAACTTCCTATCTCTAACAAACATAGCATACGCAATGCCTTCATGGATATGCGTATCTCCTGCAGCCCTGTGCACCCACGACCACAACAGTTGCAAAGTTGATCAGATATGTGATGTTCTTCTAGTGAAGTTCCTAACCATTACAACCCAAAATAACTTGCAAGATAATTCAGTGTCCAGGGAACAAGCAATTGTGGTAAGATGCATTACACCCCTTTTTTTCTAATATTAAGCACTTGTCATTTACAGCCATGTCAAACAACTTAACGAGAAGAGCATGACTCCAATTCAACACCAAGCGTCTGTCAGCCCTACTGAAATTAAGAGTGCAAACCACACGCCTGGAGGCCAACCCTATCCCAATTCCAAGAGATCCTCCAAAACAAAACAGCTAATAGAAGCCTAGAAGATTCACTGTAGTGTTGGAAGGCCGGTGAATGACGTTTCCCTAAAATTGATAGAATAGATAGGAATACATATCAGCCAAGAAATGGCGGACCCAGCCTTTTCCTCACCTGCTGGAGGCGCTGCTGCAACTGCAGCCTGTAGGACCGGATCCTCCTCTCCTCGTAGCCGGACATGACCCGCACCACGAACCATGCCTTCTTCCCGAACTGCACCAGCTTGTCCATCCCGCCCGTGGACCAGCGATCCGCGCAGCAGAGGCGGTCAGAGACTGCGGACGGGGAACGCGATGCCCCGGCGAGGAAGAGCGGGGACGGCGATGGCGGCGACGCGTGTGAGGCGGGGGTACCCGAGCCGGTGGAGCGTTGGATCGGGGCGGCGACGCGTGTGAGGCGGGGGTACCCGAGCCGGTGGAGCGTTGGATCGGGGCGGCGGCGGCGGCCGGCCGGTGGGGCGCGGCGGTCGAGTGTCTGGGGAGATTTGCGGCTAGTTGGATTGTGACCTCGCCGGTTTGGCTGGGCAATGTGGCTGCCTGAGAGTGGCCTGGAGATGCTCGCGGAATTGCCTAACCAGACATGCGCCTTGACAACTGGGCCCCATAGCTATGTTAACCATGTGGGCATTGACCACAGGCAAATGCCGAATTTTTCTAATTTCTTTAATGGTAATACGTGTCTCATTCATATTATCGTCCGTCCCATAAAGTACAAGTCAAAACTGTTCAAATCAAAGTACGAGTCACGTAAAAACCGATATGACAAGACTAAAAAGATAGCAAAACATCTCTGAGCTTGACACCAACGTCCGTCACCTGCCTCCGGCATCACCACAATAGCGACGAAAGAAAAGAATGACGAATCACTTCCTCGCCTGAGCTCCGCGGTCTCCATCGCTGATATGTAGCTTTGGGGACCTTCAAGGTGGTTCACCAAAAATGAATTCCTTGCCGTTGAACGATTCAGACCGGGCAACACCGCGGACACGCCATCGAACACCAGATCTGGCACACCACCACGACTAATACTCCGAAGGAGGAAACCATACCTGTCATCCACGAACCATGAACCCAGCACACGTTTCGTCTTCCAGATGTCGTCGATGCAGACCACAATCTACATCCACTGCTGGATTACCTTTCAAGCTCCACGCTGACGCTAGAGCAGACGGGGAAGCCCGAGGACACAGGTCCACCACGAGGATGTCGTCGCCGCCACGTCATCCTTGCTTGAACAGACTGGTTTTCAAATCCATCTCCAACCACGATGGCTTCGTTGGGGAAGGATCCGAAAAATCTTTATTCAGCGTCATCATTGTCGTCGCGAAAGCCAAGAAGATTAACAGCCTAAAAACCGACTACGAGGAAGTAAAAATGATTCACACGCGTGGATCCAACGACCCCGCTCACCACCAACGTCCGAGGTCACTGACGGAGGGGAGCCGCCAGAGGATAGTGCTTGAAGATTGGCCTCTCCTGGCTACTGGGGTTCTAGCCGCCAGGGACCAGAGGAAAACTTCCCCTGGCCGTTTTTCCCTCTGGTATTCGCTGTTGTAATGCCGTATTTTTTTAGATCGATGAAAGTGAGCGAGCTGATGACCGTATGTCCGTCTCGGATATATTTATGTTTAGTAATTTTGTGAGTGTATTTGTGCAGTTTCCGATCGCGTCAGATGGACAAGTTCAGTGATCCTGAACTGAATGTATCCTTCTTTTTCATCGCAAAGAAGAATAAGAGGAAGAATGTATCGTACTTTCCACAGGATTCATCCCAGGTTTTCGACAAATGAGTGTGTAAACCGAACACACGTCCTGTCGAGAGGTGATCCACGGGAGGTAAGAGTAAAACGGATCCGATCTTTACAATTAGTCGCCTAACATATGCTGTAACTAATAAATCAACTAAATGGTATGGTAAGTTGGAGCTCTGCAAACATATCCACGAAGGATGAAAATAAGTTTGGAACGTGCAAACATCCAACGCATTGAATGAAAAGCCCTTCTTGATCTGTCCGTCTCTTCTTTGCTGCCGGGCTGTGTTAAACTGTCGCCAGCTCCTGCGCAGCGAGCAACGGAACACGGTCAGGCAAAGCAGAGGAGCAGCAGCAGCAGCGGAAGCCACGGCCGGATGTACGTCCTCGTCGTCGTCGTGCAAGCCGACGAGATCCTCATCGCCGGCGGTATGCGGTCGCCGCCAGGCCCGTAGTTGTAAACCGGCGGCAGGTAAGCGCCTCCGGGTCCACCACCTTTGTAGCCGTCGGAGGCCGGCGGTGCGTAAGCGCCCGCGCCACCGTTGCCGGACGCCGGCGGCGCGATATCGTTGGCTTCGGCAGCACCGGTGCCGCGGCCGCCGACGATCTGCGCGCCCAGGAACACGGCGTCCGACTCCTTTATCCTGCACCGGAAAGCCGATCACAAAGCTGACACGTGTCGAGAATGTATGCTTGCTACGGTTTTGATGAGCTGACCCGGTGGTCGGGAGGCAGAAGGCGACGGTGTAGTCGTCGGCGCTGCAGGTGAAGGTGCTGGAGCTGTCGTCGTAGGCGTAGCTGTAGGCGCGCGGGCACGCCATCTTGAAGACGGACGAGTACGACGTCGGCCGGCACGCCGCCGGGGTGCCGTAGGCGCCGCTGCAGCAGTACCTGTCCTGCCCGAACGCCTCGCACGCGCTCCGGCACGCGATCGCGCCGCCGCCGTAGTCCACCCGCAGCTCCGTCGGGCACGCTGCTCCATCCATCCATCCATCCACCGAGATCATCAGAGCCGGCAATGGCGCGCAAGGCTGGCATGAGATGTTGACTGGAGTACTTACAGCGGTTGAGGTCGGCCAAGCAGCCGGTGGCGTTGCACGCGCCGGGCCCGCGCAGCGCGCGCGGGATGGCGACGACGGGGAGGTTGTACCCGTCCACGAGGCTCACGTCGTAGAAGTCCTCGCCGCCGCCCTTCCCCAGCGTGACCTCGAAGAGCGTGGCCGGCGGCGTGGCGCCGGCGCCGCGGCACTCCATGCGCCCGCCGCAGTCCCCGGTCTGGCACACCCCGGCGCCGGCCGCGTCGAACACGCACCCGGTGCGCGCCCACATCCGCCCTGACCACCCCGCCGGCGCCGCGAGCCGCACCGTCTGCCCCGGCCCGAGCTCGAACCCCGTCGTGGACAGCTGTGGCGTGCCGGAGCCAGCCAGCGTGCCCGGCCATATCGGGTAGGCGCAGTAGTTCGCTATGGTGAATGTCGTCGCGGTCGCGCCCGTCGAAGCGTGCGCCAATGCCAGCACGAGGAGCCATAGCTTGCATCGATCTCCCATGGTGAGAGACTTGCCTATGGAATCGGAAGAGAGGAAGAAGACATTGCGGGGATGCTTACAAGATTTAAAGATGAGGAAGAGAGGGAGGGCAAGTGCCAGTGCCATCAACCATGCAGAGAAAGCTTTTCTTTTGTTGGTGAGCTTGGTAGGTTTAGCATGATGGGGGTTGGCCTAGGGAAGAAGAAATACCTTTTGGGATGATGCTGCCTGCCTGATGGTGACATGCAGTTAGATAGACCCAAATGAGAAATATACCTTGATTCCTTTGTCAAACATTCTCTCCTCTCTTCTGTGAGTCTCAGGGCCTGCTTGCTTGGCCTGATATCTTTGAGGTGTACAGCCTGAATTTGTTCATGCAAATTATGGCTCCAAATTGTGCAGAGTGCAGCAGCTGGACAGGCTAGGATGGCATATTTCGTTCAGTCTGGATGCAGAAACAAGATTGTTGTTGAACCGTATCATTACCAATCACCAGTGTCACTGTGTCAGCATAACAGAGTGGAAATTCAGTGAATTTTTCCTACCTGACAGATGTAATTCAGTGATGTAACTCTGCTACTTGTTTTACGGATGTAACCATGCAGACAAAGCTTTGCTTTTCTTGGCGAGGTTGGTTTGGCATGGTGGGGGTGGCCTAGGGAAGAAGAAATAGGCATGCAGTTAGATAGACCCAAAGGAGAAACATACCTTGATTCCTGGTCAAACATTCTCTTCTCTCTTCTGTGACTCTCAAGGCTTACTTGGCTTGATATCTTTGATGAGGTGTACAGTCCGAACTTGTTCATGCAAACTATGGCGCCAAATTGGGCAGAGTGCACGTTTCAGCTGGTGGGCAGGCAGGGCAGGACACATCTCTCACAGTCCAATGCAGAAACTAAGATATTATCATTAGCAATCACAGGTGTCATTCAGGATAGAGCATGAAAACTCTGCGATTTTTTATTTGGCTGCCATTTCAGTGGCGTAAATTGGCTCTTTCTTTTACTGAATACATGAATACCAAACAGGTATTTTGAGTATACCTACGGAGGTACTCCCTCCGTTCGGAATTACTTGTCGTAGAAATGAATGTATCTAGATGTATTTTAGTTCTAGATACATCCATTTCCGAGACAAGTAATTCCGAACGGAGGGAGTAGCTGTTTGTTCAAATTTTACACTCCATCTACTAGTATGTTTTATTCAGTTCTGGAGATTTCCCTCTTTAATTTCGATTATCGGAATCAAAGTACAAGCCCTTTACAAATGAGCAACGAGAAAGAAACAGTACAATGTTCCACATAATGACAACACAACATACCCTTCAGCTAAATAAGCTCAGAATTTTGGGAAGCTTATGACATACTCCCTCCGTCCCATAAGGTAAAGACGTTTTTTGACACTAATGTTTTGATACTACATTAGTATCAAAAAACATCTTCCATTATGGGGCGGAGGGATTAATTGTTTTGAAGATGCTTTCAGGAGGCAACATGCATGTCATGACAGTGAGACAACTGACCAATACAAGGAAGGAATCACACAAGAAAACATCAACACAGACAAACGTCATAGGTATCCACGCCACAAGACAAGATGCACCTTTTTAAGCTACACAATCAAGCAATATGTCACCTTTGCAACCACATCAGATAAAGCATCGATTGGGTGACACAGCAGGAATAATCATACATGGCTATCAAGCATATGTTGCGCAGATGACTATGGGGCACCCAGTTCAGCACTTTGCTTGAATTATTATTTGTCAACTTGAGCATCCAAAAGGAACGCAGGAATTCATTCAAGCTGCAAATTGCATAATCCATTCAAAAGGAATCATATTAGGACACGGCGTAGTAGACTGGAGACGGCTGGCTAAACCATGGTGCGGCAAAGGCTAACAAAGCAGAGTTACATGACTAAATTGTTGCCATATAGTACACTACGTGCTCATAATCTTATCAGAAGCACAGCAAACAAATTCTTTTGTCTTGCAGCACTACTCAATATGCCAGAACAGAAGCTATCACGCCTCCAACGAAGGTTCTGTAGGTGCTTCAGCATCACCTTCAGCAGCATTGGGATCATCGACAATCGTGACACCCTCAAGATCCAAGGGACGGCCAGTCATCGGATGGATGGGGTTCCTGTCACGATGTCCACCCTTCCGGCCCATAGCTAGCAACGGAGGCGGCGGCAGAACACCGGCACGGAAGAGGATACGCTGCACGGGATCTGATGGCTGTGCCCCAACAGATAGCCAGTACCTACAACAGAAGTATAGTTATATGGTGTCACTATAGCTGTATGATATCATGTATTCTTGTACGGCCGGCACAAAAAACAGCATGGCATGTTTGTAGAAAATACTCTCATTAAGTCTGCTATGGATCCAATCAATGATGTACTTCAAAAAACTGAACCCCTATTCAGCAAATCAATAATTTTCTTCTCCAATGGATGAAGGCAGCAAGTGTATGACTGAATCATGCTTGCCAATTAGCATCCAATCAACTAGCATAGTCCAGCACCACATAGTTTTGCTTGTCTTTCCTCTGCTTTACCTACTCAACATCCCCAATGATACAATGTACCGCCACAGAGCAATAGAACGGCCAGGCCCAAATTGCTTAGGTTTCACAGAGAAAGCATAATCTATTTAGCTTTAGCCACTAAAATGTATACAATCGTCCATCAAAGAGTAAGGCTACTGGGATCAACAAACACTATATATATAATGTGCTTGAAAACCCTGAATCCTTGTTCACTAAACGATAATTTTCTTCTCCGGTGGAGGGAGGCAGCAAGCATAGAAGTGAATGATGCTTGCCAATCGGTACTATAATCAACTAGGATAGTGCAATACCAGATAGCCTAGCTTGTCTTTCTTCTGCTTTACCTACTCAACATCCCAATGATACAATCTACAGCCACAAAGGCATGGGACCGACAAGACTCGATTTATTTAGGTTTCAAAGAAAAGGCATAACTTATTTAATCAGGTTTATCCTCTAAAATGCCCAACCGGACATCAAAGATTAAGGCTACTGGGATGAACAAATACTGTTACTACTCCACGTTACTTCTAAATTACTAGGTGCAGCTAAGCGGATTTTTCTCCGAAAAGGAGCATAACTGAACAGCACTCTGAAATGAAAATCAGGAGCAGGCAAAACTCACTTGACGCGGTCGAACTTGAGCCCCATCCTCTTGCCACCATCCTTCCCTGCAGACAGCAACAGAAAAAAGGAACACATTTCCTCATCAGCTATTCTTCAGTTAGCAGCACTAGAGCTCCCCCCGCCCACGCGCAGAATCGCATCACAAATCCCGACCCGGACAAGCCCAGCCAAGCGGGGCTGACCCAGGTGGGAATTCGAGGTGGGGCGCCGGGGATACATGTACAGATCGAAAGGTGGGCTGCCTCACCGGGGAGCGGGTTGTAGTAGCCGAGGACCTCGAGGTGCTTGCCGTCGCGCGGGGAGCGGCTGTCGGCGGCCATCACCCGGTAGAAGGGCCGGTTGCGGCAGCCGAACCGCGCGAGCCGGATCCGGACCACCATGATCGACGCTTTCTTCTTCCTCTTCCTCGCCGCCGGCCCTGGCTTCTCCGGGTGAGGTCGTGGGGGCAGAAGGGTTTTGGGTTGGGGATTAGTGTGTGTGCTTTTTCCCATTTGGGCTGGGCCTATTCATCAGTTGCGCGATCGTTGGGCCCGCAATGAGGCATTTCCCTTAGCGGGCTAAACTTGGGCCAACCGATATACCAGAATTACATCTAATTAAGCCCGCAACAAGGCATTTCCAAAAAGTAAATTTAAGCTTCAGTGTTAAAAGAAGGTAAATTTAAGCTTCACTACGCTAAAGGGTAAATTTAAGCTCCATTTATCGTTTTATTTCTCGAAAAACATAAATCCATTTATTATTCACACTTGTGCAGAGAAACAATTTATATCTCACAGAGGTAACAGGTGACAGACCTTGTCAGTAAAAATACAGGTAAAATGTACATGAATTTTCAAACACACACACACACGCGCTAGAACACTAACAAAAATGTGCAGTACAGAAGGAATCTCTCGTACATGGAAGAAAAGCAAGCTTGTAGATGGAAACACTCTGGTCTCTGCACCGGACGTTTGAGAACATAACTTCTCCCTCACTGCACGCAGTGTTCAGTAAGGCGCCAGACATTTGTGACACCACAGACCAGCACCAAAATCACCGATTATGCGGGATAAATCGACCAGCGACCAGGGAGCGAGACGAGAGTGTGTTGTCTGGAGCCTATATGCTGCGGAGCCATAAGCGGCCGCCTTTCTGGACACTGCTCCACTGATAGTCTCCTGGTTGGTGCAGAGATGTTTTTCCTGCCCAAAAGATGAAAGAAACACATGAAGGGTTAAGCTTTGTCCAAGAATGAATGCAGTGGGGATGGAGTGGGGGAAAAGAAAGAACAACAGACCTGAACTGTATCCTTGTTTGCAGTGTGCCTCTTGGCATTGTTCCTTAACAGACAGCGACGACGTTATTGTTGCTGTTGACCTGTTCTCTAACAAATATCACAATTCCATACTGGCTTGTTTTTCCTACCTAAGAACACCTAAAAAGTGGACCAACCAGCAAGCGAAACAGAGATTTCTTTGCTACAACTGCAGAATCTATGTCAGGACTGTGAAAGATAGAATGCTGATGTCTAAGGCATCAAGGAATTTGCACCTGTCAAAACTTTCTGATCGAACTGTTCCCTGTTGGAAAAATAACAAGTCATCCAAAAATGCAGTCAATTATACATTTCAAACAAAGCAGTGAGCCAATTAACTTTCAATCTCATAACTCATGTAGTGAATAAGAGCAAATGTTCGCGAGAATCAAGCAAATGCTGACGGATGCCCAACTTTTCTCCACCGTTGACAAAAGAAATGTTGCATCATGCTTTTGGGATAAAAGTTGAATTGTACAAGATGATGCTTTTGATCAAATGAACATAGTAAAAGATAGCATATTCTAAGTGAAATAAAAAATATTATTGTTTATCCATTTGATTCATGACTATGCCTGAGGATCTGTTTATCCATAACTAGCATGCATGGCTAATCCAGTCTAATAAAAAGGCTCCATGCTTATTAGATAACACATGAGCTGAAAAAGACACTTAATAGCAGCAGATAAGATCCAAACATTTAGGTTCTGAAGACATAACATTCCGTTTCTGTCTACAGCTTTAAATGAGAGATATGCCAAGGCATAATTCTAAGTATTTTCTTTAGTCTTCTCTTCCTTCCCGTCTAATCTCCAAGTCAACAAAGATATCTACCACCTATAATTCCACAAACACATCAATTATTGTCCATAGGTTTATGTATGCCACAAAATATCCATTGATGTCCGTAGGTTGATGTACCATTGAATAACAAAAAATAAATTGATTTATGCCCCCCAGCATTACTGGACTGCATTATTGCTACGAGTGCTACACAAGGCATATACATCACTTATCCAGTTATGCTGCTACAAATACCCATACTGAGTAAGCAATATCAACCTTGCAGATGTCGAAAAAAAAAGATTTCATGTATTCCTCGAATGATTAAAATGAAAGTGAAAGGACATAAACAATGCACAGTGCATACGGGTAGGATGGAAGTTCAGTACCTATTTTCTATGACCATGAAAGCTAGTCCTGTGGAATGCTCTTATGTACAAGAAATCCAGGTACTTGTATTTCAAACCTCCCAGTGTGCAGCCAACAGGAATTATGCAATTATATATCTCTGTTAGGTCTACTGTGAGTAGATGAATGCTTAGCTAACAAATCTTGGCAGTGGGGTAAGGATGCCGACAACAAGCGATTGCGTGCCCAAGTTTCTTACAAACAACTTTGATGTAAACGGCTACTTTAATTTGGTCGTTGTTTGGGTGATGACGTTGAATAATTTGATAACTTTATCAGTAAGACTCCGTTTGGCATTGACGTGATTCTATCAATTGGTCACAGAGAGTAGTTGCGGGTCAATCTCTCTCACGCATCCATGACGTAGGATTGATCTCTTCAACTTTAAAGAGCACATCAACAGGGCAGAGCTTAGTATCATTATTTTCTACTTATGAATCAATCCACATTTTGGTTCAAGTTCGTCACTGACAACAAAAGGACTTCCCTATCTATTTTCCCCGTATCAGTCTCTCACACAATCAGATTCATAATGATGTAGTTACCAACATGACTCCCATGTAATTTGAAACATTAAGTGTTTGACAATTAAACTTCATTTACATCAGATAAAGCCATTTCAAATAAACATAATTAATCCCATGCATTATTGCAGCAAACCAACGAGCATAAAACAAGGCAAACCTTTACTAGAAGTGCGAAGTTGATTACTGATGTGAACCTTGGGAGAAGTATAGCGCAAAGGAAGGCTTGACTTCATTTGCAATACAACAATCAACAAATGCACACATGACATAAAAGGCATTATTCACATTGCTTTTTGAGGAGAAGTTTTGTAGGTTGTTGTATCCTGTCAAACCAACATCATTTTGCTGAGTCCTAGCTAGAATGAATCTGACAAAAATCCAAGACTGTAGGTGAATTATCACACGATGAGCATTTCTTATCTGAAACTGGGATTTTGGCTCATAATCCAACAACACAATTTTCAATCTTGGTGCTAGAATCACATAAAAATTGTACATGATAAAAAACGTGACCAACTAAATACTGCCATGTAGAACCTAGATGAAGAACCTCTGCTCTCCACCAAGGTTCATAGGACCTTATCAGTTTGTAGTTAAAATTTCAATCCACCAACCAACCCTTGTTAACCTAACTGCTTTCTTGTAGTACACAGTTAAACAAAGATGAACATTAAGTTGTCAGGGAAAGAACACGGTTGTTACTTCTTTGACATTCGAATTAATCCATAGTGCATAAGACAAACGAATCCAACCAACAGAGAACATTGATAGGCTTACCTCATTAGGAAATGAATGTGAATGCTGTTGTAAGCCTGTACCTCACTCTCTAGACAAACCAGACTACTCCTTCGGAAAACCAAACGTTCATAGCGTGTTAGTGGACAGTAACCATGAAGCTGAAGATATAATAGTGATTTAGTTGGCCAATCAATTATTAGGCCACCAACGTGAACAAACTCAAAAGGGGTACGACAACCACTAGTATCAAGGGCATGGCAAGTATCACCCTCAAGAGGAGAGGCTGCTTTGGTACGATATGATTTTTCCTTGTTCGAAATCAGCAAACTGCACACTATTGAGGATCTACCACAGATATTTTAAGAAAAAAATCATGAGCGCCAACGCACAACAAACAAATTACTGGAACAGTCTCTAAAGATTTCAACAATATTCAACATGTCAATACAGCAGCCTCTCCCAGACACAGTGGCAGTAAATATGAGGTTATGTATATGTGTGTTCATAGAGACTATGATCGTTCAGGGATTGTAATACTAATTAGCATGCAAAACCTTAAATTTTGTTCTTTATCAGTTGAGGGAGGACTTTTTTCTTGTTTACACAAAGAATACTACCATCGATTTGCAGGACTTAGCTCGACATGCCCAGACTTGTTAAAAAATAAAAAATATTATTCTATTATCTTTGCTGTAATGATGTAACAGAAAATTGTGATCTGCAGGATAATTTGCAAATGCTGTAGGAGGCTGGAAGCATTGGAGATTATGCTATATAGCAGTGATATGTGTTGGTACATACGATGTACACCTTTACAACACCAACTGCTGGATAATCTTTTGTAGATAAGACCAAAATAAGAAACATTATAATCACTTGTTCACTTGCCTATCATGATATTCCATATTTGCCCTCCACAAATGAAAATGTCCTTCTTCGTGACAGCATCACGTTGGATTAAGTAAAAGTATTATATATGACGCTTCCAGCTATAATATATGTAAGTGTCGTTGTTCATCAGGTAACTCCAGAAACACAGCGCGGATCAGTATGGATACGGCAATGTGAACATATCTTCTAAGTATGCAACCTGCTAGCAGTCTTCGGATAAATATAAACTAGATGCGGAAGGTAGAAGCTACCTTTCACCAGTCATTAGTATGTCTCATCACTAGCAACAAATAATGGTTCCATATTGATACCACTGCATCTTCGCTATGTTAGTTAAACTTCTTTTCTTGTACACAACCATCACTAACTTCCCATGATCGGGCAAACGAGAAGGTATAGTACAATAACCTCCAGCATTCTAGAAGTTTTAAATAGCTTGGTGACAACACACACATGCACACGATGCTAAACGAGATTGAGATAATCTTAAATCTAAATGAAACGCTGAGAAATTCATTAGTCAGTCATTTAATACTACCAAGCTGTTGATATGTTCAAGTTTGAGCAAGCTTCACAAGCATTCCTGTAATCCAAAGCAGTCAACTAAAACGTTACGTCCCGGCACCCTTTTAGGTAAGCGGCGGCTTAAAAGAATGTTATCCCATCCATACACTGAATGATGCAGATCTTGGCAGCAGGAAGAACGAGCCATCGAGGCCGGTAGAAAGCTTCCGCGTGCTTTCGTCCAGCAAGGCGAAGTGCTTCACAAGTTAATGGACGATTCACCTCACCTGAAGCCAATCCTGCTAATGTCAAATGGTTGGTTTGACACATACGAACTTTCGCTAACGACAACCGCGTTAGAAATAGCATCGCGGTCATGGGATGTTGTTTCAAAAAGGATTTCTTAACCAGACTCACACTCCAATTTGTTAACAAATTAACCTTTGCATACAACTGTCAATTTCCCTGAATCCTGAAATGCAGACAGGGTCACTGCACATGCCTTTTTCCTATCGCTGTTCTACGAATCTTCATGTGACACGCCGGGCAGCAAATCATCAGTCGTGTCGAAGGCGCAACCCTTCCCCCGCCCCTCGTTCCGAGAAAATTAAAAGCTACTGGGCGCAATCTGACCACTAGGAAGTAGGAACGACAGCAGCAGTAACAACCACGCACCTCTCAGCAGTCTCTCTCGACGGCGCGGCGGATCCCGACGTCGTGTGGCCTCACCCTCCTGCGGGTGGTGCGCGGGCGCGCTCGCCTGTGAGCTGCTCCGCTCGCCGCCGCCGCCGCGAGCCCGGCGAGAGCCCGTGGCATCCGCCGCGCCGTGTCGATGTACCGGCTTTTCGAGATGGAGCGCGAGTTGGTCCAACCAGACCGGGTTCCGGTGAGACGGACCAGAAAGAGGAAAAGCGCGAAAGCTGCCTGCCAGCCCGTGGGCATGGATTTTCGGCCCGGCACGCAAATAAAAGGGCCGGGCCGGTCTTTGACCCGCCACGCAAAAAGGCCGATCCCCGAAAAAGGAATGGAGCCTAAAAAAAAGAATGGAGCACACCATCTATGTCGATGACGTGCAGGAGAGTATTTAACAAAAAACTACCACAATTCATGAAACTGTGCCTACAAACTAGCACTTTACAAATTTATGCGGAAAACTATCACTTTTTCACTAATCTTTGACTAAAAACTACCATGTATGAAAAATGCCCGATTCGACTCGTTTAAACTCAATTTTGACCGTTATTACAAGTGGGGCATGCAAGTCAGCACCAATCTTCTTCCTCCTCTCCTCTCTCTATATTTGGCATTTCAACAAACACCTCACCTGCACCACCACATCGCCGCCGGTGATAGTTCTCCGCGCCACCGAGAAAACTGAGTAGTGCACGCCATGCTCGATTCCTACAAGCCCATCCACGGCGTGCTCCTCTGCGAGGGCGAGGACATCGACCCCTCCCTCTATGACGCCCGCGGCGGCGGCGACGATGAACGCGACGTGCTCTCGCCGGAGCAGCTCGAGGCCATGCGGCGCCTGATGAAGTCACGTACCTAGGGTAGGGTCATAGGCCTGCCCAAGGGTACCCTCCCCAAGGTCACTGACTAAAAGAGGCTGCTTACCAGTCGACCTGATAAGCATCCACTCGACAAATACAATAACACTCGACGAGCGCAGAGACACTCGACCATGAAGATTCACTCGACCATAGGAAGCACAGGAGCCACACCGCATCCAAACGGTCTGAAGTTAAATAGCCTTTATAGCCTTAATAGCACTTTATACAGGGCGTTTCCAGTAACGCCCTGCCTTAATGTACCTTAAGATCCTTCATTGCGTGGGCTGGCAGGAGTCCTGGCGAACTCTATATAAGCCACCCCCCTCCACAGGAAGAGGGGTTCGCATCTTTGTAACACACACACACATATAATCCAGTCGACCACCTCCGGGCTCCGAGACGTAGGGCTATTACTTCTTCTGAGAAGGGCCTGAACTCGTAAAACTCTTGCGTGCACAACTACTCCAAAGCTAGGATCTTGCCTCTTCATTCCTACCCCCATTCTACTGTCAGACTTAGAACCACGACAGTTGGCGCCCACCTTGGGGCAGGTGTTCTAGCGATTTGTTGGAGGAGTTGGGATTCTTTTGACATCTCCCATCATGTCGTCGAGCGGAGTCCTGGTCGAGGGGCGCGAGATCCGCCTCGGCGCCCTCACTTTCGTCGTCGATGACTCTGCTTGGCTCCAGGAGGCTCCACTCGACGTGGACGCGCTTCCCGCCCGCGGAGCAACGCACTTTCGCGCGTGCATTTGTGGCGTCCTCCTGCGGCAACCGTCGGCCCAGTACGGGTCGGCACCCGTTTCGTCCTCGCTCCCAGTTTCCCGCCGGCGCAAGCGCTCCGGTCGGTCGAGGCTCCAGCGGTGGATGAGGCATGCATTGGCCCGCCAGTCGGCCATCCCCCAAGTCGCGGCGATTGAGCCCGACGAATCACTCTACGGCCTGTTCGATCTGTCGACTAGCTCCGCAGAGACTGCGTCCGAGTGCGACAGCAGCGATCCAGCGGTGGAGGTACTGATGGTCGACGGACCGCGCAGTCCCCCCGGATTCCCCCACACCGAAGAGGTTGCCGGGGGAGGAGTTCCGGCGCGGGGCCACGAAGAGTACAGACCCGAGCCTCTCACCTCGCTGCAGGGGGAGGAACTTCATCGCCGGAACATGGACGCGCTTCACACTCCTATCGTTGGAGAAACCCCCGAGGCACGCGCCTTGGAGGAGGCGCGCTTGGCCAACCTGGCTGAACGCACTCGACTGGAGAATCTCCAGAGAGTACTCGACGAGCGCACTCGACCGCCAGTTCCAGAATCCAGTCGACGTCGTCTCTTTCAGCCACCAACTCAGGTATACCAAACTCCGATTCAGAATTTAGCAGCTGCAGCCCGCATAGCAGAGTCGATCCAGCCTTCTCAGTCAGAGGCAGGGAGAGGTCTGCTACAGATCAGAGATTTGCTCCGGGCAGCAGGGGATCAGAAATCAGTTGTATCGCAGTCGCGTAACAGGATTCACAGCCGATCCGTCGCTGCGAATTCTGTACAGTCGGCTCATAGTCCAGGATCGCCCCTGAGGCGTGAGGAACGTAGAAGCCGACATGATGATCAATATCAAGGCCGTGAGCGGTATGAACACGGATTCAATCGCAATGATCGACGTCGAGTGCCCACTCCTCCCCCAAGGGGTGGATTGTACGTCCCTCGGCAGCAAGATGACAGACGCCGACACAGTGCTGGGCGTAGGTTTCCAGTCGACCCCAGGGAGCCAGGCTTTGATGCGAGATCCATTATCGTTCAAGGTCTGGTCGACAGGAATAGAGCTCACAGAGAAGGCCATGACAGAGACGTTCCCTCCAGCAGCAGGGTTCATGTATCACGACCAGAATGTTTCAGCAGAGCGATCAGGGCCGCTGTAATTCCTCCCAACTTCAGGTTGGCGACTGGAGTTAGTAAGTTCACCGGCGAGTCCAAGCCTGACACATGGCTTGAAGATTACCGAGTGGCTGTTCAGATTGGCGGCGGCAACGACGAAGTAGCCATGAAGCATTTGCCTCTTATGCTGGAGGGATCAGCCAGAGCATGGTTGAACCAGTTGGCACCCAGCAGTATTTACACTTGGGAAGATCTTGCCCGAGTGTTTGTCAGGACATTTGAAGGGACTTGCAAGCGACCAGTAGGGTTGACAGAATTGCAGTCGTGTGTTCAGAAGTCGAGTGAAACTCTGAGGGATTATATCCAGAGATGGATCACTTTACATCACACAGTCGAGAATGTATCTGATCACCAGGCAGTTTGTGCCTTCAAAGAAGGCGTCAAGAACAGAGAACTGAGTTTGAAATCCGGTCGAACCGGAGATATGACATTGAGTCGGATGATGGAAATTGCCACCAAGTATGCAAACGGTGAAGAAGAAGATAGGCTCCGGAGTGGCAAGTACAAAGCAGCCGCTAATGAGGCCGGCGTAGGAAACTCCAGTCGGAAGCAAAAGCGCAAAGCCGAGCCAGCTGCTCCTGGAGAGACCTTGGCTGTGACCCCAGGAAAGTTTAAGGGGAAACCCAAGGGTCCCTGGAACCCCAAGAAGGTGAAAGATCAGGATGGAAACGATGTGATGGACTTACCGTGTCACATTCACATGAAAAAAGACGAGGAGGGTAAACTCATTTACCCAAAGCATACCACTCGACAATGTCGACTCCTGATTCAGCAGTTTCAAGGGAAACAGGCCAAAGACAAAAGAGAAAGAGTCAGACAAAGTTGTGGACAAAGAAGACAGCGGTGAGGAGTACCCCCAAGTCAACTCCACCCTGATGATTTTCGCTGATGTCGAAAGCAAGAGTCGATTGAAGGTTATCAATCGGGAAGTGAACATGGTCGCTCCGACGACACCCAATTATCTGAAATGGTCTCAGACTGCCATCACCTTCGACCAGTCTGATCACCCGACTTATATTGCTACCCCAGGGAGGCAAGCGTTGGTGGTTGACCCAGTCATTGAAGGCACTCGACTGACCAAAGTGTTGATGGATGGTGGCAGTGGCTTGAATTTGCTGTATGCAGAGACGCTGAAAGGGATGGGCATTCCGATGTCCAGACTCAGCACCAGTAACATGAGCTTCCACGGAGTCATTCCTGGAAAGAAGGCCGAGTCACTCGGCCAAATCGCTCTCGATGTAGTTTTTGGTGACTCGAAGAATTTCCGGAAGGAAAAGTTGACCTTTGAGGTCGTGAATTTTCAGAGTGCGTACCACGCCATACTTGGAAGGCCAACGTACGCTCGTTTCATGGCCCGACCATGCTACGTGTACCTTAAATTGAAGATGCCCGGTCCCAGAGGTGTGATCACTATCACGGGCAATCGGAAGAAGGCAGAAGAATGCTTCCAGAAAGGCTCCAAAATTGCTGACGCTCAGATGGCCGAAATGGAGTTACAAGAGTACCAGAAGACCGCAGACCCGAATGATTTGTTGCGAGCCAAGAAGCCTACCACAGAGTCAGCATTTCAGTCGTCCGATGAGACAAAACAGGTTCACATCCACCCGACTGACCCCAATGCGGCTTCGACCAACATCTCCACTACACTCGACTCTAAATAGGAAGAAGCGCTCATCCAGTTCCTCCGTGAGAATTGGGACATCTTTGCATGGAAGCCTGCTGACATGCCAGGTGTTCCCAGGGGACTGGCTGAGCACCGCCTTCGAGTCGACTCAAAAGTCAAACCAGTTAAGGAACATCTTCGATGGTCCGCCGTCCAGAAGAGAAAGGCCATTGGCGAAGAGGTGGCTCGACTCTTAGCGGCAGAGTTCATTCGCGAGATCTACCACTCCGAGTGGCTCGCCAATGTTGTAATGGTCCCCAAGAAGGACAAGTCGTTGCGCATGTGCATCGATTTCAAACATATCAATCGGGCCTGCCCGAAAGATTATTTCCCTCTTCCTCGCATCGACCAAATAGTCGACTCGACCGCAGGATGCGAGAGGTTGTCTTTTTTAGATGCTTACTCCGGATACCATCAGATCCGTCTGTATGGACCAGATGAAATAAAAACAGCTTTCATCACCCCGTTCGGGTGCTTCTGCTATGTCACCATGCCTTTCGGTCTTAAGAATGCCGGAGCTACTTTCATGAGAATGATTCAGAAGTGCCTGATCACTCAAATCAGTCGGAATGTAGAAGCATACATGGATGATATAGTGGTCAAGTCACGAAAAGGTTCCGACCTGCTGACTGACCTTGCTGAAACGTTTGCCAACCTCAGGAGGTATGATATCAAGCTTAATCCATCAAAATGCACATTCGGAGTTCCTGGAGGAAAGTTACTCGGTTTTCTTGTTTCCGAACAAGGAATCGACGCTAACCCTGAAAAAGTTGGCACCATACTCCGAATGAAACGCCCTGTGCATGTGCACGATGTCCAGAAACTTACTGGATGCTTGGCCGCTTTAAGTCGATTCATCTCCAGACTCGGTGAAAAGGCATTGCCTCTTTACCGACTGATGAAGAAGTCAGACAAGTTTGAGTGGACTCCGGAAGCTGATGCAGCATTTGCAGAGCTAAAAGCTCTGCTCTCCACCCAGCCGGTGCTTGCTGCCCCTGTCAGCAAAGAGCCATTATTGCTTTACATTGCAGCCACTGGACAAGTCGTTAGTACCGTACTTACGGTCGAGCGGGAAGAGGAAGGAAAAACATTCAAAGTTCAGCGCCCAGTTTATTACCTTTCTGAAGTTCTGACCCCATCAAAGCAAAGATACCCTCACTATCAGAAGCTTGTCTACGGGATTTACATGACCACGAAGAAGGTTGCTCATTATTTCTCTGATCACTCCATTACAGTCGTCAGCGACGCCCCGTTATCAGAGATCCTTCATAATAGAGATGCAACTGGTCGAGTGGCAAAATGGGCGATTGAACTTCTTCCCCTTGATATCAAGTTCGAGGCAAAGAAAGCTATCAAGTCCCAAGCAATAGCCGATTTCCTCGCCGAGTGGACTGAACAACAACTTCCGACTCAAGTTCACTCGGAGCACTGGACTATGTTTTTCGATGGCTCCAAGATGCTGAATGGGTCCGGTGCGGGGGTTGTATTGGTTTCCCCCCGAGGAGACAAGCTCAAATACGTCCTCCAGATTCACTTTGATTCCTCCAACAACGAGGCAGAATATGAAGCACTCCTATATGGACTGCGTATGGCCATTTCACTCGGCGTCCGTCGCCTTATGGTCTACGGCGACTCAGATCTGGTTGTTAATCAAGTGATGAAGGAGTGGGATGTTCGAAGCCCATCCATGACGGGTTATTGCGATGCAGTGAGAAAGTTGGAGAAGAGATTTGAGGGGTTAGAGCTCCATCATATACCCCGACTGAAAAACCAAGCTGCGGATGATTTGGCGAAAATAGGGTCCAAGAGAGAAGCCATCCCCATTGATGTGTGCTTGGAACACATTCGTGCGCCATCAATACAGGAAGATCCTTTCACAGAAGAACCTCCGCAGCCAAGGAGCGCCAACGATCCGACTAAAGTGGAGATTCCAGCCGTGGTCGACCTGATTATGGAAGTTGTAGTCATCACTCCCGACTGGACAGCGCCTTACATCGCGTATATTATGAGGAAAGAGCTCCCAGAAGATGAAGAAGAGGCTCGACAGATCGTCCGTTGATCCAAGGCCTTTACAGTAATCAAAGGGCAGTTGTACAGAGAAAGCGCGACTGGAGTTGGCCAGAAGTGCATCACGCCAGAAGAAGGTCAGGTAATTCTTGAGGATATCCACTCGAGGACCTGTGGTCATCATGCGTCCTCTCGGACCATTGTGGCTAAAGCATACCGAGCGGGATTTTACTGGCCGAGGGCGAATGAAATGGCAAAAGACATAGTCGACAAGTGCGAAGGGTCTCAGTTTTATTCCAACATGTCGCACAACTGGGTGGCTTAGCTGCGAATCCGTTTCGCCTAAGTTTCTAAAAGTCCTGCCGAGTGAAGAGCCAGCCTCCCACTCGGAGGCTTAGCTGCGAATCCGTTTTGCCTAAGTATTTAAAATCCTACCGAGTGGAGAGCCAGCCTCCCACTCGGGGGCTTAGCTGCAGTCCAAGTACTCGCCTAAGTATTTAAAATCCTACCGAGTGGAGAGCCAGCCTCCCACTCGGGGGCTTAGCTGCAGTCCAAGTACTCGCCTAAGTATTTAAAATCCCACCGAGTGGAGAGCCAGCCTCCCACTCGGGGGCTTAGCTGCAGTCCAAGTACTCGCCTAAGTATTTAAAATCCTACCGAGTGGAGAGCCAGCCTCCCACTCGGGGGCTTAGCTGCAGTCCAAGTACTCGCCTAAGTATTTAAAATCCCACCGAGTGGAGAGCCAGCCTCCCACTCGGGGGCTTAGCTGCAGTCCAAGTACTCGCCTAAGTATTTAAAATCCTACCGAGTGGAGAGCCAGCCTCTCACTCGGGGGCTTAGCTGCAGTCCAAGTACCCGCCTAAGTATTTAAAATTCCTACCGAGTGAAAAGCCAGCTTCCCGCTCGAGGGCTTAATAACAGTCCAAGGATTTAGTTAAACTCTCAATATAATGAACGCTTCGCAAGGACGACAAGGCGCGGGTCGACTGCCTCCTTCTCCTTCAGAAGCTATATTCAAAAATCCTACCGAGTGGAGAGCAAACCTCCCACTCAGAGGCTTAGCTGCAGCCCAGTGCTTGCCTAAGTGATTAAAATCCTACCGAGTGGAGAGCAAACCTCCCACTCGGAGGCTTAGCTGCAGCCCAGTGCTCGCCTAAGTGATTAAAATCCTACCGAGTGGAGAGCATACCTCCCACTCGAAGGCTTAGCTGCAGCCCAACGCTCGCCTAAGTGATTAAAATCCTACCGAGTGGAGAGCAGACCTCCCACTCGGAGGCTTAGCTGCAGCCTAGTGCTCGCCTAAGTAATTAAAATCCTACCGAGTGGAGAGCAAACCTCCCACTCGGGGGCTTAGCTGCAGCCCGGTGATCGCCTAAGTGTTTAAAAATCCTACCAAGTGGAGAGCAAACCTCCCACTCGGAGGCTTAGCTGCAGCTCCGTGCTCGCCTAAGTCATTTTGAGTAAAAGTCAAGTCTCACTCGACGGATAAATCACGAAGATATTCAACGATAAATCAAGTTCGGATAAAGATCAAAAGGTCCTGGACCGCAAATAAAAGTGCCCGAGCCTCCAGCTCGACAGAGTTTATCGGTTACACAAACCACTCGGCATTCCGAGGCAAATTTAAAGTGAGACACAGTAGTTTTTTACTCCTCCGGTGGAGGACTGGATGGGGCAACAAACTCGTCCAAATCAATCCCGTCTGAGATACGGGTGGCAGCAGCAATGAAGGTCTCCATGAAGTCCTGGAAATTATGCTTCCTGGTATTGGCAACATTGAGGGCGGCCAGCTTCTCTTCTCGCGCCTCCTTGCAGTGGACACGAACCAGCGACAGAGCAACATCGGCACCACACCTGGCAGAAGACTTTTTCCATTCATGCACTCAACTTGGCACTTCCTTCAATCGAGTGACCAAGGATTCAAGGTCATTCTGAAGTATCTGATTTGGCCAGAGTGCAGAGTCGATCCGCGACACTGCAGCCTTCAGTCGAGCGAGGTAGTCCACCACACTGGCGACGCAAGACTCCAGTCGGAGGACATTCATGGCAGCTTCGTCCTTCACAGGAGAGTTGATGGGGTCCAGATTGGTTTCCACTTGACCAGTTTCTTCCTCGAAGTTTTGACAGAATTCTGAAAGGTACAGTCCAATATTATAATTGAATGATGAGTCGACAACGACAAGTCAATCGAGTAAGGGGATTACCTTCAAGCATGAGGAATAGTTTCTTGGCGAGCCCTCCGAGACTTCAGCTTGGCATTCTCGTCTTCAAGCTAACCAACTGAAGCAAGCTTTTCTTCAGCGAGCTTCGCTTTCTCCGAAGCCGCCTTCTGTGCTTCCGCAAGGTCAAGATCTTTCTTCCTCAGAACCTCCTCCAGTTGGTCTGCAAAACAATAATGAGAACGGAGTTGAGAATAGGCAGAAAAACAAAGACAGCCGTCAAATTCTCACCAGCCATACCTTTTGCTTCGTCCTTCGCCTTCTGCAAGTTCTCCTGGGCAAACTTCAAGTCGAGGTTAAGCTGGACCTGTTTCTCCTTCAATTCAGCAAGATGAGCAACAAGCTCGCAAGACTTCTGCAAAGAGTCAATCGACAAAAGATATCAAAGACAAGTTACTTCCGAGTGACTAAAGGAAAAGTTGTAGCACTTCTAAGACTACAGCCGAATCAAAACATTTGACAGTAGCCTCGGGGACTACACCTAGTGGGTGCACTCAGCGTGCCCCCACCGGTAATCTTTCAAAATCCTGATCGATCAGTCGACCAAATATGATTCTAGTGCCATGACTAATAGTCAGCGGTCAGCCACATATATATATATATATATAAAAAGAAGAAGCATAAAGTTCTTTAGACTATAGTCGACTGCCAGCAGTCGACCATAGCCTCGGGGACTACACCCAGTGGGTGCACTCAGCGTGCCCCCACAGGCTTTTGTTGGTTCCACTCGACTTGGTCCGTCCAGGCCGAGTGAAGAAGTTTGAAAGTATAGAGACTATAGTCGACTGCCAGCAGTCCACCATAGCCTCGGGGACTACACCCACTGGGTGCACTCAGCGTGCCCCCATAGAAATTCAATCGACACACACACCCCAGTTGGTGTACAAACAGCAAAAATCTTTAGAAAGAAGCAGTTTTCAGGTGGCATTTCATAACGAAACAGACAAGTCGACTTACCTGAACATTATTCTGAAGAGCTGAACTGGCATCATAAGCCGCCTGACCGGCCTCTCGGACCACCTTCACTTGTTCCATCATAATCCCTGCTTGGCGAATGGCTTCCTTAGCAGCGCTCACTGGGTCTTCCGGGAGGTGGTGGATAGCAAAAAGAGATGGTGGAGCAACAGTCGACGAAGTGGTTCGAGCACTCGTCAGCGGTACAGCAAAAGTCACCGAAGTCCGAGTAGCATCACCTCCATCCCGAACCACGACCTCAGGCGCCGGGGTAGCTTGTGGAGTCTTGCCGGCCAGAGCCTTCCTGTTCCTCCCCGCCCTCAGCGGCTCTTCGTCGTCGTCATCAGGGAGGTCAATGACATGAGGAGGAGCTGCAAGAAAAGTTCAACCGACCGGAATGATAAGAAATCAGCAGTCGACCCAGAATAAAGCATCAGTAATCATACCCGGGTTGGAGGTAACAACATCTTCCATCTCCTGGTCATCACCCTTGGCGGAAATCTCCGAGGTAGCAACACTGCAAATTTCAAGAGTCAGTCGACTCGGTCAATGAGTCGACCAAAATCTGTCACATTCAGCAAGAGAAGACAAGTTCAACTCTTTACCCAGAAATGATGGGAATAGTCATTTTCATCTTGGGCAAGGCCTTGGGGGGCTTGGACGGCGTCGCACACGGATGCTTGGGAGCTTTTTCAGTCGGCGCGGGCGAAGAAGTCCTGGGACGCTTCGACGACTGCCCCACAGGAGCAGTCGCCTTACCCCGCTCCCGCGCAGGGTCGTGTGTAAGCTTGGACCGCCTTTCTGTGCGAGGAGGTTCAGCTTCCTCCTCCTCCTCCTCACTGGAGTAGGCGTCGCCGCTTCCCTCCCCTTCGCCGTCGGACTCCCACTCCTCTGGCTCGTCTCCGCTCTCACCTCCGCTCGCCTCTCCTTCCACAGCCTGCTCCTGCGCTCCATTGGGCGTCGAATACATTTCAGTAATTTCCTGGAGAACAACAAACAAGGTAAAGGTCAATCGACTGTCTCGGAAGAGGAAACAAGCAGATTGAATATTACAGATCAGTCGGAGAAAAGTGTTCGTACCTTATCTGGTTGACGAGACTGGTCGAATGGGAGAACTCTCCTGGCACCTCGAGGATTGTCCTTGTTCCCAGTGATGGCAGTCATCCACCTCTCCAGCGTGGCATCGTCGACCTCCTCTGGATGAACCCGAGTAGCGTCTTCGGTACCAGAGTACATCCACATCAGATGGCCTCGGTATTGCAGTGGCTGAATTCGCCGTCGGAGGAAAACTTCCAGAAGATCCATGTCAGTCACCCCGTCTCGAATAAGCTGGACTACGCGCCCCATCAACAACTTCACTTGGGCCTTCTCCTCCGGTACCACCTTCAGAGAAGATGGCTTGTCTACTCGACTCATGGAGAAAGGGGGGAGCCCAGTCGACTGCCCCGGCGTCGACTGGTCTTGGCAGTAGAACCAGGTCGACTGCCATCCTCTAACCGAGTCGGGCAGAGTCATCGCCGGAAAGGCGCTCTTGCCTCTCGTCTGGACTCCGAGTCCCCCGCACATCTGGATCACTTGAGTTCTCTCGTCGTCTGGATTTGTTTTCTTCACCGACTGAGAGCGACAGGTGAATATGTGCTTGAAAAGCCCCCAGTGCGGCCGACAGCCCAAGAAATTTGCACACAGCGAAACAAAGGCAGCGAGGTAGACAGTGGAATTGGGAGTGAAATGATGGAGTTGCGCCCCAAAGAAGTTCAGAAACCCCCGGAAGAAAGGACTCGGCGGCAGAGAAAACCCACGATCTACATGAGTGGCCAGAAGAACACACTCACCCTCCTTCGGTTGCGGTTGCGTCTCCGTTCCCGGGAGCCTTGCCGACCCGTGGGGGATCAGTCCCTCGTCGGCCAGATCGGCGAGATCCTTCTCGGTGATGGTCGAGCAGATCCAATTTCCTTGGACCCAACCCCACGGCAGCTGGGACCGAGATGAGGATCCGCCCCGGCTTGACGCCCTCCCCTTCGCCGTCGCCCTCGCCTTCTTCGCCCGCTCCAGAGCCGCAGTCTTCTCCTTCCCCATTGTCGCCGGCGGACCGGTGCGAAGCGGCGGCACTGAGAAAGCTGCGGGCGCTACAGAGAGATTTGGGGGTGGAGGAAGACGAAGATTGTGTTGGCACTGTTCAAAATACCCCCGCCTGGCGCCTTAAATAAGGCCACTTCCGAGTGGCTGACCAGTAGGCCCAGGAAATCCATCAAATCCCGCAACAGGCGCGCGAGCGGTACGTGGCGAAAAAGGTGGCGCGAAGATCGAGGCGTCATCGTCTCATCCCATCCGAGTGCCGCGGTTTTCTCCGCTTCGCGCGCTTCCCAAAATTCAGATCCCGGGAAATCCGCTAACCGCAGAGCAATCAGCCAGACAGCGAGTCTCCATCGATCTGTCACTCGGAGATCCTCAAGACCATGAAGTTCACTCGACAAACGCAAAGAATGGATCAAGGTGACTGAAAGAGAACTTGAAGCCATCGCTAAAAGGCCGTTGATCCAGAGCAAGACACACTTGCAACGCAAGAAACAGGTCGGAAGGCTATCAACTCCTTCCTCACTCAAACCTCGATCCATTCGAGGGCTAATGATGAAGTCACGTACCTAGGGTAGGGTCATAGGCCTGCCCAAGGGTACCCTCCCCAAGGTCACTGACTAAAAGAGGCTGCTTACCAGTCGACCTGATAAGCATCCACTCGACAAATACAATAACACTCGACGAGCGCAGAGACACTCGACCATGAAGATTCACTCGACCATAGGAAGCACAGGAGCCACACCGCATCCAAACGGTCTGAAGTTAAATAGCCTTTATAGCCTTAATAGCACTTTATACAGGGCGTTTCCAGTAACGCCCTGCCTTAATGTACCTTAAGATCCTTCATTGCGTGGGCTGGCAGGGGTCCTGGCGAACTCTATATAAGCCACCCCCCTCCACAGGAAGAGGGGTTCGCATCTTTGTAACACACACACACATATAATCCAGTCGACCGCCTCCGGGCTCCGAGACGTAGGGCTATTACTTCTTCTGAGAAGGGCCTGAACTCGTAAAACTCTTGCGTGCACAACTACTCCAAAGCTAGGATCTTGCCTCTCCATTCCTACCCCCATTCTACTGTCAGACTTAGAACCACGACAGCGCCTCCACCCGAGCGACGCCGCCGTGGACCACGAGAAGGACTCCATCGAGCTCCTCCTCGCGCACTGCTGCATCGAGCGAAATGTCCCGTTCCTCGGCATCTACCGTGGCTCGCAGGTGCTCAACGTCGCCTGCGGCGGCTCGCTCTACCAGGACGTCAGGCACGAGCTCCACCCCCAGGCCGACGCCGCCGTGTGCCACATGGACTACGCCAACTACGACGGGCACCGGCACCCGGTGCGCGTGCTCCCCGGCACACCGCTGCACGACTAGTTCGCAGAGTCATTGCTCGACGGCGACTAGCTGATGGTGAACAACTTCCATTACCAGGGCGGGTGCTCGCCGGATCCCGCGGCCTCGGCGGCTGCCTCGCTAGGAGATGCAGGGCGGGAGCTCGCCGGATCCCGCGGCACCGGCGGCTACCTCGCTAGGAGATGGAGGGCGGGAGCTCGCCGGACCCCGCGGCACCGACGGCTGCCTCGCTAGGAGATGGAGGGCGGGCGCTCGCCGGATCCCGCGGCGCTGGCGGCTGCCTTGCTAGCCAGATCGTGCCCTGACTTGTGGTGCGGTGCGGGATCAGGGGGCAGAGGTGTGGGGTCAATGCTTACGTGTGGGCCAGCCTGTCATAATCGAGTTTAGTCACTAGTGTTTTTTGTCAAAGATTAATGAAAAAGTGGTAGTTTTTCACACAAAATTGTAAAGTGGTAGTTTGTAGGCGTGGTTCCATGATTTGTGGTAGTTTTTTGTTAAATACTCCATGCAGGAGGCACCACTCCGAGAGCCAGAGCTAGGAGACGACGTCGAGCTCCATGTTGATGTTCTTTAGAGGAGATGTCACTAACATGACGAAGACGGCGAGAAGGGTGTCAGTTGCGTCCGGGGATGCGACAACAAGCTCACTGCCCCAATAGCCCTCCATGACCATGCCTCTAAGCTCACGTCGCATGGCGAGGGTCCATCAAAGATTTGGGTGCAATGGCCCGACCTTAGCGGCAACTGCACGCAGAGCTCTGCCTGCATGGCAAAGCCATGGCCCTCATCCCGGGTGTGGTGGTGGAGGCACTCTCTGGTGTGCCAAAGCAACCATCGGCCAATCTCGTGCCCGGGGCGAGGCGCGGTTCCATTGGCACGGCTGCCTGAGGCAGCGGTGGTGGTTACAATTTTTCACCATAAATCACATGGGAGAGGCAAAGAATCTTTCTTCTGGTCATTTTTTCACCTTAGTCCTTAGTTTATCTATTATTTGTGGAATGGTCCTACGGTTTACTAGAAAACTGACGCCACGTTAGCGGTTTATCATTTGTCTCTGGTTTTGGACGAAACATTCCTGGTATCAAAACATGAAGGGCGAAATGTAGCCGAGAAAAGATGATGGGCCAAACGTCTACTTGTTGTAAACTTGAGGGACAAAAATACACTTTTCTCATTTTGCAAATATATTGAAAAAGCAAACCATGGATGTCCTTGATACTACATGTCAATTTTCAATTTTGAAAATAATAATATCAAAAGCGTACCACACCAAAAAAGAAACTAGTGTCACTTCATGTTGAATGTGTTGGGAAACCTAGCAATTTCAAAAAAAATCCTACGCACATGCAAGATCATGGTGATGCATAGCAATGAGAGGGGAGAGTGTGTTCAGGTACCCTCGTAGACCGAAAGCGGAAGCGTTATGACATGATACATCTCCAACGTATCTATAATTTTTTATTGTTCCATGCTATATTATATTCTGTTTTGGATGTTTAAGGGCTTTATTATACACTTTTATATTATTTTTGGGACTAACCTATTAATCGGAGGCCCAGCCCAAATTGCTGTTTTTTGCCTATTTCAGAGTTTCGCACAAAAGAGTATCAAACGGAGTCCAAACGGAATGAAACCTCCGGGAACGTGATTTTTGGAACGAACGTGATCCAGAGGACTTGGACCCTATGTCAAGAAAGCAACCAGGAAGGCACGAGGTAGGGGGCGCGCCTAACCCCCTGGGCGCGCCCTCCACCCTCGTGGGGTCCATGTTGCTCCACCGACGTACTTCTTCCTCCTATATATACCTATGTACCCCCAAACCAACAAAGGTATCCATGAAAACCTAATTCCACCGCCGCAACCTTCTGTACCCGTGAGATCCCATCTTGGGGCCTTTTCCGGCGTTCTGCCGGAGGGGGCATTAATCACGGAGGGCTTCTACATCAACACCATAGCCCCTCCGATGACGTGTGAGTAGTTTACCTCAGACCTTCGGGTCCATAGTTATTAGCTAGATGGCTTCTTCTCTCTCTTTTGGATCTCAATACAAAGTTCTCCATGATTCTCGTGGAGATCTATTCGATGTAATCTTCTTTTGCGGTGTGTTTGTTGAGACCGATGAATTATGGGTTTATGATCAAGTTTATCTATGAACAATATTTGAATCTTCTCTGAATTCTTTTATGTATGATTGGTTATCTTTGCAAGTCTCTTCGAATTATCAGTTTGGTTTGGCCTACTAGATTGATCTTTCATGCAATGGGAGAAGTGCTTAGCTTTGGGTTTAATATTGCGGTGTCCTTTCCCAGTGACAGCAGGGGCAGCAAGGCACGTGTTGCCATCGAGGATAACAAGATGGGGTTTATATCATATTGCATGAGTTTATCCCTCTACATCATGTCATCTTACTTAAAGCGTTACTCTGTTCTTATGAACTTAATACTCTAGATGCATGCTGGATAGCGGTCGATGTGTGGAGTAATAGTAGTAGATGCAGGCAGGAGTCGGTCTACTTGTCACGGACGTGATGCCTATATACATGATCATACCTAGATATTCTCATAACTATGCTCAATTCTATCAATTGCTCAACAGTAATTTGTTCACCCACCGTAATACTTATGCTCTTGAGAGAAGCCACTAGTGAAACCTATGGCCCCCGGGTCTATTTTTCATCATATTAATCTTCCAACACTTAGCTATTTTTATTGCCTTTTATTTTACTTTGCATCTTTATTATAAAATACCAAAAATATTATCTTATCATACCTATCAGATCTCACTTTCGTAAGTGACCGTGAACGGATTGACAACTCCTTTATTGCATTGGTTGCGAGGTTTTTATTTGTTTGTGTAGGTGCGAGGGACTTGGGCGTGGCCTCCTACTAGATTGATACCTTGGTTCTCAAAAACCGAGGGAAATACTTACGCTACTTTGCTGCATCACCCTTTCCTCTTCAAGGGAAAAACAACGCAGTGCTCAAGAGGTAGCAAGAAGGATTTCTGGCGCCGTTGCCAGGGAGGCTTACGCGAAGTCAAGTCAAGATTTGACTCCCGACAACGAGCCATTTCTGGCGCTGTTGCCGGGGAGTCTACGCAAAAGTCAACATACCAAGCAGTCATCACAAACTCTTATCCCTCGCATTACATTATTTGCCATTTGCCTCTCGTTTTCCTCTCCCCCACTTCACCCTTGCCGTTTTATTCGCCTTCTTCCCGTATGCCTTTTTGTTTTTGTTTCCACGTGCCTTCTATTTGCTTGCATCTTTGCTTGCTAAAAATCTATTGATATGGATCCACTTAAAGTGTTCTACTTGGATCATCTTCGATCCTTATGCGCTCGTGCTGAAACCCCAACTAGCCTAGTTGATGGGAAATCTTTAGAGAGCATGCTCATTTTGTGCGTCACCGTTTTTCTAAAAAAGGGAGACTCTTATGGAATCAAATAAACAAATTGTTGTGTTATGCTTGGGATCTTTCATCTTTGTGAAATTTGTGATATTACTTGTTGCTCTAAGAACCCTAAAAAACACCTCCCCTACCTATGTGAGTTTAATGAAAATGAAATCTTATCTTCTTATGCAAAGGGTGTTTATAGCTACTATGATATCGAACAAATTGAAGAATTTGTTGCTTTTAAGGTTCTTATGAAGTTGCTTCTTTGATTGAAAAGTATGATATTACTCTTTACGAATCTAAATTTTTTGACATACTTGAATATTGCTATGAAAACTATGCTCATAATGTCTATGTCAAAGAATTTATTGAAAGAATGACCGTTTCTTCTAATGAAAATAATGATATGCACGAATCTATAGATAATTATGATACCGATGATTTGATTGAAATATCCCTTGATGAACATGATGCTTGCTATCCTTGTGGCCATGATGCCAATATTTATGAAGATGAATTTGCTATAGTTCCTTACGTTAAACATGAGATCGTTGCTATTGCACCCATACTTGGTAGTTCCTTCGATAAAAAGCATGATTGCAATGATTTTACTATAAATTCTATTGATGTAAATTATGCTAATAATATGCAAAATCCCAAGCTTGGGGATGCTATTTTTGCTACGTCCTCTATTTGTTACAATGATCATGATTGGGGTGATTCTTCTTATGATCATGAAAATTTGTTTAAGCCCCATGATGAATATGAGATTGATAATGTTTTTAATAATATTGAAAGTGGGTTTGGAAGAATGTCAACTTTAGATCCTACATATTTGGAGAATGTTCAGTCTTACGAAGTTTTTGATAAAAGTGGGTTTGGAGAGGTCATGACTTTAGTTAATGTTAATCCCACTATTTTGGAAGAGTGTAAACTTTGCATACATGTGGATCGTGTTAAGCATATGTTTTATGATAGCTATATTGTTTAATTTGCTTATTATCCTACATGTAATTATTATGAGAGAGGAAAATATGGTTGTAGAAATTTTCATGTTACTAAATTACCTCTCGTTATGTTGAGATTGCTATTGTTTCTTTCCGCTTCCTTACATATGCTAGTTTTTGCTTGCCTTGATAATTTGTTTGCCTATAAGATGCTTATGCATAGGAAGTATATTATACTTAGATATGTTTGTCACGTGTTTTATGATGCTCTCTTTTTTCCTCAATTCTTGTCTTTCTTGTGAGCATCATTGAAATTCAATGCCTAGCTAGGGCGTTAAATGATAGCGCTTGTTGGGAGGCAACCCAATTTTATTTTAAGTTCCTTGCTTTTTGCTTCTGTTTAGAAATAAATCTTTGATCTAGCCTCTGGTTAGGTTTGTTTTTATGTTTTAATTAGTGTTCGTGCCAAGTTAAACCTATAGGATCTTCTTGGATGATAGTTATTTGATCTTGCTGAAAATTCCAGAAACTTTCTGTTCACAAAAAAAATTGTTAAAAATCACCAGAACATGATAAAATATTGATTCCAATTGCAGAAGATCAATAAACAAATTTTCTAGGTCGTCCTATTTTGGTAGATTTTTTGGAGTTCCAGAAGTTTGCGTTAGTTACAGATTACTACAGACTGTTCTGTTTTTGACAAATTCTGTTTTTCGTGTGTTGTTTGCTTATTTTGATGAATCTATGGCTAGTAAAATAGTTTATAAACCATAGAGAAGTTGGAATAAAGTAGGTTTAACACCAATATAAATAAAGAATGAGTTCATTACAGTACCTTGAAGTAGTGTTTTGTTTTCTTTCACTAACGGAGCTCACGAGATTTTCTGCTAAGTTTTGTGTTGTGAAGTTTTCAAGTTTTGGGTAAAATATTTGATGGATTATGGAATAAGGAGTGGCAAGAGCCTAAGCTTGGGAATGCCCATGGCACCCCAAGATAATCTAATGACACCTAAAATCCAAAGCTTGGGGATGCCCCGGAAGGCATCCCCTCTTTCGTCTACTTCCATCGGTAACTTTACTTGGAGCTATATTTTTATTCACCACATGATATGTGTTTTGCTTGGAGCTTCTTGTATGATTTGTGTATTTGTTTTTATTTTATTTTACCACAATCATCCTTTCTGTACACACCTTTTGAGAGAGGCACACATAAATTGGAATTTATTAGAATACTCTATGTGCTTCACTTATATTTTTTGAGCTATATAGTTTCGCTCTAGTGCTTCACTTATATCTTTTAGAGCACGGTGGTGGATTTGTTTTATAGAAACTATTGTTCTCTCATGCTTCACTTATATTATTTTGAGAGTCTTAAAACAGCATGGCAATTTGCTTTAATTATAATATCATGAGAAATTTGATGCTTGATAATTGTTTTGAGATATAAAGGTGGTAATATCATGGTTGTGCTAGTTGAGTAATTGTGGAATTGAAAAATACTTGTGTTGGAGTTTGTGATTCCCGTAGCATGCACGTATGGTGAACCGTTATGTAACGAAGTCGGAGCATAAGGTATTTGTTGATTGTCATCCTTTGTGTGGCGGTCGGGATTGCGCGATGGTTAACTCCTACCAACCCTTCCCCTAGGAGCATGCGTAGTAGTACTTTGCTTCAAGGGCTAATAAATTTTTGCAATAAGTATATGAGTTCTTTATGACTAATGTGAGTCCATGGATTATACGCACACCTACCTTTCCGCAATTTTCTAGCCTCTTCGGTACCGTGCATTGCCCTTTCTCACCTTGAGAGTTGGTGCAAACTTCGCCGGTGCATCCAAACCCCGTGATATGATACGCTCTATCACACATAAACCTCCTTATATCCTCCTCAAAACAGCCACCATACCTACCTATTATGGCATTTCCATAGCCATTCCGAGATATATTGCCATGCAACTTTCCACCGTTTCGTTTATCATGACACGCTCCATCATTGTCATATTGCTTTGCATGATCATGTAGTTGACATTGTATTTGTGGCAAAGTCACCGTTCATAATTCTTTCATACATGTCGCTCTTGATTCATTGCATATCCCGGCACTCCGCCGGAGGCATCCACATGGAGTCATATTTTGTTCTAAGTATTGACTTGTAATTCATGAGTTGTAAGTAAATAAAAGTGTGATGATCATCATTTTTAGAGCATTGTCCCAAGTGAGGAAAGGATGATGGAGACTATGATTCCCCCACAAGTCAGGATGAGACTCCGGACTAAAAAAAAGAGGCCATAAAAAAAGAGAGAAAAAGCCCAAATAAAAAAATGAGAGAAAAAGAGAGAAGGGACAATGTTACTATCCTTTTACCACACTTGTGCTTCAAAGTAGCACCGTGATCTTCATGATAGAGAGTCTCTCATTTTGTCACTTTCATATACTAGTGGGAAATTTCATTATAGAACTTGACTTGTATATTCCAATGATGGGCTTCCTCAAATGCCTGAGGTCTTCGTGAGCAAGCAAGTTGGATGCACACCCACTTAGTTTCTTTTGTTTGAGCTTTCATACACTTATAGCTCTAAGTGCATCCGTTGCATGGCAATCCCTACTCCTTGCATTGACATCAATTGACGGGCATCTCCATAGCCCGTTGATTAGCCTCATTGATGTGAGACTTTCTCATTTTTGTCTTTCCACATAACCCCTATCATTATACCTTATTCCACCATAGTGTTATATCCATGGCTTGCGCTCATGTATTGCGTAAAAGTTGAAAAGACTAAAGCGCGTTAAAAAGTATGAACCAATTGCTTGGCTAAAACTGGGGTTGTACATGATATGAATATTTTGTGTGGGGAAGATGGAGCATAGCCAGACTATATGATTTTGTAGGGATAACTTGCTTTTGCTATGTTATAAGACATAATTGCTTGGTTAGCATGCTTGAAGTATTATTGTTTTTATGTCAACATCAAACTTTTATCTTGAATCATATCAAATCTGAACATTCGTGCCACAATAATAAGAAATACATTGAAATTATGCTAAGTAGCATTCCACATCAAAAAATTTGTTTTTATCATTTACCTACTCGAGGACAAGCAGGAATTAAGCTTGGGGATGCTTGATACGTCTCCAACGTATCTATATTTTTTTTATTGTTCCATGCTATATTCTGTTTTGGATGTTTAAGGGCTTTATTATACACTTTTATATTATTTTTGGGACTAACCTATTAACCGGAGGCCCAACTCAAATTGCTATTTTTTGCCTATATAAGAGTTTCACAGAAAAAGAATATCAAACGGAGTCCAAACGGAATGAAACCTTCGGGAACGTGATTTTTGAAATGAACGTGATCCAGAGCACTTGGACCCTACGTAAAGAAAGCAACCAGGAGGGCACAAGGTAGGGGGCGCACCTACCCCCTGGGTGCGCCCTCCACCCTCGTGGGGCCCACGTTGCTCCACCGACGTACTTCTTCCTCCTATATATACCTACGTACCCCAAAACCAACAGAGGCATCCACGAAAACCTAATTCCACCACCGCAACCTTCTGTACCCGTTGTCCTGGTTCTGAGTCTGACAGTGATGTAGGGGGGTAAGTATGGAGAGGCTAGATCTTAGCTATGTAGAAGTTGTAAGCACACAAGGATTACGAGTTCAGGCCCTTCTCGGAGGAAGTAACAGCCCTACGTCTCGGTGCCCGGAGGCAGTCGATTGGATTATGTGTGTAAGAATAACAGGGGTGTGAACCCTTGATACTGAGGAGGGGGGTGGCTTATATAGAGTTCGCCAGGCCCCTCCAGCCCTCAGTAATGCCGGGTTTAAAGTACATTAAGGTTAGGCGTTACTGGTAATGCCCCTAATAAAGTGCTATAATGACCATAAGAGCTACTTAATGACCGACCGTTTGTGTGCGGAGTGACTGTAGAACTCCTTGCAGTCGAGTGCTTTGCTTCGTGGTCGAGTGATAGCGTCATGGTCGAGTGTCTTGAATCCGTCGAGTGGGATACCTCCAAGTCGATTGAAAGGTGACTTCTTCTAGGGATGTCCTTGGGTAGGGCACTTAGGACAGGTCCATGCCCCTACCCTAGGTACATAGCTTCATCATTAGCCCTCGAATGGATCGAGGCTTGAGTTAGAAGGAGTTGGGGACCCTTCTGGACGGTTCTCTGTGTTACATGAGTGCCTTGTTTTGGATCAATCGTCACGGATGATGTCGTCAACCTCTTTCAGTCGCCTTGATCCATTCTAGTCCTTTCGTCGAATGAATTTCCTTGCTTGTGAAGTTCCGAGTGATGGTGTGAAAGGGATCTTCTGTCTGACGAATTGTTCTGCAACTCGCAGATTTTGCGGGATTTGAATTTCGGGAAGCGCGCGGGATGGGGGTGGCCGCAGTAATCGGATGTGATAAGGCGGAAGCTCCTCGATTTCTGCACCACCTTTTTCGCCATGTACCGCGCGCGCGTCTGCTGCGGGATTTGACGGGATAGCCTGGGCCTACCAGTCATCCACTCGGAAGTGGCCTCTTATAAGCCGCAGGCTCGGGGCTCCCAAACAGCGTGCTCTCTCTTTTCCTTCTCCCTTCACAAGGTCTTCCGCCACCTCCGCTCTCACCCTAGCGTCGTAGGCCCATTCGAGCTTCGCCGGCGACGATGGTGAAGGACAAGACGTCCGCTCTGGAGCGCGTGAAGAAGGCGGCGGTGCAGGGGAAAGGGAAGAAGTCCGCTCGGGCGGATCTTCCTCCAGGACTGCTCTGCCCAAGGGCTGGATCCAGGGCGACTGGATGCCGTCGGTGATTCGGCAGGAAGATCTTGATGATATGGTCGAGGGAGGAGTCATTCCTCACGAAGCTGCGCGTCTCCCGGGGGGAGAAGTCGAACCCCAACCTCTTGATGGTGAGTGCGTCCTCCTCGCCACCCATATTGATCGCGGGTTTTCTCTACCTCCTCATCCTTTTTTCCGGAGCTTTCTAAACTTCTTCGGAGCGCAGCTCCATCACTTCACTCCCAATTCCATCATGTATCTTGCTGCTTTCGTTTCCTTGTGTGAGGGTTTCTTGGGTTGCCGCCCCCATTGGGGACTCTTTAAGCACATCTTCACTTGCCGCTCCCAATCAGTCAAGAAGGCCAAGTCGAGTGATGAAAGGACGCAGGTGATCCAGCTGTGCGGAGGCCTAGCGATCCAGACAAGGGGAAAAAGTTCTTTTCCATCTATCACTTTCCCTGAGTTGGTCCATGGTTGGCAGTCGACCTGGTTTTACTGTAAAGACCAGGCGACCCCAGGACAGTCGACTGGGCTTCCCCCTTTCTCTCTGGACCGAGCTCAAAAACCTGCTTCTCTGAAAGTGGCACCGGAAGAAAAGGCGCAAGTCAAAGTGCTGGTGGGTCGAGTGGTTCAGCTTGTCTGCGAGGGTGTGACCGACATGGACTTGCTGGAGGTCTTCCTTCAGAGGCGCATCCAACCGCTTCAGGCTCGTGACCACCCGATGTGGCTGTACTCGGGTCTTGAAGACACCACTCGGATTCACCCAGAGGAGGTCACTGATGAGATGCTGGAAGGGTGGCTGTCGAGCATCACAGGGAACAAAGACAACCCCCGAGGAGCCAGGAGGGTTCCTCCACTCGACAACACATACGAAGTGGACCAGGTCTGACCTTATGTTCCTGACTGGGATCTTGCTTTCTTCATTGGTCTTCTTTGAATCGGTCGATTGACTTTTGTCTTGTCTGTTGTTCTCTAGGCAACTACTGAGATGTACTCAACACCCAACGGAGCACAGGAGCAGGCCGAGGAAGGGGAGGCGAGCGGAGGCAAAAGTGGAGACGAACACGACGAGTGGGAATCTGACGGCGAAGGAGAGGGAGACGACGACATCGACTCCAGCGAAGAGGAGGAGGAGGAAGTTGAACCTCCCCGCTCGGAGAGGCGATCCAAGCTTACACACGATCCTGCGCGGGAACGTGGTAAGGCGACTGCTCCTGTTGGGCAGTCGTCGAAACGCCCTCGTACCTCTTCTCCTACGCCGACTGAAAAAAGCTCCCAAGCACCCACGCGCGACGCCGTCCAAGCCGCCCAAGGCCCTGCCCAAGATGAAGATGACTGTCCCCACCATTTCTGGGTAATAATAAGACTTGTTTTCCTTTGTCGACCGTGAACAGATCCTTGGTCGATTCATTGAGCCAACTGACTGACTTTCGAAATTTGCAGTGCTGCTACGTCTGAGATCTCCGCCAAGGACGATGATCAAGAGATAGAGGATGCTGTTACTTCCAACCCTGGTACGATTACTGATGTTCTGCCTTGAGTCGACTGGATATTTCTTGTAACTCTGGTCGATTGACTTTTTCTTGTAGCTCCTCCTCATGTTATTAACCTCCCGGATGACGACGACGACGTGCCGCTGAGAGTGATAAGGAACAGGAGGGCGTCGGCTGGCAAGACCTCCCAATCTGCTCCGGCGTCTGAGGTTGTAGCTCGGGACGGTGGTGATACCACTCGGACTTCCGTGACTTTTGCTGATCCTCTGACGAGCGTGCGGCCTTCGACATCGACAGCAAATCCTCCTTCGCTTTTTGCCACATACCCTGTCCCTGAGGACCAAGTGGGTGCCGCAAAAGAGGCTATACGCCAGGCGGGAATCAGGATGGAGCAAGTGAAAGTTGTTCGGGAAGCCAGCCAAGCAGCATATGACGCGAGTTCAGCTCTTCAGAGCAACGTCCAGGTCAGTCGACTCAACACTTGATCTGTTACGATATGTTGTTTGAAGAATCTCTTTTCCGAAGATCTTTATATCTGTACACCCACTGGGTGTGTCTGCCAATTTTTGGACGAGTGGGGGCACGCTAAGTGCACCCACTGGGTGTAGTCCCCGAGACTACGGTGGACTGTTGGCAGTCGACTATAGTCTTTATACTGTGTTGCTGTAGTTGTACTTCTTCACTCGGTCTTGTCAGGCCATGTCGAATGGAACTGTATCCGGTCGACTGCGGGCAGTCGATTTTAAAAAAAAATAGTGGGGGCACGCTGAGTGCACCCACTGGGTGTAGTCCCCGAGACTATTGTCGAATGTTTTTGATTCGGCTGTAGTCTTAGAAACACCATCATTGTCTCTTAGTTACTCGGAAGCAACTTATCTTGAGCGTCTGTCGACTGATTTTTTGCAGAAGTCCTGCGAACTTGTAGCTCGCTATACTGAGTTGGAGAATAAGCAGATCCAGCTCAACCTTGACTTGAAGCTTGCTCAAGAGAACTTGCAGAAGGCGCGAGAAGAAGCAAAAGGTATGGCTGGTGAGGTTCTCCATTCTTGACGAGTGACTTTTCTTTCTTGTCTATTCTTGATGTTGATCTCACTCGACGTGCCGCAGATAAACTGGAAGAAACTCTGAAGAAGAAGGATCAAGATCTTGTCGAAGCACAAAAGGAGGCCTTGAACAAAACGAAGCTTGCTGAAGAAAAGCTGGCTTCAGTCGATACTCTTGAACAGGAGAACTCCAGACTGAAAGCTGCTCTCGACGCAGCTAATAAGGAGGTCAGCCGACTGAAGAACGACAAGATTGCTCTGAATGACAAGGCAAGCGAACTGGCGGGGAAGAAGAACGATCTTGAGTCTTATCTCGAGGGACTCGCCAAGAAGTTGTTCATCATGCTTGAGGGTAACAATCTTCACCTGACTGGCTTGCAGTAACCAAACTCGTGTAGAGCCACTGTCTTATTCTTGAATTGTATTTGCAGAATTCTGCCAGAACTTTGAAGAGGAGACCAGTCGAGTGGAGCCAGGCTTGGATCCCACCAATTCTCTCGTGAAGGACGAGGCTGCTATGAACCTGCTCCGACTGGAGTCTCGTATTGCCAGCGCGGTTGATTATCTGGCCCGACTGAAGGTTGCGGTGTCGCGGATCGACACGTCGCTCTGGCCCAAGGCGACGCTTCCGAATGATCTCGAGTCTCTAATGACTCGACTGAATGACGTTCCTGGTCGAGTGACGGAATGGAAGAAATCCTCCGCAAGGTGTGGTGCTGATGTCGCTTTGTCTCTGGTCCGCGTCCATTGCAAGGAGGTGCGAGAGGAAAATTTGTCCGCCATCCAAGTTGCCAATACCAGGAAGCTCAGCTTTCAGGACTTCATGGAGACTTTCATTGCAGCTGCCACCCGCATTGCAGACGGGATTGACTTGGACGAGTTCGTTGCCCCTTCCAGTCCTCCGCCTGAGGAATAAAAACTTTGATGCTTCACTTTAAATTTGCCTCGGAATGCCGAGTGGATTTTGTAACCGTTAAACTCTGTCAAGCCGAGGGCTCGAGTACTTTGATCTGAGGTCTGGGACCTTTGGGTCTTATCTGAACTTGATTTATCGTCGAATATCTTCATGAATTATCTATCGAGTGGAACTTGATCTTCACTTGAAATAACTTCGTATTTGTGATGCAGCTCCGAAGGAGAAGGTAACAGTCGATTCGCGTCTTTCCGTCCTTGCGGACTGGGATGTGTTCCGTACTTAGGTGAGCGCTGGGCTGCAACTAAGCCCCGAGTGGAAGGTTTGCTCTCCACTCGGTAGGATTTTTAAACACTTAGGCGAGCACTGGGCTGCAGCTAAGCCCCCGAGCTGGAGGTTTGCTCTCCACTCGGTAGGATTTTTAAACACTTAGGCGGGCACTAGGCTGCAGCTAAGCCTCCAAGTGGGGGGTTTGCTCTCCACTCGGTAGGATTTTTCAAACTTAGGCGAGTACTTGGACTGCAGCTAAGCCCCCGAGTGGGAGGTTTGCTCTCCACTCGGTAGGATTTTTAAACACTTAGGCGAGCATTGGGCTGCAGCTAAGCCTCCAAGTAGGAGGTTTGCTCTCCACTCGGTAGGATTTTTCAAACTTAGGCGAGCACTGGGCTGCAGCTAAGCCCCTGAGTGGGAGTCTGGCTCACCACTCGGTAGGATTTTTAAACACTTAGGCGAGTACTTGGACTGCAGCTAAGCCCCCGAGTGGGAGTCTGGCTCACCACTCGGTAGGATTTTTCAAACTTAGGCGAGTACTTGGACTGCAGCGAAGCCCCCGAGTGGGAGTCTGGCTCACCACTCGGTAGGATTTTTAAACATTTAGGCGAGTACTTGGACTGCAGTTAAGCCCCCGAGTGGGAGGTTCGCTCTCCACTCGGTAGGATTTTTTTCAAACTTAGGCGAGCACTGGGCTACATCTAAGCCCCCGAGCGGGAGGTTTGCTCTCCACTCGGTAGGATTTTTTCAAACTTAGGCGAACACTGGGCTGCAGCTAAGCCCCCAAGCGGGAGGTTTGCTCTCCACTCGGTAGGATTTTTTTCAAACTTAGGCGAGCACTGGGCTGCAGCTAAGCCCCCGAGCGGGAGGTTTTCTCTCCACTCGGTAGGATTTTTTTCAAACTTAGGCGAGCACTGGGCTGCAGCTAAGCCCCCGAGTGGGAGGTTTGCTCTCCACTCGATAGGATTTTTTTCAAACTTAGGCGAGCACTGGGCTGCAGCTAAGCCCCCGAGTGGGAGTCTGGCTCACCACTCTGTAGGATTTTTTCAAACTTAGGCGAGCACTGGGCTGCAGCTAAGCCCCCGAGCGGGAGGTTTGCTCTCCACTCGGTAGGATTTTTTTCAAACTTAGGCGAGCACTGGGTTGCAGCTAAGCCCCCGAGTGGGAGTCTGGCTCACCACTCGGTAGGATTTTTTTTACAGACTTAGGCGAAACGGATTCACAGCTAAGTCACCCATTGGGGGATTTCATGTGCAAACAAAAGTGACAGCAATTATTGGACCACTCTTTTCTTTGATAAACATAAAACTACAGAAGTTTTTCTTATTACATCTCACCCGAGTGAGAATTCAAGTGTAAAAGGGGCGGAGTAGCTCCGCATTCCAAGCTCGTGGCTCATCAATCCGACGATTGACATTGTAAAGGTGATACGCTCCATTGTGGAGGACTCTGGTGACGATGAAGGGGCCTTCCCAAGTAGGAGCAAGCTTGTGCAGTTTCTGTTGATCCACTCGGAGGACCAAATCTCCTTCCTGGAAAGCTTGAATCTTCACGCTTCTGGCATGGAATCGATGCAAGTCTTGCTGATAAATGGTCGATCGGATCATTGCCATTTCTCTTTCTTCTTCCAGGAGGTCGACTGCGTCTTGCCGGGCTTGTTCTGCTTCGTCTTCGGTGTAGAGCTCAACTCGAGGTGTGTTGTGAATTAGATCACTCGGCAGGACTGCTTCGGCTCCGTAAACCAGAAAGAATGGAGTTCTTCTAGTCGACCGATTCGGGGTGGTCCTTAATCCCCACAGAACTGATGGAAGCTCGTCGACCCATGCACCTGCTGCGTGCTTGAGATCACGCATCAGCCGGGGTTTTAGCCCCTTGAGGATCAGACCATTTGCCCTTTCAGCTTGTCCATTCGACTGGGGGTGTGCGACTGACGCGTAGTAGACTCGCGTGCCTTGAGAGGCGCAAAAAGCTCTGAACTTGTCTGAATCGAAGTTTGACCCATTGTCAGTGATGATGCTATGTGGGACTCCATATCTGAATGTTAACTCCCTGATGAAACTGATAGCAGTGCTAGCATCCATATTCTTGATAGGCTTAGCTTCAATCCATTTGGTAAACTTGTCGACTGCCACAAGCACATGTGTGAAACCGCTCCTGCCTGTTCTCAGTGGACCAACCATATCCAGGCCCCATACAGCGAAGGGCCAGACGAGTGGAATGGTCTTCAGGGCTGATGCAGGCTTGTGCGACATGTTGGAGTAGAATTGACACCCCTCACACTTGTCGACTATCTCCTTTGCCATTTCATTTGCTCTTGGCCAGTAAAACCACACTCGGTATGCTTTAGCCACAATGGTCCGAGAGGACGCATGGTGACCACAGGTCCCCGAGTGGATATCATCAAGGATTATTTGACCTTCTTCTGGTGTTATACACTTCTGACAGATTCCAGTCGCGCTTTCTCTATACAACTGTCCCTTTATGACTGTGAAGGCTTTGGATCGACAGACGATCTGTCGAGCCTCTTCCTCGTCCTCTGGGAGTTCTTTCCTCAAGATATATGCGATGTACGGTATCGTCCAGTCGGGAGTGATTGCCAAGACTTCCATGATTAGGTCGACCACAGCAGGAATTTCGACTTCAGTCGAATCTGTGGCGCTTTTCGGCTGCGGGGCTTCTTCTGTAAAAGGGTCCTCCTAGACTGACGGCGAGTGAATGTGCTCCAAAAATACATTGTTGGGAATGGCTTACCTCTTGGAGCCTATCTTTGCCAGATCATCAGTTGCTTGATTTTTCAGTCGGGGGATGTGATGAAGCTCTAACCCCTCAAATTTCTTTTCCAACTTTCTCACTGCGTTGCAGTAGCCAGTCATAGCTGGACTTCTGACGTCCCACTCCTTCATCACCTGATTAACTACCAGATCTGAGTCGCCATAGACCATGAGGCGACGGACGGCGAGTGAAATGGCCATGCGCAACCCATATAAAAGTGCTTCATATTCTGCTTCATTATTGGAGGAATTGAAGTGAATCTGGAGAACATATCTGAGCTTATCTCCTCGGGGGAGACCAGTACTACCCCAGCACCGGAACCATTCAGCATCTTAGATCCATCGAAGAACATGGTCCAGTGCTCCGAGTGAACTTGAGTCGGAAGCTGCTGTTCAATCCACTCGGCGACGAAATCTGCAATTGCTTGGGACTTGATAGCCTTCTTTGCTTCAAACTTGATATCTAAGGGAAGGAGTTCAATCGCCCACTTTGCCACTCGACCAGTTGCATCTCTGTTGTGCAGAATCTCTGACAGTGGGGCGTCGCTGACGACTGTAATGGAGTGGTCAGAGAAGTAATGCGCAACCTTCTTCGTGGTCATATAAATCCCATATACAAGCTTCTGGTAATGAGGATATCTTTGCTTTGAAGGAGTCAAAACTTCAGACACATAATATACTGGGCGTTGAACTCTGAAGGCCTTTCCTTCTTCTTCCCGCTCGACCGTAAGTACTGTACTGACAACTTGTACCGTGGCTGCAATGTAAAGCAGCAGAGGCTCTTTACTGATTGGAGCAGCAAGCACCGGCTGGGTGGAGAGCAGAGCTTTGAGGTCTGCAAACGCTGCATCAGCTTCTGGAGTCCATTCGAACTTGTGAGACTTCTTCATCAGTCGGTAAAGAGGCAACGCCTTTTCACCGAGATGAGAAATGAATCGACTTAGAGCGGCCAAGCAACCTGTAAGCTTCTGGACATCGTGCACATGCACATGACGCTTCATCCGGAGTATGGTGCCAACTTTTTCAGGATTGGCGTCGATTCCTCGTTCGGAAACGAGAAAACCGAGTAACTTTCCACCTGGAACTCCGAATGTGCACTTTGATGGATTGAGCTTGATATCATACCTCCTGAGATTGGCAAAGGTTTCAGCAAGGTCAGTCAGTAGGTCGGAACCTTTTCGTGACTTGACCACAATATCATCCATGTACGCTTCTGCGTTCCGACTGATCTGAGTGAGTAAACAGTTTTGAATCATCCTCATGAACGTGGCTCCAGCATTCTTGAGGCCGAAGGGCATGGTGACATAACAGAAGCACCCGAACGGAGTGATGAAAGCCGTTTTGATCCCGTCGGGTCCATATAGACGGATCTGATGGTACCCTGAATAGGCGTCCAGAAAAGGCAAACCCTCACACCCCGTGGTCGAGTCGACTATTTGGTCGATGCGGGGGAGAGGGAAATGATCTTTCGGGCAGGCCCGATTGATATGTTTAAAGTCAATGCACATGCGAAGTGACTTGTCCTTCTTGGGGACCATGACAACATTGGCGAGCCACTCGGAGTGGTAAATCTCTCTGGTGAATTCTGCTGCTAAGAGTCGAGCCACCTCTTCGCCAATAGCTTTCCTCTTCTGGACGGCGGACCGTCGAAGATGTTCCTTCACCGGCTTAACTTTCGGGTCGACTCATAGACGGTGCTCAGCCAGTCCCCTGGGAACTCCAGGCATGTCAGAAGGCTTCCATGCGAAGATGTCCCAGTTCTCACGGAGGAACTGGATGAGCGCTTCTTCCTATTTGGAATCGAGCGTCGTTGAGATGTGAGTCGGAGCTGCATTGGGATCGGTCGGGTGAATGTGAACTGGCTTCGTTTCACCAGATGACTGAAATGCTGACTCTGAAGTAGGCTTCTTGGCTCGTAGCAATTCACTCGGATCTGCAGTCTTCTGGTACTCTTGCAACTCGACCACTGCCATCTGGGCGTCGGCAATTTTTGAACCCTTCTGAAAACACTCTTCTGCCTTCTTCCGATTGCCCGTAACAGTGATCACACCTCTGGGGCCAGGCATCTTCAATTTGAGATACACATAACACGGTCGAGCCATGAAGCGTGCATAAGCTGGCCTGCCCAAAATAGCATGATAAACACTTTGGAAGTCCACAACCTCGAATGTCAACTTTTCCTTGCGGTAATTCTTCGAATCACCGAAAACCACATCAAGAGCAATCTGGCCGAGTGACTCGGCTTTCTTCCCGGGAATGACTCCATGGAAGCTCATGTTACTGGTACTGAGCCTGGACATCGGAATGCCCATCCCTTTCATCGTTTCTGCATACAGAATGTTCAGGCCGCTGCTACCATCCATCAGGACTTTGGTCAGTCGAGTGCCTTCGACAACTGGGTCAACCACCAAAGCTTGCCTCCCAGGGGTGGCAATGTGCGTGGGGTGATCGTACTGGTCGAATGTGATGGCAGTCCGAGACCACTTCAGATAACTGGGTGTTGCCGGGGCAACCGTATTCACCTCACGGTTAATGACTTTCAGTCGACTTTTGCTTTCAACATCAACAAAAATCATCAAGGTGGAATTGACTTGGGGGTATCCATCGTCACTATCTTCCTTGTCCTCAACTTTGTCCGACTCTTTTTCCTTGTCTTTGGACTGTTTGCCCTGAAACCGCTGGATCAGGAGCCGACACTGTCGAGTGGTATGCTTTGGGTAAATGAGTTTACCCTCTTCATCTTTCTTGGTGTGAATGTGGCATGGCAGATCCAAAACATCATTTCCATCTTGATCATTGACTTTCTTGGGGTTCCAAGGCCCCTTGGGTTTTCCCTTAAATTTTCCCTGAGTTACGGCCAGGGCCTCCCCAGGAGCGGCCGGCTCGGCCTTCCGCTTCTGTTTCCGACTGGAATTGCCTCCGGTTTCTTGGGCGACTGCCTTCTGCTTGCCACTCCAGAGTCGATCTTCATCTTCACCATTAGTGTATTTGGTGGCAATCTCCACCATCCGATTCAAAGACATTTCTCCGGTCCGACCGAACTTCAGATTCAATTCTATGTTCTTAACACCTTCTTTAAAGGCACAAACTGCTTGATGATCTGGTACATTCTCAACTGTGTGATGCAAAGTGATCCACCTCTGGATGTAATCCCTCAGAGTTTCATTCGGTTTTTGCACGCAAGACCGCAATTCTGTAAGGCCGGCCGGTCGCTTGCATGTTCCTTCAAAGGTTGTGACAAACACTCGGGAGAGGTCCTCCCAAGTGTAGATGCTGCTGGGTGCTAACTGATTCAGCCACGCTCTGGCTGATCCCTCTAACAGGAGAGGCAAATGCTTCATAGCCACCTCATCGTTGCCACCGCCAATCTGGACAGCCACTCGGTAATCTTCGAGCCAAGTGTCAGGCTTAGACTCACCAGTGAACTTGCTGACTCCAATCGCCAACCAGAAATTGGGAGTAATCATTGCGGCTCTGATGGCTCGACTGAAACACTCTGGCCCTGAAACATGTACTCTGCTGCTGGTAGGCGCATCTCTGTCGTGGCCTTCTCGGTGAGCTCTGTTCCTGTCGACCAAACTTTGAACGAGGATGGATCTCGCATCAAAGCCTGGTTCCCTGGGGTCGACTGGAATCCTCCGCCCAACACTATCAGGGCGTCTGTCATCCTGCTGTCGAGGCACATATGACCCACTCCTCGGGGGAGGGGTTGGCACTCGACGTCGATCATCACGATCGAATCGGTGATCATATTGCTCATTTCTTCTGTACTGATCGTGTCGGTCTCGACGTCCCTCACGCCTCGGGGGCGATCTTGGGCTGTGAGCCGACTGCACTGTATCCGCTGCAACAGACCGACTGTGGATCCTATTCCGCGACTGAGAAACAGCGGAATTCTGGTTTCCCGCTGCCCGGAGCAACGCCCTGATTTGCAACAAGCCCCTGCCAGCCTCTGACTAGGAGGGCTGAATTGATTCCTCTATTCGGGCCGCGGCAGCCAAATTCTGAACTGGAGTTCGATATACCTGCGTAGGCGGGAAGAGCTAACGTCGACTGGACTCGGGGGCCCGCTGACGCGCTTTCTTGTCGAGTACTCGCTGGAGATTCTCCAGTCGAGTGCACTCGGCCAAGTTAGCCAAGCGCGCGTCCTCCAAGGCTCGGGCCTCGGGGGTTTACGATAGGAGTGTGGAGTGCATTCATGTTCTGGCGGCGAAGCTCCTCTCGCTGCAACGACGTGAGAGGCTCGGGGAGATACTCTTCGTGGGGATGCGACGGGTCGCCCCCACCCGTGCCTCCTTCGGTACGGGGAAAACCGGGATGGCTGCGTGTCCCATCAATTGCCAGAACCTCCGTCGCAGGGTCACTGCTGTCGCATTCGGATGCGGTCTCTGCGGAGCCAGTCGACAGGTCGAACATGCCGTAGAGAGATTCGTCGGGCTCGATTGCCGCGACTTGTGGGGTGGCCGACTGGCGAGCCACCGCATGCCTCACCCACCTCTGAAGTCTCAATCGACCAGAGCGCTTGCGCCGGCGAGAGACAAGGTGGGGAGACGACACGGGATTCGTCCGATACTGGGTCGACGGCTGCCGCAAGAGGACACCACGAACACATGCGCGGAAGTGCGTCACCCCGCGGATGGGGAGCGCGTCGATGTAGAGTGGAGCCTCCTGAAGCCAAGCGGAGTCGTCGGCGATGAACGTGAGCGCGCCGAGACGGATCTCGCGACCCTCCACCAAAGCTCCGCCCGAAACCATGATCAAGGAGATCGAAAAAAATTGCAGCTTCTACAATTAAGCGCTAAGATTCCTGCCCCACGGTGGGCGCCAACTATCGTGGTTCTGAGTCTGACAGTGATGTAGGGGGGTAAGTATGGAGAGGCTAGATCTTAGCTATGTAGAAGTTGTAAGCACACAAGGATTACGAGTTCAGGCCCTTTTCGGAGGAAGTAACAGCCCTACGTCTCGGTGCCCGGAGGCGGTCGATTGGATTATGTGTGTAAGAATAACAGGGGTGTGAACCCTTGATATTGAGGAGGGGGTGGCTTATATAGAGTTCGCCAGGCCCCTCCAGCCCTCAGTAATGCTGGGTTTAAAGTACATTAAGGTTAGGCGTTACTGGTAACGCCCCTAATAAAGTTCTATAATGACCATAAGAGCTACTTAATGACCGACCGTTTGTGTGCGGAGTGACTGTAGAACTCCTTGCAGTCGAGTGCTTTGCTTCGTGGTCGAGTGATAGCGTCATGGTCGAGTGTCTTGAATCCGTCGAGTGGGATACCTCCAAGTCGATTGAAAGGTGACTTCTTCTAGTGATGTCCTTGGGTAGGGCTCTTAGGACAGGTCCATGCCCCTACCCTAGGTACATAGCTTCATCACCCGTGAGATCCCATCTTGGGGCCTTTTCCGGCGTTCTGCCGGAGGGGGCATTGATCACGGAGGGCTTCTACATCAACACCATAGCCCCTCCGATGATGTGTGAGTAGTTCACCTCAGACCTTCGGGTCCATAGTTATTAGCTAGATGACTTCTTCTCTCTCTTTGGATCTCAATACAAAGTTCTCCACGATTCTCGTGGAGATCTATTCGATGTAATCTTCTTTTGCGGTGTGTTTGTTGAGACCGATGAATTATGGGTTTATGATCAAGTTTATCTATGAACAATATTTGAATCTTCTCTGAATTCTTTTATGTATGATTGGTTATCTTTGCAAGTCTCTTCGAATTATCAGTTTAGTTTGGCCTACTAGATTGATCTTTCTTGCAATGGGAGAAGTGCTTAGCTTTGGGTTCAATATTGCGGTGTCCTTTCCCAGTGACAGCAGGGGCAACAAGGCACGTATTGTATTATTGCCATCGAGGATAACAAGATGGTGTCTATATCATATTGCATGAGTTTATCCCTCTACATCATGGCATCTTACTTAAAGCGTTACTCTGTTCTTATGAACTTAATACTCTAGATGCATGTTGGATAGCAGTCGATGTGTGGAGTAATAGTAGTAGATGCAGGCAGGAGTCGGTCTACTTGTCACAGACGTGATGCCTATATACATGATCATACCTAGATATTCTCATAACTATGCTAAATTCTATCAATTGTTCAACAGTAATTTGTTCACCCACCGTAATACTTATGCTCTTGAGAGAAGCCACTAGTGAGACCTATGGCCCCCGGGTCTATTTTCCATCATATTAATCTTCCAACACTTAGCTATTTTTATTGCCTTCTATTTTACTTTGCATCTTTGTTATAAAATACCAAAAAATTATCTTATCATATCTATCATATCTCACTTTCGTAAGTGACCGTGAAGGGATTGACAACTCCTTTATTGCGTTGGTTGCGAGGTTTTTATTTGTTTGTGTAGGTGCGAGGGACTTGGGCGTGGCCTCCTACTGGATTGATACCTTGGTTCTCAAAAACTGAGGGAAATACTTACGCTACTTTGATGCATCACCCTTTCCTCTTCAAAGGAAAACCAACGCAGTGCTCAAGAGGTAGCATGACAACGCGGTTGATGTACTCGTATGTGTTCACGATCGACCGATCCTCAGTACCAAACGTACGGCACCTCCGTGTTCTGCACACGTTCAGCTCGGAGACGTCCCGCGAACTCACGATCCAGTAGATCTTCGCCGGAGAGTTTCGTCAGCACGATGACGTGATGACGATGATGATGATGCTACCGACGCAGGGCTTCGCCTAAGCACCGCTATGATATTACCGAGGTGGATTATGGTGGAGGGGGCACCGCACACGGCTAAGAGATCAATGATCAATTGTTGTGTCTCCAAGGGGTGCCCCCTCCCCGTATATAAAGGAGTGGAGGAGGGGGAGGGGGCCAGCCTCCTATGGCGCACCCCATGAGGAGTCCTAATCCCACCGGGAGTAGGACTCCCCCTTTCCAAGTAGGAGTAGGAGAGGAGAAGGAAGGGAGAGAAGGAGAGAAGGAAAGGGGGGGGCGCCGCCCCCTCCTTGTCCAATTCGGACTAGAGGGGGAGGGGGTGCGCGGCTGCCCTGGCCGCCCCTCCTCTTCTCCCACTAGGGCCCATTAGGCCCAATATACTCCTCGGGGGTTCCGGTAATCCCCCGATACTCCGGTATATGGCCGAAACCTCCCGAAACACTTCCGGTGTTCGAACTGTTGGGGAACGTAGTAATTTCAAAAAAATTCCTACGCACACGCAAGATCATGGTGATGCATAGCAACGAGAGGGGAGAGTGTTGTCTACGTACCCTCGTAGACCAAAGCGGAAGCGTTGACGCAACGTAGAGGAAGTAGTCGTACGTCTTCCAGATCCGACCGATCCAAGCACCGTTACTCCGGCACCTCCGAGTTCTTGGCACACGTTCAACTCGATGACGCACCCCTAGCTCCGATCCAGCAAAGCTTCGGGGAGGAGTTCCGTCAGCACGACGGCGTGGTGACAATCTTGATGTTTTACCGGTGCAGGGCTTCGCCTAAGCACTGCAACGATATATTCGAGGTGGAATATGGTGGAGGGGGGCACCGCACACGGCTAAGGAACGGTCACGAAAATCAACTTGTGTGTCCATGGGGTGCCCCCTGCCCCCGTATATAAAGGAGCAAGGGAGGGAGGAGGCCGGCCCTAGGTTTGGGCGCGCCAGGGGAGTCCTACTCCCACCGGGAGTAGGATTCCACCTTTCCTAGTCCAGCTAGGTCAAGGGGGGAAAGAGGGGAAGAGGGGAAGGAAGGGAGAGAGGGGCCGCGCCCCAAACCCCTTGTCCAATTCGGACTGGGCTTGGGAGGGGCGCGCGCCACCTCCTGGTCCTTCCCACTAAGGCCCATCAAGGCCCATTGCTTCTTCCTCGTATTCCCGTAACTCCCCGGTACCTCCGAAAATACCCGAACCACTCAGAACCCTTCCGATGTCCGAATGTAGTCGTCCAATATATCGATCTTTACGTCTCGACCATTTTGAGACTCCTCAGCATGTCCCCGATCTCATCCGGGACTCCGAACTCCTTCGGTACATCAAAACTCATAAACTCATTATATAACTGTCATCGAAACCTTAAGCGTGCGGACCCTACGGTTCGAGAACAATGTAGACATGACCGAGACACGTCTCCGGTCAATAACCAATAGCGGGACCTGGATGCCCATATTGGCTCCTACATATTCTACGAAGATCTTTATCGGTCAGACCGCATAACAACATACGTTGTTCCCTTTGTCCATCGGTATGTTACTTGCCCGAGATTCGATCGTCGGTATCCAATACCTAGTTCAATCTCGTTATCGGCAAGTCTCTTTACTCGTTCCGTAATACATCATCCCGTAACTAACTCATTAGTTGCAATGCTTGCAAGGCTTAAGTGATGTGCATTACCGAGAGGGCCCAGAGATACCTCTCCGATGATCGGAGTGACAAATCCTAATCTCGAAATACGCCAACCCAACATCTACCTTTGGTGACACCTGTAGTACTCCTTTATAATCACCCGGTTACGTTGTGACGTTTGGTAGCACACAAAGCGTTCCTCCGGCAAACGGGAGTTGCATAATCTCATAGTCAAAGGAACATGTATAAGTCATGAAGAAAGCAATAGCAACATACTAAACGATCGGGTGCTAAGCTAATGGAATGGGTCATGTCAATCAGATCATTCAACTAATGATGTGACCTCGTTAATCAAATAACAACTCTTTGTTCATGGTTAGGAAACATAACCATCTTTGATTAACGAGCTAGTCAAGTAGAGGCATACTAGTGACACTCTGTTTGTCTATGTATTCACACATGTATTATGTTTCCGGTTAATACAATTCTAGCATGAATAATAAACATTTATCATGAAATAAGGAAATAAATAATAACTTTATTATTGCCTCTAGGGCATATTTCCTTCAGTCTCCCACTTGCACTAGAGTCAATAATCTAGTTCACATCGCCATGTGATTTAATAGCAATAGTTCATATCACCATGTGATTAACACCCATAGTTCACATCGCCATGTGACCAACATCAAAAGGTTTGCTAGATTCAGTAATCTAGTTCACATCGCTATGTGATTAACACCCAAAGAGTACTAAGGTGTGATCATGTTCTGCTTGTGAGAGAAGTTTAGTCAACGGGTCTGCCACATTCAGATCCGTTATGTATTTTGCAATTTTCTATGTCTACAATGCTCTGCACGGAGCTACTCTAGCTAATTGCTCCCACTTTCAATATGTATCTAGATCGAGACTTAGAGTCATCCAGATCGGTGTCAAAACTTTGCATCGATGTAACCCTTTACGTCGAACCTTTTGTCACCTCCATAATCGAGAAACATATCCTTATTCCACTAAGGATAACTTTGACCGCTGTCCAGTGATCTACTCCTAGGTCACCATTGTTCTCCCTTGCTTAACTCAGTGTAGGGTATACAATAGATCTGGTAAACAGCATGGCATACTTTATAGAACCTATGGCCGAGGCATAGGGAATGACTTTCATTCTCTTTCTATCTTCTGTCGTGGTCAGGCTTTGAGTCTTACTCAATTTCACACCTTGTAACACAGGAAAGAACTCTTTCTTTGACTGTTCCATTTTGAACTACTTCAAAATCCTGTCAAGGTATGTACTCATTGAAAAAACTTATCAAGCGTCTTGATCTATCTCTATAGATATTGATGCTCAATATGTAAGCAGCTTCACCGAGGTCTTCCTTTGAAAAACTCCTTTCAAACACTCATTTGTGCTTTACAGAATAATTCTACATTATTTCTGATCCACAATATGTCATACATATACTTATCAGAAATGCTGTAGTGCTCCCACTCACTTTCTTGTAAATACAGGCTTCACCGCAAGTCTGTATAAAACTATATGCTTTGATCAACTTATCAAAGCGTGTATTCCAACTCCGAGATGCTTGCACCAGTCCATAGATGAATCGCTGGAGCTTGCATATTTTGTTAACACCTTTAGGATCGACAAAACCTTCTAGTTGCATCGTATACAACTCTTCTTTAATAAATCCTTTAAGGAATGCAGTTTTGTTTATCCATTTGCCGGATTTCATAAAATGCGGCAATTGCTAACATGATTCGGACAGACTTAAGCATAGATACGAGTGAGAAACTCTCATCGTAGTCAACACCTTGAACTTGTCGAAAAACCCTTTTTGCGAAAATTCTAGCTTTGTAGATAGTAACACTACTATCATCGTCCATCTTCCTCTTGAAGATCCATTTATTTTCTATGGCTTGCCGATCATCGAGCAAATCCACCAAAGTCCATACTTTGTTTTCATACATGGATCAAATCTCAGATTTCATGGCCTCAAACCATTTCGGGGAATCTGGGCTCATCATCGCTTCCTCATAGTTCGCAAGTTCATCATGGTCTAGTAACATGACTTCCAGAACAGGATTACCGTACCACTCTGGTGCGGATCTCACTCTGGTTTACTTACGAGATTCTGTAGTAACTTGTTCTATAGTTTTATGATCATCATCATCAACCTCCTCACTAGTTGGTTTTGACGTCACAGAAACTGGTTCCTGTGATGTACTGGTTTCCAACAAGGGAATAGGTACAGTTACCTCATCAAGTTCTACTTTCCTCCCACTCACTTCTTTCGAGAGAAACTCCTTCTCTAGAAAGGATCCATTCTTAGCAACGAATGTCTTGCCTTCGGATCTGTGATAGAAGGTGTACCCAACTGTCTCCTTTGGGTATCCTATGAAGACATATTTCTCCGATTTGGGTTTGAGCTTATCAGGATGAAACCTTTTTCACATAAGCATCACAACCCCAAACTAATAGCAACATAGTCAAAGGAACATGTATAAGTCATGAAGAAAGCAATAGCAACATACTAAACGATCGGATGCTAAGCTAATGGAATGGGTCATGTCAATCAGATCATTCAACTAATGATGTGACCTCGTTAATCAAATAACAACTCTTTGTTCATGGTTAGGAAACATAACCATCTTTGATTAACGAGCTAGTCAAGTAGAGGCATACTAGTGACACTCTGTTTGTCTATGTATTCACACATGTATTATGTTTCCGGTTAATACAATTCTAGCATGAATAATAAACATTTATCATGAAATAAGGAAGTAAATAATAACTTTATTATTGCCTCTAGGGCATATTTCCTTCACGAACATAGTCGTCCAATATACCGATCTTTACGTCTCGACCATTTTGAGACTCCTCGTCATGTCCATGATCATATCCGGGACTCCGAACTACCTTCGGTACCTCAAAACACATAAACTCATAATACCGATCGTCACCGAACTTTAAGCGTGCGGACCCTACGGGTTCGAGAACTATGTAGACATGACCGAGACACGTCTCCGGTCAATAACCAATAGCGGAACCTGGATGCTCATATTGGTTTCGACATATTCTAGAAAGATCTTTATCGGTCAAACCGCATAACAACATACGTTGTTCCCTTTGTCATCGGTATGTTACTTGCCCGAGATTCGATCGGTGGTATCTCAATACCTAGCTCAATCTCGTTACCGGCAAGTCTCTTTACTCATTCTGTAGTGCATCATCCTGTGACTAACTCATTAGTCACATTGCTTGCAAGGCTTCTAGTGATGTGCATTACCGAGAGGGCCCAAAGATACCTCTCCGACAATCGGAGTGACAAATCCTATTCTTGATCTATGCCAACTCAACAAACACCATCGGAGACACATGTAGAGCACCTTTATAATCACCCAGTTACGTTGTGATGTTTGGTAGCACACAAAGTGTTCCTTCGATATTCGGGAGTTGCATAATCTCATAGTCATAGGAACATGTATAAGTCATGGAGAAAGCAATAGCAGTAAACTAAATGATCAAGTGCTTAGCTAACGAAATGGGTCAAGTCAATCACATCATTCTCCTAATTATGTGATCCCGTTAATCAAATGACAACTCATGTGTATGGCTAGGAAACTCAACCATCTTTGATCAACGAGCTAGTCAAGTAGAGGCATACTAGTGACACTATGTTTGTCTATGTATTCACACATGTATTATGTTTCCGGTTAATACAATTCTAGCATGAATAATAAACATTTATCATGATATGAGGAAATAAATAATAACTTTATTATTGCCTCTAGGGCATATTTCCTTCAGAATGTAATGCATAATTGTTAAGATGAGGCTCAATCTCCAAGCCAAAAAGGAAAAGATGATGCTTCAATAAATGATTACATCATAAAAACATGCTCGCTATATATGATACAAAATTGTAACTGTAAGTGATTAATTTTTTAATATGAATCTTAGTAAACTATTTTTTGTTACGTATACTACATTTTAATGTAGTAATCCTTAATCAAAATTGTGTCATAGCAAGTCAAAATATGGCTTACGTTGTAGGACTCATAGGGTACACCATTCTTTCTAAAACGACAGGTATCTAGTGCCACCCAAAAAGGATACTATGCTACCTGGACCAGCAGCTTAGGGGTGATGGAGAGTTGTTGGCGAAAAACTCCTGGTCTGAGCTCCAACTCGACCTCCATGTTGGACCATGTCTAAGCATGACAGATTTGAAGAAGCTTAAAGGAGGAGGAAGGGATTCCTAGCGTCACATGTGGCCCTCGCGAGAGGAGGTACTCATAGGAGTAGAGCTCGGTGTCGCCTGGGAAAGAAAAAAATATGTGGAAGGGTGTTGTCGCTGCAAAAAAAAGAGTTGTGCGAGAAAAGGAAGCAACGGGGAGCAGATGTGTACAATGCTTTGCACAGGGCAGACCCAATCGATGGGCCACCAGTTAAACATAATCATTTTCCATGAGAGTAAAGAGTAACATGCTACCAAAATATACAAATGCACAAGATATGTCATGCGAAGGTTTACATTGGTTCGAATATTGCCCTTGTTGGTTAACATATTGCTCTATATTGGCTCGTATGCACGAAGAAAACTATGTTGTGATATGCTCGATTGATATCAGTATGCAATTGAAAACGGATATATCAGTCGCATCAACCTACATTTAGAAGCTTGCATATGACAATTCTGGGAGAGGAATAGGACGATATAAATATTATAGCACACATACACACACACAAAACATGGAATAAGAAAATAGCCAACTCTTGCCAATCATATTTCAAGCATCACCATAACCCCCTATCATTTTGAACTATCATTTCCTCATCTTGCCTTTCACTTATCAGTTCCAAACTTAGCATTCATGCAATCAGTCACTTTGCAAAGGTGCCAATAAGCATGTAGGTTTCTGAGATCGGCTCTATTGTTAAGAGGCGACATATTTGTTCAGAGGGGATGCGAGCGGCGATCGAGATGGTAGCACATGAGGGTTTACCCAGGTTTGTGCCATCCCTAGAGAGGTAACACCCTACTACTGCCCTACAATGGTTGCATTTCTCGAGTGCCCACCGACGATGGAGAATACTTTCAGAGAGATATTATGAGCTCCTATCCGTGGTAGCGGCCAAGGAGCCAGAAGAGGGGTAGGTGAAACCCTAAGCTAACGACTCTAAAATGTGTTGGAACTCGGATCATTCTCAGAAGGGCCCTAGCCCGCCTTATATACTTGGCTGAGTTAGGGTTACATGGCTCGAACTAGACAACAGACGAGCTCGCTCCACTGGGTTGAACCGGACCATGTGAGGCGCTATTTGGTCGCTTGCCTCCTTGTCCCCAAGTCGGTGCAATGCATGACTTGTACCTAGGCCCAAGTGGCTGACTAAGGGCCGATATGGCCAGCTCCTCGCATAGTTGGCACATTCCGGTGTCATATCCTCGTCAAAACCACACCTCTTAAATCTGGTCTAGTGGTTTAAACCATCAAATGATAATAAATGTTGCCAAAATAAACTCATTCATCGAACTAATTTCCGAGTTGCGCGAAAATATCACAAAACGAGTTACTGCATTAATATAAGTCATGTAACATCCTAAAGAAAATCGTCTGTTACTGTTTTAATAGTTAGCAAATGATCATCCTGCGTACCAAAATTTGCATTATCCATTCTCTTTGTTTTTAAACATTCATAAATATTTTGATATTTTTCCTAATAGAACCTAAAAGGTTTGACTTCTGCTAAATTCTGAAAACGGGATCACGTAGGCCAATGCTTAAATTAGCATTTCCCTCTGGAATCCTCTCTTTCGCCACTACAGCCATTGCACGAGGAGAAAAAAAAATCACCGCTTGCCGGCCAAACCAGGCAGACATTCACACTGCCCGGATGGCGGCAATGCCACCAGTACCACTTGATAATCTGAGACAATTTCTTTTTCAATATTATGGGTGCACTGCATTAGATCACCTATGAAGGGATTCCAAATGTGGTATGAAGTATTTGCAAACAATGCCATCCCTTGAAGCAAAAGTACATCGCAAACTACTGATCACAGCACATGACAGCTCAAGAGATGAATGTATATTATAATATTGACACACAAGATATCATCTCTAAACTTGTGGAATTAGCAAGACCTCAAGACTGAGGAAAAATTAACATGGAACAAGAAGACAGCCAAGTCTTGTCAATCAGACCTCAACCACCCTCATAACCCCCCACAAGGCACTACATATGTACGCCAGCCTTTTCAACTATCATCTCCTCAACTTAGCTTTCACATATCAAATCCAAATTAACCTTACCCTGCAAACAATCAATCTTTGTGCAAGGCACCAATAAACGACACCTCTCAGGTCACCTCATAATTTCTTGATCTCATAACATTGTTTGAACTATCAAATGATAGCTCAAATGTTTGTCTAAACAAACTCATACAAAAATTTCAGACACACCTCTATCTACCCCTCTCATTTGGGAAACGCTATGTGTGGCCTCGACACCAACATTAAGTCCTCAGTCGCGTGCACCATCCTTTGATAAGTTTGGGACTCTGAAAATGTGGCGGCTTTCGGGGGAGAGATCCACCCCCTGCCTACTACTATTAGCGATTTTTTATTGCTCATTAGCAACACTATTTCAGAACCAAACAAACATTATTTTAATATTTTTCATGAACATTTAGGTTTAAGCAACCTAGTCAGAAGGTTGCCATCATGTCTTCGCGTGTCTTTCCTCGCGCTCTGGCACAACTTTGTGCCTTTGGCCAATTTATTGGCGCCTTTGAGTAATATATTCTAGTTGGAATCCTCTTCCCTCGGTGGTTGTTAAAAAAAACTACAAACACATGCAGCGAGCTCTTAGTTAACCTTTCCTAAAAAAAAGCTTTTCTTTTTGCAGGGTAAAAAAAACTCTAAATTAACCTAGGCCGGATCAGTTGGCAGATATCCATCCCTACATAAACTGCAAGTGTCTCTCAGTCTCGTCAAATAGAAAAGAGTAATCATCAGTATAAAAATGAGCAGTGCTATGCGGACGACGAAATTTGGACGGCCAGCGCACGGCAATGAAATCCAACCGTGGAATCTCGTCCACAGCCGAGCAACTACCGCTGCATTGTTTGTCGTGCACAGATCTTCCACACTCTGTTGTGTCTGGAGCAATTCCGTATAAAAATACAGAGAAAGAAGGCTTCAAGTATGGCAAGAATGAGCAGTACAGGCATGCAAAGCGACAGCTAACATGACGATTTGAATGGTCAACATAAGCAAGAGCCCTAGATTTGGGCAAGAATAGTAAAGAAGAACAGTTTTTTAGGGAATATAATTTTGGGTTGCTCCGACCTGAGTGATGCACAAGAATCAGATTTGTGTTTTGGCCGCAGCCGCATAAATTGCTGTCCTCCTGTCCCTTTGGTCAAGATTGTGTCCTACTGTCATTGTCGACATTCACAAGACATGGCGCAGTGTTGAGTACAGTGCAAGTCACAGTCCCTGTGAATTGACAAGCCTAAATTAGATCACTGTCCTATGATTCCAACAATCCCAGTTGCTCCACTTGTATCTTTGTGCATTATGAACCTGGTTTATTTCTTGGTATAAGTAACAAATGGACAAATAAACATGTATGTTCATTTAACATCATTTTCCTTCCCTCAACTCTTCACAAGGTTCACTTTTAGTCCATTATCATTTTTCTGCATATCTTTTTTTCCGCTGAAGAGGACTCGAAACTATTATAAAGTTTCATTAGAAGTACAAAGCACCCCCAAAACATAATAAAAATTACATTGATGTCCCTGAACCACCGAATGACCATTGTCGCTGCTAGAACAAGCTGCCAACACTCCGCTGTTGCCGCTCCCATACTCGAGCCAGCCAAACCTGACAACCGGGAAATCTTCATGCGTGGTCGTCGTTTGTTGACCCTTGAATCAATTCGAAGATCAGCCGCCAAATGTCGTCATTGAGTAAGCATAACGAAAAACCCTAACCTCGCCGCCCCGAGGAGCTGGCAGGAGTCTTTGTTCTTCCATCTTCCCAAACCGGACAAGATTGTTCCATTCTAACCCGGAAGCGATACTTTTTCTCACCAGGCATGGGTTTTGACCTGGCTTCATACGACTCTCCACTTTAGCTTGTTCTTCCCATGGTTTTGCTTTCATCCTCACCCCCACCCCTCTTTCCCCTTCGCATCGTCGTGTGCTCCTTTAGTCACATGTCAAGCTGATGTGCGCCAACGTGGACGAACATGTGCTAGGTGGGGTGAAAAACAATGCCATGTAAGTAAGGATACCACTTCGAATCGGGTAAGGGATCGAGTTTGTCCGGTTTAGAAAGACGTTGAACCAAAGGTGAAAACCCATAAATAAACTCTCCAAACAATTATGCGACCAAAGACACACTTGTCTGCTTTTGCAAACAAACACATTACTTATTTGCCAAATAAAAAAGAATGCTCATTGACGTTCTTGGAGAAAATTGCAAAGTAATTATTTTACAATTTAGACATTTGCTTAGAGGTCATATATGCTTGATCTTACCTTTAAGTAGTGCATAGTTTTGCGAACTGGGTGTAGCTCATATGGTTAGGTTCCTTATGGTGAAACCAAACCATTAAGGTTCAAGTCCTAAACTTGGCACTGGTGCTCCTATTTTTCTGAATTTATTTCAGACTTTTTGCCATAGGTGGTAGAATACATTCCTATTAACTACGAAGATGTTTATGGTGACTCGTCAATCTTTCATAGGGATAGGGTGTATGTACGTCCGTTCGTAGGGACGAGTGTATATGCATATATGTTAGCGTTTGTGCATGTATTGTGTCTGTTTAAAAAAATTGTGCTGTTTTGCCTCCAAACATAAGTACTGTATACGAGTACTGTTTTCCTAAGAACAAGAACTTATGTTTTGTCGCTAATTATAATTTTCTGCGAGTTGGTTGGGGTTAGAGGAGACCCAGGCCCGGCGCCCCGGCCTCGCTAGCGACTGCAGATTCTTTCCTCCATGGCCCGGGTCAATGGGGACGGCGGGCCCTCCCGACGTGGCCGTATCAAATCGCCTCGGCCCCCCACCCCGCACGTGCTCTGCTTGCAGGGGCATTTCTCTCTTCTTCCTTGGGAAACAGAGTCATTGCCTACTTGAACGCAGGAGGAAAAGTTTCTTTCCCTCTCATTCTCATCAAATCAAAAGAAAAAGAAAAAAGACAGAGGAGGAAAAGCTTCTGTTCTTTTCGGTGATCACGAACGTTCTTTCAGTGTCTGCCGGGTCGGTCGGCGTTCACCGCCTGCTGAAGACTCAGCGGCGTCCCATGTTTTCTTTTTGTTTCCAGTTTCTTTTGCGCGTGCGACTTCCCGTAGAAACATCTGTTATTTTATCCGTTCAGTATCCGTCGATGCATTCCTCCATACGTCTGACCTAAGAATTACAGTATTTAGGAAGAAATTAGGGACGGACTATGTACAGGCTGCCTGGAAAAATAATATAATTTATTTTTGCCCTAACTCCATCCTCTCTACGCCGCCCCCCACGGTGTTACCGTGCACCTCGCCACCCCACCCTTCTGGAGCCACCACCTCACTGAATTGTTGTCACCCTAGCATCAGGGCCAGTTTCAGCTTGAGTTTGGCCAATGTTGTCTACACGTTTTTTTCTCGATAAAGGGCGCATTTATTATCTTAAAATATAGCATCAAGCGGATATAAATCATTATGAGTAACATCCGGCCTCTGCATAATTAGAATGCACACGGTCAAACCTCAAAAGTCTGACAATACATAAGAAATAAAACAAAACCGGCAAATCAACAACAGTAGAGCCCTATAGACCGACATGATGCCTATGTCTAAAGTGGTGGTAGACTGATCCAGAGGTGATATGTTACCACCCATGTTGGAAAAGAACCTCTGTAGCCACCTACTTCAATCGTTTACACACCGTCTTAAACAGCGGTTGGTACTCCGCTCGTTTAGCATAGACCACGTACGAAGCGAGTATGTACACCAAAAAATAATCTGCAAAGGAGAAGCATTTTTATCATTAAAAATTATATCATTTTTACACAGTCAAAACGATCAATTAAAGGCATACACTCACACCATTATTAGCGTTTCGAACCTATTTTGGAATCGTCAAATGGAAGAAATTGATAATGGGGTATATCTTAACTTTGCAGGAAGACCCCGCGGAACATGCATCCAGCTAGGAAGCTAATTATTTTTTCCTGAACTGAGCTAGGAAGCTAATTGCGCACAGTTAAGCAGTGCATGGCGCCGCACTAGCAGTGCGCGCGCATGCGTGAGATATACATGACCAGGACAAAGTACACTATAGTAGCTCGCCGGGTAGAGGTAGGGGCCGGGCAGCAGAATAGTTAGCACGTACACTGGCATGCATATGCATGCAGCAGCGATCGAGATATACACATATGCACCACGACAGCACCAGTACGCACCATATCCAAATATGATAGTATATCTTTTTTTGCGGGAAACCATCTACTCCCTCCGTTCCTAAATATTTGTCTTTCTAGAAATTTCAACAAGTGACCACATACAAAGCAAAATGAATGAACCTACACTCTAAAATATGTCTACATACATCCATATGTTGTAACCATTTGAGATGGCTAGAAAGACAAGTAGTATTTGGGAAGGGAGGGAGTATGATATGATATGATATGTCCATGCCACTATATACCGCGGTGAAAGCCACAGCTGCTAGCCGGAGACGGAGGAAATTAAATTAGCCAGCGCGTGGGAACACAGGAGGCCGTGATGCAGCATGCTGAAAACACATCGATCGACCGATCGTTCGTCGTCGACCTAGCCAGCCAGCTTCTCCCTCACGACCCCGGGTTGGTACGGGCTCAGCGTCACCGGCACATTTTCTATCTCCTCCCCCTTATATCCTTGCCCTCTTCCCGGGGTAACTCCCGGCCGGTATTTCACACCCACCCGTTTGACGTACACACATACTCTTCGGCTCCAGCCAGCGAGCGAGCAGCCTCTAGCTAGCGTGTGCGCGTGTTCATCTTCCCCGGCCGGCCCGCCGGTTCCTCTCCTCTTGTGGTGCACCGCGGGTTGGGGTTATCTAGGGTTTTATACCTAGTGCCGTGTTGGTTGATCGGCCGCTTGGTGATTACATGGAAGGGTCAGGAGGAGGAGGAGGAGGAGGAGGAGGGGGAGGGGGAGCGGCGGTGTCGAAGAAGAAGAGCTCCAAGGAGGGGGAGGAGGAGAGCCTGCCGCCGGGGTTCAGGTTCCACCCCACCGACGAGGAGCTCATCACCTACTACCTCCGCGGCAAGATCGCCGACGCCGGCTTCACCGCCAGGGCCATCACCGAGGTTGACCTCAACAAGTGCGAGCCATGGGATCTCCCCGGTAACTACTCGCTTAATCACAAATGTTTTTTTGAGCGCACGTCAGTGCATGCGTCCGTCTATGCATGTATGCACGACCAGTTCCGTTCGTACGATGGGTCGTTTCCATGGTTTTGTTTTTCTCCCCTGCCAAGCAGCATGCATAAGTTGTGCACTTTTAAAAGACAAATTGACTAGACTTCATAGTTCATACGCGCGTCGATCATGTTTTTCAAAAGCTATATAAAAGCCATAAACCACCTAGCGTTTTTCCTCGGGAGCATATGTGCAGGAGGACTTCATGCATAGATAAATTAATCAAGAATGGTGGATTCTTACAAGTTTAGAACATATATGGTACAGTAGAAATTTTGGCTGAACGTAATATATTTAGATATTTAAAACCTTCATGCTTTGCGCTGTCGTCTCAAGATTATATGTGTCCCTCTCCCGTGGTTTCTTGTTTGGATAATGGAAAAAGACAAATCCCCCAATTTCTGCACTTAAAGTGAGGGGAACAGGATTGGTGGTTATCTGGTAGTTAGAAACTATTGCAATCGAACAATTAATTGGATGTTTGCATGGTTAAATAAATAAACTAAGGAGGGTGGATTCTTATGAAGTTTTACAAATTTAGAAAAAAGTATATTGTAGAATTGTTTTTAAATACGATATATTGTACAAACTGATTTCAATCTTCTATTGTTACTTAACATGCACCCTTCAATTTGTTGTCGTTTGATACAATTTGTTTGGTTAGCTTCTAGCAAAATGATACCATCAACTGTATGATAATACATGCATGAATATGCTCTTTGTTTATTTTGTTTTGTGTTATCGACTCAAGATTAATTGTATGTCTCCCTCTCAGACAACTTCCCCAACTTCTGCACTTAAAATGAGCAGAACCCTACTAGCAGTTCTATAGTTAGAAACTATTACTAGCAAACAATTAACTGGATGTTCTATTCTCTCCATGTATGCATGCACCTAGAATTACGATAGAATACTCTTCCAGTTTGTTACAGTTTCGTGTATGTAATCTGTACACATTAACTAGCAATTATATGTGTATCATCGTCAATTGATTGAAATCTAGAGAAGGCGAAAATGGGCGAAAAGGAGTGGTACTTCTTCAGCCTAAGGGACCGCAAGTACCCGACCGGGGTGCGAACAAACCGCGCAACTAACGCCGGTTATTGGAAGACTACGGGAAAAGATAAGGAGATATTCACCGGGCAACCGCCATCGGCACAAGAGCTAGTCGGGATGAAGAAAACCCTAGTCTTCTACAAGGGGAGGGCTCCAAGAGGCGAGAAGAGCAACTGGGTTATGCACGAGTACCGCCTCCACCTGAAGCCGGCCTCTAAATCAAACAAGGTATATACGACATCTCTTAAAGTTTTCTTGCAGAATTTTCATAATTTTTCATTTTGACGCTGAACTCAATGTTTGGTTTCTAGGATGAATGGGTGGTGTGCCGCATCTTCGCCAAGAGCCCGGGGGTGAAGAAGTACCCGTCGAGCACCAACGCGCACTCCCGGTCCCACCACCACCCCTACACGCTGGACATGGTCCCGCAGTTCCTCCCGACGCTGCTGGGGCACGACCTGTTCGGCGGCGGCCGCGGGCACCACCACCACCCCTACATGACCCCCGCCGACCTTGCGGAGCTCTCGCGCTTCGCCAGGGGCACGCCGGGGCTGCACCCGCACATCCAGCCGCACCCCGCCGCCGCCGGGTACCTCAACCCGCCGGGCCCGTTCACGCTCTCCAGCCTCAACCTCAACCTCGGGGGCCCGTCGCCGCAGCAGCACGTCCTCCACCACGCCATGTCGATGCCGACGGGCCAGCAGCAGCAGCAGCAGCAGCAGCAGCAGGCGGGCGGTGCCAGCGGACAGGCGATGACGATGGAGCAGCACATGGCCGCGGGGCTCGGCGGCATCCCGGCCGCCGGAGGGGACGGCGGCGGGTTCGGCGGAGAGGGGCATGCGGCAGGGGGTGCCGGCATGAGGTACCAGAACCTGGACGTAGAGCAGATGGTGGAGAGGTACTGGCCTGGTAGCTACTGATGAGTGTACGTAGATTGTGTACGTGAGACGCTTGGGGTGTCAGGCGATTGTTGACTACGTAGGAGCATGCAGGGCGATTTGAGTGATGTTTAATCTAGTCTCTTCGTTGTATCATCCATCATCTTCTCTGTCGGTTGTTCTTTTAGCGTTTCAGGTTAGCTTTGGTCGTCCGCCTTGTACACAGACTGTTTGCCTTGCCTAACTGCGCGCTTCATACATTCAGGATCGGGAGTGAGTTTATAAATAGTACTGGTATACTACTTGTTATGCACGTCTGTGCCAAAGTTAAACGTGCCTGTTGTGGATTTCTGAAATCGATTTGTTATTTCGGAGTTCACCACGAATTCGGGCCTCAATGGAGACAACCTAGTGACAGAGCCCTCCCGATCACCTCCCTCCTCGATCCCTCTCCTCGAGCCGCCGCAGCCCCTCTCCTCGATCCCCTCCCTCCCGATCCGATCTAGAGATTCGAGCCGCCGCTTCCCCTCTCCTCGCTGCCGCCGTAGCTCCGCGGGGCAAAGCCCGGGTGGGGGATGATGACAGCGGCGGGATCTTCCTCTGTCGTGCTCCGGGATGCGGTTGCGGTGGAGATCCACACGGGTGTCCCGGACGTGTGCGTCGTCCGGCGTCGACGACGCAACGTTAAGGGCCCCTCCACCGTCGATGGCTCACCCATGCGGGGCGGCGGTTCCGGGCGGGGGTGTGGCTCTAGTTATGCGGTTTCCCTACGGCAAACATCTCCTACGGGCATGCTGGATGACGGGGGAGGTTGATCCGGTGGTCCAGACAGGGATGGCGTGAATTTGCCAACGAAAGCTTGGTTCAGCCTCGGACAGAACCGTCACCGGGGGCACCCGTGGGCGTCATTACCTCGTTGAAGGTGTTATGGGGCGATTCGCGTTCCTGTATGCTCCAGGGAAACCCTTTTCTGTTCGTGCGTCATCACCCCATGGGGCATCATCTTTGGGGTTGTACATCAGTCGGAGGGACAAGTGTTTGGCTTGGTGGGTGGGCTCAGGTCTCCGTATCAACGACGACGAGTCTTGACGACAATGTGCAGCGGAGCCTCAATGCTGGATACCGTTTAATGGGTGCGCGTAGAAGGTTGGCGTTGTCCGACATCATCAACGGCATAAGGGTCTAGCAAGATCAATGTATTTATTGCTCCTGAAGATGGGATTGCGAAAAAAGATGGACATATTCTACAATGTGTGCAATGCGGTGCCCGCCCAAGGTCTGCTAAACCGGTTGATGCTCCTAACTAGCCGTCGGGTGGCTTGGTGAGGCCACCAAATTTTTTGATGTGCGTGACGCAAGGTCAAGGCACATCATCAATCTTGTAGGTAGGGCAACAGTTTTCACCAAAAAGATGGCTTTGGATTGATCTATATATTTATTTTATAAGGTCATGTTGAATAATGCAATAAAGAGGACACATCATCAATCTTGTTTTAAAAAGAAGATGGTTTTGGATTGATTTATGTATTTATTTTATAAGATCATGTTGAATAATGCAATAAAGATGGTTGTGTGCATCGCAAAGGCCAGGAGTAATCCTCCTTTTCGAAAAAAAATGGAGACAGGAAGTTGTGAGCACGGATTACCCCAAGTACACTCAAAACACGCTAACAGCTGCAACATAATAAGTGTCCACTAAAACGAATATCTGCAGATTTAACCTCGTAATCCCTACTCAGCAACGTGATCGCACAGAAACGGCCGCTACAATACATGGGGGCCAAAATGGAGACACGGTTTGCGTGCAGTATAACTCAGGGTATATATTACACATGATTTAACCAGGACCAGGCGTCTCCTAATTTGTATCCAGCAGACTCGTCAGTGAATGAATAATGCCTCATCGTACTTGATCTGCACAAGTACAAAGAGAGTTCAACGGCCCGGTACAAACTGGCATGTGAATGATTTAGTACTTGCTTCAAAGTTGTATGGAACAATTCAATATTCAAAGTATTTAATCAAGGCTCAAGATAAACATGTCCTGTTGTAGTATCAAATACCAATTAAAAACTTATGTACTTCAATATTCTTGTGAAAATAAGAGGACTGTTCCTTTGACCCAAACCTTTTGATGCCAACAAAGAAGGCCTAGATAGTGTGGGATTTGGATCAGATGTTACTGCTAACAAAGGAAGAATGTGGTACCTTCAACTACAGTGCTGCAGAACATAGGCAAACAGTCTACAGTCTACTTGTCCGCATGTCGGCGCTTGTGTCTCCTATGGCCATTGACCAAAACTTTGCCCTTGTCACTCCGTGGGATTTTCTTCTTCTTGGTGATGCTGCATGAAAAATGGAAGGTTTCAGATCGAACAAGTACAGTCACAATTCACCTAAAGCCATGCCAAGCAACTATTTTAGCTGAAGCGTTTTAAATACACTACTGACCAGAAGACTTCTGTTAGGAGTATGTACAAAACATATACGGGCATAAGGAGCCAAGCAGCAGCCTACCAAGAGAGATAAGATATTTTAGACCATCTTATTTTAATCAGTAGAAACACATGTTATAAATTGACAGTTCAGTTTGTGCTTACCAGAAACCACACCAACTCTCCATTCGCAAATTGTTTTAATAATTCATGTTGGTGCATGTAATCCAAGATAGTTACCTGAGCCTGAAAAGGAAAATTGCTTAGATTATTGGATCCATGACTTGGATCTTCAGGCCATTTTACCGCAGTTGCTTATAGCACTCAGCAGTAGTAGTAGCATACAAAAAGTAGTCAAAAAACGTCTTATATTTTGATATGGACGGAGTACATAATAAGTTTCTGGATCAAGACAGTATTTGAACCAACCAATTACCTAAGGTGCACAAAGTTTATATTTATTTTTTGAAAAAATGAAAAAAAACCCAGAATTGATAGAAAAGGAGTTTAATTACAAGCCTCCCGCACCAGTCACACGCGACCTACAGCAGGGCAAGTGGCAGCCCACAGCTGCTTAAGCCAAAACCCAGGCCCTAGCTTCAGTTTTGATGGCATCCAAGAACTGTGCAAGGTTGGGGTGCACGCCCTTGGGGGAGGAACAAGAGGGAGGGCGTATCTCCAAGAAATACTGGTAGGCCAGTACTCCCTCTGTATCAAAATGACTTTTTTTGACACTGCCATAGTGTCAAAAACAGAGGGGGTAGTATTTACCAAATAACCATACAGAAGGCCAAAGTGACATTATTAAACTATAACTAACTGTGAAGTTATATATATATAGGTCTAAAAAATCTCATTAGATTGATTGACGAAATAATTCTATTAGATGGCTGCAAAATTTACCGACAATACAGTGCAATATTCAGCAGAGAAAAATGCAGATACAGTGCTCAAGGATTATATAAGAATATATGAAATAAGATCACCTAAAAACAGCCCTACAAATTCAGCCAAGTGTTCAATAACTCAAAACAATAAAATTAACAATAACAGAAGCATAAAATGTCTAAAACAACAAAGCATTAATATTTAACTGGAACTGAGAAGCTGGAATACTTGAGATAACAAGAAAATTTAAGAGAAGAAATACCTGCTGATGGTATAAACTAGCTGTCTCGCGAAGCTTTTCATATTCCTGGCCTGCCTTTTCAGTGTAAGGCTTCAGGGTGATTTTAAGTTTGTCAACATGTGGTTTACTGGCCTTAGCAACTTGATCAATATAAGGTTTGGATAACTTCTTGGCTTCCTGAAAAAATATAGTCAAGTGACATCAATTCACTACAAATGACAACACTATGGGCTAAGTGTAATTGCTAAACAAAGAGGATCTAGTGTACCTGGAAATAGGGATCAGCAAGCTCGTGTGCTTTCACAACATGAGGTGAGATAGCATCCTTTGATGCTTGATAAAGCTCTACTGATTTTGCTGAGACCATTTGCACATAAGGTTCCGCATTTTTCTTTGCCGTAGCCCAATTTTCTTTAATGACAGGAATCCATTTCTTCAAGGATAAAAGAAAGCATTGTTAGTGGAAGTGAATACAGATGCAAAAACTCAGAAACATCATGTGATACTTGCCTCACATGACATCCATATACAGTAAGAATTGGCCATAAACACATGCATATATGATGTGTTTTAACATTTCAAATAAACTCTATGCTTATACAGATTTTCTGACCCACAATCCCAGGAACAAGAATATTACCGCCTTAGCAGTTTCTATATGGGGTTCGGCCCATTCCTTCACCTGCACTGTTTTCTCTGATGCCTGCAGTGATTTAATTGACAGGTTATAGACAAATACATAATGTGTTCAGCTTGGCATATTTCATAACCTCAATAAAAGCATAAATGAGCTAGGAGGCACCTTTTGCAATAAATTGTTGACAGCAGGTTTTCCATGTTCACTCCAGTGACTTGACATCAACTCCTACATGATAACATGATGAGTGTGTTGCAAAAATGCAAAGTAAGAAGAGGCACAATGCTTCAGTTAACTACTCCACTTATACCATATAGTGAGCTGCATGTGCTGCTAACCAAGGTGGCAACCATGCTCCATGAACCTGCCAAAAAGTAACAATAAGTTCAAAGCATGTAAAGTGGAAGGATGGATTACACCCATGAAAGGCATCGTCGATTCGTCGTCGTCATCATCCTTATCAGGAAGTTCTCAATGTACAAGTCACAAAATGTGCCAGACAACAAAGATGCACAGATACACATCACGCTCAGGTTCAGTGATTAGAAGATAGTATTGTTATCATTATGTAAAATTTCATATAATTTACACCAGGCTGAGCTGGCAACTAAGTTGCATTTGAAATGTGTTTCTGAAAACAACACTGACATACTGCACTAAGAGTGCGAAGCAAATAGGAAAAGGCTAATCCAGTCTAGAATCTGTCATGTCACCTTACTGACATATTCATATGACAGCAGCTACAACAATAAAATGAAAATTACCTCTCCGAGCTGCTCTGATTTTGCTGTTGCTTCTAACTGCACCTTCATCAGCTCCTCCTACAAACACCAAAACAAAGGATTGAGGAGATGCATCACAAAACTGCATAACAAAAATGTAACACTGTAGTTGCATATATCACAAACCTCTGCAGCTTTAAGAGCATTTTTAGTCTTCTGAATCCTAAGCTTTTGCTCGCCGCTTGTCTTTTGAAGCTATTAAAAAAAACATTATCAACTTGAGGACAGTATTCACCTAACGAAAAAGGTGGATTCAAGGGATATACCCTTGATTCCACCGAAAGTCTTGCAGGACAGCAGTATATGAGCCTTATCCCATTTTTGGTTTCACAATTATAACGTTTTAATAGGGAATGAGGCTCAGCTCTCCCTAAAATTAAGGAGATGATAATATTTATGCAGCCTGTTATATAATACTATGGAAATTCTCACTGTTTTCCAAACATTTTCTTCCCTCAAACAGTATCATCATCAAATACGCTAAAACGTTCCAGATTCTTCTTTAGAATTTACCCTTACTTTTGAGAAGTGTGCTGTAGCAAAGTTTTATATAGCATTGGAATCACATACAAAAATGAAAATAGCAGCATGAACCATCGTTAACCCACTATGAGTCTGACAAAGTATCAATCTCCTTTTTAACCATAACAAATTTATCATGTAATAAATGCAGAAACGGCAACAATGACAGATTAATCGGTGACAACACCACAAGAGTTTATCAAAGGATCGAGCAAATACGAGCTTGTCCAAGAACTGTTACCTAAATGAAGAAAAATAAAGATGCACATTAGCACAACAGACGACCACAGTCGAATACTTACTCTATCCAGCTTAGCATTCAGCTCTTGCACCTTCTTCTCTGCATCGGTGGCTCTAGCCTCCATGGTCGCCTTTTTGCTATTTTGTGCTTCTATGTCCTTCTTGAGCTTCTCAATCTGGAATAGGCAAGATAAGAAACCACATAATCCTAATTGTTGCACTCAAGTTTTAGACGTTTCATACACCCAATACCTGCTTCTCAAGCTCAATAGCCCAGGCATTGACCTTCCCTGCCTGCTCCTTTGCAGCTATAGATCCCTTTGACTGCATATGCAGTAACAGATGAGCATAATCCCTTTATCAGGGAGCAGGAATATGCTACAATATATTGTCCTTCATGAGATGGGTTACCTGGAGGGAAGTTATCTCATTCTGCAGATTAGCAATGTTCTGTGACATCTCCCCAGTTACCTTTTCCAGTGTTTCGATGCCGCCATCCTTGCTATTCAGCTCCTGTGTCTGCGCCGCAATGCTCGACTCTGCAGGGTGACAATAGCCGCACTGTTTCAGGAAGGATCAGGTGGCACAAATACAGGTTGCAATGATTAGAAATTGATTTTACTCAAACACAAATTCTCAAGTTACTTGACACAATCTGTTTCACATTGTAACAAAAACTGTATCGATCAAAGACATGCCCATGGAGAACCTCCAGCTGAATCAAACTAATTGTGTCCTGAACGCTACAAGCTCCTTCATGCATTTTAATGGTATATAGTCCAAGCAAGGGGCACTGGTTCCATGGCAAATTCCGGTTAGAATAAATGGCATAACTGGTTCACAAGTGACAAACGCAAAACGTGGGACTGCAGGAGCAAGGAAAAAGCTATTGCCTAACATTGCCACCAATTAGCCTGAAGAATTCCCCCTAGCCTGCATCTATCAATCCCTATTCAGCGGCCTTAACACAATCTCTCTAAGCCACCGACCAATATGTCCACTAATTACCAAATCCTTCCCCTATCTCGTCAAATCGCAGAAGCGCCTAGTTCGCCAGACCAAATCGCCCCCAAAACCCTAGCAAACCCCAGCGAAGCCGCTCGAAGCAGCACCAGAAATCCCAACCAACCACACCCACCCTCCCCCGAACCGAATCGAGCGGAGCAAGACGCACGCACCTAGCGCGGCGACCTTCGCCCTGAGCTGCCCCAGCTCGGCCGCGAGCACCGCCTCCTCCTGGGCCCTCGCCTTCGCCGCGATCTCCTCCGGCCGCACGTCCCCCGCAGCCGCCGCCTCCTGCGCCGCCGCACCGGCGACCGCGAGAAGCAGCACCAGCAGCGCCGCCGCCGCCGCGAGCAGCCCCGGGATCCGCATCTCGCAAATGGTGAATTGCTCGGGGCCGAGGAAGGGAGGGGGGGAGTAGTGGGAGTGCTCGCCTCGTAGCCTCGCTCCTCGGAGGCAGCAAGCCCAGATCGTTTTTCAACCGAGTTCAAGAGGCCGCACGTGGGTGCGGCGCTGGCTGCCGTGCCGAGGGAGGGGAGGGACAAGGGTGCGCGGCACGCGCCGCGTGCGTCTGGGCTGGGTCACTGCCCGGTGGGCCTGAGGATCCCGCTCCTTTAGGGCTCGTAAAATGCAAGGTGTTTAAGAAGGTGCTTACAAAATTAGAGCATCTTCTATTTTCAAAGTTTTTTTATTGGCCTCCTGTTGAGGATTGAACAAAGGTAAAAAGAGGCATCGGATCTGAAGTTTTCTAAACCTATACTATTATAGAAAGCTTGCTATATGAACTGGCGTGACAGACCGGCACTCTAACGAACTAAGCTATTTCCCCCTTTCGTAACTACTGTCGATTCACATCTTGACCGGTCGGTCTTCCTTTTCTTGCCCGACTCATTTTTTAGAACACTGGAAGCTGCTGATCTCAGCGTAGCATTCAAGACAATTGTTCCTTCTTGGCTTCTTCGGTCTTCCTCCACCCCCTTCGTTTGTTGTGGGTCTCACCGAAGGCACTTACTTAATGAATGAGTAAAGATCTTCCTTCCTCCCTTATGTCTTACCAAGGACTGAGTTCTCACTTGTGGCAGGAAAAAAGTCTACCATCCCACTCGGCCTAACCCGAGGGGTTAAGGTTCCTCTCGGAGACTGCCAGTTTACAAGAAGTTGGCAGAGCTTTAGCCATTGGACCACATCCATCCATCCTCCTACCTAAAGACGCCTTTTCTTGTTCGTTCTTCGGATTACGCTAGTGGCGGCTAATTCCTTCCAGCTAATGAAGATCCTACCCCAGTCTTCCCATTCATTCCCAGTGGATCCTTCTTATCCCTTTTCGTTGAACGGATCAAGTTCACCTATACGAGAGTGAGGAATAGAAATCCTACAGTCAACTTCCCACTTTTGATGTCCCGTTGACCATTCTACTGCGTCTTTAGAAAAAAAGGAGAAGGGCAACGGTCACTAGTCAGAAAAGCTATAACTATCAATTCAAATTTTGAATGAATAAAATCTCCCCAAGTAGGATTCGAACCTACGACCAGTTAGTTAAAAGTCGACCGCTCTACCACTGAGCTACTGGGGAAGAATGGACTTAAGGAAGCTGATTCTCGTTCTTTGGCCCAACCAACCGCAGACCAGAAATCCAAAAGTGTGTCACTTTTTCTCTTTCACATACACCGGGAGAAAGGGTGACGATAGCAATCCCCTTTGCCTCCTGATGCGGCTTGAAGCTACGTCGGTATTTCCCCAAAGAGGAAGGGATGATGCAACATAGCGACGGTAGGTATTTCCCTCAGTGATGAGACCAAGGTTATCGAACCAGTAGGAGAACCAAACAACAACATGTAAGCGGCATCTGCACACAAATAACAACTACTCGCGACCCGACGTATTAAAAGGGTTGTCAATCCCTTTCGGGTAACGGCCAGAAATTGGCAAAACGGACGTGAATAAATTGTAGTAGATTGATAGATCGAACGCCAAATAAAATAAATATGAATAAATTGCAGCAAGGTATTTTTGTATTTTTGGTTTAATAGATCTGAAAATAAAAGGCAAATAAAATAGACCGCGAAGGCAAATATATTAAAGAAAAGACCCGGGGCCATAGGTTTCACTAGTGGCTTCTCTCGAGAAAAACAGCAAGCGGTGGGTAAAAAAATTACTGTTGGGCAATTGATAGAACTTCAAATAATCATGACGATGTCTAGGCAATGGTCATTATATAGGCATTACGTCCAAGATTAGTAGACCGACTCCTGCCTGTATCTACTACTATTACTCCACACATCGACCGCTATCCAGCATGCATCTAGTGTATTAAGTTCATGGGGAAACAGAGTAATGCAATAAGAACGATGACATGATGTAGACAAGATCTATCTATGTAGAGATAGACCCCATCGTTTTATCCTTAGTAGCAACGATACATACGTGTTGGTTCCCCTTCTGTCACTGGGATCAAGCATCATAAGATTGAACTCGCTACAAAGCACCTCTTCCCATTGCAAGATAAATAAATCAAGTTGGTCAAACAAAACCCAAATATCGGAGAAGAAATACAAGGCTATAAGCAATCATGCATATAAGAGATCAAAGAAACTCAAATAACTTTCATAGATAAAAAGATAGATCTGATCATAAACTCAAAGTTCATCCAATCCCAACAAACACACCGCAAAAAGAGTTACATCATATGGATCTCCAAGAGACCATTGTATTGAGAATCAAACGAGAGAGAGGAAGCCATCTAGCTACTAACTACGGACCCGAAGGTATACAAAGAATTACTCACGCATCATCGGGGAGGCACCAATGGAAGTGGTGAACCCCTCCATGATGGTGCCTAGATTGGATTTGGTGGTTCTGGACTCTGCGGCGGCTGGAATTGATTTTTGTCGACTCCCCTAGGGTTTCTGGAATATTGGGGTATTTATAGAGCAGAGAGGCGGTCCAGGGGGCAACCGAGGTGGGCACAACCCACCATGGCGCGGCTGGGCCTCCTAGCGCGCCCTGGTGGGTTGTGCTCCCCTCGGAGCACCTCCCAGGCGCTGCCTTGGCCCATTGGGTGTCTTCTGGTCCATAAAAAATCTCCGTGAAGTTTTGTTGCATTTGGACTCCATTTGGTATTGATTTCCTGCAATGTTAAAAACGTGCAGAAAACAACAACTGTCACTTGGCACTATGTCAATAGGTTAGTACCAAAAAATGATATAAAATTACTATAAAATGGTTATAAAACATCCAAGGTTGATAATATAATAGCATGGAACAATCAAAATTATATATACGTTGGAGACGTATCAGCATTCCCAAGCTTAATTCCTGCTCGTCCTCGAGTAGGTAAATGATAAAAACAGAATTTTTGATGTGGAATGCTACCTAACATGGCATATCATATTCTTTTCTTTATAGCATGGACATTTGGACTTTTATGTTGTTCAAAGCAACAGTCTAGTTTTGACATGACTACTTAAATACTCAAGCATATTAACAAGCAACCATGTCTTTTAAAATATCAATGCTAAAATAAGCTATCCCTAGCCCATTATGCTCAATTATTGATCCATTCATGAAACACACTCGCATATTAGCTTCACCCAATACTCAAGTACATCATAGTGCCTCCTAGTTGGTGCTTTTATAAGAGAAGATGGAGAATCAAATTCAAAAATAAAAATTGCATAAAGTAAAAGAAAGGCCCTTCACAGAGGGAAGTAGGGATTTGTAGAGGTGCTAGAGCTCAAAGCAAAAATTGAGAGATAAAAACATTTTGAGAGGCATACTTTTCCCACCAACGAAAACAACTTAGAGTTCCCAACACTTTCCATGCTAGATATATCATAGGCGGTTCCCAAACAGAAATTAAAGTTTATTCCTTTTTCAACCATACTTTCACTTTCCATGGCTAGTCATATCCACGGTTGCCCTCCATACCAACACTTTTCAAGGAATTTATTATTTGATAACATAAAGTAAATTCGTTTTTCATTTCGGGACTGGGCATCCCTAATACCTTTGCCTTACTCTCGTGCAATGACAAGTGAATAAACACTCATCGTGAGAATAACACATCTAGCATGGAAATTATTAGCCACCCATCACCGCCTTGTTAGCGGTACGAGCACACAAAAGAGAAATTTATTTTGAATATTAGAGATGGCACATACAAATTTGCTTAGAACGACAAAAGAATACCGCATATAGGTAGGTATAGTGGACTCATATGGCAAAACTGGTTTAAAGGTTTTTGGATGCACAAGTAGTGATCATACTTAATGCAAAACGAAGTCTAGCAAAAGATTGAGAAGCGACCAACTAAGAAAAGAATAATCTCATAAGTGAGCATTGAGCATAATTAACACCGAATAATGCACCACAACTAGGATATAATTTCATTGCATAATTCTTGACATTCGTGCTTGCATAGAGAAGCACAAACCTTAACACCAATATATTCTTAGTAAAGCATAATTACTCATCAAGATGACTCACATATCTCATCATCATATCTCAAAACTATTACTAAGAATCAAGTTTATTTTGTCCAATGATCTTCATATCTCATCATCCGTAAGATCGAACCCGCTACAAAGCACCTCTTCCCATTGCAAGACAAATAGATCAAGTTGGCCAAACAAAACCCAAATATCGGAGAAGAAATACGAGGCTATAAGAAATCATGCATATAAGAGATCAAAGAAACTCAAATAACTTTCACGGATAAAAAGATAGATCTGATCATAAACTCAAAGTTCATTCGATCCCAACAAACACACCGCAAAAAGAGTTACATCATATGGATCTCCAAGATACCATTGTATTGAGAATAAAACGAGAGAGAGGAAGCCATCTAGCTACTAACTACGGACCCGAAGGTCTACAAAGAACTACTCACGCATCATCGGAGAGGCACCAATGGAAGTGGTGAACCCCTCCGTGATGGTGTCTAGACTGGATCTGGTGGTTCTCGACTCTGCGGCTGCTGGAATTGATTTTCGTCGACTCTCCTAGGGCTTCTGGAATATTGGGGTATTAGAGCAAAGAGGCGGTCCAGGGGGCAACCGAGGTGGGCACAACCCACCTGGGCGCGCCTGGGCCCCCTGGCGCGCCTTGGTGGGTTGTGCTCCCCTTGGAGCACCCCCTAGGCGCTGCCTTGGCCCATTGGGTGTATTTTGGTCCATAAAAAATCTCCGTGAAGTTTTGTTGCATTTGGACTCCGTTTGGTATTGATTTCCTGCAATGTAAAAACATGCAGAAAACAGCAACTGGCACTTGGCACTATGTCAATAGGTTAGTACCAAAAAATGATATAAAATGACTATAAAATGATTATAAAATATCCAAGATTGATAATATAACAGCATGGAACAATAAAAATTATAGATCCGTTGGAGACGTATCACCACCTCCCCGATCGGGGCAGGACAAGGGGGCGGCAGTCAACCATCAACTCTCGATATGCATATTGATCAATTGATCTCCGCATCTTGCCAGTTCACTAAGTAGACTCACTCTACTGAGGGGCAACTAAGGTTGGTTCCTGCCAATTCCCTTGCTGATCAGCCTTGGAATTCGCAAGTATGAGAGAGGACTCTCTCTCTCTGTCTCCCCGATTTTCAACTACTAAGTGAAGTTAAGTAGCACTTTAGTTATTCTAAATGTGAATAGATTCCAATCAAGCAAGCAGGAGAAGGTGGCTCTTTCATCTCTCTGTCTGCTCCATGCTCTATAGCCTAAGGATCATGAGCAGGTTTAATGCTAGAAAAAAAATGAGATTTTCCTAGTAATTTCGGTAGATGAAGTAGTGGGAGTTCACGAAGGAAGTAAGGGGGCATGTTAAGTTGATAATTTTGAACATTGTAACGTCCTTTTGACAGTTGGGTTTTGAGTTGATAACTTTTAAGAACTCCTAATATGAAAATACACATTCTAAAATGACGCATTGAGCGAAACCATTCTGTTTCATTATGAACGAAAGACGTTTTCGACCAACAACATCTACTCATATCCAGCTTCGTGTCATTTTTTAGCACTACGATCAGCAAGCAGCAAGCGGGGGAGAGTCAAGTCAAGTACAACACATGACTAATGGGGTGGGGCGAGCCAAAGCAACCCGGGACCCCAAAGGGGTCACTACAAAAGCGTTGGTGCCTTCTTTTGAAGGTGAAAAACTACGCTAGCTAAGAAAAAGAAAAGGGTTGCGCTAATGGCAAGGAGCAAGAAAGGTCAGCTAGCTCGAAATCCCATAAATTGAATGCCTCCTGGCTTCAGTTATGAGAGAGAACTCCAAGGCACGATAGAGACTGAGTTGGATTCAGCTGTGTGGGGAATGAAACAACCTTCATGGAATGAGTTTAGGCAAAACCTCCAGCTCTTTTTGAGAGTCAGGGGCTTTAAAAAACTTTAAAAGGGTTGTCTGCATTACTGGATGCACCATATCAAATTGTAGTAAAGACAAGGGGTGATACGTCTCCAACGTATCTATAATTTTTGATTGCTCCATGCTATATTATCTACTGTTTTGGACTATACTGGGCTTTATTTTCCACTTTTGTATTACTTTTGGGACTAACCTATTAACCGGAGGCCCAGCCCAGAATTGCTGTTTTTTGCCTATTTCAGTACTTCGGAGAAACAGAATATCAAACGAATTCCAAACGGAATAAGATCTTCGGGAACGTGATTCTCTCACCGAACGTGATCCAGAGGACTTGGACCCTACGCTAAGGCATCGAAGAGGTGGTCACGAGGGTGGGGGCGCCCCTCCCCCCCTTAGGGTGCGCCCCCTGCCTCGTGGGCCCCTCGAGGCTCCACCGACGTACTCCTTCCTCCTATATATACCTACGTACCCCCAAACGTTTAGAACAGGAGCCAAAAACCTAATTCCACCGCCGCAACCTTCTGTATCCACGAGATCCCATCTTGGGGCCTGTTCTGGAGCTCCGCCGGACAGGGCCGTCATCACGGAGGGCTTCTACATCATCATAGCCTCTCCGATGAAGTGTGAGTAGTTTACCTCAGACCTTCGGGTCCATAGTTAGTAGCTAGATGGCTTCTTCTCTCGTTTTGGATCTCAATACAAAGTTCTCCCCCTCTCTTGTGGAGATCTATTCGATGTAATCTTCTTTTTGCGGTGTGTTTGTTGAGACCGATGAATTGTGGGTTTATGATCAAGTCTATCTTTGAATAATATTTGAATCTTCTTTGAATTCTTTTATGTATGATTGGTTATCTTTGCAAGTCTCTTCGAATTATCAGTTTGGTTTGGCCTACTAGATTGGTTCTTCTTTCCATGGGAGAAGTGCTTAGCTTTGGGTTCGATCTTGTGGTGTCCTTTCCCAGTGACAGAAGGGGAAACAAGGCACGTATTGCATCGTTGCCATCGAGGATAACAAGATGGGGTTTATTTCATATTGCATGACTTTATCTCTCTACATCATGTCATCTTGCTTAAAGCATTACTCTGTTTCTAACTTAATACTCTAGACGCATGCTGGATAGCGGTCGATGAGTGGAGTAATAGTAGTAGATGCAGAATCGTTTCGGTCTACTTGTCACGGACCTGATGCCTATATACATGATCATACCCTAGATATTCTCATAACTATGCTCAATTCTGTCAATTGCTCAACAGGAATTTGTTCACCCACCGTAGAATACTTATGCTCTTGAGAGAAGCCACTAGTGAAACCTATGGCCCCCGGGTCTATTCTCATCATATCAATCTCCATCACTTTAATCTTGCTTTGCTTTTTTACTTTTCACTTTGCATCTCTATACCAAAAATACCAAAAACATTATCTATCAGTTCTCACTCTCGTAAGTGACTGTGAAGGGGTTGACAAACCCTAATCACGTTGGTTGCGAGTTGCTATCGATTTGTGCAGGTACGAGGGACTTGAGCGTGGCCTCCTACTGGATTGATACCTTGGTTCTCAAAAACTGAGGGAAATACTTACGCTACTCTGTTGCATCATCCTCTCCTCTTCGGGGGAAAACCAACGCAAGCTCAAGAGGTAGCAAGAAGAATTTCTGGCGCCGTTGCCGGGGAGTCTACGCAAAAAGTCAACATACCAAGTACCCATCACAATCCCTATCTCTCGCATTACATTAGTTGCCATTTGCCTCTCGTTTTCCTCTCCCCCACTTCATCCTTGCCGTTTTATTCGCCCTCTCTTTCCCCTTCTCCTTCTCCTTCTCCTTCTCCTTCTCCTCCTCTCTTCCCGTTTGCCTTTTTCTCGCTTTCCTTGTCGTCATGGCTAGTATTATATCTTCTCCGTTATCTCCCGAGAACGAAGTTCTTAATTTTAAACAAAGGGAGGGAGAAAATCTAAAAGACGCATGGTATAGAATTTGCAATGCTCAAAACAGAGCTACCAGGAAGCAATCTACTTCAGTTCTTCTTTGCAATTTTTATGTAGGTGCTAGTCCTTGGTATAGATATATCCTTGATACCATTACCAGAGGGAATTTCTTGGGTAGCCATACTTTTGATTCTTATAACGCTATGATAGATTTATTTGGCTCACCACCTCTTTTGGTTAATGGAACTATGTTAACTTTGGAGCATGTTATGCAAAGGCTTGAAATTATTGAAAACAAAGTTGCTACCATTGAATCAATTGAAAATCTAGATAAAAAGATCCATAATCAAATTACTCAATATGGATCTAAGGTAGGAATGACTTTGAAAAATATTAAGGAGAAGGAACCCATGGTTAATGAGAAAATAAATCTAGACTCCACTAGAATCGATAAACTTGAGGGCATCATTACCAAGTTGGGAACCGCTTTTTCTTCCGTAAAGAATACTCCTAGTCCTCCCACTAAAATTGCCAAGCTTATGTATGTTCCTAAGAATAAGGGTGAATCATCTAATAAGGAAACTGGGGATCTTAAATCTATAAGCATTCATCCCGATATTTTTGCTTTCATTATGGAACCATTTGCTACAAATGAATTTTTCGATCTTGTGCCTAAAAGTTTGATAATTACCAGAAAGAAAGAAATTTCTAAGGAAGGTAGATGCCTCATTGAAGAATTGTCTGCCAAAGATGGCAATACCTAAATCTATCCTCGCTTTTATGCCTAGCTAGAGGCGTTAAACGATAGCGCTTGTTGGGAGGCAACCCAATTTTATTTTGAGTTTTTTTTGTTTTTTCTTCTGTTAGGGAATAAATAACTGATCCACCTTCTGTTTGGATGTGGTTTTGTGTTTTAGTTAGTGTTCGTGCCAAGCTAGACCTATTAGATCTTCTTGGATGATAGTTATTTTATCTTGCTGTAATTTGCAGAAACTTTGCGCTTAGTGCCCGAATTATTAAAAATCACCAGAACGTGATAAAATTCTGATTCCAATTGATGCTGATCAATAAAAAAAATTTCTAGGTCGCCTAATTTTGGTAGATGCTTTGGAGTTCCAGAAGTTTGCGTTAGTTACAGATTACTACAGACTGTTCTGTTTTTGACAGATTCTGTTTTTTGCGTGTTGTTTGCTTATTTTGATGAATCTATGGCTAGTATTGGAGGGTATGATCCATAGAGAACTTGGAATACAGTAGGTTTAACACCAATATAAGTAAATAATGAGTTCATTACAGTACCTTGAAGTGGTTTTATGTTTTCTTTCTCTAACGGAGCTCACGAGATTTCTATTGAGTTTTGTGTTGTGAAGTTTTCAAGTTTTGGGTGAAATCTTTTGATGGATTATGGAACAAGGAATGGCAAGAGCCTAAGCTTGGGGATTCCCATGGCACCCCCAAGATAATCCAAGGACACCAAAAAGTCAAAGCTTGGGGATGCCCCGGAAGGCATCCCCTCCTTCGTCTACTTCCATCGGTATTTTACTTGGAGCTATATTTTTATTCACCAACATGATATGTGTTTTGCTTGGAGCGTCTTGTATTATTTGTGTCTTTGTTTGTTAGTGTGCCACAATAATCCTTGCTGTACACACCTTTGAGAGAGCTAGAATACTCTTTGTACTTCACTTATATCTTTTGAGCTAAGCGGTTTTGCTCTATGTGCTTCACTTATATCTTTTGAGCATGAAAATTTTGCTCTATGTGCTTCACTTAGATTTTTTAGAGCACGGTGGTGGACTTGTTTTAAAGAAACTATTTATCTCGCATGCTTCACTTAGATCATTTTGAGAGTCTTAATAGCATGGTAAATTGCTTAATATTAATATGCTTGGTATTCATGATTTGTGAAATTTTCTTTTGAGTGCGTTGAATACTAAGAAAAGATTGAAGCATGATAATTGTTTTGAGATATGGAGGTGATAATATTAGAGTCATGCTAGTGGAAGTAATTGTGAATTTTAAGAATACTTGCGTTGAAGTTTGTGATTCCCGTAGCATGCACAGATGGTGAACCGTGATGTAACGAAGTCGGAGCATGAGGTGTTTATTGGTTGTCCTCCTTATGAGTGGCGGTCGGGGACGAGCGATGGTCTTTTCCTACCAATCTATCCCCCTAGGAGCATGCGCGTAATACTTTGCTTTGATAAACTTCTAAATTTTTGCAATAAGTATATGAGTTCTTTATGACTAATGTTGAGTCCATGGATTATACGCACTTTTCCCATCCTTCCACCATTGCTAGCCTCTCTAATACCGCGCACTTTTCGCCGGTATCATACACCCACCATATATCCTCCTCAAAACAGCCACCATACCTACCTATCATGGCGTTTCCATAGCCATTCCGAGATATATTGCCATGCAACCTTTTCCACCGTCCAGTTTATTATGACACGCTCCATCATTGTCATATTGCTAGCATGATCATGTAGTTGACATCGTATATGTGGCAAAGCCACCATTCATAATTCTTTCATACATGTCACTCTTGATTCATTGCATATCCCGGTACACTGCCGGAGGCATTCATATAGAGTCATATTTTGTTCTAAGTATCGAGTTGTAATTGTTGAGTTGTAAGAAAAATAAAAGTGTGATGATCATCATTTTTAGAGAATTGTCCCAAGAGAGGAATAAAAAAAAGAGAAAGGCCATAAAAAAGAGAAGGCCCAAAAAAATGAGAGAAAAAGAGAGAAGGGACAATGCTACTATCCTTTTACCACACTTGTGCTTCAAAGTAGCACCAAGATCTTCATGATAGAGAGTCTCCTATGTTGTCACTTTCATATACTAGTGGGAATTTTTCATTATAGAACTTGGCTTGTATATTCCAATTATGGGCTTCCTCAAATTGCCCTAGGTGTTCGTGAGCAAGCGAGTTGGATGCACACCCACTTAGTTTCTTTTGTTGAGCTTTCATATACTTATAGCTCTAGTGCATCCGTTGCATGGCAATCCCTACTCACTCACATTGATATCTATTAATGGGCATCTCCATAGCCCGTTGATACGCCTAGTTGATGTGAGACTATGTTCCCCTCTTTTTTGTCTTCTCCACAACCACCGTTCTATTCCATGTATAGTGCTATATCCATGGCTCACGCTCATGTATTGCGTGAAGGTTGAAAAAGTTTTGAAAATGTTAAAGTATGAAACAATTGCTTGGCTTGTCATCGGGGTTGTGCATGATTTAAATAATTTGTGTAGTGAAGATGGAGCATAGCCAGACTATATGAATTTGTAGGGATAACTTTCTTTGGCCATGTTATTTTGAGAAGACATAATTGCTTTGTTAGTATGCTTGACGTATTATTATTTTCTATGTCAATATGAACTTTTGTCTTGAATCTTTCGAATCTGAATATTCATACCACAATTAAGAAGTTTTACACTAAAATTATGCCAAGTAGCACTCCGCATCAAAAATTCTCTTTTTATCATTTACCTACTCGAGGACGAGCAGGAATTAAGCTTGGGGATGCCTGATACGTCTCCAACGTATCTATAATTTTTGATTGCTCCATGCTATATTATCTACTGTTTTGGACTATATTGGGCTTTATTTTCCACTTTTATATTATTTTTGGGACTAACCTATTAACCGGAGGCCCAGCCCAGAATTGATGTTTTTTGCCTATTTCAGTATTTCGGAGAAACATAATATCAAACGGAGTCCAAACGGAATAAAATCTTCGGGAACGTGATTCTCTCACCAAACGTGGTCTAGAGGACTTGGACCCTACGCCAAGGCATCGAAGAGGCGGTCACGAGGGTGGGGGGCGCCCCCCCCCCCTTACGGCGCGCCCCTGCCTCGTGGGCCCCTCGAAGCTCCACCGACGTACTCCTTCCTCCTATATATACCTACGTACCCCCAAATGATCAGAACAGGAGCCAAAAACCTAATTCCACCGTCGCAACCTTCTGTATCTACGAGATCCCATCTTGGGGCCTGTTCCGGAGCTCCGCCAGAGAGGGCCGTCATCACGGAGGGCTTCTACATCATCATAGCCTCTCCGATGAAGTGTGAGTAGTTTACCTCAGACCTTCAGGTCCATAGTTAGTAGCTAGATGGCTTCTTCTCTCTTTTTGGATCTCAATACAAAGTTCTCCCCCTCTCTTCTGGAGATCTATTCGATGTAATCTTCTTTTTGCGGTGTGTTTGTCGAGACCGATGAATTGTGGGTCTATGATCAAGTCTATCTTTGAATAATATTTGAATCTTCTCTGAATTCTTTTATGTATGATTGGTTATCTTTGCAAGTCTCTTCGAATTATCAGTTTGGTTTGGCCTACTAGATTGGTTCTTCTTGCCATGGGAGAAGTGCTTAGCTTTGGGTTCGATCTTGCGGTGTCCTTTCCCAGTGACAGAAGGGGCAGCAAGGCACGTATTGCATCGTTGCCATCGAGGATAACAAGATGGGGTTTATTTCATATTGCATGAATTTATCTCTCTGCATCATGTCATCTTGCTTAAAGCGTTACTCTGTTTCTAACTTAATACTCTAGATGCATGCTGGATAGCGGTCGATGAGTGGAGTAATAGTAGTAGATGCAGAATCGTTCCGGTCCACTTGTCACGGACTTGATGCCTATATACATGATCATACCCTAGATATTCTCATAACTATGCTCAATTCTGTCAATTGCTCGACAGTAATTTGTTCACCCACCGTAGAATACTTATGCTCTTGAGAGAAGCCACTAGTGAAACCTATGGCCCCTGGGTCTATTCTCATCATATCAATCTCCATCACTTTAATCTTGCTTTGCTTTTTTACTTTTCACTTTGCATCTCTATACCAAAAATAACAAAAATATTATCTATAAGTTCTCACTCTCGTAAGTGACCGTGAAGGGATTGACAACCCCTAATCGCGTTGGTTGCGAGTTGCTATTGGTTTGTGCAGGTACGGGGGACTTGAGCATGGCCTCCTACTGGATTGATACCTTGCTTCTCAAAAACTGAGGGAAATACTTACGCTACTCTGCTGCATGATCCTCTCCTCTTCGGGGAAAACCAACGCAAGCTCAAGAGGTAGCAAGGGGCCACATGGACTATTCTGAGGTGGCATGCTAAATCCATTATCAATTGATGCAGCTAGTGTGACTAAAGCAACAACTATTGGTTTAACTGGTTCTAAACTCCCCCACCCGATAAAGAAGTTGAAAGACTACCCCGGGCCACGTAGACTATTCCCTTCCCCAAGCATTATTTTCTAGGAGGAAAGTAGCAAAGCCGAACGCAAATACACATGCGAATTGCGTCGACTACCTCATCACTGTCCACAATGGGGAATAACGCTATTCATACATGGATGGACGAGGGACTCCGCTGGCAACATCAGTAGATGACTTTTCTCGGGGTGCTATTAAGTATTGACGTTGAAAAAAACCACTGCTCTCCAACTCACCCAGAGGGTGATAGGTAGAAGCATTAGTACCTAACGGAGCGGTATCTAACCAAAAAGGGAGGTGATGTTCTTTTTATAAACAAGATGGAGCATGGCTTCCTTTCTTCTTAGATACATTTCATTCATTCCATTTTTGTATAGTTTACACCAGAACATATTGTTAATCCTGATAGATCTCGAAAAGGGTGGGGGCACTAGAACCAAATCTACATACACATCGAAACTTCCTATCTCAGCCAAGCTAGCACCTTCATCCCACCAATGCATTGTACGACTCTCCACCCCCTTTTCCTCCCTTATGAAATCCTAATTTCCCGCAATGAAATTCGATTTCATTCATGTCGGTGGTTGACAAAACAGCCTTGAGATCCGGGAATGGTAAAACATGGGTGCCCAATTTTCTTTTCCGTGCTTCGCCTTAGTTCCCTTATGAAGGCGGCGAGGAGTCCTTAGCCTTTGAACCAGACTCTAGGGAACGCTCAATTGCCTGACATCTCAACTGCAATAGTGAACTCAGTGAACTACACTAAAATGGATTGCATCTATTGTTCCAAACAAGGCTGATATTGCTACTTCTTGAGCTTGTGTTGGTTTTTTCCTTGAAGATGAAAGGGTGATGCAACAAAGTAGAGATAAGTATTCCCCTCAGTTTGAGAACCAAGGTATCAATCCAGTAGGAGACAACGCACAAATCACCGAATAGCTGCACAAACAATCAACCAACTTGCACCCAACGCGATAAAGGGGTTGTCAATCCCCTCACGGTTACTTGCAAAAGTGAGATCTGATAGAGATAGATAAACGATAAAGTAAATATTTTTGGTATTTTTTGGTTATAGATTGGGAATTAGAAGATTGCAAAATAGTAAATCGGAAACTAATATTATAGATCGGAAACTTATATGATGGAAAATAGAAACTTATATGATGGAAAATAGACCCGAGGGCCATATGTTTTACTAGAGGCTTCTCTCAAGATAGCAAATAATGCGGTGGGTGAACAAATTACTGCCAAGTGATACGTCTCCAGCGTATCTATATTTTTTTTATTGTTCCATGCTATTATATTATCTATCTTGGATGTTTTATATGCATTTTTATGCTATTTTATATGATTTTTGAGACTAACCTATTAACCAAGAGCCCAGTGCCAGTTTCTGTTTTTCCTTGTTTTTAAGTTTCGCAGAAAAGGAATATCAAACAACGTCCAATTGACCTGAAAATTTACTGAGAATATTTTTGGAAAATATAAAAATACTGGAACGAAAAGATATCGGAGAAGAGTCCCGAGGCTACCACAAGGGCGGAGGGCGCCCCCACCCCCCTAGGGCGTGCCCTCCGTCCTTGTCATCGCCTCATGGGCCCCCTTGACCTGTTCCCGACACCAACACCTCCTATAAATCCCAAAACCTCCAGAACATAACCTAGATCGGGAGTTCCATCGTCGCAAGCCTCTGTAGCCACGAAAAACCAATTGGGAGCCCGTTCTGGCACCCTGCCGGAGGAGGAAACCATCACCGATGGCCATCTTCATCATCCCGACGCTCTCCATGATGAGGAGGAAGTAAGTCACCCTCGGGGCTGAGGGTATGTACCAGTAGCTATGTGTTTGATCTCTCTCTCTCGTGTTCTTGATTTGGCACGATCTTGATGTACCGCGAGCTTTGCTATTATAGTTGGATCTTATGATGTTTCTCCCCCTCTACCTTCTTGTAATGGATTGAGTTTTCCCTTTGAAGTTATCTTATCGGATTGAGTCTTTAAGGAATTGAGAACACTTGATGTATGTCTTGCATGTGCTTATCTGTGGTGACAATGGGATATTCACGTGATCTACTTGATGTATGTTTTGGTGATCAACTTGCGGGTTCTGTGACCTTGTGAACTTATGCATAGGGGTTGGCACACATTTTCGTCTTGACTCTCTGGTAGAAACTTTGGGCACTCTATGAAGTTCTTTGTGTTGGTTTGAATAGATGAATCTGAGAATGTGTGATGCATATCGTATAATCAAACCCGCGGATACTTGTGGTGACATTGGAGTATCCAGGTAACATTAGGGTTTTGGTTGATGTGTGTCTTAAGGTGTTATTTTATTACGAACTCTAGGGTTGTTTGTGACACTTCTAGGAATAGCCCAATAGATCGATCAGAAAGAATAACTTTGAGGTGGTTTCGTACCCTACAATAATCTCTTCGTTTGTTCTCCACTATTAGTGACTTTGGAGTGACTCTTTGTTGCATGTTGAGGGATTGTTATATGATCTAATTATGTTATCATTGTTGAGAGAACTTGCACTAGTGAAAGTATGAACCCTATGCCTTGTTTCCAAGCATTGCAATACCGTTTTCGCTCACTTTTGTTACTTGCTACCTTGCTGTTTTTATATTTTCAGATTACAAAAACCTATATCTACCATCCATATTACACTTGTATCACCATCTCTTCACCGAACTAGTGCACCCATACAATTTACCATTGTATTGGGTGTGTTGGGGACACAAAGAGACCCTTTATTATTTGGTTGCAGGGTTGTTTGAGAGCGACCATCTTCATCCTACGCCTCCCACAGATTGATAAACCTTAGGTCATCCACTTGAGGTAAATTTGCTTCTGTCCTATAAAACTCTGTGCTTGGAGGCCCAACACGAGTCTACAAGAAGAAGGTTGCGTAGTAGACATCACCGAGCAATTGATAGAAAAGCGCAAAGTTATGACGATATCTAAAGCAATGATCATGAATATAGGCATCACGTCCGTGTCAAGTAGACCGAAACAATTCTGCATCTACTACTATTACTCCACACATCGGCCAACTCCTGCCTGCATCTAGAGTATTAAGTTCACGAAGAACAGAGTAACACATTAAGTAAGATGACATGATGTAGAGGAATTAACTCAAGCAATATGATGAAAATCCCATCTTTTCATCCTCGATGGCAACAATACAATACGTGCCTTGCTGCCCCTACTATCACTGGGAAATGACACCGCAATATTGAACCCAAAGCAAAGCACTTCTCCCATTGCAAGAAAAACCAATCTAGTTGGCCAAACCAAACCGATAGTTCGAAGAGAATTATAAAGATACCAAATCATGCATAAAAGAATTCAAAGAAGATTCAAATAATATTCATAGATAAGCCGATCATAAATCCACAATTCATTGGATCTCGGCAAACACACCGCAAAAAAGTATTACATCGAATAGATCTCCAAGAACATCGAGGAGAACATGGTATTGAGAATCAAAGAGAGAGAAGAAGCCATCTAGCTACTAGTAAAGGACCCGTAGGTCTGTGGTAAACTACGCACGCTTCATCAGAAGGGCAATAGAGTTGATGTCGAAGCCCTCCATGATCGAATCCCCCTCCGGCAAGGTGCCGGAAAAGGTCCCTAGATGGGATCTCACGGGTACAGAAGGTTGCGGCGGTGGAAAAGTGTTTTCGTGGATGCCTCTGGTGGTTTAGGAATATTTGGGAATATATAGGCTGAAGAATTAGGTCAGGAGGCTCACAGGGCGGCCCACAAGGGTGGAGGGCGCGCCCTACCCCCTGGGCGCGCCCTCCGCCCTTGTGGCTGCCTCGTGGCTCCATCGACTTGATCTCCAAGTCTCTGGTGTGTCTTCTGGTCCAAGAAAAATCATCATGAAGGTTTCATTCCGTTTGGACTCCGTTTGGTATTCCTTTTCTATGAAACTCTAAAACAACGAAAAAATAGAAACTGGCACTGGGCCCTAGGTTTATAGGTTAGTCCCAGAAATAATATAAAATAGCATGTTAATGCATATAAAACATCCAAAACAGATAATATAATAGCATGGAACAATCAAAAATTATAGATACGTTGGAGACGTATCAGATATTAGCATAAAAGCCCTTCCATGCAATTTCTTGCTTCACTCTACATAAGAAAGTGTCGGATAGTCAATGGTAACCGGAATATCTATGGTTTTAGAGGGAAGTTAATTGGAAAACCGATTCATTCCTTTGACTTCTTTTAGATATATATTCAATAAGATGGTCTGACCTTACTTGAAAACTAGATTCATGAAGAAGCCCAAAAAAATGTCAGGCTTAGTGCAGCCTAGTTCCTAGATAGTGTGGGGTTCTACATGGATATTCAGTCCACTCCAGAATTCCATTCATTTTTCCAACATAACTCGATTGACTCAATTCACAAACGGCAAGGAAGTCCAAAGTGACGCTTACAGGTCGTACAACAATTGCTTCTCCTCTGGGACTACATACATTTTTTCTTTAACAACTACCATACAAGCTATTCGCTTAATACATGCTAGTAGGTAGGCTAGTGGTGGAGTATTTATTTTTGTCTTCTTTTGGTCTGTTTGTATTTTGGTTTTGGGATGGTGTGAATCCATCTATCCACCATTCTTTTACCTTTCAGTAGTGACAACCTCAGTTCTGATTCTTTATCTTGGAATACTCTATGTTGACCTAGAATCAATGCTTGAAAAAAAGCGTAAGAAAGCATCAAATCAGTATGATGTATTGGCAAAGCCAGTAAGAAGGGAATCGAAAGTAGATAGGGACACCCACTATAGATGTGGTTTTTATACCTTGATGAATTGGTACCTTATAGCATAGCGAATTTACTTTTCTTTCAAAAGGATATGTCAACCTGTAGTGAAACTCGACCACCGAGCTTGCTTTTACCGCTCTTACAACTCTCTCTCTCTCTCTCTCTCTCTCTCTCTCTCTCTTTCTCTCTCTATTCTTTTTTATGGGTAGTTTGGCCAGGAAAGCGAAAGAGGAATGTACCCATTTCTATTTATCCATTCTCATAGAAAGTACCATAAATGTTTTTGAATGTATGGAGCAGGCGTTATGAGTTGATATCTTCAAGAGTCAAATCCTTTTCTTTCCCACCCAGCCATAAAAGAAAAAAAAATGCTACGAGCGGTCTTAAACCCTCACCTCAATCTCAAAAATGGAATTGAAAAGCTACAATCTAAATAATGGTACCGGGGAAATACCCACGAAAGAATCATTCTTTGAATCATCCAGATCTATCAATCTGCTAATTCAATAAAAACGGACTGATCCTCAGAATACACCATCATCTTTCGAAGTGCGCAATCAATATTATGTTATATTCAAAGAAACAAGTCAAAGAGTAAAGGCTTCGCCCTTCAATACCACACTTCCAGTCAAAATTTCTACGAGATTGATGTTCGAAGAAAAAGATATGGTTTGATAGAAACTTTAAGTGGGTATCAAATAAACTGGAATGAATGGTATCAAATTCTTCTTTTCTATATTGAATCTGCTTCAGTATCTCTTCTTCCTTCCCTTCTGTAAACCAAGCAATGACTATCCTCTCGCACTCACCTTCCAATGCACCAATTGACTTGCTTTCAGAACAACCCTGATCAATTATACCTGAAATACCACCCGTACGTAGTACACCATTCCCAACGCGGAGCGCCTTTATTTTCGTATTGAACTCCGATAGGAAGAAAAAGTTAGACCGTAGCCTTGTTGAACAACCTCGTTTCTCGCTTTTGTCGATTAACTTATGGGACTCTACTAAATTCCAACATGGGTGTGATGTCTACTACGCAACTTTATTCTTGTAGACACGTGTTGGGCCTCCAAGTGCAGCGTTTTGTAGGACAGTAGCAATTTTCCCTCAAGTGGATGACCTAAGGTTTATCAATCCGTGAGAGGTGTAGGATGATAAGATGGTCTCTCTCAAACGATCCTGCAACCAAATACAAGAAATATCTTGTGTCCCCAACACACCGAATACAATGGCAAATTGCATAGGTCCACTAGTTCGATGAAGAGATGGTGATAAAAGTGTAATATGGATGGTAGAAATATATTTTTATAATCTGAATAAATAAAAACAGCAAAGTAGCAAATAGTAAACGGGCACAAAAAACGGTATTGCAATGCTTGAAAATGAGGGTCCGTACTTTCGCTAGTGCAATTTCTCAACAATGCCAATATAATTGGATCATATAACCACCCCTCAAAGTGCGATGAAGAATCACTCCAAAGTTCCTATCTAGCGGAGAACATAAGAATAAATTGTTTGTAGGGTACGAAACCACCTCAAAACTATTCTTCCCGTTCGATCTATTCAAGAGTTCATACTAAAATAACACAAAGCTATTCTTTCTGTTCGATCTATCCTAGAGTTCGTACTAAAATAACACCAAAGCAAATTCATATTAATAATACTCAATCCAACACAAAGAACTTCAAAGAGTGCCCCAAGATTTCTGCCGGAGAAACAAAGACAAGGACGTGCATCAACCCCTATGCATAGATTACCCCAATGTCACCTCAGGAATATGCGAGTTGAGTGCCAAAACATATATCAAGTGAATCAATACGATACCCCATTGTCACCACGAGTATTCAATTGCAAGACATATATCAAGTGTTCTCAAATCCATAAAAGTATTCAATCCGATAACAACGAAATCTCAAAGGAAAAAAACTCAATTCATCACAACAAGATAGTGAGGGAAACACCATATGATTCGACTATATTAACAAAGCCCGTGATACATCAAGATCGTGACATCTCAAGAACACAAGAGAGAGATTAAACACATAGCTACTGGTACAAACCCTCAGCCTCGAGGGTGGGCTACTCCTTCCTCATCGTGGTGGCCGCCGGGATGATGAAGATGGCCACCGGAGATGATTCCCCCGTCCGGCAGGGTGCCGAAACAGGGTCTAGATTGGTTTTCGGTGGCTACACAGCCTTGCGGCGGCGTAACTTCTGATCTAGGTTAACCCCGAGGGTTTTCAGAATATTTGTGAATTTATAGGGTAAAGAGGGGGTGCAGGAGGCCACCGAGGTGGGCACAACCCACCTGGGCGCGCCTGGGCCCCCAGGCGTGCCCTGGTGGGTTGTGCCCCCTCGGGGCACTCCCTAGGTGCTGCTCTGGCCCATCCTGGGTGTTCTGGTCCATAAAAAATCTCCAAAAAGTTTCGCGGTGTTTGGATTCTGTTTGATATTGATTTCCTATGATGTAAAAAACAAGCAAAAAACAGCAACTGGCACTGGGCACTGGATCAATAGGTTAGTCCCAAAAATGACATAAAGTTGCTATAAAATGATTGTAAAACATCAAAGAATGATAATAAAACAGCATGAATACTTCATAAATTATAGATACGTACGTTGGAGACGTATCAGCATCCCCAAGCTTAATTCCTACTCGTCCTCGAGTAGCTAAATGATGAAAGAAATAATTTATGAAGTGTGAATGCTACAGAGTGCATAAGTTTGATCAATGATAATTCCAATCACTTTTCCTAGCATCATAACAACAATTATTTCTTATAAAACTTCTCATGTTATAGTAGCAACCAATTCACATGTTAAGGTTCAAACAATGAACTCTCTTGAAACTCAACAACCTATGTTCTTAGTCACCAAGAAATTGCAATTCAACTTATTCAACAGAGTTTAAGTAAGAGCTCCACATACTCAACCATCTTATAGTCTTCTATAATTGCTAACACTCACCGCATACACATGAGCAAAACATTTCAACCGGACACATAGAAAGATAGGGGCTTATTATTTTTCCTCCCAACGTATTCACCTCAAGGGTGATGTCAACAATAATAACTCATGCTACCCATATTCAACTGGACATATGTGCCTAGATATTTCCTCACCACATGATGCTTGCCAAAGGAGAAAAATAAAAAGGAATACAGAGAAAAACTTTGACTCTTTGCATAAAAATAAATACTGAAAAGTAAAAAGTAGGCCCATCGCAGAGGGAAGCAGAGGTTGCCATGCGCTTATTTGTTTGTATGCACAACCCCTTAGTGCAAAAGAAATTCACGCTATATTGCCCCTTATGATAGCAACCTTTATTATGCAGTCTATCGCTTTTATTCTTTGCCATCACAAGTTCGTACAACGCTCAATTTTCTCTTACACTAAATGGTCTAACACTTATAGAAGCAATTTTTATTGCCTTATTGCACCGATGACACCTTACTTGAAGGATCTTATTCAATCCCTAGGTAGGTATGGTGGACTCTTGAAAGTAAGATTTGGGTTTAAGGGTTTTTGGATGCACAAGTAGTACCACTACTTGGTGCGGAATTTGTGGCTAGCAAAGATGGGGGGAAAGCACCACATGTGAAGGATCTATGACAATATAACTTCTATGTGAATATGAACAAACATAAACCATTACGTTGTCTTCCTTGTCCAATGTCAACAATTTTGGCATATGTGGGGGATCACAATCACAAAAGATTTCCAAGATAGTGTATTTGGATGTGAAAGTTCTCTTCCTTATAGTAATTATTCGTGAATTGCTTGTATGACCAAAACTGTGATTGTCAAGCCTCAAAAGATTTCACTTTCTAAACCCAATGTGTCCGAGATATAACTATTTGAGTAAGCCGTCCGAGGAGGGCCCGGGTTACGCAAAGAGTATTCATCATGAAGGAAGCCCAAGACCCAGCATAAGGATGGCGGTTCAATAAAGGGTCTAAGGCCCATAGGCGATTTAAGGCCCATAGTGGTTAAACCGCCATGACGGCATGACTTGTATTATAAGGTAGAATTAACTAGTCACCGAGCCGGACACTGTTTATAAGCCGGCCGGAACTCTGTAAGCCGCAGGGCGTCAACCCGTGTATATAAGGGGACGACCCGCCGGCGGCTTAGGAAGAAAAAACAACACATCGAGAGCCAGACATAGCGTATCTCGCTCCCTAGTCATCGAAACCTCAAGCAATACCAACCCAACTAGACGTAGGCCTTCCTTCACCATAAGGGGATGAACTAGTGTAAACCTCTCGTGTCCTTTGTCCCGATTAACCCCTTTAAGCTTCCTAGTTGCGATGGCTCCACGACTAAGTCCATGCAAGAGGACATCTGCCGTGACAATTCCACGAAAGTTGGCGCCCACCGTGGGGCCAGCGCATAGTGGATTTGAGTTCTTGAAGGGCAGCTTCGAAGGGCTCAAGGGATACGCGGTTGACCGGATGACCAAGAGTCGTCGTGGCAAGATCTACATCGACAATGAAGGCTGGGGCCCCGACGCCGGCTCAATTGAGTACGGGTACCGGGTCCCCTTTGGCGGAATTCACGTCTTCATCGGCCGGATCGGTGAGCCGGGCCCTGAGCCGGACCACTGCACCGACCTCGTCGAGACGGCTCAATGTGCGAGACCCGCCCGAGCTCGACCCGTCGTGAGGCATGCCTTTGTGGGTTGCATCCACGGAGGTGAAATTTCTGAAGGATCTAAAGGTGATGGTGAGCCGGCCATCCTCTCTGACGGTGAATCGTCCACCGGCTCAACAGATTCGTTGTATCAAGTTCAAGATGGCGTGCTCGGGGGCTGTTCCGATGGTAGCACTATTCCGGACCCCTCAGAGTCGCCAAACTGGGCAGGAGTCTTCATGGCTGGCACTCAACCCGGCCAAAATTCTACGGCTTCAGCGGCAATAACGTCCGGGTTAGGAGCAGCCGGGGCAGGAGGCCCTGTGCGCTCACCGGCTCAGGTGCTGATGGATCTCATGGATAGACTTATGGCTCTGTTGACTGTCACCGTTATCCCTGCGAACCAGTCTGAGCATGAGGCAGAGGTGGCACGGGTTCGTGAGGAAATTGCTCGGGCCAAGGAAACCTTAGCGGCTGAGGATACTAGATTGGCTACAGAGCGGGTGGCTTTGGATGCACGGGCGCATCAGCTTCAGACAGAGGCTTTTCAACTCAATATGATCCTGAACGCGTCTAACGAGGTAATGAGGAGGAGACATCAGAAAACTCAGTCCCGTTTACCTCAGGTTTATGATCCTCGGAATCTCTTCACTACACCCGGAGCCGGTCCAAGTAATCCACCGGGTGTATGACATCCGGAGCGGGAGGCCCGATCCAGCCTTAGGTGACGGCGCCTCTTTACGGGAATATGGCACCACCCCCTTACGTACCAATACCTCCGGGTCACTTCTCCAACCCCATGGAGAACTTAATCGCAACATCAGCCTGTTTGGCGGCTCTCCAAGTGGATGGTGATGATGCAACAGCGGTGGAAACCCGGAGGATCAGGGAGCTTGTCCAAACAGCTTTGGCTCAGCAAGAGACCTACTCTTACAGCTGGGACAGGATTCACTCAACTCCTCCACCTTGGCTGGCTCCGCCTCGTCAGAATCGAAGCCCGAGTTACAGCAGACACATGGAGTCAGAGGCTGTGTCAAGCAGCGCACGGTGCCGGAACCAGCCAGGCGGGTATAACCCGGTGCAGGACCGAATACATCAAGAGGACGAGCGGGCAGCTCAGCTAGCGGCTCAGCTCGCAGAACAACATGACTTACCGGCTTATCCAACGACTTCTGTTGAGGCGGGGGTTGCTACTAGAACCGAGGTGTTCCTTGTCTGGTACCGGCTCTACGTAATGTACGTCTGCCCAAAGATTTCAAGGGACCTCGGAAGGTGCCGAATTACACGGCCGACTTACAGCCGGGGGCGTGGATCGAAAGTTACGAGATGGCCATGGAGCTGCTGGAGGTTAGTGATGAAGCAATGGCTAAATACTTCACCATGATGTTGGACGGAACGGCCCGTTCTTGGCTAAAGGGTTTGCCACCCAATTCCATTAGTTCATGGGCAGAGCTCAAAGCCCGCTTCATTCAGAACTTCAAAGATACTTGCAAGCAGTCCATGATGCGGAGCATCCGACGATCATCCCCATGTACACTCCAGCCTACGCCATGGGACCTAAGGTGAATTCGCTCCTTTCCGAATCTTCCTTTTCCGCATGCAAGACATGGATGCTACTTCAAGCGCGGACCTTGTGCATACTCAGGTACACCCGAGGAGACTATGGAGAGCCGAAGGACCAAGGCCAAGCATGCACGGAAGCGAAGGAAGGAGAAGGAGGAAGATGGACGTCAAGAGATGGAAGAGAATCCGGCCGCTCCAGAACCAGCGGTACTACCGCTCCCTACAGCGGTACTACCGCTCCCTACAGCGGTACTACCGCTCCCCACTGCCGCGCCACCACCGACGAGCAGTACTACCGCCAGGCGTCCGGTACTAAAAAACTACGACACGAGCGGTACTACCGCTCGGCCCAAAGCGGTACTACCGCTGATCGCGGTACTACCGCCCTCTGGCCGGTACTACCGCCCTGCCTGCGCGCAGAGAGCGGGCCTAGGGCCCATGTACCCCCACTTTCACTTACCCTTTCGTGGATTTAGACTATAGATACTCCCCCACCTCATTCGAGCTGAGGTTAGCGTTGATTTAGCTCATATGTGAGATAGAGCTTCGCTCATCCATCCCGGATCATCTCTTCGAGTGACCGCGTCCCCTCTACGGAGAAGATCCTCATGGATTCAAGACCTCCTCACGGAGAAGACCCCCATCAAGACCTCCTCATGGAGAAGAACCGGTTACTTTGTATCGTCCTTTGTTGACCTTGGATCATCGTGTATCTCTTTGTGTTCATCGATCTAGCATATGTGTGATCTATTTCTTGTTGGTTGAGTGTCTCTCTCGTGTTTTCTCCTCGTTCTTCCCCGTGTTCATCGTGTTCTTCGAGGGATCTCGCTCCTTTCGTGAAAGATCGGCCGTCTAGGGTTCTACCCTACATCATCTTGGTATCATGAGCCACGTTGATCACGATTTCGGAGCCCCCTCTCTTTGTTTTCTAGCCTAGTTTTGTTGATTTCGTCCTAAATTCGAAAATTCCCCACCAAAATAGCCCCAATTTTTTTTGTGATTTGTTGGTTTGATGATGTTTTGTTGATTTTGATCCATGGATTTGCTTGGTTTCGAGTGGATCTAGCATCTCCCCAAGTTTCCCCACTTTCCATCCACGAAATCTCTCCAATTTTGACCCCGAAATCATCCATTTCCGCCCCAAAATCGCGTCCCGTTTCGATCTATGAAAATTCCCGACCCGAGCGGTACTACCGCACGTCCGAGCGGTACTACCGTAACTTGCGCGGTACAAAAAAAATTCCGGAGCGGTACTACCGCCCCGCGAGCGGTACAAAAAAAAGTCCGGAGCGGTACTACCACCCATCCAAGCGGTACTACCGTCCCTTGCGCGGTACTAAAAAAATCCCGGGCGGTACTACCGCACGTGACTGTTTCAGCATTCCGAGTTTCACCGTTTTGTCCATAACTAATTCATCCGGAGTCCGTTTTTGACGTTCTTTAGCTCGTTTTGAAGCTATTGACATCCTCCATCCCATAAAAATACTACCACCACCATTTTACTCCATCAAATTTTTGGAACTTTCGCATCTTTGCCTAGGGCTTCCACCACATCCTCCGCAAAACCACCATAGCCTTCCGCAACCTAACCCAATTTGTTTCCCATAGCATTAGTGGTTGTTTGAGTTGCGATTCGAGTCTCCTAAGGTGTTTAGGCTACTTAGGGACGATTGCTTCTTCATTAACCACCACCTTACCTTCCGCATAGGCTTGCCCACCATACACTTCCGCCATCGCAACCTAACCCATTTTGAACGGGTTTCCACCAATACTTCCGCAACCACCACCGCATTCCCGCTACCACCATTTGACTTTTGTCCTTGAGATTTTGAGTTGTGGTTTTTCCGTTTCCTAAGGTGTTTCGGCTACTTAGGGACGAGTCTCCATCATCTTGGTATCTACATCAAGAACACCGCCACTCATCATCGCCAAGGACGGTAACCTCGATGACTCCATTGTATATTCCCTTGCATTTGCATTGATAACCCCTAGCCCATTTTGCGTTACTTACCTATCGAGACTAGCCATTTGAGTATTGCCGGCAACGTTACTTGTGCACATTAGTGATCTACACCTTCCATTGCATACATACCATATCATATTGGTATCATATCATCCCTTGTGTCACAAGATTGTTCCCGCATATACACAATTGCTATCTTGGTTTGTGCATTTCGCAAAGTGGCCATACAAAAAAAAGAGAATAAGCTTTTAAGCAAAAGAGAAGAGCAAAGATCTTGTAAGCAAGTGCCATAGCATCATACCACATTGCATATAAGATTGTCATATCCGATCATCTTGGATCATCTTGAGAGAAACATCGGGAACCATACATATATAGCATACTTGGGATAGAAGTTTATCCATTTTGCATATCATAGGTTGTGCACAAGTGTCGTATCCGCCTATAGAGCAATCTTGCTAGCGTCTCTCTTGAGTTGTGCAACACGAGCGTTTTCCGTGGACTCCACATTTTGTGCTCATTCCTTGGTTGCACGACCCCATCTATCTATCCGTGTGTGTGTTTCCGTGTGCCGTTCTTTGCTATTGGTCTACTTGTTTCACTTGCGAATTTGTGAATCTGTTTCAACATTATTGACTCTTGCTAACATTTTGCATTAAATTTTTGTGCCACTATCCTCACCGAGCTCCACCATAAGCCTTATTTGTGTAGGTGTGAGAAACCGACAAGAATTGATACCAAATGTGCTATTTCCTTGTTACACATTGAGTGATCATTGATCCATCTTCAACATCGGTCAAGGTACATTTGGTATAAGTTCTTCTCTTTCTCCCACTCATATTTGCTCGAGTCTTGTGATGGATAGGCAAGGCATTTCACCCTCGGTCTACAACAACGACGAGTTCGATGCCAAGAACCACTACACCGACGCCAAGATGCACACTCAAATGGAGGAGATCAAAGCACTCATCAAGGCCTACAAGAGATCTTCCTCATCTTCGAGAAGACGCTCAAGAGCACATTCTTCCGAGCTACCATCTCCGGCAAGCTCACATCGGCATCGACACCATCACCACCAAGTACGTGAAGGTCAAGAGCTCAACACCAACAACCGCTCAACGACTTCACCATCTCCCTTGGCATCTTCACCAAGCGACTTCAAGGCATCTTTGCCTTCGGATATACGGCATCTTCGCCAACAAGCACCTCAAGACTACGCTCAAGAGAAGCTCCCCAAGCTCAAGTCCGCGACCTCCACGAGCTACTACGACCTCGACACCGACCATGAGATTCCTTTCTATGGGACTCTAGAACCCGAGGAGTATCTCGAGTGGGAGCGTTTGATGGATGACTACCTCAAGCTACATCAAGTTCCTCCCGAAGATCAAGTGAAGTGCGCCACAAGAAACTTCCACGACTATGTGTCAACATGGTGGTTTCACACACCTTCGGAGAGCTACGACATGAGTTGGCCCAAGACGAAGAGAGCGTTGCGGTGAGAGTTTGTGCCTCCAACCTACATGGAACAACTTATACGCCAATTGGAGAACACCATCCAAGGATCCAAGTCCATCGACGAGTACTTCAAGGAAATGAAGCATGCCTTGCGACGTGCCGGCGTGGACGACCCCATGTCAATGAAGTTCCACTTCATGATGGGATTGAACAACGACATCTCCAAGACTATCTTCCTCGAGAACTACAAGTCCCTCGACGACTACTACATTGGTGCTCTCAAGGCGGAACAAGAACTCATGAAGGCCAAGGTTTCTCCACCCCAAGCACACTTCTCGAAGACCAAACTCCAAGACGATGAGCATGAGGCTAGTACCACCAAGATGTCCAAGCCCGATGAGCTCCACGACGATGCTCCCAAGTTCGACTTCACCGCCATTCCTCTTTGTGGCATTGATGATGCCGAGTCCTCCACGACTCTTTTTCAAGATGGTGCAGCGACAAGTACGACTACGGAGACCTTCAAGGACCACGCTTTGGAGGCGAGCGACTTGGTGACGAGCAAGGATGATGCTTCCATCTTAGGAGGCGAGAGCGATGATGTGCCATCTTCGGCCTTCATCCATGGTGACAACGACGAGATGGTTGAGCATGGGATTTTCCCTTCGACCACGGCGACGTATGATGACTTGAGTGACTTTAGCCACCATATGGAGAGTGAGAGCGACTTCACCACTAGCCCCACACATGATGTGTTGCCCCAATTCCCATGTGAGGAGAGCCACAACCCCCACCACTTGAGTGAGATGAGTGACTCCACCATATGTGACTTTGAGTGCACCTACCTTGAGGGAGTGAGTGAGCCACCACATAGAGAGAGTGAGGCCACTTCGATTCCTAACGACTTAACGTCTACCTCTATTGTGTCTTCTCATTTGGTGCTAGGTCCCATATATGATGACGCGCCGATTCGCGACGACTTCGTCCTCCCTTTGGACAAGACGATGGCCATGGTGGAATATGATGCGCCCCCCACATGGTTCCATCAAGATGAAGATGACCACCTTTTGGTCTTTGCCACCTCACCTACACCACTTGAGTGGAATAAGAATGGTAACATAGGTGAAGGTGATACTCTAGTCCCACTAGTGGACATTCTTGACATTGATTGCTTGCATGATGTTGATCAACCTATTCCCATGCTTCATGCTAGTGCGACTTCTTCATGTCATGACTTACCAATTTATGATGAATATGATGATGAGCATGTTGAGTTGCCTAGTTGTGATGCCATGTTACATAGGATTTCTTGTGACAATTCTATTGGTCACTTCATGTTTGACAATCCATTGAACTTGTCATATGCTATGAGTGAGATCTCTCATATTGCTTCATTTCAATCTCAACATAGTAACTATGCATTCCCCATTAAAATAAATCCCATTTGCACTTGTGGCATAGATGACAAAATAATGGTCATTGGTTTTTGTTTTTCATGCGATGATATTGCTATGCTTCCTTTACATGATTTGCGCAATTCATCTACTATGCCATGCCATGATCACATTGTTCCAAATATGCATTTTTTTGGATTTTGTCAATATTCTCCATGTGATGTTTCCATTAATGCTCATGAGGAGACCCCCATAGTTTCCTCATACATATTAGGAGATCTTGATGCATTCCATACTTTGCATGATTCCCATAATTGTGTGCACAATATGCTCCCCATGAATCATAATGATATTGTTGTGCCATATACAAGTATGCTCAATTTGCATCCCCATTGTGTCATACATAACAACTATTCTTTCATGATGGATGACATGTTCTTATACCATGCATCAAATTTCTTTGAGCGATGCTTATCTTGTGCTAACTCACACATGAACATGCAAATCATGATGGATGATGTGTACATTTACCACGCACACAATTTCTTCGGTTTATGTCTCTTTTGTGTAGGTACCCATGAATACTTGTCAAACTCGCAATCCCACGAGTTGACAAAACGAGCTCTTGAGAGCAACGACGATTTGGGATCCCGTGGACTATCCTTAGCACCGTTCCCTTCGTGCAAGGACTACGCGCATCTCTTCTACTTGGCTCTCACACGGCTTTGGGCTATTTACCACTTGTCAAATTATGCCCATTCTATCGTGTTCACTTTGCATGTTATGCCTCTTTCTATGATTTTGCCATGCAATTGTGACCCTTGCTTGCATTTACCCATGATGCACCATTATGATACTCCTATGTGTATTTGCATGCTTGGTGGAGATCCTTGTTGCTATTGCCATGTTTATCATGTGCCCCATGCTATTGATGCTATTTTGCTCATATCTTGCCCTTATGCTTGTGAAATGTCATGTGCATTATATATGCCCACTATTTGCACACATGACATGTTTGCCATGATTCCTTCTAGTACGTTGCATCTTCGCACTACTAGCTTGCTTGACTTGATCTCTATGATTGCTTGCTTTGTTGCATCACCCATGTTCCATTACTCGCTTTCTTGGGTTGATGACATATATGTTCATGCCTCTCACATGATATATCTTGATCTTTGTCTCTTGTCTCCATTAGTTGCACCTCTCATATGCCATTGCAGTGAGTGCACCCTTGCTATGCTTATTGATCGTGGAGACTTGGACATATTACTTGTGATGCATGCTTGCTTGTTTAAGCCTATTGTCTTTGGTTGTAGCTATATATTATGCTTTCATACAATACCACACCTTGTCCTTTCTTATGATAAGAATGATGAGAACACTTGTTGGGTATCTTACCACACGAATGATAGGTGTTGCATTTGCACTAACCTCATTTGTTTTTCTGAGTGTTTGTCATGTTCTTTCATTTTCAAGGATTCACAAGGTGGTACCATAACGACACATATTGGTTATGTGAAGGCATACAAGATGTGCAACCCCATCATCCTTGAGAAACACCTAAAGGTGACCTCCTTCACTTTGAATCATCCTCATATATACATATTGGACGGGTCATTCTTTCATTGTTGTTTCCTTCTTCTTGTCTACATGATGCATATATTGGATGGAGGACCGACATTGGAGATGAACCCTATGGACCTTCAAGTTGAGGAGTGCCACGACATCGAGCTATGGTACAACACCACCCATGACAAATTTGCACCCTATGCATGGATTGACACATACTATGATTATCTTGTTGCACTTATTCCCATGTCATCCATGATATATGAGCTTGTGCATTTTCTTAGCAAATTTGTTGTGATCTTTCTTGATGACATATTCATAACTCGTGATCATATTGCCTACCATCAATTGCATGATAACATAATCATATTGAGCACCCATTGCCATATTCATGCTATTGATAAACCGTCTCACTATGACATCATTTTGCACCGTGGTTGCATCGATCACATTCACTTTACATTTGTGTGCACAATGAATGCTTTTGCTCCCATGAATGCATTACATGTCATTTTACATCATTTGGATAAGCATCTCATGCCTTGTCATGAACAATTCCTTTGGACGACCTCATTCTCACATGATGGACACCTTGTGTGCGCTAACCATTGTATTTCCGACTGTCGCTTGTGTTTGCTCTCTTTGCATGTCTACCACTCCGGAGACACCTTGGAGTACTTGGATTGCGCCATGACTTCCACTCCGTCCAATTACAAGTCTGTCAACGACAACCGTTTCCATGGTGATGAGGATTTCGATCCGAGGTCGGATCTTTCCCAAGGGAGGGGAGATGATGCGGAGCATCCGACGATCATCCCCATGTACACTCCAGCATACGCCATGGGACCTAAGGTGAATTCACTCCTTTCCGAATCTTCCCTTTCCGCATGCAAGACATGGATGCTACTTCAAGCGCGGACCTTGTGCATACTCAGGTACACCCGAGGAGACTATGGAGAGCCGAAGGACCAAGGCCAAGCATGCACGGAAGCGAAGGAAGGAGAAGGAGGAAGATGGACGTCAAGAGATGGAAGAGAATCTGGCCGCTCCAGAACCAGCGGTACTACCGCTCCCTACAGCGGTACTACCGCTCCCTCCAGCGGTACTACCGCTCCCCACTGCCACACCACCACCGACGAGCAGTACTACCGCCAGGCGTCCGGTACTAAAAAACTACGACACAAGCGGTACTACCGCTCGGCCCAAAGCGGTACTACCGCTGATCGCGGTACTACCGCCCTCTGGCTGGTACTACCGCCCTGCCTGCGCGCAGAGAGCGGGCCTAGGGCCCATGTACCCCCACTTTCACTTACCCTTTCGTGGATTTAGACTATAGATACTCCCCCACCTCATTCGAGCTGAGGTTAGCGTTGATTTAGCTCATATGTGAGATAGAGCTTCGCTCATCCATCCCGGATCATCTCTTCGAGTGACCGCGGCCCCTCTACGGAGAAGATCCTCGTGGATTCAAGACCTCCTCACGGAGAAGACCCCCATCAAGACCTCCTCATGGAGAAGAACCGGTTACTTTGTATCGTCCTTTGTTGACCTTGGATCATCGTGTATCTCTTTGTGTTCATCGATCTAGCATATGTGTGATCTATTTATTGTTGGTTGAGTGTCTCTCTCGTGTTTTCTCCTCGTTCTTCCCCGTGTTCGTCGTGTTCTTCGAGGGATCTCGCTCCTTTCATGAAAGATCGGCCGTCTAGGGTTCTACCCTACATCAGTCCATGTCGATTGTGGACTTGACAAATTGTAAGTAGGAGGAAGGTGAATCCACGACTCATTGGGTGCGTCGGGTCAAAGATATAATACATTTGTCTGACAAGATGGATGCCGGCTCAGCAGTTCTCATGCTGGAGAAGAATTGCCGCTTTGAGCCCCTGAGACAGAAACTGGGGCACCTTAAGCGTGATTGCAGCGATATGGGGACGCTGATGGCGGCTTTAGTCAAATATGCCGATTCTGATAGTACCAAGGATCCCGCGTCTGACGAGGAAAAGACAGGGAAGGGAAAGAAGAACGGCAATGGAAAGGGTCAGCAGCATAACCCGGCGAACCATGGAGGCAACAAGCGTAAGGCGGACGGTAACCCGGAGTTTGTGGCCAATGCACAGGGTAACAATCAGAAGCGAAAAGAAAAGCCACCACCTCGGTTTGGCGGGTCAGGCCCATCTCTTGAACAACTACTCAATGAGCCTTGTCCGAGGCATGGCACCCGGGAACATCCAGCGACTCACTTATGGAAGGATTGTGCAATCATGAAGTCTTTCAAGAATTCCAACATGTTTGATCGCAATCAAGGCTCGGGTGGTGGTTCAGGAGCTGGCGGCTTTCATGGCCCGGGTGGCGGTTCAGGTCCCGGCTTTCAGGGAAATCAGGGTGGTTATAACCAACAGCAGCCTGGTCAAGGAGGTCAGCAGCAGCAGCAGTCAGGTTATCAGAGCCATCCAAAACAGCTAAACAGCAGGCAGTATCACGTATTCACCACAAGCCTGTGTAAACGTGATCAGAAAATTCATAAGAGGGCTGTAAACTCTATTGAGCCAACAGTTCCTCGTTATTTGAGGTGGTTAGAACAGCCCATTGTTTGGACTAGGGAGGATCACCCCCCCGGGTTGATAATCCGGGTCAACTAGCCTTGGTGGTGGCCCCGCAGGTCGGTGGTTACAAATTTACTAAGGTGCTTATGGATGGAGGTAGCAGCATCAACATCCTCTATTGCGAGACCTTTCGACGCATGGGATTAACTGACAAGAATTTAAAGACTTCCAACACCGTCTTCCATGGAGTGGTACCTGGTAAGTCGGCGTATCCTGTGGGTAAGATTGAGCTGGAGGTAGCTTTTGGAGACAAGCATGATTCTAGGGCTGAGAAGTTAGCTTTTGAGGTGGTCAAAATCAAAAGTCTGTATCACGCTTTGTTCGGGCGGCCGACTTACGCCAAATTCATGGCACAGCCGTGTTAAATTTACTTGCAGCTCAAGATGCCGGGTTATAAGGGCACCATCACTGTGCATGGAAGTCGTAAGGTGGCCCTGGAGTGCGAAGAAGGCGACGCGGCTTATGCCAAGTCTGTCTGTGCAGCCGAGGAGCTCAAGTTTTATCAAAACAACGTTGACCCGGCAGACATGACCTCCCTCAAGAAGCCAACGACGGAACATGACCCGGCCATGAAGTTTAAATCGGTCGTGGAGACATAAGGTCAATGTTCGAGAGCATAAGGACTCACGTAAGTCGGAGGAGGAGATCCGTCGGCCGTGGAATATCGCTCATCTTCGGCCTTACTATACTTGAGCCCCCGGCTCTAATGTGTATATATTTCTACTATGTATATATTACATAAAGCAAAAAAGCAGGACCTCTGTCCTTTTTTCCACTTCCACAAAAGGTTTATATGTTTTCTTTGTCAGGTGGTGGAGATAACCAAGAGGAAGCGGGTCATATCTGAATCCGGCTTTTCCTTTGGTCTGGCTTATGATCATATCTGAATCTAGCCATGGTCACTTGGGGGCTTCCTGTTCAAACATAGGTCGTATTCAAACCGAAGAGAACATAGCTGTCGATACCCACTTGATCGGCATACTGCCAAACCCACTTGGGGGCTTCTTGATCATATTTGAATCATAGCTTAACCCCTTTGGGTCTGACGTGGATTGTATTCGAATCAGCATCATTAAACAACTCTTATGGTCACTTGGGGGCTTCCTGTTCAAACATAGGTCGTATTCGAACCAAAGAGAACATAGCTGTCGATACCCACTTGATCGATCGCCACAACCACCGGGGGCTATATGATCGTATTCGAATCTTAGCTTAACCCCTTTGGAACGGTTCACTGATCGTATTCGAATCAGAAGCCTTGTAAATTCTACTCATTATATTTGATTGTATTAAGAATCTCTTGAAAATACAACGGAGTGTACTACTATCCTCCGGCTTAACATTGGCTACATCAGGTCGATAAGTACCAGGTGAGCTTTATGTGTCAATTTTCAGGAGTTAAACTCAATCTCAAGGGCTGGGCTACATAAGCCGGAAAAAAAATAACCGTAAGCATCACAGGTATATCATTATGATTATGAATACTAAGTTTTAATCATAAGTTGATTTTCCTGTAATTGTTCGGTATGTGCTCCGGGTTATCAAGGTTATGTGATCCTCATTGTGATAAGTCGCCAAGGGATTTTTTGTTTTGTCTTATGTGCAGGGCAGTACAAGATGTTTCTGCAAGGACATAACAGATTCATGTAAACTGCAAGTGCATAGTAGCGACGGCTTATGCAAGTGTTAAGCGCCATAAGCATACACGAAGGCATGACAAAAGTCAAAGTATTTTCTACTCTATTACAAGACCCCCGGGGTCTAAATAATGAGGCGTTGTTTTTTCTACCAAGACATAAGCATGTGGCGCCTTGCAATTTACTCTTGGGGTTGACCTGAAGCTTCCGGGTTATCCTTCTCCGCCTCTTCGCCAGTTGCCTTGTCCTGGAAGGATGATGATGCCCAGTCAATGCCACTCAAGGCTTCAAACTCAGCTTCATCATCTATTAAGTCGGTTGGGTCGACTTCAGGGGCAAAAGTGTGCTTACGAGTTGGAGGAACCAGGCTGACTTCATGGTAATGAGGCGTTGGAATCCTCTGGTTCTCCCTATCATAACCCGACTGATATTTGGTCCGATCAGTGTCATTCCCAATAACAGTAGCCACCGGGCGTATATCTTTCACACAGGCGGTAGAGTCTGCCTCGTCGAATAAGGTGCCATCCTCCTTTAGACTCGGATATCCAAGAGCGATGTCGGTCGGGTCTAGTTCAGGATAAAATGCTTTCGCCCGGCTCAACGCTGCTATAGCCCCGGCTCTTGCGGATGCCCGCCTTATCTCTTGAACCCGCTGAGGGAGTACGGCAAGCCGTTTCAACACATCTTGAAGGAGATAAGGAACACCATTGGATAAAGCCACAACGGCCAGAGCACGTTGTGACCCAGTGTAAAGTTGTTCCACCAGTGTATACACTGCCTTCAGCTTGATCAGCATATTTGGCTTAAGGTTGGTGCTCCTGGGGCCTACATTGATTAAAAGCATAAGGTAAACCGGAGATAAGAATTAAGGTATTTATCAACAAAAGGTTTGCAGTATTTAAATTTTCATATACTGGTGCTCACCAAAGATTGCTGAAACCATTCGAGATATCTGATTCTTTAAGCCGGACAGTTCGTTATTCACTTCTGCAAGTGATGCTTCTGCTGTCTCAGCCCGGGTAACCAGTAAGGCCTTTTCGTCAGCCCAGATTTTCTTCTCCGACTCAAAATTCTTCTTCAACTTCTCTTGTTCAGAGACGCTGAATTCAAATTTGGAGTTGGCCTTTTGAATTTCAATTTCCTGGGCTGCCAGGCGGTTCTTCAGATCAGCAATTTTCGACTCAAATTGGCTTATGGTGGCCTGCATGGCACCGGATAATAGTCAAGATTATGGTAAGTAATATTAAGTCCCAAGCACTTTGCAAGCAAAAATACTTGGCACTTGGGGGCTAATGCATATCGAAGCTTTCGAAATTGTTAAGCCGGTCTTGGATATTAAGTCCCAAATACTTTGCAAGCAAAGATACTTGGCACTTGGGGGCTAATGTGTGTCGCAGGTTAAAAGTATTATAGCCGGGTTAAATAAATACTCTTTAAGCCGGACAAGAGACTCTAACAATGTTTCTAAGTCTACAACATATTCACTCATAAGCAATAGACTTGGGGGCTGGTACAGTAAGTATGATTGAAAGTAAAGAAGCATAAGTCATACCTCAGATTTTTGTTGGATTTGCTTCACCATATCAATTTCCAGGTCACGGCTGCTCTGAACCTGGTTGATGTAGCCCGAGACGATTTCTCCAATACTCAAATGGGTATAGTCGGTGATATCCATCTTGGCCTTACGGCGCTCTAGTAACTCCTCCTTAGCAGAACATTTGGCGAGTATAGTGGGTTGAGACGGCTCAACAAATTGAGTCTTCAAAAACTCAACTTCCGGGTCATCTGCCTTGGCGGGGCTAGGAGCCTTCGGGTTAATAGAATCATTGATGACTTGTTCAGTAGGCGGGTCAGAAAAGGTTGCAGGAGCATCATGAGATAATGAAGGTGGCGGCTCGGGAACAGAAGTATTAGGCGCAGCCGTTCCAAGCGCCGGCTCAGTTACAACCGGATCCTGGGCCGGCTTATCTTTCTTTGCTTTCTTCCCGGCCTTCACTTGCACGCTATCGACAAAACGGAATAAATGAGTACAGAGACATAAGGAAGAGCATAAGGTAAATAAATTTGTATTACCCAGGGGCAGTCTTAAAAGCCGGCATGTTTGACTGCATAGACTCGCCGGATGAAGGAGATGTATCCTGATAATGGGAGACAGACGAATTGAGAGGTTGACGGATTAGACCCGCCAAAGGTAAAAAAGGGGACAAGTCGGAGATAACCTCAGTCCGACGCTTCCTGGTTGTATCAGGCAAGCCGCAGGAGAGCTTTGCATCCTTGCTCGTCCGAGTCTGCCTCCGGCTTTCAAATTGCTGTTGCTTCAAAAGAAAGTCAGGGTCTTGGTAAGCCAAAGGATGTGAAAATCTTACTTTCCGGGTTACTCTTTGAATTTTTTGACGTGGCTGAAGCTCGGAGTCGGAGGAGATTATAGTTACCTATTCCTCGGAGGGTTGGCTGTTGCCCGTGTCTTCCTGAAAGAAGGTTAAATATCAGTAAGGAAATGATAAAGGAGAAGGGAAAATTGAAAAGTTACCTCTTCCTCATTATCATCAGAATCATCAAGCTGAAACATCTCAGAAGCGCTTGGCTTCCTTTTCCTTGAAGTGGTGGGCTTGGTGGTTTTCCTTTCGGCTCTCTTGGCTGCCCTGGCTTGTTTGGCCGCCTCATGATCATACCGAACTTTCCAGAAGTTGTCGTTTGCCTGTAAAAGGTTATAAAGGGTTAAGAGTAAGGATATAGTATAACATGATAAAAATAACCCGACGGCTAGAAACTTACTGCAGGGGCCAGGTTCTTCTTGCAAAAGGGGAGTAAGCCGAAGGCGTTACTATTCACCATGCCCTCCTTCAACAAAGACTGAGTTGTAGCTTCCAATACGTCATCTGGTAAGTCGTCAGGACTATGATGCTGAGGGTCATCTTTCTCGCCTGAGTAGTCACACATTAAACTGGGGCGGCGGCTTAACGGAATTATTCTCCATGCAACCCAGACTCAGACCAGGTCAATACTATCCAAGCCGTTCCCCAAGAGAGCTTTAATCTTCTTGATCTTGGGGGTGAGGGGCAGACGTTCAATGGCAGACAACTTATCCGGCAGCGGGTGACTAGATTCAAGGCGTAATGCACGGAAGCCAGGCAGCGGGTTTTCACCAGCCGAAGAAGAATCATGGCAGTAGAACCATGTTTGGTTCCAGTCCTTCGGATGACTCGGTAATTCAGCGTAAGGGATTAGCCAGTCTCTCCGCCTTGGAATCGATATGCCACCAAGTTCCAAACTGGGCCCATTGGCGCGCTCATTCTGCCGGTTCAGATAGAACAATTCCCTGAACAAAGGTAGGTTGGGTTCTTCTCCAAGGTAAACCTCGCAGAAAACTTGGAAGTTGCAGATGTTTGACACGGAATTAGGCCCGATGTCTTGAGGTCTTAAGTCAAAGAAGTGCAAAATGTCTCTGAAGAATTTTGAACCGGGCGGAGCGAAGCCCCGGCTCATATGGTCTGTAAAGACTACTACCTCCCCTTCTTTGGGATGAGGTTTTTCCTCGGACGGGTCAGGAGCACGATAAGACGTGACCTCCTTCTTGGGCAGATAGCCGGACTTCACAAATTCGGACAATTTGCTCTCTGTGACAATGGATGGGACCCAGTTGCAGGTCACCGGGGGTTTGACAGCTTTGGGTGCCATTATGAAAGTTGAAGCCTACAAACAAGATAAAGGAAATTTTCCGGTTTATTATAACTCGGAGAATAAGCATCGTTGGAATAGCTAAGATGGCGGCTTAAGAAGGGGCCTAATGGCATACAGGTAACTATGTGATAATGTTTAAACAGCTGCAGGTGTCAAAAATGGTTAAAGTTTTCTTAAATCGCCAGAAGCAAGTGGTGCTGACGGCCGGTGTTATCTTAAACCGGTTACTATGGCTGAAACAGAGTCAACAGACGCAGTTTTTGGCTAAGTGTGGAGCAAACAGGTTTCACAAGTTGCTGATATCATTTTGGATCAAACGGCGCTCTAGAAAAGGAATAATTTCTAGACCTAAAGCAGTACAGGGAAGCTCATATACTCAAAATGGGCTTCTAAATCAAGGAAATCAGATCTGTTTTTCGTGCAGAGTAAGCATGAAACATGTTCCGCAGTAGTTCTATGTTGTTTTCATAATCTAAATAAGGCATTGGAAGTGAGAACCAATGAAAGCTTGTGTCGGGCAGCAATGAACGCCGACGAACTCAAAGATGGCTTCAATGCAGATCTGAGAAAGGGGAACAAAAGAATCACGGATGCGGAAGAGCTGCGAAGGGTCGCCGTCGCTTTCTTGTCCGAATCAGGGTGATGCAGTGGCCTGAGTCGATGAAGGCGAGGGTTCCGACGGCGGCGGCGGAGCTCGAGCGGCAGAGAAGAGAGTGCGAGGAAGAAGACGACTAGAGGAAATGAAAAAGACCTAGGTCGTGTTTATTTATAAGGAGGGGCCGACAGAGACGGCGCGAGAAACGAGGAGGCCAAGACATCATTATCCAGCGGCCCCGATGCCTCAATTTTCGGGAAGGCCATTAAAGACGGAGATCCGTTGAAGATATGATGGATTAAAATATACGTTTCATTGAAGATGACGTCATGATGATTTAACCCGGATCCAGATGATGACATCATGACGGGTTACAATTCTCACACAAGACTGAAGACTCAAGGCCAGTTCATAAGGTTTTTAAAGATTGACATGAACCGGTTCAAATCAATCTGGGGCCTAATGTCAGAGATATAACTATTTGAGTAAGCCGGCCCAGGAGGGGTCGGGTTACGCAAAGAGTATTCATCGTGAAGGAAGCCCAAGACCCTGCATAAGGATGGCGGCTCAATAAAGGGTCTAAGGCCCATAGGCGATTTAAGGCCCATAGTGGTTAAACCGCCATGACGGCATGACTTGTATTATAAGGTAGAATTAACTAGTCACCGAGCCGGACACTGTTTATAAGCCGGCCGGGACTCTGTAAGCCGCAGGGCGTCAACCCGTGTATAGAAGGGGACGACCCGCCGGCGGCTTAGGAAGAAAAAACAACACATCGAGAGCCAGGCATAGCGTATCTCGCTCCCTGGTCATCGAAACCTCGAGCAATACCAACCCAACTAGACGTAGGCCTTCCTTAACCGTAAGGGGATGAACTAGTATAAACCTCTCGTGTCCTTTGTCCCGATTAACCCCTTTAAGCTTCCTAGTTGCGATGGATCCACGACTAAGTCCATGCAAGAGGACATCTGCCGTGACAATTCCACGACACAATGCAAAGCTACCACTAGGCATGATATGATTTCAATGTCATGACATTCAATTTATTCGACAATTTACTCATAGGATATAAGTGAAGCACAAGAGTAAATGACAAGCTACTCCAAAAATATATAAGTTAAAATCATGAGCATAATATTTCTTTCTCACAAATTAATTTAAGTGAAGCAGGAGATAATTTCTTCAAAAATACTAAAGCACACCATGCTCAAAAAGATATAAGTGAAGCACTAGAGCAATTCCAAAGAAAAGAGCTTCATTGACGGGATGTGAATGCCGCTTACCTAGCCTCCCTGGCAAATATTTGAGGACTCTATTTTATTTAAAAACTTCCAGATCTAAGTATTTTATTAAAACAACAAGCAAAACAAAATAAAATGACATTCCAACAATAGCACAACTCATGTGTAGAAGCAAAAACTTAGGCTCAACCGATACTAACTGATAATTGTTGAAGAAGAAAGGTGGGATGCCTACCGGGGCATCCCCAAGCTTAGATGCTTGAGACTTATTGAATATTATCTTGGCGTGCCTTGGGCATCCCCAAGATTGAGCTTTTGTGTCTCCTTAATTCTTCTCATATCACGGTTTTCCTAAATCTCAAAAAGCTTCATCCACACAAAACTCAACAAGAACTCGTGAGATAAGTTAGTATAAACCAAGCAAAAAACTTTATCATTCTCTACTGTAGCAAATCACTAAAATTATTATTCAACATTCCATACTAAATGCCTCTGCATATTTAATACTCCTATCCTCAAATAGAATCACTAAACAAGCAACATATGCAAACAATGCAAACATAACAATAATCTGCCAAAACAGTAGAGTCTGTAAAGAATGCAAGAGTATCAATACTTATTCAATTCCAAAAGTTATGAAAATTTACCACCATGTAGAAACTTTATTAGAGCTTATTTTGCAAAAAGTTTTAAAATTTTATCATATTTTTACTTCTCTAAGGAATTTTTGCAACATCGATAAACTTTCTGTTTTGAAACAGTGACATGTAGACTTGCAAAATAAGCATGGCAAAGGCTATACTTGACATTTTTATTGAAATAAAAGATGAAAAAAATTATTCTAAATAACAGCAAGCAAATCCTAACAACATAAATTGACGCTCCAAGAAAAACACATATCATGTGACGAATGAAAACATAGCTCCAAGTGAGGTTACCGATAATGTTGGAGACGAAAGAGGGGATGCCTTCTGGGCATCCCCAAGCTTAGTTGATTGGATATTCCTTGAATATTACCTTGAGGTGCCTTGGGCATCCCCAAGCTTAGGGTATTGTCACTCTTATTCTCCTCATATCGACATCTCACCCAAAACTTGAAAACTTCAATCACACAAAACTTAACGGAACTTTGTGAGATAGGTTAGTATGATAAAGAGCAAAGTATTTCACTTTTGGTACTGTCAAATACAAGATTCATAATTATCCTCACACAATTCCTACTGTAGCATATCATTTCCATAATTTATATTGAGCAATATAAGCCATGGAAACTAGAAAACAAGCAAACTATGCATTCAAAACAGAATCTGTCAAAAACAGAACAGTCTATAGTAATCTGTACTCAAACCATACTTCTGCTACTCCAAAAATTATGAAACAATTAGTAACACGTGATAAATTTGTATATTAAAATTTTTCAAAAAGAATCAACTCAAAAGCACTCTTCTGTTAAAAATGAGAATTATTTTCATGAGCACAAAAGTTTCTGTTTTTCAGCAAGATGAAATCAACTATCACCCAACATGATCCCAAAGGCTTTACTTGGCACTTTATTGAAACAAAAGCAATAAAAGATGATCAATACAGTATCATAATCATGTGAACACACAAAAACAGTAGGTAAAAGTTTTGGGTTGTCTCTAAACAAGCGCTTTTCTTTAATGCCTTTTAGCTAGGCATGATGATTTCAATGATGCTCGCATAAAAGATAAGAATTGAAACATAAAGAGAGCATCATGAATCACATGACAAGCACATTTAAGTCTAACCCACTTCGTATGCATAGGGATTTTATGAGCAAAAAACTTATGGGAACAAGAATCAACTAGCATAGGAAGGCAAAACAAGCATAACTTCAAAATTTTCAACACATAGAGAGGAAACTTGACATTATTGCATTTCCTACAAGCATATGATCCTCCCTCATAATCATTTTAAGTAGCATCATGAATGAATTCAACAATATAACTATCACATAAAGCATTCTTTTCATGACCCACAAGCATAGAAATTTTACTACTCTCCACATAAGCAAATTTATTCTCATGAATAGTAGTGGGAGCAAACACAACAAAGTAGCTATCATGGGATTGAAAATTATAATCATGATGACAAGTTTCATGGTTATTATAATTCTTTGTAGCATACATGTCCTCACCATAATCATCATAGATAGGAACTTTGTTTTCATAGTTAATTGCAACCTCCTCCAATAGTGGACTCATCATTAAATAAAGTCATGTCCTCTCCAAATCCACTTTCATCAATATAATCATCATAAATAGGAGGCATGCTTTCATCATAATAAATTTTTTCATCAAAACTTGGGGGAGTAAAAATATCATCTTCATCAAATATAGCATCCCCAAGCTTGTAGCTTTGCATATCATTAGCATCATGAATATTCAAAGAATTTATACTAACGACATTGCAATCATGCTCATCGTTTAAATATTTTTTGCCAAACATTTTATTGACTTCTTCTTCTAACAATTGAGCACAATTTTCTGAACTATCATTTTTAAGAAAAATTATTATAAAGATGATAAATAATATGATGCAACCTAGATTCCATTTTTATGTAGTTTTATTTTATAAACCAAACTAGTGATAAAACAAGAAACTAAAAGATTCAATTGCAAGATCTAAATATATACCTTCAAGCACTCACCTCCCCGGCAACGACGCTAGAAAAGAGCTTGATGTCTACGACACAACTTTATTCTTGTAGACACGTGTTGGTCCTCCAAGCGCAGAGTTTTGTAGGACAGTAGCAATTTTCCCTCAAGTGGATGGCCTAAGGTTTATCAATCCATGAGAGGTGTAGGATTAACATGATCTCTCTCAAACGACCCTGCAACCAAATACAAGAAATCTCTTGTGTCCCCAACACACCCAATACAATGGCAAATTGTATAGGTGCACTAGTTCGGCGAAGAGATGGTGATAAAAGTGTAATATGGATGGTAGAAATGTATTTTTATAATCTGAATAAATAAAAACAGCAAGGTAGCAAATAGTGAACAGGCACAAAAACGGTATTGCAATGCTTGAAAATGAGGCCTAGGGTCCGTACTTTCGCTAGTGCAATCTCTCAACAATGCTAATATAATTGGATCATATAACCATCCCTCAAAGTGCGATGAAGAATCACTCCAAAGTTCCTATCTAGCGGAGAACATAAGAATAAATTGTTTTTAGGGTATGAAACCACATCAAAGCTATTCTTTCCATTCGATCTATTCAAGAGTTGGTACTAAAATAACACAAAGCTATTCTTTCCGTTCGATCTATCCTAGAGTTCGTACTAAAATAACACCAAAGCAAATTCATATTCATAATATTTAATCCAACACAAAGAACTTCAAAGAGTGCCCCAAGATTTCTACCGGAGAAACAAAGACAAGAACGTGCATCAACCCCTATGCATAGATTACCCCAATATCACCTCAGGAATCCGCGAGTTGAGTGCCAAAACATATATCAAGTGAATCAATACGATACCCCATTGTCACCACGAGTATTCAATTTCAAGACATATATCAAGTGTTCTCAAATCCATAAAAGTATTCAATTCGATAACAACGAAATCTCAAAGGGAAAAACTCAATTCATCACAACAAGATAGAGAGGGGAAAACACTACATGATCCGACTATATTAACAAAGACCGCGATACATCAAGATCGTGACATCTCAAGAACATGAGAGAGAGAGATTAATCACATAGCTACTGGTACAAACCCTCAGCCCCGAGGGTGGACTACTCCCTCCTCATCGTGGTGGCCAACGGGATGATGAAGATGGCCACCGGAGATGATTCCCCCCTCCGGCAGGGTGCCGGAACAGGGTCTAGATTGGTTTTCGGTGGCTACAGAGCCTTGCGACGGTGGAACTTCTGATCTAGGTTAACCCCGAGGGTTTTCGGAATATTTGTGAATTTATAGGGTAAAGAGGGGGTGCTGGAGGCCACCGAGGTGGGCACAACCCACCTGGGCGCGCCTGGGCCCCTAGGCGCGCCCAGGTGGGTTGTGCCCACCTCGGTGGCCTCCAGCACCCCCTCTTTACCCTATAATTTCACAAATATGGTGGGTTGTGCCCCCCTCGGGGCACCCCCCAAGTGCTGCTTTGGCCCATCCTGGGTGTTCTGGTCCATAAAAAATCTCCAAAAAGTTTCGTTGTGTTTGCACTCCGTTTGATATTGATTTCCTGGGATGTAAGAAACAAGCAAAAAAAAGCAACTGGCACTGGGCACTGGGTCAATAGGTTAGTCCCAAAAATGATATAAAGTTGCTATAAAATGATTGTAAAACACCCAAGAATGATAATAAAACAGCATGAATACTTCATAAACTATACTCCCTCTGTTCCGAAATAGTTGTCGTCGGGGGATTCTAGTACAACTCACGTCGCGTTAGGATATTTGTGTCGTTTCCGAAACTACCCTCCCATTCGCTCACTCGCTCTCGCTCACCCACTCTCTCCCGACTCCTCTCGAATCCCTAGCTCATCATCGCCGGCACCTCTCCCTCGCACGCGTCGCCGACGAAGGGTGAGCAGCTTGCCGCGCCCACGAAGAAGAAGAGCGCGAAGAGGTTGAGCACAGAGAGGGGAGGGCCGGGAGCGGGGGCAGGGCAGGGAGCGGGTGGATGACGCCCAACTGGGTCAGCAGCTTGAAGACCAGCGGGTTCTCGCCGCCTGTGCGGTAGCCCCCCGCCGCAAAGGCCGGGGAGGGGCGTGCGGGGGAGGCGGAGGTGGTAGGTGGTGGGGTCTGCTCGGGGGCCACCGCTCTCCGCCGCGAAGGCCGGGGAGAGGCGTGCGAGGGAGGCGGAGGTGGACTGTGGTGGAGGTTGTCAGCGGAGAGTCGGGCTGCACGCCGCGGCGGAAAGGCATCCGCTTTGCGGACGGGGAGGCATCGCCAAAGTGAACAGTGACTATTCCATGTTCAGATTTTCTCCCTGTTCTCTGTTCTACACGAGGTACCATCTCGCTCTCTGTTCTGCACTGCCCATGTTCAGATTTACTCCTCCTAGGATTAGTTCTTCTTATTCTTCTTCTTCTTAATTATCGCTCTTTGTAAAAGAAGCTAGACATCGCAATCGTCAAGGCCACGAACCATGTGGAGTGCCCTGCAAATGAGAAGTGCATCAAATGTTCCAGTACTCTGAGTTTGTTACCTCTGATGTACTCTTAATTATCACTCTTTTGTTACCTCTTTGTAACAGAAGCGGGACATCGCAATTGTCAAGCCAGGATATCTAGTGCCTGTATTTGATCTTTGGCACACCAACGGAATCATGAATAAGGTAGTTCAGTTATATTCTTCGGCTCTTTTATGTTAGTCTCCATGTGTTCCTGTTTTGAAATATCTTTACTTTGGCCTTTTTTTAGCAGGAAGAAAATTGAAGCCATGCTGAGAACATAAGGTATGTAACTTATTTTCAATCACAAGATGTGGAATGATTTCCAAGCTTAATAATAAAACAATGATCGACGATGGTTTGAGGTTTGAGCTGAGTGAAGCTAACCTTGTGCAATTACCTCATGAATATGATTTGTAGCGGAAGACTGTTGGTTTTGTAGCCGTTCTCCCAAGCGTTGTGGATAGCTATGCATTTTGTCAGTTGCAACTCGTTTTTTTCTCTCTACTAAACTGATGCGTCGACTAGCGGCTATAACTTCCGATGAACCGAAGCAATTTGAGATTGTAAGCAGGTGATGTGTTGTATTGTCCTCCTCTTAATTGCTCTGTTTTTCGGTTTTAGTAACAAGCAACTCAACAACATGCATCTCTATCTTCACACTGCAGATAGCATGATGTGTTGTAATGCTAACTGGAAGTGCATAATTTGATCATTTTTCTGTTGGAGTGCCCTACAAAGGAGAACCTTGTTAGGAGTACATCAAAGGTAACAAACTCATGTTTCTACAGGAGCAAGAGCAACCAACCTGAAGCTACTGTATCTCGGTGTGTGCGTGCACTTTAATTTGCAATATGCAGTAGGCTAGAATAAAGTGCAGAAATTTGAGTGCCTAGTTCTCAGGTCTCAGCTCTGAGCTACTCATGTTATTAAGTCTAAACCAGTAAACATATACTCCGACTACAGAGGAAAATTGTACTCCGAGTACGGTTCTGTAAGTTTAACTTGCATCTAAACAGAGGCAACTCTGCATTGTTTCTGAATCACATTTTAGTAAAAAAAAATATTCCACAGATATTTAGAATAGTGGCATGTAAATGTAGACCACATTGCTTGTTGACACTTAAATTGCAATACATCAGGCATTAATTCAAATGGAGTAAATATTCCTTGCTCTATAAAGTCTCTTATCTTCTCCTATCTAAATGGAGTAAAGTAGAGTATGGAGTAGCTTAAAATGATGTGCAGTAGTATTTTGGTTTCATTGAAAAAAAATTGAACAAAAGAGAAACAACACCTGCTGATCTGTGTGAGGATGTTTTCGTCTGCTCCAAAATTCTGCAATGAGGCCCGTGTTTCCACTGCTACTTATGCAGTAGCTTTTGATCGCAGGCCTGTCACTGACGGCAAGTGCAAGAAGAAGGCTCCGAGGATTATTCACAAAGCAGGTGAGTTCATCACTAACCTTGTACTGTACTCCATGTGGGATCCTATTCCTCAGTTTTGGGGGTGGTTTTATTTTCCAAGTGGCTATCTACACAGTTCAGGTATAATGCCATGCTCTCCAGTAATTTTATTTTGGGGGTCATTTTATTTTCTGAATCACATTTTCAGTTTTGCAAATTCTATAATTTTGCACATGAAGCTTCTGTAATTTTGCCCATGAAGCTTCAGATTTTAGCACATAAAGCTTCTGCTACTGTTAATCTTGTCATGAATCTTCTGTTGACTGGGGACATTAGCTTAAAATGAATCTTTTCCTTTAAGTAAAACTAAATAAAACGGTTTTTGTTAATTTAACAGTTGCAGACTTGCAATAGTGTAGGACAACAGTAGTTTAGTGTAGGATAGCAGTAGTTTAGTGTAAGACAACAGTAGATTAGTGTAAGTTTCAGTTCGTTAACTGAATTTTTTCAGTTACTTAACTGAAACTTTTTCAGTTACAGCAGGTCTTCTTCTCTCTTCTCTTTCTCTTCTTGCATCCGTAGTTTAGTGTACTTCCCTTGTGCCCTCCATACTCCTTTCCTCTCCCACTCCTTTGCTTGTTCTCTTCTTCTCTAAATTATCTTCTCATCTCTAAATTCACTCATCTTGTCTCCTACTACTCTCTTCTCTTCTCTTTCATTTAAATGGAGTACTCCACACAAGCAAATGAATTACACATACAAGTCTCACAAAATGGAGAAAAAATATATGGAGTAAAAATGATCACAAAATGGAGTTACACATGCAAGCCTCACAAAATGGAGTATTACACATATGGAGTAATTTCACATGGGATGCACTCCGCACGAGTCTCATCTCAAGGAACTACACATACTCCACATCTGAACAAGCCTCATGTCAAGCATCGGAACAAGCCTCATCTCAAGCATCTGAACAAGCCTCATGTCAAGCATCGGAACAAGCCTCATGTCAAGCATATGAACAAGCCTCGTGTCAAGCATCTGAACAAGCCTTATCTCAAGCATCGGAACAAGCCTCGTCTCAAGCATCTGAACAAGCCTCATGTCAAGCATCTGAACAAGCCTCATGTCAAGCATCTGAACAAGCCTCATCTCAAGCATCTGAATAAGCCTCATCTCAAGCATCTGAACAAGCCTCATCTCAAGCATCGGAACAAGCCTCATCTCAAGCATCGGAATAAGCCTCATGTCAAGCATATGAACAAGCCTTGTGTCAAGCATCTGAACAAGCCTTATCTCAAGCATCCGAACAAGCCTCATCTCAAGCATCTGAACAAGCCTCATCTCAAGCATCCGAACAAGCCTCATCACTGAACCCTCCCGATTACCTCTAAGTTGTATAGGGCATTTGTGTAAACCTCTTTCGGGCATGTTAGTCTTGGAGGTAGCTGCCCAAGACCCTCAAGCCTTTCCTTGTTAACATGTGGTATTTTATACCCATTCCCCCCCCCCCCCCGCGTGGTTCATGATCTCAATCATGCACATTTGTAGAGTTAGGAAAATTTTGTTGAGCTTGTAAACATCATAGCCTTCAAATTCCTCCAAAACACCTGCAATAAGGTCTTGTAGTGTTTTAGGACTCAGACAATCTGTCAGTGATTGCAGCGAGTTGAAAAACCCAAGGTCAAGCACATTCAAATCAGGACTGTTGGCAGGCTGTTGTACTAATCTAATGTCAAGTCCAGTTTTTGCGACAGCTGCTAGAAATTCCTGGTCATCTGGCAAGATATGGGGATTAGCATTATCCTGCTGAATGTAGATGGTCTGTCCAGCATCACTTTCCGGCCAAACTGCTTGTATCGCTGGCAAGTCCTTCTCTATCAGGAACTCCCTCATCACTTTTCTGTCGACCTTTATTGACTTTGTCTCTATTGTACCTATGGGCCTGTTGTCGCTTCTCCTCTGAGCAGGAACTTCTTTCACGAATGGCCAGATACCGAATTTCCCAGAGAAGGTCACGTTTCCTCTGCTGTCCCACCTAGGCCTAGCAACGGCCGTTAAAAACATCACCTTGCCAATACAATTGTCGTGTATAGGCCTCGTAGGCTCTTTCTCCCCATCCAGCAGATAATATGTTCTATTCTTCTTTGTCATGTTAAACCACTTCTCGTCAATATGGACAACGTTATGCATAGTCTTGGACTTAGGCCTCGCAGTTGTTGTTGTTACCTCATCAAGCATCGACAAACAAAAATTCATCCTATCCATCTTATTCTTTTCCTTTAAATCCGGCTTCACACAGTTTGTATACCTCCTAATCAAATTTAGCATGAACTTTTTATGAAGTGTGGTAGGGCTACATCCCAGTTGCCAGGCTAGTGATCTAATAGTAGACCTCCTGTTTAATGGGATTGTTAGGATTTTTTCTAGGTTAATGTCCTTAGGCTTTCTTCCAGAATTTCCTTTTCTCTAATCAGCAACATCTACCTCTTGACCTTGTTGAATTTGCAACATTGCTTTCCTCTAAATTATTTTTATATTCCAAACACCCACTGAGGGAGTCCTGGATAAGGGGGTATCCGGACAGTCGGACTATAACCTTTGACCGGACTGTTGGACTATGAAGATACAAGATTGAAGACTTCGTCCCGTGTCCGGATGGGACTCTCCTTGGCGTGGAAGGCAAGCTTGGTAATACAGATATGTAGATCTCCTTCCTTGTAACCGACTCTGTGTAACCCTAGCCCCCTTCGGTGTCTATATAAACCGGAGGGTTTAGTCCGTAGGACACAATAATAACAATCATACCATAGGCTAGCTTCTAGGGTTTAGCCTCTCTGGTCTCGTGGTAGATCAACTCTTGTAATACCCATATCATCAATATCAATCAAGCAGGAGTAGGGTTTTACCTCCATCGTGAGGGCCCGAACCTGGGTAAAAACATCGTGTCCCTTGTCTCCTGTTACCATCCGCCTAGACGCACAGTTCGGGACCCCCTACCCGAGATCCGCCGGTTTTGACACTGACATTGGTGCTTTCATTGAGAGTTCCTCTGTGTCATCATCGTTAGGCTTGATGGATCCTTCGATCATCGGTAGCGATGCAGTCCTGGGTGAGACTTTTCTCCCCGGACAGATCTTCGTATTCGGCAGCTTCATACCGCGGGCCAACTCGCTTGGCCGTCTGGAGCAGATCGAGAGTTACGCCCTTGGCCATCAGGTCAGGTTTGGAAGCTTAAACTACATGGCCGACATCCGCGGAGACTTGATCTTCGACGGATTCGAGCCCCTGCCGAGCGCGCCGCACTGTCACGATGGGCATGATTTAGCTCTGCCATCGGACAGTGTTCAGGAGATCGCACCTGCAACCGCTCCGACCTTCAATTCGGAGCCAATTGCGCCATCCGTGGACGGGTGGTTAGACCCCGCACTGGAGGCCGCAGTCTCAGCGGCGATCGAGCCGAATACCAACCTTACCCTTCGTGAGAGCCGTGACTCCAAGCTGCCAGATTCTTCTCCAGCCACGGACTCCGAACTGCCTGGGCCCGTGCCAATCGAATCCGACTGGGCGCCGATCATGGAGTTCACCTCCGCAGATATCTTTCAGCACTCGCCCTTCGGCGACATACTAAACTCTCTAAGGTCTCTCTCCTTGTCAGGAGAGTCCTGGCCGGACTATGTCCGGCAGGATTGGGATGCGGATGATGAAGAAATTCGCCGCCCACCCACCACCCACTTAGTAGCCACTTTTGATGATTTAACCGACATGCTCGATTTCGACTCCGAAGACATTGACGGTATGGACGGAACCACTGCCCACAGGGCACTGGACAGCCACCTCATCATATGATATATATATGGTGGACACACCCAAAGAAGGCAATGGCGACGTAACAGCGGGGGATGACCCCTCCAAGAAGCAACCCAAGCATCGGCGTCAGCGGTGCCGCTCTAAGTCTCGCCAAAGCAAAAGCGGTGATACCGGCACAGGAGATAATAACACTACGGACAGTGTCGAAGACAATGACAACCCCCTCCAGCAAGATTCAGCGCAGGAGGATGGAGAAGCCAGCCCTCATGAGAGAGCGGCAGATAGAGAGGTAGAGGATGATAATTACATGCCTCCCTTCGAAGACGAGGCAAGCCTCGAAGACGATGAATTTGTCATGCCTGAGGATCCCGTCGGGAAAGAGCGCTTCAAGCGCCGGCTTATGGCCACGGCAAACAGCCTTAAGAAAAAAGCAACAGCAGCTTAGAGCTGATCAAGACTTGCTAGCTGACAGATGGACTGAAGTCCTTGCGGCCGAGGAATATGAACTCGAACGCCCTTCCAAGAGTTACCCAAAGCGCAGGTTGCTACCCCGTTTAGAGGAGGAAGCATTAAAGCCTACATCTCCAGTGTATGATGCGGCTGATCGGCCACCTCGTGGCCGCGACAGAGAGGCATTTCAGCCAAAAGCTCAGCCCGCGCCCCGACGCCACTCAAATAAAAATGCCAAGGCACGGGGAAATACGCTAGACCTACGAGACGTATTGGAGGACAAAGCAGAGCAAGCAAGATCGATCTACGGATCGCGAGGGCGCCCCACTACGAGAGACGATAACCGTCACGCTGGATACAGTAGAAGTAAATTCGGCCGGGCCGAACACAGCAGACAAGACTCATTCGAGTTGCGTCGTGATATAGCCCAGTACAGAGGCGCCGCACACCCACTATGCTTCACAGATGAAGTAATGGATCATCAAATCCTAGAGGGTTTCAAACCCGTAAATATCGAATTATACGATGGTATGACAGATCCTGCGGTATGGATTGAGGACTACCTCCTGCATATCCACATGGCCCGTGGCGACGATCTACACGCCATCAAATACCTCCCACTCAAGCTTAAAGGACCAGCTCGGCATTGGCTCAACATCTTGCCAGCAGAATCCATTGGCTGTTGGGAAGATCTGGAAGCCGCATTCCTTGACAACTTTCAGGGCACTTATGTGCGACCACCAGATGCCGATGACTTGAGCCATATAATTCAGCAGCCAGAGGAATCGGCCAGGCAATTATGGACACGGTTCCTCACCAAGAAAAATCAGATCGTCGACTGTCCGGATGCAGAGGCCCTAGCAGCTTTTAAGCACAACATCCGTGACGAGTGGCTTGCCCGGCACCTTGGCCAGGAAAAGCCGAAATCTATGGCAGCCCTCACGACACTCATGACCCGCTTTTGCGCGGGAGAGGATAGCTGGCTAGCTCGCAGCAATAACATATCAAAGAACCCTGGTACTTCGGATACCAAGGACAGCAATGGCAGGTCACGTCGCAACAAACACAAGCGCCGCATCAACAGCGATAATACCGAGGATACGACAGTCAATGCCGGATTCAGAGGCTCTAAGCCCGGTAAGTGGAAAAAGGCATTCAAAAGAAGTACTCCGGGCCCGTCCAGTTTGGACTGTATACTCGACCGCTTGTGCCAAATACACGGCACCCCCGACAAGCCAGCCAACCACACCAACAGGGATTGTTGGGTGTTCAAGCAGGCCGACAAGTTAAATGCCGAACACAAGGACAAGGGGCTACATAGTGATGACGAGGAGGAGCCCCGATCGCCGAACACCGGAGGACAGAAGAGGTTCCCCCCACAAGTACGGACGGTGAACATGATATACGCAACCCACATCCCCAAGAGGGAGCGGAAGCGTGCGCTAAGGGACGTATATGCGTTGGAGCCAGTCGCCCCAAAGTTCAACCCATGGTCCTCCTGTCCGATCACTTTTTATCGCAGGGACCATCCCACTAGCATCCTTCATGGCGGATTCGCCGCATTGGTCCTAGACCCAATCATCGACGGATTTCATCTCACTCGAGTCCTTATGGACGGCGGCAGCAGCCTGAACCTGCTTTATCAGGACACAGTGCGCAAAATGGGTATAGATCCCTCAAGGATTAAACCCACAAAAACAACCTTTAAAGGCGTCATACCAGGTGTAGAGGCCCATTGCACAGGCTCAGTCACACTAGAAGTGGTCTTTGGATCCCCGGATAACTTCTGAAGCGAGGAGTTAATCTTTGATATAGTCCCGTTCCGCAGCGGCTATCACGCACTGCTCGGGCGAACCGCATTTGCAAGATTCAATGCGGTACCGCACTATGCATACCTCAAGCTCAAGATGCCAGGACCTCGGGGGGTCACCACAGTCAATGGAAACACAGAGCCCTCCCTCCGAACGGAGGAGCACACTGTGGCCCTCGCAGCAGAAGCACAAAGCGGCCTCTCCAGGCAATTGTCCAGTCCGGCGATCAAACGCCCGGACGCCGTCAAGCGCGCCCGGAGTAATCTGCAACAAGGCCGCCTAGCACGTTCCGAGCTCGCATAGCAATGCGGCCCCTACCCCAGCCTCAGCCAAACGGCGAAATCCGTGCCACGCGTACATAATTACGCATTGAAAATGCCATGGGCATAGGGGGAGGGGCACGACTAGGGCACGCCCCAAAACGCGGCTCAACCGCACTAGGGGCTTCCTACTTTCTTATTTTTTCTCTCTTTCAGGACTTTACTCTCCGGAAGCCCTGTTCGGCAGTATAATTGCCGAACACACGATACAACAACTAGGGAGGCAGAAAAGCTACGTCACACCATGGAACTCCCAGGTGGTCTCTATAACGAGCGAAATACCTGCTTTAAATACCATTCCGCAGCTTGCCCTTGGAGCGGACATGTCAAATAGTCCCATTTTTTGCTTATCGCACTACTTGTATCGTTCTGCTTTAATGCACCTTTTTTGAATAAACAATGCATAGCACTAGTCTATTACTTCATTCTCTATTCCTTCCCTTTTTATGCATATATGTTCATTCATGACATCCAGCAACCATACACTCTGGTACGGCCAATACGCCAGGGGCTTAAGTACCCCATAATACGGCGTGAGAAGTCCGAACACTTTCGGAAGTGCGGCACCCCGAACTTATAGCATTATATGCATCAACTCCGAATCATGTCTTGGGTCAATAGTTGGGTTTGCCCGGCTCCCATGTTTTGGTACCTTACGTTCCGCTATATCGGCTAAGGTAGCACTGGGAGAACTACTGCGATTGTGCCCCGGTTCATCTGGGCTAAGCACCTTAGTGCAGAAAGCTAAAACTGACTGTCATGATGAGGCGAGAGACCGGTCGCTGTTCGAGAGGTTTTTCGAGTCCCTAAAGGCTTATGCCGCTTCGAGCGAGGAGTCAGCTTTGTCCGGCCAAGGCGTGGATAGCGCCCCGAACTCGGTCTTCCGAATACTAGGGGCTTCGCCGAAATTCAAAATTGTAGACTTCTATGGCTAAGTGAGAGTGATAAAGCATTATAGTCCGATTGACTTGTTCGTTGTGCTGAGCACCTCCCTCGAAGGACCCAACAATGGGAAAAAGAGTGCTCAGATTTACCCCGAACACCCCAGCACTCGTGGCATGGGGGCAGAAGCCGACGACTGGCCATCTCTCAAATTTGATAAACAGCCGCACAGAAGGTAATATTTTAAATTCAAACAAGCGTTGCATAGCGCATATGAAACAAGTTTTCGTAAATACAGGATCACACGAGCAAGTTCACTCAAATATCACTTCTTTGGAACACTCATCCGCCACAAGGCGGGCACCCTTCAGGACGCCCTCATAGTACATTTCAGGGTGGCGATGCTCCTTACCCTGCGGTGGCCCATCCTTCACCAGCTTCTTAGTGTCCATCTTGCCCCAGTGTACTTTAACACGGGCAAGCGCCCTGCGGGCACCCTCGATGCAGATGGAGCGCTTGATGACCTCAAGCCAAGGACAGGCATTCGCAAGCCGCCTCACCAGCCCGAAATAGCTCCCTGGCATGGCCTCTCCAGGCCACAGCCAGACTATAAGACCCTTCATGGCCTATTCGGCCGCCTTATGGAGCTCGACCAATTGCTTCAGCGGGTCGCTTAAGGGCACAGGGTGTTCGGCCTCAGTATACTGAGACCAGAACACCTTCTTCGTCGAGCTCCCTTCCTCGGCCCGGTAGTGCTTTGCGGCATCCGACACGTTGCGGGGCAAATCTGCGAATGCTCCTGGAGAGCTCCGGACTCGGGTAAGTAACAAGTAATTTACTTTCGCATGCTTGCTTTGCATAATGAATGCCTTACCCGCCGCTATCTTCTTCATCGCCTCAATTTCCTGGAGGGCTTTTTGGGCTTCGGCCTTGGCATGCTTGGCGCTCTCAAGGGCCGTGGCAAGCTCGGACTCTCGCGTCTTGGAGTCAAGCTCCAAAGTCTCGTGCTTTTTCACGAGAGCCTGGAGCTCTTGCTGCACCTCGCCCACCCGTGCCTCTTGCTTCTCTCGCTCGGTGCGCTCTGTGGCCGCTTTGTTTTAGGCCTCGGACAATGCTTGCTTCAGGGTCGCCACCTCGGTCGTGGCCCCTGGCACATTCATAACGATCCTATCATTTTTGTAACTGCATCTTATATATATATATATACACACACATATAGACAAGGCATTACTTACCTTGGTTCTCCTCGAGCTGCTTCTTGGCATGGCCGAGCTCTTTCTCGGACCGCTCGAGGTTCTGCTTCAGCGCATTGACCTCCGCAGTCAGTGCGGCAGAGGTCAGCGGTGAAGCCTGCATACGCATATCGACATACTGGTATTAGACTCCTGCGAATGTTATTTTGATCCTCTATTCGCCTTTTCTTTGTGAACGCCAAACAGAGCATTAGGGGTTACTGTCTATGCGGTAATATTTTCATATATTTTAAATACATACCTCAAAGCCTGTTAGGAGGCTGGCACAGGCTTCAGTCAGTCCGCTCTTGGCGGACTGAACCTTCTGGATCACCGCACTCATAATAGTACGGTGCTCCTCATCGATGGAAGCGCCGTTAAGCACCTCCAGCAAACTGTCCGGTGCCTCCGGATGGACGGAGGTCACCGGCACGGGCGGCTTGGCCCTCTTAGTAGGGGGGCGCCTACCGGAGTCCGGAACCACTAGAGGTTCCGGCGCGATTCGGCTGAGGGTCGGACTTGGAGCCCTTGGGAGGCTTGCTCCCTTTGCGCCTGGAGTTCGGGATGTCGCCTTGAGGCGCCCCCAGGACTACCTCCCCTCGGTTCAGAACCCCTTGAGACAATACCTCGGCATTGTCCGTAGGGCGAGGAGAGGAGGCGGCCGGGAGTGAAAAGCTATTCACGTCCGACGAATCCAAGTAACCGCTCGACGATACGTCGACGCGGGCTCGGGGTGGACTGCATGATTATATTCGGCGTTAGGAGAAGATGTGCAATAAAGGTACGCTATGAGTTACTCTGGTATTCGAATACTTACGACTTCCCCAGAGGGTTGGCCCTGGGTGGCCACTAGTCTTCGCTGTCGGCAGCATTGGTGGAATAGTCCGGAGGAAGGGTCCTTCCCTTCTTGGACCCTCCTGCCTCCCCGGTTGGGGTGGCCTTCCTTTTCTTGTCCTCCCCGACTGGAGGGGAAGAAACTTTATCTGCCTCCTCCTCGTTTCCATGGGAGGAGTGCATCTCGGAGTTATCGGACGATGAGTCCGATAATACCTGGCGCCGGGAACTCTTTCGGGTTCCCGTGGCCTTCTTCTTGATCTTCTTCTCCGTCACCTCGTAAGGCGCCAGAGTCAGCATCTCCGTCAGGAGAGCGTCCGCAGGGTCTTCGGGCAGGGGGGCCGGACAGTCAATCTGCCCCGATGTCTCCACCCATTCGTGTCAAAGGCATGGAAGCTCAGATCCCGTACATAGTTAAACTATGAAAAATAAATACCCTATAAGAGATAAAAAAAGCTTACCGTGCCGGCTTGGCGCTTCGCGCTGAGTCCGCGATCCTCGGTGAGGGGAGGGGGAACCTCGGCGCCCTTAAAAGCACCTTCCAGGCGTCCTCGTGCGTCGTGTCGAGGAGCTCGCTTAGAGCCTGGTGCTGGGCCGGGTCGAACTCCCACAAATTGAACTCCCGTTGTTGACACGGGAGGATCAGGTGGATGAGCATGACCTGGACTATGTTGACAAGCTTGAGCTTCTTGTTTATCGTATTTTGGATACAGGTTTGGAATCCGGCCAGCTCTACTAGACTACCCCAGGGCAGGCCCTTCTCTTTCTAGGAGGTGAGCCCCGTGGGGATTCTGGCTCGAAACTCGGGGGCCGCTGCCCATTTGGGGCCGCGCGACTCGGTGATGTAGAACAACCCCGATTGGCACCCCTTTATGGTCTCCACGTAGGAGCCCTCGAGCCATGTGACGTTGGGCATTTTGCCCACCATGGTGCCTCCGCACTCTGCCTGCTGGCCGCCCACAACCTTCGGTTTGACATTGAAGGTCTTCAGCCATAGGCCGAAGTGGGGCTTGATGCGTAGGAAGGCCTCACACACGACGATAAACGCTGAGATGTTGAGGATGAAGTTCGGGGCCAGATCGTGGAAATCCAGGCTGTCGGTGTCAAAACCGGCGGATCTCGGGTAGGGGGTCCCGAACTGTGCGTCTAGGCGGATGGTAACAGGAGACAAGGGACACGAAGTTTTACCCAGGTTCGGGCCCTCTTGATGGAGGTAAAACCCTACGTCCTGCTTGATTAATATTGATGATATGGGTAGTACAAGAGTAGATCTACCACGAGATCGAGGAGGCTAAACCCTAGAAGCTAGCCTATGGTATGATTGTTGTCTGTTGTATATTGTATATTGTCTATCGACTAGCCTGGCCTCGGTTTATATAATGCACCAGAGGCCTAGGATAACAAGAGTCCTAGCCGAATACGCCGGTGGGGAGGAGTCCTTGTCTTGATCGCCAAGTCTTGTGGAATCTTCCTTGTATGCGGCAGCTGTCCGAACTGGCCCATGAGTATACGGCCATGGGGGTCCTCGGCCCAATCTAACAGATCGGGAGATGATGTGGTGAGTACCTCCTAGTCCAGGACACCGTCAGTAGCCCCCTGAACCGGTCTTCAAGTTAGGGGCGCTCTTCGATTCTTCCGAACCGTTCTTCATCTTTGGTCGTCGGTCTTGAAAACTAGTTCAACAAATCTTCTCATCTTCGATCTTGAGGATCGCCGAAATGCATTCAACGAGTTTACACGTCGGGTATCCGAGGAGCCCCTTTAAGTTTTCGGCCTTTATCAATGCCTTGTTATTTTTATGCCACACCTCGGGTTTGAAGTTGTTCCCGGGCGGCAGCGTCCTCTTGCGTCCGAGCTCCAACGCCGGACTGCATTCGAGGTATCTTTTGCAGCCGAGCACCAACGCCGGACCGCTTCCCAGCTCTAACACCGGAATGTATCCGAGCTCCAATGCCGGACTATGTATCCGAGCTCGAACGCCGGACTGCTTCCGAGGTGGTGCACCACCCCGAATGTGGGTCGATTTTTGTCAATATTTTTGATTGGTGCAATTTATTCTCTGCCGAGATATATAGCCAGTAGCCCTCAAGGCGGGTATCGGTCTAAAACCCGAGATGCACATGAAGGATGACATAAGACCGCTAATCCCAGTAGCCGCTGAGACTCAGGTTGATTTGCAAAATCGGTCTGAGGATCAAGTCCTAGCTCGGCAGAATACTTCGGGACACAAAACGCGGCGTGCTCAGTCCTCGAGACTCAGGTTGGGTGCGGCCGGCCAACCTGAGGATCAAAATCTCCTCGGAAACTATATTGCACATAAAATTTTCTGCATTGGACAAGCAATGCAGTAGCCCCCGAAACACTGGTCGGGTGGCAACACCAGATCAGGGGATCGATGTGCCCCTTTAATATTTGTAAATAATAAGCCCAAAGCCCAGTAGCCCCCGAGCCTTAATGCAGGCACGGGTGGCCGAATTAAGGATCGATATCCATAGTAAAATCACAAATTATGTGTAATGACTCTATGTATCCAAGTACTTTACGTCATTAATGCTCGGATCCGCATTGTACAAAACTTTGTTGACCGACCATCGGCTTCCACCTCCTCGGCTAGTAGCCGAGGAGTGTTTTTCCTACTTTATAAAGCCTTTACGAGGGCAAAGATTTACGATAAACAAGGCAATCTGGCCACATGGTTTTATAAACAAAGGTACGCAGAGAGATATGTTATATTACTGTTTAACAGAAGAAATGTCTTCCAAAGAAAATAGTCCCGCTATCGGTTCCTTTCTTTGGGTTGTCATGCTAAGCATGATCATGGAACCTCAGCTCCAAAGTAAGAGCAAAATGTCGAGGATTTAGTTTGGGAGGCTAGTTAATAGCCCCCGGTAGTGTTCGGCGACAGTCGAGGTCAAGCCGTAAACACTTCGGCCAATGTTATGAACGGCCTGTTATTTAACATAGTAATCGGATTGCTGACCAGTTTACGCTTATTGTGACAGTCAGTTTTCGGCTTTCTCCACTGAGGTGCTTAACCATGTGAGCTGGAAGCACAATCGCAGTGGTTCTCCCTTTGCACGCCTAGCCGAACAAAACGGAACATAGGAAGCAAGTGCAGGAGCCGGGCAACCCAACTATTGACCGAAGATACAATTCGAAACCGATGCATATATAGCAATATCTGAGAATGTTTTTGCCGAATCCCTAAAAGGTGTTCGGCATTGCACTGCGAGACTAATGCTGTAAAAGCACAAATAGTTTAAAAGTGCCAAAAAGCTTGGCAAACCAAGAAACGTCAGTAAAAACATGACGTCCGAATAATATCAAGTGTTCGGTGCCAATCCGAAAATTGGTCTTAGAAAAAAGAAGTGCTTCTGTCGTGCTTTAACATGATACATCCTATCTCAAGACTTCGAGCGGGTCAACCTATGGCTTCAACCTCCTATCCCAAGGGCGGAGTACTTCTCATCAGGCCAGTTTAGCAAACTAAACTTTAGCGGCTTTGAGAGAGAAATTAGGCTCCCCGGCTAGTGACCGCACACTCGTGTCGAAAAAAGGAGTGATAAATAATAATAATAAAACTTTGCAACGACTAAGAAGAAGAACACTTATTATAAAATGGCTCAAATAAACTTAAGAGCCCCCAAGTGACTTGGGTAGGAGAATGATTGCATGTACCGAAGTACTTATATCATATCTATGTTCAACCGAACTTTAAACGCGTCTTAACCGACCGTCGGCTTCTCCCTCTTCGGTCAAGGACCGAAAAGTGTTATGTACTCCATCGGTCGAGAATATCGACGGTGTTTCCAATAACCAGGCAATCAGGCCATAAGGCTATAACATACAAAGCGCGCTCAGGGAACTTATGCTATATTACTGCAAAGTGTAAGAAGCATCTTCGAAGAAAATAGTACCCCCACCGATACCTTTCTTCAGTGCTCATTGTTATTATGAGACTTGTGCAATAGATTTTTGTACTCATGAGTTCCGTTGTGTGCCGACCATCATTGAAAACTATAAGAGCGCTAGCTTTCGGCTTCACTCAGTCTGAGGTCCGGCTCGGGCGACCCGATCGTGACAATCACAGAGGTGCTCCCTTTACTCCCTAGCCGAACAATCGGGAACGTAGGGGTAAACACAGGAGCGAGGCAACCCAGCTTGCAAATCGCTTAAGTCAATATGGTGCATATTGTGGCGTAATACACGAACAAGGAACGAAGCCGTACAAGTATAATCATATGCAACAGGAAAAGCTTCATAAAAGAAGCCCCCAAGTAAACGGGGTATTTGAATTTATGCGTCACAAACAAAGTTTGGACAAGGAAAAAAATTTACAAGCAACTTTTTTCCAAAAAGGTATAACACTTGGTCGAACCGAACACAAGTTAGAAATTAAAGCTTTGAGCATGAAAGTGACTTAGCTGGTTAATGTGTTCGCAGTCCGAGCTTGATGCGGGACAAGGTTCTATCCCCCAAGCCAGTCCCGAGGTGGCGGAGCGGAGAGCTCGACACGCCGAAGTGGTGACATAGCACGGTCGATGCAGACCGGCAGAGTGACGCCAAAGTACCCGAATCATTTTCATGTGCACAAAAATAGTGCAAACCGGAGATAATAGTAATAATGGTAATCAAAAAAATCGTTGCATAATAAATAATTTATGCAAAGTGAGTAATAAAAGAAATATGGCCTGGCGCCGAATTCAATGTCGATGCAGGGCATCGGCGTGATGCGGTAAAGGCGTGGCAAAGCCCGAATTCGCAGGTCGGTCCGAGCTCCGGATGCGGCGTTCGCCGGACTATGTACCGAAACTAACCGAACCACTATGCGACTGTCGTTAATGCAGCCTCCATTTGATAGATCTGTGTACATATAATGGACAAATCAGAGTAATAATTCCTTGGGAAAAATGAACCCAAACAAGCAAAAAATACTGGGATTAATAGCACCTGGTTTATTTGTTGTAGCAATCCGAAGGAAGGTGATTCCCAAAATTGGGACTCGCTCCGCACACCCATTGCCTGATGGGCGATAAAACGACGGCATGGCAATGCTGGTAAAGGTTGGCTCGCCGAGGCAAAGCCCTCAGCCCAGCTAACGTGACGGAGCTGGTCGGCTAGTGACGCCTAAGTGTCCGGAGTAGGTTGATGAAGAGATGGCAAAGCCCCCAGTCCAGCCGAGATGTCAAAGCCCCGATGTCAGCCGATGAGTCGAAGTAGGTCGGCATGACGGACACCAGCTTGAAGAAGCGATAGTGCGGCCCTGTCGATGCAGGTCGTGACATGGTCGATGCCGGCTTGATGAAGCAACCATGCGGCGATGCCGGTATGCCCGCTCCGTGTAATCCGTGGGGCGGCGATGTTGGTGATGATTTATCCTTCGCGATGCCGGACTCTTGTTCGGCTTGCCGAGATGATGATCCGAAGAAGTTGAGCTCGGCTCAACAAAGTGACGCCGTGTCTTAGCGCAGGTCGGCAGCCGTGGAGTAATATTGCCGGACTGGTTTGACACCAGCATGATGTTGAAGATCATGTTCAAAAGATCTTAAAGTTAGTGGGATGTGTTCGGGAACAAAACACAATACCCCATACAAAACTTCCTTCAAAAGGGATGTCCGAAATCTCGTTCATAGAAAAGATGAACTCGGGTCGGATTCGTTTTCGCGCAGAAAACAGATCCGAAAAGTGATGCACTAATCGGAAGGTTCCCGAAGTTTGGACGGTCGGATCAAGCTAAAATTTTGAGAGGTGGTAGATACAGGAATTCCGCAGCCGATCAACGGTTGGATCTTCCAAAGGATGCCCGAGCTAGAAGCTGGACACCACGCCCTAAACACATCCAAATTCCCGTCCAGATTTGACAAGGCTCCGATATATCCTGGAGTGGCAGAGATTCCTCCATCGGAACTCGACGAAATTTTCCAGGGTTGTTGTAGACTCAATTCCGCACAATTCCACCAAAGCGATCGTCAAAGCGATACTCGAGGAGGTGGTGGCAGCAGATACGAGTTCGCTGTCTAGAAAAACAGCACGGTCGCTTGAGGGCAATGTTGATGTTGAGCCCCCGAGCTCCATGGATGATTCCTCCGTGATCTTGATAGAGATCGGAGTTGATGTTTGATGAAGGCCCTCGTCCGAACATGGTGATCCGAACATGAGGCGCAATTCTTGGTCGAACCAAGGTGACCAGTCGAGCTGGTGACGAAGATGCCGAAGTCGCAGTTGATCTGCAGGCGAGCCATCGAACCTTTTGTCGATCACACAGCAGAACTCTCAACGAAAGCACTAGTGTCGGTGTCAAAACCGGCGGATCTCGGTTAGGGGGTCCCGAACTGTGCGTCTAGGCGGATGGTAACAGGAGACAAGGGACACGAAGTTTTACCCAGGTTCGGGCCCTCTTGATGGAGGTAAAACCCTACGTCCTGCTTGATTAATATTGATGATATAGGTAGTACAAGAGTAGATCTACTGCGAGATCGAGGAGGCTAAACCCTAGAAGCTAGCCTATGGTATGATTGTTGTCTGTTGTATATTGTATATTGTCTATCGACTTGCCTGGCCTCGGTTTATATAATGCACCAGAGGCCTAGGATAACAAGAGTCCTAGCCGAATACGCCGGTGGGGAGGAGTCCTTGTCTTGATCGTCAAGTCTTGTGGAATCTTCCTTGTATGTGGCAGCTGTCCGAACTGGCCCATGAGTATACATCCATGGGGGTCCTCGGCCCAATCTAACAGATCGGGAGATGATGTAGTGAGTACCCCCTAGTCCAGGACACCGTCACAGGCCATAGTAGAACATGAGTCCCCGGATGAATGGGTGGAGTGGAAATCCCAGTCCGTGGAGGAAATGGGTAAGGAATACTATCCTCTCATGGGGCCTGGGGGTGGGGATGAGCTGCCCTGCATCTGGGAGCCAGTGTGCGATATCCTCGGACAGGTATCCGGCTCCGCTCAGCTTCTTGATGTGTCCCTCCGTAATGGAGGAGACCATCCACTTGCCTCTCGCTCCGGACATGATTGGAGAGGGTTGAGGAAGAAAATGTGGACTTGGGCGCTGGAGCTCGAGTGCGCAGGAATGGATGAGTAATGAGGAAGAAGGCGTGGGTAGAAAAAGGTGAATCCTTATCCCTTTATATAGGCGGACAAAACTATGCGCCCCCACCAGCCTGATAAAACTCGCTTATCTCCCAAGCGCCGTAATCAATGGCACAATTGGGTTAACCACGTCCGTATTGATGAGAATCCCGCGATAAGGGGACACGATCTCTGCTTCGACAAGACGTGCCAAGGAAACCGCCTCGCGAAGCGCGCTGAGGTTGGCTGTGAAAAATGATTCGAATAAAGGCTTGGCTGTGGTGTGATGTCACACTACGGGATGCGTAAGCAGATTAGATTTGCGGAAATATTATTCTCTCTACGGTGGTATGTGGAACTTGTTTTACAGAGCCGGACACGATCCTCGTGTTCAAAATCTTCTATGAAGTATTCGGAGGAGGAACCCGCCTTGCAATGCCGAAAACAATCTACGCGCTGGACTCATCGCCATTGAAGCCTGGTTCAGGGGCTACTGAGGGAGTCCTGGATAAGGGGGTATCCGGATAGCCGTACTATAACCTTTGGCCGGACTGTTGGACTATGAAGATACAAGATTGAAGACTTCGTCTCGTGTCCGGATGGGACTCTCCTTGGCGTGGAAGGCAAGCTTGGTAATACGGATATGTAGATCTCCTTCCTTGTAACCGACTCTGTGTAACCCTAGCCCTCTCCGTGTCTATATAAACCGGAGGGTTTAGTCCGTAGGACACAATAACAACAATAATACCATAGGCTAGCTTCTAGGGTTTAGCCTCTCTGGTCTCGTGGTAGATCAACTCTTGTAATACCCATATCATCAATATCAATCAAGCAGGAGTAGGGTTTTAGCTCCATCGTGAGGGCCCGAACCTGCGTAAAAACATTGTGTCCCTTGTCTCCTGTTACCACCCGCCTAGACGCACAGTTCGGGACCCCCAACCCGAGATCCACCGGTTTTGACACCGACACCCACTCCAAAAAAATTGCAATGTCTTGCGTATCAGTTTTCTTAAAAGTGCCTCCTCTACTCATACATAGTGTATGCAATGCTACATAAGCAGCAAAAATTTTCTGGTCATTGAGGGTTTTATTTTTTCTACCAACTTGCCCAGCACCTACACCAAGACATACAACAAAGAAATGATTAAATAAAATGATCAAGTGATGAAGTGATGGAATGCTCAAGTGATGAAATGATGGAATGATCAAGTGTATCTGTACCTGGATTTTGAACAATTTCATCTCCTTCCATTCCCTTTCCGGCATCTCCTTCCATATCATCTCCTACATGTCCTTCCATTTCATTTTCTGCATCTTCATCCATTTCATCCACATCTTCTGCAGATGGAGTGAAGTTGAGGTCTGGGAGATCAATTTTCTCCTAAAGATATGAATATGTAAGATGAAGTAGAAGTAGAAGTACAAGAAGAAGAAGAAGAAGAAGAAGTACATATAAATTCAGTCTGTGTACTGTCAATTGTTGTATGTTTACTGTCAAAGAAAAGACTTTGTCAATTGCTGTCTGTTTACTATCAAAGCAAGAATGACAATATTGTTATGGTCAATTGTTGTCCGTTTACTGTCAAAGCAAGAATTAGTTTCCTAGGTTAATGAAACATTACCAGCCATAATTAGTTTTCTGTATCTTAATTATCTCTAAACATTTTTGCGTGAAAATAGAATGTACAATGTTTCTGTAGATAATTTAGTCGAAAAGGGACGGCATGCTGAGGTGTACAATGGACAGCTTGCTGATGGACAGTTTGTGGCAGTGAAGAGGTTAACAAAAATACTTAACCTAAGGGATGCTGCAGGAGAGACAACCTCAGGGTCGCTAGCTGCTTAACTGAACATGAAACTGAACCCGGGGTTTCTCTTTCGATGGTTGCTGCATGTGTGAGTGCAGGAGTACTTCCTGTAGGATCGAAAGTATGTCTAGAGGGGGGTGATTAGACTACTTGACCAAATAAAAATCTAGCCTTTTCCCAATTTTAGTTCTTGGCAGATTTTAGCTATCTTAGCACAAGTCAAGCAATCTCCACACAATTCAAGCAAGCATGCAAAAGAGTATATGAGCAGCGGAAAATAAAGCATGCAACTTGCAAGAATGTAAAGGGAAGGGTTTGGAGGATTCAAACGCAATTGGAGACACGGATGTTTTTGTCGTGGTTCCGATAGGTGGTGCTATCATACATCCACGTTGATGGAGACTTCAACCCACGGAGGGTAACGGTTGCGTGAGTCCATGGAGGGCTCCACCCACGAAGGGTCCACGAAGAAGCAACCTTGTCTATTCCATCACGGCCGTCGCCCACGAAGGACTTGCCTCACTAGCGGTAGATCTTCACGAAGTAGGCGATCTCCTTGCCCTTACAAACTCCTTGGTTCAACTCCACAATCTTGTCGGTGGCTCCCAAGTGACACCTAGCCAATCTAGGAGACACCACTCTCCAAGAAGTAACAAATGGTGTGTTGATGATGAACTCATTGCTCTTGTGCCTCAAATGATAGTCTCCCCAACACTCAACTCTCTCTCACAGGATTTAGATTTGGTGGAAAGAAGATTTGAGTGGAAAGTAACTTGGGGAAGGCTAGAGATCAAGATTCATATGGTAGGAATGGAATATCTTGACCTCAACAGAAGTGTAGGTGGTTCTCTCTCAGAAAATGTGTATTGGAAGTGTAGGTATGTTCTGATGGCTCTCTCCACGAATGAAGAGTGGGTGGAGGGGTATATATAGCCTCCACACAAAATCTAACCGTTACACACAACTTGCCAAACTCGGTGGGACTGAATGATTAAACTCGGTCAGACCGATTCAGCAAACCTAGTGACCGTTAGGATTTTCGGTGGGACTGAGATGCAACTCTGTAGGACCGATATGGTTAGGGTTAGGGCATAACGTAATCTCGGTGTGACCGATTACACAAACTCGGTGGGACCGATTTTGGTAATAGGCTAACCAGAGAGTTGGTCAGGTAAACTCGGTGGGACCGATTCGCTCATCTCGGTGAGACCGAAATGTTACAAAAGGGAAACAGAGAGTTTACATTGCAATCTCAGTGGGACCGATCGCTCATCTCGGTAAGATGGAAACGTTACGAAGGGAAACAGAGAGATTACAATCCCATCTCGGTGAGACCGAGATCCCTATCGGTGAGACCGAATTGCCTAGGGTTTGTGGCAGTGGCTATGACATTTGAAACTCGGTGGCGTCGGATAGAAAGAATCGGTGGGGCCGAGTTTGACTTTTGGTTTAGGTCATATGTGGACGTGGGAAGGTAGTTGAGGGTTTTGGAGCATATCATTAAGCATTGAAGAGCAAGAAACTCATTAAGCAACACCTCATCCCTCCTTGATAGTAGTGGCTTTTCCTATAGACTCAATGTGATCTTGGATCACTAAAATATAAAATGTAGAGTCTTGAGCTTGAAGCTTGAGCCAATCCCTTGTCCTTAGTATTTTGAGGGATCCACTTTCCTCATCCATGCCATGCCATTCATTGAGCTTTTCGTGAAATATTAATCTTGGAATAATGTTAGCTCAATGAGCTATATGTTGTTAGGAATTACCAAAACCACCCAGGGACAGTTGCACTTTCAATCTCCCCCTTTTTGGTAATTGATGAAAACATATAGATCAAAGCTTCGACAAATGATAATAAGAGTGAAAGATATTGTCGCTTTGAGAAGTATGTGAAAAGCAAGAGCTCCCCCTAAATTTGTGCATATCTTAAGATTTGCTTTGGACTGCAAATGCACAATGAGTTAGGATCATGGGTTACTCTTCCATGTCACATACATCTTGGTGGAGCGCTCAAAATGATAAGAATTAAATACATGGACTCATCACCAAGCAAAGTGAATGATCATATAAGGATAAGTAGGATAATATCATCCAACAAGCATTAATTTAGCATATGATCAAACACACATGATCATCCAAGTATCACAGATAATAGCATAGTATCTCAAGCAATCAAAAGCAAACAAAGTTCAACCAAGAAGACAAGAGAGAACAAAAGCAAATTCTCTCTCTCTCGAAGCCTATGATCTATACATTTTCTCCCCCTTTGGCAACAAGTTACCAAAAAGTTCATAGAAAATGCATAGTACTAAAACGACTCTCAGGCTTGGTCTTCAGGTGGTGGAGTCCGGATAACGCCAAGGACGAAGGCTTCTGTTGATGTAGATGGAGCTGCTGGGGTAGGTGCTGGAGCTGGTGGCACTGAAGCTGTAGCTGGTGTAGATGAAGTAGCTCTGGTGTCTGATACTGGTACTGCAGTTGACCTCTGAGCTCTAGGCACTCTGGCAAATGCATCAGTGGTTGTTCTGCCCTTCCTCTCCTGCATGTCATCCTGTAGCTGCTCCACAACTGACTGAATCTCAGTTACTTTAACATCTAAATCATAGAATTTTTGTTCCATGATTCTTTCCAGGCTCTCCTGGTTTTGAGTTAGGGTGGCCAACCCCTTCTCAATCCTCAGAGTTGATGCTATCAAATAACCAAGTTGGTCCTGCTTGCTCTTCAAAAAATACTCAGATGCCTCCTCTTGAGTTGGCATCTTGGCAGCCTTCTCCATCTTTGCCTTCTCCTTCTTTGCTTGTGCTTGCACTGATGATGGTTCATTCTCATTCATCACAACTTGATTGTCCTCGAAGTCTGGGTAGATAGGCAAGTGTTTCTTATCCAACAAGTATGCGCCTGTGCCCATCTTTGAGTTTATCAACTCCTGGATCTGTGGGGCATATCCACAACTTCTTTTCTGGTCAGCTGCAGTCCTCTTGATAGTCTCAACTATAAGACTCATGACCTTGAACTTCTGTGGCACATCAAATATATGTAGGAAGTTAATTGCATGGCCTCTGATCATTCTGTGATCACCAGACTTGGGCAAGAGAGTGTGCCTAAGGACCCAATTGATTGTAGGCAGCCCTGACAGCAAGTGTTTTACTGACCCAAACTGTTGAGTCTCAAGATCATCTTCAGGAATCTCCTTGTACATGTTTGCCATAGAGTTGTGATCCATCTTCTTCTTGGCATAGACATCCAAGTCATCTTCTTCTTCCTTAGGAGCATTGATCAGATTTGCCCATTCCTCAATAGTTGAGTGGTACCTTGTACCCTCAGACATCCATACTATCCTGCCATCTGGATAGAAGTGTGCTGTGGAGTAGAATTGCATTATGAACTCCTCATTCCACTTTGTGAGCTTCTGCCCAACAAAGTCTGCAACTCCACAAGCACTAAAACTGTCAAACACACCAGGATAGTGTTCCTCATTTTCCTTGATATACTTCCAGTCGACCTACCTCATTTCACACACTATAGGCTTCTTGTCAAGCATCACTGTCTCATAGAAATCCTGATGTTCCTTTGTGTGGAACCTGTAATCAACAGCAGTCCTTCTCCTGGTGGCATATGGATCTGACTCTCTCCATAGCCTCAACCCTGAATCTCTCCTGATCTTCATGTTCTCAGCCATAGGATGAGCATCATTGTGGTCTGGAATCTTGGTTTTGAGCTTCCTCAGGACTTGTCCTTCATCATCTTCATCAACAGCAACTTCAGGCACTGGGGCCTTGTTCTTCTTAGCAGCTGGTATACTCCTGGTATTCCTCTTAGGTGCACTCTTGGGCTTGGAGGCAGCTTTGGGTGCTTCTTTGGGATTTGATGTTGCAGCCCCTGACTTTATAGCATCACTCATCAGCTTTTGTGCCTTAGGTGCTGGTGCAGCAACCTCTTCTTCCTCTTCTTCATCAGAATCTCTCCTCATAGAGGGTTTGCCAAGAACTCTGGCAGTAGTGGTTCTGACTCTCTTTTTCTTTTTATCTTGGCCAACAGCTTCCTCTTCTGACTCAATGGTAAACTTCATGGTTTCTCTAGTGGCAACCTTCCTAGGTTTGGAAGTGGGAACTCTCCTTGCAGGTGCCTTCTTCTGCATACCTAGCTTTGTGGCTGCAGCTGAGCCATATTCCTTTTTGATCACCTTCTTCTTTGATGTGGCTTCCTCTTCCTCTGCCACATAATCTTCATCCTCAGATTCTGAAGTTCTTTTCTTGCTTGCTCTAGTGGCAGCCTTTGGAAAATTGCTTGGGGTGCTTCTGCTACCCTCATATGAGCTGCTAGAGGGACTAGTGCCCTCACTCATGTGAACTTGCTCCTCGGACTTGTTCTGGCTGTCACTCTGGTCAGACATGTTGCAAACACTAACAGCAGACCCTGTGAATAGATTGTAGATGAGATAGAGTGGATGAGCATCAAAAAATACAGAGATTTTTGCAAAAGAATGAGTCAAAAACTTAGTTTTAGTTTTCCACAAAAAGCATTTCAGATCAACCGATTTGCAAACTCGGTGATACTGAAGCAGTTGTTGGAACCAAAACTAGTGAACTCGGTCAGACCGAGTCACAGTTCGATGGCACCAAGACTGCTAGTGTTTCACAAAGTCCTGAACTCGGTCACATCGATTTGCAATTCTCGGTCAGACCGAGAATCTCATGTGCAATGGCCTGAGCCGAATCGGTGGAACCGAGTTTTGCAACCCGGTGGGTCCAAGATGGTTTCGGTGGAAACCTAACTCTAAATTTTCAATTCAACTCTAATCTACGGAGTGTTTTGACTGGATAGAAGCATTTCAATCGTGGCAAGATTCATAATGAACACAATGTGCTAGGAATCATACGGGGATAGCACTGTGATCGAGTCCATACCCTAGTTCGGCGATGAACTCGCTACGGCGGCAACGGCGGGGAAGAATTCCGTTGACGGCGGTGGAAACCAGCGACAGGAGGCGGCTAGCGACGAGGAGGACGATCCGGAGACCCAGGAGGCAGAGCGAGCTATGCGCGGGCGAAGGGGTTTCGGAGAAATTTCCAAAATTTTGCCTGTGAGTATATATAGCCCGACCCTGTCGGTGTGACCAAGTGGAACAACTCAGTGGCACCGAGATGCATAACTGTTGACAGTTACAGCAACTCGATGTGACCGAAAAGTTCAAATCGGTTGCACTGAGATTGAAAACCTAGATCGACTTAGTGATCTCGGTATGACCGAAATGGAGGAATCTGTCAGACCAAAACACACAAAGAAGTTTTGGAAGTTTAAGTCTATGACGAATCGGGGACTCCGAGTGCTCCTCACACAAAGTGGTTTGAATCTGACTTGATCAAATTTTGTGATGTAGCATGAATAGAGTTTGAGACGAGAAAAGCATAGATAGCTAGAGAAGGTTCTTAGGCATTCTTGTCCATCCACTTGGCCAAAGAAAAAGAAAACCAGTCAATCAAAACAACAAGTGGATGTCCTTGAATGAGTAAAATATGCAACCAACATGCTCACACAATAAAATGAGAAATGAAATATGTGGCAAAGCATGCACAACCAATTCTAGCATCTATCAAACAATTTGCGATGACTAGGTCATCTATATATGAGTATATTGACTTAGGAGTCAAATGAGAACATTTGATCATAGGTCATACTCATCATTTAAGCACAAGTGGGGTTACCACTTTTACATAAAGCATTGTTGTGTTCACACCATTAGAGTTGCTTTAGCTCAAATCTTAGAGTAAAGCTCCCCCTAGATGTGAAATCCCCCCTAAGAGGGATGAACTAACCTTGGGTTTTGTCGATGATGACTTCATGTAGATGTTGAAGATGTGGATGCTCAATGTTGATGTAGATCATTTGGAGCTATCCATTGGAGTGAGTTGCACTTTCAATACCTACATGGGTTAGTCCCACAAGGAACAAACAAGGATATCCATAGATATAGAGTGATGCACACACAAGATGATGTCTATGAAAGCTTTTAGGTTACCTTGTTCCTTGTCTTACCAACAAGAGGGTTTGTGACTCCTTGAACTAGTGCAAGATGTGGAAGTTTATTGCACTTGTTCTTGCCAAGATGATTAGAGTGAAGTATGTTGGCGGAGTCACCCTCAAGAACTCTCTAGTTCTTCTTCTTCGGGATCCACACCATCTTGATGGGAATCCTCGGAGTTGTAGTTGTACTTGATGAAGTGGAACTTGATGTAGTCTTGGGAACCCACTTGACCAAGGCCTTAGGAGCTTCTTCAAATGCATCAATTTCCTCTTGAAGCTTGTCCTTGCCTTTTTGCTTGTGGTCTTGTGGTGGAAGATCATCCTGAGCTTGTGTCCTTTTGAAAGAAGTAGGATCATACTTCTCTTGTTGAGGAACAAACTTCGTCTTGGGGTATTGATCTTCTTCCCACTCAACTCCATTGGCATTGAACTTTAGTTCAAAACCAACATCTTGATTCTTCCGGTGCCTTCCTTGCTTGCGTATAATTTCCTTGAATTGCTTACTTCCGGCAAGGCTCTTGTAAACACCTTTCTCTATAATTCCCTTCAATAAGCTATTTTCTTGCTCAAGTGTAACTTGGCTAAGAGAATCATTAGTGGAATCAAGAGAACTACTAGAGGCAACAATATTGGATTTAGCATGATTATTGTTACTACTAGAGGAAGAATCTTTCTTGTTCTTGTTACTAGACTTGACTTGAGGCATGTAAGTGGATAAGAGTAAACGCTTGGCAATGTAAGAAGAACTTTTCTTACGAAGATCATCATTGATTGCTTTTAAGAACTCATGCTCTTGCTCAAGGTTGAGCTTTTCAAAGCGTAATTTCTCATGAGTCCTTAAAAGTTCTCGATGATCTCCTAAGATAGTTTCATGAGCTAACTTAAGAGTGTTTAGTTCTTTAGTTAGAGACTCAATCTTCTCCTTATCATTGTCATTCGTTTTATCTTGATTAGCATGATTAATTGACGTTTCATCATAGTATTCATCACTAGAGTTGTCAACAAGTAAATCATCATCACCTAACAAGTCATCTTCATCACTATTGAAATCAACATACTCGGGGTGTGATACCTTTGGACCTTTAGCCATGAAGCATGTTCCAACTCCTTCATTTGGTGAGTCAAATATGTCGTAGGAGTTGGTTGTCACAAGTGCTAGACCGGCAACACCTTCATCTTGAGTATATTCGGAGTCGGAGTGATAGCTTCTCTCGGAGTGGTTGTCAGAGTCGGAGCCGGATACCCATTCACCAACATGAGCTTGATGCCTTCATTTTGTGTAGCTCCTTGACGACTTGTCCTTTCTTTCCGAATCCTTGCTTCTCCATGAGGGTCTTCGTTCATAACGATCATCTCTACTCCTTCTTTCTCTAGATGGTGATTCTTCTCTTCTACTTCTTCTCTTCGGAGAATCTTCTCTTCTCTTGTAGGGGGTCGTACACTCATTGGAATAGTGTCCGAGCCTTCCACAATTGTAGTAGTTTCGCTCTCGACTAGAAGATCTTTTGTCATTGTAGGACCTTGACTTGGAACTTCTCTCTTTGCTTCTACTCTTGTAGAACTTGTTGAAGTTCTTCACCATTAAGCTCAATTATTCATTGAAGGTTTGTTTCTCACTCGATGATGTGGGGGCTTCACATGAGGCTTTGTAAGCACCACTTGATTTGGTGTGAAGTTCCTCTTTATCCTTGAGTGACATCTCATGAGCAACAATTCTTCCAATGACTTCTGTTGGCTTGAGATCTTTGTAATTGGGCATCATTTGGATCAATGTGCACACGGTATCATATTTTCCATCCAAGGCTCTTAGGATCTTCTTGATGATGAATCTATCGGTCATCTCTTCACTCCCTAAGCCGGCAATCTCATTTGTGATAAGGGCAAGCCTAGAGTACATTTCAGCGACACCTTCACCATCCTTCATTTTGAACTTGTCAAGTTGACTTTGAAGCACATCCAATTTGGATTCCTTGACGGAGTCGGTACCTTCGTGCATATCAATCAAAGTATCCCAAATTTCCTTTGCATTCTCAAGACGGCTGATTTTGTTGAATTCTTCGGGGCACAATCCGTTGAAGAGGATATCACAAGCTTGAGCGTTGTATTGCAGCATTTTCAACTCTTCCGTGGTGGCTTCATGGTTCGGTTCTTTCCCATCAAAGAATTCACCTTGCAAGCCAATACACACAATAGCCCAAACGGCGGGGTTATGTCCAAGAATATACATTTTCATCTTATGCTTCCAACTAGCAAAATTAGTACCATCAAAGTAAGGACCTCTACGGTGATAATTTCCCTCGCTAGACGCCATACTCTCCTAGGTTGTGAAACCAAGGCTATGACCGCTAGAAGCTTATGGAAATCAAAGCAAATGGAGACCAAAGCTCTGATACCACTTGTAGGATCGAAAGTATGTCTAGAGGGGGGGGTGATTAGACTACTTGACCAAATAAAAATCTAGCCTTTTCCCAATTTTAGTTCTTGGCAGATTTTAGCTATCTTAGCACAAGTCAAGCAATCTCCACACAATTCATGCAAGCATGTAAAAGAGTATATGAGCAGCGGAAAGTAAAGCATGCAACTTGCAAGAATGTAAAGGGAAGGGTTTGGAGGATTCAAACGCAATTGGAGACACGGATGTTTTTGTCGTGGTTCCGATAGGTGGTGCTATCGTACATCCACGTTGATGGAGACTTCAACCCACGGAGGGTAACGGTTGCGCGAGTCCACGGAGGGCTCCACCCACGAAGGGTCCATGAAGAAGCAACCTTGTCTATTCCATCACGGCCATCGCCCACGAAGGACTTGCCTCACTAGCGGTAGATCTTCACGATGTAGGCGATCTTCTTGCCCTTACAAACTCCTTGGTTCAACTCCACAATCTTGTCGGAGGCTCCCAAGTGACACCTAGCCAATCTAGGAGACACCACTCTCCAAGAAGTAACAAATGGTGTGTTGATGATGAACTCCTTGCTCTTGTGCCTCAAATGATAGTCTCCCCAACACTCAACTCTCTCTCTCTCTCACATGATTTAGATTTGGTGGAAAGAAGATTTGAGTGGAAAGCAACTTGGGGATGGCTAGAGATCAAGATTCATATGGTAGGAATGGAATATCTTGACCTCAACACAAGTGTAGGTGGTTCTCTCTCAGAAAATGTGTATTGGAAGTGTAGGTATGTTCTGATGGCTCTCTCCACGAATGAAGAGTGAGTGGAGGGGTATATATAGCCTCCACACAAAATCTAACCGCTACACACAACTTGCCAAACTCGGTGGGACCGAATGATTAAACTCGGTCAGACCGATTCAGCAAACCTAGTGACCGTTAGGATTTTCGGTGGGACTGAGATGCAACTCGGTAGGACCGATATGGTTAGGGTTAGGGCATAACGTAATCTCGGTGTGACCGGTTACACAAACTTGGTGGGACCGATTTTGGTAATAGGCTAACCAGAGAGTTGGTCAGGTAAACTCGGTGGGACCGATTCGCTCATCTCAGTGAGACCGAAATGTTACAAAAGGGAAACAGAGAGTTTACATTGCAATCTCGGTGGGACCGATCGCTCATCTCGGTAAGACCGAAACGTTACGAAGGGAAACAGAGAGATTACAATCCCATCTCGGTGAGACCGAGATCCCTATCGGTGAGACCGAATTGCCTAGGGTTTGTGGCAGTGGCTATGACATTTGAAACTCGGTGGCGCCGGATAGAAAGAATCGGTGGGGCCGAGTTTGACTTTTGGTTTAGGTCATATGTGGACGTGGGAAGGTAGTTGAGGGTTTTGGAGCATATCATTAAGCACTTAAGAGCAAGAAACTCATTAAGCAACACCTCATCCCTCCTTGATAGTATTGGCTTTTCCTATAGACTCAATGTGATCTTGGATCACTAAAATATAAAATGTATAGTCTTGAGCTTGAAGCTTGAGCCAATCCCTTGTCCTTAGTATTTTGAGGGATCCACTTTCCTCATCCATGCCATGCCATTCATTGAGCTTTTCCTGAAATATTAATCTTGGAATATTGTTAGCTCAATGAGCTATATGTTGTTAGGAATTACCAAAACCACCCAGGGACAGTTGCACTTTCACTTCCTTCACTACATCTAAGTTAATTAAAACTAAAATGAAAATTTTAAGTACTCCAAGATTAGTATATGAAATAGTTCAGTACTCAAAGATCAGTACATTATTTTGTTTGACAGGAGTACATTTTCTATAGATCTGTACATTATTTAATTGTGATTTAGTGTTATGATGATTTGATATGGCGAACATAGAATCCTGCCTGCGCATTTTGAAGCAAGACTCCTGTGATGATTTATACTGAACTCTGTTTGTGTTTTATCTTGAAATTCAAGCTTACGGTATCCTGAAATTCAAGGTTACTGTATCCTGATTTAACTGGAGTACAATGTTGTAGCTTCACTTGTCTTCCAGACAAATACTCATGTACTCCAACTTTAACCGGAGTAGGCCCCAACTTAATCATAATCAATTGTTGGATGTGGTGCTATATTAGTTCTACCAAGTTGAGGGTTTCGTTAAGTTGTCTGTACTCTGAATTGAAGTAAATTAAGTTGCATGTACCAAGTTGAGTATTTAACTTTTTTTTGAAAAGGAGGATAACCCTCGGCCTCTGCATCAGAATGTTGCTCGGGAGGCCAAGGCGGGCAGGCGCTGCTGGTGGCGGGACAAGTAGCTGGAGCAGGAGGTCATCGCCAAGCTTGGCTGAGGCCGCCTTGGCGGCGCCTACGCCAGGACCTTCTACCTCAGTGAGCCCCTCACTCTGCAACTCTTATTTAAAATGGGTTATGTGCTCCAGTATTGTAGTTCGATGAGTAGTTCTTGATCCAGTACTGTAGTTCGACGAGTGCAGTCCATTTAAGGCTCTCTTTTGGTTTGCTTGTCTGAAATGAAATGAAGTAAACTGAAGTGCAGTCCATTTTCACCTTTCCTTGCTTCCTTGTTTTGATTTGATTGTAAATAAATAAGATCTCATTTCATTTGGTTTGCTTGTGTCAGGGAAAAGAAGCAGTAATCCATCATGTGAGTGAGACCATCAACACACACACTATGTCAACAGAGTAAGTGATCCCATATTCCCATTGGATTGAGATACCTCTTTTTTCCCCATTATGAGAAGCATGTGGACATTGCTGTCACAAAATCACATGGCAAAATGTTGCCACCTTGCCCTAGATGGCTCTATAAGTATACTCCCTAGGTGTAATCATGACAACACTAATCTGTCATTCACACTTTTTGCAATTTTCATTCTTATTTACTGTCAGGACTATTAGCTTTTCTTACTGTTGGCATCATTCATCAGGATACACCATTTTATAGAAAGTTCTTTAAATGTCCAAGTATTGATCTCAAATGGTATATTGAATTTGTTTTCATTGACTCGCAGAAACTGTAGGCATGTTTGCAATTGGACAAATGGTGTATAACAATGATCATCATCTCTAAATTTGACAATTGGACAACATCAGCAGGAGGACAACAACAACATCATTTTCTCATGCATTACAGGTTTACCAATTGATCATTACACTCCAGTAATTTCTTCTTATGCCAATTGTGAGGGTGATGATCTTGTCTGATTGCCATAGTTATTGATCTTAACAAATTCTTCCTGATTGAATGTCTCCTGATCAATTTTACAGACTATTGTACCTAAAAGCATCGACAAATTCTCCCAATTCTGCATCTGGCGAAAAATGATAAGAATTGGGAGCAGCGAGGAGTACCTGGCGAGGACCAGGCGGGGGAGCAGCGAGGACCGGGCGGGGGAGCAGTAAGGATCAGGCTGGTCAGTGCAGTTGAGAGGACCAGGTTGGTGCAGCGAGGACTAGATTGGGAGGAGCGGTGGGGCGGCTAGCCTGGGGCAACAACGATCAAATTGAGAGAGGTGGCCACCAGACTGGGCGGAGGAGGAGGAGGAGGAGGAGGAGGAGGAGGAGGAGGAGGAGGAGGAGGTGGAGGGCGAAGGAGGAGGAGGAGGATGAGGAGGAGGTGGAGGGCGGAGGTGGAGGAGGAGGAGGTGGTGGAGGGCGGAGGAGGAGGTGGCCGGACTAGCAGCTGGAGGAGGTGGAGGGCACAGGTGGCCTGGCGGAGGAAGACTACGAGGAGGAGCCTGGCGGAGGAAGACGATGACTCGTTTTCAAATCAGGGGTATTTTTGTACATTTGCTCGTTTTCACCTGGTCTGGAAAAAACCCCAACGACAACTATTTCGGAATAGAGGGAGTAGATATGTTGGAGACGTATAAGGGTGTGGTAGATTACTGACGTGACGCTGGACCTCTATGAGTGATCTACATGGTTGGATCAAAGCTATTCTAAAAACTAGATCCACTGGAGTGGGAAGTACTCAAGATGTAGAAGAGGACTCAAGCGGGGTTGGTCCTATTTCTCTGATGTGTTCTTAGAACCCACTACCTGCCCTCCCGAAAGACTATGTGACCATTGGATTCACCTCACGATGGTCAACTAGTGAATCAAAGGACTTATAGGTATTCACACCACTGGATAAAATTCAAGCCATAATCAAGGACTTATTCTAGAATGGTACTCTACAACCTAGTTCATGCCTCACCGACTCTTCTTTGCAAGAAGAAAGAAGGTCTGTGGCACCTATGGATTATAGGCAACTCAATGCGCAAACCATAAAAAAGAAATACACAATACCGGTCATTGATGATCTTCTGGATGAGCTACACGGTTATACTGTCTACTCAACAATTGTTTTATCTATTCCCACATTGATTCACCAATCCTGGAACTCATTATGGGTAGAAGGTCCGTAGAAGTGAAAGTAGGATGACAGGATACAAGAGTAAGGAGTACCAGAAAAAGAAGATTTTGGACTTTCTGCCCACGAAGAAATAGTAGCATTTGAAACTGGAAAGATTTACTCCCTCTCTAAACAAATATAAGAGCGTTTAGATCACTATTTTAGTGATCTAGACACTCATATATTTCTTTACGGAGGGAGTACTTTGGATAGTAAATCCCCAAGGAAGGGCTATAATCCAAACAAAGGAGGAGCTAGCGAACAGTTCAAATTTCAACAATTAGGGAGGCGAATGAAACACTTGTCTTTCACAATCAATTCTTTTTATTTATGTTTAGGACACGCGAAGCGAGAGCAAAACAAGCTATGAGGAGAAGACTCGACAAAAGAGGTTTGAACAAGAGGAACCGCCGTCTAGTTGAGTTTGATCATTCTATCTTTCTTTCAACAGCTGAATAAGGGTGTATCCACAAAGGAGGGAGAAATCAGACTTTCTTCTTTACCCCCTCATTATTCAAGACGTGGATATAAAGTGTAATTTACTCCCTTGGATCTTTTCCAGGATCTTTATGTTGGGGAACGCAGTATTTCAAAAATTTACCTACGATCACACAAGATCTATCTAGGAGATCCATACCAATGAGACGGGAGAGTGTGTCCATGTACCCTCATAGACCGAAAGCAGAAGCGTTTAGTAACATGGTTGATGTAGTCGAACGTCTTCACGATCCAACCGATCCAAGTACCGAACGTACAGCACCTCCGTGTTCAGCACACGTTCAGCACGATGATGTCCCTCGAGCTCTTGATCTAGTTGAGGACGAGGGAGAGTTCCGTGAGCACGACGGCGTTGCGACGGTGATGATGAAGTTACCGGCGCAGGGCTTCACCTAAGCACTACGACGATATAATCACCCAGTTACGTTGTGACGTTTGATAGCACAGTAAGTGTTCCTCCGGTATTCGGGAGTTGCATAATCTCATAGTCATAGGAATATGTATAAGTCATGAAGAAAGCAATAGCAATAAAACAAAACAATCATTATGCTAAGCTAACGGATGATTCTTGTTCATCACATCATTCTCTAATGATGTGATCCCGTTCATCAAATGACGACACATGTCTATGGTTAGGAAACTTAACCATGTTCGATTAACGTTCTAGTCAAGTAGAGGCATACTAGGGACACCATGTTTTGTCGATGTATTCATACATGTACTAATTTTCTGATTCATACAATTCTAGCATGAATAATAAACATATATCATGATATAAGTAAATATAAATAACAAATTTATTATTGCCTCTAGGGCATATTTCCTTCATTGGCCCTTGCCAAAAACCATCACTCAGTTAAGAAGTTTCTTGGGCATGGTAGGGTATTATAGAATATTTGTTCCTAACTATGGCATCATTTGCAGACCACTTTACAATATACTCAAGAAAAATTCATTCCAATGGACAGCAGAGTCAATAATCTAGATTACATAGTAATGATTCTAACACCCATGGAGTCTTGGTGCTGATCATGTTTTGCTCGTGAGAGAGGCTTAGCCAACGAGTCTGCAACATTTAGATCCGTATGTATTTTGCAGATCTCTATGTCTCCCTCCTTGACTTGATCACGGATGGAATTGAAGTGTCTCTTGATGTGTTTGGTTCTCTTGTGAAATCTAGATTCCTTCGCCAAGGCAATTGCTCCAGTATTGTCACAAAATATTTTCATTGGACCCAATGCACTAGGTATTACACCTAGATCGGATATGAACTCCTTCATCCAGACTCCTTCAATTGCTGCTTTCGAAGCATCTATATACTCCGCTTCACACGTAGATCCTAGCACGACGCTCTGCTTGGAACTGCACCAACTGACATCTCCACCATTCAATATAAATACGTATCAGGTTTCTGACTTAGAGTCATCCGGATCAGTGTCAAATCTTGCATCGACGTAACCATTTACGACGAGCTCTTTGTCACCTCCATAAACGAGAAACATATCCTTAGTCCTTTTCTGGTATTTCAGGATGTTCTTGGCCGTTGTCCAGTGATCCACTCCTGGATTACTTTGGTACCTCCCTGCTAAACTTATAGCAAGGCACACATCAGGTCTGGTACACAGCATTGCATACATGATAGAGCCTATGGCTGAAGCATAGGGAACATCTTTCATCTTCTCTCTATCTTCTGCAGTGGTCGGGCATTGAGTCTTACTCAACTTCACACCTTGTAACACAGGCAAGAACCCTTTCTTTGCTTGATCCATTTTAAACTTCTTCAAAACTTTGTCAAGGTATGTGCTTTGTGAAAGTCCAATTAAGCGTCTTGATCTATCTCTATAGATCTTGATGCCCAATATATAAGCAGCTTCACCGAGGTCCTTCATTGAAAAACTCTTATTCAAGTATCCCTTTATGTTATCCAGAAATTCTATATCATTTCCAATCAGCAATATGTCATCCACATATAATATCAGAAATGCTACATAGCTCCCACTCACTTTCTTGCACATACAGGCTTCTCCAAAAGTCTGTATAAAACCAAATGCTTTGATCACACTATCAAAATGTATATTCCAACTCTGAAAGGCTTGCACCAGTCCATAAATGGATCGCTGGAGCTTGCACACTTTGTTAGCATCTTTAGGTTCGACATAACCTTCTGGTTGCATCATATACAACTCTTCTTTAAGATATCCATTAAGGAATGCAGTTTTGACATCCATTTGCCAAATTTCATAATCATAAAATGCGGCAATTGCTAACAGGATTCGGACAAACTTAAGCATCGCTATGGGTGAGAAGGTATTATCGTTGTCAACTCCTTGAACTTGTCGAAAACCTTTCGCAACAAGTCGAGATTTGTAGTAACATTACTGTCAGCGTCAGTCTTCTTCTTGAAGATCCATTTATTCTCTATGGCTTCCCAATCGTCGGGCAAGTCAACCAAAGTCCATACTTTGTTCTCATACATGGATCCTATCTCAGATTTCATGGCCTCAAGCCATCTCGTGGAATCTGGGATCATCATCGCTTCCTCATAGTTCGTAGGTTCGTCATGGTCAAGTAACATGACCTCCAGAACAGGATTACCGTACCACTCTAGTGCGGATCGTACTCTAGTTTACCTACAAGGTTCGGCAGTAACTTGATCTTAAGTTTCATGATTATCATCATTAGCTTACTCACTAATTGGTGTAGGGATCAATAGAACTCATTTCTGTGATGAACTACTTTCCAATTCGGGAGAAGGTACAACTACCTCATCAAGTTCTACTTTCCTCCCACTCACTTCTTCCGAGAGAAACTCCTTCTCTAGAAAGGATACATTCTTTGCAACGAATATCTTGCCTTTGGATCTGTGATAGAAGGTGTACCCAACAGTCTCCTTTGGGTATCCTATGAAGACACATTTCTCCGATTTGAGTTCGAGCTTATCAGGTTGAAGCTTTTTCACATAAGCATCGCAACCCCAAACTTTAAGAAACGACAACTTGGGTTTCTTGCCAAACCACAGTTCATATGGTGTTGTCTCAACGGATTTAGATGGTGCCCTATTTAACATGAATGCAGTCGTCTCTAAAGTATAACCCAAAAACGATAGCGGTAAATCAGTAAGAGACATCATAGATCGCACCATATCTTATAAAGTATGGTTACGACGTTCGGACACACCATTACGCTGTGGTGTTCCGGGTGGCGTGAGTTGCAAAACTATTCCACATTGTTTCAAATGAAGACCAAACTCATAACTCAAATATTCACCTCCACGATCAGATCGTAGAAACTTTATTTTCTTGTTACGACGATTTTCCTGTTCACTCCAAGATTCTTTGAACTTTTCAAATGTTTCAGACTTATGTTTCATCAAGTAGATATACCCATATCTGCTCAAATCATCTGTGAAGGTCAGAAAATAATGATACCCGCCGCGAACCTCAACACTCGTCGGACCGCATACATCAGTATGTATTATTTCCAATAAGTCAGTTGCTCGCTCCATTGTTCCGAAATGGAGTCTTAGTCATCTTGCCCATGAGACATGGTTCGCAAGCATCAAGTGATTCATAATCAAGTGATTCCAAAATCCCAATAGCATGGAGTTTCTTCATGCGCTTTACACCAATATGACCTAAACGGCAGTGCCACAAATAAGTTGCACTATCATTATTAACTTTGCATCTTTTGGCTTCAATATTATGAACATGTGTATCACTACAATCGAGATTCAACAAAAATAGACCACTCATCAAGGGTGCATGAGCGTAAAAGATATTACTCATATAAATAGAAAAACCATTATTCTCTGATTTAAATGAATAACCGTCTCGCATCATACAAGATCCAGATATAATGTTCATGCTCAACGTTGGCACCAAATAACAATTATTTAGGTCTAAAACTAATCCCGACGGTAGATGTAGAGGTAGCGTGCCGACGGCGATCACATCGACTTTGGAACCATTTCCCACGCGCATTGTCACCTCGTCCTTAGCTAATCTTTGTTTAATCCGTAGCCCCTGTTTCGAGTTGCAAATATGAGCAACATAACCAGTATCAAATACCCAGGTGCTACTACGAGCTTTAGTAAGGTACACATCAATAACATGTATATCAAATATACCTTTCACTTTGCCATCTTTCTTATCCGCCAAATACTTGGGGCAGTTCCGCTTCCAGTGACCAGTCCCTTTGCAGTAGAAGCACTCAATCTCAGGCTTAGGTCCAGACTTGGGCTTCTTCCCTTGAGCAGCAACTGGCTTGCTGTTCTTCTTGAAGTTTCCATTCTTTCCTTTGCCCTTTTTCTTGAAACTGGTGGTCTTGTTAACCATCAACACTTGATGCTCCTTCTTGATTTCTACCTCCGCAGCATTTAGCATTGCGAAGAGCTCGGGAATAGTCTTCTCCATCCCTTGCATATTATAGTTCATCACGAAGCCTTTATAGCTTGGTGGCAGTGATTGAAGAACTCTGTCAATGACACTATCATCAGGAAGATTAACTCCTAGCTGAGTCAACTGGTTGTGGTACCCAGACATTCTAAGTATGTGTTCACTAACAGAACTATTCTCCTCTATTTTGCAGCTATAGAACTTGTTGGAGACTTCATATCTCTCAACTCGGGCATTTGATTGAAATATTAACTTCAACTCCTGGAACATCTCATATGCTCCATGACATTCAAAACGTCTTTGAAGTCCCGGTTCTAAGCAGTAAAGCATGGCACACTGAACTATCGAGTAGTCACCAGCTTTGCTCTGCCAGATGTTCATAACGTCCGCAGTTGCTCCTGCAGCGGGTCTTGCACCTAGCGATGCGTAATTCTTCTGTCCAGCAATGAGGATAATCCTCAAGTTACAGACTCAGTCTGTGTAATTGCTACCATCATCTTTCAACTTAGCTTTCTCTAGGAACGCATTATAATTCAAGGGAACGGTAGCACGGGCCATTGATCTACAACAACATAGACATGCAAATACTATCAGGTACTAAGTTCATGATAAATTAAAGTTCAATTCATCATATTACTTAAGAACTCCCACTTAGATAGACATCCCTCTAGTCATCTAAATGATCACGTGATCCATATCAACTAAACCATGTCTGATCATCATGTGAGATGGAGTAGCTTTCAACATGAACATCACTATGTTGATCATATCTACTATATGATTCACGTTCAACCTTTCGGTCTCAGTGTTCCGAGGCCATATCTGCATATGCTAGGCCCGTCAAGTTTAACCCGAGTATTCTGCACGTGCAAAACTGGCTTGCACCCGTTGTATGTGAACGTAGAGCTTATCACAACTGATCATCACGTGGTGTCTCGGCACGACGAACTTTAGCAATGGTGCATACTCAGGGAGAACACTTATACCTTGAAATTTAGTGAGGGGTCATCTTATAATGCTACCGCCTTACTAAGCAAAATAAGATGCATAAAGGATAAACATCACATGCAATCAAAATATGTGACATGATATGGCCATCATCATCTTGTGCCTTTGATCTCCATCTCCAAAGCATCGCCATGATCTCCATCGTCACCGGCTTGACACCTTGATCTCCATCCTAGCATCATTGTCGTCTCGCCAACTATTGCTTCTACGACTATCGCTACCGCTTAGTGATAAAGTAAAGCAATTACATGGCGATTGCATTTCATACAATAAAGCGACAACCATAAGGCTCCCGCCAGTTGCCGATATCTTTTACAAAACATGATAATCTCATACAACAATCTATATCTCATCACGTCTTGACCATATCACATCACAACATGCCCTGCAAAAACAAGTTAGACGTCCTCTACTTTGTTGTTGCAAGTTTTACGTGGCTGCTACGGGCTTCTAGCAAGAACCGTTCTTACCTACGCATCAAAACCACAAGGATTTTTCGTCAGGTGTGCTATTTTAACCTTCAACAAGGACCGGCCGTAGTCAAACTCGATTCAACTAAATTTGGAGAAACAAACACCTCCCAGCCACCTGTGTGCGAAGCACGTCGGTAGAACCAGTCTCATGAACGCGGTCATGTAATGTCGGTCCGGGCCGCTTCATCCTACAATACCGCTGAATCAAAGTAAAACATTGGTGGTAAGCAGTATGATTATTATCGCCCACAACTCTTTGTGTTCTACTCGTACATATAACGTCTCCGCATAGACCTGGCTCGGATGCCACTGTTGGGGAACGCAGTATTTCAAAATTTTACCTACGATCACGCAAGATCTATCTATGAGATGCATAGCAACGAGACGGGAGAGTGTCTCCACGTACCTTGGTAGACCGAAAGCGAAAGCATTTAGTAACGCGGTTGATGTAGTCGAAAATCTCCACGATCCAACCGATCCAAGTACCGAACGTATGGCACCTCCGTGTTCAGCACACGTTTAGCATGATGACGTCCCTAGAGCTCTTGATCCAGTTGAGGACGAGGGAGAGTTTTGTCAGCACGAAGGTGTGGCGACGGTGATGATGAAGTTACCAACGCAGGGCTTCGCCCAAGCACTATGATGATATGACCGAGGTGTGTAACTTTGGAGGGGGGCACCGCACATGGCTATGAGAAGACTTGTTGTGTCTTTGGGGTGGCCCCCGCCTCCGTATATAAAGGGGGGAGGAGGAGGTCGGCCTCCTAGGGGCGCGCCAAGTGTGTGGAGTCTTACTAGGACTCCCTAGACCTAGTAGGATTCCCCTCTCCTTTTTCCTTTTCCGGAGTAGCAAAGGGGGAAAGAGAGAAGGAGTAGGAGAGGGAAAGGGGGGTGCCGCCCCCACCCCTTGTCCAATTCGGATTGGCAAGGGGGGCGCGCGCCACCTCCTGGCCGGACCTCTCTCTTCTCCACTAAGGCCCATGTTGGCCCATTAACTTCTCGGGGGGGGGGGGGGTTCTGGTAACCCCTGGTACTCTGAAACTCAACCAAAACATCTCGAACCATTCCGGTGTCCGAATGTAACCTTCCAATATATGAATCTTTACCTCTGGGACATTTCGAGACTCCTCGTCATGTCCGTGATCTCATCTGGGACTCCGAACAAACTTCAGTTCATCAAATCACATAACTCGTAATACAAATCGTCATCGAATGTTAAGCATGCGGACCCTACGGGTTCGAGAACAATGTAGACATGACCGAGAGATATCTCCGGTCAATAACCAATAGCGGAACCTGGATATGCTCATATTGGCACCTACATATTCTACGAAGATCTTTATCGGTCAAACCGCATAACAACATACGTTATTACCTTTGTCATCGGTATGTCACTTGCCCGAGATTCAATCATCGGTATCATCATACCTAGTTCAATCTCGTTACCGGCAAGTCTCTTTACTCGTTCCGTAATACATCATCCTGTAACTAACTCATTAGTCACATTGCTTGCAAGTCTTATAGTGATGTGCATTACCGAGAGGGCCCAGAGATACCTGTCCGATACATGGAGTGACAAATCCTAATCTCGATCTATGCCAACTCAACAAACACCATCGGAGACACCTGTAGAGCATCTTTATAATCACCCAGTTATGTTGTGATGTTTGATAGCAAACTGAGTGTTCCTCCGGTATTCGGGAGTTGCATAATCTCATAGTCAGAAGAATATGTATAAGTCATGAAGAAAGCAATAGCAATAAAACTAAACAATCATTATGCTAAGCTAACGGATGGGTCTTGTTCATCACATCATTCTCTAATGATGTGATCCCGTTCATCAAATGACAATGATATGTCTCCAACGTATCTATAATTTTTGATTGCTCCATGCTATATTATCTTCTGTTTTGGACATTATTGCGCTTTATTATTCATATATTATTTTTGGGACTAACCTATTAACCAGAGGCCCAGCCCAGAATTGCTGTTTTTTGCCTATTTGAGAGTTTCGCAGAAAAAGAATAACAAACGGAGTCCAAACGGAATGAAACCTTCGGGAGCGTGATTTTCGGAACGAACATGATCCAGGAGACTTGGACCCTACGTCAATAAAGCTACCAGGAAGCCACGAGGTAGAGGGGGGCGCCTACCCCCCTGGCGCGCCCTCCACCTTCGTGGGCCCCATGTTGCTCCACCGACGGACTCCTTCCTCCTATATATACCTATGTACCCCCAAACGATCAGAACATGAGCCAAAAACCTAATTCCACCGCCGCAACCTTCTGTACCCACGAGATCCCATCTTGGGGCCTGTTCCGGAACTCCGCCTGAGGGGGCATCGATCACGGAGGGCTTCTACATCAACACCGTAGCCTCTCCGATGATGTGTGAGTAGTTTACCTCAGACCTTCGGGTCCATAGTTATTAGCTAGATGGCTTCTTCTCTCTTTTTGGATCTCAATACAATGTTCTCCCCCTCTCTCGTGGAGATCTATTCGATGTAATCTTCTTTTGCAGTGTGTTTGTTGAGACCGATGAATTGTGGGTTTATGATCAAGTTTATCTATGAACAATATTTGAATCTTCTGAATTATTTTATGTATGATTGGTTATCTTTGCAAGTCTCTTCGAATTATCAGTTTGGTTTGGCCTACTAGATTGATCTTTCTTGCAATGGGAGAAGTGCTTAGCTTTGGGTTCAATCTTGCGGTGTCCTTTCCCAGTGACAGTAGGGGCAGCAAGGCACGTATTGTATTGTTGCCATCGAGGATAACAAGATGGGATTTTTTTATCATATTGCATGAATTTATCCCTCTGCATCATGTCATCTTGCTTAAAGCGTTACTTGTTCTTATGAACTTAATACTCTAGATGCATGCTGGATAGCGGTCGATGTGTGGAGTAATAGTAGTAGATGCAGGCAGGAGTCGGTCTACTTGTCTCGGACATGATGCCTATATACATGATAATACCTAGATATTCTCATAACTATGCTCAATTCTGTCAATTGCTCAATAGTAATTTGTTCACCCACCGTAATATACTTGTGCTCTTGAGAGAAGCCACTAGTGAAACCTATGGCCCCTGGGTCTATTTTCCATCACATTAATCTTCCAACACTTAGTTATTTTCATTGCCTTTTATTTTACTTTGCATATTTATCATAAAAATACCAAAAATATTATCTTATCATATCTATCAGATCTCACTCTCGTAAGTGACCATGTAGGGATTGACAACCCCTTATCGCGTTGGTTGCGAGGTTATTTGTTTTGTGTAGGTGCGAGGGACTCGCGCGTAGCCTCCTACTGGATTGATACCTTGGTTCTCAAAAACTGAGGAAAATACTTACGCTACTTTGCTGCATCACCCTTTCCTCTTCAAGGGAAAACCAACGCAGTGCTCAAGAGGTAGCAGACAACACATGTCTATGGTTAGGAAACTTAACCATCTTTGATTAACGAGCTAGTCAAGTAGAGGCATACTAGGGACACTCTGTTTGTCTATGTATTCACACATTTACTAAGTTTCCGGTTAATACAATTCTAGCATGAATAATAAACATTTATCATGATATAAGGAAATATAAATAATAACTTTATTATTGCCTCTAGGGCATATTTCCTTCACTTTACTCATAGTTGATCAAGTAAGCTAAAAGGAAGATGGGTGGTAGGGTGAATGGGCATTCTTATCCTCTCTGACTCGTCGGTTAGGAGAGTGGCAACCAAAAAGAAATCATTATACATGATAACTGGTGTAGAGATAAAATGTAGGAAGGAGAAAGTTGGTTTCAATGAGTCATGTGAATTGTAGAAGAAATAGGTAAACAAGGCGGGTTAATATATATACGTTGAAAAGCAAGGGGATAAACTGAATGAAATGAACAACAATCCAGAATCCTATTTTGTATACTATAAGAAAAAAACACTAAAAACTTGGAAAATGAAAGATGTTGTAACTGATATGGGTAGTCACACATTAGGCAAAATGGTGTAGTGGTTGGGCTAGGTGGCTTCTTCTTTTAAACAATATTTCATTCTGTTTTGGATGCTTTCTACTATGTTTCAAGTGATCAAAGAAGAGTTTATTTCCCACTACTCATATCACATCTTATGTGTTGATGCAAGATGACTAAATCAATAAGATGGTAGTCGTATTTGATTAGACAAGATGGTATTCTTCTTAATTCCGGAGCACAACAATCCGGATTTCTATCTTATAGCTTATCCTTCCTATTCTGTATGTATTATGGTCATGTCAAGTCAATATTCTGTCTACCCTGCAACCGGTCTTGAATGGCTTCAGTGAATTGTTTGCTGAGCCTACAGAGTGACTTCTGATGTCGCTTGAAGTACGTCGATATTTCCCTAAAGAGGAAGGGATGATGCAGCACAACTACGGTAGGTATTTCCCTTAGTTATGAAACTAAGGTATCAATCCAATAGGAGAACCAAACAACACTATATAAATGGTACCTGCACACAAAGAACAAATACTTGCAACCCAACGCGTATGAGGGGTTGTTAATCCCTCTTTCGGGTAACGGCACCAGAAATTTTCAAGTTGGCAGGATAAAAATTGTGGTAGATTGGATAAATAAATCTCGAATAAATGTGAAATAAAAGATGCAAATAAAAAGTGCAAAAAGTATTTTTGGGTTTTTAGAATAATAGATCTAAAAACAAAAGCAAATGAAAATAGATCTCAAAGGCAAATAATAGATCAAAAAGCAAATATGATAAAGAATGGACCCCGGGGTTGTAGATTTCACTAGTGGCTTCTCTCAGGAAATAGCACACGGCAAGTAAACAAATTATTGTTGGGCAATTGATAGAAAATCGAATAGTTATGATGATATCCATGCAATGGTCAATATATAGGCATCACGTCCAAGATTAGTAGACCAACTCCTGCCTGCATCTATTACTATTACTCACACATCGACCGCTATCTAGCATGCATCTAGTGTATTAAGTTCATGGTGAAACGGAGTAATGCAATAAGAATGATGACATGATGTAGACCATATCTATTCATGTAGGAATAGCCCTCATCTTGTTATCCTTAATAGCAACAATACATGCGTGTCTTGCTGCCCCTTCTGTCACTGGTTAAAAACACCACACGATCGAACCCATCACAAAGCACCTCTTCCCATGTCAAGAAAAATCGATCTAGTCGGCCTAACTAAACCAAAGATTCGAAGAAGAAATATGAGGCTATAAATAATCATACATATAAGAGGTCAAAATAAGACTCAAATAATATTCATGGATATAGATCCAATCATAAACTCAAAGTTCATCGGATCCCAACAAACACACCGCACCATTGTATTGAGAATCAAGAGAGAGAGAGAGAGAGAGAGAGGAAGCCATCTAGCTAGTGCCTACAGACCCATAGGTCTATGGTGAACTACTCACGCATCATCGGAGAGGCACCAATGAGGATGATGAACCCCTTCGTGATGCTGTCTAGATTAGATCTCGTGGTTCTCGAACTTGCGGCGGCTGGGATTGTGTTTAGTCAACTCTCCTAGGGTTTCTGGAATATTTGGGGGATTTATAGGGTGAAGAGGCGGTGCGGGAGGCCACCGAGGTGGGCACAAATCATCTGGGTGCGCCTGGGCCTCCAAGCGCGCCCTGGTGGGTTATGCCCCCCTCAGGGCTCCCCTTTGGTACTTCTTCGGCACACTGGATATCTTTTGGTCCAAAAAAATCTCCAAAAAGTTTCGCTGCGTTTGGACTCCATTTGGTATTGATTTTCTGCGAAGTACAAAACAAGCAAATAACAGCAATTGGCACTGGGCACTATGTCAACTAGTAAAATGCCCGTGCGTTGCTACGGGCTACAATGCATGCATATAAATGAATCAAACAGATGATAAGATCAAAGCTGGATTTAGTATGTTAGGTGCACGTGCAATGCCATAAGACATCGCCCGAAGACCCTTGTCTTTGGAAGGTGCCCGTGCGCTGCCATAAAAAATCCAAGGGTCTTCAAGCTATTCTTTTTGGACGTCGACATAATTCATCTCCATCTCTCTCATACTCTGTGAAAACAAACATATATATATAAAGACACCTTTTGTATTATCACGGGCCAAGGAAGATGATCCCTTCAGACTTCTCATGCCCTCTCAATAAAACAAGTTAAAATGTCCCTTTGTGGTCCATTTCACTTCATGATCAAGCACAAATGTGCAAATCCTTAATGTTTTTCAATAGTGGAACATTATTTTTCTTTAAGTTTGACAACTTTGTTTAAATGATTATCATATCCTTTACAAGAACTCGAACCAGGAAATAAGGGGGTGGTTCCCCTTGACCTCTCAGGCATGTCAATAAAACAAAATCGACCAAGTGTTCATGTGAATCTGCTTCTCGCCCCCGGTGCATCATCCTCGCCCTTCCAAAGCCTGCCATCAAATTCTGGCAATCATAAGTGACAACTGCCCCTAAAGTGCGATACTCCGACTGGTTCTTCACGCCTTGAATAATTTTCATTGAATCTCTCCACCGCATGGGAGTGGATGTCCAATTTTTTGCTAACTTCAGGCCCATCATTAATGCTTCAGCTTCCATCGATGGAATGTCCAACCTTGACCGCTTGTACCTGCATGAATCAACGTGTTGCAACACCCGAGCTCCAGTGCTCTCTATATTTAAACATTTTGAAATTTGTGTTTTGAAGTTTCAAAAAATGTGAATTTTTTTTCCAGGGATACATATACATATTCCAAATACCCTGGCAAGTGTGGTAGTTATCTCGTTTTGTTTTTGGCTATAGAAAAACAAATTTCTGATAGTATATAGGACAAAAGGGGAGTCATTCCTATCAGAATTATATCTTTTTTATATCTAAATACAACGTATTTTTTCAGGTTTTTACCGGGCCTTAAGAATGTGTGTATGTATTCACGTATTTGATTTAAGATTTTTCTAGCAACTGAAGTGTGTTTTTCAAAATTTTCAAATATTTGGAGCAGTGAAGCCCGGTAGTTGCAGGCACTTTTCGCAACAAAGCCCCCAAATGAGTCACGGAGGATAGCACATAGGCCCCGTTGCCTCCATCAGTGTGAAACAAAGTGTTCTTGTTGAGCTACACACTGCCGAACGTAGATAAAGTCCATTTATGAACTTGGCGTCGGTGCACGATCCTCCAGAGAAATGGAGTTTGCAACTACGTACCGTCCTCATGCTCATCAATGAGTGAGCAAGGGGATCATATTTTTTCCTCATGAAAATATTTCAACACTCCCACCAGATAAACCAGAAGGAAACCATTAGAAGATACTTGTTGTTGATTAGATTCCTTGCTTTTAGCAGCTTCCTCGTGTCAATTATCAAGTCCACCCACACTTATCCAAAGTACCAATAGAAAAAAAATGCAATGATATTTGCTTTGTTGGAAATGGCTTGGGGTTAGTATATAACCATTTTTAATAAATAAATATGGTAATTTGGATTATTTTTATTGAGATGAACAACTTCTGCTTTTCTTGATGCATGGCTAATTAGTCAGTAGTTTGTTACTTGAGATGATCAAGTGGATTATTAGTAGTTTCCAAACATATAAATGATGGCCATTATTACCACCTAGTCTGTAGCATAGCTTCGACCTAGATTTGGATATATCAGTACGTTTTATTTGGCCACAATTATGATTTGTAGATAGGCAGCTGCACGATTCAAAGATCAAGCGATTGTCATTTTCAACAACATAAATGGGGGGGGCACTAATATTCATGTCAAGAATATAACAATGGGAGGGGTGAAGCTGACTCTAACAATAAGGCGATGAAGTCTACTTGAAACAAGAGTACATAGTTCTTTCCCACACTAATTGCCACAAAATTTCAGCATGTTGGCTCACCTGATTTATAAAGCATTTTCACACCTGACTCCTTGATCATGTCATTTATGAATAAAAAGATACATAAGTAAATCTCCGCTTCAGAATTGTACTTGGCAATTTGCCATTTTCTAAAATCATATGCTATTATGATGAACTACAAAAGGTGAAACAAATGCCCGTCCTTATTTTAAGAACCCTACACTTGAATATCCAGATAATCATAAATTTAATTGAAGTTCAGGGATGCATAAGCAGCAGTAAGAATCAAGTGTTTTAACTTGAGCATCCCCATGTCTCTAAAGTAATAAATTTTAAGGAAGCGCCCTAGTGGGAAAAAGATGACAGATCCTAAATGGCTGACAATTTAGTGGCATTATTCTTTGACAAACTCAAGGTAGCAGTACTATTTTTAGAAAGTTCATATGCAAAATCATTACAGTAGGTACCCTCGACATAGGTTGCAGGGAAAGTGCATATGTGAAATCATTACTGTACTTCCTTTTTTTGTTCATACTTCATATATGGCAACGTCCTTGCTGTTAGTTAACAATGCCTAAAGAAAAGTGCCTAAGATATGAATCAGATTACCTGAATTAGTAGCTGGAAGAACTCTGACATGTACTATACAGCCTAATGTACGAGGTTGACACCTAAGAAATGGATATTTAGTGTCCATATTTCCCTATCTGCTGTTCATCCACCCCTCCACGAGCACCCTGCACCGTCTACTGTTCATCCAGCCCTCCACCACACCACGGGGTCCTGTTCATCTAGAGGCAACGCCACCGCTCACTGTTCATCCAACCCCCCCCCCCCCTGCAACGCCCACTGTTCATCCCAAAGGCAGCATCGATCGGCTTCAGTTAGCAGCAGTAGTGAAGGAATCGCTCGATCGGGTTCAGTTAACAGCCATAGATCAATCGCTCCGGTTCAGTAACGCATAGCCTGCAGTGTAATCGCTCAGGTTCAGTTAGAGCCCAACGCCTCGCTCGGGTTCAGTTAGAGCCAATGCCTCGCACACACGCGCATACGTGTACGAGAGAAACGCGCATCGCTCGGCCCCCGACCTCCCATCGTAACTGGGAACTCGCCAAAATTTTCCTCGCCCTTGCTTCTACCACGGTTTTTTCCGTCATGGACGGCCCAAAGAATGTCATGCAGCTGCGTCTCTGGCCCGCCCAGGACGAAAAGCCCATTTTCTGTCATGATTTTTTGTCATAGAAGTAGGATCCCACCACATCTATGATGATACCGGGTTTTGTCACAATTATCATCATAGAAGTGTCATATGTATGACAGAAAAAAAATCATTCGGCCCAAAATGTCGCGGATGTGTCTTTTTTTGTAGTGTTGTCTCGTGCACCACCTGAATTGAATCAAAGTAATGGGACTTTGGTAATCCAGTGATGAACTCAGTGCTGATAATGGACCATGCTTCATCAGGAATGGGTAGAGGATCGAAGAGGCGAAGGAGTTTTTAATGTTCTGCCTTAGCTTGCTGACATATTTGACACTTGTTGACAAAAGATTCTAGTGATTGAAAGATTCATGTCCAAGAAAATAGTGCCTTGATGCTGTGATAAGTAGCAGTAATGCCAGAGTGGGCACCAATACCATTGGCATGAAGTACTTGCAGATGTTTTTTTCATTTAGAAGTTTGCACCAACCCATACTCTTCCTCTATATCGAATGACCCCATTATGCAATGAATATTTTAATTCTTGTGAGTGCTCAGGACTGCCAATTCAGATAGTAAATTCTGGGTGAATATGTCTTTGTTGTACCCTACAACAATATTTGTGAACCATTGTGGTTGACATGAAGTAATGGTATTGAGTTCATCTGGCTCATGTAATCTAGATACGGCGCATCAGCTGCCCTATTCTCTGAGTCTTTTATTGGATGGTATATTGTAATCCCATGAGCTTGAGGAAAGGAAAGCTTTGTGCCGCATTGGTGTTTTAAGTATTTGAGCAGTCAAATGAGCTAAGCTCGTATGAATGAAACGCATGTCCTGCTAAGCCTAGACTCTAATGTGCTTGACTTAGAAGTAGGCCACTATTTCACTATGAGGGTCTTCTTCTAGTCTGTTGCCACCCCTTTACCACTAATGACATGACCCAGGTATTCTGTTTGTGGTTCAACAAATGAAAAATTATTCAACTTCACATATAGTTGATTCTGCTTCAGAAGGTCAAATACTTTTTGCAAATGGGTGACATGATCTTGCAAGGATTTGATGTAGATTAAGATGTCATCAACAAAAATAAGTACACAAACCCTAGTCAGCTCAGCCAAAAATTGCTTTCATAGCACTCTGGAGGGTGGGGCGCGTGCATTTGTGAGCCCAAATAGCCTAAAATTCATAGTGATGTGGGTCTTGAATGATGTTTTGTATTCACTTGCTTCATGTAATCTTATTTGATGGTAACCAGCTCTCAGATCCACCTTAGTAAACCAAACGGCACATGATAACTCATCCAAAAATTCTTCAACTACATGCATTGGGTATTAGATGAATCCATCTTATTGTTGGGGAACGTAGTAATTTCAAAAAAATTCCTACGCACACACATGATCATGGTGATGCATAGCAACGAGAGGGGAGAGTGTTGTCCACGTACCCTCGTAGATCGAAAGCAGAAGCGTTAGCACAACGCGGTTGATGTAGTCGTATGTCTTCACGATCCGACTGATCAAGTACCGAACGCACGGCACCTCCGAGTTCAGCACATGTTTAGCTCGATGACGTCCCTCGAACTCCGATCCAGCAGAGCTTTGATGGAGAGTTTCGTCAGTACGACGGTGTGGTGACGATAATGATGTTCTACCGACGGAGGGCTTCGCCTAAGCACCGCTACGATATTATCGAGGTGGATTATGGTGGAGGGGGGCACCGCACACGGCTAAGAGATCAATGATCAATTGTTGTGTCTAGAGGTGCCCCCTCCTCCGTATATAAAGGGGGAGGAGGAGAGGGACGGCCAAGGGGAGGAGGCGCGCCCAAGGGGGGGCAATCCTACTCCAAGTAGGTTTGCCCCCCCCCCCTCTCCTATTCCAACTAGGAGAAGGGAGAAGGAGGAGGTGGAGAGAAGGAAGGAGATGGGGGGCCGTCGCCCCCTTCCCTTTCCTAATTCAGATTGGGGCAAGGGGGTCGCGTGCCACCTCTTGGCCTCCCTCTCTCCTTTACACTAAGGCCCATAAGGCCCAATAACTTCTCGGGGGGTTCCGGTAACCCCTGGTACTCCGATAAATATCCGATAACCCCCAGAACCATTCCAGTGTCCGAATATAGTCGTCCAATATATCAATCTTCGTGTCTCGACCATTTTGAGACTCCTCGTCATGTCCGTGGTCACATCCGGGACTCCGAACTATCTTTGGTACATCAAAACACATAAACTCATAATATAACCATCATCAAACTTTAAGCGTGCGGACCCTATGGGTTTGAGAACTATGTAGACATGACCGAGACACGCCTCCGTTCAATAACCAATAGTGGAACCTGGATGCTCACATTGTCTCCCACATATTCTACGAAGATCTTTATCGGTCAGACCGCATAACAACATGCGTTGTTCCCTTTATCATCGGTATGTTACTTGCCCGAGATTCGATCATCGGTATCTCAATACCTAGTTCAATCTCGTTACCGGCAAGTCTCTTTACTCGTTTCGCAATACATCATCCCGCAACTAACTCATTAGTTGCAATGCTTGCAAGGCTTATAGTGATGTGCATTACCGAGTGGGCCCAGAGATACCGCTCCGACAATCGGAGTGACAAATCCTAATCTCGAAATACGCCAACCCAACAAGTACCTTCGGAGACACCTGTAGAGCACCTTTATAATCACCCAGTTACGTTGTGACGTTTGGTAGCACACAAAGTGTTCCTCTGGTAAACGGGAGTTGCATAATCTCATAGTCATAGGAACATGTATAAGTCATGAAGAAAGCAATAGCAACATACTAAATGATCAAGTGCTAAGCTAATGGAATGGGTCAAGTCAATCACATCATTCTCCTAATGATGTGATCCTGTTAATCAAATAAGAACTTGTGTCTATGGCTAGGAAACATAACCATCTTTGATCAACGAGCTAGTCAAGTAGAGGCATACTAGTGACACTATGTTTGTCTATGTATTCACACATGTATTATGTTTCTGGTTAATACAATTCTAGCATGAATAATAAACATTTATCACAAGAATAAGGAAATAAATAATATCTTTATTATTGCTTCTAGGGCATATTTCCTTCAGTCTCCCACTTGCACTAGAGTCAATAATCTAGTTCACATCGCCATGTGATTTAACACCAATAGTTTACATCACCATGTGATTAACACCCACAGTTCACATCGTCATGTGACCAACACCCAAAGGGTTTACTAGAGTCAATAATCTAGTTCACATCGCTATGTAATTAACACCCAAAGAGTACTAAGGTGTGATCATGTTTTGCTTGTGAGAGAAGTTTAGTCGACGGGTCTGTCACATTCAGATCCGTATGTATTTTGCAAATTTCTATGTTAACAATGCTCTACACGGAGCTACTCTAGCTAATTGTTCCCACTTTCAATATGTATCCAGATTGAGACTTAGAGTCATCTGGATCAGTGTCAAAACTTGCATCGACGTAACCCTTTACGACGAACCTTTTGTCATCTCCATAATCGAGAAACATATCCTTATTCCACTAAGGATAATTTTGACCGTTGTCTAGTGATCTACTCCTAGATCACTATTGTACTCCCTTGCTAAACTCAGTGTAGGGTATACAATAGATCTGGTACACAACATGGCATACTTTATAGAAACTATGGATGAGGCATAGGGAATGACTTTCATTCTCTTTCTATCTTCTGCCGTGGTCGGGCTTTGAGTCTTACTCAATTTCACACCTTGTAACACAAGCAAGAACTTGTTCTTTGACTGTCCCATTTTGAACTACTTCAAAATCTTGTCAAGGTATGTACTTATTGAAAAAAAACTTTATCAAGCGTCTTGATCCATCTCTATAGATCTTGATGCTCAATATGTAAGCAGCTTCACCGAGGTCTTTCTTTGAAAACCTCCTTTCAAATACTCCTTTATGCTTTCCAGAAAATTCTACATTATTTCCGGTCAACAATATGCCATTCACATATATTTATCAGAAATGTTGTAGTGCTCCCACTCACTTTCTTGTAAATACAGGCTTCACCGCAAGTCTGTATAAGACTATATGTTTTGATCAACTCATCAAAGCGTATATTCCAACTCCGAGATGCTTGCACCAGTCCATAGACGGATCGCTGGAGCTTGCACACTTTGTTAGCTCCCTTTGGATCAATAAAGCCTTGAGATTGCATCATATACAACTCTTCTTCTAGAAATCCATTCAGGAATGTAGTCTTTACATCCATTTCCCAAATTTCATAAAATGTGGCAATTACTAACATGATTCGGACAGATTAAGCATCGCTACAAGTGAGAAAATCTCATCATAGTCAACACCTTGAACTTTGTCAAAACCTTTTTCGACAAGTCTAGCTTTGTAGATAGTAACACTACTATCAGTGTCCGTCTTCCTCTTGAAGATCCATTTATTTTCTATGGCTTGCCGATCATCGGGCAAGTCAACCAAAGTCCACACTTTGTTCTCATACATGGATCCCATCTCAGATTTCATGGCCTCAAGCCATTTCGCGGAATCTGGGCTCATCATCGTTTCCTCATAGTTCATAGGTTCATCATGGTCTAGTAACATAACCTCCAGAACAGGATTACCATACCACTCTGGTGCGGATCTTACTCTGGTTGACCTACGAGGTTCAGTAACAACTTGATCTGAAGTTTCATGATCATCATCATTAACTTCCTCACTAATTGGTGTAGGTGTCATAGGAACCAGTTTTGTGTGATGAACTACTTTCCAATAAGGGAGCAGGTATAGTTACCTCATCAAGTTCTACTTTCCTCCCACTCACTTCTTTCGAGAGAAACTCCTTCTCTAGAAAGGATCCAAATTTAGCAACAAAAGTCTTGCCTTCAGATCTGTGATAGAAGGTGTACCCAACAGTTTCCTTTGGGTATCCTATGAAGACACATTTCTCCGATTTGGGTTCGAGCTTATCAGGTTGAAGCTTTGTAGACAGTAACATTACCGTCAGCGTAAGTCTTCTTAAAAATCCATTTATTCTCGATGGCTTGCCGATCATCGGGCAAGTCAACCAAAGTCCACACTTTGTTCTCATACATGGATCCCATCTCAAATTTCATGGCTTCAAGCCATTTTGTGGAATCTGGGCTCATCATCGCTTTCTCGTAGTTCGTAGGTTCGTCAAGGTCAAGTAACATGACTTCCAGAATAGGATTATCGTACCACTCTGGTGTGGATCTTACTCTGGTTGACCTACGAGGTTTGGTAGTAACTTGATCATAAGTTTCATGATCATCATCATTAGCTTCCTCACTTACTAGTGTAGGAATCATTGGAACTGATTTTTGTGATGGACTACTTTCCAATAAGGGAGTAGGTACAATTACCTCATCAAGTTCTACTTTCCTCCCACTCACTTCTTTCGAGAGAAACTCCTTCTCTAGAAAGGATCCATTCTTAGCAACAAATATCTTGCCTTCAGATCTGTGATAGAAGGTGTTCCCAACAGTCTCCTTTGGGTATCCTATGAAGACACATTTCTTCGATTTGGGCTCGAGCTTATCAGGTTGAAGCTTTTTCACATAAGCATTGCAGCCCCAAACTTTAAGAAACGACAACTTTGGTTTCTTGCCAAACCACAGTTCATAAGGCATCGTCTCAACGGATTTTGATGGTGCCCTATTTAACGTGAATGCAGCTATCTCTAATGCACGACCCCAAAACGATAGTGGTAGATTGGTAAGAAACATCATAGATCGCACCATATCTAATAAAGTACGGTTATGACGTCCGGACACACCATTACGCTGTGGTGTTCCAGGTAGCGTGAGTTGCGAAACTATTCCGCATTGTTTCAAATGAGGACCAAACTCGTAACTCAAATATTCTCCTCCACGATCAGATCGTAGAAACTTTATTTTTCTTGTTACGATGATTTTCCACTTCACTCTGAAATTATATGAACTTTTCAAATGTTTCAGACTTTATGTTTCATCAAGTAGATATACCCATATCTTCTCAAATCATCTGTGAAGGTCAAAAAATAACGATACCTGTCGCGAACCTCAATATTCATCGGACCTCATACATTAGTATGTATGATTTCCAACAAATCTGTTGCTCGCTCCATTGTTCCGGAGAACGGCGTTTTAGTCATCCTGCCCAAGAGGCATGGTTCGAAAGCATCAAGTGATTCCAAAAGCCCATCAGCATGGAGTTTCTTCATGCGATTTACACCAATATGACCTAAACGACAGTGCCACAAATAAGTTGCACTATCATTATTAACTTTGCATCTTTTGGCTTCAATATTATGAATATGTGTATCACTACGATCGAGATCCAATGAACTATTTTCATTGGGTGTGTAACCATATAAGATTTTATTCATGTAAACAGAACAACAATTATTCTCTAACTTAAATGAATAACCGTATTGCAATAAACATGATCAAATCATATTCATGCTCAACGCAAACACCAAATAACACTTATTTAGGTTCAACACTAATCCCGAAAGTATAGGGAGTGTGCGATAATGATCATATCAATCTTGGAACCACTTCCAATACACATCATCACTTCATCCTTAACTAGTTTCTGTTCATTATGCAACACCCATTTCGAATTACTACTCTTTAGAAACTGAACCAGTATCAAGTACCGAGGGGTTGCTATAAACACTAGTAAAGTACACATCAATAACATGTATATCAAATATACTTTTGTTCACTTTGCCATCCTTCTTATCCGCCAATTATTTGGGGTAGTTCCGCTTCCAGTGACCAGTCCTTTTTGCAGTAGAAGCACTCAGTATCAGGCTTAGGTCCAAACTTGGGCTTCTTCACTTGAGCAGCAACTTGCTTGCCGTTCTTCTTGAAGTTCCCCTTCTTTCCCTTTGCCCTTTTCTTAAAACTGGTGGTCTTGTCAACCATCAATACTTGATGCTCTTTCTTGATTTCTACCTTCGTCGATTTCAGCGTCGCAAAGAGCTCGAGAATTACTTTCGTCATCCCTTGCATATTATAGTTCATCACGAAGTTCTAGTAACTTGGTGATAGTGACTAGAGAACTTTGTCAATTACTATCTTATCTGGAAGATTAACTCCCACTTGATTCAAGCAATTGTAGTACTCAGACAATCTAAGCACATGCTCACTGGTTGAGCTATTCTCCTCCATATTATAGGCAAAGTACTGTCAGAGGTATCATACCTCTCGACACGGACATGAGTATGAAATACCAATTTCAACTCTTGGAACATCTTATATGCTCCATGGCGTTCAAAACATTTTTCAAGTCCCGGTTCCAAGTCGTAAAGCATGGTGCACTAAACTATCAAGTAGTCATCACATCGAGCTTTACCAAACATTCATAACGTCGGCATCTGCTCCTGCAATCGGTCTGTCACCTAGCGGTGCATCAAGGACATAATTCTTCTGTGCAGCAATGAGGATAATCCTCAGATCACGGATCCAATCCGCATCATTGCTACTAACATCTTTCAACTTAGTTTTCTCTAGGAACATATCAAAAAATAAAAACAGGGGAGCAAAACGCGAGCTATTGATCTACAACATAGATATGCTAATACTACCAGGACTAAGTTCATGATAAATTAAAGTTCAATTAATCATATTACTAGAGAACTCCCACTTAGATAGACATCCCTCTAATCATCTAAGTGATCACGTGATCCATATAAACTAAACCATGTCCGATCATCACGTGAGATGGAGTAGTTTTCAATGGTGAACATCACTATGTTGATCATATCTTCTATATGATTCACGCTCGACCTTTCGGCCTCAGTGTTCCGAGGCCATATCTGCATATGCTAGGCTCGTCAAGTTTAACCTGAGTATTCTGCATGTGCAAATGTTTTGAACCTGTTGTATTTGAACGTGGAGCCTATCACACCCGATCATCACGTGGTGTCTCAGCACGAAGAACTTTCGCAATGGTGCATACTCAGGGAGAACACTTATACCTTGAAATTTAGTGATAGATCATCTTATAATGCTACCGTTGATCTGAGCAAAACAAGATGCATAAAAGATAAACATCACATGCAATCAATATAAGTGATATGATATGGCCATCATCATCTTGTGCTTGTGATCTCCATCTTCGAAGCACCGTCATGATCACCATTGTCACTGGCGCGACACCTTGGTCTCCATCGTAGCATCATTGTCGTCTCGCCAACTTATGCTTCTACGACTATTGCTACTGCTTAGTGATAAAGTAAAGCATTACAGGGCGATTGCATTGCATACAATAAAGCGACAACCATATGGCTCCTGCCAGTTGCCGATAACTCGGTTACAAAACATGATCATCTCATACAATAAGATATAGCATCATGCCTTGACCATATCACATCACAACATGCCCTGCAAAAACAAGTTAGACGTCCTCTACTTTGTTGTTGCAAGTTTTACGTGGCTGCTACCGGCCGAGCAAGAACCGTTCTTACCTACGCATCAAAACCTTAACGATAGTTTGTCAAGTTAGTGTTGTTTTAACCTTCTCAAGGACCGGGTGTAGCCACACTCGGTTCAACTAAAGTTGGAAAAACTGACACCCGCCAGCCACCTGTGTGCAAAGCACGTCGGTAGAACCAGTCTCGCGTAAGCGCACGCGTAATGTCGGTCCGGGCCGCTTCATCCAACAATACCGCCGAACCAAAGTATGACATGCTGGTAAGCAGTATGACTTATATCGCCCACAACTCACTTGTGTTCTACTCGTGCATATAACATCTACGCAAAAAACCTGGCTCTGATACCACTGTTGGGGAACGTAGTAATTTCAAGAAAATTCCTACGCACACACAGGATCATGGTGATGCATAACAACGAGAGGGGCAAGTGTTGTCCACGTACCCTCGTAGACCGAAAGCGGAAGCATTAGCACAACGCGGTTGATGTAGTCGCACGTCTTCACGATCCGACCGATCAAGTACCGAACGCACGACACCTCCGAGTTCAGCACACGTTCAGCTCGATGACGTCCCTCGAACTCTGATCCAGTCGAGCTTTGAGGGAGAGTTTCATTAGTACGACGGTGTGGTTATGATGATGATGTTCTACCGACGCAGGGCTTCGCCTAAGCACCGCTACGATATTATCGAGGTGGATTATGGTGGAGGGGGCACCGCACACTGCTAAGAGATCAATGATCAATTGTTGTGTCTAGAGGTGCCCCCCTCCTTCGTATAAAGGGGGAGGAGGAGAGGGCCGACCAAGGGGAGGAGGCGCGCCCAAGGGGGGCAATCCTACTCCAAGTAGGTTTGCCCCCCCTCTCCTATTCCAACTAGGAGAAGGGGGAAGGAGGAGGTGGAGAGAAGGAAGGAGAAGAGGGGCCGCCGCCCCCTTCCCTTTCCCAATTCGGATTGGGGCAAGGGGGGCCGTGCGCCACCTCTTGGCCTCCCTCTCTCCTTTCCACTAAGGCCCATAAGGCCCAATAGCTTCCCGGGGGGTTCCGGTAACCACCGGTACTCCGATAAATATCCGATAACCCCCGGAACCATTCCGGTGTCCGAATATAGTCGTCCAATATATCAATCTTCATGTCTCGACAATTTCGAGACTCCTCGTCATGTCCGTGATCACATCCGGGACTCCAAACTATCTTCGGTACATCAAAACACATAAACTCATAACATAACCGTCATCAAACTTTAAGCGTGCAGACCCTACGGGTTCGAGAACTATGTAGACATGACCGAGACACGTCTCCGGTCAATAACCAATAGCGGAACCTGGATACTCATATTGGCTCCCACATATTCTACGAAGATCTTTATGGCCAGACCACATAACAACATATGTTGTTCCCTTTGTCATCGATATGTTACTTGCCCGAGATTCGATCGTCGGTATCTCAATACCTAGTTCAATCTCGTTATCGGCAAGTCTCTTTACTCGTTCTGTAATACATCATCCTGCAACCAACTCATTAGTTGCAATGCTTGCAAGGCTTATAGTGATGTGCATTACCAAGTGGGCCCAGAGATACCTCTCCGGCAATCGGAGTGACAAATCCTAATCTCGAAATACGCCAACCCAACAAGTACCTTAAGAGACACCTATAGAGCACCTTTATAATCACCGTGTTACGTTGTGACATTTGGTAGCACACATAGTGTTCCTATGCTAAACGGGAGTTGCATAATCTCATAGTCATAGGAACATGTATAAGTCATGAAGAAAGCAATAGCAACATACTAAACGATCAAGTGCTAAGCTAACGGAATGGGTCTATTCAATCACATCATTCTCCTAATGATTTGATCCCGTTAATCAAATGGCAACTCATGTCTATGGCTAGGAAACATAACCATCTTTGATCAACGAGCTAGTCAAGTAGAGGCATACTAGTGACACTATGTTTGTCTATGTATTCACACATGTATTATGTTTCCGGTTAATACAATTCTAGCATGAATAATAAACATTTATCACGAGAATAAGGAAATAAATAATAACTTTATTATTACCTCTAGGGCATATTTCCTTCACTTATTCCCTTATTTGTCTCTTTTGGTAGCAGGAGAAGTAGTTTGTTTAGCCCGGACTTCAAAGTAGTCTCCCCGTTGACCTTCTTTGTTATATAGAATCCTCAGTGAGTGGAAAGGAATCCCAAACTTGCTCCACGGTACTATATCATATAGAGTCGCTCCATTGTGATATGATAAGAAGAGAAGGGGCCAGGCTACTATCTTTTCTTTTCCACACTAAGCCTTCTTGTAAAATTGGGTGTATAGCTCAGTTGGTAGAGCATTGGGCTTTTAACCTAATGGTCACAGGTTCAAGTCCCGCTATACCCAAAACAAAACAAAAACCACTCTTGTATTCTTAAGGATGCATAGTAGCCTTCAAAGATCACTCTTTGGCCTTCGAAAAAGCCCCCTTCTCATCAACATCTCGACTTCGCTCGTTTTTTGGGGTAAGTATAAAGGAGATCAGGCTGGCTCAGTCATTCATAGGTCGGCCTTCTCCTTATTCATTGGATAGGGCGCGGAGGAAAGTCAAGTCAAGCACTAGTTAGTTCGGTTAGGATGCACCAAAGCAGCGTTCATTGCACCAATGCCTTATCTTTTGAAGCTAAACAAAGGCTCGAAAGATGGAGTACGTCTGAAGTAGTTGGCTGCCTTTTTGTAGTGCGCAAGATAGAGTGAACTTCTTCTTTTATTTTGCGAATCTACTAACGAGAACTGCGATGCAATCCTATCTTTTGTTAAGAAAGATCGTAGATGAATGTTCCGTTGTGTTACCTAAGTAGTTGAGCAATTCATTCCAAGGTAAACAAAGAGGTATTTCCTTTTCTCGTTCATTCCTTCTCTCCTTCCATCCTAGTAGGCCTATTCATGCTTTTTTTTGCTATCCATCTTGATCAAATGGAAGATGGGGAAATTCAGACTAGACAAAACACCTCAAAAAGTGAAAAATAGGATAAAACAACTTTCTTATTGTCAAGTAGTAAACCATAGTTCTCGTCCTAGGAAACCATATCGATCATTGATGTCTACTACACAACTTATTATTGTAGACTCGCGTTGAGCCTCCTCAAGTGGATGACCTAAGGTTTGTCAATCCGTGGGAGGCATAGGATGAAGATAGTCTCTCTCAAACAACCCTGCAATCAAATACAAGAAATCTGTTGTGTCCCCAACACACCCAATACAATGCTAAATTGTATAAGTGCACTAGTTCGGCGAAGAGATGGGTGATACAAGTGTGTTTGGATAGTAGATATGGGTTTTTATAATCTGAAAATATAAAAACAACAAGGTAGCAAGTGATAAAACAGAGCACAAACGGCATTGCAATGCTTAGAAACAAGGCCTAGGGTTCATACTTTCACTAGTGCAATCCCTCAACAATGCTAACATAATTGAATCATATAATAGTCCCTCAACGTGCTACAAAGAATCACTCCAAAGTTCTTATCTAGCGAAGAACATAAGATGAAATTGTTGTAGGGTACGAAACCACCTCAAAGTTTTTCTTTCTGATCAATCTATTGAGCTATTCCTATAAGTGTCACAGACAACCCTATCGTACTAAAATAACACCATATGAATATATGATACACATCAACCAACTCTAATGTCACCTAGATACTCCAATGCCACCACAAGTATCCATGAGTTAATTATTCGATATGAATCAAACAACTTCAGATTCATAATATTCAATCCAACACAAAGAACTTCAAAGAGTGCCCCAAGATTTCTACCAGAGAAAGTAGGACGAAAACGTCATCAACCCCTATGCATAGATCACCCCAATGTCACCTCGGGGATCCCAGAGTTGAGTGCCAAAACATACATAAAGTGAATCAGTAGAACACCCCATTGTCGCCACAGGTATCCACATGCAAGACATACATCAATTGTTCTCAAATCCATAAAATTATTCAATCCGATAATAGTGAGACCTCAAAGGTAAAAAATCAATTCATCGCAACAAATAGAGAGGGAGAAACACCATATGATCCAACTATATTAACAAAGCTCCTGGTACATCAAGATCGTGCCAAATAAAGAACACGAGAGAGAGAAGGGGGGAGAGAGATCAAACACATAGTTACTGGTGCATACCCTCATCCCCGAGGTGAACTACTCCCTCCTTGTCATGGTAGCCACCGGGATGATGAAGATGGCCTCTGTTGATGATTTCCCCACCGGAACAGGGCTCCAGATGAGATCGCTTTGGTACAGAGGCTTGCGATGGCGGAGCGGAAGTTCTTGGTCAAGTTCTGGGGGTTTTGGAATTTATCGGAATTTTGGCGTCGGTCTCGCGTCAAGGGGGCCCATGAGGGACCGACAAGCCTGCCCGATGTGCCATGGGGGTGAGGGCGCACCCCTAAGCTTGTCGCTTCCTTGTGAGGCTTCTAGACCTTCCTCGAAGCTTCGATGGTCTTTAGTCCACAAAAAATCATCATAAATTTTCAGCCTATTCTGAGAACTTTTATTTCTGCACAAAAAACAACACCAAGATAGTTCTGATGAAAACAACATCAGTCCGGGTTAGTTCCACTCAAATCATACCAAAACCGTATAAAAATGTTGTAAACATGACATGAATACTTCATAAATTATAGATACGTTGGAGACGTATCAATCATCGGTTCAGAGCTCCCAACTATGAAGCTCTTTTCTACAGCGAGTCAACAATTCATGGATCCATGGTTTGGATGAAGCTATGTACCCAGGTAGAGATGATTTGTCACAAATATGTTCCGCTCATCCAAGAATCTGAAACTTCATCTACATAAACTCATAAATAGCCCTTTCATTTCTTTTCTTGACTTAAAAAGGTAATCAATCATTTCTTTTCATGTTTTATCAAGTCTTCCTCTTACTCATTGAGTCAATCAGGGATAGAAATTTGGATCAGCTATGAGGAGTAGGGTTGCTGGGCAAGTGAATGAACTTTGTCCTAGGTATTTCCAGTTAGTTTAGTGAAAGTGAGGGTGAAGCCCTTTTTTAAAGGGAAATACACTCCAAATGATATTCCAAAATGGAAGGAATGAGTGGAAGATTTAATGGAAGAAAAAAATATGATACTTTTATAGTCATAGGTAGGCTACCTATCTAGTTTCATGCTTCGGGTGTACTAGGTTCAGTTGGCTAGGTTATAGCTGACAAACTTCTTTAAGAACTAGCTGCCCATAAGCCTCGCTAGTAGTATTCTTGCCCAGTGCCAGAGTGGTGACTCGCAAGGTAAGTTCTCCTCGATGCATTTCCAACACTCCCTTTTTCTACTTACACTTTTGATTCCTCAGTGGGTAGGGACAACGTTTGAGATTTCATCCGACCGTCTATTTCTCACTGGTTGGGAGATTGGATTGGAACCCAAGGAGAACTGATTGGATGTCATGGAATGAATGGGGCACTATGGTGGTTACCCACTGCTAAGTGCTAACCTAGCGGAGATTTCTCTATTTGTTGAAAGTGGAAAGGAGTCATATTTGAAACGGAAAGTTGGGCTCGTTGCTCAAGTAAGCACCCAACGTACCATTTCATTATCCTTGGGGCTCGGCTCGCTCCTTCCTATCTACGTTATTTTTTCTTTGTTACTCTTGTAATGACACTCCAAAAGAAATCAAGGTTACCATGTCACAAATTTGATTCTTCTTCCCTTATAGAACCTTCCAGCAAGAAATCAGTAGAAGTGGGTCCTGAAGGAAATATGCCCTGGAGGCAATAATAAAGTTATCATTTATTTCCTTATATCATGATAAATGTTTATTATTCATGCTAGAATTTTATTAACCAAAAACATAATACTTGTGTGAATACATAGACAAACAGAGTGTCACTAGTATGCTTCTACTTGACTAGCTCGTTGATCAAAGATGGTTATGTTTCCTAGCAATTGACATGAGTTGTCATTTGATTAACGGGATCACATCATTAGGAGAATGATGTGATTGACTTGACCCATTCCGTTAGCTTAGCACACGATCGTTTAGTATTCTGCTATTGCTTTCTTCATGACTTATACATGTTCCTATGACTATGAGATTACGCAACTCCCGTTTACCGGAGGAACACTTTGTGTGCTACCAAACATCATAACGTAACTGGGTGATTATAAAGGTGCACTACAGGTGTCTCCAAAGGTACTTGTTGGGCTGGCGTATTTCAAGATTAGGATTTGTCACTCCGATTGTCGAAGAGGTATCTCTGGGCCCACTCGGTAATGCACATCACTATAAGCCTTGCAAGCATTGTAACCAATGAGTTAGTTGTAGGATGATGTATTACATAATGAGTAAAGAGACTTGCCGGTAACGAGATTGAACTAGGTATTGAGATACCGACGATCGAATCTCGGGCAAGTAACATACCGATGACAAAGGGAACAACGTATGTTGCTATGTAGTCTGACCGATAAAGATCTTCGTAGAATATGTGGGAGCCAATATGAGCATCTAGGTTCCGCTATTGGTTACTGACCGGAGACATGTCTCAGTCATGTCTACATCGTTCTCGAACCCGTAGGGTCCGCACGCTTAAAGTTTGATGACGGTTATATTATGAGTTTATGTGTTTTGATGTACCGAAGATAGTTCGGAATTCCGGATGTGATCACGGACATGATGAGGAGTCTCGAAATGGTTGAGACATAAAGATTGATATATTGGAAGCCTATATTTGGATATCTGAAGTGTTCCGGGCGAAATCGGGATTTTACCGGAGTACCGGGGGTTACCGGAACCCCCCGGGGGTTTAATGGGCCTACATGGGCCTTAGTGGAGAAGAGGAGGGGCGGCCAAGGCAGGACGCACCCCCCCACACACACACACCCCTCTAGTCCGAATTGGACAAGGAGGGGGCGGCGCCCCCTTTCCTTTCTCTCTCCCTCCTCCTTCCCCCTTCTCCTACTTCAACTAGGAAAGGAGGGAGTCCTACTCCCGACGAGAGTAGGACTCCTCCCGGCGCGCCTCCTCCTGGCCGGCCGTCTCTCCCTCACTTGCTCCTTTATATACGGGGGCAGGGGGCACCCCATAGACACAACAATTGATCTCTTGATCTCTTAGCCGTGTGCGGTGCCATAATCCACCTCGATAATATCGTAGTGGTGCTTAGGCGAAGCCTTGTGTCGGTAGAACATCATCGTCGTCACCACGCCGTCGTGCTGATGGAACTCTCCCTCAAAGCTCGGCTGGATCGGAGTTCGAGGGACGTCATCGAGCTGAACGTGTGCTGAACTCGGAGGTGCCGTGCGTTCGGTAGTTGATCGGTCGGATCGTGAAGACGTACGACTACATCAACCGCGTTGTGCTAACGCTTCCGCTTTCTGTCTACGAGGGTACGTGGACAACACTCTCCCCTCTCGTTGCTATGCATCACCATGATCTTGCGTGTGCATAGGATTTTTTTTTAAATTACTACTTTACCCAACAGTGGCATCCGAGCCTGGTTTTATGCGTAGATGTTATATGCATGAGTAGAACACAAGTGAGTTGTGGGCGATACAAGTCATACTGCTTACCAGCATGTCATACTTTGGTTTGGCGGTATTGTTGGATGAAGCAGCCCGAACCGACATTACGCGTACGCTTATGCGAGACTGGTTCTACCAACGTGCTTTGCACACAGGTGGCTGCCGGGTGTCACTTTCTCCAACTTTAGTTGAACCGAGTGTGGCTACGCCCGATCCTTGAGAAGGTTAAAATAGCACTAACTTGACAAACTATCGTTGTGGTTTTGATGCGTAGGTAAGAACGGTTCTTGCTCAACCCGTAGCAGCCCCGTAAAACTTGCAACAACAAAGTAGAGGACGTCTAACTTGTTTTTGTAGGGCATGTTGTGATGTGATATGGTCAAGGCATGATGCTATATTTTATTGTATGAGATGATCATATTTTGTAACCGAGTTATCGGCAACTGGCAGGAGCCATATGGTTGTCGCTTTATTGTATGCAATGCAATCGCCCTGTAATGCTTTACTTTATCACTAAGCGGTAGCGATAGTCGTAGAAGCATAAGTTGGCGAGATGACAACGATGCTACGATGGAGATCAAGGTGTCGCGCCGGTGACGATGGTGATCATGACGGTGCTTCAGAGATGGAGATCACAAGCACAAGATGATGATGGCCATATCATATCACTTATATTGATTGCATGTGATGTTTATCTTTTATGCATCTTATTTTGCTTTGATTGACGGTAGCATTATAAGATGATCTCTCACTAAATTTTCAAGGTATATGTGTTCTCCCTGAGTATGCACCATTGTGAAAGTTCTTCGTGCAGAGACACCACGTGATGATCGGGTGTGATAGGCTCTACGTTCAAATACAACGGGTGCAAAACAGTTGCACACGCGGAATACTCAGGTTAAACTTGACGAGCCTAGCATATGCAGATATGGCCTCGGAACACTGAGACCGAAAGGTCGAGCTTGAATCATATAGTAGATATGATCAACATAGTGATGTTCACCATTGAAAGTACTCCATCTCACGTGATGATCGGACATGGTTTAGTTGGTTTGGATCACGCGGTCACTTAGAGGATTAGAGGGATGTCTATCTAAGTGGGAGTTCTTAAGTAATATGATTAATTGAACTTAAATTTATCATGAACTTAGTACCTGATAGTATTTTGCTTGTCTATGTTTATTGTAGATAGATGGCATGTGCTGTTGTTCCGTTGAATTTTAATGCGTTCCTTGAGAAAGCAAAGTTGAAAGATGATGGTAGCAATTACATGGACTGGGTCCGTAACTTGAGGATTATCCTCATTGCTGCACAGAATAATTACATCCTGGAAGCACCGCTAGGTGCCAGACCTGCTGCAGGAGCAACACCAGATGATATGAACGTCTGGCAGAGCAAAGCTGATGACTACTCGATAGTTTAGTTTTCCATGCTTTACGGCTTAGAACCGGGACTTCAACGACGTTTTGAACGTCATGGAGCATATGAGATGTTCAAGGAGTTGAAGTTAATATTTCAAGCAAATGCTCGGATTGAGAGATATGAAGTCTCCAATAAGTTCTACACCTGTAAGATGGAGGAGAATAGTTCTGTCAGTGAGCATATACTCAGAATGTCTGGGTATAACAATCACTTGATTCAACTGGGAGTTAATCTTCCGGATGATAGCATCATTGACAGAATTCTTCAATCACTGCCACCAAGCTACAAGAGCTTCGTGATGAACTATAACATGCAAGGGATGGATAAAACGATTCTCAAGCTCTTCGCAATGCTAAAGGCTGCGGAGGTAGAAATCAAGAAGGAGCATGAAGTGTTGATGGTCAACAAGACCACCAGTTTCAAGAAAAAGGGCAAAGGGAAGAAGAAGGGGAACTTCAAGAAGAACAGCAAACAAGTTGCTGCTTAGGAGAAGAAACCCAAGTCTGGACCTAAGCCTGAGACTGAGTGCTTCTACTACAAACAGACTGGTCACTGGAAGCGGAACTACCCCAAGTATTTGGCGGATAAGAAGGATGGCAAGGTGAACAAAGGTATATGTGATATACATGTTATTGATGTGTACCTTACTAGTGCTTGCAGTAGCACCTGGGTATTTGATACTGGTTCTGTTGCTAATATTTGCAACTCGAAACAAGGACTACGGATTAAGCGAAGATTGGCTAAGGACGAGGTGATGATGCGCGTGGGAAATGGTTCCAAAGTCGATGTGATCGCGGTCGGCACGCTACCTCTACATCTACCTTCGGGATTAGTTTTAGACCTGAATAATTGTTATTTGGTGCCAACGTTGAGCATGAACATTATATCTGGATCTTGTTTGATGTGAGACGGTTATTCATTTAAATCAGAGAATAATGGTTGTTCTATTTATATGAGTAATATCTTTTATGGTCATGCACCCTTGAAGAGTGGTCTATTTTTGTTGAATCTCGATAGTAGTGATACACATATTCATAATATTAAAGCCAAAAGATGTAGAGTTGATAATGATAGTGCAACTTATTTGTGGCACTGTCGTTTAGGTCATATTGGTGTAAAGCGCATGAAGAAACTCCATAATGATGGACTTTTGGAACCACTTGATTATGAATCATTTGGTACTTGCGAACCATGCCTCATGGGCAAGATGACTAAAACGCCGTTCTCCACAACTATGGAGCGAGCAACAGATTTGTTGGAAATCATACATACAGATGTATGTGGTCTGATGAATGTTGAGGCTCGCGGCGGGTATCGTTATTTTCTCACCTTCACAGATGATTTAAGCAGATATGGGTATATCTACTTAATGAAACATAAGTCTAAAACATTTGAAAAGTTCAAAGAATTTCAGAGTGAAGTTGAAAATCATCGTAACAAGAAAATAAAGTTTCTACGATCTAATCGTGGAGGAGAATATTTGAGTTACGAGTTTGGTCTTCATTTGAAACAATGTGGAATAGTTTCGCAACTCACGCCACCCGGAACACCACAACATAATGGTGTGTCCGAACGTCATAATCATACTTTACTAGATATGGTGCGATCTATGATGTCTCTTACTGATTTACCGCTATCATTTTGGGGTTATGCTTTAGAGACGGCTGCATTCATGTTAAATAGGGCACCATCAAAATCCGTTGAGACGACGCCTTATGAACTATGGTTTGGCAAGAAACCAAAGTTGTCGTTTCTTAAAGTTTGGGGCTCCGATGCTTATGTGAAAAAGCTTCAACCTGATAAGCTCGAACCCAAATCGGAGAAATGTGTCTTCATAGGATACCCAAAGGAAACTGTTGGGTACACCTTCTATCATAGATCTGAAGGCAAGACTTTTGTTGCTAAATTTGGATCCTTTCTAGAGAAGGAGTTTCTCTTGAAAGAAGTCAGTGGGAGGAAAGTAGAACTTGATGAGGTAACTGTACCTGCTCCCTTATTGGAAAATAGTTCATTACAGAAACCAGTTCCTGTGACACCTACACCAATTAGTGAGGAAGTTAATGATGATGATCATGAAACTTTAGATCAAGTTGTTACTGAACCTCGTAGATCAACCAGAGTAAGATCCGCACCAGAGTGGTACGATAATCTTGTTATGGAGGTTATGTTACTAGACCATGACGAACCTACGAACTATGAAGAAGCGATGGTGAGCCCAGATTCCACAAAATGGCTTGAGGCCATGAAATCTGAGATGGGATCCATGTATGAGAACAAAGTGTGGACTTTGGTTGACTTGCCCGATGATCGGCAAGCCATTGAGAATAAATGGATCTTCAAGAAGAAGACTGACGCTGACGGTAATGTTACTGTCTATAAAGCTTGACTTATTGCAAAAGGTTTTCGACAACTTCAAGGGATTCACTACGATGAGACTTTCTCACCCGTTGTGATGCTTAAGTCTGTCCGAATCATGTTAGCAATTCCCGCATTTTATGATTATGAAATTTAGCAAATGGAGGTCAAAACTGCATTCCTGAATGGATTTCTGGAAGAAGAGTTGTATATGATGCAGCCGGAAGGTTTTGTCGATCCAAAGGGAGCTAACAAAGTGTGCAAGCTCTAGCGATCCATTTATGGACTGGTGCAAGCCTCTCGAAGTTGGAATAAATGCTTTGATAGTGTGATCAAAGCATTTGGTTTTATACAGACTTTTGGAGAAGCCTGTATGTACAAGAAAGTGAGTGGGAGCTATGTAGCATTTCTGATATTATATGTGGATGACATATTGCTGATTGGAAATGATATAGAATTTCTGGATAGCATAAAGGGGTACTTGAATAAGAGTTTTTCAATGAAGGACCTCGGTGAAGCTGCTTATATATTGGGCATCAAGATCTATAGAGATAGATCAAGACGCTTAATTGGACTTTCACAAAGCACATACCTTGACAAAGTTTTGAAGAAGTTTAAAATGGATCAAGCAAAGAAAGGGTTCTTGCCTGTGTTACAAGGTGTGAAGTTGAGTAAGACTCAATGCCCGACCACTGCAGAAGATAGAGAGAAGATGAAAGATGTTCCCTATGCTTCAGCCATAGGCTCTATCATGTATGCAATGCTGTGTACCAGACCTGATGTGTGCCTTGCTATAAGTTTAGCAGGGAGGTACCAAAGTAATCCAGGAGTGGATCACTGGACAGCGGTCAAGAACATCCTGAAATACCTGAAAAGGACTAAGGATATGTTTCTCGTTTATGGAGGTGAAAAAGAGCTACTCATAAATGGTTACGTCTATGCAAGCTTTGACACTGATCCGGACGATTCTAAATTGCAAACTGGATACGTGTTTACATTGAACGGTGGAGCTATCAGTTGGTGCAGTTCTAAACAAAGCATTGTGGCGGGATCTACGTGTGAAGCGGAGTACATAGCTGCTTCGGAAGCAGCAAATGAAGGAGTCTGGATGAAGGAGTTCATATCCGATCGAGGTGTCACACCTAGTGCATCGGGTCGAATGAAAATCTTTTGTGACAATACTGGTGTAATTGCCTTGGCAAAGGAATCCAGATTTCAAAAGAGAACCAAGCACATCAAGAGACACTTCAACTCCATCCGGGATCTAGTCCAGGTGGGAGACATAGAAATTTGCAAGATACATACGGATTTGAATGTTCTAGACCCGTTGACTAAGCCTCTTCCACGAGCAAAACATGATCAGCACCAAGGCTCCATGGGTGTTAGAATCATTACTGTGTAATCTAGATTATTGACTCTAGTGCAAGTGGGAGACTGAAGGAAATATGCGCTAGAGGCAATAATAAAGTTATTATTTATTTCCTTATATCATGATAAATGTTTATTATTCATGCTAGAATCGTATTAACCGGAAACATAATACTTGTGTGAATACATAGACAAACATAGTGTCACTAGTATGCCTCTACTTGACTAGCTCGTTGATCAAAGATTGTTATGTTTCCTAGCCATTGACATCAGTTGTCATTTGATTAACGGGATCACATCATTAGGAGAATGATGTGATTGACTTGACCCATTCCGTTAGCTTAGCACACGATCGTTCAGTATTCTGCTATTGCTTTCTTCATGACTTATACATGTTCCTATGACTATGAGATTATGCAACTCCCGTTTACCAGAGGAACACTTTGTGTGCTACCAAACATCACAACGTAACTGGGTGATTATAAAGGTGCACTACAGGTGTCTCCGAAGGTACTTGTTGGGTTGGCGTATTTCGAGATTAGGATTTGTCACTCCGATTGTCGGAGAGGTATCTCTGGGCCCACTCGGTAATGCACATCACTATAAGCCTTGCAAGCATTGTAACTAATGAGTTAGTTGCAGGATGATGTATTACAGAACGAGTAAAGAGACTTGCCGGTAACAAGATTGAACTAGGTATTGAGATACCGACGATCGAATCTCGGGCAAGTAACATACCGATGACAAAGGGAACAACGTATGTTGTTATGCGGTCTGACCGATAAAGATCTTCGTAGAATATGTGGGAGCCAATATGAGCATCCAGGTTCCGCTATGGTTATTGACCGGAAACGTGTCTCGGTCATGTCTACATAGCTCTCGAACCCGTAGGGTCCGCATGCTTAAAGTTTGATGACGGTTATATTATGAGTTTATGTGTTTTGATGTACCGAAGATAGTTCAGAGTCCCGGGTGTGATCATGGACATGACGAGGAGTATCGAAATGGTCGAGACATAAATATTGATATATTGGAAGCCTATATTTGGATATCGGAAGTGTTCCGGGTGAAATCGGGATTTTATCGGAGTACCGGGGGTTACTGGACCCCCCGGGGGGTTTAATGGGCCTACATGGGCCTTAGTGGAGAAGAGGAGGGGCGGCCAGGGCAGGCCGCGCCCCCTCCCCCTCTAGTCCGAATTGGACAAGGAGGGGGCGGGGGCGGCGCCCACCTTTCCTTTCTCTCTCCCTCCTCCTTCCCCCTTCTCCTACTCCAACTAGGAAAGGAGGGAGTCCTACTCCCGATGGGAGTAGGACTCCTCCTGGCGCGCCTCCTCCTGGCCGACCGCCTCTCCCTCCCTTGCTCCATTATATACGGGGGCAGGGGGCACCCCATAGACCCAACAATTGATCTCTTGATCTCTTAGCCGTGTGCGGTGCCCCCCTCCACCATAATCCACCTCGATAATATCGTAGCAGTGCTTAGGCGAAGCCCAACGTCGGTAGAACATCATCATCGTCACCACGCCATCGTGTTGACGGAACTCTCCCTCAAAGCTCGGCTGGATCGGAGTTCGAGGGACGTCATCGAGTTGAACGTGTGCTGAACTCGGAGGTGCCGTGCGTTCGGTACTTGATCGGTCGGATCGTGAAGGCGTACGACTACATCAAACGCGTTGTGCTAACACTTCCGCTTTCGGTCTACGAGGGTACGTGGACAACACTCTCCCCACTCGTTGCTATGCATCACCATGATCTTGTGTGTGTAGGATTTTTTTTGAAATTACTACGTTACCCAACAGGTTCGCCCGTACAACTCATCAAATTTGCCTTCTTTTTTGTTCTACAATGTACATATTCTCAAGTAATGAGAAAGAATGGATTTGAATGCAATTTTGAATTAACAAAATAAACGAATGAAGAATATTTTACGCTTTCGGTCTATAAGGGGACCCACATGGACGTGGGTAGTGGGGCAAGGCCCCACACCCCTGATCTAGTTGCGCCAAGACCCCTTCCCCCCTAAAATGAATAAGATCAAGATCCCTAAAAAAGGGCATAATGATCAGTGGGGAAGGAAAGGAGGGGATTTCCTTCCTCCCTTTGGCCAACGACCCTAGATGCTTGTGGAGCAAGCCTCCCAGGCCCCCACACCTATATAAAGGGGGGAGGGAGACGTAGGAGGCAGCACCCCTTCCCCCTTGGTCGCCCCTCCCTCTCTCTCGACCTTCTCGTTCAGCCAGCGCTTGGCGAAACCCTGCCGACGTTCTGAGGCCACCACCACCACGCCGTCATGCTAGTTCAGATCCCATCTATCTCTTCTCCCTCGCTTGCTAGATCAAGGAGGAGACGTCACCGAGCCGTACGTGTGCACATCTCGGAGGTGCGGTTTGTGCGGTGCTCGGATCAGATCAAATCACAAAAGAGTACGACCACACCAACAACGATCTCTAAATCATTTATGCTTTCGGTCTACAAAGGTATGTAGACACACTCCCCTCTCGTTGCTACCATCTCCATAGAATAGATCTTGTGTGTTTCGTAGGAGTTTTTCTGTTTTTTCATGCAATGTTCCCCACCAATAATTAGTGTAATTAGTGTGATTGATGAGGTGGCATGTTTGGAGAGTTTTGACGTGTGCATGTTGAGAGAGAATGTAAATAGCATTTTTCATGCAAGTTAAGAATAATTAGTGGGATGATGATGTGGCATGTGTGGTGTAGTGACATGTGTGTATGTTGGGAGAATTGAGACAATGGAGATCATCTGTTAAGTTATATAGGATATGACATAAATAAACAAAAAATATAGATACGTTTCAGAGTCAACCTCAATCTCGGCCAACGCGTCATCTCTGGCGAATTCGGCCACAGGAGGCGCCATATCCGCCTTGTCCCCCCTCCTCGCCCTCTGTCTCCATGTCCGCGCGCCCCGTGCTCCAGTGCCTCCTACTCCGCCTCGTCTGCTCTACTGAGTCAGAAGGCAAGTCAGCGGCGATGCGAGCAGCGCACACTGCCGGCCACTCCGCTAGGATCTCTGCCTGGCGCCGCAGAGTGAGCATCTTGTAGGGGGCGATCCGTTGGCGGACCATGGCTACCGGCGGAGGGCGAGCTCGGAGTGAATTGAGAGTGGCGGCGCGGATGAGAAGGAGATGGTGGAAATGGGAGTGGCTAGGCTTGTGGCCCGCCGTCCGGCTTAAACACCTAGATTTGCCTCCCCCAGCCGTGCTACAGAGCGACGACATTAATGCGTCCTCGTAGGACCGAAGGATTTTGACGTGTGTCTGTGTGGTTGCTGTCCGTCAGTCTGACATGGCGTATGCGTCCGGGCATGACCGAGCCTCCTCATATCCACCCGAGATATTAGTGCGATATGGGGTGCCGGTCCCGACGCGTTCGCCCATACATACATACAGTGGGCATTTGAGGAGTCCGGCTGTAATACTTTCACGGTAGAGACAAATTTCAGATGATTTTTTTATTCCAATATATATTTCAATCGTCGCCTAGCATGGAGTGCAAAAGGAGAAGGCTATTCTGATTGGAGAGATATTTTGTCACAGATCATGCATGGTCTTTTCAGTGATCAAACGGTCCAGTTTGATCCATCTAAAAGCGCAATAACCCCCGTGCCTACTCGTCCAACGGAGGACTACTAAAGCTTGGCAAGCTCTCTGATTGGACGACAGCACACTGCCACGGATCGCGGTCCTAGTCTTTCAATCGTACGGTCATTTTCGGTCGTATCGAACGGCCGCTGTGCAATATTGCGTCGTCCCGCGGATCGCCCCGCCCATCTCTTTTGGTCATGGTCTGACGTATAAAACCGGCGCCAACCCAGCTCCCCCGTCCCGCCCCTCCACCCCGCCCCCCCAATTCGCCCAGCTCCACCGCGCCTCCACCCCATCCCCCAATTCGCCCAGCTCCACCGTCCCGCGCCTCCACCCCACCCCCAATTCGCCCAGCTCCACCGTCCCGCGCCCCCACCCCATCCCCAATTCGCCCAGATCCGCCGCCCCGCCCCCCACCCCACCCCCAATTCGCCCAGCTCCACCGCCCCGCGCCCCCCGCCGGACCCCCAACCTCAAGCAATGGTACACCTCGTCGACAACCTCGCCGAGATGGAGGCCGTCATCGACCAGCTCACCGCGCTCGACGAGCTACCTGCCCCGGGCGAGGTCTCCATCACCGTCCGGGGCATTGACTGCCTCGACTTCGCGCCCCAGATGCTTCGATTGGCGGGCGTTGCCGAGGACTTGGGCGCCGTCGTCAACAACAAGGACTCCATCCGACTCCTGGATCGCGCGCACACACTGGTTGCTGACACGAGGCAGCACCTCGTGCCAGCAATTGGTGTGGATCCCTTGGACCACGACCGCCAGGGCCGCCTTCTCGCCTACGCCTACGCCCTCAGCCATCTCGGCATGGCTGTTGGGAGCGGCATCGGCCAGCTCCTGGAGGTGGGCCCCGTGGCGACCTTCATGAACATCTTCATCGAGCGCGTCCACCAGGCCATCGAGCTTTTCTGGAACGGACCGCTCACTGGCCCTGAATTCTTCGATGCGGTGCTGGAGGCCAGCGCGATTGTCGGCATCAGGGCCGGCGTGGACTATATTCGTCTCTGAAGTGTGGAAGTACTGCTAGTATTAGAGATATCTGAAAAATATTAATGTATGTCGTTGAACTGCTGATAGTTACTATCATAGATATCATAGAGGTAGTAATTTATGGTGTTGAGTTATGTAATGGGGAATGAGATATCATAGACACAATAGTAATATAAATATTATGGCGTTGAGTTATCTATTGGAACGAAATCAAGTGCTCAATTTAGTGTGCCATTTATTAATTATGAGAGCAAGTTTGTTCCCGTGGGGCTTCCTTATGTTACATCCGACGGCTGCGCAGTTTATCTCCCTCACGTCCCTTTTCCAACGAAAGAAAAAAAGTAGTACAAAAAACTCGTATTCTCTCAGAAACAACAACAGGGATTGGCGTATCCATTCAACTTGACTTGGAGGCAACGAGGCATTTATATTTCAGCAATATCTCTGGGATAGACTGCAGCTTCTAAAGATCTTCAGGCATTGGGAGATCAGGAGCCAACTTGACTTTCAACATTCTAGTGCGCAGAGTATACCTGCATGTGCAACTTCTGCTGACTTTCAACATTCTAGTGCGCAGATTTATGTTCGACTATCATCCATGATGTAGGCGTCAACACTGTTTACGGTGACCTGGCAGTGATTAATTCAAAGCTTTTTTACTCTAAATTTGTTTTGTCCTCACATAACTGAAGGTTATTTCAGATCATTAAGAACCAAGTTGCAGATCCTTAGCAGCTCGCCAAAAAAAAAAGAAGAAAGGAATACCGAGAAGGCCAACAGAAACCAAAACGAGCAAAAGAGACCATTAACTGAAGGCTGAAATTGAATTGTTTTATGTATTGTCTTAAATGTCTAAAACGTCTTACAAAAATGAATGAAGAAAGTACTAAAATGATATATATACAAGCAAAGATTACGATACGCAGTTCCAGGGATTCCATAACCACCATTCCCTAGCCCCACTACAGCAGGCTTGGCACAGGAAACCACAAAAGACAAACCGACCACGCGACAGTAACCCAAAAGATCAGTAAACGTTCGTCGACCTCCTCCGTCTTGCTCTCGCCGGCGGCATGTCCGTGTCAGCGAGTAAATAGCATAAAACTACTACTCCCTCCTTTCCGGTTTACAGGGCTTATCTCAAAATCTTAGTTTTTCCATTTTATAAGGCTCAATTTGGTTGTTTCTCATCACATGTTCAGATTTCAAGGTGCATTAAATCATTGCATGCAAGTATTAAGAGAAAATTGACCAATGCACATAATTTATGCATGCATGCATTACAATTAATGCATTGATAAACATACTTTTTGAGAAAAACAAGAGCATTAATTGGGTGCTTTTGCAAACTACAAAAAGTATTCCACCATTCACCATCTACCTTGGTTGGTGAGATTTTTGAATTGAGACTTATAAACCGGAAAGGAGGGAGTACTTTACATGCTAGTGTTTTAAAAACTACCGATTTTTATTTTTTCTCAGATAAATACCAAATGGGGGTCGGCTGTTTTAAAAAACCCAAATCGTTGAGTGCTTATCAACTGATCACGATTATGACAGGTCAGGCCCACACCTAAACGAAGCGTTAGTTTGACTGTTAGTTTGACCGTTAACTGACATGTGGGGCCCACATGTCAGTGTCCCTTCTTATCTTCCTCTTCTCCTCTCTGCCTCCCTTCTCCTCCACTCTCACTGCTCGTCAAGAACAGCACAGAACCGCCATGGCCTCCGACCACACTCCACGCCGCCGTCCTGTGCCACGTCCGGCCACCGCCCTATGCCACTTCGAGCCCCACTCTGCTGCTGTTGATGGTAGGAGCTCGCTGGACCTCCTGGTGGCAAGGTGGAGACGAGCAGGCATACCAGAGGCCGGCGACCCTGCCGCGCGCGCCGTCTGGAGTCTCCGCCGCGCGCTATGGGGCTCCGGCAGGGGTCGCCACGTTGCCGCGCGCCATCGGGAAGCGCTGAGGGCCGCCGCGCCGTCCGCCATGGAGCTCCCCTCGGGTCACCGCGCCATCACCCGCCATCTGGACCGGCTGGGGGTCGCCGCCCGTCATGGGGTCACCACAGCTCGCCGCTCGCCATGGGGTCACCACGGCTCGCCGCCCGCCATGGGAGCCGGCGCAGAGAGGCGGCCACCGGCACTGCGGCGTCGTGCAGCACAGGTCAGCGGGGGGGGGGGGGGGGGGGGGCGTAGATAGGCAGGGAGAGAAGGAGGTGAGGCGAATGAGCGACCAGGGTTGAGCCCCGGTGATCACCGGAGGAGGCGGCGTCGCGAGGTTCGGTCAAGATAGCTCAGGGGCGAGAGGAGTAGGGCAATGGCTGCCCTGATCTGGAGCAGGGACCTGATTGCTTTTTGCAAAGAAATGCAGGGACCTGATTGCTTTTTTAAATTTGTGTGCAGGCCCACCCCTAACGGTCAAACAATCAGAACTCTTACGCGCGGGGCCGACCTGTCATAATCGTGATCAATTGCTAAGCATCCGGCGATTTGGGTTTTTTAAAACAGCCAATCACCCATTTGGTAGTTATCTGAGAAAAATTAAAAACCAGTAAATTTTTAAAACCCTAGCCTGTAAAGTAGTAGTTTTATACTATTTACTCCCATGTCAGCCTCAGCAGGCTCATCCTCGTCGATGCTCAGGCCCAGCTTCAGCATGCGGTGGATCCTGGTACCGAAGGTGTTGGGTCGTCGAGGCTGAAGCCCGAGGTGAGCAGCAGCATCACCACGTCCTTGAGCAACTTGTCGTTCTTGTCTGCGTCAGCGTGCTTGCGCAGCTCCTCCATGATGGCGTTCTTGGGGTTGATCTCCATCGCCTTCTTGCTCGACATGTAGCCGCCCAAGCTCGTGTTCCTCAGAGCCTGGGCCTTCATGATCCTCTCCATGTTGACAGTCCAGCCATACTCACGGAGAGTCAACAACGCGGTCAAAGACGATCATCTTCTCGACCCTATCGCCCAGGACCCATTGGTGGCTTGAAGAAAGCAAAAACAACAAAGAAAAAGAAGATAGATGATTCTTTACAACTACAACCTGAAATGCCTTCACAAATCAAATGCCTATGTATAACCCAATCTTAATGATATAAGAAATCTAACATTTTTTAATTTCTCTCTTTCAAACTTCATTGACGCTAAGCTTTGCTATTAATCTTCGTAGGGGCATTTCAGAGAAAATATTGTACCAGGATCAGCAAGACCCGTTGGTGGCTCCGAGAAAGCAAAAACAAAGAAGAAAAGGAAGACAATCTATTCTTTACAACTACGATCTGAAATGCCTGACAAACCAAATGCTTGGGTATCTACCACTGTATAACCCAATCCAAATGGTATAAGTAGTATACTTTTTCAACTTCTTCTCCTTTTCAATCTTCTATGGTCTAAGCTTTTCTGTTTATCCGCATAGGGTCATCTGGAGCTCCGCGAATCATGTATTCCTCTATTAGCACATTATAACTCAAGTATGCAACAATCCATTGGTACCTTGACCCCAACTATGATGCCAAGACAAAATATGTTATTCCCAACAACAAGCTCCTACCAATGGTACTTCTACCCCTATGATAATGGCAGGACATAATCTGCCATTCTTCCAAGAACAATGACCTCTAGCCCTACGATGGTACCAGGACAAAATCTATCATTCTTTCAACAGCAGACTCCTACCAGTGTTACTTCTACCCCTATGATGATGCCCGGGCAGAATCTATCATTTTTCCAACAACAAACTCCTACCATTGGTACCTCTACCCGGCGATGATGCCAGGACAAAATCTACCATTCTCTCAAAAGCAAAAGCCAGCTTAATCAATGTTATAGATTTTTATTTCATGTACTTGTGTGCAATTATATTAGAACCTATGAGTATACGACCATGGATTGAAGGAGACTATCTATATGAATCAACAATTAATTTAGGAATAATTGTATTGGTGCCCCTAGTTGGGTCACACTCGGCTGATTTGCCCCTAGTTTTTCAATAATTGCGGTTTTGCCCAGCTCACTTCACTCGCCTTGTGTTTTTGCCCTTCCGGAGCGGTTCCGACCAATGAGCAGTCGCCACGTGGTGAACCGTGATTGGTCCGAACCGCCCTGGAAGGGCAAAAACACAAGGCGAGGGAAGTGAGCTGGGCAAAACCGCAATTGTTGAAAAACTAGGGGCAAATCTGTCGAGTGTGACCCAACTAGGGGCACGAATGCAAAAATCCCATTAATTTAATAAGTAATTCGTGAATGTCATAAATATAACAATAATCTTGTATGTTCATGTATTGAATAGGCTTGATTGGTACCAGGTATAAACTGTATTATTACCAATATCATAGATTTTTTCCCGCCAAAAAAATCATAGATCTTTTTGTCTAACCTGGCAAACAAACCAGTAGTCGATCACTACCAGTGGCAGAGCATGAAAAAAACCAAGAATGGGCCAATAGCTTACTCGGTGGGCCATCTTTGTTATTGGGACAAATCCATCAGTAGTAGAAAACAGGGATTTGGTTCAGGCCTGGCCAGCCCATTAGTCCCGGTTCAGTCACGAACCGGGACCCATGAGGGGCATACGTCCCGGTTCGTGCACCCAGGGGGCCGGCCGGGCCTCGTGGGGCATTTGTCCCGGTTCGTCTGGACCCATTTGTCCCGGTTCCAGGCACGAAACGGGACCAATGGTCTTCGCTCCTGGCCCACAGCCATTGGTCCCCATTCGTGGCTGGAACCGGGATAGAAGGCGGGCCTTTAGTCCCGGTTCCAGCCACGAACCGGGACCAATGAGTTGCCTATATATACCCCATCGCTGCAGCAGAGCACTCCACACTGCTCTGTTTTTTCTGGCAGGCAAGGGGGGAGCTTTGTGGTGCTCTAGCTCACCTCCTATGCACATGAGGTGTTCGGTGAAATGCCCGAGCCGCACTAGTTAAGCTTTCTCCTCTCGAAGCTCGACCTCCAAGCTCCATTTCCCCCGAGATTTGTCCATGTTTAGCGGTCCATCACGTCACGTCCCCGTATTCACCGTCGTCGATCGCCCGCGCCGATCTCGTTGCCGGCACCACCGTGGTGAGCCTCTTGTTCTTATCTTCTTTCTGAAAGAAAAAAAATTCTTACTTTAGATAGATACTTCTCTAATTTTCTTACTTTTATTATTGCTTGTTATTATATAGTGCGATGGTTTTGGTATCCGCCCCCGTCGGCCCTCGTCCTGTCTATGATTCGGATGTGGTATATATTATCTTTTATAACTATTTGGTTCATTTATTGTTTATGACAATTATGTTGACCAACATGACATAGATTTTATTTATCTAGGACGTATGTGAACCAAAAATTCCAACCGACCCTATTGTTGAGAGGTTAAATTTAGTTGAAGAAGAAAACAATTACTTGAAGGAAAAAAATAAAAAATTGAGGAGGAGAAGATGATATTGGAGTTGCATGTTGCGGATGTCGTCGATGATCATAAGATCAAGATGGACGCAATGCATTTGAAGATTAGAAAGATTAGAAAATATGCCATTCATATCGAGGCTTGGTATCATTATGCCGTTGGATCAATTGTTACCTTGGTTGCGATTATGATCGCATTTGTTGTTGGATTTAAATGTTTTGCATAGTTTGAATGTATGGTTTAATTAGATGCTCTAGAAAGCTATATGTTGTTCAATGAGAACTATGTATATACTTTGGTTTTAATGTGATGATGAACTTCTATTAATTTGGTCACTTATCTATCCATGATGTTCTGTAATGGTTTTTGACACACTTAATTATATATAATGCACGCAGATGAACCGGCAATGGATGTACGGTGACAGACACACCTCCGAGTACGTTAAGGGCGTGCATAATTTTCTTGAAGTGGCTAAGGCAAACAAGCAGAATGGTTTTATGTGTTATCCATGCCCTATATGTGGGAATACGAAGTCTTACTCTGACTGGAAAATCCTTCACAGCCACCTGCTTTATAAGGGTTTCATGCCACACAATAATGTTTGGACCAGGCACAGAGAAATAGGGGTTATGATGGAAGACAACGAAGAAGAAGAGGACGATGACAACTATGTGCCCCCGGAATACGGCGATGCTGCAATGGGGGAAGCTGCTGAAGATCAAGAGGAACCAGACGATATTGTGCCCGATGATGATCTCCGCCGGGTCATTGTTGATGCAAGGAGATAGTGCGAAAGTCAAAAGGAGAAGCCGAAGTTCGATCGCATGTTAGAGGATCACAAAAAAGGGTTGTACCCCAATTGCGAAGATGGCAACACAAAGCTCGGTACCGTACTGGAATTGCTGCAGTGGAAGGCAGAGAATGATGTGCCTGACAAAGGATTTGAGAAGCTACTGAAAATATTGAAGAAGAAGCTTCCAAAGGATAACGAAATGCCTGACAGTATGTACGCAGCAAAGAAGGTCGTATGCCCTCTAGGATTGGAGGTGCAGAAGATACATGCATGCCCTAATGACTGCATCCTCTACCGCGGTGCGTACGAGGATTTGAACGCATGCCCGATATGCAGTGCATTGCGGTATAAGATCAGACGAGATTACCCTGGTGATGTTGACGGTGAGCCCCCCAGGAAGAGGGTTCCTGCCAAGGTGATGTGGTATGCTCCTATAATACCACGGTTGAAATGTCTGTTCAGAAACGAAGAGCATGCCAAGTTGATGTGATGGCACAAAGAGGACCGTAAGAAAGACGGGAAGTTGAGAGCACCCGCTGATGGGTCGCAGTGGAGAAAAATCAAGAGAAAGTACCGGGCTGAGTTTGCAAGTGACCCAAGGAACGTATGGTTTGGTTTAAGCGCGGATGGCATTAATCCTTTCAGGGAGCAGAGCAGCAATCACAACACCTGGTCCATGACTCTATGTATGTATAACCTTCCTCCTTGGATGTGCATGAAGCGGAAGTTCATTATGATGCCAGTTCTCATCAAGGCCCTAAGCAACCCGGCAACGATATTAATGTGTACCTAAGGCCATTAGTTGAAGAACTTTTACAGCTGTGAAATGGAAACGGTGTATGTGTGTGGGATGAGCACAAACAGGAGGAATTTAACATGCACGCGTTGCTGTTTGTAACCATCAACGATTGGCCCTCTCTTAGTAAACTTTCAGGACAGACAAACAAGGGATACCATGCACCACACACTGTTTAGCTGACACCGAAAGTATATACCTGGAAAAATGCAGGAAGAATGTGTACCTGGGCCATCGTCGATTTCTTCCGACCAACCATCAATGTCGAAAGAAAGGCAAGCATTTCAAAGGCGAGGCAGATCACCGGAAGAAGCCCGCCATGCGTACCGGTGATCACGTACTTGCTATGGTCAATGATTTACACGTAATATTTGGAAAGGGTCCCGGCGGACTATCTGTTCCGAATGACGCTGAGGGACTCACACCCATGTGGAAGAAGAAATCTATATTTTGGGGCCTACCCTACTGGAAAGACCTAGAGGCCCGCTCTTCAATCAATGTGATGCACGTGATGAAGAACCTTTGCGTGAACTTGCTAGGCTTGTTGGGAGTGTATGGTAAGACAAAAGATACACCGGAGGCACGGGAGGACCTACAACGTTTGCACGAAAAGACGGCATGCCTCCAAAGCAGTATGAAGGTCCTGCCAGCTATGCTCTTACCAAAGAAGAGAAGGAAATCTTCTTTGAATGCCTGCTCAGTATGAAGGTCTCGTCTGGCTTCTCGTCGAATATAAAGGGAATAACAAATATGCCAGAGAAAAAGTTTCAGAACCTAAAGTCTCATGACTTCCACATGATTATGACGCAACTGCTTCTGGTTGCATTGAGGGGGCTTCTACCGGAAAACGTTCGATTAGCCACTGTGAAGCTATGTGCATTCCTCAATGCAATCTCTCAGAAAGTGATCGATTCAGAAATCATACCAAGGCTAAGGAGTGATGTGGTGCAATGTCTTGTCAGTTTCGAGCTAGTGTTCCCACCATCCTTCTTCAATATCATGACGCATGTCCTAGTTCATCTAGTCGACGAGATTGTCATTCTAGGCCCCGTATTTCTACACAATATGTTCCCCTTTGAGAGGTTCATGGGAGTCCTAAAGAAATATGTCTGTAACCACGCTAGGCCAGAAGGAAGCATCTCCATGGGCCATCAAATAGAGTATGTCATTGGGTTTTGTGTTGACTTCATTCCTGGCCTTAAGAAGATTGGTCTCCCTCAATCACGGTATGAGGGGAGACTGACTGGAAAAGGCACGCTAGGAGGGGACTCAATAATATGCAGGGACGGGCATTCTTGGTCTCAAGCACACTACAGAGTTCTACAGAACTCTACCTTGGTGACCCCATATGTCGATGAACACAAGAACAGTCTGTGCTCCAAACACCCAGAGCAGTGTGACGACTGGATTACATGTGAACACATCAGGACTTTCAGCAGTTGGTTGGAAACACGTCTCAGAGGTGACAACACTGTTTGTGATGAGCTGTACTCGTTGTCCAGGGGGCCATCTTTGACTGTATTGACTTACAAAGGATACGAGATAAATGGGAATAAATTTTACACGGTCGCCCAAGATCAAAAGAGCACCAACTAAAATAGCGGTGTCCGCTTTGATGCAGCAACCAAGAGGGGAAAGGACACATATTATGGTTATATAGTGGACATATGGGAACTTGACTACGGACATGATTTTAAGGTCCCTTTGTTTAAGTGTAAATGGGTCAATCTGTCAGGAGGTGGGGTACATGTAGACCCACAATACGGAATGACAACAGCGGATCTGAACAATCTTGGGTACACAGACGAACCATTCGTCCTAGCCAATGATGTGGCACATGTTTTCTATGTGAAGGACATGTCTACCAAACCGAGAAAAAGAAAAGATAAGGAAGCGAACACATCATACGATGAGCCAAAGCGCCACATAGTTCTTTCAGGAAAAAGAGACATCGTGGGAGTGGAGGGCAAGACAGACATGTCCGAAGATTATGAAAAGTTTCATGAAATTCCTCCCTTCAAAGTCAAGGCTGACCCAAGCACCCTGTTAAACGATGAAGATTATCCATGGTTACGACGCAATAAGCAAAGGACAGAAGCGAAGAATAAGTGAAGATTTTCTCTCCACGACTATTATGATGATTCCTTTGATCTAGAATATCCATGTAACAGACGAGTTTCCGTATGAAACCCTGATACTTTGAAAGAAATTGTCCGTTTTGTACACGAAGTGCATCCAATTTTTGCCGTAACCCTCTCAACTTTTTATCACATGCTATGTGGGTGAAATGATGATACCATGCCAACTTTCAACCTTTTCAGAGTTCATTTGTAGTGCTTTTCATTTTCAGGGTCATATAGCTCAAAAAAATTAGTAAATGCATGAAAAATAAGAAATGAAGTCAGAAAGGGTTGAAAATTGATGATGTGGCTTTGAATGGTGCATTTTGAACACACAAAAAGTCTGGAGTTCAAAAATAAGAAATCCCTTTCTAACACATGAGTTTCCGTATGAAACCCTAATACTTTGAAAGAGATTGTCCATTTTGTACACGAAGTGCATCCAGTTTTTGTCGTAACCCTCTCAACTTTTTAGCACATGCTATGTGGGTGAAATGATGGTACCATGCCAATTTTCTACCTCTTCAGAGTTCATCTGAAGTGCTTTTCAATTTCAGGGTCATTTAGCTCAAAAAAATCAGTAAATGCATGAAACATAACAAATGAAGTCAAAAAGGGTTGAAAATTGATGATGTGGCTTTGAATGGTGCATTTTGAACACACAAAAAGTCTGGAGTTCAAATAAGTTAAAAAAAATAAAATCCCTTTGTAACATATGAGCTTTCGTCCGAAACCCTGATACTTTGAAAGAGATTGTCCATTTTGTACACGAAGAGCATCCAGTTTTTGCCGTAACCCTGTCAACTTTTTAGCACATGCTATGTGGGTGAAATGATGAAACCATGCCAATTTTCAACCTCTTCAGAGTTCATCTGAAGTGCTTTTTCAATTTTAGGGTCATTTAGCTCAAAGAATGAACTAATATTAAAAAGAATGATCTGAAAAACTCTTATGAAACTCTAATAGCAAAAATAATAAACTAAAAGAATGAACTAGAAAATTTCAATGAAACTCTAATAGAAAAAAGAATGAACTAGAAAACTTTAATGAAACTCTAATAGCAAAAGGAATCAACTAAAAAGCTTTTATAAACCTCTAGCATTATGGAAACTAAAATTATATAAAATTTACGCAACTAAAATTATCAAAGTATTTTCTGTTCAAAACATTATAAGCAAAAAGAATTTTCATAAAGAACTTTTTTTGTTAGAAACTTTAATAGCAAAAAGAATTATCATAAAGATTTTTTAGAAACTAAAATAACAAAAACTGTTTTTGAATATAATGATAAAACACAGTAATGTTAAATAGCAGGAAAAAGAATCACTCCAAAATCTATTTTTATAGTAAAGTTAATCACAAACTAGTGATTCACATAAATTTCAAATAATTCAAATTTAAACTATTCAAATTTGAAAACTAATGGCACTAACAGAAAGTTTATAGTTTTCTAACCTAAAAGCAAAAAAAAATAAAAAAATAGAGCAAAAAAAAGAAAATAAATAATGCAAAAAACAAAACAAAAAAACTGGACAAGATGCCACCTACTGAGCCACCACGACCTGAATACGACTAGAAACCCACCATGGGCAGGATTCAGGCCCGCAGAAGGCCCAGTAGGCCCACAGGCAGATACAGTGTGTTTAGGCCCGTGAGCCTACATTTGAGAGGAGCTCGAGAGGGCAGCGGGAGCGGGGCCTATAAACCACTCCAAGCCCCTCTCAACTAGCGAGGTGGGACTAAAGTTTTGGCCGCGGCAGCAGCACCCCCCTTTCGTCCCGGTTGGTGGAACCAACCGGGACCAAAGCACCCCTTTAGTCCCGGTTGGTGCTACCAACCGGGACCAAAGGTCTCTGCTTCCCGCCCTTTGGACTGCTGAAAAGAGACCTTTGGTCCCGGTTGGTGGCACCAACCGGGACTAACGGGGTGCTTTGTCCCGGTTGGTGCTACGAACCGGGACCAAAGGGCTGGCTATATAAGCCAACACTTTAGAAATTTTCAGCAGTTTCTCCCTGACGCTGACGCCGCCCTCTGCCCCGACGCCCTGCTCCTCGTCGCCGTCGCCCGCGCCCGCGCCCGTCGTCGCGCCGCCCGTGCCCCCGACCACGCTGTCGCCCGCGCCCGTCGTCGCGCCGCCCTACTCCTCGTCATCGTCGCCGTCGCCCAAGCCCGTCATCGTGCCGGCCCTTGCCCCGCGCCCGAGCCCTTGCCCGCGGCCCGCCTCCGCGCGTCGGCACCCTCGCCGCCATCGCCAGCCGCCCCCGCTGTGAGTCGTCGCGCCACCCCTGCTCTTTTTTTATTTTTTATTAGATTAACTTTTTTGTTAGATTAATTTTTATGTATATAATGTATATATATATGTATGTATAGAGCATGTTTTTGTTAGATTAATTTTTTATTATATTTATAAGTATGTGGCTATATATGCATAAGGAGGGGGGTGGGGGTCGATATACCCCCCTCCCCGATAACTTCGACATGAGGGGGGGGGGTCGATATATACCCCTTCGCGATAACTTCAACATGAGGGGGGGGGCTTGATATACCCCCTCCCCGATAACTCCGACATGAGGGGGGGTCGATATACCCCCTCTCCGATAACTTCGACATGAGGGGGGTCGATATACCCCTCCCCGATAACTCGACATGAGCGGCAAAAGTTACATTTTTAGAAAAGTTTTATCTAGGAAGAAGGAAGAAAAAGAAGGAGAGGAAAAAGGGGAGAAAAAAGAGAAGAAGAGGAGGAAAAAATAAGAAGAGAAAGAAAAAAAAGGAGAATAAGAAGGAATAGAGGAGAAGAAGAAAAAAAAATCTAGGGTTTAGGGTTTAGAGGAGAAGAACAAAAATCTTCTTCTCCTCTATTCCTTCTTCTTCTCCTTTTTTTCTTCTTCTCCTCTTTTTCTTCTTCTTCTTATTCTTCCTCTTCTTAATTTTTATCGGGAACGAGGGTGAAGAGGATCGCCAAGGGGTCGAGGGTCGAGAACTAGGGTAGAGGGTCTAGGGTCGCCGAGGGGTCGAGGGTCAAGAGTCGAGGGTCATCGAGGGGTCGAGGGTCGAGGATCGCCGAGGGGTCGAGAGGTTGCCTTGTGTCAAAGTATTGAAGAAATCCATGGCTTCATCATTAGCCGGAAGTAACCGGGGCATGATGGTACGAAGTTCTCCAAAGTTATTTTGGAAAGGAGTCCCGGATAGGATAATCCTCCTTTTGGTACGAATTTCAGCAAAGACCTTCCAAATAGCGATATTTGGAAAGCTCTTGTTGCACTTTGTACCAAAAAGTGAATTATCCTATCAGGGATTCCGTTCCAAAATAACTTTGGAGAGCTTTGTACCATCATGCGCCTGTTACTTTCGCCTAATGATGAATACATGGTTTTGTTGATTCCTTTGACACTAACAAACGTGACATGAGGGGTGATAACTCACAAGTATAGGGGATCGCAACAGTTTTTGATAAGTAAGAGTGTCGAACCCAACGAGGAGCTAAAGGTAGAACAAATATTCCCTCAAGTTCTATCGACCACCGATACAACTCTACGCACGCTTAACGTTTACTTTACCTAGAACAAGTATGAAACTAGAAGTACTTTGTAGGTGTTTTTGGATAGGCTTGCAAGAAAATAAAGAGAGCGAGAATAAAATCTAGGGGCTGTTGTAAGTAAAGAAGCAATAAAGTAAATATAGCGAGTGTGGAAAAGTGGTGGTAGGAGTTGCAAAATTGTCCCTTAAGCAATTGACTACTTTACTAGACCGATAACAAGTATTATGTGGGAGAGGCCACTGCTAGCATGTCATCCCTTACTTGGAATTCTATGCACTTATGATTGGAACTATTAGCAAGCATACGCAACTACTAACGTTTATTAAGGTAAAACCCAACCATAGCATTAAGATATATTGGTCCCCCTTCAATCCCGTATGCATCAATTTCTATGCTAGGTTCAAGCTTCTGTCACTCTTGCCCTCCAATACATAGTCCTATCAACATACAACTAACCCTATGGTGTGATCCACGCACGCGCTCATATGATGGGCACCACAGCAACATAACCACAAGCAAATTAAATCAATCATAGCAATTCATCAACCACCGATAGGACAACGAAAATCTACTCAGACATCATAGGATGGCAACACATCATTGGATAATAATATGAAGCATAAAGCACCATGTTCAAGTAGAGGGTATAGCGGGTTGCGGGAGAGTGGACCGCTGTAGATAGAGGGAGGAAGATGATGGAGATGTTGGTGAATATGGCGGAGGTGTTGGTGTAGATCGCGGTGATGATGATGATGGCCACGGCGGCGTTCCGGCGCCACCGAAGGAGAGGGGGAGAGGGGCCCCCTTCTTCCTCTTCTTCCTTGACCTCCTCCCTAGATGGGAGAAGGGTTTCCCCTCTGGTCCTTGGCCTCCATGGCATGGGAGGGGCGAGAGCCCCTCCGAGATTGGATCTGTCTCTCTGTTTCTCTCTGGTTCTGCGTTCTGTTCTGGCTCTGTTTCACCGTTTCGTATATATATGGAGATCCGTAACTCCGATTGGCCTGAAACCTTCGCCGTGATTTTTTTCCCGAATATTAGCTTTCTTGCGGCAAAAGAAGAGCGTCAACCGCCTTACGGTGGGCTCACAAGGGTAGGGGCGCGCCCTAAGGGGGGGGGCACCCCCTGCCTCGTGACCACCTCGGGCACTGGTTCGCATTGATTTTCCTTCCGAATTTTCCATATTTTCCAAAAATAAGCTCCGTCCGTTTTTATCCCGCTTGGACTCCGTTTGATATGGATATTTTACGAAACAAAAAACATGCAACAGACAGGAACTGGCACTGGGCACTGGATCAATATGTGAGTCCCAAAAATAATATAAAAAGTTCCCAAAAAGTATATGAAAGTTGAATAATATTGGCATGGAACAATAAAAAATTATAGATACGACGGAGACATATCAGCATCCCCAAGCTTAATTCCTGCTCGTCCTCGAGTAGGTAAATGATAAAAAAGATAATTTTTGATGTGGAATGCTACCTAGCATAATCTTGATCATATGTCTAATCATGGCATGAATATTAAGACACGAGTGATTCAAAGCAATAGTCTATCCTTTGACATTAAGACAATAATACTTCAAGCATACTAATAAAGCAATCATGTATTTTCAAAATAACATGGCCAAAGAAAGTTATCCCTACAAAATCATATAGTCTGGCTATGCTCCATCTTCACCACACAAAATATTCAAATCATGCACAACCCCGATGACAAGCCAAGCAATTGTTTCATACTTTTGACGTTCTCAAACCTTTTCAACTTTCACGCAATACATGAGCGTGAGCCATGGACATAGCACTATAGGTGGAATAGAATATGATGGTGGAGGAGACAAAAAGGAGAAGATAATCTCACATCAACTAGGAGTATCAACGGGCTATGGAGATGCCCATTAATAGATATCAATGTGAGTGAGTAGGGATTGCCATGCAATGGATGCACTAGAGCTATAAGTATATGAATGCTCAAACTGAAACTAAGTGGGTGTGCATCCAACTTGCTTGCTCATGAAGACCTAGGGCATTTGAGGAAGCCCATCGTTGGAATATACAAGCCAAGTTCTATAATGAAAATTCCCACTAGTATATGAAAGTGATAACTCAAGAGACTCTCTATATGAAGAACATGGTGCTACTTTGAAGCACAAGTGTGGTAAAAGGATAGTAACATTGCCCCTTTTCTCTTTTTCTCTCATTTTTTTATTTTCTCTTTTTTATTTTTTTTTATTTTTTTGGTGGGCTTCTTTGGTCTCTTATTTATTTATTTATTTGGGCTTCTTTGGCCTCTTTTATTTTTTGTAAAGTCCAGAGTCTCATCCCGACTTATGGGGGAATCATAGTCTCCATCATCCTTTCCTCACTGGGGCAATGCTCTAATAATGATGATCATCACACTTTTATTTACTTACAACTCAATATTACAACTCGATACTAGAACAAAGATATGACTCTATATGAATGACTCCGGCGGTGTACCGGGATGTGCAATGATCTAGCATAGCAATGACATCAAAAAATGGACAAGCCATGAAAACATCATGCTAGCTATCTTACGATCATGCAAAGCAATATGATAATGAATTTTCAAGTCATGTATATGATGATGATGGAAGTTGCATGGCAATATATCTCGGAATGGCTATGGAAATGCCATGATAGGTAGGTATGGTGGCTGTTTTGAGGAAGATATAATGAGGCTTATGTGTGACAGAGCGTATCGTATCACGGGGTTTGGATGCACCGGCGAAGTTTGTACCAACTCTCGAGGTGAGAAAGGGCAATGCACGGTACCGAAGAGGCTAGCAATGATGGAAGGGTGAGAGTGCGTATAATCCATGGACTCAACATTAGTCATAAGGAACTCACATACTTATTGCAAAAATCTATTAGTCATCGAAACAAAGTACTACGCGCATGCTCCTAGGGGGATAGATTGGTAGGAAAAGACCATCGCTCGTCCCCGACCGCCACTCATAAGGAAGACAATAAATAAATAAATCATGCTCCGACTTCATCACATAACGGTTCACCATACGTGCATGCTACGGGAATCACAAACTTCAACACAAGTATTTCTACAATCCACAACTACCCACTAGCATGACTCTAATATCACCATCTTTATATCGCAAAACTATTGCAAGGAATCAAACATATCATATTCAGTGATCTACAAGTTTATGTAGGATTTTATGACTAACCATGTGAATGACCAGTTCCTGTCATCTCTATAAATAGATATAAGTGAAGCAAGAGAGTTTAATTCTTTCTACAAAAGATATGCCCACGCTCTAACAATTATAAGTGAAGCAAAAGAGCATTCTACAAATGGCGGTTGTCTATGTAAAGAGAAACAACCAGTCCAAACTTCAAATGATATAAGTGAAGCACATGAAGCATTCTATAAAGCCATACTCAAAAGATATAAGTGAAGTGCAAAGAGCATTCTATAAATCAACCAAGGACCATCTCATACCAGCATGGTGCATAAAAGAAAAGTGAAAACTAAATGCAAAATACGCTCCAAGATTTGCACATATCGCATGAACGAAACGAATCCGAAAACATACCGATATTTGTTGAAGAAAGAGGGGATGCCTCCCCAGCATCCCCAAGATTAGACGCTTGAGTCTCCTTGAATATTTACTTGGGGTGCCTCGGGAATCCCCAAGCTTGAGCTCTTGCCTCTCTTCCTTCTTCTCACATCGAAACCTTCTCAATCATCGAACACTTCATCCACACAAAACTTCAACAGAAAACTCGGTAAGATCCGTTAGTATAATAAAGCAAATCACTACTCTAAGTACTGTTGAAAACCAATTTATATTTTGTTTTTTCATTGTGTCTACTGTAATATAACTTTTTCATGGCTTAATCCATTGATATAAATTGATAGTTTCATCAAAACAAGCAAACTATGCATCAAAAACAGAATCTGTCTAAAACAGAACAGTCTGTAGCAATCTGAACATTCACCATACTTCTGATACTTGAAAAATTATGCTAAAATTAGGAAAAATAAAAAATTTGTACATAAGGACAGTTCAAAAAGAATCAGAACCATTTGACATTCTAGTAAAAAATTAAAAATCATGCACTACAGCCAAAGTTTCTGTCCTGCACCGCACAAACCAACAAGCATTGTAACCATCCTAAAGGCAAACCTTCGCACATTATTTTTATAATACAATGGAATTGTACAAGGGGATAATTATTTTTATTTAAAAGTTTCTGTAATCAAGATTCACAAAGTTTCCATGAGCATGAACAAAGTTCAAGGCTAGCTCCCACATCAACAATGCTCGTCTTTCTCACTTTCGCTTTTCTTTTTGAAAAAGTTTTGGGTTCCCCTCTTTATTTTTGTTGTTTTTAAACTATATGAAAGCACTCAACAGAAATAAATGACTCTCTAAAACTTCCGGGTTGTCTCCTTGGCAGCGCTTTCTTTAAAGCCATTAAGCTAGGCATATAGTGCTCAAGTAGGGAATCCACCCGGATCCCAAGGTATATCAAAGCCAATTTTAATTAGCAATGATTTGATATTTAGTAGTGAGCACAAGGCAACATATATCATGCAACAACGAAGTCTAACTCTCTTCCTATGCATCGGCATGTCATAAAAGAACAATTCATGCATACATAGTAAAGGCCACTGCATAGTATAAACAGTTTCTTGCAATTTTATCGTATTGGAAACATAGAGAGGTGGAGATATAGTTCCTCTCTCATAATAATTGCAAGTAGGAGCAGCAAGCACATGCATATTATATTCATCAAAATCATCATCTGCAACGGTAAAAGGCAACCCATCAATGTAATCCTTAATAAGTGCAAACTTCTCCGATATAGTGTAGTCGGGAGAATTCAAAAAGATAACAAGACTATCATGTGTGGGTGCAATAGCAACAATTTCATGTTTAAAATAAGGAACTATAGCAAGTTCATCTCCATAATCATAATTCATATTGGCATCTTGGCCACAAGCATAGCAAGCATCATCAAAAAGGGATATTTCAAAAGAATCAACGGGATCATAGCAATCATCCTTCGGTAAGCACGAAGGGGAATTAAACAATGTATGAGTTGAAGAGTTACTCTCATTAGAAGGTGGGCATGGGTGATCGATCCGCTCTTCCTCCTTTTGTTCTTCGCTCTCCTCCTCATCTTTTTCATCCAATGAGCTCACAGTTTCATCAACTTCTTCTTCCATAGACTCCTGCAAAATATTAGTCTCTTCTTGGACAGCGGAGACTTTCTCAATAAGTGTATTAATTTCGTAATTGTATTTATAATTATCATAGCAATATTTAAGGATAGCTAAATTTTTAGATCTATAACAAGCATCATCAAAATCATCAAACTCTTTAAACATAGATTCAATTTCATAAGCACCCATAAAAGCAACAAATTCTTCTATTTGTTCCACATCATAGTAATCATATATACCTCTAGCATAAGAAGCCAAGGTTTCATTATCATTAAATCTGCATGAAAAGGGGAGGTGTGGAGCATTCATCCTGGAGCAACAAGTATAATCATATTCCAAGCATAGTTGTCTAGCATACCACTTCAATATATAAATTTGATCCCATAATAGTTTCCCTTTTTGTGTCAAGCGATAATACCTAAAGTATTCACGTTGATCCAACGTTACTCCCATTACCAAATTGAATGAGGTTTTCTCAGGATTATCAAAGTGGTACATAATATTTTTCACATATTGAGCATCGAGGGTTTTAGGAGGTTCCCCATCTCCATGAGCAGCAAGTACACCTAATTTTTTTGGTATTTCGTGTTCCATATCCATAACTAAAGATAAAGAACAACTAAGAACAACAAGTAAAAATTACTTAGTGATAAAGCAAACAAGCACACACGAGAATATTCACCCCACGCTATTGCTCCCCGGCAACGGCGCCAGAAAAAGGTCTTGATAACCCACAAGTATAGGGGATCGCAACAGTTTTCGATAAGTAAGAGTGTCGAACCCAACGAGGAGATAAAGGTAGAACAAATATTCCCTCAAGTTCTATCGACCACCGATACAACTCTACGCATGCTTAACGTTTACTTTACCTAGAACAAGTATGAAACTAGAAGTACTTTGTAGGTGTTTTTGGATAGGCTTGCAAGAAAATAAAGAGAGCGAGAATAAAAGCTAGGGGCTGTTGTAAGTAAAGAAGCAATAAAGTAAATATAGCGAGTGTGGAAAAGTGGTGGCAGGAGTTGCGAAATTGTCCCTTAAGCAATTGACTACTTTACTAGACCGATAGCAAGTATTATGTGGGAGAGGCCACTGCTAGCATGTCATCCCTTACTTGGAATTATATGCACTTATGATTGGAACTATTAGCAAGCATCTGCAACTACTAACGTTCATTAAGGTAAAACCCAACCATAGCATTAAGATATATTGGTCCCCCTTCAATCCCATATGCATCAATTTCTATGCTAGGTTGAAGCTTCTGTCACTCTTGCCCTCCAATACATAGTCCTATCAACATACAACTAACCCTATGGTGTGATCCACGCGCGCGCTCATATGATGGGCACCAAAGGACAGCAACATAACCACAAGCAAATTAAATCAATCGTAGCAATTCATCAACCACCGATAGGACAACGAAAATCTACTCAGACATCATAGGATGGCAACACATCATTGGATAATAATATGAAGCATAAAGCACCATGTTCAAGTAGAGGGTACAACGGGTTGCGGGAGAGTGGACCACTGTAGATAGAGGGGGGAAGATGATGGAGATGTTGGTGAATATGGCGGAGGTGTTGGTGTAGATCGCGGTGATGATGATGGCCACGGCGGCGTTCCGGCGCCACCGGAGGAGAGGGGGAGAGGGGCCCCCTTCTTCCTCTTCTTCCTTGACCTCCTCCCTAGATGGGAGAAGGGTTTCCCCTCTGGTCCTTGGCCTCCATGGCATGGGAGGGGCGAGAGCCCCTCCGAGATTGGATCTGTCTCTCTGTTTCTCTCTGGTTCTGCGTTCTGTTCTGGCTCTGTTTCACCGTTTCGTATATATATGGAGATCTGTAACTCCGATTGGCCTGAAACCTTCGCCGTGATTTTTTCCGAATATTAGCTTCCTTGCGGCAAAAGAAGAGCGTCAACCGCCTTATGGTGGGCTCACGAGGGTAGGGGACGCGCCCTAAGGGGGGGGGCGCCCCCTGCCTCGTGACCACCTCGGGCACTGGTTCGCGTTGATTTTCCTTCCAAATTTTCCATATTTTCCAAAAATAAGCTCCGTCCGTTTTTATCCCGTTTGGACTCCGTTTGACATGGATATTCTGCGAAACCAAAAACATGCAACAGATAGGAACTGGCACTGGGCACTGGATCAATATGTTAGTCCCATAAATAATATAAAAAGTTGCCAAAAAGTATATGAAAGTTGAATGATATTGGCACGGAACAATAAAAAATTATAGATACGATGGAGACGTATCAAGGGGTCGAGGGTCGGGAACTAGGGTAGAGGGTCGTGGATCACCGAGCGGTCGAGGGTCGTGAACTAGGGTAGAGGGTCTAGGGTCGCCGAGGGGTCGAGGGTCGAGGGTCGAGGGTCATCGAGGGGTCGAGGGTCGAGGATCGCCGAGGGGTCGAGAGGTAGCCTTGTGTCAAAGTATTGAAGAAATCCATGGCTTCATCATTAGCCGGAAGTAATCGGGGCATGATGGTACGAAGTTCTCCAAAGTTGTTCTGGAACAGAGTCCCAGATAGGATAATCCGCCTTTTGGTATGAATTTTAGCAAAGGCCTTCCAAATAGCGATATTCGGAAGGCTCTTACTGAACTTTGTACCAAAAAGGAAATTAACCTATCTGGGACTCCGTTCCAAAACAACTTTGGAGAGCTTCGTACCATCATGCGCCTGTTACTTTCGCCTAATGATGAAGACATGGTTTTGTTGAATCCTTTGACACTAGACAAACACCGAACAATCATGAGAGAGGCGGTCCGACCCAAACCCTAGAAGCGTTGCCGAGGCCACCCAAATTTACCAAGTTAAAAGAGCGTTGTCGTCGAGGCCACCCCAAACCCTAGAAGCGTTGCCGATGCCACCCCAAACCATAGAAGCGTCGAGGCCACTAATATGATTCCTTGTTGTGATTATCTAGCTAGGTCTACGTTTGCCACTAATATATCCATCTGTCATGTTTGTATATTAATTGCCATGTTGTAATATTTGCAGAAACTATGGAGCACTAAGACTTGGAAGCAGAACAGGTGTTGGGGGACATAATCCTCGGTGGAGGTGATGTCATGTCGTATCTCAACGACACCGATGGTCTGGAAGGAGAGGGTGAAGCAGGCTGCGGTGATCGAACAATGGAGGAGGAGGGACATGATTATGATGGCTCCGGTGACCGAATGCCGGTGGAAGAAGGACACCGTGATGACGGCTCCGGTGACCGAACAAAGTCCGGCCAGGTATATACATTAATTAAGCCTGTGCTACCTAGCTAATTGATGCATTAATTATTTTGGTATGTACACATATTAACTCTCTTCTTTCTTCTTTTCTAGCCCTCCGGATTGAGCCAAACTTCGATAACATGATGAGGCCCGAAGAAAAGGTTGCGCCAGGATGAAAGGTTCACGATCGCAGCAATCGCGCACGATGGCCAACCGATTGAACCCGTCCAGACCAAGGAAGCATTTTCTGCTTAGTGCGGGGTTCTTGTTAGGGACATGATCCCGATTAGCATCCACCAATGGTATAAGCCTAAGAATAAAGACCCTCAGGTGTCTTATGTCAACGATAGGCAGAAAGATGATTTTTGGACCGAGCTGAAGGCAAATTTCACCCTACGCCAGAGGAGGATCCGAAGAAGCCAGTTATAGAGCCATTGGTCAAGGCTCATGCTCTTAAGAAGATGGCGGATCTATTCAGGAGGTGGAAGAATGAGCTGAAATCAACGTTTGTCGACAAAGACAAGACTCCAGAATTCACCGGCCGATATGAGAAGATAAGAGATCACTGGGACGCATCTATGGCCCACAAGACATCGGACAAGAGTAAGAAGATGTTAGCGACAAACAAGAAAAATGCTGCGAAGAAGGAGCATCACCATCACACGGGGTCAGGTGGCTACCTCAAAGCCCGACCGTTGTGGGAGAAGGCTAAGAATGACCTGCTTGATAAAGGGGTCGAACCAGAGACATTGCACTGGCCAGACCGTTCAAGGACTTGGTTCTTCGGGGTTGGGGGATCCTTGGACCCTGAAACAGGGAAGTGTGTTTGGACGAACGAGCAACTGCGAATACTCGTCATGAAGCTTCAGGAGTATATCGCCATAACGCAGTAAGGGACGTTCGTTCCCGACAGAGAGAACGACGAGCTCACAATGGCCCTCGGGAATTCTGAGCACCCTGGACGGACAAGAGGCACGCCAGGCTCCATTTCGTGGAAGGCTAGGTTTCCCGACGTAGGCGGTTACAAAGGCCGGGAGAGGAAGAGGAAAGTGGAGCTGACCCAACTGCAGGCGCTGCACGCAAGGGTACAAGCGCTAGAGGAACGAGAAGCAGTTCACAGCAAGCGACTTGCCGAAGCTACCCCGCCATCTCAGGTGAGAAGCAGCGTGGCTTCCACCGAGCTGCTTCAGGAGCCTGTCTTCACGGCTCCTGCTAGCTACCCCATGGATGCTATCACGGAGTTTGAAGATTGCCACCTTATGAGGCAATGACAGAACTTCAAAGTCAAGGCGGCTGTCGGCTCTGTTGCACCTCCTCAACCCGGCGCAACCTTTCATTGCCGTCCGATTCTAGAAGGATATGCTGCTGTGATGGTGGATGAAATAACGAAGGGATTTGAGGACCTCGAGCTTGACCACCCTACCGGTGAAGGGGAGACTCGGCTGGGTTCTGCTCTGAAGACTTGATACGTCTCCAACGTATCTATAATTTTTGATTGCTCCATGCTATATTATCTACTGTTTTGGACGTATCTATAATTTTTGATTGCTCCATGCTATATTATCTACTGTTTTGGACTACATTGGGCTTTATTTTCCACTTTTATATTATTTTTGGGACTAACCTATTAACTGGAGGCCCAGCCCAGAATTGCTGTTTTTTGCCTATTTCAGTGTTTCGGAGAAACAGAATATCAAACGGAGTCCAAACGGAATGAAACCTTCGGGAATGTGATTTTCTCATTAGATAAGACCCAAAAGACTTGGACCCTCCATCAAGAAAGCCACGAGGCGGTCACGAGGGTGGAGGGCGGCGCCCCTAGGGCGCGCCCCCTGCCTCGTGGGCCCCTCGAAGCTCCACCGACGTACTCCTTCCTCCTATATATACCTACGTACCCCCAAATGATCAGATACGGAGCCAAAAACCTAATTCCACCGCTGCAACCTTCTTTACCCACGAGATCCCATCTTGGGGCCTGTTCCGGAGCTCTGCCGGAGGGGTCCATCATCACAGAGGGCTTCTACATCATCATAGCCTCTCCGATGAAGTGTGAGTAGTTTACCTCAGACCTTCGGGTCCATAGTTAGTAGCTAGATGGCTTCTTCTCTCTTTTTGGATCTCAATACAATGTTCTCCCCCTCTCTCGTGGAGACCTATTTGATGTAATGTTCTTTTTGCAGTGTGCTTGTTGAGACCGATGAATTGTGGATTTATGATCAAGTCTATCTATGAATAATATTTGAATCTTCTCTGAATTATTTTATGTATGATTTGTTATCTTTGCAAGTCTCTTCGAATTATTAGTTTGGTTTGGCCTACTAGATTGGTTTTTCTTGCCATGGGAGAAGTGCTTAGCTTTGGGTTCAATCTTGCGGTGTCCTTTCCCAGTGACAGAAGGGGCAGCAAGGCACATATTGTATTGTTGCCATCGAGGATAACAAGATGGGGTTTTTATCATATTGCATGAAATTATCCCTCTACATCATGTCATCTTGCTTAAGGCGTTACTCTGTTTTTAACTTAATACTCTAGATGCATGCTGGATAGCGGTCGATGAGTGGAGTAATAGTACTAGATGCAGGCAGGAGTCGGTCTACTTGTCTCGGACGTGATGCCTATATACATGATCATACCTAGATATTCTCATAACTATGCTCAATTCTGTCAATTGCTCAACAGTAATTTGTTCACCCACCGTACAAATACTTATGCTCTTGAGAGAAGCCACTAGTGAAACCTAGCCCCCGGGTCTATTCTCATCATATCAATCTCCATCACTTTATTATTGCTTTGCTTTTTTACTTTGCTTTTTTACATTTTACTTTGCATCTCTATACCAAAAATACCAAAAATATTATCTATCATCTCTGTCAGATCTCACTCCCGTAAGTGACCATGAAGGGATTGACAACCCCTAATCGCGTTGGTTGCGTTGAGCTATTGTTTTTGTGTAGGTAGGAGGGACTCGTGTGTAGCCTCCTACTGGATTGATACCTTGGTCTCAAAAACTAAGGGAAATACTTACGCTACTTTGCTGCATCATCCTATCCTCTTCGGGGAAATCCAACGCAGTGCTCAAGAGGTAGCAAGAAGAATTTCTGGCGCCGTTGCCAGGGAGTCTACGCAAAAGTCAACATACCAAGTACCCATCACAATCCCTATCTCTCGCATTACATTATTTGCCATTTGCCTCTCATTTTCCTCTCCCCCACTTCACCCTTGCCGTTTTATTCGCCCTCTCTTTTCCGTTTGCCTTTTTCTTGCTTGCTTGTGTTATGTCTGAATTTGGGGAAATTATTGCCGATATGGGCAATAATAATATCATGGAAAATTCTGATGCTCCTGTTGAAGAACCCCCTACCTTGCATACAAAGAAATTTCGAGTTGGTAGTGGTAATATTATTGGAAAAGGAGTTATTCAAGATTTCTTTACTTGTGTCGGTGCTTTGCCTTCTATGGGCGGTTCTATTCTTCATAGAACTAGTAGTCTTGCGGACGCTATTGCCATGCTTATAGTTGAACTTGAAAGGCAATTTATGCACATGCATCCTTGCATACAAAGAATTTTCTTAGAATTCTCTAATATTGAGCATTCTTCTATTAAGTGTGCCGCCACTATATTTTTGGCTCATGAGTTTAGATTTATAATAAAAGAGGCCAAAGAAATCTTTGCGCATTATAGGGTAGATGCTAGTCATCCTCCCACTCAAGCTATCCTTTTTAATCAAGAAGACATGATGCGTTTACAATCTTTAGATCATATTGCTTATAATAAAAATCTTAGGAAAAAGGTTCCTGCCAATGTTCTAGTTGATAAAATTTCCGAGCTTAATGATGATTTTGCTATTCAGAATAATGGACTAGGTTTCCCTCTTGAACGAATGCTTGTAGCTTTTTGCCAAAAGAATGCTCTTAATGATGAATTGGTTGTGCAATACAAAGGGCCTAAGGAGGATCCCATACCCCCCGATATTGATCTTGGGGACTTTTGTCCCATTAAATTTAGCCCTTTTGATTATTTTTGCTTGCCTCAAAGAAAACTTGCTGCTGAACGTAGAGAATATGAGAGAAGTTTTCATCATTTGCCATACCACTATTATGGCAATACCTAGATCTATCGTCGCTTTTATGCCTAGCTAGGGGCGTTAAACGATAGCGCTTGTTGGGAGGCAACCCAATTTTATTTTTAGTTTTTTTCTTCTGTTTAGGAATAAATAATCCATCTACCTTCTTTTTAGATGTGGTTTTATGTTTTAATTAGTGTTTGTGCCAAGTTAGACCTATAGGATCTTCTTGGATGATAGTTATTTGATCTTGCTGTAATTTCCAGAAACTTTCTGTTCACAAAAACAATTGTTAAAAATCACCAGAACGTGATAAAATACTGATTCCAATTGCTGCTGATCAATAAACAAATTTTCTAGGTCTTCCTATTTTGGTAGATTTTTTGGAGTTCCAGAAGTTTGCGTTAGTTACAGATTACTACAGACTGTTCTGTTTTTGACAGATTCTGTTTTTCGTGTGTTGTTTGCTTATTTTGATGAATCTATGGCTAGTAAAATAGTTTATAATCCATAGAGAAGTTGGAATACAGTAGGTTTAACACCAATATAAATAAATAATGAGTTCATTACAGTATTTTTAAGTGGTCTTTTGTTTTCTTTCGCTAACGGAGTTCACGAGATTTCTGTTGAGTTTTGTGTTGTGAAGTTTTCAAGTTTTGGGTGAAATCTTTTGATGGATTATGGAACAAGGAGTGGCAAGAGCCTAAGCTTGGGGATGGCCATGGCACCCCCAAGATAATCCAAGGACACCAAAAAGTCAAAGCTTGGGGATGCCTCGGAAGGCATCCCCTCTTTCGTCTACTTCCATCGGTACTTTTACTTGGAGCTATATTTTTATTCACCACATGATATGTGTTTTGCTTGGAGCATCTTGTGTTATTTGTGTCTTTGTTTGTTAGTGTGCCGCAATCATCCTTGCTGTACACACCTTTTGAGAGAGCCATGCATAGTTTGGAATTTGATAGAATACTTTATGTGCTTCACTTATATCTTTTAGAGCACGGTGGTGGATTTGTTTTATAGAAACTATTGATCTCTCATGCTTCACTTAGATTATTTTGAGAGTCTTTAATAGCATGGTAATTTGCTTAATAATAATATGCTTGGTATTCAAGGTTTGTAAAAATTTCTTTTGAGTGCGTTGAATACTAAGAAAAGATTGATGCTTGATAATTGTTTTGAGATATGAAGATGGTGATATTAGAGTCATGCTAGTTGAGTAGTTGTGAATTTGAGAAATACTTGTGTTAAAGTTTGCGATTCCCGTAGCATGCACGTATGGTGAACTGTTATGTGATGAAGTCGGTGCATGATTTATTTATTGATTGTCTTCCTTATGAGTGGCGGTCGGGGACGAGCGATGGTCTTTTCCTACCAATCTATCCCCCTAGGAGCATGCGCATAATACTTTGCTTTGATAACTTCTAGATTTTTGCAATAAGTATATGAGTTCTTTATGACTAATGTTGAGTCCATGGATTATACGCACTTTCCTTCCTTCCACCATTGCTAGCCTCTCTAATACCGCGCACCTTTCACCGGTATCATACACCCAGCATATACCTTCCTCAAAACACCCACCATACCTACCTATCATGGCATTTCCATAGCCATTCCTAAATATATTGCCATGCAACTTTCCACCGTTCCGTTTATTATGACACGCTCCATCATTGTCATATTGCTAGCATGATCATGTAGTGGACATCGTATTTGTGGCAAAGCCCCCGTTCATAATTCTTTCATACATGTCACTCTTGATTCATGGCATATCCCGGTACACCGCCGGAGGCATTCATATAGAGTCATATTTTGTAATAAGTATTGAGTTGTAATTGTTGAGTTGTAAGAAAAATAAAAAGTGTGATGATCATCATTTTTAGAGCATTGTCCCAAGTGAGGAAAGAATGATGGAGACTATCATTCCCCCACAAGTCGGGATGAGACTCCGGACGAAAAAAAAGAGGCCATAAAAAAAGAAAAGGCCCAAATAAAAAAAGAGAAAAAATGAGAGAAAAAGAGAGAAGGGCCAATGTTACTATCCTTTTACCACACTTGCGCTTCAAAGTAGCACCATGATCTTCATGATAGAGAGTCTCTCATTTTGTCACTTTCATATACTAGTGGGAATTTTTCATTATAGAACTTGGCTTGTATATTCCAATGATGGGCTTCCTCAAAATGCCCTAGGTCTTCGTGAGCAAGTGAGTTGGATGCACACCCACTTAGTTTCTTTTGTTGAGCTTTCATATGCTTATAGCTCTAGTGCATCCGTTGCATGGCAATCCCTACTCACTCACATTGATATCTATTGATGGGCATCTCCATAGCCCGTTGATACGCCTAGTTGATGTGAGACTATCTTCCCCTCTTTTTGTCTTCTCCACAACCACCATTCTATTCCACATATAGTGCTATATCCATGGCTCACGCTCATGTATTGCGTGAAGATCGAAAAAGTTTTGAAAATGTCAAAAGTATGAAACAATTGCTTGGCTTGTCATCGGGGTTGTGCATGATTTAAATACTTTGTGTGGTGAAGATAGAGCATAGCCAGACTATATGATTTTGTAGGGATAGCTTTCTTTGGCCATGTTATTTTGAGAAGACATAATTGCTTGGTTAGTATGCTTGAAGTATTATTATTTTTATGTCAACATGAACTTTTGTCTTGAATCTTTTGGATCTGAATATTCATACCACAATTAAGAAGATTTACATTAAAATTATGCCAAGTAGCACTCCGCATAAAAAATTCTCTTTTTATCATTTACCTACTCGAGGACGAGCATGAATTAAGATTGGGGATGCCTGATACGTCTCCAACGTATCTATAATTTTTTATTGCTCCATGCTATATTATCTACTGTTTTGGACTATATTGGGCTTTATTTTCCCCTTTTATATTATTTTTGGGACTAACCTATTAACCGGAGGCCCAGCCCAGAATTGCTGTTTTTTTGCCTATTTCAGTGTTTCGGAGAAACAGAATATCAAACAGAGTCCAAACGGAATGAAACCTTCGGGAACGTAATTTTCTTATTAGATAAGACCCAGGAGACTTGGACCCTCCGTCAAGAAAGCCACGAGGCGATCACGAGGGTGGAGGGCGCGCCCCCCCTAGGGCGCGCCCCCTGCCTCATGGGCCCCTCAAAGCTCCACCGACATACTCCTTCCTCCTATATATACCTACGTACCCCCAAACGATCAGATACGGAGCCAAAAACTTAATTCCACCGCCGCAACCTTCTGTACCCACGAGATCCCATCTTGGGGCCTGTTCCGGAGCTCTGCCGGAGGGGGCCATCATCACGGAGGGCTTCTACATCATCATAGCCTCTCCAATGAAGTGTGAGTAGTTTACCTCAGACCTTCGGGTCCATAGTTAGTAGCTAGATGGCTTCTTCTCTCTTTTTGGATCTCAATACAATGTTCTCCCCCTCTCTCGTGGAGATCTATTCAATGTAATCTTCTTTTTGCGGTGTGTTTGTTGAGACCGATGAATTGTGGGTTTATGATCAAGTCAATCTATGAATAATATTTGAATCTTCTCTAAATTCTTTTATGTATGATTGGTTATCTTTGCAAGTCTCTTTGAATTATCAGTTTGGTTTGGCCTACTAGATTGGTTTTTCTTGCCATGGGAGAAGTGCTTAGCTTTGTGTTCAATCTTGCGGTGTCCTTTCCCAGTGACAGAAGGGGCAGCAAGGCACGTATTGTATTGTTGCCATCGAGGATAACAAGATGGGTTTTTTACCATATTGCATGAAACTATCCCTCTACATCATGTCATCTTGCTTAAGGCGTTACTCCGTTTTTAACTTAATACTCTAGATGCATGCTGGATAGCGGTCGATGAGTGGAGTAATAATAGTAGACGCAGGCAGGAGTCGGTCTACTTGTCTCGGACGTGATGCCTATATACATGATCATACCTAGATATTCTCATAACTATGCTCAATTCTGTCAATTGCTCAACAGTAATTTGTTCACCCACCGTAGAAATACTTATGCTCTTGAGAGAAGCCACTAGTGAAACCTATGGCCCCCGGGTCTATTCTCATCATATCAATCTCCATCACTTTATTATTGCTTTGCTTTTTACTTTGCCTTTTACTTTTTACTTTGCATCTCTATACCAAAAATACCAAAAATATTATCTATCATCTCTATCAGATCTCACTCCCGTAAGTGACCGTGAAGGGATTGACAACCCCTAATCGCGTTGGTTGCGTTGAGCTATTGTTTTTGTGTAGGTAGGAGGGACTCGTGCGTAGCCTCCTACTGGATTGATACCTTGGTTCTCAAAAACTGAGGGAAATACTTACGCTACTTTGCTGCATCATCCTCTCCTCTTCGGGGAAATCCAACGTAGTGCTCAAGAGGTAGCAAGACTCTATGTCTATGGCGAAAGGAGCTCATCAACCTTTCGAACTGGACGCCTCCGCCGCCTCCTCCTCCTCCGGCGAGTCAGGGCACTCCGCCTCCTCCTCCGAATCCTCCTCCGGCGAGTGATCAGGGCACTCAGCCTCCTTCTCCGGCTGCTCAGGCACGTGGCGATACTCCGCCTCCTTCTCCGCCTACGCCGGCGCGACCGAGCAGCCCGCCTCCTCCGCCTCGTCAGCAAGGGCGGAAGAGAGCCGCCACCGCTCCGGCTGCTCCGGCGCGTCGTAGCACTCCGCCTCCTTCCCCACCTCGTAAGCAACGAAAGAAGACAGCCGCAGCCGCTCCGCCTGCTCCGGCGTCTAGCAGTACAACCAGAGGCGGGAGACAATACAGATTCGGTCCATCTCTCAAGCCTCTAAAGAAGTTACCATACGAGATGACCGAACAGGAAAATGCCGACATCTGTAAAGCCTATGTGAAGGATTTGTTTTGGAAAGAAACCTCCACCTCCGGAGGAGAAGATAGATAAGGTGAAAGTTCAGCACACTTTGGATGCCTTGAAGCGACCACCACCGCCTCTGCCAGATGACAACCATGTCCGCGCTCTTAAAAAGGCAATGGAAGAAGCGCGCCGGTCGGGAACTACTTCAAGTGACAAAAGGTTACAAGAACGAAGAAGTGGGGAAAAATTCCCCAGCTCGGCGAACAGGTGAACCAATCGTGCCCCCCGCTGAAGGTGTCTAGTGATATCGTCGTAAATCTGCCGGGGATGCTGCCCGGTACCAATCCTGGTGATTACCTGCCCGACGATGCACATTTTGAATCAATGGAGGTGGACGAACACAAATACCGGTACGGGAAGTCTCTCGTCAAACCTGGTCATCCTCATCTAACAACGATGATGCGAAGATTCCATAAGTGGTACATGGACACCTGCAAGTCTGGGAAGGATATTTTGACGCTGAGAGTTAAAGAGGAGCGCGACCTCGTTGGAATTGATCTGTTGTCTATTCCATTTGAGGAGTTCTTCCAGTTTTTCAATCAAAAGGCCCTCGATAAAATAATCATCACTTGCTACTGTCTGTAAGCACTACTTCTGTAATTAAGTCTCTATATATAGTTCAACTCTTTCATTGCAGGTATATATAATTATCCTCACTATAGTATGCAGATTGAAGATCGTCGAATGCAAGAAAAGACAAATCTATGATATTGGGTTCATTAACACAAATCTCATAGATGAATGGACGGTTAAACATGATGCCAAAGGAGCCGAGGCCAACTTGCTAAAATCGTTGCTTCAAAATCAAAACAAAGATAAAATACTCTTTCCTTATGAATTCAAGTGAGTGTTACTGTCTTGTGCATATTCGGTTTCCCTTATTACTCGAGGTTATAGTAATGTAATTGATGAGTTATGCATGTGTGCGCAGCTTCCACTTTATTCTCCTAGAGATAAGCTTGAGTAGGGACTAGTAATCGTCTTAGACTCAAGACGAAAAGATCCCAAGGAGTATGCGTCTATGACTGAAATGCTCCAGAAGTAAGTTCAATCGATCATTATCGCACCATATCGGCAACTTTGTTCATTTCCTGATATCAAGTAATTATTTTCTTTGTCTCGCAGGGTTTGGAAAGTGTTCACCGCAGAAGCTCCGGGACTGCCGGGGGGTTTTGCCAATTTTTCTTATGCCATTCTAGATTTTGACATTTACTTTTGCCACTCTTAGCTTTTCACAATTATCGGAACTACCATTCCGTGGCAAAAGCAAAATAAATTTATTTCATTTTTGCCCCTCTTAGCTTTTGAAGTGTATCACAATTGCCACTCTGAAAATTTTGCTTTTGCCATGGGAATGTCAATTGTGATAATTGTCAAAAACTAAGAGTGGCAAAAGTGAAATGTCAAAATCTGGAGTGGCATAAGAAAAATTGGCAAAATCTAGAGTAGCAAAAACAAAATTGTCCCATGTGAAATAGTACTACCTAATGTATCTAAGAGCCAAATCCCCTATACATGGCTACATAAATGCGATTTGGTTATTCATATGCAGTTAGATAGTCTGGACATGCATACCAGCGGACGTGGACCCCGTGCGTCAAAGGAGCTTTTCGTTAGAAACTATCCATACTCACCATATATATTCTACTAGAACAGAGGAAGTATTCAAGGGTAACACGCGGCCTACTTACACAGGAACCATAGGGTACTTATGATAACTTGCAAATGAAGTTCGAGATCATGACAGCGGTTCAGGATCATGGCATCGGCGGCAAGGCTCCACAACATTTAGCTTGACTCTTGAGGGAACTTTTGGCTCAACGTATGTCTTGATAGCCAAGAGCCCTTTACCAACTTCCACCAGAAAATCCACGCTCAACTGCAAGCACTTTCCACTATAGTTGGTCAAACAGCTATACCAAGGATGTCCTGTTGTGGTGTCCAATGTAAGGCACTGAAGTGACGTTGTATTCTCAATGATATGGCATGTTAGCTCTACTACGCTCTTCGCAGAGGAGAAACCAATGATCTTCACTGTCGTAAGCCTATCATGGCGGTGTCCTGGCATCTGCCTCAAATTTGATGTATCTCCGATGATTGATTCGTGCAACATCTTTCTCTGCAACACCTAAAGATGACATGCCAATATGGTTGGATTAATAGTTCCATCATTGTAACTAAATATCCTTACAAGATGGAGAGTGACTTACATTCAGGACAAGGGTCTCCAAGGAAGGAGAAGCATCAAAAAGGGATATCAGAGAACAATAGTCGTACGTCGGGGGAAATGTCATTGCATTAAGATCAACACTCAAGTGCTTGAGATGTAAGAATTTGCTAGGTAACACTGGTGTATCAATTATCTACACAAAAATATCTCAAATCAATCATACTATGCAAATCAAAAGTGTAAAGATACCAAAGGATTTAATGTATACCTCACAACGTGAACATAGAGAAAGAGCTTCAACATATTGCAAGTTGGACAAAAGATTAGTGCATGCATAACTGACAACACCGGGGAAGGACATGTCAAACTTCTTGAATTGCAATGCTACTCCAAGTGATAGTTGTACTTGGCGGAGACCCATAAATTGAAAATTAGATAAGTTTGGAGCTTCTATCTCTATAACCTTCAGGCTGCTGCAGTGAAACACTTCCAGGTATTTGAGGTGTTGCAGATGAAATGGCATCTTTAAGTAAGTTATGTTATTGCAATTCTTGAGTTGCATCCGTTGCAAAGCAAAAAAATTCTGAAGAAGGGACCCCATCTGATCCCTCGTAATATTAACATCAAATAGCTCAAGTCTTGACAAACTTTTCAAGCACAGCCCGACAGTGGGAGAGAAAGCACAACAAGAAAGCTTTAGATACTGAATCAATTTTCCATTCTCATTAGCCAAAAGTGACCACGGAAAGTTATAATGCTTTCGTGACTTTGTAGATAGCTGAACAGTGAGTTCTTCAATCCCTGGTGTAATAGCAGTCTGAAGCCAGCCATCAAGGTTACATACCTTGTCATCGTAATAACGGAAAACAATCTCGAGTGTTTTGATGGCAATGCATGAGTGATTTTTCAAAATGTTGTCAACTCTGCTGGTGAAATTTCTTACTATTTCATCCTCTCCACATGATCTTTCATCCATGCCCAGTGCTTTCGCGTTGAAAGCAAGGTTTGGATAGCATCTCCAAGAACGTTTAAATGCATGAGACACGCAGGCAGCTCGAGCAGCATCTTGCATTGGCAGTAGGGATAATATATGACACCAGATATCCTGCATGCACAAACATGTGAGAAAAGCTGAACATGGCCACGAATAATTATTTCAAATGGACAAAAGAATGAAAAAAAAACATAGAGTAACATTTTAGCCCAAGTGCTTGCACATAATTGCAACGCGATACAGAGGCACACTATGCAATTGTGCTGACCGCTGAGTAAAGGGCGGTTACTTCCCTAAATGTCTTATTACTGGTTCTGAAAGATAGTCTTAGTATCGGCTAGTTACTACGAGTGAAACCATTGCATTTCGTCAAACTCACATGTACGCACATTTATGTCGTATGGCGAGGCAACTTCATAGACACAACCTAATTTCGTCATGATGGCAAATTAAATGACTACTTATACAGAGCACCATCCACTAACACCGGGATAAAAGGTTGCGTGCAGTAACCTTAGCAGTCTATCACTTCAGCAATAGCGACATATCCAAAAAAATCCGTCCAAATTGACCACTTTCGAGTTCTGGTAGTATGAAGGCGTACACTTTACATGGTCCTAAACTCGCTCATAATCTAAATGCGATCATGTTAACTGGAACAGTCTTACCGTCAATCTCTGTTATATAAAAGTGCAAAACAAATAAGGATGGAGATAACTGTGTCACCGCAAAAGAAATTTTCTGTAAAAAAAATCATTTCACTGCAGGAAATGAGCAGCTGTCCTTATATCAGAAGGGTTGCTCAAACTAATGTGGGTCAAGATTATTGAATGGTTTAAGAGCCCAATGTCAATCAGACTAGTAAAAATAATGCGGTCAAAATATTGAGCTTTTAACGGGAGGGAGTTGTATGAAATAACATCATAAGTCAGATTATTAGTAGATATATACACTCTGGATATTTCTAAAATGTAGCAAACATGGGCACAAAAATGGCTAGTCATCTGAACTAAAAAAAAATGTATCAAGGAAAGGACGGGGCCTCTCGTGAAGATTGAGTTCTAACACTCATGACAGGCATTTTTCTGCAGGCAGTTCAAAGAAAACAAAGCTACTAATGCAGTAGGGCCGTGGCATGTTGCAGCACTAAGGATATATTCATACTAAATACTTCACCAAGCACAGCTCAACCAATTAGTATAGTTAGAGCATTCATAGCCAGCATCACCGTTTCATGGCGTACCTCTGGAAGATGTGGCCCAGGGCATTGTGGTTCAGCACCTTGGGAACAATGGTCTTCTGTGCAGGTTGAGTCCTTTCTGTGAACCGTTGAATCAGCTGGTCCATCTGCAATACATAAGCATGATTACAGGTGGAAAGTTATAAGAAGAAGAAGAAGAAAAAAGTGAAGCATGTATATGCACATGCTGAAATAGAAATAGTACTTCTCGTCCAACTTTAGACACCCAAGTTTCATTTCAATTAAAGGAAAAGACTTTTGAATGACCATATACATTGGTATAAGACATTGTAATACCACCCAAGTACCCCGTACATCGTCGACGGTGCTCAAACAAACAAAACAAGAAAGGGGAACACATAATTCAGAGGGTGCATAGACAGTCGACCTGGTTTCCCCTCTGTTGTGTTGCCAAGGATCGGCAGCCACCTGCTACCTCTAGCATGGATGACACATGGGTCCTCTCAAATCCAATGTATGTTTACTGTGTATTTGAGTGGCTACACTGATGTTACAGCAAAATTTTCATAACATGGGTAGTACATATGAACAACAGATACAGGATTTGATCTTTCCCCAAATTGGTCCACAAAATCCTTTTACACTACCATAGAAACCTAGCTTACCCAAACAGTTTTCCTCTATTGAAAAAAAGACACTAGATTAGATCAACCTAAAAGAATCTGATTACCTTACATGATCTTGTTCAGAAAAAAACTGGGGTACAGATGAAAACAACAGCGAGGCGGTGACTTACCATGGGGTTGGATTTGCAGGCGACGACTTTCCCGCTGCATCGACATCACCCGATTGAGCATCGGCTGACCCATGGTTCGACGAGACCTAGGACGAGAAATCTCGGTTTGGATCCCGCGAGAGCGAGTATGGATTCCCGATTCGAATCGAACACGGCGCGGCAGCAAATTGCGTCGGCGCCGGCGGAAGGGTAAAGTAGGGTTATTACTGACCTCTCACGGAAACGTAAGGTACTTTGATATGGGCCAGGATTCCCGAAACAATCCATAGGATGCGCCTCGTCGGGCGCTTGTCCCCGCTCATCACGGGCCCGTTTTGCTAGCGAGACGACGACATGGGCCAGCGAGAGTCGGCCTGTCGCAGGGCATCCATAAGAGGGAAGCAAAAAAACCAGGCACGAAAAGGGCCTCGAACAGAAACGAAAACTGAAGCCTTCTTCCTCCTCTGTCCTGCTCCTGCGCTCTACCTTTCGTCTCGATCCCCTATTTCTATGGTGGGTTATCCTTCTCTACGACTACACACGTCTGGCCATCGTTGCGGCAACGGGTTGTTACACCCGCGATTTTTATTTCCCCCTCTTGATCCCCTATTTCTCTAATCACGACCCTCTATCCTTCTCTAATCACGTCTGGCGATTGTTGTGGCAATGGGTTGTTACACCCACCATTTTTATTTCCCCACTTGATTTGGTCGGAGGTGATGGGGGCGGCTGTGACGACGACGGAGGCGACCATCCGCGCCATCCATCCAGGAGAGCCTGGTGCAGATCAGCATGACACATGAGGTGGCGTTCCTGACCAGTCACGTGACATGACACACCTCCCAGCTACGACCTCGACCATGTGTAACTGACCAAGTGTCACATATCTTCAGAACGCTGTCGATTTCTTCAGATACCGCTTCGCTGAATCATACGACTGTCATCGCTCCTTGCACGAGTTACAGTCGCTTGGTAGCCGATATCCTCCTCTTTACCGTTTACCATCCAGTTGTTGTCAATCCTGTTTACCACCCCCGTCAAAAAATAATCCCGTTTACAGCCACTTATCTGAAGGTTAAACCCTCCCTATGTAAGCCAGGTTGTGTTGATGATTTGGTTCCCCATTTCTGCCATTACGGTTAGGACAATACGGATATAACTACCCTACGAAGTCGATGACCCCCCGCCGCTATGTGTACAGTGCTTAAATCTATGCAACCCCAATGTTCTCGTGATGCACCTGAAAAACAACCGGTAGTAGGTGAAACAGAGCACATCATCAAGTCACCTATACTACAGCAGGCTCAAGTAGAACATCAAAATGCTACTCCCTCCGTCCCATAATGTAAGACGTTTTTGACACTAGTGTAGTGTCAAAAAATGTCTTACATTATGGGACAGAGGGAGTAGAACTGATCTTCTTCGAAAACAACAGGAAATGGAGAAGGAATACAACAGGCAGTGTGATAATCTACCACATATCAGGATCACCAGACCATATGTCACCTCCTGGCATGCGTAAACAGCAGGCACCTGAAAGTGGAAACGAACACACTCCCCAGAACCAGGCCCCAGCACAAGCTTATACTCCAGCATTTAGCCAGTTCAATCAACACAGAGATATTTGAAAACATATGAACAGGAAATGAAATCCATCACAAAAGGGCCTAAGGTGGATTTTCCCAGGTTTGATGGGACGGATCCAGTGGGATGGATTCGACAATGTGACAAATATTTGCAGATGGCTGCTGCACCGGAAGCATATAAGTTGTCTCTAGCTCAACTTTATATTGTAGGAGAGGCTGACGTGTGTTTAAGAAGGTCAGGACTGTGAGAGGAACTGTTGTCATGGAATGAATTCTGTTCTGAGCTGACAAAAAGGTTCTCCTCTCATGGCTCTTATGACCTAACAGAGATTCAATACAGTTAAACAGAATAATCAGACAGTCCAGGAATATACCAAAAATTTGAAGGACTGATGGCTCATGTGCAGGATGAAAATCCTGAACTATCTGAAGCTTCGGTTGTTAGGTGCTATGTCAATGGACTCAGAGAGGGCATAAAGCACCAAGTTAGACCTGACTGATGCTTATTTGGATAGCAAGGGATACTAAGCCTTGTCCCCGAAATAAGGCCCGTGTCCCTTGCACAAACTTCTATAAGAAACCAAACAATGTTGTGCCTCAGAGATACGTTCATGTTCATGTGCCTGTCCAACAACAACCACCTTTGAAACAATCAGAGCTGCCAAATGTTAAGTTTCATAAAACTAGAAAAGTGGGAGAATGTTGGAGATTTGTGATAAATGGGTTCAAAGCCACAAGAGCAAATTAGTACCAAATATTCATATCATGCAGGAAGATCATACTGGCCAACAGCAAACTGACACTGAAGAACCTGAAATACAGGGAACAGCACAGAAAATGTGATGTTCATTTCTGCCCAAGCCATCAGTGGTGCTCCCCTTCCACACCCACTGTGGTCATCTATCTCGATGGAAAAAGAGCAGTGGCTCTACTGGATACTGGGAGTACATCTTTTACGGATCAACAATTTTCTGTCCATTCCAGTTATACTTTGCTTGCACCTACACCTAGAAACATTGCAGTGGCAGGAGGTCCACTTACATGGCAACACACGAGCCTACTAGTTACACGTTAAACATTGGGTTTGGGGTGTATAACCCGGGTAGCAGCAGCAGCAAGGTTCCTCGACGTTCTAGTTTAACTTACACAGGGATCATAGGGTACTTATGATAACTTGCATATGAAGTTCAACATATGTTCAGTGGTTGATCATGGCATCGGCGGCAAGGCTCCACAACATTTAGCTTGACTCTGGAAGGAACTTTTGGCTCAACATATGTCCTGATAGCCAAGAGCCCTTTACGAACTTCCACCATAAAATCCCCGTCTAACAGCATGCACTTTCCAATATTGTTGGTTAAACAGCTATACGAAGGATGTCCTCTTGTGGTGTCCAATGTAAGGCCCTCAAGTGACGTTGTATTCTCAATGATATGGCATGTTAGCTCTACTAAGCTTTTCGCAGAGGAGAAACCAATGATCTTCACTGTTTTGAGGCTATCATGGCGGTGTCCTGGCATCTGCCTCAAATGTGATGTATCTCCCACGATTGATTCGTGCAACATCTTTTTCTGCAAAACCTGAAGACGGCAGGCCAATATGGTTGGATTAATAGTTCCATCATTGCAACTAAATATCCTTGCAAGATGGACAGTGACTTACGTTCATGACAAGGGTCTCCAAGGAAGGAGAAGCATCAAAAAGGGATATCAAAGAACAGTAGTCGTAGGTTGGGGGAAATGTCATTGCTTGAAGATCAACACTCAAGTGCTTGAGATGTAAGAATTTGCTAGGTAGAACCGGTGTATCAATCATCTGCGCAAAGATATTTCAGATCACTCATGCTATGCATATCAACAGTCAAAAGATAACTAAGGATTTAGCGTATACCTCACGCCGTGAACCTAGGGAAAGAGCTTCAACATATCGCAAGCTCGGTGGAAAAGCAGAACAAACATAGCTGACAGCACCAGGAAAGGACAGGTCGAACTTCTTGAATTGCAATCCTACTGCAAGCGATAGTTATACTTGGCGATGACCCATAAACTGGAAATTAGAGAGGTTTGGAGCTTCTACCTCTATAACCCGCAGCAAGCTGCCGCCGTCAAACACGTCCAGATATCTGAGCTGTTGTAGATGAAACGGTATCTTCAAGCAAATTATCTTATTGCAACAATTGAGTTGCATCCGTTGCAAAGCAAAAGAATTTTGAAGAAGCGATCCCAACTGGTCCCCTGTGATATGAACGTCGCTTAGCTCGAGACTTGACAAGCTTTTAAAGCACAACCCGCCAGTCGGAGAGAAAGCACAACGGGCAAGATTTAGATACCGAATCGAGTTTCCACTCTCATTAGCCAAAAGTGACCACGGAAAGTTGTAATATGTTCCTGAGTTTGAAGATAGTTCCACAGTGAGTTCTTCAATCCCCGGTGTAACAGCAGTCTGAAACCAGCTATCAATGTTACAGACGTTGACATTGTAGTAACGGAAAACAATCTCGAGGGTCTTGGTGGCAATGCATGGGCGGTTTTTCAAAATGTGGTCAACTTTGCTGGTAAAATTCCTTGCTATTTCATCCTCTCCACATGATTCTATATCTATGCCCAATGTTATCATATCGAAAGCAAGGTTAGGATAGCGTCTCCAAGAACGTTTAAATGCATGAGATACGCAAGCAGCTCGAGCAGCATCTCGCATTGGCAGTAGGGAATGTATATGACACCAGATATCCTGCATGCACAAGCATGTGAGAAATTATTTCAAATGGACAAAAGAAATAAAGAAAATCATGTCGAGCAACATTTTAACCCAACTGCTTGCACATGATTGCAACGCGATACAAAGGCACACCGTGCAATTATGCTGACTGCTGAGTAAAGGCTGGTTACTTTCCTAAATGTCTTGGTTCTAAACGAATAGTGTTGGTATCATCTAGTTACTACGAGTGAAACCATTGCATTTCATCAAACTCACACGTACACACGTTTATGGCATATGGCGAGGCAACTTCATAGACACAACCTAACTTCCTAATGATAGCAAATTAAACCACTACTTATACAGAGTATCAGCCACTAGCACCAGGATAAAAGATTGCAGTAGCCTTAGCAGTCTAGCGCTTCCAGCAATAGTGACATATCCAAAACAAATCATTCCAAATTGAACACTTCTCGGTTCTAGTAGTATGAAGAGGTATACTTTACATGGTTCTAAACTCGCACATAATTTGGTGTGATCATGTCAACTGGGAACTGTCTTACCATCAATCTCTGTTATATAGAAGTGCAAAACAAAGAAGGATGGAGATAACTATGTCGCCGCAGAGGAAATTTTCTCTATAAAAAATATCATTTCACTACAGGAAATGAGCAGCTGATCGACCTTATATCAGAAGTGTTTTCGCTCGAAGTACCATGGTCAAGATTATTTACTCGTTAAAGAGCCCAATGTGAACTGGACTAAGAAAAATAACAAAATATTGGTCTTTTAATGGGAGGGAGTTGTATAAAATAATAAAATCGGACACCAAATTATTAGTAGATATGGACACTCAGGGTACATACTGTAGCAAACATGGGCACAAAGATGGTTATTCATCTGAACTAAAAAATGTATCAAGGTAAGGATGGGGCCTCTGTAGATATGTATGGATGTTTTATCGTGAAGATTGAGTTTTAACTGCCAAGGGCGACATGTGCTAGGCATGGAAGGAGCTAACAATATGTTGGTTATTTATTATTTATTTTCTAAGCAAAGTGTAGGGTCCCGAAGGACCCCGAAGCTGGTATAACGCGTCAAACTTTGTTACATCACAACCCATAGGAGGACCCGAAAGAAAATAAAAATTGTAACTTAGTCCTTCACTTTTGCACACAGGACTTGGATCGAACAAAAGAAACACAATTGAGTCTTGGAGCTGCAGCTGATCTAGCAGGAGATGATGACTACGTCGTCACCGACAAAAGCACACCTTACCAACACGAGCAAAGCCACTCTCAGCATGTTTGCTGAGGACACCCGACCAAGGCGGCAAGGGGAGAACCGGAGAAGGGCCTCCAAACTATGGAGGTTGAACAAGGAGGTGAAGGGGATTAGCGTCAGGCCTCGCAGCCAGCGATCAACCCTCAGCACTGCATACCGGAGTATTTAGAGTACAGTATGCATAAACAGCAGGACACTGAATCCAGATTCCAGACCGTAAAACCACACCAAGAAAAAAACAAGCCATTGGTAAGAGAAGTAACTCTATGAAGTCTACCCCTCCTTACTAAGACAGAAGGGGATCTAACACTAATGACAGACATTTTCCTGCAGGCAGTTCAAAGAAAACAAAGCTAGTAATGCAGTAGGATTGTAGCAGGTTGCATCACTAAGGATATGTTCATACTAAATATTTACCAAAAACCAATTAGGATTGTAGCCCATCATCAGCGTTTCATAGCGTACCTCTGGAAGATGTGGCCGAGGATATTGTGCTTCACCATCTTGGGAATTATGGTCTTCTTTGCAGGGTGAGTCCTTTCTGTCAACCGTTGAATCAGCTGGTCCATCTGCAACACATAATGCATGATTACAAGTGATAAGTTATAAGAAAAGAAAAAAGCAACGCATGCATATGCACATGCAGAAACAGAAATAGTTTTCCACGTCCAACTTTAGTCAACAGAAATAATGCTTTTTGAGCTAGACACCCAACTTTCAATTAAAGAAAAAGACTTTTGAATGACCATATACATTGGCAGTGGTGGCGCCACGGTAGGGGCCACTATGGTCGGCCGCCCCGGGTAGCTGAAATCCCGCATACGAAAATACGATTCATTTTGTATACATGGGCTGATACATGTGAGGATTTGCACTGGATTGCGCGGTCAAACACAAGCCCAGTAACAGCCCGGCAGCCAGGAAATCCACCAAACGCGTACAGGCAGTCCCAGGAAATCCCCAAACCGAGCCAGGCAGCCAGCGCCCAGCGAGACTAACCTAGGCGCCGCCGGCTCGCCGACACAGACCTCTGCCTCCCCGGACCGTCAGCCACCGGGCACATGATCCAGATCCCCCGTCCGCGGATGGGTGGACCAAAAGAATATGTCACGGGTGTGGGAGGAGGAAGTGGCGGCCGATCATCGAGTTCGTGCAAACGTGCGCCTGCAGTTTGCAAAATCAGCAAGTGCAATCAGCAGGTTGTCCAACTCCAATCCATTTCCTTCTGATGGTGATCTTCAATTTCTAACAAATTTTAGAACATTTTCTCAGCTTGAGAGACCGTAGAGGCCATCTACCAAAGCCTCCTCGTATACTTACAATTTAGGGTTAATTCTTTTGTTATCTATTGTTTCAAACTACGTTCTTAGTTGTTCTAAGACATATATTGATATCCAACTTGTCTGTAGGCATCTATTGGTCATGAAGTTGGACATTTTGGGCCATGGAATGAATGATTCAAGAACGGGAGTCCATGTTAGTAGTTCTCTATGATGTTCATGTTCGATTTTGTTATTTTTGGTGGTTACATCACCTAGTTGTCGAGAATCTTGAACTGTTCTAAATCATTGGTCATGTTACTAATTTTTTTAGTGCATCTAGCTTAATATTTGAATTTTATGAGATTTGGTTCAGCAGAGTTGCATTTGTCAATCAAAAAATTTGTACCTCAAATGTTTCGCCCCGGCAAAGTTCAATTCCTGGATCCGCCACTGTACATTGGTATAAAGATTGCAATACCACCCAAGTATATTGTCGACGGTGCTCAAACAAATAAAACAAGACAGGGGAACACATAATCCAGAGGAACATCTTGGGTTCCCCTCTGTTGTGCTGCCAAGGATGGTCTCAGACCTCGTACCGACTAAAGCAAGGCAGCCACCTGCTAACTTTAGCACGGATGACACATGGGGCCTCTCAAATCCAATGTATGTTTACTGTGTATTTGAGTGGCTATACTGATGTTATAGCAAATTTTCCCAACATGGGTACATATCATATGAACCACACACACACACAAAAAAAGATATTTCCCCAAATTGATCCACAAAATCCTTTTACACTACCATAATTTCACACTGAATAGTTTGTTTATCCCCGAATTGATCCTTTCTGTGAACAAATCCACACAGGGACAGACAGAGAGGGCAGGACTACAAACCTAGCTTACTCAAACAATTTTCCTATGAAAAGAGAAATCAAGATTTTACGCTCAATAGACACCAGGTTAGATCAACCTAAAAGAATCTGCTTAATTACCTTACCTGCCCTGCTCCACAAAACCGGGGTCAAGATAAAATAACAGCGAGGCGGTGACTTACTCTGGGGTTGGATTTGCAGGCGACCACCATTCCGCTGCATCGACATCACCCGGTTGAGCATCAGCTGCCCCAATACGGCGAGACCTAGGGTCGAGAAATCTCTCTACATATGCATTTCTATTTTCGGCGAGGGGCGTCCCGCTCTCGCGAATATGGATTCTCGATTTGAATCGAACACGGCGAAGGAGGATATTGCGTCGGCGCCGCCGGAAGTCTGGACTAGGGTTCTTACCAAACACGGACTCCTCGTGCCACCCACCAATATTTCTAGGACCCGTTTATCTGCCGAACGTTCGCTGGGAAGAGAGTGGCACCGAACGCTTCAGTTGTCATGCCAAAATAACTAAAATTATTGTGCGTGTTTGAGGGACTTGCCATGTATGAAGGGGGAAACTGCCATGTTGAAAAAAATGCCAGATTTTTCTTTTAAAAAAGGTATACGTTTGATCACGATCCAACGACTTTAAGATCATTCGTTCAAAGCTCGCTCCCAACGAGCGTTCATCTATTAGTATTTTTTGTATTTCTATTCATCATGAAAACGTAAGGTACTTCTTCGGATTAGTACCATGTCAGCCTATCAAGTGGTGGGTTTGTACAAAGAAATACTAAGTTCTTTGTCAGGACATCTCTAACCCCAACCCCCAAACCGTTTGTATCCATCGAGATGCAGCTGTCTGGGCCTCGCAAATCATTCAGCTTCGATCTTCATTGGTTCGTAGAGGGGTCAAGACCGCAATTTTTCACAAAATCGGAACCACGTGAAAGGGGCTTTGCAGGAGTCCGAACACAACCAACGTAGGACTCCGACACATACGACCCACCCACCCAAAACTGAGGCGGAGCCCGCGCTTTTGTAGCTAGCAACATTGTCCCCGCGGCAAAATCCCCCACTCTCCTCTTCCATCCCGCCCCTCTCCAGCCAAGTCCCGTCCTTTTTCGCCGTCGCCGACCCATGGACCTGCAAGAGAAGCTGCCTGGCGGTGGTGGAGGATCCAGCAATCACGCTCGTGCGGAAGATCAACTCTGAGACACGATAAAATCGCCGTCTCAAAGCGAAGGCAAAGGTGACGGCGCTCAAGAAGCAGAAGATCAGCGGAGGCGGAGGTGTAGGTCATGGCGGAGGACGTGGAGATGTCGGACATGATGGAGGGGGGAGCCTGGGACGCTGGGCCCCGATTGAAGGAAATATGCCCTAGAGGCAATAATAAAGTTGTTATTTATATTTCCTTATATCATGATAAATGTTTAATGTTTATTATTCATGCTAGAATTGTATTAACCGGATCCTTATATCATGATAAATGTTTATTATTCATGCTAGAATTGTATTAACCGGATCCAGTTAATAGAATTTTAGCACGAATAATAAACACTAAACATTTATCATGATATAAGGAAATATAAATAACAACTTTATTATTGCCTCTAGGGCATATTTCCTTCACTATGATCGTTTAGTTTTTTGCTATTGCTTTCTTCATGACTTATACATGTTCCTATGACTATGAGATTATGCAACTCCCGACTACCGGAGGAACACTTAGTGTGCTATCAAACGTCACAACGTAACTGGGTGATTATAAAGATGCTCTACAGGTGTCTTCGATGGTGTTTGTTGAGTTGGCATAGATCGAGATCAGGATTTGTCACTCCGTGTATCGAAGAGGTATCTCTAGGCCCTCTCGGCAATGGTCATCACTATAAGCCTTGCAAGCAATGTGACTAACGAGTTTGTTGCGGAATGATGCATGACGGAACGAGTAAAGAGACTTGCCGGTAACGATATTGAACTAGGTATGAAGATACCGACGATCGAATCTCGGGCAAGTAACATACCGATGACAAAGGGAACAACGTATGTTGTTATGCAGTTTGACCGATAAAGATCTTCGTACAATATGTAGGAGCCAATATGAGCATCCAGGTTCTGCTATTGGTTATTGACCGGAGATGTTTCTCGGTCATGTCTACATAGTTCTCGAACCCATAGGGTCCACACGCTTAACGTTCAATGACGATTTGTATTATGAGTTATGTGATTTGATGTACCGAAGGTTGTTCGGAGTCCCAGGTGAGATCACGGACATGACGAAGAGTCTCGAAATGGTCGAGACATAAAGATTGATATATTGGAAGGTTATATTCAGACACCGGAATGGTTCCAAAGTGTATCGGGTATTTTCCGGAGCACCGGGGGGGGGGTAATTGGCCTTCATGGGCCCTACTGGAAGAGAGGAGGCAGTAGCCAAGAGGAGGCGTGCGCCCCACAAGCCCAAACCGAATTGTACTAGGGGTTTGGGGCGGGGGCTGCTACCTCTTGAGCATGCGTTGGTTTTCCCTTGAAGAGGAAAGGGTGATGCGGCAAAGTAGCGTAAGTATTTCCATCAGTTTTGAGAACCAAGGTATCAATCCAGTAGGAGACAACACACAAGTCACCTAGTACCTTCACAAACAATCAAGAACCTTGCAACCAACGCGATAAAGGGGTTGTCAATCCCTTCACGGTCACTCGCAAAAGTGAGATCTAATAAAGATAGTAAAGTAAATATTTTTGGTATTTTTGTTGTATAGATTGGAAAGTAAAGATTGCAAAATAGTAAACGAGAGGCGATGTAAATAAAATAGATGCAATATAATAAGAAAGAGACCTGGGGGCCATAGGTTTCACTAGTGGCTTCTCTCAAGATAGCATGTATTACGGTGGGTGAACAAATTACTACCGAGCAATTGAAAGAAAAGCGCAGAGTTATGAAGATATCTAAGGCAATGATCATGAATATAGGCATCACGTCCGTGTCAAGTAGACCGAAACGATTCTGCATCTACTACTATTACTCCACACATCGACCGCTATCCAGCATGCATCTAGAGTATTAAGTTCATAAGAACAGAGTAACACATTAAGCAACATGACATGATGTAGAGGGATAAACTCAAGCAATATGATATAAACCCCATCTTTTTATCCTCGATGGCAACAATACAATACATGCCTTGCTGCCCCTACTATCACCTGGCAAGGACACCGCAAGATTGAACCCAAAGCTAAGCACTTCTCCCATTGCAAGAAACATCAATCTAGTAGGCCAAACTAAACCGATTGAAGAGACTTGCAAAGTTATCAAATCATGCATATAAGAATTCAGAGAAGAACCAAATAATATTCATAGATAAACTTGTTCATAAATCCACAATTCATCGAATCTCGGCAAACGCGCCGCAAAAGAGTATTACATCGAATAGATCTCCAAGAACATCAAGGAGAACTTTGTATTGAGAATCAAAGAGAGAGAAGAAGCCATCTAGCTAATAACTATGGACCCGAAGGTTTGTGGTAAACTACTCACGCTTCATCGGAGAGGCAATGGTGTTGATGTAGAAGCCGTCTGTGATCGAATCCCCCTCCGGCAGATCGCCGGAAAAGGCCCCAAGATGGGATCTCACGGGTACAGAAGGTTGCGGCGGTGGAAAAGTGGTTTCGTGGCTCCCCCTGATGTTTCTATGGTATAAGAGTGTATAGGCGAAGGAAGTACGTCGGTGGAGCTACGAGGGGCCCACAAGGGTGGGGGAGCGCCCTCCTGCCTCGTGGCTTCCTCGCGGAGTTCCAGACTTCAACTCCGAGTCTTCTGGTTTGCTTTCGGTCCAAGAAAGATCATCGCGAAGGTTTCATTCTGTTTGGACTCCGTTTGGTATTCCTTTTCTGCAGAACTCTAAAATAGGCAAAAAAAGCAGAAACTGGCACTGGGCCTCCTATTAATAGGTTAGTCCCAGAAATAATATAAAAGAGCATATTAAATCCCATTAAACATCCAAAGTAGATAATATAATAGCATGAAACAATCAAAAACTGTAGATACGTTGGAGACGTATCAAGCATCCCCAAGCTTAATTCCTGCTCGTCCTCGAGTAGGTAAATGATTAAAACAAAATGTGGAATGCTACCTAACATAATTATCAATGTAATTTTCTTTATTGTGGCATGAATGTTCAGATCCATAAGATTCAAAATGAAAGTTTAATATTGACATAAAAACAATAATACTTCAAGCATACTAACAAGGCAATTATGTCTTCTTAAAATAACATGGCCAAAGAAAGCTTAGCCCTACAAAATCATATAGTCTGGCTATGCTCCATCTTCATCACGCAAAATACTCAAATCATGCACAACCCCGGTGACAAGCCAAGCAATTGTTTCATACTTTTGATGTTCTCAAACTTTTTCAATTTTCACGCAATACATGAGCGCGAGCCATGGACATAGCACTATAGGTGGAATAGAATATGGTGGTTGCGGAGAAGAAAAAAAGAGGGAGATAGTCTCACATCAGCTAGGCGTATCAACGGGCTATGGAGATGCCCATCAATAGATATCGATGCGAGTGAGTAGGGATCGCCATGCAACGGATGCACTAGAGATATAAGTGCATGAAAGCTCGAAAAGAAAACTAAGTGGGTGTGCATCCAACTTGCTTGCTCATTATCGCTGTCAAAACCGGTAGATCTCGGGTAGGGGGTCCCGAACTGTGCGTCTAGGCGGATGGTAACAGGAGACAAGGGACACGATATTTTTACCCAGGTTCGGGCCCTCTCGATGGAGGTAAAACCCTACTCCTGCTTGATTAATATTGATGATATGGGTAGTACAAGAGTAGATCTACCGTGAGATCAAGGAGGCTGAACCCTAGAAGCTAGCCTATGGTATGATTGTTGTTCGTCCTACAGACTAAAACCCTCCGATTTATATAGACACCGGAGAGGGCTAGGATTACACAGAGTCGGTTACAATGGAAGGAGATCTACATATCCGTATTGCCTAGCTTTCCTTCTACGCCAAGGAAAGTCCCATCCGGACACGGGACGAAGTCTTCAATCTTGTATCTTCATAGTCCAAGAGTCCGGCCAAAGGTTATAGTCCGGCTATCCGGACACCCCCTAATCCAGGACTCCCTCAGTAGCCCCTGAACCAGGCTTCAATGACGACGAGTCCAGCGCGCAGATTGTCTTCGACATTGCAAGGCGGGTTCCTCCTCCGAATACTTCATAGAAGATTTTGAACACAAGGATCATGTCCGGCTCTGCAAAATAAGTTTCACATACTGCCATAGAGAGAATAATATTTACACAAATCTAATCTGCTGACGTATTCCGCAGCGCGACATCACACCACAGCCAAGCCTTTATTCGAATCATTTTTACTGTTCCACCTCAGCGCGTTTCGCGAGGCGGTTTCCTTGGCACGTCTTGTCGAAGCAGAGATCGTGTCCCCTTAATTTACGGGATCCTCATCAATACGGGCGTGGGTAACCCAGTCGTGTCCGTTGGTATATCCTCTCGATCAATGGTGAGTCCCAAAACGGTCATGGGGAGGACTCTTGGTATTCAACCTCTTATAAAGAGACCAAGGCCTTACTCCTTTTTTCGATCTCAATCGAATCCGCCTCTTGCCTCGAGTTCCAACACCCAAGGCCCTAGTTTTTAGGCGCTTCGGACCTTTGACGATGTCCGGCTCCGACCTTCGAGGCCGATGGATGCCTTCCTCCATTACGGAGGAGGACGTGCTAAAGCTGAGAGAAGCCAGGTTCTTGACCGGCGAAATCTCGCATAGGCTGCTTGCTCAAGGGCAGGTCATTCCCACTCCCAAGCCTGGTGAGAGCGTGGTGTTCGTGTCTCACTTCCTTCGAGGGCTAGGCTTCGCGACGGATCCCTTCGTGAGGGGGCTCATGTTTTATTATGGGCTGGAATTTCACGACTTAGCTCCGGAGTCCATCCTCCACATCTCATCGTTCATTGTCGTGTGCGAAGCCTTCCTCCGTATTACTCCTCACTTAGGATTGTGGCTTAAGACCTTTAAAATAGAGCCAAAGATGATCGAGGGACAGCGCGCGGAGTGCGGAGGCGCTGTTATAAGCAAGAACGCTGACGCTCCGTGGCCCGAGGGCTCTTTTCAAGAGGAGTTCAGCTTATGGCAACAAGAGTGGTTTTATATCACGGCTCCCAGGGGCACCAAGTGGGTGGCGCCACCTGCTTTCCGCTCGGGTCCCCTGAAGGAAATATGCCCTAGAGGCAATAATAAAGTTATTATTTATTTCCTTATATATCATGATAAATGTTTATTATTCATGCTAGAATTGTATTAACCGGAAACATGATACATGTGTGAATACATAAACAAACAGAGTGTCACTAGTATGCCTCTACTTGACTAGCTTGTTAATCAAAGATGGTTATGTTTCCTAACCATGAACAAAGATTTGTTATTTGATTAACGGGATCACATCATTAGTTGAATGATCTGATTGACATGACCCATTCCATTAGCATAGCACCCGATCGTTTAGTATGTTGCTGTTGCTTTTATCCATGACTTATACATGTTCCTTTGACTATGAGATTATGCAACTCCCGTTTGCCGGAGGAACACTTTGGGTGCTACCAAACATCACAACGTAACTGGGTGATTATAAAGGAGTACTACAGGTGTCACCAAAGGTAGATGTTGGGTTGGCGTATTTCGAGATTAGGATTTGTCACTCCAATTGTGGGAGAGGTATCTCTGGGCCCTCTCGGTAATGCACATCACTTAAGCCTTGCAAGCATTGCAACTAATGAGTTAGTTGCGGGATGATGTATTACGGAACGAGTAAAGAGACTTGCCGGTAACGAGATTGAACTAGGTATTGGATACTGACGATCGAATCTCGGGCAAGTAACATACCAGTGGACAAAGGGAACAACGTATGTTGTTATGCGGTCTGACCGATAAAGATCTTCGTAGAATATGTAGGAGCCAATATGGGCATCCAGGTCCCGCTATTGGTTATTGACCGGAGATGTGTCTCGGTCATGTCTACATTGTTCTCGAACCGTAGGGTCCGCACGCTTAAGGTTACGATGACAGTTATTATGAGTTTATGAGTTTTGATGTACCGAAGGAGTTCGGAGTCCCGGATGAGATCGGGGACATGACGAGGAGTCTCGAAATGGTCGAGACGTAAAGATTGATATATTGGACGACTATATTCGGACATCGGAAAGGTTCTGAGTGGTTCGGGTATTTTCGGGAGTACCGGGTAGTTACGGGAGAAGCAATGGGCCTTGATGGGCTTTAGTGGGAAGAGAAGAAAGGGCCAAGGGGCTGCTGCGCCCCCCCTTCCCTCTGGTCCGAATTGGACTAGGGAAAAGGGGGCCGGCCACCTTTCCTTCTCCTCCACTTCCTTCTCCCTTCCTTCCCCTCTTCCCCTCTTTCCCCCCTTGACCTAGTTGGACTAGGAAAGGTGGAATCGGGAGTAGGACTCCCCTGGCGCGCCCAAACCTAGGGCCGGCCTCCTCCCTCCCTTGCTCCTTTATATATGGGGGCAGGGGGCACCCCATGAAGACACAAGTTGATCTTCGTGATCGTTCCTTAGCCGTGTGCGGTGCCCCCCTCCACCATATTCCACCTCGAATATATCGTTGCAGTGCTTAGGCGAAGCCCTGCGCCGCTAGAACATCAAGATTGTCACCACGCCGTCGTGCTGACGGAACTCCTCCCCGAAGCTTTGCTGGATCGGAGCTAGGGGTGCGTCATCGAGCTGAACGTGTGCCAAGAATTTGGAGGTGCCGGAGTAACGGTGCTTGGATCGGTCGGATCGGGAAGACGTACGACTACTTCCTCTATGTTGCGTCAACGCTTCCGCTTCGGTCTACGAGGGTACGTAGACAACACTCTCCCTTCTCGTTGCTATGCATCACCATGATCTTGCGTGTGCGTAGGAAAATTTTGAAATTACTACGTTCCCCAACATCCCCCACCACGACTAGCGTCATGGGTCAATAAGGGGCTGGACTGGGGGCTGGCAAAGGATGTGCCCCTGTTGCAGGGCCGCATCTGAGATCTCCTAGAAAGGGACGTCAGTCTGGTCGTGGTGATGCAGGTAATGCTAATTCGCCGAGTTCTGCCCTGCAAACGTCGCCCTCTTCGCCTGTGGAAGTTCAACCCGGAGGGACCGCGAGCTCTCCAACATTTTCTTGGCATGATGCCCGTGGAGATGTACAAATTGTTCTTCGGACCACAAGTAGTGTGTCCGGATTCTACGGAGGACGCAGGACTGAGCTGCAATCGTCCAGATACTCAAGTAAGTAGCCCTGTTCCCGGACACACCATCTGTTCATTTATCACAACATCACCCTTAAAAGAGTTGTCTTTGAAACAGGAGTGGGTAGCGAAGGCGAAGTTAATCAGGTGTCCGCCCCCCTTCCTGAGACCTCGTCGGATCCCGTGTTAACCAGGATGCTGGGGATCGTGCCTTCGGAAGAAAGTGAAGGGGAGGACAAGGAACTGGCTGCCTCCCCGAAGGCGGCTGTCCAGAGAGGAGGAATCGAAAATTCCTCTACTCAGGGGAAGAAGAGGACCGCCTCTGAAGACCCGGAGACCACGTTCTCAAAGCGGGGGAAGAAATCTTCGCCAGAGGGTCCTGTGCCGGGGGATACCTCGGCCGTGCTATGCCCTCAAGGGGAACAGCCCTCCACCGAGCCGTAAGTAGAGAGGGGAGGTTTAAAATGAGAGAAATCCCTGTTTTATTTCTAAGGAGAATAACCGAAATTTTACCTTGCAGTTTGGATCTCAGCCCTTCTCAGTAGAGCTCATCTTTGGGGGATCTTCTTCCGGAGATGATGGAGAGCGGAACGCCTCCCCCTGTTGTACCGCCTTACGAGGCGGGCGACCCTGAGGTATCGTCGCGGAGGGTTTCTCCGAATCCGGCAGGGCCGGAAGGCAGTCATATGCCCCCCCAAAGCCCTCCGTGTCCGGCCTTTGAAAAAGGCCATCGAACGAGTCCGGCACCGCCCGGTGCACGGTCGAAGGAACTGAAGGATCTGCTAGGGCGAGCGTCTATCTCAGATGAGCACCGTACGTTGATGGGTACGGTGATAGAAAGGATTTCATCCGCGGAGAGAGGGTTGCACGAGGCCGTCAGGAGTTTACTGACAGGTTTTGAGGTACGCGGAGTAATGTACCTTTTGACAGCTTCGCATAAATAAGATGCGCCATGTGTAGATAGTAGCCCCTGAGACTCTGTGTGTTGTCGAAGACGACAGCACACAGAGGATCATAGTCCCAGTCATAAATTTGCCGCCTTCTCATGTAGGTGGCGGAGTGTCCGATGGCTAGCCGGACTGATGAATTTGCCGAGCTAAAGCGGCAACTTGACGTGGCAGATGCCGACATCGCGCTTGTCAACAAGCGGCTTGACGAGGCACAAGGTATGTAATTTCTCCGGAGACACATGGTAAGAGGAGCTTGATGCCAGTATCTTACAACATGTGTGCTTGATGCAGATGGTGCCGCCGCCATGGAGAACCTTCAGGCGGAACTCGCCCGAGCCAAGGAGCAGGCCAGGAAAAGTGATGCGGCTGCCGTAAAGGCAATTGAAGAGCTGAAAGCCGAACAGGCTGCTCACTGCCGAAGCAAGAAGCAAATGGCCGAGATGGCTGTGAAGTTGAAGAGCGCTACTGACCGTTGCAAGCTTCTTGAAAAGGAAGATCGGGCAGAACAGACGGACCTGGAGAAGGCCACTACAGTGGCCAAGGATGCTCACTCTGCGATGAGAGCTATGAAGGAGGAGCTACGTCAAGCTGGAGATATCGCGGCTGGAAAGCCCTTTATGCTGCGGATGAAGTTCGGGGATCCTAAATATGCTCCGTTGGACCGGATGTGGAGTACGACGGACACTTATCTGGATTTGGCGGCAAGTGCCGCGGACGCGGCCGAACACTTCCGAGATCAAGAGGATCGCGAAGTGGAAAAGCTCTTCTGGTCGCAGTTCCACAATCCAGAGCGTCCACTTCCATTAACCGATTGTTTGGCCGAATGGGCCGAGCTGAATAGGTTATCCGGACTCGCCATGAAATATGTCGTGGGTCATCTGTGGCCGGAAAGGCCAGAGCCGAAAAGTTATTTTATGTTGGTGCAACAGTTCCTTGGCGCAGTGCCGTATATCAACGCGATGAAGAGGTCAGCGTGCATAAAGGGTGCGCAGATGGCCCTTGCCCGTGTCAAGACATACTGGGCGGATATGAAGGCCACTGCTGTTGCATCCCAAGACTCGGACGGAAGCCGAGTACCTGCCGAGCACTATTTTCAGGAAGTTTTGCAGGGCGCTCGTTTAATAGAGACGCAGTGCTCGAAGGATATTATGTTCGAATAACATGTATTATTGTAAAACAATATTTTGATGAATTGTAGAAGCTTTTTATACTTGTGCCTGCAAGTATTATAATGCCTCCTGTGCGGCCGTTAAGATATATATATATATATATATATATATATATATATATATATATATATATATATATATATATATATATATATATATATATAATCTGAAAGATGGCAGTCGTCGGCTTCAGCCCCCACGCATATAATGCGGGGGTGTTCACAGAAGGCGCAGTTTCACACTTGATCCAACATCTTGGTCCATGAAGGAGGTGATAGCGCAGCGAACTAGGTAATCGGACTATAATGCTTTATCACTTTCACTTAGCCATAGGAGTTTGACAGTGAGGCTACTATATAGCCCCTGGTGGCGCCGTGCTCGCCCGAACTCGGGGCGCGTTTGTGCCTGGCCGGGAAACGGCCCATTCGTTAATGTGGAGGAATCCCGAAGATTCCGATAGGTCATCGAGTGGTTGACCAGTCTCATGCTATATCATGACAGTCAGTTTTTAGCTTTCTCTACTGAGGTGCTCGCCTGGCTGAACCGGGGCACAATCGCAGTAGTTCTCCTGGTGCCGCCTTAGCCAATAGAGCAGAACGTAAGGCAGCAAAACACAGGAGCCGGGCAAACCCAACATTTGACCAAAGACATGATTCGGAGCTGATGCATATAAGGCCAAACTCGCGAAGCCGAAACACTCCCTAAGGTATTCGGTCTTTATGAAAACGGGCTGAGCAGTGCCCTTGATAATAAGCCCCTGGTGTCCAGGTATGTGCAAAACTCTGACGTGGCCACATGCCAAGACGCCAGTCTCCTCCTCGGTTATACTGAGAATCCGGGGGATGTGTGTCAACAAGAGACAGTAAAAAAGTTTTACGCAGGGTCTTAATCTAAAAAGAATCGTTGGGACGGGTCCCTGCTGCACGTCTGCGCCCGTATCTCCGTTGTGCCTTGTCCTGGACGGGCGTAGCACGGTGTTCGTCTGTAAAAGAGAGGAACTTAGTTGAAAAAAGAATAGTCATGCAAAATGTATGTTATACTAAGTAAACAAAGTATAATTCAAGATGGGTAAGACTGAGCCTTATTGTCGCTTATTTTACATATGCGGAGCCCCTTGTATAGGGGTGTGCAGCTACTACACCTTTATCAATTATGTGTTTGCTCCGGACTCGTCTAGCCGTGTCCGTGGTCTTAATGACCTGTTAGATGCTTTTGTTGGTGAAGCCGTTTTTAATGTGTGGCTGTCAAGGCAGCCGCATAGTCATCCGTGCGCGAGGAACACTCAATATTTCCCTTTAGTGAGATGATGCCTCATGGACCGGGCATCTTAAGCGTGAGAGATGCATAATGCGGTATTGCGTTAAAGCGGGCGAAAGCTTCGCGTCCCAGTAGTGCTTGATAGCCACTTGAAAATGCGGCGATGTGGAAGGTTAGCTTTTCGCTATGGAAGTTATCGGGGTAACCGAACATAACTTCTAGCAGGAGAGAACCCGTGCAATGGGCATCCGGGCCTGGCATTGCTCCTTTAAAGGAAGTGTTGCTATGGATAATTTTTGTTGGGTCCATCCCTATTTTGCGGACTGTGTCCTGATATAGCAGGTTTAAACCACTGCCGCCGTCCATCAGGACTTGTGTAAGGTGGAATCCGTCAATTATCGGATCTAATACCAAGGCAGTCGGCCTGCGTTCCGAATACTTCCGGAGTAATCCTGATGGTCGAAGGTGATCGGTTCTAACAACCAGTGGCGAGACTCCTTTGTGATAGGCCGCATGGCACATATCTCTATAGGCGCCTGAGGGAGTCCTGGATTAGGGGGTGTCCTGATAGCCAGACAATACCGTCAGCCGGACTCCTGGACTAGGAAGATACAAGATTGAAGACTTCGTTCCATGTCCGAGTGGGACTTTCCTTGGCGTGGAAGGCAAGCTTGGCGATGCGTATATTCAGATCTCCTACCATTGTAACCGACTTTGTGTAACCCTAACCCTCTTCGATGTCTATATAAACCGGAGGGTTTTAGTCCGTAGGACAACATACAACAATCATACCATAGGCTAGCTTCTAGGGTTTAGCCTCCTTGATCTCGTGGTAGATCTACTCTTGTACTGCCCATATCATCAATATTAATCAAGCAGGACGTAGGGTTTTACCTCCATCAAGAGGGCCCGAACCTGGGTAAAGCATTGTGTCCCTTGTCTCCTGTTACCATCCGCCTAGACGCACAGTTTGGGACCCCCTACCCGAGATCCGCCAGTTTTGACACCGACATTGGTGCTTTCATTGAGAGTTCCTCTGTGCCGTCGCAATCAGGAAGGATGCCTCTTACCGTCTTTAAAGACGGCGCCATTACTAAGGGAGCCTTGGTTGTCAGCCAAACTCTCCGGTTAGGTGGTTTTCTTATAACCGCCTGTTCGGCTGTTGCACCGACGGCGACCTCTCGGGTCATCAAAAGCAATCTTCACGTCAGCTCGGAACTCGTCGAGCAGTTAGATCCAATGGAGCTCTCTTCCGTAAACGAGCTCTTGGATCACATCGCCGCCCTCGGGGTCACTACGGATTACGACCAGGTTGGGCTTAAACCCGATCTAAGAGAGATTAACTCTCCCCAAGTCACCCATCATGTTGCCGTGGTAGAGGCGCAGTGCGGCGACCCTCCGGATACCCGCGGAGGGGAGGATGTAACTCAAGACCTGAACTTAGAATCAGGCAACGGGCTAGATTCATTGGACAACATCCAAGAATCCAAACTTCAGAGTTCGGAAACTCCTTGGCCTCTGAGTCTCAGATTGGGTGAGGTTTCGGATTTAATTCCACCCACCCACCCGAACATAAGCAATCTATCCCAAATCAGGCAGAAGCCCGAAGAAACAGTACATCATTACTGGGCGAGATTCCTCCTGGTTATGAACAGGATAAAGGACTGCCGCGAGGAAGACGCAATCTCAATCTTCTGCAACAATTGCACGGACAAGGGAATCCTCAACGCCATAAGTCATCGTGATATTACACGCTTTGCTGACTTGGCGTCCATAGTACAAAAGTACTGTGCGATGGAAAGCGCCTCCGAAATAAAATTTTGGGACAATCCGGCCCTGAATAGAAACCCCGTCCGAAATAAAAGGGTGCATCATCAGCAGACACCCGGGTTAAAAACCAAAAAACCAAAACCCTCTACAGGGCATGGAACCATACTGGAAGGATGGCTTAATGGACCCTGTAAAATTCATAGTACAGAGGACGCCACGCCAACTCACAACCTTAGAGCATGTTGGATACTCCGGCAGGTGGCCAAAATTGGCGAAGACCTCCTAATCCCGGAGGCCACAGAAAACTACCCCAGGGACACCAGTACAGTCTTAACAGTCTTCGAGACTTTTGCATCAAATAATATGCGAAAAAGAACACTCCACAGCCTTGCCGAAGTTTATCAAGTAGTAACAATAAACCCATGGAGTGACACGGCTATTACTTTTAATGCCAGTGATGAACCTAAATTCCGAACAGCTCGGGCACCAGCCGCATTGGTTCTCAGTCCAATTGTGGACGGCTTTCGCCTCACCAAGGTACTCATGGATGGAGGCAACGGATTGAACCTTATTTATGAGGAAACCCTTCAAAAAATGGAAATAGACTGGAACCGCATCGAGCGAAGCAGCACAACCTTTAGAGGAATAATCCCCAGTCAGGAAGCGCGCTGTACAGGAAAAATCACACTAGATGTGGTGTTCGGCACGCCGGATAATTACAGGTCCGAAGAGGTCACGTTCCAGGTGGCCCCGTTCAGTAGCGGATACCATGCTCTGCTAGGGCGGGAAGCATTTACAATCTTCCAAGCAATACCCCATTACGGGTACATGAAGCTCAAGATGCCCGGGCCGAACGGAATTATCACCCTTGCTAGTGATTCGGACATAGCGCTCCGCGCCGAAAACAAGACAGCCGCATTGGCCCTTGAAGCACTATCCGAAGCCCTAGCGGCTGAGGAACTGACTACGCTGTGCTCCACGGTAAACAGGGACGATGTGATACTCGACAAAAGATCCAAGACCACCTCCTTTAAACCAGCGGATGAAATAGTCAAATTCCAGGTCCATCCAACGGACCCCAATAAAACAGCTTCCATCGGGGCACAATTAAACCCTGATGTAGACACCGCATTGCGAGAATTCCTACGTGAAAATTGGGACATCTTCGCCTGGCACCCTTCAGACATGCTAGGAATCCCACGCAGGCTGGCCGAACATAGCTTAAATATCCTAAAAGGATTCAAAACTATCAAACAAGCCCTTCAGCGTTTCTCCGAACCCAAGAGACAGGCTATGGGAGAGGAGCTAGCCAAGCTATTGGAGGCCAGATTCATTACAGATATAAAACATCCGGACTGGCTAGCAAACTTGGTGATGTTACCAAAGAAGGACAAATCCTGGCGCCTGTGCGTCGATTTCAAAGACCTTAACAAGGCTTGCCCAAAGGATCCCTTCCCCCTCCCCCGCATCGATCAAATTATCGACGCTACTGCAGGACACGATTTGTGTTTCCTCGACGCATACTTCGGCTACCATCAAATCAAGATGGCAGAGTCAGACCAAGCCGCAACGACATTCATCACACCATACGGCCCATTCTGCTTCAACACAATGCCCTTCGGGCTCAAAAACGCCGGCGCAACATATCAGCGCATGATTCAGACATGTCTTGCAAACCAGATCGGCAAAACAGTGGAGGCATACGTGGATGATGTGGTCGTAAAAACAAGACATGTCGAATCTCTAGTAGACGACTTGAGGCTTACATTTGATAACCTCCGAACATACGACATCAAGCTCAACCCGGAAAAATGCGTTTTCGGCGTTCCAGCCGGAAAGCTCTTGGGCTTCATCGTATCCGGTAGAGGAATTGAAGCAAATCCAGCCAAGATCCGAGCTTTGTCGCAATTGGATATCCCAAAGGACCTCAAACAAATACAAAAATTGACCGGATGCGTGGCGGCTCTAAGCCGCTTCATTTCCCGCCTGGGGGAAAAGGCACTGCCTCTCTATCGCCTCCTTCGGCGCACCGAACACTTCGAGTGGACGGATGCCGCCATGGCCGGACTCGACGAAATAAAAGCCGTATTGGAAACAAACCCAGTTCTGGCCGCGCCAAATATCGGCGAACCAATGCTATTGTACATTGCAGCAACACACCAAGTTGTTAGCGCAGTGCTCGTCGTCGAACGAGAAGCGGACGGACACAAATTCCCCCTTCAAAAGCCGGTCTACTATGTGTCCACTGTCCTCACTCCACGCAAATCACGGTACCCGCATTATCAAAAGATTGCATATGCGGTATTCATGGCATCCCGGAAGCTGCGACTTCAAGAGTGTTCGATAACAGTAGCCTCTGAAGTACCACTCAATGATATTATAAACAACCGTGAAGCAACGGGCCGGATTGCAAAATGGGCCAACGAGCTCCTCCCATTCGACATAACTTATAAGCCACGGTGAGCTATTAAGTCGCAAGTTTTGGCCGACTTCGTCGTAGAATGGACGGAGGCCGAACTCCCTAAAGAGTACGGCACATATTCAAACTGGATTATGCATTTCGACGGCTCTAAAATGTTGGCCGGTCTGGGGGTTGGCGTCGTTTTGACGTCCCCCACGGGAGAAACAGTTCAATACGTACTCCAGATTAGGTACACAGACTCCAATAATGCAGCCGAATATGAGGCCCTTTTACACGGTCTCCGGATGGCAGTATCCATGGGCATTCAACGCCTAGAAGTGCGAGGGGATTCGAACCTCGCAATATCCCAAATAAATGGAGACTTCGATGCCAAAGATCCAAAAATGGCAGCTTATCGCAACGCCATCCTAAAAATGTCAGCTCGGTTCGAAGGGCTCGAATTTCATCATATAGCCCGGGAAAACAATCAGGCAGCAGACGTCCTGGCACGCATCGGCGCAAAACGCGACGCAGTCCCCCCCAACATCTTCTTGGAACGGCTGTTCAAGCCATCCGTAGTATGGGAAGGGGAATCCGGCAATAACATTCCGGACTCAACCGCACTGCCCGATGACGAGCAATCTGACACAATTGGAGGCTCCGCCTATGAAGTCACACCTTCAGCCCACGTAATAATGGCCGTTATCGCCCCGTGGACAGAACCATTCCTCGCTTACCTTACTAAGCAGGAACTCCCAGAGGACCAAAACGAGGCACGCTGCATAGTACGGAGATCTAAAGCCTATAAAGTCCATGAGGGAGAGCTTTATAAGAAAAGCACTACCGGAGTCCTTCAAAGGTGCATCTCCGAAGAGGAAGGGCGGAACTTGCTGGCTGAAATTCACGTCGGACTCGGTGGTCATCACGCTGCAGCTCGATCCCTTGTAAGCAAGGCTTTCTGTACATGCTTTTATTGGCCAACGGCCCGAGCAGACGCTCAGGACTTAGTCCAACGATGTGTCGGTTGCCAGCTTTTTGCAAACCAAAGCCATATGCCACCCACCGCCCTCTAAACCATCCCCATAACATGGCCCTTTGCGGTCTGGGCACTTGACATGGTGGGACCCCCTAAAGGTGGAACCCACAAGAAAAAATACTTACTGGTCATGGTGGATAAGTTCACCAAATGGACAGAAGCCAAGCCTGTTAAGACGGCCGAATCCGGACCAGTGATAGACTTCATATCCGGGGTCGTACACCGTTATGACGTCCCCCACAGCATCATCACCGATAATGGCACGAACTTTACGGCCGACGAGGTAAAACTCTGGTGCAAAAACATGGGCATCAAGCTCGATTATGCCTCCATCTATCATCCACAAACTAACGGCCAGGTCAAACGTGCAAATGGTCTTATTATGAGCGGCATCAAACCCAGATTAGTGCGGTCCCTCAAGGAATCCAACACGCACTGGGTAGAGGAGCTCGACTCCGTACTCTGGGGCTGCGGACCACGCCGAAACGCACCACCAGATACACACCATTCTTCATGGTGTACGGCGCAGAGGCTGAGGGAGTCATGGATTAGGGGGTGTCCGGATGGCCGGACTATACCTTCAGCCGGACTCCTGGACTATGAAGATACAAGATTGAAGACTTCGTCCCGTGTCCGGATGGGACTTTCCTTGGCGTGGAAGGCAAGCTTGGCGATGCGGATATTTGGATCTCCTACCATTGTAACCGACTTTGTGTAACCCTAACCCTATCCGGTGTCTATATAAACTGGAGGGTTTTAGTCCGTAGGACAACAACTCCAACATACAACAATCATACCATAGGCTAGCTTCTAGGGTTTAGCCTCCTTGATCTCGTGGTAGATCTACTCTTGTACTACCCATATCATCAATATTAATTAAGCAGGACGTAGGGTTTTACCTCCATCGAGAGGGCCCGAACCTGGGTAAAACTTCGTGCCCCTTGTCTCCTGTTACCATCCGCCTAGACGCACAGTTCGGGAGCCCCTACCCGAGATCCGCCGGTTTCGACACCGACATTGGTGCTTTCATTGAGAGTTCCTCTGTGTCATCACTTTTTAGGCCCGATGGCTCCTTTGATCATCAACGACGATGCGGTCCAGGGTGAGACTTTTCTCCCCGGACAGATCTTCGTCTTTGGCGGCTTTGCACTGTGGGCTAATTCGCTTGGCCATCTGGAGCAGATCGAAAGCTACGCCCCTGGCCATCAGGTCAGGTTTGGAAGTTCGAACTACACGACTGACATCCGCGGGGACTTGATCTTCGACGGATTCGAGCCACAGCCAAGCGCGCCGCACTGTTTTGATGGGCATGATCTAGCTCTGCCACCGAACAGTGTCCTGGAGGCCGCACGCGCGTCGGCTCCGACCCTTAATTCGGAGCCTGCTGCGCCGCTCGAGGATGAGCGGTTGGACGCCACCTTAGGGGTTGCGATCTCAAAGGCGATCGAGCCGAACACCAGCCCTGCACTCTGCATTGCCCGTGACCCCGAGGAGCCGGATTCCTTTCCGGACTCCGAGCCCCCCGCGCCCCGGCCGATCGAATCCGATTGGGCGCCGATAATGGAGTTCAATGCCGCGGACATCTTTCAGCACTCGCCCTTCGGCGACGTCCTAAATTCGCTAAAATCTCTCTCTTTATCAGGAGAGTCCTAGCCGTACTACGGTCAGCAAGGTTGGGATACGGACGATGAAGAAATTCAAAACCCACCCACCACCCACTTCGTAGCCACTGTCGACGATTTAACCGACGTGCTCGACTTCGACTCCGAAGACATCGACGGTATGGACGATGATGCAGGAGACAAACAAGAACCAGCACCTGTAGGGCGCTGGAAGGCCACCTCGTCATATGCCATATATATGGTGGACACTCCAAAAGATGGAGAAGGCGATGGAACAGCGGGGGATGACACTTCTAAGAAACATCCCAAGCGCCGACGCCAGCGGCGCCGCTCTAAATCCCGCCAAAGCAAAAACGGTGATTCCGACACAGGAGATAATACTACTCCGGATAGCGCCGAAGAACACTCCCTCCAGCAAGATTCGGCACAGGAGGATGGAGAAGCCAGCCCTCATGAGAGAGCGGCAGACCGAGAGGTTGAGGACGACAATTATATGCCTCCCTCCGAAGACGAGGCAAGCCTCGACGACGATGAATTCGTCGTGCCATCAGATCCCACCGAACAAGAGCGTTTTAAACGCAGGCCACGGCAAGTAGCCTCAAGAAAAAGCAGCAACAACTTGGAGCTGATCAAGATTTGCTAGCTGACAGATGGACTGAAGTCCTTGCGGCCGAAGAGTATGAACTCGAACGCCCCTCCAAGCGTTACCCAAAACGCAGGCTGCTACCCTGATTAGAGGAGGAAGCACCTACATCACCAGTGCATGACATGGCCGACCGGCCACCTCATGGCCGTGATAGAGAGGCCTTTAAGCCCTCCACTAAAGCCATGCCCCGACGCCGCTCAAAACATGCTAAGGCACGGGAAAACGCGCCAGACCTGCGAGGTATACTGGAGGACAAGGCAAGGGAAACAAGATCGATCTACGGATCACGCGGGCGCCCCACGGCATGTGACGGTGATCTTCACTCCGGATACAATAAATCCGGCCGGGCCAAACACAAAAGACAAAGCTCCTGTGAGCTGCGTCGTGATATAGCCCAGTACAGAGGCACCGCACACCCACTATGCTTCACAGATGAAGTAATGGATCATAAAATCCATGAGGGCTTCAAACCCGTAAACATTGAACCATACGATGGCACAACAGATCCTGCGGTATGGATCGAGGACTATCTCCTTCATATCCACATGGCCCGCGGCGATGATCTACACGCCATCAAATACCTCCCGCTCAAACTTAAGGGACCGGCCCGGCATTGGCTTAACAGCTTGCCAGCAGATTCAATCGGTTCTTGGGAGGACCTGGAAGCCGCATTGCTCGACAATTTCCAGGGTACCTATGTGCGACCACCGGACGCTGATGACCTAAGCCACATAATTCAACAGCCAGAAGAATTGGCCAGGCAATTCTGGACGCGGTTCCTAACAAAGAAAAACCAAATAGTCGGCTGTCCGGACGCAGAGGCCCTAGCGGCCTTCAAGCATAATATCCGTGACGAGTGGCTCGCCCGGCACCTGGGACAGGAAAAGCTGAAATCTATGGCAGCCCTTACGACACTCATGACCCGCTTTTGTGCGAGAGAAGACAACTGGCTAGCTCGCAGCAACAACTTAACCAAGAACCTTGGTAGTTCGGATACCAAGGACAAAAGCGGCAGGTCGTGCCGGAACAAGCAAAAGCACCGTGTTAACAACGACATCAACGAGGATACGGTAGTAAATGCCGGATTCCGTGGCTACAAATCCGGTCAGCGGAAAAAGCCATTCAAAAGAAATACTCAGGGCCCGTCCAGTTTGGACCAAATACTCGACCGCTTGTGCCAGATACACGGCACCTCCGAAAAGCCAGCCAATCACACCAACAGAGATTGTTGGGTGTTCAAGCAGGCAGGCAAGTTAAATGTCGAAAACAGAGACAAGGGGCTGCATAGCGACGACGAGGAGGAGCCCAGGCCGCCGAACAACAGTGGACAAAAGAGTTTTCCCCCACAAGTGCGGACGGTGAACATGATATACGAACCCACATTCCCAAAAGGGAGCGGAAGCGTGCGTTACGGGACGTATACACGCTGGAGCCAGTCGCCCCAAAGTTCAACCTGTGGTCCTCCTGCCCGATCACCTTCGATCGAAGGGACCACCCCACTAGCATCCGTCATGGCGGGTTCGCCGCATTGGTTCTTGACCCAATCATTGACGGATTTCATCTCACAAGAGTCCTTATGGACAGCGGCAGCAGCCTAAACCTGCTTTACCAGGATACAGTGCAGAAAATGGGCATAGATCCCTCGAGGATCAAGCCCACCAAAACGACCTTTAAAGGCGTCATACCAGGTGTAGAGGCCAACTGTACAGGTTCGGTCACACTTGAAGTGGTCTTCGGATCTCCGGATAACTTCCGAAGCGAGGAGTTAATCTTCGACATAGTCCCGTTCCGAAGTGGCTATCACGCACTGCTCGGGCGAACCGCATTCGCAAAGTTCAATGCGGTACCGCACTATGCATACCTCAAGCTCAAGATGCCAGGCCCTCGAGGAGTAATCACGGTCAACGGAAATACCGAACACTCCCTCCGAACAGAGGAGCACACAGCAGCGCTCGCAGCAGAAGTACAAAGCAGCTTCTCTAGGCAGTTCTCCAGTCCGGCCCTTAAAAAGCCGGACACTGTCAAGCGCGCCCGGAGTAACCCACAACAAGACCACCTGGCACGTTCCGAGCTAGCGTAGCAATGCAGCCCCAACCTTAGCCCTCGCGATATAGCAAAACCAGTGCTTCGCGTACATAACTACGCTCTTGAAATACCATGGGCACAAGGGAAGGGGCATCATCACGGCACACCCAAAACACGGCTTAAACCATACTAGGGGCTGCCGGATTCTTTTTTAATTTTCTCTTACTTTCAGGACTCCATACTTCGGACGACCTGTTCGGCAATTCAACTGCCGCACAAACGATGCAAGATCCAGGAAAGCAGACAAGCCATGCTGCATTATGGAACTCCCAGGTGGTCTCTATTACGAGCAGTATACCTGTTTTGAATACAATTCCGCGGCCTGCCCTGGCCAGGACATGTTAAATAGTCCAATTTCTTTTGCTTATCGCACTATTTGTATCGTTCTGCTTTGATAGCAGTCTTTCTATAAACAATGCATAGCTTTTGTCTATTTTCTGCATTACCCTCTTTTTCTATATATGTTTATTAATAACATGTTGCACCCGTACAACGTGGTACGGCAAATAAGCTAGGGGCTTCAGTACCCCTTAATATGGTGTGAGAAGACCGAACACTTTCACAAGTGCGGCACCCCGAACTTATAACACTATATGCATTGGCTCCGAATCATGATTTGGGTCAATAGTTGGGTTTGCCCGGCTCCTATGTTTTGGTGCCTTACGTTCCGCTATATCGGCTAAGGTAGCACTAGGAGAACTACTGCGATTGTGTCCCAGTTGGGCTGGGCTGAGCACCTCAGTAGAGAAAGCTAAAACTGACTGTCATGATGAGGCGAGAGACAGGTCGCTGTTCGAGAGGTTTTTCGTGTCCTTAAAGACTTATGCCGCTTCGAGCGAGGAACCGGCTTTGTCCGGCCAAGGCGTGGATAGCGCCCCTAACTCGGTCTTCCGAATACTAGGGGCTTCGCCGGAATTTAAAATTATAGAGTTCTATGGCTAAGTGAGAGTGTTCAAGCATTATAGTCCGATTGCCTTATTCGTTGTGCTGAGCGCCTCCCTCGACGGACCCAATCATGGGAAAAAGAGCGCTCAGGTTTATCCCGAACACCCCAGCACTAGTGGCATGGGGGCAGAAGCCAACGACTGGCCATCTCTCAATTTTTGATAAACGACCGCACATAAAGTAATATTTTAAATTCAACAAGCATTGCTTAGCGCATATGAACAAGTTTTCAGCGCACAGGATAACACGAGCAAGTTCATTCAAAAATTACATCCTTGGTACATTCATCCGCCATAAGGCGGCCACCAGCAAGAACATCCTTGTAATAGTTCTCGGGCTTGCGATGCTCCTTCCCCGGCGGCGGCCCGTCCCTCACAAGCTTCTCACCGTCCAGCTTACCCCAGTGCACCTTTGGACGGGCAAGGGCCCTACAGGCACCTTCGATGCAGACAGAGCACTTGATGACCTCGAGCCTTGGACATGCCTCCACCAGCCGCCGCACCAACCCGAAGTAGCTCCCAGGCAGGGCCTCTCCAGGCCACAGCCGAACTATGAAGCCCTTCAGGGCCTATTCGGCCGCCTTGTGGAGCTCGACCAGCTGCTTCAGCTGGTCGCTCAAGGGCACAGGGTGTCCGGCCTCAGCGTACTAAGACCAGAACACCTTCTCCGTCGAGCTGCCTTCCTCGGCTCGGTAGAATGCGGCGGCATCGGATACGCTGCGGGGAAGATCTGCGAATGCCCCTGGAGAACTCCGGACTCGGGTAAGTAACAAGTAGTTTACTTTTACATGTCTGCTTTGCATAAAGAATGCCTTACCCGCTGCTATATTTTTCACCTCCTCCAACTCTTGGAGGAACTTCTGGGATTCGGCCTTGGCAGACTCGGCAGTTTTAAGGGCCGCCGCGAGCTCGGACGCTCGCGTCTTCGAGTCAAGCTTCAAACTCTCATGTTTTTTCATGAGAGCCTGAAGCTCTTGCTGCACCTCGCCAATCTGGGCCTAAAATTTCTCTCGCTCGGTGCGCTCCGTGGCCGCTCTCTTTTCGGCCTCGGACAGCGCCTGCTTGAGGGTCGTCACCTTAGTCGTGGCCCCTGCAATAAGCAGTATAATCCTGTTATTTTTGCAATTGCATCTTTTTTGTATATATTTTTTCTATAAGGTATCTCTTACCTTCTTTCTCCTCGAGCTGCCTCTTGGCAAGGCCGAGTTCTTGCTCGGTCCGCTCGAGGCCCTTCTTCAGGGCACCCACCACCGCAGTCAGTGCGGCGGTGGCTAGCAGTGAAGCCTGCATACGCATATTGACTCCTTTTTGTTAGACTCGTGTGAAATTTAATAGATCCTCTATTCGGCTTTTCTTTCCAAATGCCAAACAGAGCATCAGGGGCTATTGTCTATGCGGTAATATTTTTACATATTCTACTTACCTCGAAGCCTGTTAGAAGGCTGGCGCAAGCTTTAGTCAGTCCGCTCTTGGCGGACTGAACCTTCTGGATCACCGTACTCATAATAGTACGGTGCTCCTCGTAGATGGAGACGCCGTTAAGCACCTCCAGCAGATTGTCCGGCACCTCCGGCTGGACGGAGGCTACCGGCTCAGAAGGCTTGCCCCTCTTAGAAGGAGTTCGCCTGCCGTGGTCCGGAACTGTTGAGGATTTCGGCGCGGTGTCCGGCTCAAAGCCGGACTTGGAGCCCTGGGGGGTCTTGTCCCCTTTACTCCTGGAGTCCGAGAGGGCCTCGCGGCTCCTCCAGGACCATCTCCTCTTGCCCCGGAGCTTGTCACGACGCCACTTCGGCGTCGTCCGCAGTGCGGGGGGAGACAGCGGGCGGAACGGAGTTCACATCCGATGAATCCAGGGAGCCGCTCGACGACTCGTCGAGTCTGGCCCGGGGCGGCCTGCATAAATACATTCGACATTAGGGAGGAGCTGTGCAACAACAGGGATATTATGAGTTACTCTGGTATCCAAATACTCACGATTTCGCCGGACGCTTGGTCCTGTCCGGCCACTCCTCTTCGTCCTCATCGGCGTCGGGGGAGTAGTCCGGCGGAGGGGTCTTCCTCTTCCTGGACCCTTCGGCCTCCCCTGCTGGGGCGACCTTCCTCTTCTTTCCTCCCCCCGCTGGAGGGGGAGAGGATTCTTCTTCCTCCTGCTCGTCTTCACGGGAGGAGTGCGTCTCGGATTCGTCGGACGACGAATCCGACACCACCACATGACGGGAACTCTTTTGGGTCCCCGTGGCCTTCTTCTTCTTGGCCTTCTTCTCCGGCACCACATAAGGTGCCGGAGCCAGCAGCTTAGCTAAACGAGCGTCTGCTGGGTCTTCGGGCAAAGGAGTTGGACATTCGATCTGTCCGGACTTCACCTGCCATGCCTGTTAAAGGTAAAGGGGGTTTAGATCCCGCATAGAGTCAAACTATGAGAAACAGATGTCCTGTAAAAGGTAAAAATAACTTACCTCGTCAGCGTGACACTGCGAGCTGAATCCGCGGTCCTCGGAAGCGGACGCGGGAGCCTCGGCGCCTTTGAACAGCACCTTCCAAACATCTTCGTACGTCATGTCGAAGAGCCTGCTCGGGGTTGGGTGCTGCGCCGGGTTGAACTCCCACAGATTGAAGACCCGCTGTTGACACGGGAGGATCCGGCGGACGAGCATAACCTGGACTACATTGACAAGCCTTAGCTGCTTGTTCACCAGGGTTTGGATGCATTTTTGCAGCCCAGTCACCTCTTCTTTGTAGCCCCACGATAGGCCCGTCTCTTTCCAGGACGTGAGCCGCGTGGGAGGTCCGGACCGGAACTCAGGGGCTGCGATCCATTCCGGATCGCGTGGCTCAGTGATGTAAAACCACCGTGATTGCCACCCCTTCAGGGTCTCCACAAAGGAGCCCTCGAGCCATAGGACGTTGGCCATCTTGCCTGCCATGGCGCCTCCGCATTCCGCCTGGTTGCCGCGCACCACCTTTGGCTTGACATTGAAGGTCTTGAGCCAGAGGCCGAAATGGGGGCGGATGCAGAGGAAGGCCTCGCACACGACGATAAACGCCGAGATGTTGAGGATGAAGTTCGGGGCTAGATCGTGGAAATCCAGGCCATAGTAGAACATGAGCCCCCGGACAAATGGGTGGAGAGGAAAGCCCAGTCCACGGAGGAAGTGGGGGAGGAGTACAACCCTCTCATGGGGCTCTGGGGTGGGGAGAAGTTGCCCCTTTTCAGGGAGCCGGTGCGCGATGTCTTTGGACAAGTATTCGGCCTTCCTCGACTTTTTGACATGGCCCTCCGTGACGGAGGAGACCATCCACTTGCCTCCCGCTCCGGACATTGCTGGAGAAGGTTGAGGTGGGAAGTGCGGGCTTGGGCGCTGGAGCTCGAGTGCGCAGAAGATGGATAGGCAAAGGAGGAAGAAGGCGTAGGTAAAAAGGTGGATCCTTATCCCCTTATATGGGCGGATGCGGCTATGTGTCCCCACCAGCCTAGTAAAACTCGCTTGCCTCACAAGCGCCATGATAAATGGCGCGGTTGGGTTACCCACGTCCGTATTGATGAGAATCCCGCAAATGGGGGACACGATCTCTGCTTTGACAAGACATGCCAAGGAAACCGCCTCGCGAAATGTGCTGAGGTGGAGAAGTAAAAACGATTCGAATAAAGGCTTGGCCGCAGTGTGATGTCACGCTGCAGAATACGTCAGCAGATTAGATTTGTGTTAATTTTATTCTCTCTATGGCAATATGTGGAAACTTATTTTGCAGAGCCGGACACTATCCTTGGTGTTTACAATCTTTTATGAAGAACTTGGAGGAGGAACCCGCCTTGCAATGCCGAAGACAAACTGCGCGCCGGACTCGTCGTCATTGAAGCCTGGTTCAGGGGCTACTGAGGGAGTCATGGATTAGGGGGTGTCCGGATGGCTGGACTATACCTTCAGCCAGACTCCTGGACTATGAAGATACAAGATTGAAGACTTCGTCCCGTGTCCGGATGGGACTTCCCATGGCGTGGAAGGCAAGCTTGGCGATGCGGATATTTGGATCTCCTACCATTGTAACCGACTTTGTGTAACCCTAACCCTATCCGGTGTCTATATAAACCGGGGGGTTTTAGTCCGTAGGACAACAACTCCAACATACAACAATCATACCATAGGCTAGCTTCTAGGGTTTAGCCTCCTTGATCTCGTGGTAGATCTACTCTTGTACTACCCATATCATCAATATTAATCAAGCAGGACGTAGGGTTTTACGTCCATCGAGAGGGCCCGAACCTGGGTAACACTTCGTGTCCCTTGTCTCCTGTTACTATCCGCCTAGACGCACAGTTCGGGACCCCCTACCCAAGATCCGCCGGTTTTGACACCGACAGAGGCCGTTTTGCCTTGCGACATAATTCATGACTCACCTCGAGTGCGCATGTACGAAGAAAGAGAAGCCGAACTCGATCGGCAGGATAGTTTGGACACCTTGGAGGAGGAGCATGATGTGGCAAAAGCCCGTTCCGCATTCTATCAACAGCAGGCTCGAAGATATTAAAGCAGAGAAGTACGGGCCAAAAATTACAATATTGGCGAACTAGTTCTATGCCTGCCGGACAAGAAAAAGGACAAACTGAAGCCCAAGTGGGAAGGTCCCTTCATAATCGACCAGGTCCTGACTGGTGGAGCGTACCGCCTGCGAGATGCATCGGATAACCGACTCGAGCCGAACCCGTGGAACGCATCCCGTCTCCGAAGATTCTATGCCTAGCGCCGGACTCTGTGTTTGTCTCCTTCCTCTATCCATTTTTTACATTTTCCATCTCACATTTCTCTCCTTCCCCTCTTTTCCCTCTCTTATATAGCCCTTAAAGGCTCATCAAGTGATGCGCTACCCGCGCTCACTAAAACCTGGGGGCTTCTTTAAACAGAAGCTTATTTATACGGGCTTCATGCCCAACACATGTGTCAAACTTCCGCATGTACCTTTTATTCACCATTATATGCATCGATATGACTTAAGTTTTGGCCAAGCTGGGTTGCCTGGCTCCTGTGCTTACCCCTACGTTCCCGATTGTTCGGCTAGGTGGTAAAGGGAGCACCTCTGCGATTGTTACTGCCTAGTCAGCCGGATGTGTACCTCAGACTGGATGAAGCCGAAAGCTAGCGTTCTTAAGGGAATATTCGGTCGGTGAACTAAAGATGACCTTTGTACTTATTTACTTATGTGCCCCCAGATGCTTTTTCTGCGTTCGCAGTCCGAACATGCACTTTAGGGCATGCCTCCCAGAGAAAGGAACCCCTAACGGGACTATTCTGCCTGGAAGATGTTTCTTACTAATCATGTAATATAACATAACTAGTTGGGCACTTGTCTGATAAAGCACTAATGACCCCTACGCCTGGTCTCCATGCATACCTCGGTTTTTACATAACCGCAAGGGTATTCAGACACACTCCGGACCGTCAGGTCCCGAGGTCGAAGCGAAAAGGTCGGCAACGACAAACGATCTACAGTCCGGCTAGAAGGCATTACACATGTCAATTAAAATTACATAGTCACTCTGACTGATTGTATTCCTCTTCAATACCATCTAACAGGCTGTCTAATTTACAGTCCTGCTGGGAATACTTTGCGGCCAATTCTACTTGGCCGTATACTAAGCTTATAGGGATCTCCTTCCCATCGGGCCCTACAGGTCCGACCTCAGCCATGTGGTTTGGGTCAGCCTTTGTGTACCGCGTCTTCACCATGGCCCAGGCCTCCCTAGTGCCTTGACGGCAGGCCGATATCTTCCACAATCGAAAGCGCCGCCGCGCTCCCTTCAGCTTCTCTGCAAGCTCTCCAAGGCCCTCGGGAATGGGGAGGGATGGCCATAAGGCTTGGGCAACGCCTTGCATCGCCTGCCGAACTCGCTCGTGAAGTCGCGAGAGCTCGAGAAGAAGGTCACCCGTGGAACCGGGCATCTCCTCTGCAGGACGACCTGTTAGCATACCTACAGACATCACTCTGTTAGTCGACTTCTTCGCCGAACCTTTTTTTTAAAAGTTCGTTCAAGCACTTACTAAATATGCCGCGTCGAAGCCGCTGATTCTCCTTAACGGAGTCCGACAGCTGGGCACGAACATCTTTCAGTTCAACACCCAGCTTGGTGTTGGCATCCTGAAGATCAATTTTCTCCCGCCTCACCTTTGTTAGCACGCTCTCGCCAGCCTTTAGCCGGCGTAGGAGTTGTTTCTTGTCCGGATCCAGTCCGGCGCCACCTGCAATTTCATTTGTCAGGTCGGCACATATGCCACACTTCATACTTATCTTTTTGAAGCATATATTACCAGAAGGGGGCTCCTTGGGCTCCCCTGTCGCGGCTAGTGCGTCCTCAAGTTGGGCTTTGCACTCTTTTAGCTCCTGGGACAGTTCGGTATTCTTCTCTGAAAGAACCTGCATATTACACGATCCTTAAATCAGTTATTCTAACTGTTTCAAGTCTCGGGGGCTACTGATATATATAACCATTAAATTTTCTCACCCGTATGTCTTTTACATATTGCTCCATGGCTCCGGCTAGACCATTTTGAGCGGCACGGAGATAGCATCTCCCGAATTGAAGGCATCAAACGCCTCTTGGGAGAAACAAGCGTCGCAAAGAACAGTCCGGTGATGCCTGTGGTTCATGGCACTCTCCACCTCGGAATGGGTGGTAGACAGCCTGTCCGCATCCTCTGTCGGAAGAGTGTCCGGTACGCGCCCGTGTTCGCCTCCACCTCCAGGCCAGGCTGTGGAGCCTGGCTGGTGGAGGGGCGATTGGCAGCCTCCCCGGATATAGTCCGGCGAGGTCTCTTTGTCCTGAACAGAGCACGAGTGTTAATATGCCTTGAAGGAACAAACACCGGGGAATAAAAAAAGGGGCGCGCTATACCTCTGCGCTGGTACCTCGGTCCGGCCTACACTTCTTTTTATCCCAAGGGGCTCCGCAGCCCTCGTGGGCTGGCCGCCGTAGGCTCGGCCTCCCGCCTCAAAGACCTCCTCTGCGAAACACGGTCGTTATATGGTCATCAAAAACACGCGAGGATGGGTCCCCTTTCAAAGTACTGGGATTTCGGTCTCAGTTACCTGGGAGGCGGGGATTAGCCCTGGGTAGTCGGCCGTAATGGCCACCAAGGCATTTTCCTTACTTAATTGATAGAATACCCCATCAATTAGCTCCACAGATATGTCCAGATCCTCTTAAGAGGCCGGGTTGAGGGACCATCCCGGATCCTCGGGTTGTGGAGGGGGGCTGTTTATCTTTTTAACAGCCTGGCGCAGTTCCTGCGTCGAAGTCGTCAGACCATATATTTAATAGAAAGAATACAAAACGGAGGGACTGGTTAAAGCGTTCGCTTACCCAATTCGGAGGATTATACATGGTAAAACCACCCTGAGGGTTGACGCGGAGAAATTCCTCCTCTTCTCCCTTGTACAAAGTGGACAAGATCTTTATCAGAGCGGCAGCCGAGTCCGGCCCCTTACGGCCATGACGGGTGGCGTCGTCCTCCCCGTTGAAATCCCACATGGGGTGACTTCTATATTGAAGCGGCTGCACCCCCTGCATGATGCATATGGCCATGACTCCAATCATGGTTAGTCCGGAATGAGCCAATAATCTTATCCGGCCCATTAGGTAAAGGACGTCCTTGTCACTTTCTCTTTGAGGGCTCCGTGGGCGCCAGCTTAGGCGCTTCTTCGGGGGAGCATTGTTGAACTCAGGGAGGCTGATCTGAACAGGATCCGGCAGCGGTACATCCTCTATATAGAACCATTCCGAAGGCCAGTCCTCGGACGCCTTCTTTGGGGTTCCGGATAGATATTCGGTCCCGGCGATGCGCCACACCTCGGCTCCGCCCACTTCATATATTAACCCCACTTGAGAACGGGGCACCAGGCAGTACAACCTCTTCCACAACGCGAAATGAGCCTCAACACCTAGGAACAGCTCGCAAAGGGCGACAAAGCCCGCGATATGCAATATAGAGGCAGGTGTGAGATTGTGCAGCTGGAAGCCATAGAACTCCAGAAGCCCTCGGAGAAACGGATGAATTGGAAATCCGAGTCCCCTGATTAGATAAGGGACAAGGCATACTCGCTCTCCTTTGGAGGGAGTGGGAGCGCTCTCCGCTTGCTCTCTGCCATTATAGGCGGCGAGTCCGGCTCGAACCGGGACCATGTAGGCCGGAGGGAGGACTCCCTTGGTCTGAAGCAATACTAGCTCGCTATGCGGGATGGAGCACCGCTCCCAATCTCCGGGCTTAGGACTGGAAGGGCGAGAGGAGGAGTTGCAACGGCTGGCCATGGTGGAATGGACCTTTTCTGGATGCGCTCTGATGACTACTCGCAGAGGGGAGAAGGTGTGGTTTGGATCTAAATCCCCATTCCTTTAAATAGGCGGCTCATTTACGCGGCTAGGGGTGTGAATGTAAAAACACCTAGACTTTTCGTATTCGTTTGACACGTGGAAGACGACCATTATTGGGCGTAGAAGCCAAGGAGCGCTGCATTTATAAAGAACTGGACATTATTCAACAGGTACACGAAATCCGGAAGGGGAACCCGCCTTGCAATGCCGAAGACAATCTGCGCGCCGGACTCGTCATCATTAAAGCCTGGTTCGGGGGCTACTGAGGGAGTCCTGGATTAGGGGGTGTCCGGATAGCCGGACAATACCATCAGCCGGACTCCTGGACTAGGAAGATAAAAGATTGAAGACTTCGTCCCGTGTCCGGATGGGACTTTCCTTGGCGTGGAAGGCAAGCTTGGCAATGCGGATATTCAGATCTCCTACCATTGTAACCGACTTTGTGTAACCCTAACCCTCTTCGATGTCTATATAAACCGGAGGGTTTTAGTCCATAGGACAACATACAACAATCATACCATAGGCTAGCTTCTAGGGTTTAGCCTCCTTGATCTCGTGGTAGATCTACTCTTGTACTACCCATATCATCAATATTAATCAAGTAGGACGTAGGGTTTTACCTCCATTAAGAGGGCCCGAACCTGGGTAAAGCATCGTGTCCCTTGTCTCCTATTACCATCCGCCTAGACGCACAGTTCGGGACCCCCTACCCGAGATCCGCCGATTTTGACACTGACAGCGCCCCTCTGTTATTCCCTTTTGTCACATGAAGTAAATTTACTGTTTTGACTTCTTGTGGGAAATTCTTTTGTTTCCCGGTGCTCTGCTTGTGGGGTTCGTCATCGTCCTCACTTGGTGTATCGAGCCCCTTGTGTTTGGCATTGAGTTTGCCGGATTGCTTGAAGACCCAACATTCTCTGTGGGTATGATTTGCAGGCTTCCCGGGGGTGCTGTGGATTTGACATATCTTGTCCAAGATTTTGTTTAGGTTAGATAGCTCGTCCATGTTATCCTTGAGGGGAAGCTTTTTTCTGCCGAGGGCTTTTGAATCCGGCATTGACTGCCGTGCTCTTCGGACTATTTCCCTTATTCCGGCGCTGGTCCTTGTCGTGTCGCGGTTTCCCGTCTCCATCCTTGACTTCGGATGTACTTGGGTCGCTGGTGCTGCATCTTGCCAACCAGCTATCCTCTCCCGCGCAAAAGCGGGTCATGAGGCTTGTTAATGCGGCCATTGTTCTCGGCTTTTCTTGGCCGAGGTGTCTCGCGAGCCATTCGTCTTGAACGCTGTGTTTGAAAGCTGCTAAGGCTTCGGCGTCCGGGCAGTCGACTATATGGTTCTTTTCAGTAAGAAATCTGTTCCAGAGTTTCCGGGCTGACTCTCCGGGCTGTTGAGTTATATGACTTAAATCGTCCGCGTCCGGAGGTCGGACATAGGTCCCTTGAAAATTTGCCCGAAAAGCATCCTCGAGCTCTTCCCAACTTCCAATGGTGTTTTCGGGAAGACCTTGAAGCCAATGCCGGGCTGGCCCTTTGAGCTTGAGGGGTAAGTATTTTATGGCGTGGAGGTCGTCTCCTCTGGCCATGTGGATGTGGAGGATATAATCCTCAATCCAGACTCCAGGGTCTGTTGTTCCGTCGTACGCCTCTATGTTTACGGGTTTGAATCCCGCTGGAAATTCATGGTCCAGCACCTCATCGGTGAAACATAGGGGGTGTGCAGCACCCCTGTATTTGGGTGTGCCGTGGTATTCGGATACTTGTTGCGTTGCATTGTTTACTAGAGCTTGCTTTCTTGGCCCGTAGATAGATCTGGCTGGGCCATTTTTTTGATGCGAATCCTTGGGTGGATCGCGTGCCGTCTTGTGTGCGGCGCCGTTTGCCGCTCTATGTTGGCCATGGGGTAGTCTATCCGACCGAGTGGCTTCCTTGTTTTTTGATTGCGGGGGCTCTAAGGCCTCCTCATCAAATTCAGGCAGTAGTCTTTGTTTCGGGTAGCTCTTTGTGTGGCGATTGCCGCCGTATTTGTCTACAGTGCATCTTCCGCAGTTTTGAGCTTCCGCTTCTGCTTTTTCAGGCTACGCGCAGTGGCGACGAGCCTTTTGTGGAGGTTCTTCTGCTCCAGGAACTTGTCTGGCGTGATGGCGTCCGGACTGTTGTCTTCGCCGGTGACTGGTTGTTCGGTTTGTTTATCCAAATTGCCTTGTTCGGATGGTTACTCGATGCCATGCTCATCGTCCACCGGCTCGCCCTGCTCTATGGTTGGGTCTGTATGGCCACTGTCTCTGTCGAGGCGGGGCTTGGAGCGGCGCTTACATCGCCGCTTTGACTGCTTTTCGAGGGAATGGTCCCTTGCTGCGTCCTCCCATTCGACGTCGTCGTTTCCTTTGGGTGTGTCCACCATGTATACATCGTAGGATGGGGTGGCTGTCCAGTGCCCTAGAGGCGCTGGTTCCTGTTCATCTCCTACATCGTCGTCCATACCATCGATGTCTTCGGAGTCGAAGTCTAGCATGTCGGTTAAGTCGTCGACAGTGGCTATGAAGTGGGTGGTGGGTGGGCGTCGAATTTCTTCGTCGTCTGCATCCCAATCCTGCCGGTCATAATCTGGCCAGGACTCTCCTGATAAAGAGAGAGACCTTAGTGAATTCAGAATGTCGCCGAAGGGCGAGTGCTGAAAGATATCCGCGGTGGTGAATTCCATGATCGGCGCCCAATCGGATTCGATTGGCATGGGCCTGGAGGGTTCGGAGTCCGGAGAAGAGTCCGGCACCTTGGAGTCACAGGCTTCGCAGAGGATAAGGCTGGTGTTTGGCTCGATCGCCGTTGAGACAGCAGCCCCCGAGGCGGTGTCTAGCCACCCGTCCTCGATCGGCGCAGTTGTCTCCGAGCTAAGGGTCGGAGCTGACGCGGGCGCGGCCTCCAGGGCACTGTTCGGCGGCAGAGCTAGGTCATACCCATCGTGACAGTGCGGCGGGCTCGGCTGTGGCTCGAATCCGTCGAAGATCAAGTCTCCACGGATGTCAGCCGTGTAGTTCAAACTTCCAAATCTGACCTGATGGCCAGGGGCGTAGCTTTCAATCTGCTCCAGATAGCCAAGCGAATTGGCCCGCAGTGCAAAGCCGCCAAATACGAAGATCTGTCCGGGGAGAAAAGTCTCACCCTGGGCCGCATCATTGTTGACGATCGGAGGAGCCATCGGGCCTAAAGATGACGACACAGAGGAACTCTCAATGAAAGCACCAATGTCGGTGTCAATACCGGCGGATCTCGGGTAGGGGGTCCCGAACTGTGCGTCTAGGCGGATGGTAACAGGAGACAAGGGACACGATGTTTTTACCCAGGTTTGGGCCCTCTCGATGGAGGTAAAACCCTACTTCTGCTTGATTAATATTGATGATATGGGTAGTACAAGAGTAGATCTACCACGAGATCAAGGAGGCTGAACCCTGGAAGCTAGACTATGGTATGATTGTTGTTCGTCCTACGGACTAAAACCCTCCGGTTTATATAGACACCGGAGAGGGCTAGGGTTACACAGAGTCGGTTACAATGGAAGTAGATCTACATATCCGTATTGCCTAGCTTGCCTTCTACGCCAAGGAAAGTCCCATCCGGACACGGGACGAAGCCTTCAATCTTGTATCTTCATAGTCCAAGAGTCCGGCCAAAGGTTATAGTCTGGCTATCCGGACACCCCCTAATCTAGGACTCCCTCACTCATGAAGACCTAGGGCATTTGAGGAAGCCCATCGCTGGAATATACAAGCCAAGTTCTATAATGAAAAATTCCCACTAGTTTATGAAAGTGACAACATAGGAGACTCTCTATCATGAAGATCATGGTGCCACTTTGAAGCACAAGTGTGGTAAAAGGTCAGTAGCATTGCCCCTTCTCTCTTTTTCTCTCTTTTTTTGTTTGGCTTCTTTAGCCCCTTTTTTCATTGGCTTCTTTGGCCCTCTTTTTTTTATTTCCTCACGTGGGACAATGCTCTAATAATGGAGATCATCACACTTTTATTTACTTACAACTCAAGAATTCAACTCGATACTAGAACAAAATATGACTCTATATGAATGCCTCTGGCGGTGTACCGGGATGTGCAATGAACCAAGAGTGACATGTATGAAAGAATTATGAACGATGTCAACTACATGATCATGCAAAGCAATATGACAATGATGGAGCGTGTCATAATAAACGGAACGGTGGAAGTTGCATGGCAATATATCTCGGAATGGCTATGGAAATGCCATAATAGGTAGGTATGGTGGCTGTTTTGAGGAAGGTATATGGTGGGTGTATGGTACCGACGAAAGTTGCGTGGCACAAGAGAGGCTAGCAATGGTGGAAGGGTGAGAGTGCGTATAATCCATGGACTCAACATTAGTCATAAAGAACTCACATACTTATTGTAAAAATCTATTAATCATCAAAACAAAGTACTACACGCATGCTTCTAGGGGGATAGGTTGGTAGGAAAAGACCATCGCTCGTCCCCGACCGCCACTCATAAGAAAGACAATCAAATTATATCTCATGCTCCAACTTCGTTACATAACGTTTCACCATACGTGCATGCTACAGGACTCACAAACCTCAACACAAGTACTTATCAAATTCACAACTACTCACTAGCATGACTCTAATGTCACCATCTTCATATCTCAGAACAATCATAAGGAATAAAACTTCTCATAGTATTCAATGCACTTTATATAGAAGTTTTTATTATGTCCCTCTTGGATGCCTATCATATTAGGACTAAATTCATAACCAAAAGCAAATTACCATGTTTTTCTAAAAGACTCTCAAAATAATATAAGTGAATCATGAGAGTTTAATAATTTCTATAAAATAAAACAACCACCATGCTCTGAAAAGATATAAGTGAAGCACTAGAGCAAAATTATCTAGCTCAAAAGATATAACTGAAGCACATAGAGTATTCTATCAAATTCGGATTCATGCGTGTTTCTCCCAAAAGGTGTGTACATCAAGGATGATTGTGGTAAACTAAAAAGCAAAGACTCAAATCATACAAGACGTTCCAAGCAAAACACATATCATGTGGTGAATAAAAATATAGCCTCAAGTAAAGTTACGATAGACAAAGACGAAAGAGGGGATGCCTTCCGGGGCATCCCCAAGCTTAGGATTTTAGTTGTCCTTGAGTTTTACCTTGGGGCACCTTGGGCATCCCCAAGCTTAGGCTCTTGCCACTCCTTATTCAAAAATCCATCAAATCTTTACCCAAAAACTTGAAAACTTCACAACACAAAACTTCAGCAGAAAATCTCATGAGCTCCGTTAGTATAAGAAAATAAACCACCACTTTAAGGTACTGTAATGAACTCATTATTTATTTATATTGGTGTTAAATCTACTGTATTCCAACTTCTCTATGGTTCATACCCCCCGATACTACTCATAGATTCATCAAAATAAGCAAACAACACACGAAAAACAGAATCTGTCAAAACAGAACAGTCTGTAGAAATCTGTGTCATTCGAATATTTATGTAACTCCAAAAATTCTGAAATAAATTGGTGGACTTGAGGAATTTGTCTATTAATCATGTGAAAAAAGAATCAACCTAAAGTTACTCTCCAGTAGAAAATGGCAGCTAATCTCGTGAGCGCAAAAGTTTCTGTTTTTTACAGCAAGATCGCAAAGACTTCACCCAAGTCTTCCCAAAGGTTCTACTTGTCACAAACACTAATTAAAACATAAAACCACATATAAACAGAGGCTAGATGAATTGTTTATTAATAAATAGGGGCAAAATCAAAGAACAAAAATAAAATTGGGTTGCCTCCCAACAAGCGCTATTGTTTAACGCCCCTAGCTAGGCATACGAACAAGAATTGATCTAGGTATTGTCATCTTTGGTATGAAATCCATAAGTGGCTCTCATCATAGATTCATAAGGCAATTTAATTTTCTTCCTAGGAAATTGTTCCATGCCTTTCCTTAACAGAAATTGGAATCTATTATTTCCTTCTTTCATGTTGCACCAATCGTTCTAAGGAAAGGTCTACCAAGAATAATAGGGTGTGTAGGATTGCAATCTATATCAAGAACAATGAAATCTACGGGTACATAATTCCTATTTGCAATAATAAGAACACCACTAAATCCTTCCCATAGGTTTCTTAATGGTGGAATCCGCAAGATGCAAATTTAAAGAACAATCATCAAATTCACGGAAACCTAGCACATCGCACAAGGTTTTTGGAATCGTGGAAACACTAGCACCCAAATCACACAAAGCATAGCATTCATAATATTTAATCTTAATTTTAATAGTAGGTTCCCACTCATCATCAAGTTTTCTAGGGATAGAAACTTCTAGTTGCTACCTCTCGAGCATGCGTTGGCTTCCCCTTGAAGAGGAAAGGGTGATGCAGCAAAGTAGCGTAAGTATTTCCCTCAGTTTTTGAGAACCAAGGTATCAATCCAGTAGGAGGCTACACGCAAGTCCCTCGTACCTGCACAAACAATCAAGAACCTTGCAACCAACGCGATGAAGGGGTTGTCAATCCCTTCATGGCCACTTGCAAAAGTGAGATCTGATAAAGATAATAAGATAAATAATTTTGGTATTTTTGTTGTATAGATTGAAAAGTAAAGATTGCAAAATAAACGGAGACAGGAATAACTAGTTGACGGGAGATTAATATGATGGAAAATAGACCCCGGGGCCATAGGTTTCACTAGTGGCTTCTCTCAACATAGCATATTCTACGGTGGGTGAACAAATTACTGTCGAGCAATTGATAGAAAAGCGCATAGTTATGAGAATACATAGGCATGATCATGTATATAGGCATCACATCCGTGACAAGTAGACCGAAACGATTCTGCATCTACTACTATTACACCACACATCGACCGCTATCCAACATGCATCTAGAGTATTAAGTTCATAAGTACAGAGTAACGCATTAGGCAAGATGACATGATGTAGAGGATAGTAACATACTCTCTATCATGAAGATCATGGTGCTACTTTGAAGCACAAGTGTGGTAAAAGGATAGTAACATTGTCCCTTCTCTCTTTTTCTCTCATTTTTTTATTTGGGCCTTTTTCTCTTTTTTATGGCCTCTTTTTTTTCTTTTTGTTCGGAGTCTCATCCCGACTTATGGGGGAATAATAGTCTCCATCATCCTTTCCTCACTTGGGACAATGCTCTAATAATTATGATCATCACACTTTTATTTACTTACAACTCAAGAATTACAACTCAATACTTAGAACAAAATATGACTCTATGTGAATGCCTCTGGCGGTGTACTGGGATATGCAATGAATCAAGAATGACATGTATTAAAGAATTATGAAAGTGGCTTTGCCACAAATACGATGTCAACTACATGATCATGCAAAGCAATATGATAATGATGGAGCGTGCCATAATGAACGGAACGGTGGAAAGTTGCATGGCAATATATCTCGGAATGGCTATGGAAATGCCATAATAGGTAGGTATGGTGGCTGTTTTGAGGAAGGTATATGGTGGGTGTATGATACCGGCGAAAGGTGCGCGGTATTAGAGAGGCTAGCAATGGTGGAGGGATGAGAGTGTGTATAATCCATGGACTCAACATTAGTCATGAAGAACTCACATACTTATTGCAAAAATCTATTAGTTATCGAAAAGAAGTATTACGCGCATGCTCCTAGGGGGATAGATTGGTAGGAAAAGACCATCGCTCGTCCCCGACCGCCGCTCATAAGGAAGACAATCAATAAATAAATCATGCTCCGACTTCATCACATAACGGTTCACCATACGTGCATGCTACGGGAATCACAAACTTTTACACAAGTATTTCTCAAATTCACAACTACTCAAATAGCATGACTCTAATATCACCATCTTCATATCTCAAAACAATCATAAAGAATCAAACTTCTCATAGTATTCAATGCACTTTATATGATAGTTTTTATTATACCTATCTTGGATGCTCATCATATTAGGACTAATTTTATAGCCAAATAAAACTACCATGCTGTTCTATAAGACTCTCAAAATAATATAAGTGAAGCATGAGAGATCAATAATTTCTGTAAAATAAAACCACCACCGTGCTCTCAAAAGATATAAGTGAAGCACTAGAGCAAAATTATCTAGCTCAAAAGATATAAGTGAAGCACATAGAGTATTCTAATAAATTCCGATTCATGTGTGTCTGTCCAAAAGGTGTGTACAGCAAGGATGATTGTGGTAAATTAACAATAAAAGACTCAAATCATACAAGACAATCCAAGAAAAACACATATCATGTGGTGAATAAAAATATAGCCTCAAGTAAAGTTACCGATGGACGAAGACGAACGAGGGGATGCCTTCCGGGGCATCCCCAAGCTTAGGCTTTTGGTTGTCCTTGAATTTTACCCTGGGGTGCCTTGGGCATCCCCAAGCTTAGGCTCTTGCCAGTCCTTATTCCAAAATCCATCAAATCTTTACCCAAAACTTGAAAACTTCACAACACAAAACTCAACAGAAAATCTCATGAGCTCCGTTAGTATAAGAAAACAAATCACCACTTTAAAGTACTGTAATGAAATCATTGTTTATTTATATTGGTGTTAAACCTACTGTATTCCAACTTCTCTATGGTTCATACCCCCTGATACTAGCCATAGATTCATCAAAATAAACAAACAACACACGAAAAACAGAACAGTCTGTAGCAATCTGTATCAAACATATACTTCTGTAACTCCAAAAATTCTGAAATAAATTGGTGGACGTGAGGAATTTGTCTATTAATAATCTTAAAAAAGAATCAAGCTAAAACACTCGCCAGTAAAAAATGGCAGCTAATCTCGTGAGCGCTAAAGTTTCTGTTTTTTACAGTAAGATCATAAAGACTTCACCCAAGTCTTCCCAAAGGTTCTACTTGGAACAAACACTAATTAAAATATAAAACCACATCTAAACAGAGGCTATATGAATTATTTATTACTAAACAAGAACAAAAAGCAAGGAACAAAAAATAAAATTGGGTTGCCTCCAAACAAGCGCTATCGTTTAATGCCCCTAGCTAGGCGTTGATAATTTCAATGATGCTCACATCAAAGACAAGAATTAAAGCACAAAGAGAGCATCATAGAACACGTGATAAACACATCTAAGTCTAACATACTTCCTATGCATAGGCATTTTATAAGCAAACAAATTATTATAGCACGCAAAAATTAGCACATGCAAGGAAGAAGAAAGAGACGATAGCAATCTCAACATGACGAGAGGTAATTTAGTAAGATAAAAATTTCTACAATCATATTTTCCTCTCTCATAATAAGTACATGTAGGATAATAGGAAAATTCAACAAAATAGCTATCACATAACATATTCTCAACACGATTCACATGCATACGAAGTTGACACTCTTCCAAAATAGTGGGATTATCATTAACTAAAGTCATGACCTCTCCAAACCCACTTTTATCAAAAATGCCATAAGAATGAACATTCTCCAAATATGTGGGATCTAAAGTTGACACTCTTCCAAACCCACTTTCATTATTATTGCAAACACTATTATCAATCTCATATTCATCATGGGGCTTAAATAAATTTCCAAGATCATAAGAAGAATCACCCCAATCATGATCATTGCAACAAGTAGAGGATATAGCAAAACTAGCATCCCCAAGCTTAGGGTTTTGCATATTATTAGCACAACTGACATTAATAGAATTTATAATACCATCCTTGCAATCATGCTTTTCATTCAAAGATCTACCATGAATCACTCCGTAAAGTATTTTATCACAATTTCCAGATTCACAGATTTCAAGCAAAACCTCATAAAGATAATCCAGTGCACTCAACTCACTAGCAATTGGTTCATCATAATTGGATCTCCTAAAAAGATTAGCAAGTGGATGAGGATTCATAAACTTTTAGCAAGCGAAGATGCAAGCAAAAAGAAGGCACATGGTAACACAAGATCGAACGGAAGAGGGGCGAAGAAAAGGCAAAGGTGAAGTGGGGGAGAGGAAAACAAGAGGCAAATGGCAAATAATGTAATGCGAGGGATAAGAGTTTGTGATGGGTACTTGGTATGTCTTGACTTGTGCGTATATCTCCCCGGCAACGGCGCCAGAAATCCTTCCGTTGACGGGAGATCAAATCTTGACTTGATTTGGCGTCAGCCTCCCCGGCAACGGTGCTAGAAATCCTTCTTGCTACCTCTCGAGCATGCATTGGTTTTCCCTTGAAGAGGAAAGGGTGATGCAGCAAAGTAGCGTAAGTATTTCCCTCAATTTTTGAGAACCAAGGTATCAATTCAGTAGGAGTCTACACGCAAGTCCCTCGTACCTACACAAACAATCAAGAACCTTGCAACCAACGTGATAAAGGGGTTGTCAATCCCTTTGTCGGTGTCAAAACCGGCGGATCTCGGGTAGGGGGTCCCGAACTGTGCGTCTAGGCGGATGGTAATAGGAGACAAGGGACACGATGTTTTTACCCAGGTTCGGGCCCTCTCGATGGAGGTAAAACCCTACTACTGCTTGATTGATATTGATGATATGGGTAGTACAAGAGTAGATCTACCACGAGATCAAGGAGGCTAAACCCTAGAAGCTAGCCTATGGTATGATTGTTGTTCCTACGGACTAAAACCCTCCGGTTTATATAGACACCGGAGAGGGTTAGGGTTACACATAGTCGGTTACAATGGTAGGAGATCTACATATCCGCATCGCCAAGCTTGCCTTCCACGCCAAGGAAAGTCCCTTCCGGACACAGGACGAAGTCTTCAATCTTGTATCTTCATAGTCCAGGAGTCCGGCCGAAGGCATAGTCCGGCTATCCGGACACCCCCTAATCCAGGACTCCCTTAGTAGCCCCCGAACCAGGCTTCAATGACGACGAGTCCGGCGTGCAAATTGTCTTCGACATTGCAAGGCGGGTTCTCCTCCAAGTTCCGTGTACCTGTTGAATAATGTCCGATTTCTTGTGAATGTAGCGCTCCTTGGCTTCTACGCCCAATAATGGCCGTCTTCCACGTGTCAAACGAATACGAAAAGTCTGGGTGTTTTTACATTCACACCCCTAGCCGCGTAAATGAGCCGCCTATTTAAAGGGACGAGGATTTAGATCCAAACCACACCTTCTCCCCTCCGCGAGTATTCATCAGAGCGCATCCGACAAAGGTCTATTCCACCATGGCCAGCCGTCGCAACTCCTCCTCTCGCCCTTTGAGTCCTAAGCCTGGAGATTGGGAGAGATGCTCCATCCCGCACAGCGAGCTAGTGACACTCTAGACCAAGGGATTTCTCCCCCCGGCCTATATGGTCCCGGTTCGAGCCGGACTTGCCACCTATAATGGCGGAGAACAAGCGGAGAGCGCCCCCAATCCCTGCAAAGGAGAGCGGGTACGCCTTGTCCCTTACTTAATAAGAGGGCTCGGATTTCCAATTCATCCGTTTCTCCGGGGGCTCCTGGAGTTCGATGGTCTCCGCTGCACAACCTCACGCCTGCCTCCATATTGCATATCGCGGGCTTCGTAGCCCTTTGTGAGCTGTTTTTGGGTGTTGATGCTCATTTCGCGCTGTGGAAGATGCTATTCTGCCTGGTGCCCCGTTCTCAGGAGGGGTCAATATATCAAGTGGGCGGAGCCGAAGTGTGGCGCATCGCCGGGACCGGATATTTATCCGGAACCCCAAAGAAGGCGTCCGAGAATTGGCCTTCGGAATGGTTTTATATAGAGGACGTCCCGTTGCCGGATCCTGTTTGGATCGGCCTCCCTGAGTTCAACAATGCGTCCATGGAGCCCTCAGAGGGAAAGTGACAAGGACGTCCTTTACCTGATGGGCCGGATAAGATTATTAGCTCATTCCGGACTAACCATGATCGGAGTCATGGCCGCATGCATCATGCGGTGGGTGCAACCGCTTCAATATAGAGGCCACCCTATGTGGGACTTCAACGGGGAGGACGACACCACCCGTCACGGCCGTAAGGGGCCGGACTCGGCCGCTGCTCTAATAAAGATCTTATCCGCTTTGTACAAGGGAGAAGCGGAGGAATTTCTCCGCGTAAACCCTCAGGGTGGATTTACAATGTATAATCCTCCAAGATGGGTAGGTGGACACTTTTACTTGTCCATCCGTTTTGTATTCCCATTGTCAAATATATAGTCTAACGACTTCAACGCAGGAACTGCGCCAGGCTGTTAAAGAAATAAACAGCCCCCATCCACAACCTGAGGATCCGGGACGGTCCCTCGACCCGACCTCCCAAGAGGATCCGGACTTATCTGTGGAGCTAATTGATGGGGTGTTTCATCAATTGAGCAAGGACAACGTCTTGGTGGCCATTACGGCCGATTACCGAGGGCTACTCCCAGCCTCCCAGGTAACTGAGACCGAAATCCCAGCACTTCGAAAAGGGACCTGTCCTCGCGTGTTTTTGATTACCGTATAACAACCGCGTTTTGCAGACGAGGTCCTTGAGGCGGGAGGCCGAGCCTGCGGCGACTAGCCAACGAGGGGCCGCAAGGCCCTAGGGGCTGAAAAGAAGTGCGGTCCGGACTGAGACGCCGGCGCAAAGGTATAACACGCCATCTTATCCCCTGGTGTTATTCCTTCACGGCATATTAACACTCGTGCTTTCTTCAGGACAAAGAGACCTCGTCGGACTATGTCCGGAGAGGTTGCCAATCGCGCCTCCACCAGCCAGGCTCCAAATCCTGGTTCGGAGGCGGAGGCAAACATGAGGCGCACACCGGACGCTCCTCCAACAGAGGATGTGGACAGGCTGTCTGCCACCAATTCCGAGGTGGAGAGTGTAGGGGATCATAGCAGAAATTCAAAATTTTCTACGCATCACCAAGATCAATCTATGGAGTAATCTAGCAACGAGGGAAAGGAGAGTGCATCCACATACCCTTGTAGATCACTAAGCGGAAGCGTTCAAGTGAACGGGGTTGATGGAGTCGTACTCGTCGTGATCCAAATCACCGATGATCCTAGTGCCGAACGGACGGCACCTCCGCGTTCAACACACGTGCAGCCCGGTGACGTCTCCCATGCCTTGATCCAGCAAGGGGAGAGGGAGAGGTTGGGGAAGACTCCGTCCAACAGCAGCACGACGGCGTGGTGGTGGTGGAGGAGCGTGGTACTCCAGCAGGGCTTCGCCAAGCACCGCAAGAGACGAGGAGGGAGAGGGGTAGGGCTGCGCCAAGAAGGAGATGTTCTCGTGTCTATGGCAGCCCAAAACCCCCACTATATATAGGGGAAAGGGAGGGGCTGTGCCCCCACCTAAGTTTCCACCCCTAGGGGTGGCGGCCAGCCCTAGATCCCATCTAGGGGGGCGGCCAAGGGGGGAGAGAGGGGGGGGGGGCGCACCTAGGGTGGGCCTTAAGGCCCATCTGGACCTAGGGTTTGCCCCCTCCCACTCTCCCTGCACCTTGGGCCTTGGTGGGGGGCGCACCAGCCAACCTATAGCTGGTCCCCTCCCACACTTGGCCCACGCAACCTTCTGGGGCTGGTGGCCCCACCTGGTGGACCCCCGGACACCTCCGGTGGTCCCGGTACACTACCGGTGATGCCCAGAACACTTCCGATGGCCAAAACCATACTTCCTATATATAAATCTTTACCTCCGGACCATTCCGGAACTCCTCATGACGTCCGCGATCTCATCCGGGACTCCGAACAACATTCGGTAACCACGTACATCTATTCCCTATAACCCTAGCGTCATCGAACCTTAAGTGGGTAGACCCTACGGGTTCGGGAGACACGTAGACATGACCGAGACAACTCTCCGGCCAATAACCAACAGCGGGATCTGGATGCCCATGTTGGCTCCCACATGTTCCATGATGATCTCATCAGATGAACCACGATGTCAAGGAATCAATCAATCCCGTATTCAATTCCCTTTGTCTACCGGTATAGTACTTGCCCCAGATTCGATCGTCGGTATCTCGATACCTTGTTCAATCTTGTTACCGGCAAGTCTCTTTACTCGTTCCGCAACACATCATCCCGTGATCAACTCCTTGATCACATTGTGCACATTATGATGATGTCCTACCGAGTGGGCCCAGAGATACCTCTCCATCACACGGAGTGACAAATCCCAGTCTCGATTCGTGCCAACCCAACAGACACTTTCGGAGATACCTGTAGTGTACCTTTATAGCCACCCAGTTACGTTGTGATGTTTGGTATACCCAAAGCATTCCTACGGTATCCGGGAGTTGCACAATCTCATGGTCTAAGGAAATGATACTTGACATTAGAAAAGCTTTAGCATACGAACTACACGATCTTTGCGCTAGGCTTAGGATTGGGTCTTGTCCATCACATCATTCTCCTAATGATGTGATCCCGTTATCAATGACATCCAATGTCCATGGTCAGGAAACCGTAACCATCTATTGATCAACGAGCTAGTCAACTAGAGGCTTACTGGGGACATGGTGTTGTCTATGTATCCACACATGTATCTGAGTTTCCTATCAATACAATTCTAGCATGGATAATAAACGATTATCGTGAACAAGGAAATATAATAATAACTAATTTATCATTGCCTCTAGGGCATATTTCCAACAAAGAGTGCCATGAACCACCGGCATCGTCGGACAGTTCTTTGCGGCGCTTGTTTCTCCCCAGAGGCATTGGATGCCTTCAATTAGGGAGACGCGGACCTCCGTGTCGCTCAAAATGGTCTAGCCAGAGCCACGGAGCAGTATGTGAAAGACATACGGGTGAGAAAATTTGATGGCTATATATATCAGTAGCCCCTAAGACTTGAAACAGCTAGAATAACTGATTTAAGGATCATGTAATATGCAGGTTCTTTCAGAGAAGAATACCCAACTGTCCCAGGAGCTAGAAGAGTGAAAAGCCCAACTTGAGGCCGCAGTAGCCGCGACAGGGGAGCCCAAGGAGACCCCCTCTAGTAATATGTGCTTCAAAAAAGATAAGTATTGTGTGAAGTGCGGCGTGTGTGCAAATCTGACAAATGAAATTGCATATGGCGCCGGATTAGATCCAGAAAAGCAACAACTCCTACGCCAGCTAAAGGCTGGTGAGAGCGTGCTGACAAAGGTGAGGCGGGAGAAGAATGATCTCCAGGATGCCAACACCAAGCTGGGCGTTGAACTGAAAGATGTTCGTGCCCAGCTGTCGTACTCTGCTAGGGAGAATTAGTGGCTTCGATGCGGCATATTTAGTAAGTGCTTAAACGAACTTTGAAAAAAGAGTTCGGCGAGGAAGTCGACTAACAGAGTAATCTCTGTAGGTATGCTAACAGGTAGTCCTGCAGAGGAGATGCCCGGTTCTACGGGTGACCTTCTTCCCGAGCTCTCGCGACTACACGAGCGGGTTCGGCAGGTGATGCAAGGCGTCGCCTAGGCCTTGTGGCCATCCATCTCCATGCCCGAAGGCCTTGGAGAGCTTGCAGAGAAGCTGAAGGGAGCGCGGCGGCACTTCCGATTGTGGAAGATATCGGCCTGCCGTCAAGGCGCTAGGGAGGCCTGGGCCATGGTGAAGACGCGGTACACGAAGGCTGACCCAAACCACATGGCCGAGGTCGGACCTGTGGGGCCCGATGGGAAGGAGATCCCTGTAAGCTTAGTATACGGCCAAGTAGAATTAGCCGCAAAGTATTCCCAGCAGGACTATAAACTAGACAGCCTGTTAGATGGTATTGAAGAGGAATACAATCAGTCAGAATGACTATGTAATTTTAATTGACATGTGTAATGCCTTCTAGCCGGATTGTAGATCGTTTGTCATGGCCGACCTTTTCGCTTCAGCCTCGGGACCTGACGGTCCGGAGTGTGTCCGAATACCCATGTGGTTATATAAGAACCGAGGTATGCATGGAGACCAGGCGTAGGGTTCATTAGTGCATGAACAGACAAGTGCCCAACTAGTTATGTTATATTACATGGTTAGTAAGAAACATCTTCCAGGGAGAATAGTTCCGTTAGGGGTTCCTTTCCCTGGAAGGCATGCCCTAAAGTGCATGTCTATGCTGCGAAAAGAGACGCAGGAAAAATCATCTGGGGGCGCATAAATAAATAAGTGAAAAGATCATCTTTAGTTCACCGACCAAATATTCCCTTAAGAATGCTAGCTTTCGGCTTCACCCAGTCTGAGGTACACATCCGGCTGACCCGATAGTAACAATCACAGAGGTGCTCCCTTTACCACCTAGCCGAACAATCGGGAACGTAGGGGTAAGCACAGGAGCCAGGCAACCCAGCTTGGCCAAAACTTAAGTCATATCAATGCATATAATGGTGAATAAAGGTACATGCGGAAGTGTGACACATGTGTTGGGCATGAAGCCCGTATAAATAAGCTTCTGTTTAAAGAAGCCCCCAGGTTTAATGAGCGCGGATAGCGCGTCACTTATTGAGCCTTTAAAGGCTATAAGAAAAAGGAAGGGGAGAAGGAGATAGATGTAAGACAGAGAATATAAAAAATGGACAGAGGAAGGAGACGAACACAGAGTCCGGCGCTAGGCATAGAATCTTCGGAGACGGGCTGCGTTCCATGGGTTCGGCTCGAGTCGGTTATCCGATGCATCTCGTAGGCGGTACGCTCCACCAGTCAGGACTTAGTCAATTATGAAGGGACCTTCCTACTTGGGCTTGAGTTTGTCCTTTTTCTTGTCCGGCAGGCGTAGAACTAATTCGCCAACGTTGTAATTTTTGGCCCGTTCTTCTCTGCTTTGATATCTTTGAGCCTGCTGTTGATTGAATGCGGAACGGGCTTTTGCCACGTCACGCTCCTCCTCCAAGGCGTCCAAACTGTCCTGCCGATCGAGCTCGGCTTCTCTTTCTTCGTACATGCGCACTCGAGGTGAGTCATGAATTATGTCGCAGGGCAAAACTGCCTCTGCGCCGTACACCATGAAGAATGGTGTGTATCCGGTGGTGCGATTTGGCGTGGTCCGCAGCCCCCAGAGTACGGAGTCGAGCTCCTCTACCCAGTGCGTATTAGATTCCTTATGGGACCGCACTAATCTGGGTTTGATGCCGCTCGTGATAAGACCATTTGCACGTTCGACCTGGCCGTTAGTTTGTGGGTGATAGACGGAAGCATAATCGAGCTTGATGCCCATGTTTTTGCACCCGAGTTTTACCTCATCGGCCGTAAAGTTCGTGCCGTTATTAGTGATGATGCTGTGGGGGACGCCATAACGGTGTACGACCCCAGATATAAAGTCTATCACCGGTCCGGATTCGGCCGTCTTAACAGGCTTGGCTTCTATCCATTTGGTGAACTTATCCACCATGACCAGTAAGTATTTTTTCTTGTGGGTTCCACCTTTTAGGGGTCCAACCATGTCAAGCCCCCAGACCGTGAAGGGCCAAGTGATGGGGATAGTTTGGAGGGCAGTGGGTGGCATATGGCTTTGGTTTGCAAAAAGCTGGCAACCGACGCATCGCTGGACTAAGTCCTGAGCGTCTGCCCGGGCCGTCGGCCAATAAAAGCCTGTACGGAAAGCCTTGCTTACGAGGGACCGAGCTGCAGCATGATGACCACCGAGTCCGGCATGAATTTCAGCCAGCAGGTTCCGCCCTTCCTCTTCAGAGATGCACCTTTGAAGGACTCCGGTAGTGCTTTTCTTATAAAGCTCTCCCTCATGGACTTTGTAGGCTTTAGATCGCCGCACTATGCAGCGTGCCTCGTTTTGGTCCTCTAGGAGTGTCGGGGGGAATCGGCTTCCTCGAACACCTATGGGGACCGGGCCCCTTACTGGTTCGGCGGGGGGCGGAGGTTGCACGAAGAGCAGATCGAGGCAATGCACACGGGGGATTTACCCAGCTTCGGGCCGCACGGATGCGTAAAACCCTACTGCTGCTTTGTGGTTTGTATTGTGTTCTAGCTCGGAGGCGCGTGGTGCTACAGTACACACGAGCCGCTGGCGAGACCGAGCGTGAAAGTGGGTGTCCTCCCCCCTACATGCGCATGGGCCTCCTTTTATATGCTCAAGGGGTTACCCACAGGTGGCAGCGTAGGTGAGGGCAAAAATGGTAGAATGCTGTAGTGGGTACAGCTGCCTGCACAGTGGTTGTACAGTGCTATCATACCTAACTCTGACGGCGGGGGACAAAGGCATTAAATGCCCGTCCGCATCGCCCAGACGGTGCAGGAACAAGACCGTCAGGAGCGCCACCGTTTGCCACGATGGCGACTCTGTCAGCTTCGCTTCGCCACCGCATGCCCCTGGTTGTACAGCCTCCCGCCACGTGTGCCTGGGATGCTCCCAGAGCGACACGTTGGTGGGTGAGCTGGAGCGCAGGCACGGGGTGGTAACTTGCCGCGGCAAGCGTCTTGCCGCGGTGGATGTATTGTCGCGCCCGGGAGCTTGTCGCTCACCGGGCCTTGCGCCGTGGCGAGGTCCTTGTCGTGCCGTGATTGGCCTTCCCGGCAAGCTCCTCTTGCCGGGGTCTTGTGCTTCGAGCGGCAGTCCCGGCAAGCTCCTCTTGCCAGGGCCTCGCTCTCTTCGGGTGGCCTTCCCGGTAAGCTCCTCTTGCCGGGGCCTTGGCTCAAACTCTTTGTTCTTGAATGGCCCAAAAGGGGGCCATGGAGGGTCTTGGCGATCACCTGGCAAGCCTTGCCGTGGGGGGGCTGCGACTGCCCGTGCACAAGTTCGGGGTACTAAGGTACCCCTACTTTAGTACACCGACAGGAGCCCCCGGGCCTGGGCCATACACGGTGCCGAGCGCTGTTGGGCCAGGCCCAAAACAGTGCACGGGCACGCGCGGCCTGGGTCACGCTGCATCTTAACTTCGCATCCATCGCGCCTTCCCCAAATGGCACACGTCGAACGCGGCGTCGTGGGGAGGGGCGTGCGTGACGTGGGTGGCGTGCGCGGGGGCGAGCCCTGCAGGCATGCGTCACGTCGCAATAAATGGGGACGGTTCGTGCCATCTTCATAAGTGGAGGGAGGCGTGGCTCCTTCGCTGGACGGGGTCGAGGCACGGTCTCCGAGGCGTCCGCTCCCCACGACCACGGGGTGGGGGGAGGTCGCCTCACCCGTCGCCTCGGTCCTGCACGCCAGCCACGCGGCCTCCATGCACCCGGAGTTGCGGACGGTGGAGGCAGGAAACCAGGCCGTCGCGAGTCGAAGCAGCAAGCCGGTCCCGGTCGCCTGGCCTCCCTGCGCCTTGATTGGCTGAGCAGGGCGGTTGAGTCCCCACCCTGCTTCTTTATAAGGAGCAAGAGGGGGGGGGGGGGTGCAACGGGAACCCACACTCCTCCATCTCTTCCTCTCTTCGTCTTCTGATCCCCTCTCTCCATCCGCTATGGAGCAAGGGAGTCCTGGTCCTTCATCGGTGGCGGCGAGGGTTGCCGCCAGGCAACGCGCCCCTCCCCCCTTGCACCCGCGGTGGCGGAGCCAGCCGCAAGGGGAAGGGGAAGGGGGCGAGGTCGTGGACGAGGCCGAGGCGCTCGGGGGCGAGGCGGACGGGACGACGCGCCGGCCTCGCCTCCGCCAGTGGCTCCTCTCCTCACGGCGGTCCACATCGGGGACGACCCCTGTGAGTTCTTCGTCAGGCTGCGCCGGGCGTCTCGTCGCCGCCTCCATCTCCCGGCGCCTTTCGCAAGCGTGATGGAGGTGGAGCAACCCGAGACGCTGAGACTGCGCATGAGGGGCTGCGGGATCAGTGGCGTGCGAGTCCACGTCGAGTCCCCAGCCCCCGGCGTCATGTATCTTGGTCGAGGGTGGAAGTCGTTCGCCCGTATCCACAGCTGGACGGAGGGGTTCACCCTCCATTTTAAGCTGATGGAGGGCGATCTCCTCTCCATCAAGGCCTTCGGGGACTCCAGAACCCGGGCCAGGTGCTGCGTGGATAGCTCCTCCGACAGCGAAAGCTCCTCCTCGAGAGAGAGTGACGAGGAGGGGAGCGACAACGACGACGAGGGTAGCGGTCGTCGGGATGACGGGTCCGACTAGGCGCCAGTCGCAGCTCCGTGTGGCACCGGCGACCCCGTCATTCGCGTCGCCGGCTCCCTGAGCTTCTCAGGGCCGTCTCCTTGGCGGCTGGCGTAGGGAGGCTGTGGAAGAGGAAGAGGGCGGGCGTCAAGGCCGTCAACTCGGAGTACGGGGGCATGGCACCCTCGACAGCGTGCTAACGTCCTGCCGCCTCGTCGAGCCCTGCTTCCGGCGCTGCCGTCACCGTCCAGCCTTCAGACGGCCTCGGGGTGTTCTCTTGGTGTCTTCTGCCACCCGTAGCTCGCCTAGGCGCCCCTTTTGCCCTTTTCGCCTTCTTGCCCTACCTCCTGGAGAGAGGGACGGGAAAAGGATTACGGGCACCTTATCTTTTTTTTAATCTGTAAGCCCTCGGGCCTTAGTTGCATTTAAAACTTGTAATCCCATCTTTCATATTTTTCATTCTCTCTGAACTGTACCTGGGCGGAATGTTTTTAATGAAAAAGGGGATGTTTGCCGGGCCATCTGTCCCGTGGGTGGAACCCACGCCAAGGAGCGAACCCTTTGTATCGTTAAGATAGACGTCTCTTTGCCCGGCAACAGGCCCTGCCGTCTTCCCGCGCCGCTCGACCCTTCTCACGCTCTTGGCGGAGGCGGGGAGAAGGCGGGTTCCGGCCCCTCGCTACGCCCCTTTGCCGCCGCGACTACTACCAAGACGGGCCCCAGGAACGCGCTCTGGGGCCTGTCGTCGAGGGAGCACGGTAGCTTCTAGGAGGAAACAAGGTCTTCGTTGTGACACCCAAAATTTTTTGACCTTGTTTTACTGGTTAAAATTTTGCTAGGAATTAAAAACTTTTATTTTCTGAGCTCCCTTTTGATTTTTTTGAACTTGGTTGTTGTGGAGTTTTTTTTTCTTTCCCAAAGTGAAAACTTTTCAAATATGTTTTTGGACTTGTTTAAACTCTCAAGGAAAAACTTTTCTTGTGTTAGTAGAGCTAATTACAAAATTAATTTGCTTGATATTTATTTTTCTTGAAAAATAGTTTTTCAAGGTTATAAGGCCATTTTTGAACTACACCCTCTTCATAAATTATCTCATAAATCCCACCAAAATTTGGAGATGTCATGTGGTGTTATTAAATCACTTTTGTACAAAAATATCTTTTATTCTTGAAATAAAGTGAGCCCTACACCAAATTTTCTTCTCTGGTCCAGTGGGCATGATTGCACTACAACCCATTTAAATATTTCTTTCTAGTCTCCACCAAAATTATGAGATGTTGGCAGCAACATATGTTTCAACTTTATGCAAAAACATAGAGTTGTTCTTTGGAGAATTTGAGTGGATCAACCTCATTTTCATTCTGGCCCAACTTGCTGGTTTGTACACCAACCACATTTTTAGTTGCTCCTTTAACCATGATTCCTTTTTCTACTTGTAGCCAACCCTGCTAAACCCCTAAGTCCAGGAGCATGCACTCTTTGGAACACTTTTGATCCATGTTATGATGCCATTTACTCCCTGTCCAGAAGTGAAGTTTTGCAACTTGCACTAGCAAGTTTCTTCTTTTTGCAAACCAACTTCACCACCCCCTCTTTCTTCTAAAGAGACCCCACTCTGGAAGTTTTGGCCACCCCAAGAGGTGCCTAGGTGCATGTGGCATTCTGTTGAGCACCCTGTAGGCATGACCAGATTTGACATGGGTTTTAGCTTGCACTGTGATCTTGCTCCCCTTGCCTAGCTACCTTGTCCAATAGACTCCTCACTACCCCCAGCTTAGGCCTGCTAAGTCCCAGCCTCACCCGAGACCTCTAGCGCGCCCTGGCATTTCGTCGAGCAGGTCCTGCGCGTGCACTGGGCGCGCCTAGAGTGCGCCAACTGCAACCGCGCACCGAGCCGCCGCGTCGCGCGCCCCTGGCTTGAACCGCATGGCAGAACCTCACCTCGCACTCCCCTCCTCGCCGCGTCACGCCAAAAGGCCCCGACCACCCCCCTGGCGCCCTACAGCGCCGCCGCCAGAGCCGCTTGGCGGCACGCCCGTGACCGAAACCGCCGCCCGACCGCTCCTGCGCTAGCCAGCGCTGCCCAAGCCGCCAGCGCTCGCCACCTGCCTCATGGAGCAGTGCGTGCTCATCCACAACTTCGTCCGCTAGCGCCCGTCGCCGCCACGTCGCCTGCAAGCACAGAGAGGCGGTTCGCCGCCGTTCTTATCTCCGGCCACCTCGAACCGACCTCCATTGCCTATTTAAGGAAGCCCCGAGCTCCTCCGAGCCCTCAGGCAACCCCCCACCATCCCACTAGTGCCCCCACCGCCATCAATTGAAGAGGAGAAGGTCGTCTTCAACCTCTCCAGTCAGCTCGGCCGCCGCTTCGCCCCGGTCAGCCCCGACGCGCCAAGACCTCCTCTGCCCTCCCAAACGCCGCCGTCCGACTCCACTTAACCCCGTGGAGCTGCCTAGCCTCCCAGACGCAGCCAGGAACCACCAGGGCCGGAATCCCCAAATCCACCGAAGCTTCCCTCCGCCGCGGAGCTCGCCGCCGGCGATTTCCTTCACCTCTGTCAACCCTACGACCACCGGGGGAACCGTCTAGGAGTGGCGGATCCATCCCTGCACTCGGATGCCCGCGTAGGACCGCCGTTCGCCGGCGACGAACGCCGGACGTCCCGCCTCTGCTCGGGCAAGGAAGAGGAGGGAGTGGGGACTGGTCAAACCTGACCAGTGGGCCAGGCGGGCCCACTGTCAGTGACACCCCACGCCGTCCACGTGGATAAGTGGAGGCGTAAAACCTCAAGTACGCCTCCTCTGCACCAAAAGCGTATTCCGTCCGAATCGTTTTCTTTTATATATTTATTTTTAATAACAGATTTGACTAAACTTTGACTGACTATAACTCTTTAAATATAACTCCAAATGAATTGATTCTTTTTCCTACATCTCTCAAATTCTGTCTAGTTTAGTTTAAGATTTATTTGAAAATTTTCCAAAACAACTTTTTGTGCTGTTTGATTGTGTGTTAATTCAAATTTATTTGAAATAGGATTTTTGGAGAAGGCTTTCAAAAGTTTTGGAGTACACCCTGTCTTTCCTCATATTGAAGGCAAGCATTCTGAACCCTGGTGTAATTTTTGTGTGTGTCGTTTGACTCGGTAACAACACCACCCCGGCACATGCATGTGTCATTTTATGTGAGGACGTGATCCTACTCATAAGTGCTTATTAGTGAATTTCATGCATATGGAGTTGACATGTTTTGTGATGGAAATCACCGCCATACACTTTTCATGCATACCGGAAGGAAATGCCGGGTAGGCCTCTGTCTTGGGTAGACGCGGTCTTGACCCTAGTCCTCCGTTGAGACGGTCGTGTCCGGTATGGCATGATGGAGTATGTCGTGTGGTGTTCCTATCTGTTGGTTGAAGTATATACATCGTTATGCTAAACTTGCAGGAATTATTACTACCTCCTAAGTCGACCATAGATCGAGTCTTGTGCCAGTAACCCCCATACTTGTATCGTACTGCCACAGGTCCCTACCATAGGTGGGGTATGGTTCAGTAAGTTGTTAACCCTTGTCTTGGCACACACCGTACAGAGAGGCCATGGTGGAAGATATCGGTTGTAGCCGGTAGGCATGCCACCTGGTCAGGGGGCATGGGTGTTTCGGTTGTAGCCGAAGGGGGTAGCTCCCCCGAGTTTGCGCGCGGTATAAATTTTGTGATCCCATGCTACGTCGAGGTTGTAGCCTCCCCACTTAGAGTTTGCTTGACAGGTGTCGTGGGTGATTCCAGACACCGGTGTGTTAAGCTGGTGTGTGCAAGTCAGGTGTGTTTTCAACTAAAAGACCGTAGACGGAATTAGTCCTGATGGACTAAAGGAATCCGTTACTCGTGGGTAAAGAGTACACCCTCTGTAGAGATTAAACCTATTCGAATAGCCGTGTCCATGGTTAAGGACTACAGTCTGGGATGGGTCAAGCGTCAGTCTTAGTGTCGGTCTTCGGAGGTGAAATTGTTAAACCAGAACGGGAATTACTACTTGTGACTTGTGATGATTATGATTATTACCATCGTTGACTAACCCGTGATATTATTGTTATCATCGAATATCTCTGGGATGGTTCTACCTCCGGGATATTCACTATGATCATTTCTTTTAAAGCACATTATGTGGTGTCACTCAGACGCCCGACTGTGGTATTATTATTCTGCATTTTCCGCTCGAGGAGTCTTTCAGACACTCGTTTGGCACCAGTATTTATTATTCCGCATTTTTCCGCTCGAGGAGTCTTTCAGACACTCGTTTGGCACCAGTATTATTATTCCGCATTTTCCGCTCGAGGAGTCTTTCAGACACTCGTTTGGCACCAGTATTATTATTCCGCATTTTCCACTCGAGGAGTCTTTCAGACACTCGTTTGGCACCAGTATCTATTATTCCGCATTTTCCGCTCGAGGAGTCATTCAGACCTTCGCTTGGCACCCAGTATTTATTACCTCTATGTGGCCATTGCATAAATTTCCGGTTGCATATGAATAACCTGTTTGCATGCATCAAGATATTTATTTTATGACTAACTAAGTGAGTATAAGGATATTGCAAGGCATGAGCATCAATGGTTATATTATACCTGTGTTCTTAATGTTTGCGAGTACATTCAAAGTACTCACTGGCTTGTCCCTGGCTATTGTCTTGGCCAGATTGCTTGCTTGGAGAGGAGCATTGCGACGACAGCCTCGGAACCTGAGCAACGGTGATAGTAGCCTCGTGAAGATAGGAGTTAACCTGGTCAGCTGTTCCCATGGGAAATGGAGTCCCATAGCCGTGGTGATCCACAAACCGCTTCCGCCCTCAACCACTAGAAACCTTTTGTTGTACTCATAGGCCACAATGGTCTTGTACTACATATTTTTGTACTTTTACTTGGAATTTCTGTATCAAGTTGGTGTCTCATCAGCTAACAGTAATCCTGGGGCTGGTGAGCACAACGGCCATTTTCTGGAAATTAATGCCCGGAAAACCGGTCGTGACAGACTTGGTATCAGAGCCAGGCTGACCATTGGCTAATCCTATCCTAGCCAGGCCAATAAACTTAGGCAGACCAACCCACCGAGCCATAACCAAAACCCCAGCCAAGCTTCTCCTGCAAGATAGCCCCACAGTGACCCGACACCTTTTGGCAGTTGGTGCCCAACCTATCAACCTAGCTTGTCGCTCATGCGCCAGTGATCGAATCCTGAATAGTCGTTCTCGCAAGCGTGCGAAGGAAGACTCCGTCCCCTTTTTCCTATAAAAAGGGCACGTTAGCCCCAACCAGCACAGCACAGCCACCATCCCAAACCGAACCACAATGCCTGGTCCTGTCGTGCACACTGAGACTACGGCAACCAACCTTGGAGGTTTTGTGACCATACTCGCAAACCTCACCCGTCGAGCCTATGCGTTAGAAGAGCCCCCAGAATATGTCGTGTACCAAGGATCCATGAGCGGTGAGAGCCGTCAATTCTAGGCCACTGTGCATGTCTATGGTAGGGGTCTAGCACCCGAACGCCCCTACAGGTTCACAGGAAGAACGACTTCCTTTGAGCCCCAAGCCATCCAACTAGCCGCTCGAGAAGCTATAGTTCATCTCCGGCACTTGTCGCCCCGAGTTGACTGTCGCTCGTTCCACTACTACCCCAGACGTGAAGGATATGGTAGACCACCCCAAGTTGCCAGCGGAGATCACGAAACAGATCCTGCATTGTTGCACCTAGTGCGCTACGTAAGTGCACTGGAGGAACTGTGCGATCAGGTCACTATTGATCTTATCGCAGCCTGTGGAGAGCTGGTTCGTCGAGCCCCGGCGAGAGAAGAGGACGAGCCCAGCGCCGACAACCCAGTCGTGTTGTTTGGACAACCGATCGAGCCCCTGAGGTCTACCCCAGCCATCGGCCAAAGTGTTGCGATAACCCCAGAAGTGCTTCGTCGCATTTTGGGAGCACACTCCAACGGGGTTGTGGCCAACAACCCCCGAGATGGTCATCATCGCTACCCCGAGCCTGCAGCCCCTTGACCCACTCCAGCTAATTCCGACGGTGAGAACCGCGGAGACGCCTCAACATCCACCAGGCACGCCCGCTTGGATGTAAACGAGGTAGACTAAGTCACCCGAGAAGGATCGAGTCCCGGTGTATTCTCGCTTGTAACCGTGTGACCTTTTAAATAAACGCCGCCTGTCGTTGAGCCCCTATAGCCCTGCATGGGTATGCCAGCTTTTCTACCCCAGGCACATTTGCCCAAGACCCCCGATAACCCCCACAGTAACACGTCACCCCGGTGAAATGTGTAGCTCGACTCCGACCCGTGGAGCGGAGCCGGAAGTTTCCTTACCATTCAACATGGTAAAAATGACCCAGCTCCCGCGCTATAAAGAGGCCACCGCATGACCTTGACAAAGCACCTCTCACCTTGTGCACCACCCTCACAACCATTTCTTGCCATGCCGAGCCCCAACATTCATCTGAGAACCCCAGATGCAACCTCAGGTAGTTTTGTCAAGATATTGTGGGATTTTACCTGCAGTACCATGGGCGCTACCCAACCACCCCAGTACGAGCTGTTCAAATCGAGGATCACCTCTTCCACCTCGAGATATTGGGCAGCAGTGCACATCCCCCCCGTGAATTCAGACCAAGACCCAACAGAGGTCTCCTTCGTGGGGAAATCTATGCCGACCCCGCTTATGGCCATAGAGGCTACTGCATATGAAGCGCTTGCTCGCCTTCGATTCGCGGTACCCTATGCCAGCGAACGAGGGTATTATTATTACTTTCCGAGCCGTGCAGCACCCGGTGGAGTGTCATCTTTTCCCGGTGGACGAATTGAGAGAGACCCAGTCCTAGCCAACCTGGTCCAGTACGTCATCGCTCAAGAACGCTTCACCCAACATGTGATGGGTCATCTCCAGAGTCTCGCAGATTTAAATCCTCAGATCGCCATCGGCAGATCACTGAGGCCCGGCCAAGAGAGACGCATTCATCGACTGGTTAAACCTCTTCCCCTGATAGAAGAGGAATGTGTCTCAGTACCAGAAACGTTCTCACAGGACCCCGTCCAGTTACCGTTTCCATTTTAAGCATCGCTGCTGTGTTCATTGTTGCAACAATTAGTTGTGACTTATGCGTGGTAACCTGAGCTTGCAAGTTATTTGGCTTCTACTAATATGTATGGTTTTGTTGTGACTTGTGCTCCTTTATTTTTAACCGTTTTCCCTCGCAAAAAAAAATCCCGGAGAGTTTTTTTTAAAACAACCCTTAGCAAATCTTGAGGACGAGATTTTTCTTAAGGGGGGTAGTGTTGTGACACCCAAAAATTTTTGACCTTGTTTTACTGGTTAAAATTTTGCTAGGAATTAAAAACTTTTATTTTCTGAGCTCCCTTTTGATTTTTTTGAACTTGGTTGTTGTGGAGTTTTTTTTTCTTTCCCAAAGTGAAAACTTTTCAATATGTTTTTGGACTTGTTTAAACTCTCAAGGAAAAACTTTTCTTGTGTTAGTAGAGCTAATTACAAAATTAATTTGCTTGATCTTTATTTTTCTTGAAAAATAGTTTTTCAAGGTTATAAGGCCATTTTTGAACTACACCCTCTTCATAAATTATCTCATAAATCCCACCAAAATTTGGAGATGTCATGTGGTGTTATTAAATCACTTTTGTACAAAAATATCTTTTATTCTTGAAATAAAGTGAGCCCTACACCAAATTTTCTTCTCTGGTCCAGTGGGCATGATTGCACTACAACCCATTTAAATATTTCTTTCTAGTCTCCACCAAAATTATGAGATGTTGGCAGCAACATATGTTTCAACTTTATGCAAAAACATAGAGTTGTTCTTTGGAGAATTTGAGTGGATCAACCTCATTTTCATTCTGGCCCAACTTGCTGGTTTGTACAGCAACCACATTTTTAGTTGCTCCTTTAACCATGATTCCTTTTTCTACTTGTAGCCAACCCTGCTAAACCCCTAAGTCCAGGAGCATGCACTCTTTGGAACACTTTTGATCCATGTTATGATGCCATTTACTCCCTGTCCAGAAGTGAAGTTTTGCAAAACTTGCACTAGCAAGTTTCTTCTTTTTGCAAACCAACTTCACCACCCCCTCTTTCTTCTAAAGAGACCCCACTCTGGAAGTTTTGGCCACCCCAAGAGGTGCCTAGGTGCATGTGGCATTCTGTCGAGCACCCTGTAGGCATGACCAGATTTGACATGGGTTTTAGCTTGCACTGTGATCTTGCTCCCCTTGCCTAGCTACCTTGTCCAATAGACTCCTCACTACCCCCAGCTTAGGCCTGCTAAGTCCCAGCCTCACCCGAGACCTCTAGCGCGCCCTGGCATTTTGTCGAGCAGGTCCTGCGCGTGCACTGGGCGCGCCCAGAGCGCGCCAACTGCAGCCGCGCACCGAGCCGCCGCATCGCGCGCCCCTGGCTTGAACCGCACGGCAGAACCTCACCTCGCACTCCCCTCCTCGCCGCGTCACGCCAAAAGGCCCCGACCACCCCCCTGGCGCCCTACAGCGCCGCCGCCAGAGCCGCTTGGCGGCACGCCCGTCGCCGCAACCGCCGCCCGACCGCTCCTGTGCTAGCCAGCGCCGCCCAAGCCGCCAGCGCTCGCCACCTGCCTCATGGAGCAGTGCGTGCTCATCCACAACTTCGTCCGCTAGCGCCCGTCGCCGCCACGTCGCCTGCAAGCACAGAGAGGCGGTTCGCCACCGTTCTTATCTCCGACCACCTTGAACCGACCTCCATTGCCTATTTAAGGAAGCCCCGAGCTCCTCCGAGCCCTCAGGCAACCCCTCACCGTCCCACTAGTGCCCCCACCACCATCAATTGAAGAGGAGAAGGTCGTCTTCAACCTCTCCGGTCAGCTCGGCCGCCGCTTCGCCCCGGTCAGCCCCGACGCGCCAAGACCTCCTCTGCCCTCCCAAACGCCGCCGTCCGACTCCACTTGACCCCGTGGAGCTGCCTAGCCTCCCAGACGCAGCCAGGAACCACCAGGGCCGGAATCCCCAAATCCACCGAAGCTTCCCTCCGCCGCGGAGCTCGCCGCCGGCGATTTCCTTCACCTCTGTCAGCCCTACGACCACCGGGGGAACCGTCTAGGAGTGGCGGATCCATCCCTGCACTCGGATGCCCGCATAGGACCGCCGTTCGCCGGGACGAACGCCGGACGTCCCGCCTCTGCTCGGGCAAGGAAGAGGAGGGAGTGGGGACTGGTCAAACCTGACCAGTGGGCCAGGCGGGCCCACTGTCAGTGACACCCCACGCCGTCCACGTGGATAAGTGGAGGCGTAAAACCTCAAGTACGCCTCCTCTGCACCGAAAGCGTATTCTGTCCGAATCGTTTTCTTTTATATATTTATTTTTAATAACAGATTTGACTAAACTTTGACTGACTATAACTCTTTAAATATAACTCCAAATGAATTGATTCTTTTTCCTACATCTCTCAAATTCTGTCTAGTTTATTTTAAGATTTATTTGAAAATTTTCCAAAACAACTTTTTGTGCTGTTTGATTGTGTGTTAATTCAAATTTATTTGAAATAGGATTTTTGGAGAAGGCTTTCAAAAGTTTTGGAGTACACCCTGTCTTTCCTCATATTGAAGGCAAGCATTCTGAACCCTGGTGTAATTTTTGTGTGTGTCGTTTGACTCGGTAACAACACCACCCCGGCACGTGCATGTGTCATTTTATGTGAGGACGTGATCCTACTCATAAGTGCTTATTAGTGAATTTCATGCATATGGAGTTGACATGTTTTGTGATGGAAATCACCGCCATACACTCATGCATACCGGAAGGAAATGCCGGGTAGGCCTCTGTCTTGGGTAGACGCGGTCTTGACCCTAGTCCTCCGTTGAGACGGTCGTGTCCGGTATGGCATGACGGAGTATGTCGTGTGGTGTTCCTATCTGTTGGTTGAAATATATACATCGTTATGCTAAACTTGCAGGAATTATTACTACCTCCTAAGTCGACCGTAGATCGAATCTTGTGCCAGTAACCCCCATACTTGTATCGTACTGCCACAGGTCCCTACCATAGGTGGGGTATGGTTCAGTAAGTTGTTAACCCTTGTCTTGGCACACACCGTACAGAGAGGCCATGGTGGAAGATATCGGTTGTAGCCGGTAGGCATGCCACCTGGTTAGGGGGCATGGGTGTTTCGGTTGTAGCCGAAGGGGGTAGCTCCCCCGAGTTTGCGCGCGGTATAAATTTTGTGATCCCATGCTACGTCGAGGTTGTAGCCTCCCCACTTAGAGTTTGCTTGACAGGTGTCGTGGGTGATTCCAGACACCGGTGTGTTAAGCTGGTGTGTGCAAGTCAGGTGTGTTTTCAACTAAAAGACCGTAGACAGAATTAGTCCTGATGGACTAAAGGAATCCGTTACTCGTGGGTAAAGAGTACACCCTCTGTAGAGATTAAACCTATTCGAATAGCCGTGTCCATGGTTAAGGACTACAGTCTGGGATGGGTCAAGCGTCGGTCTTAGTGTCGGTCTTCGGAGGTGAAATTGTTAAACCAGAACAGGAATTACTACTTGTGACTTGTGATGATTATGATTATTACCATCGTTGACTAACCCGTGATATTATTGTTATCATCGAATATCTCTGGGATGGTTCTACCTCCGGGATATTCACTATGATCATTTCTTTTAAAGCACATTATGTGGTGTCGCTCAGACGCCCGACTGTGGTATTATTATTCTGCATTTTCCGCTCGAGGAGTCTTTCAGACACTCGTTTGGCACCAGTATTTATTATTCCGCATTTTTCCGCTCGAGGAGTCTTTCAGACACTTGTTTGGCACCAGTATTATTATTCCGCATTTTCCGCTCGAGGAGTCTTTCAGACACTCGTTTGGCACCAGTATTATTATTCCGCATTTTCCGCTCGAGGAGTCTTTCAGACACTCGTTTGGCACCAGTATCTATTATTCCGCATTTTCCGCTCGAGGAGTCATTCAGACCTTCGCTTGGCACCCAGTATTTATTACCTCTATGTGGCCATTGCATAAATTTCCGGTTGCATATGAATAACCTGTTTGCATGCATCAAGATATTTATTTTATGACTAACTAAGTGAGTATAAGGATATTGCAAGGCATGAGCATCAGTGGTTATATTATACCTGTGTTCTTAATGTTTGCGAGTACATTCAAAGTACTCACTGGCTTGTCCCTGGCTATTGTCTTGGCCAGATTGCTTGCTTGGAGAGGAGCATTGCGACGACAGCCTCGGAACCTGAGCAACGGTGATAGAAGCCTCGTGAAGATAGGAGTTAACCTGGTCAGCTGTTCCCGTGGGAAAGGGAGTCCCATAGCCGTGGTGATCCACAAACCGCTTCCGCCCTCAACCACTAGAAACCTTTTGTTGTACTCATAGGCCACAATGGTCTTGTACTACATATTTTTGTTCTTTTACTTGGAATTTCTGTATCAATTTGGTGTCTCATCAGCTAACAGTAATCCTGGGGCTGGTGAGCACAACGGCCATTTTCTGGAAATTAATGCCCAGAAAACCGGTCGTGACATTCGTATTCCACAGTTCATAAGAAAATGCATGACAAGGGATGCAAAAACTTATCTGGGATAGCAGCCCCCGGCAACTTTGGCTTGCCGCGGGCGAACCTTTGTATTTGCAGCCCCCCGGCAACATTGGTTTGCCGGGGACCAGATGCTGGCCCGCCCTTCTTATCTTTCTTTGTCCTTTAGTGGCCCGGCCAGGATATGCAAAACCCTGCGAACCAAAGGAAACGGAAGGACAGGAGAAAAGGACGCAGACTCGACCTCTAAGCTAGGGGTTAGCGACTGTCAGGCACTATCAACCCTAACCAAGGACTCGACTCGACTCAGCATGCATGCTAAAACTTACGGCGCCAGTGCTTCATTTACTGCTGCTCAGGGTCTGCGCCTGGCTTTGTACAAAGGATTACATGCAACTGCGGCAAGACTTGTACAAAAGGTTGGTTGCCGAACAGGGTCCGACAACCGCGCCTTACGGGTAAAACTTACGAAGGTGCTCAATATTCCAGGAGTTGCTCACCGGAGTGCCATCTTCGGTCTCGAGGCGGACAGCGCCGGGCCTCGTGACTCGTCTCACCCGGTAAGGGCCTTCCCACTGCGGCGTCAACTTGTTGTGTCTCTTGGCGGACGGAGCGCGCCGAAGAACAAGGTCGCCTTCCTCGAAGCTTCTGGCTCTAACCTTGCGGCTATGGTAGCGACGCAAAGCTTGCTGGTAGCGAGAGGCTCGCACAGCAGCCTGAAGACGATCTTCCTCGAGGAGCAGCGCGTCATCTTCACGCAGCCGCTCTTGCTCAAGCTCATCATAAGCGAGCACTCGAGGTGACCCGTATACGAGTTCCGTGGGGGTAACTGCTTCTGCTCCATAGACTAGAGCAAATGGTGTCTGGCCGGCGGCTCGATTTGGCGTCGTTCTGATCGACCAAAGAGCCGCCGGCAGCTCCTCGATCCAGTTCCGTCCGCACTTGTGTAGCCTGTCAAAGGTTCTGGTCTTGAGCCCGCGCAGTACCTCAGCATTGGCCCTTTCCGCTTGACCGTTGCTCCTGGGATGAGCAACAGAAGCGAAGCAGACCTTGGCGCCGAGGTCTTGGACGTACTGCATGAAGGCGCGGCTCGTGAACTGCGTGCCGTTGTCGGTGATGATCCTGTTGGGGATCCCGAAGCGGCAAACAATTGACCTGAAGAATTTGACCGCGGACTGAGCTGTCACCTTCCTCACTGGTTCCACTTCCGGCCACTTTGTGAACTTGTCGATTGCGACGTACAAGTACTCAAAGCCCCCGACAGCTCGGGGGAAGGGGCCGAGGATGTCGAGCCCCCAGACCGAAAATGGCCAGGATAAAGGGATCGTCTGGAGAGCTTGAGCTGGCTGGTGTATCTGCTTGGAATGGAACTGGCACGCTTCACACGTGGTTACTTGTGCAGTCGCATCCTGGAGGGCTGTCGGCCAGAAGAACCCTTGCCGGAATGCTTTGCCGGCAAGTGCTCTAGCGCCAATGTGGTGGCCACATATGCCTCCATGTATCTCTGCCAACAGCTCTTGTCCGTCTTCCTGGGGGATACACTTCAATTTCACCCTGTTGCGTCCTCTTCTGTACAGCATGTCATCGACGAACTGGTACATACTTGACTGCCGGGCTACTCTTTCTGCTTCTTCTTGTTCATCGGGAAGTTCTCCTGTCTGGAGAAAGCGGACGATCTGCTGTGCCCATGCCGGAGCCTGTGGCTCGACGACAAGGACTAAAGGCGTGTCTGCTGCTGCAGGAACACCCGCTTCCACGGCGAGGATCTGGGGCTCAGCCGGATCTTTATGTTCCCCGGCAAGCTCGCCAGAGCGGAACTTGTCGGGAGCACCTGCTTCTACGGAACAAACCCTGGGGTTTGCCGGAGCGGACGGCTCCTCAGCATTCTTGGCGTTGATCTTGGGGACCTTCTTGGCGGCGGCTCCGGGGAGCTCTGCCGGAAGATAGTCGCCGGAGACCAATCTCCTCTTCTTGCTCTGTCCAGTTGACGGTGTTATGGATGGCTGAGTCAGCTTGAGCACAAAAGTCCCTGGTTCCACAGGTAACTTAAGTGACGCGCACTTTGACAAGCCGTCGGCAATGTCGTTCTCAGTTCTCGGTACGTGTTCCATTTGCAGGCCGTGAAAGCGCTCCTCTAGCTTCCTCACTTCATCAACGTAAGCTTCCATCAACGGACTCTGATAATCCTTGTTCACTTGGCGGACGACAAGCTGCGAGTCTCCCCTGACAATAAGCTTCTTGATCCCAAGTTCTGCCGCGATCCTGAGACCGGCAAGCAGACTTTCATACTCTGCTGTATTGTTGGTCGCTTCCTCCTTGGGGAAGTGCATTTGGACGATGTACTTGAGGTGCTCTCCGGTGGGCGCGACAAGCAGTACGCCGGCGCCGGCGCCTTGCAGCGAGAAGGCCCCATCAAAGTACATCAGCCACTCTTTGCTTGCTTCCTTGCCGGGGATGGTCGTCTCTGGAACTTCTTCATCTGGTGTCGGCGTCCACTCTGCTACGAACTCCGCCAATGCTCTGCTTTGGATAGTTGAAGTGCTCTCGAACATGAGGCCAAAGCTTGACAGTTCCAGTGCCCACTCCACGATCCTGCCTGTTGCTTCGGGATTCTGCAGTATCCTCTTCAGCGGAAAGCGAGTGACAATTGTGATCTCGTGTGCTTGGAAGTAATGGCGCAGCTTTCTCGAGGCCATAAGGAGGCCGAAAAGCAATTTCTGCACACCAGAGTACCTTGACCTAGCTCCCTGCAAGAGGGAACTGATAAAGTAAACTGGGCGATGCACCATTTTCTTCTTCTGCACCTCCTATTGCGCCTGCACCGATCCCTCCTTGCCGGGGCCAGAGCTTGGCGGGGAAGCCCCCTGCTTGTCGCTGGATGTACTTGCCGCGGTTGCTAGCTCATCACCTACCTCCCTCTCCGCCACTAACGTAGCACTAACCACTTGATTGGTTGCCGCCAGGTACAGCAGCAACTTCTCTTGTGGTTTGGGCGCGACAAGTATTGGAGTGGAGGACAGGTATTTCTTCAAGTCTTGCAGCGCAGCCTCCGCTTCCGGAGTCCATTTTACTGGACCCGCCTTTTTCAAAACTTTGAAAAAGGCAGGGCACGTTCTGCAGACTTGGAAATGAACCTGCTGAGAGCCGCTACGCAGCCGGCAAGCCTTCGTACATCCTTGACGCGTGTTGGTGCTTCAATCTGCTCGATGGCCTTGATCTTGTTGGGGTTGGCTTCGATTCCCCGCCGAGACACGAAGAACCCGAGAAGCTTGCCGGAAGGGACTCCAAACACGCACTTCTCGGGGTTGAGCTTGAGGCTGACCTTGCGCAGGTTCGCAAAGGTCTCTTCTAAGTCTTGAATCAGGGTTGCCCTGTCTCTGCTCTTGACCACTATATCATCCATGTAGGCCTCCACATTTCTGTGGATTTGTGGCTCAAAAGCGGTGTGGACAACCCTGGCAAATGTCGAACCAGCATTCTTCAGTACGAAAGGCATCCGCACGAAACAGTACGTGCCACATGGAGTGATGAATGCGGTCTTCTCTTCATCTTCTTTAGCCATGAAGATCTGATGGTATCCTGAGTATGCATCAAGGAATGAAAGCAGGTCACATCCGGCCGTGGAGTCAACAATCTGGTCGATGCGCGGCAAGGGAAACGGATCTTTAGGACAAGCCTTATTAACATCGGTAAAATCGATGCAAAGCCTCCATTTCCCATTTGCTTTGCGCACGACAACAGGATTGGCCAACCACGTCGGATGGAGCACACCTCTGACGAGGCCTGCCGCTTCCAACTTCCTGATTTCTTCTGCAATGAACTCTTGGCGCTCCACTGCTTGTTTTCTGACTCTTTGCTTGACGGGCCGCGCGTGAGGACAGACAACAAGGTGGTGCTCAATCGATTTCCTGGGAACGCCGGGGATGTCAGATGGTTGCCAGGCAAACACATCGACATTCGCCCGCAGGAAAGCAACGAGCGCGCTTTCCTATTTGGGTTCGAGAGTGGCACTGATGGTGAAGGTACCACCAGTGCCATCCTCCTTGGCGGACACCTTCTTGGTCGTTGGCGGGGCTGCCATCGACTTCTTGCTGTTGCCGGCGGAGCTCGATGGTGCGTCCTCGACGGTAGCGCAACACTCTGAAGAGGTGCGCTTGCCGGAGTGGGCACCAGAGCACTTGCCGGGCTTGGTCTTCTTCTTGCCGGCGGAGCTCGGTGGCGCGTTCTCGACGGCATCGCAGCACTCCGAAGAGGTGCGCTTGCCGGAGTAGGCACCAGAGCTCTTGCCGGCCTTGGCTTTCTTCCCTCCGGGTGCTTCAGCGGCAAGTGGCTTGTGATCCACTACGGCTGCTGCTTCCCGGTAGATCTTGTCGGCACAGATAAGGGCATCCTTCTTGTCGCCAGGGACAGAGATGACACTTATCGGGCCTCGCATCTTGAGCACGTTGTATGTGTAGTGAGAGGCCGCCATGAACTTGGCGAGCGCTGGACGGCCGAGAATTCCGTTGTAGGGCAACGGGAAGTCGGCAACGTCGAAGGTGATCCTCTCTGTCCTGAAGTTCAGCTCGCTGCCAAACGTCACTGGCAACGTTATCTTCCCCTTCGGCTTGCTCCTTCCCGGGTTGATTCCTTGGAACGTGCCGGTCTCTTCGAGCTCGCTGTCGGGGACTTGGAGTTTCTGGAGCACCGCGGAGGAGATCAGGTTCAAGCCGGCCCCGCCGTCGACTAGCATCTTAGTGACCTTGAGGTTGCGGACTGTTGGTGAGACCAACATCGACAAGCACCCGATCGCAGTTGTGCGGTCAGGGTGGTCCTCAATATCGAAGATGATAGGCGTGCTGGACCACTTCAGAGGCCTGCGCGACTCGGCGGGTGGTTCTGCTGCATTGACTTCCCGTGCCCACTGTTTGAGCTGGCGATGAGAAGCGTGCAGAGAAGCACCACCGTCCACGCACAAGACCTCTGTGGCTTTCTGAAACTCCTGCTCACTGGTCTCGACATCATCCATGTCTTTGTCTTCGTCGTCGTCTTCCTCCTTGTCACGGCCGCGGGGAGGTCTGTCTGCTTGCCGCTGCTTGTCCTTGTCGCGGCGTCCTCCCTGGCCGGGGCGCTTCGTGCCGGATCCTCCGCCACCCCCTCGGGCTTTCTCCTTGTCGCGCCGCTCGTACTCGGCCTTTTGCAGCTCGACGAGCCGCTCGACCTGTTTGCAGCTCTGGAGGTCATGGCCCTTGGTGCGGTGGATCTTGCAGTACTGTTTGTTGGTGCCATCCCGTTTGTCGGCGACCGCCACGGCCTGGCAGTTGGCGCATCCGGCAACCCCCTTGCCGGAGCTACCAGCCTGGGCCTTCTTGGCGGCGCCTTCATCACCGGACTGCTCAACAACCAGTACTTCTTGGCTCTTCTTCTTCCTGCTGCTCCGCCGCCGGTTCTTCCTTGTCGGGGCGGTATCGTCACTGTCAGATTCTGCTGCTCCAATGTCCTCTCCGGGGAGTTTCCTCCCTTCCTCAGCACGTGCACACTTGTCGGCCAGGGCATAGAGCTCGCTGACGTCTTTGATCTTGCACATCGCCATCTCCTCCCTCATCCTGCGGTTGCGCACGTTCTGATGGAACGCGCTGATGACCGCGGCAGGGTGGACATCGGGGATGTTGTAGTGCACACGGCTGAATCTCTGAATGAACTTGCGCAGAGGTTCTCCCTCCTTCTGGACGAGCAGATGAAGGTCGCTCGCTTGGCCATGGGGTTTATGGCCACCTGTAAAGGCGCCGACAAACTGATGGCACAAGTCTGTCCAGGAGGTTATGGAGTTGTCCGGCAAGTGCATGAGCCAAGATCTGACGTTGGACTTGAGCACCAGCGGGAAGTAGTTGGCAAGGATCTTGTCGTCTCGTCCCCCGGCAGCCTGCACTGCAATGGTGTAGATGCTGAGGAACTCCGACGGATGCGACTTGCCGTCGTACTTCTGTGGTACGTCTGGCTTGAAATTCTTCGTGCTGGGCCACTGGACTTGCCGCAGCTCGCCGGAGAACGCAGGGCAACCTACCGCGTACGGCAGGTCGCCTGGTCCTCCCGGTGCATGCATGTCGACAGAGGGCCCGGTGCGCTCGTCTGACTGACGCCGCGTTTCTCTCCGACGCTCGATGCGAGTGCGAGCGTCCTCTTGCTTCCGTTCGTGAAGAACTTGGCGTTGATCGCGACGAGTTCGTGGATTCGACGACGCGGTGGAGTCGTTGTCGTGATGGCTCCAGCGAGTCGGCGATCTTGGCCTCTGGGGCGGGGAATGCACGGTGGTTGCACCCCCACCGGTCTTGGCGCCATCGGTTCGCGCCTGACTGACCTGCTGCGGCTGCGACGCACTGTGCTGCCGTGGGGTGTCGCCGTTAGCGAAACCGATGAGACTCTGTATCGTAGCCCTCCAGTCGTTGAGCTTGTCCGCCGTTGGAGGGTAATCTAGGAGCAGTTGAGCTCGTGCTAGAGCTTCTGCTGGATTGGCGGGCAGCGGCGGCGAACGGCGCGTGGAGCGGGATGTGCTCGAACTTCTAACTACGTTAGAAGGAGTAGCACCCGGTCCAAGCAGCCGCGCTACGCTCGCGCCAACACGCTGGTGTGCTTGTTGGCCTTGAACGCCCTGGGATCCGCCAGTTCGATTTGGGTCTAGCGAGCGTATGGTACCGTGGGTACCAGGACGCGGCTGGTCCCGCGCCTCCTGAGATGGGCGTGGTGCATGCTCGGACGCCGTGGTGCCATGAACTGGCCCGACGACGTCCGTCCCGCTGCCGGTGCCGTCCCCACCACCCGTTTGCTCCAGGGGCGGTGGGTTTGACGCGGACGGACCAGCCACCTCCGGAGCTTTCTTCTTCGGCGGCATGTCGATGAAGACGATGGAAATCTGGCCTGTGCAGATGCCGGATCAGGTTCACACAACCTCGACGCCCCCTACCTGGCGCGCCAAAGATGTCGGGGGGAATCGGCTTCCTCGAACACCTATGGGAACCGGGCCCCTTACTGGTTCAGCGGGGGGCGGAGGTTGCACGAAGAGCAGATCGAGGCGATGCACACGGGGGATTTACCCAGCTTCGGGCCGCACGGATGCGTAAAACCCTACTACTGCTTTGTGGTTTATATTGTGTTCTTGCTCGGAGGCGCGTGGTGCTACAGTACACACGAGCCGCTGGCGAGACCGAGCGTGAAAGTGGGTGTCCTCCCCCCTACGTGCGCATAGGGCCTCCTTTTATATGCTCAAGGGGTTACCCACAGGTGGCAGCGTAGGTGAGGGCAAAAATGGTAGAATGCTGTAGTGGGTACAGCTGCCTGCACAGTGGCTGTACAGTGCTATCATACCTAACTCTGACGGCGGGGGACAAAGGCATTAAATGCCCGTCCGCGTCGCCCAGACGATGCAGGAACAGGACCGTTAGGAGGGCCACCGTTTGCCATGATGGCGACTCTGTCAGCTTCGCTTCACCACCGCATGCCCCTGGCTGCACAGCCTCCCGCCACGTGCGCCTGGGATGCTCCCAGAGCGACACGTTGGTGGGTGAGCTGGAGCGCAGGCACGGGGTGGTAACTTGCCGCGGCAAGCGTCTTGCCGCGGTGGATGTCTTGTCGCGCCCGGGAGCTTGTCGCTCACCGGGCCTTGCCGGAGCGCGGGACGCGCCGTGGCGAGGTCCTTGTCGTGCCGTGATTGGCCTTCCCAGCAAGCTCCTCTTGCCGGGGTCTTGTGCTTCGAGCGGCAGTCCCGGCAAGCTCCTCTTGCCAGGGCCTCGCTCTCTTCGGGTGGCCTTCCCGGCAAGCTCCTCTTGCCGGGGCCTTGGCTCAAACTCTTTGTTCTTGAATGGCCCAAAAGGGGGCCATGGAGGGTCTTGGCGATCACCTGGCAAGCCTTGCCGCGGGGGGCTGCGACTGCCCGTGCACAAGTTCGGGGTACTAAGGTACCCCTACTTTAGTACACCGACAGGGATTTCCTGCCTAGTAAAGTAGGCTAGGAATGGTTCTGTCCACGGGGCGATGACGACCATTATTACGTGGGCTGAGGGTGTAATTTTATTGGCAGAGCCTCCAATTATGTCAGATTGTTCGGTGTCGGTTAGTGCGGTTGGGTCCGGGCTGTTATTGCCAGGTTCCCCTTCCCATACTACGGATGGCTTGAACAACCTTTACAAGAAGATGTTGGGGGGGGCACTACATTGCGTTTTGCGCCGATGCGTGCTAGGACATCTGCCGCCTGATTATTTTCCCGGCCTATATGGTGAAATTTAAGCCCTTCATACCGAGCTGACATTTTTAAGATGGCGTTGCGGTAAGCTGCCATTTTTGGATCCTTGGCATCAAAGTCTCCATTTATAAATAAATTAAGACAACTCCTATGGCTCCTGCCGGTTGTCATACTCATCGACATGCAAGTCGTGATTCCTATTACAAGAACATGATAATCTCATACATCACATATATCATTCATCACATCCTTTGGCCACATCACATCACATAGCATACCCTGCAAAAACAAGTTAGACGTCCTCTAATTGTTGTTGCATGTTTTTACGTGCCTGCTATGGGTTTCTAGCAAGAACGTTTCTTACCTACGCAAAACCACAACGTGAATTGCCAATTTCTATTTACCCTTCATAAGGACACTGTTCATCGAATCCTATCCTACTAAAGTGGGAGAGACAGACACCCGCCAGCCACCTTATGCAACTAATGCATGTCAGTCGGTGGAACCGGTCTCATGTAAGCGTACGTGTAAGGTTGGTCCAGGCCGCTTCATCCCACAATGCTGCCGAATCAAGATAAGACTAGTAACGGCAAGTAAATTGACAAAATTGACGCCCACAACTACTTTGTGTTCTACTCGTGCATAGAAACTACGCATAGACCTAGCTCTGATACCACTATAGGGGATCGTAGCAGAAATTCAAAATTTTCTACGCATCACCAAGATCAATCTATGGAGTAATCTAGCAACGAGGGAAGGAGAGTGCATCTACATACCGTTGTAGATCGCTAAGTGTAGCGTTCAAGTGAACGGGGTTGATGGAGTCGTACTCGTCGTGATCCAAATCACCGATGATCCTAGTGCCGAACGGACGACACCTCCGCGTTCAACACACGTGCAGCCCGGTGACGTCTCCCATGCCTTGATCCAGCAAGGGGAGAGGGAGAGGTTGGGGAAGACTCCGTCCAGCAGCAGCACGACGGTGTGGTGGTGGTGGAGGAGCGTGGTACTCCAGCAGGGCTTCGCCAAGCACCGCAAGAGACGAGGAGGGAGAGGGGTAGGGCTGCGCCAAGAAGGAGATGTTCTCGTGTCTATGGCAGCCCAAAACCCCCACTATATATAGGGGAAAGGGAGGGACTGCGCCCCCACCTAGGTTTCCATCCCTAGGGGTGGCTGAAGGAAATATGCCCTAGAGGCAATAATAAAGTTATTATTTATTTCCTTACATATCATGATAAATGTTTATTATTCATGCTAGAATTGTATTAATTGGAAACATAATACATGTGTGAATACATAGACAAACAGAGTGTCACTAGTATGCCTCTACTTGACTAGCTCATTAATCAAAGATGGTTATGTTTCCTAACCATGAACAAAGAGTTGTTATTTGATTAACGAGATCACATCATTAGTTGAATGATCTGATTGACATGACCCATTCCATTAGCATAGCACCCGATCGTTTAGTATGTTGCTATTGCTTTTATCCATGACTTATACATGTTCCTTTAACTATGAGATTATGCAACTCCCGTTTACCGTAGGAACACTTTGTGTGCTACCAAACGTCACAACGTAACTGGGTGATTATAAAGGTGCTCTACAGGTGTCTCCAAAGGTACATATTGGGTTGGCGTATTTCGAGATTAGGATTTGTCACTCCGATTGTCGGGGAGGTATCTTAGGGCCTTCTCGGTAATGCACATCACATAAGCCTTGCAAGCATTGCAACTAATGAGTTAGTTGCGAGATGATGTATTACGGAACGAGTAAAGAGACTTGCCAGTAACGAGATTGAACTAGGTATTGGATACCGACGATCGAATCTCGGGCAAGTAACATACCGATGACAAAGGGAACAACGTATGTTGTTATGCGGTCTGACCGATAAAGATCTTCGCAGAATATGTAGGAGCCAATATGGGCATCCAGGTCCCGCTATTGGTTATTGACCGGAGACGTGTCTCGGTCATGTCTACATTGTTCTCGAACCGTAGGGTCCGCACGCTTAACGTTACGATGACAGTTATTATGAGTTTATGCATTTTGATGTACCGAAGGAGTTCAGAGTCCCGGATGTGATCACGGACGTGACGAGGAGTCTCGAAATGGTCGAGACGTAAAGAATGATATATTGGAAGCCTATGTTTGGACATCGGATGCATTCCAGGTGAAATCAGGATTTTACCGGAATACCGGGAGGGTTACCGGAACCCCCCGGGAGCATAATGGGCCAACATGGGCCTTGGAGGAGAGGTGAGAGGGATGCCCCATGGGCTGTGCGCCTCCCCCCTTCCCCTAGTCCTATTAGGACTAGGAGAGGTGGGCGCCCCCCTCTCTCTCTCTCTCTCCCTCTTGGAGAATCCTAGTCCAACTAGGATTGGGGGGGGGGGAATCCTACTCCCAGAGGGAGTAGGACTCTCCTGGCGCGCCAGGCTTGGCCGGCCAGCCCCTCCCCCTTGGCTCCTTTATATACGGGGGCAGGGGGCACCCCAACAACACACAAGTTGATCTACGGATCATTCCTTAGCCGTGTGCGGTGCCCCCTTCCACCAAATTCCACCTCGATCATATCGTTGCAGTGCTTAGGCGAAGCCCTGCGCCGGTAACACATCAAGATCGTCACCACGCCGTCGTGCTGACGGAACTCTTCCTCGACGCTTTGCTGGATCGGAGCCCGGGGATCTCATCGAGCTGAACGTGTGCCAAGAACTCGGAGGTGCCGGAGTAACGGTGCTGTGATCGGTTGGATCGCGAGGAGAACGTACGACTACTTCCTCTATGTTGTGTCAACGCTTCCGCTTCGGTCTACGAGGGTACGTAGACAACACTCTCCCCTCTCGTTGCTATGCATCACCATGATCTTGCGTGTGCGTAGGAATTTTTTTGAAATTACTACGTTCCCCAACAGTGGTATCAGAGCCAGGTTTTTTATGGTTTGATGTTATTTGCACGAGTAGAACACAAGTGAGTTGTGGACGATACAAGTCATACTGCCTACCAGCATGTCATACTTTGGTTCAGCGGTATTGTTGGACGAGACGATCCGGACCAACCTTACGCGTACGCTTACGCGAGACCGGTTCCCTCGACGTGCTTTGCACATAGATGGCTTGCGGAAGACTGTCTCTCCAACTTTAGTTGAACCGAGTGTGGCTACGCCCGGTCCTTGAGAAGGTTAAAACGGAGTCTATTTGACAAACTATCGTTGTGGTTTTGATGCGTAGGTAAGATGAGTTCTTGCTTAAAGCCCGTAGCAGCCACGTAAAACTTGCAACAACAAAGTAGAGGACGTCTAACTTGTTTTTGCAGGGCATGTTGTGATGTGATATGGTCAAGACATGATGCTAAATTTTATTGTATGAGATGATCATGTTTTGTAACCGAGTTATCGGCAACTGGCAGGAGCCATATGGTTGTCGCTTTATTGTATGCAATGCAATCGCGATGTAATGCTTTACTTTATTACTAAGCGGTAGTGATAGTCATGGAAGCATAAGATTGGCGAGACGACAACGATGCTACGATGGAGATCAAGGTGTCGCGCCGGTGACGATGGTGATCATGACGGTGCTTCGAAGATGGAGATCACAAGTACAAGATGATGATGACCATATCATATCACTTATATTGATTGCATGTGATGTTTATCTTTTATGCATCTTATCTTGCTTTGATTGACGGTAGCATTATAAGATGATCTCTCACTAATTATCAAGAAGTGTTCTCCCTGAGTATGCACCGTTGCGAAAGTTCTTCGTGCTGAGACACCACGTGATGATCGGGTGTGATAGGCTCTACGTTCAAATACAACGGGTGCAAAACAGTTGCACACGCGGAATACTCAGGTTATACTTGACGAGCCTAGCATATAACAGATATGGCCTCGGAACACGGAGACCGAAAGGTCGAGCGTGAATCATATAGTAGATATGATCAACATAGTGATGTTCACCATTGAAACTACTCCATCTCACGTGATGATCGGACATGGTTTAGTTGATTTGGATCACGTGATCACTTAGAGGATTAGAGGGATGTCTATCTAAGTGGGAGTTCTTAAGTAATATGATTAATTGAACTTTAATTTATCATGAACTTAGTCCTGGTAGTATTAGCATATCTATGTTGTAGATCAATAGCTCGCGTTGTTACTTCCCTATGTTTATTTTGATATGTTCCTAGAGAAAATTGTGTTGAAAAATGTTAGTAGCAATGATGCGGATTGGATCCGTGATCTGAGGTTTATCCTCATTGCTGCACAGAAGAATTATGTCCTTGATGCACCGCTAGGTGACAGACCTATTGCAGGAGCAGATGCAGACATTATGAACGTTTTGCTAGCTCAATATGATGACTACTTAATAGTTTAGTGCACCATGCTTAACTGCTTAGAATCGGGACTTCAAAGACGTTTTGAACGTCATGGAGCATATGAGATGTTCTAGGAGTTGAAGCTAATATTTCAAGCAAATACCCGAGTTGAGAGACATGAAGTCTCCAACAAGTTCTATAGCTAAAAGATGGAGGAGAATCGCTCAACTAGTGAGCATGTGCTCAGATTGTCTGGGTACTACAATCGCTTGAATCAAGTGGGAGTTAATCTTCCAGATAAGATAGTGATTGACAGAATTCTCTAGTCACCATCACCAAGTTAGTAGAACTTCGTGATGAACTATAATATGCAAGGGATAACGGAAAATATTCCCAAGCTCTTCGCGATGCTAAAATCAGCGAAGGTAGAAATCAAAGAAAAACATCAAGTGTTGATGATTGACAAGATCACTAGTTTCAAGAAAAGGGCAAAAGGAAAGAAGGGGAACTTCAAGAAGAATGGCAAGCAAGTTGCTGCTCAAGTGAAAAAGCCCAAGTCTGGTCCTAAGCCTGAGACTAAGTGCTTCTACTGCAAAGGGACTGGTCACTGGAAGCGGAACTACCCCAAGTGATTGGCGGATAATAAGGATGGCAAAGTGAACATAATTATATTTGATATACATGTTATTGATGTGTACTTTACTAGTGTTCATAGCAACCCCTCAGTATTTGGTACTAGTTCAAGTTGCTAAGATTAGTAACTCGAAACGGGAGTTGCAGAATGAACAAAGACTAGTTAAAGGGCAAGGTGACGATGTGTGTTGGAAGTGGTTCCAAGATTGATATGATCATCATCACACACTCCCTATACTTTCGGGATTAGTGTTGAAACTAAATAAGTGTTATTTGGTGTTTGCGTTGAGCATGAATATGATTTGATCATGTTTATTGCAATACGGCTATTCATTTAAGTAAGAGAATAAATTGTTGTTCTGTTTACATGAATAAAACTTTCTATGGTTATACACACCAACGAAATGGTTTGTTGGATCTCGATCATAGTGATACACATATTCATAATATTGAAGCCAAAAGATGCAAAGTTAATAATGATAGTGCAACTTATTTGTGGCACTGCAGTTTAGGTCATATTGGTGTAAAGCGCATGAAGAAACTCCATGCTGATGGGATTTTGGAATCACTTGATTATGAATCACTTGATGCTTGCGAACCATGCCTCTTGGGCAAGATGACTAAAACGCCGTTCTTCGGAACAATGGAGCAAGCAACAGATTTGTTGGAAATCATACATACTGATGTATGTGGTCCGATGAATATTAAGGCTCGCGACAAGTATCATTATTTTCAGAACTTCACAGATGATTTAAGCAGATATGGGTATATCTACTTAATGAAACATAAGTCTAAAACGTTTGAAAAGTTCAAAAAATTTCAGAGTGAAGTGGATAATCATCGTAACAAGAAAATAAAAAGTTTCTACGATATGATCGCAGAGGTAAAATATTTGAGTTACGAGTTTTGGCCTTCAGTTAAAACCGTGTGGAATAGTTTCACAAATTCATGCCACCTGGAACACCACAGCATAATGGTGTGTCCGAACGTCATAACCGTACTTTATTGGATATAGTACAATCTATGATGTTTCTTACCGATTTACCAATATCGTTTTGGGATCATGCATTAGAGACAGCTGCATTCACGTTAAAAGGGGCACCATCTAAGTCCGTTGAGACGACACAATATGAACTGTGGTTTAGCAAGAAACCAAAGTTGTCGTTTCTTAAAGTTTGGGGTTGTGATGCTTATATGGAAAAGTTTCATCCTGATAAGCTCAAACCCAAATCGGAGAAATATGTCTTCATAGGATATCCAAAGGAAACTGTTGGATATCCAAAGGAAACTGTTGGATACATATTGAAAGTGGGAGCAATTAGCTAAAGTAGCTCCGTGCAGAGCATTGTAGACATAGAAAATTGCAAAATACATAACGGATCTGAATGTGGCAGACCCGTTGACTAAACTTCTCTCACAAGCAAAACATGATCACACCGTAGTAAACCCTTTGGGTGTTGGTCACATATCGATGTGAACTATTGCTGATAAATCACATGGCGATGTGAACTAGATTATTGACTCTAGTGCAAGTGGGAGACTGAAGGAAATATGCCCTAGAGGCAATAATAAAGTTATTATTTATTTCCTTACATATCATGATAAATGTTTATTATTCATGCTAGAATTGTATTAATTGGAAACATAATACATGTGTGAATACATAGACAAACAGAGTGTCACTAGTATGCCTCTACTTGACTAGCTCATTAATCAAAGATGGTTATGTTTCCTAACCATGAACAAAGAGTTGTTATTTGATTAACGAGATCACATCATTAGTTGAATGATCTGATTGACATGACCCATTCCATTAGCATAGCACCCGATCGTTTAGTATGTTGCTATTGCTTTTATCCATGACTTATACATGTTCCTTTAACTATGAGATTATGCAACTCCCGTTTACCGTAGGAACACTTTGTGTGCTACCAAACGTCACAACGTAACTGGGTGATTATAAAGGTGCTCTACAGGTGTCTCCAAAGGTACATATTGGGTTGGCGTATTTCGAGATTAGGATTTGTCACTCCGATTGTCGGGGAGGTATCTTAGGGCCTTCTCGGTAATGCACATCACATAAGCCTTGCAAGCATTGCAACTAATGAGTTAGTTGCGAGATGATGTATTACGGAACGAGTAAAGAGACTTGCCAGTAACGAGATTGAACTAGGTATTGGATACCGACGATCGAATCTCGGGCAAGTAACATACCGATGACAAAGGGAACAACGTATGTTGTTATGCGGTCTGACCGATAAAGATCTTCGCAGAATATGTAGGAGCCAATATGGGCATCCAGGTCCCGCTATTGGTTATTGACCGGAGACGTGTCTCGGTCATGTCTACATTGTTCTCGAACCGTAGGGTCCGCACGCTTAACGTTACGATGACAGTTATTATGAGTTTATGCATTTTGATGTACCGAAGGAGTTCGGAGTCCCGGATGTGATCACGGACGTGACGAGGAGTCTCGAAATGGTCGAGACGTAAAGAATGATATATTGGAAGCCTATGTTTGGACATCGGATGCATTCCAGGTGAAATCAGGATTTTACCGGAATACCGGGAGGGTTACCGGAACCCCCCGGGAGCATAATGGGCCAACATGGGCCTTGGAGGAGAGGTGAGAGGGATGCCCCATGGGCTGTGCGCCTCCCCCCTTCCCCTAGTCCTATTAGGACTAGGAGAGGTGGGCTCCCCCCTCTCTTTCTCTCTCTCCCCCTTGGAGAATCCTAGTCCAACTAGGATTGGGGGGGGGGGGAATCCTACTCCCAGAGGGAGTAGGACTCTCCTGGCGCGCCAGGCTTGGCCGGCCAGCCCCTCCCACTTGGCTCCTTTATATACGGGGGCAGGGGGCACCCCAACAACACACAAGTTGATCTACGGATCGTTCCTTAGCCGTGTGCGGTGCCCCCTTCCACCAAATTCCACCTCGATCATATCGTTGCAGTGCTTAGGCGAAGCCCTGCGCCGGTAACACATCAAGATCGTCACCACGCCGTCGTGCTGACGGAACTCTTCCTCGACGCTTTGCTGGATCGGAGCCCGGGGATCGTCATCGAGCTGAACGTGTGCCAAGAACTCGGAGGTGCCGGAGTAACGGTGCTGTGATCGGTTGGATCGCGAGGAGAACGTACGACTACTTCCTCTATGTTGTGTCAACGCTTCCGCTTCGGTCTACGAGGGTACGTAGACAACACTCTCCCCTCTCGTTGCTATGCATCACCATGATCTTGCGTGTGCGTAGGAATTTTTTTGAAATTACTACGTTCCCCAACAGTGGCGGCCAGCCCTAGATCCCATCTAGGGGGGCGGCCAAGGGGGGAGAGAGGGGGGGGCGCACCTAGGGTGGGCCTTAAGGCCCATCTGGACCTAGGGTTTGCCCCCTCCCACTCTCCCTACGCCTTGGGCCTTGGTGGGGGGGGGGGCGCACAAGCCCACCTAGAGCTGGTCCCCTCCCACACTTGGCCCACGCAACCTTCTGGGGCTGGTGGCCCCACCTGGTGGACCCCCGGACACCTCCGGTGGTCCCGGTACACTGCCGGTGATGCCCAGAACACTTCCGGTGGCCAAAACCATACTTCCTATATATAAATCTTTACCTCCGGACCATTCCGGAACTCCTCGTGACATCCGCGATCTCATCCGGGACTCCGAACAACATTCGGTAACCACGTACATCTATTCCCTATAACCCTAGCGTCATCGAACCTTAAGTGTGTAGACCCTACGGGTTCGGGAGACACGTAGACATGACCAAGACAACTCTTCGGCCAATAACCAACAACCGGATCTGGATACCCATGTTGGATCCCACATGTTCCACGATGATCTCATTAGATGAACCACGATGTCAAGGATTCAATCAATCCCGTATTCAATTCCCTTTGTCTACCGGTATAGTACTTGCGCAAGATTCGATCGTCGGTATCTCGATACCTTGTTCAATCTCGTTACCGGCAAGTCTCTTTACTCGTTCCGCAACACATCATCCCGTGATCAACTCCTTGATCACATTGTGCACATTATGATGATGTCCTACCGAGTGGGCCCAGAGATACCTCTCCATCACACGGAGTGACAAATCCCAGTCTCGATTCGTGCCAACCCAACAGACACTTTTGGAGATACCTGTAGTGTACCTTTATAGCCACCTAGTTACGTTGTTGGTATACCCAAAGCATTCCTACGGTATCCGGGAGTTGCACAATCTCATGGTCTAAGGAAATGATACTTGACATTAGAAAAGCTTTAGCATACGAACTACACGATCTTTGTGCTAGGCTTAGGATTGGGTCTTGTCCATCACATCATTCTCCTAATGATGTGATCCCGTTATCAATGACATCCAATGTCCATGGTCAGGAAACCGTAACCATCTATTGATCAACGAGCTAGTCAACTAGAGGCTTACTAGGGACATGGTGTTGTCTATGTATCCACACATGTATCTGAGTTTCCTATCAATACAATTCTAGCATGGATAATAAACGATTATCATGAACAAGGAAATATAATAATAACTAATTTATCATTGCCTCTAGGGCATATTCCCAAGAGTCTCCCACTTGCACTAGAGTCAATAATCCAGTTCACATCACTATGTGATTGTAATGAATTCAACACCCATGGGGTTTGATCATATCTCGCTTGTGAGAGAAGTTATTAGTCAGCGGGTCTGAATCTTTCAGATCCGTGTGTGCTTTACAAATCTCTATGTCATCTCCTAGATGCAGCTACCACGCTCTATTTGGAGCTATTCCAAATAGCTGTTCTACTATACGAATCCGGTCTACTACTCAGAATCATCCAGATTAGTGTCAAAGATTGCATCGGCGTAACCCTTTACGACAAACTCTTTTACCACCTCCATAATCGAGAAAATTCCTCAGTCCACTAGTTACTAAGGATAACCTTGACCGTTGTCCTATGATCCATTCCTAGATCACACTTGTACCCCTTGACTGACTCATGGTTTGGCACATTTCAGGTGCGGTACACAACATAGCATACTTTAGAGCCTACGTCTAAAGCATAGGGGACGACCTTCGTCCTTTCTCTCTATTCTGCCGTGGTCAGTTCTTGAGTCTTACTCAACAGTCATACCTTATAACACAGCCAAGAACTCCTTCTTTGATGATCTATTTTTGAACTCCTTCAAAATCTTGTCATGGTATGTGTTTGTTTGAAAGTACTATTAAGTGATTTTGATCTATCCTTATAGATCTTGATGCTCAATGTTCAAGTAGCTTAATCCAGGTTTTCCATTGAAAAACACTTTTCAAATAACCCTGCATGCTTTCCAGAAATTCTACATCATTTCTGATCAACAATATATACTCATCAGAAATTCTATAGTGCTCCCACTCACTTCTTTGGAAATACAAGTTTCTCATAAACTTTGTATAAACCCAAAATCTTTGATCATCTCATCAAAGCGTACATTCCAACTCCGAGATGCTTACTCCAGTCCTTAGAAGGATTGCTGGAGCTTTGCATACTTGTTAGCATCTTTCGGGATTGACAAAAATCTTCTGGTTGTATCACATACAACCTTTCCTCAAGAAAAACATCAAGGAAACAATATTTTGACATCCTATCTGCAAGATTTCATAAATAATGCAGTACCTGCTGATATAATTCCAACAGACTTTTTAGCATCGCTACGAGTGAGAAAGTCTCATCGTAGTCAACTCCTTGAACTTGTCGGGAAACATCTTAACGACAAGTCGAGCTTTCTCAATGGTGACACTTACCATCTGTCGGTGTCAAAACCGGCGGATCTCGGGTAGGGGGTCCCGAACTGTGCGTCAAGGTCGGATGGTAACATGAGACAAGGGACACTTTATTTTACCTAGGTTCGGGCCTCTCGATGGAGGTAAAACCCTACTCCTGCTAGATTAATATTGATGATATGGGTAGTACAAGAGTAGATCTACCACGAGATCAAGGAGGCTAAACCCTAGAAGCTAGCCTATAGGTATGATGATGGTTCTGATGATTGTCCTACGGACTACAACCCTCCGGTTTATATAGACACTGGATAGGGTTAGGGTTACACAGAGTCGGTTACATTGGTAGGAGATCTCGAATATCCGCACGCCTAGCTTGCCTTCCACGCCAAGAAAAGATCCTTCCGGACACGTGACGAAGTCTTCAATCTTGTATCTTCATAGTCCTGGAGTCCGGCTGAAGGTATAGTCCGGCTATCCGAACACCCCCTAATCCAGGACTCCCTCAGTAGCCCCTGAACAAGGCTTCAATGATGACGAGTCCGGCGTGCAAATTGTCTTCGGCATTGCAAGGCGGGTTCCTCCTCCAAGTTCTTCAAGAAGATAATAAACACCCAAAATAGTGTCCGGCTCTGCAAAACAAGTTTCCACGTATTGCCATATAGAGAATAATACAAACACAAATCAAATCTGCTGACGTATTCCGTAGTGCATCATAACACTGCGACCAAGCCTTCTGTATGGATTATTTTTTGTTGTTCCACCGCAGCACGTTCAACGAGGCGGTTTCCTTGGCACGTCTTGTCGAAGCAGAGATCGTGTGCCCCTTTTAACAGGATTCTCATTAATACGGACGCGGGTAACCCAACCGTGCCGTTTACCATGGCGCTTGAGCGGAAAGCGAGTTTTATTAGGTAGGTGGGGACGCATAACGGCATCAGCCTACATAAGGGGATAAAGATCCACCTCTTTCACCTACGCCTTCTTCCTCCTTTGCCCATCCATCTCCTGCGCACTCAAGCTCCAACGCCCAAGTCCGCTCTTTCTTCCCCAATCTGCTCCAGCAATGTCCGGAGCGGGTGGCAAGTGGATGGCTTCCTCCGTTACGGAGGGTCAAATCAAAAAGCTTAGGAAGGCCGGATATCTATCCAAGGACATCCCGCACCGGCTTCCCGAGGCGGGGCAGCTTCTTCCCACCCCAAGGCCCAATGATAGGGTAGTTTTTCTTCCCCACTTCCTCCGCGGACTGGGTTTTCCACTCCACCCTTTTGTCCGGGGGCTCATGTTCTACTATGGCCTGGACTTCCACGATCTGGCCCCGAACTTTGTCCTCAACATATCGGCGTTCATCGTCGTGTGTGAGGCCTTTCTCCGCATTCGCCCCCACTTCGGCCTCTGGCTCAAGACTTTTAACGTCAAGCCCAAGGTGGTGTCCAGCTCCCAGGCGGAGTGCGGAGGTGCTATGGCCGGCAAGATGGCCAACACCCTCTGGTTCGATGGCTCCTTTGTGGAGTCCTTAAAGGGGTGGCAGGCAGGGTGGTTTTACATCACCGAGCCACGCGACTCGAAATGGGTCGCGGCCCCTGAGTTCCGATCCGGACCCCCCACGCGGCTCATGTCCTGGAAAGAGACGGGCCTATCGTGGGGCAACGAAGAAGAAGTGACCCGATTGCAAACCTGCATCCAGTCCCTGATGAACAAGCCAATCCGGCATGTTAATATCATCCAGGTCATGCTCGTCCGCCGGATCCTCCCGTGCCAAGAACGGGATTTCACTTTGTGGGAATTCGACCCGGCGCAGCACCAAATCCTCAATAGGCTCTTCGACATGACGTATGAAGACGTCTGGAAGGTGCTAACCAAAGGCGCCGAGTGCTCCACATCCGCGTCCGAGGATCGCGGATACAGCTCGCAGCGCGACGCTCGCGAGGTAAGCCATCTATACCTTTTACAGGTTCGTTTAGGCTTTTCTTCATAGATTAACTCCATGTGGGATCTAAAAACTCCCTTTGCCTTTGACAGGCGTGGCTGAAGATAGCCGGACCAATCAACTGTCCGGCTCCTCTGCCCGAAGACCAAGCCCCAGCTCTCCTAGAGAAGCTGCTGGCCCCGGCGCCTTATGTGGTGCCGGAGAAGAAGGTCAAGACGAAGAAGACCACCGGGACTCGAAAGAGTGCCCGCAATATGGTGGTGTCGAGCTCGTCATCTGGCGAGTCTGCGATGCCCTCCTCTCGTGAAAACGAGGAGGAGGAAGAAGGAAGCTCTCCCCCTCCAGCGAGGGGAGCAAAGAAGAAGAAGGCCGCCCCAACGGGGGAGGCCGAGGGGTCAAGGAAAAGGAAGACCCCTCCGCTGGACTACTCTCTCGACGCCGAAGAGGGCGGAGAGGAGTGGCCGGACAGAACCAAGCGTCCGGCGATATCGTAAGTATTTACATACCAGAATGACTCATAGTATCTTCAAGTGCGCAGCTTACCCTAATGTCGAATGTTATTTATGCAGCCCGCCCCGGGCCAGACTCGACGATTCGTCGAGCGGCTCCCTGGATTCGTCGGACATAAACTTTGTCCCACCCGCAGTCTCCCCCAGCGGGGCGGACGACGCCGAAGTGGCGCCCCACCAAACAGGGCAGGAGGAGGTGGTCCTGGAGGAGACGCAAGGCAATCCTCCGGACCCCAGGAGTAAAGGGGATGAAACCCCCCAGGGCTCCAAGTCCGGCTTTGTGCCGAACACCGCTCCGGACTCAACAGTCCCGGTACGCGGTAGGCGAACTCCTTCCAAGAGGAGTAAGTCGTCTGAGCCGGCGACCTCTGTCCAACCAGAGGCGCCGGACAATCTGCTGGCGGCGCTTGAGGGCGCCACCATCGAAGAGGAGCACCGTACTGTTATGAGTACGGTAATCCAAAGGGTTCAGTCCGCCAAGAGCGGACTGACTAAAGCTTGCGTTAGCCTTCTAACAGGCTTCGAGGTAAACAGAAAATGTGTTAAATTATTTACCGCATAGACAGTAGCCCCTGATGCTCTGTTCGGTGTTCGGAAAAGAAAAGCCGAATAGAGGATCTAGTAAATTTCGCAGGAGTCTAACAATAAAAGGTCAAATATGCGTATGCAGGCTTCCCTGCTGTCCACTGCCGCACTGACTGCGCAGGTGGAAGTCCTGAAAAAGGACCTCGGGCGGTCCGAGCAAGAGCTCGGCCTTGCCAAAAGGCAGCTCGAGGAAAAGGAAGGTAAGAAATACCCCTTAAAAAAAGGTGCCTATAGAGAGGCTTGATTGCAAAAAGAAATAACAGGATTGTACTGCTTGTTGTAGGGGCCACAACCGAGGTGGCAACCCTGAAGCAGGCGCTGGCTGAGGCCGAGAAGAAAGCGGCCGAGGAGCGCGCCTAGCGAGAAAGGCTTGGAGTCCAAGTCGGCGAGGTGCAGCAAGAGCTGCAAGCTCTCATGAAGAAACATGAGGGTTTGGAGCTTGAGGCAAAAACGCAAGCATCCGAGCTTGCATCGGGTGTTGAGACCACCAAGAGTGCCAAGGCCGAAGCCCAAAAGGCCCTCCAAGAGTTGGAGGATGTAAAAAAGATAGCAGCGGGTAAGGCATTCTTAATGCAAAGTAGGAATATAAAAGTAAATTACCTATTACTTACCCGACTCCGGAGTTCTCCAGGGGCGTTCTTCGACCTTCCCCGCTGCGCATCCGCCGCCGCCGCGTTCTACCGTGCTGAAGAAGGCAGCTCGACGGAGAGTGTGTTTTGGTCTCAGTATTCTGAGGCCGGATACCCTGTGCCCTTGAGCGATCAGCTGAAACAGCTGGCCGAGCTCCACAAGGTGGCCGAACAGGCCATGAAGGGCTTATTAGTTCGGCTGTGGCCTGGAGAGGCCCTGCCTGGGAGCTATTTCGGGCTAGTACGGCGGCTGGTGGAGGCCTGTCCACGGCTTGAACTCGTCAAGCGCTCCGTCTGCATTGAAGGTGCCCGGAGGGCCCTTGCCTGTGTAAGGGTACACTGGGGTAAGCTGGACGGAGAGAAGCTGGTGAAGGACGGGCCACCGCAGGGGAAGGAGCATCGCAAGCCCGAGAACTACTACAAGGAAGTTCTTGCCGGATCCCGCCTTGTCGCGGATGAATGTGTTAAAGATGTAATTTTTGAATAAACTCACTCATTTGTGTCCTGTTGCGCTGAAAACTTGTTCATATGCGCTATGCAATGCTTGTTTAATTTAAAATATTATTTTCTATGCGGCTGTTTATCAAAAATTGAGAGATGGCCAGTCGTCGGCTTCTGCCCCCATGCCACTAGTGCTGGGGTGTTCGGGATAAACCTGAGGGCTCTTGTTCCCATAGTTGGGTCCTTCGAGGGAGGCGCTCAGCACAGCGAACCAGGCAATCGGACTATAATGCTTGAACACTCTCACTTAGCCATAGAATGTTATAATTTTAAATTTCGGCAAAGCCCCTAGTTCGGAAGGCCGAATTCGGGGCGCTATCCCCGCCTTTGGCCGGACTTAACCAGCTCCTCGCTCGAAGCGGCATAAGCCTTTAAGGACTCGAAAAACCTCTCGAACAGCGACCGGTCTCACGCCTTATCATGACAGTCTGTTTTAGCTTTCTCCACTGAGGTGCTCGCCCACCTGATCTGGGGCACAATCGCAGTGGTTCTCCTAGTGCTACCTTAGTCGATATAGCAGAACGTAAGGCACCAAAACATAGGAGCCGGGCAAACCCAACATATGACCAAAATCATGACTCGGAGCCGATGCATATAATGCTATAAGTTCGGGGTGCCGCACTTGTGAAAGTGGACGGACTTCTCACACCAGATAGAAGGGTAATAAAGCCCCTGGCGTGGTTTGCCGTATCATGGTGTATGGTTGCGATCATGTTATTGAATAAACATATGTATATTAAAAGAAGATAATGCAAAAAATAGACAAAAAAGCTATGCATTATTTATAAGGAGGCTGTTTATTCAAGTCGAACGATACAAGTAGTGTGATAAAAAAAGGGATTTTTTAGACTATTTAACATGTCTTGACCAGGCGCAGGCCGCGGAATTTAGAAACAGATATATCGCTCGAAATAGAGACCACCTGAGAGTTCCATGATGCGGCGTTGTTTTGTCTGCTTTCCTGGGTCTTGTATCGTCTGTGCGGCAGCAAGGCCGAACACTTTATCCAGAGTATGGAGTCCTGAAAGAAGAGAAGAATCCGGCAGCCCCTAGTACGTTTGACGCCGTATTGTTGGCATGCCGTTTGATGTGCCCCTTCCCCTATGCCCATGGAATTTTAAGGGCATAATTGTGTACTCGAGGTACTAGCTCCGCTATGTAGCGATGGCTGGGGTTGGGGCCGTATTGCTATGCGTGCTCCGAACGCGCCAGTCGGTCTTGCTGCGGGTTACTCCGGGCGCGTTTTGCTTTGTCCGGCTTTGTAGCGGCCGGACTCGAGAGTTGCCTTAAGAGGCTGCTTTGCACGTCCGCTGCGAGGGCCGCCGTGTGCTCCTCCGTACGGATGGAGCGTTCGGTGTTTCCGCTGACCGTGATTACACCTCGAGGGCCTGGCATCTTGAGCTTGAGATGTGCGTAGTGCGGCACCGCATTGAATTTAGCGAATGCGGTTCGTCCAAGCAGAGCATGATAGCCACTGCGGAACGGAACTATGTCGAAGATTAACTCTTCGCTTCGGAAGTTGTCCGGAGATCCGAAGACCACATCAAGTGTTATGGAGCCTATGCAATTGGCCTCTACACCTGGGATGACGCCTTTAAAGGTCGTCCTTGTGGGCTTGATCCTTGATGGATCTATGCCCATTTTCCGCACTGTATCCTGGTAAAGCAGGTTCAGGCTACTGCCGCCGTCCATGAGGACTCTTGTAAGGTGAAATCCGTCCACGATTGGGTCAAGAACCAATGCGGCGAAACCGCCGTGACGGATGCTAGTGGGGTGGTCCCTTCGATCGGAGGTGATCGGGCAAGAGGACCATGGGTTGAATTTTGGGGCGACTGGCTCCATCGCGTATATGTCCCGTAGCGCACGCTTCCTCTCCTGCTTGGGAATGTGAGTCGCGTATATCATGTTCACCATCCGCACTTGCGGGGGAAACCCCTTCTGTCCATTGTTGTTCGGCGGCCTGGGCTCCTCCTCGTCGTCGCTGTCCAGCCCCTTGTCTTTGTGTTCGGCTCTTAACTTGCCTGCCTGCTTAAACACCCAACAATCCCTGTTGGTGTGATTGGCTGGCCTTTCGGGGGTGCCATGAATCTGGCACGAGCGCTCGAGTATCCGGTCCAAACTGGACGGGCCCTGGGTATTCTTTTTAAATGGCTTTTTCCGCTGACCGGATTTATGGCCTCTGAATCCGGCATTTACTGCCGTATCTTCATTACTGTCGCTGCTAACGCGGTGTTTCTGTTTGTTCCGTCGTGACCTGCCACCTTTGTCCTTGGTATCCAAATTACCTTGCTTCTTCGATAAGTTGTTGCTGCGAGCTAGCCAACTATCCTCGCCCGCGCAAAAGCGGGTCATGAGTGTCGTGAGGGCTGCCATTGATTTCGGCTTCTCCTGTCCCAGGTGCCGGGCCAGCCATTCGTCGCGGATGTTGTGTTTGAAGGCCGCTAGGGCTTCTGCATCCGGACAATCGACTATCTGATTTTCCTTTGTTAGGAACCGTGTCCAGAATTGTCTGGCCGATTTTTCTGGCTGCTGAATTATATGGCTTAGGTCGTCGGCGTCTGGTGGCCGCACATAGGTCCCTTGAAAGTTATCGAGGAATGCGGCCTCCAGGTCCTCCCAAGAGCCGATCGAGTCTGCTGGGAGGCTGTTAAGCCAGTGCCGGGCTGGTCCCTTAAGTTTAAGGGGTAAATATTTGATGGCATGCAAATCATCGCCACGTGCCATGTGGATGTGGAGGAGATAGTCCTCAATCCATACTGCCGGATCTGTCGTACCATCGTACGACTCGATATTGACGGGTTTGAAACCCTCTGGGATTCTATGATCCATTACTTCGTCTGTGAAGCATAGTGGGTGTGCGGCGCCCCTGTAATGGGCTATGTCACGACGCAGTTCGGAGGAGCTGTGCCTATTGTGTTCGGCCCGGCCGGATTTATTATGTCCGGGGTGAAAATTATCACGTGCTGTCGGGCGTCCGCGCGATCCATAGATCGATCTTGTTTGCCTTGCTTTGTCCTCCAGGATGTCTCGCAGGTCTGGCTCGTTTTTCCGTGCCTTGGTGAAGCAGCTGCGGGGCATGGTTTGTTTGAATGTTCTACAGGCTTATCTATCGCGGCCGTGAGGTGGCCGATCTGCCATGTCTTGTGCTTCCTCCTCAGATTGGGGTAATGGCCTGCGCTTGGGATAATTCTTGGAGGGGCGTCCGAGTTCGTACTCTTCGGCCGCAAGGACTTCAGTCCATCTGTCAGCTAGCAGATCTTGATCAGCTATAAGCTGTTGCTGCTTTTTCTTTAGGCTGTTTGCCGTGGCTAAAAGCCTGCGTTGAAAGCGCTCTTGTTCGGCGGGGTCTGATGGTACGACGAATTCATCATCGCCGAGGCTTGCCTCGTCTTCGGAGGGAGGCATGTAGTTATCATCCTCGACCTCTCGCTCTACCGTTCCCTTGTGAGGGTGGTCTTCTCCATCTTCTTGCGTCGAATCTTGCTGGTTTTGGTGTTCTTCGGCGTTGTTCGGGGTAGTATTGTCTCCCGTGCCGGAATCACCGTTTCTGCTGTGGCGGGATGTAGAGCGGCGCCGCTGACGCCGGCGTTTTGGAGGCTTTTTGAGGTGCCATCCTCCGCTGTTCCATTGCCGTCTCCATCTTTTGGAGCATCCACCATGTATATGTCATATGATGAGGTGGCCGTCCGGCGCCCTATAGGTGCTGGTTCTTGTTCGTCTCCTCCTTCGTCGTCCATACCGTCGAAGTCTTCGGAGCCGAAATCGAGCATGTCGGGTATATCGTCGACAGTGGCTATTAAGTGGGTGGTGGGGGCTTTGAATTTCTTCGTCGTCCGAATCCCAACCTCGCAGGCCATAGTTCGGCCTGGGCTCTCCTGACAAAGAGAGAGACTTGAGAGAATTCAGGATATCACTGAAAGGTGAGCACTGAAAGATGTCCGCGACGGTGAACTCCATTACAGGCGCCCAATCTGATTCGATTGGCAGGGGCGCGGGAGCCTCAGAGTTCGGAGAAGAATCCGGCTCCTCAGAGTCATGGGCTATGCGGAGTGCGGGGCTTGCGTTCGGCTCAATGGCTTTTAAGATCGCAGCCTCCGAGGTGACGTCCAACCGTTCACCCTCAAAGGACGCAGGGGGCTCCGAGTCGAGGATCGGGGCCGGAGCGTATGCGGCCTCCAGGACACTGTTCGGAGGCAGAGCTATATCATGCCCCTCGGGATAGTGCGGCGCGCTTGGCTGTGGCTCGAATCCGTCGAAGATCAATTCTCCGCGGATATCTGTCGTGTAGTTTAAGCTTCCAAACCTGACTTGATGGCCAGGGGCGTAGCTTTCGATCTGCTCTAGATGGCCAAGCGAGTTGGCGCGCAGAGCGAAGCCGCCGAAGACGAAGATCTGTCCGGGGAGAAAAGTCTCACCCTGGACCTCATCGTTGCTGATGATCGAAGGAGCCATCGGGCCTAAAGGCGACGACACAGAGGAACTCTTAATGAAAGCACCAATGTCGGTGTCAAAACCGGCGGATCTCGGGTAGGGGGTCCCGAACTGTGCGTCAAGGTCGGATGGTAACAGGAGACAAGGGACACTTTATTTTACCCAGGTTCGGGCCCTCTCGATGGAGGTAAAACCCTACTCCTGCTAGATTAATATTGATGATATGGGTAGTACAAGAGTAGATCTACCACGAGATCAAGGAGGCTAAACCCTAGAAGCTAGCCTATAGGTATGATGATGGTTCTGATGATTGTTCTACGGACTATAACCCTCCGGTTTATATAGACACCGGATAGGGTTAGGGTTACACAGAGTCGGTTACATTGGTAGGAGATCTCGAATATCCGCACGCCTAGCTTGCCTTCCACGCCAAGAAAAGATCCTTCCGGACATAGGGACGAAGTCTTCAGTCTTGTATCTTCATAGTCCTGGAGTCCGGCTGAAGGTATAGTCCGGCTATCCGAACACCCCCTAATCCAGGACTCCCTCACCATCATTGTCCGTCTTCCTTTTAAAATCCATATGTACCTAACAGCCTTATGACCATCAAGTAGTCCTTCCAAAGTCTATACTTTGTTTCCATACATGGATCCTCTCTCGGATTTTATGGCCTCGAGCCATTTTTCGGAATCTGGGCCCACCATCGCTTCTCCATAGCTCGTAGGTTTATTGTTGTCTAGCAACATGACTTCCAAGACAGGACTACGTACCACTCTGAAGTAGCACGCATCCTTGTCGTCCTACGAGGTTTGGTAGTGACTTGATCCGAAGTTTCATGATCACTATCATAAGCTTCCACTTCAATTGGTGTAGGTGCCATAGGCAACTTCCTGTGCCCTGCTACACACTAGTTGAAGTGACGGTTCAATAACCTCATCAAGTCTCCACCATCCTCCCACTCAATTCTTCCGAGAGAAACTTTTCCTCGAGAAAGGACCCGATTTCAGAAACAATCCCTATTGCTTTCGGATCTGAGACAGGAGGTATACCCAACTATTTTGGGTGTCCTATGAAGATGCATCTATCCGCTTTGGGTTCGAGCTTATCAGCCTGAAACTTTTTCACATAAGCGTCGTAGCCCCAAACTTTTAAGAAACAACAACTTAGGTTTCTCTAAACCATAGTTCATACGGTGTCGTCTCAATGGATTTGTGTGGTTCCCTATTTAAAGTGAATGCGGCTGTCTCTAATGCCTAACCCATAGACGATAGTGGTAATTCGATAAGAGACATCATGGTATGCACCATATCCAATAGGGTGCAGTTATGATGTTCGGACACACCATCACACTATGGTGTTCCCGGCGGTATTAGTCGTGAAACAATTTCCACAATGCCTTAATTGTGTGCCAAACTCGTAACTCAGATATAAATCTCTATGATCATATCACAGACATTTTATCCTCTTGTCACGACGATCTTCAACTTCACTCTGAAATTACTTGAACCTTTCAATAATTCAGACTCATGATTCATCAAGCAAATATACTAGCATCTACTCAAATCATCTGTGAAGTAAGAACATAACGATATCCACTACATGCCTCAACACTCATTGGACTGCACACATCAAGATGTATTACTTCCAACAAGTTGCTTTGTTGTTCCATCTTACTGAAAACAAGGCCTTTCAGTCATCTTGCCCATGTGGTATGATTTGCATGTCTCAAGTGATTCAAAATCAAGTGAGTCCAAACGATCCATCTGTATGGAGTTTCTTCATGCATATCTACCAATAAACATGGTTCGCATGTCTCAATCTTTTAAAAAACAAGTGAGTCCAAAGATCCATCAACATGGAGCTTCTTCATGCGTTTTATACCAATATGCCTCAAATTGCAGTGCCACAAGTATGTGGTACTATCATTGCTATCTTATATCTTTTGGCATCAACATGTGTATCACTACGATCAGGATGGTATTATTCAAATAAACAGAGTAACCATTATTCTCCTTAAATGAATAACCGCATTGCGATAAACATAATCCAATCATGTCTATGCCCAACGCAAACACCAAATAACAATTATTCAGGTTTTAATACCAATCTCGATGGTAGAGGGAGCGTACGATACTTGATTACATCAACCTTGGAAACACCTCCAACACATATCGTCATCTCACCTTTAGCTAGTCTCCGTTTATTCCGTAGCCTTTTATTTCGAGTTACTAACACTTAGCAACCGAACCAGTATCTAATACCCTGGTGCTACTAGGAGTACTAGTAAAGTACACATTAATGTAGTGTATATCCAATATACTTCTGTTGACCTTGCCTGCCTTCTCATCTACCAAGTATCTAGGGTAGTTCTACTTCAGTGACCGTTCCCCTTATTTCTGAAGCACTTAGTCTCGGGCTTGGGTTCAACTTTGGGTTTCTTCCATAGAGCGGCAACTGATTTGTCGTTTCATGAAGTATCCCTATCTTTCCCTTGCCCTTCTTGAAACTAGTGGTTTTACTAACCATCAACAATTGATGCTCCCTTTTTTGATTTCTACTTTCACGGTGTCGCGAATAGCTCAAGGATCATATCTATCCCTGATATGTTATAGTTCATCACGAAGCTCTAGTAGCTTGGTGGCAGTGACTTTGGAGAACCATCGCTATCTTATCTGGAAGATTAACTCCCATTCGATTCAAGCGATTCTAGTACTCATACAATCTGAGCACATGCTCAACGATTGAGCTTTTCTCCTTAGTTTGTAGGCTTAGGAAACTTGTCAGAGGTCTCATACCTCTTGACGCGGGCACTAGCCTGAAATCCCAATTTCAGTCCTTGGAACATCTCATATGTTTTGCGATGTTTCAAAAACGTCTTTGGTGCCTCAATTCTAAACCATACGCACTGAACTATAATGTAGTCATCAAAGCGTGTATGTCAGATGTTCGCAACATCCACAACCGACGCTCGAGGTTCAGCTCACTGAGCGGTGCATTAAGGACATAATCCTTCTGTGCAGCAATGAGGACAATCCTCAGTTTACAGACCCAGTCCGCATAATTGCTATTATCAACTTTCAACTAAATTTTCTCTAGGAACGTATCTAAAACAGTAGAACTAAAGCGTAAGCTACAACATAATTTGCAAAGTCCTTTCGACTATGTTCATGATAATTGAGTTCATCTTATGAACTCCCACTCAGATAGACATCCCTCTAGTCATCTAAGTGATTACATGATCCGAGTCAACTAGGCCGTGTCCGATCATCACGTGAGACGGACTAGTCATCATCGGTGAACATCTTCATGTTGATCGCATCTTCTATACGACTCATGTTCGACCTTTCGGTCCTCCGTGTTCCGAGGCCATGTCTGTACATGCTAGGCTCGTCAAGTCAACCTAAGTGTTTCGCATGTGTTCCGAGGCCATGTATGTACATGCTAGGCTCGTCAACACCCGTTGTATTTGAACGTAAGAATCTATCACACCCGATCATCACGTGGTGCTTCGAAACGACGAACCTTCGCAACGGTGCACAGTTAGGGAGAACACTTTTCTTGAAATTTTAGTGAGGGATCATCTTATTTAAGCTACCGTCGTTCTAAGCAAATAAGATGTAATAACATGATAAACATCACATGCAATCAAATAGTGACATGATATGGCCATCATCACTTTGCTCCTTTCGATCTCCATCTTCAGGGCTCCATGATCATCATCGTCACCGGCATGACACCATGATCTCCATCATCGTGTCTTCATGAAGTTGTCTCGCCAACAATTACTTCTACTACTACAGCTAACGGTTAGCAATAAAGTAAAGTAATTACATGACGTTTATGTTGACACGCAGTTCATAAATAAATTAAGACATCTCCTATGGCTCCTGCTGGTTGTCATACTCATCGACATGCAAGTCGTGATTCCTATTACAAGAACATGATAATCTCATACATCACATATATCATTCATCACATCCTTTGGCCACATCACATCACATAGCATACCCTGCAAAAACAAGTTAGACGTCCTCTAATTGTTGTTGCATGTTTTTACGTGGCTGCTATGGGTTTCTAGCAAGAACGTTTCTTACCTACGCAAAACCACAACGTGAATTGCCAATTTCTATTTACCCTTCGTAAGGACCCTATTCATCGAATCCGATCCGACTAAAGTGGGAGAGACAGACACCCGCCAGCCACCTTATGCAACTAATTCATGTCAGTCGGTGGAACCGGTCTCACATAAGCGTACGTGTAAGGTTGGTCCGGGCCGCTTCATCCCACAATGCTGCCAAATCAAGATAAGACTAGTAACGGCAAGTAAATTGACAAAATTGACGCCCACAACTACTTTGTGTTCTACTCGTGCATAGAAACTACGCATAGACCTAGCTCTGATACCACTGTAGGGGATCGTAGCAGAAATTCAAAATTTTCTACGCATCACCAAGATTAATCTATGGAGTAATCTAGCAACGAGGGGAAGGAGAGTGCATCTACATACCCTTGTAGATCGCTAAGCGGAAGCGTTCAAGTGAACGGGGTTGATGGAGTCGTACTCGTCGTGATCCAAATCACCGATGATCCTAGTGCCGAACGGACGGCACCTCCGCGTTCAACACACGTGCAGCCCGGTGACGTCTCCCATGCCTTGATCCAGCAAGGGGAGAGGGAGAGGTTGGGGAAGACTCCGTCCAGCAGCAGCACGACGGCATGGTGGTGGTGGAGGAGCGTGGTACTCCAGCAGGGCTTCGCCAAGCACCGCAAGAGACGAGGAGGAAGAGGGGTAGGGCTGCGCCAAGAAGGAGATGTTCTCGTGTCTATGGCAGCCCAAAACCCCCACTATATATAGGGGAAAGGGAGGGGCTGCGCCCCCACCTAGGTTTCCACCCCTAGGGGTGGCGGCCAGCCCTAGATCCCATCTAGGGGGGCGGCCAAGGGGGGAGAGAGGGGGGCGCACCTAGGGTGGGCCTTAAGGCCCATCTGGACCTAGGGTTTGCCCCCTCCCACTCTCCCTGCGCATTGGGCCTTGGTAGGGGGCGCACCAGCCCACCTAGAGCTGGTCCCCTCCCACACTTGGCCCACGCAACCTTCTGGGGCTGGTGGCCCCACCTGGTGGACCCCCAGACACCTCCGGTGGTCCCGGTACACTACCGGTGATGCCCAGAACACTTCCGGTGGCCAAAACCATACTTCCTATATATAAATCTTTACCACCGGACCATTCCGGAACTCCTCGTGACATCCGCGATCTCATTCGGGACTCCGAACAACATTCGCTAACCACATACATCTATTCCCTATAACCCTAGCGTCATCGAACCTTAAGTGTGTAGACCCTACGGGTTCGGGAGACACGTAGACATGACCGAGACAACTCTCCGGCCAATAACCAACAGCGAGATCTGGATACCCATGTTGTCTCCCACATGTTCCACGATGATCTCATCAGATGAACCACGATGTCAAGGATTCAATCAATCCCGTATTCAATTCCCTTTGTCTACCGGTATAGTACTTGCCCAAGATTCGATCGTCGGTATCTCGATACCTTGTTCAATCTCGTTACCGGCAAGTCTCTTTACTTGTTCCGCAACACATCATCCCGTGATCAACTCCTTGATCACATTGTGCACATTATGATGATGTCCTACCGAGTGGGCCCAGAGATACCTCTCCATCACACGGAGTGACAAATCCCAGTCTCGATTCGTGCCAACCCAACAGACACTTTCGGAGATACCTGTAGTGTACCTTTATAGCCACCCAGTTACGTTGTGACGTTTGGTATACCCAAAGCATTCCTACGGTATCCGGGAGTTGCACAATCTCATGGTCTAAGGAAATGATACTTGACATTAGAAAAGCTTTAGCATACGAACTACACGATCTTTGCGCTAGGCTTATGATTGGGTCTTGTCCATCACATCATTCTCCTAATGATGTGATCCCGTTATCAATGACATCCAATGTCCATGGTCAGGAAACCATAACCATCTATTGATCAACAAGCTAGTCAACTAGAGGCTTACTAGGGACATGGTGTTGTCTATGTATCCACACATGTATCTAAGTTTCCTATCAATACAATTCTAGCATGGATAATAAACGATTATCGTGAACAAGGAAATATAATAATAACTAATTTATCATTGCCTCTAGGGCATATTTCCAACAGAGAGTGCCATGAACCACCGGCATCATCGGACAGTTCTTCGCGGTGCTTGTTTCTCCCCAGAGGCATTGGATGCCTTCAATTAGGGAGACGCGGACCTCTGTGTCGCTCAAAATGGTCTAGCCAGAGCCACGGAGCAGTATGTGAAAGACATACGGGTGAGAAAATTTGATGGCTATATATATCAGTAGCCCCCGAGACTTGAAACAGTTAGAATAACTGATTTAAGGATCATGTAATATGCAGGTTCTTTCAGAGAAGAATACCCAACTGTCCCAGGAGCTAGAAGAGTGAAAAGCCCAACTTGAGGCCGCAGTAGCCGCGAGAGGGGAGCCCAAGGAGACCCCCTCTAGTAATATGTGCTTCAAAAAATATAAGTATTGTGTGAAGTGCGGCGTGTGTGCAAATCTGACAAATGAAATTGCATATGGCGCCGGATTAGATCCAGAAAAGCAACAACTCCTACGCCAGCTAAAGGCTGGTGAGAGCGTGCTGACAAAGGTGAGGTGGGAGAAGAATGATCTCCAGGATGCCAACACCAAGCTGGGCGTTGAACTGAAAGATGTTCGTGCCTAGCTGTCGGACTCCGCTAGGGAGAATTAGTGGCTTCGACGCGGCATATTTAGTAAGTGCTTATACGAACTTTGAAAAAAGAGTTCGGCGAGGAAGTCGACTAACAGAGTAATCTCTGTAGGTATGCTAACAGGTCATCCTGCAGAGGAGATGCCCGGTTCTACGGGTGACCTTCTTCCCGAGCTCTCGCGACTACATGAGCGGGTTCGGCAGGTGATGCAAGGTGTCGCCTAGGCCTTGTGGCCATCCATCTCCATGCCCGAAGGCCTTGGAGAGCTTGCAGAGAAGCTGAAGGGAGCGCGGCGGCACTTCCGATTGTGGAAGATATCGGCCTGCCGTCAAGGCGCTAGGGAGGCCTGGGCCATGGTGAAGATGCGGTACACGAAGGCTGACCCAAACCACATGGCCGAGGTCGGACCTGTGGGGCCCGATGGGAAGGAGATCCCTGTAAGCTTAGTATACGGCCAAGTAGAATTAGCCGCAAAGTATTCCCAGCAGGACTATAAACTAGACAGCTTGTTAGATGGTATTGAAGAGGAATACAATCAGTCAGAATGACTATGTAATTTTAATTGACATGTGTAATGCCTTCTAGCCGGATTGTAGATCGTTTGCCATGGCCGACCTTTACGCTTCAGCCTCGGGACCTGACGGTCCGGAGTGTGTCCGAATACCCATGTGGTTATATAAGAACCGGGGTATGCATGGAGACCAGGCGTAGGGGTCATTAGTGCTTGAACATACAAGTGCCCAACTATTTATGTTATATTACATGGTTAGTAAGAAACATCTTCCAGGGAGAATAGTTTCGTTAGGGGTTCCTTTCCCTGGGAGGCATGCCCTAAAGTGCATGTCCATGCTGCGAAAAGAGACGCACGAAAAATCATCTGGGGGCGCATAAATAAATAAGTGAAAAGATCATATTTAGTTCACCGACCAAATATTCCCTTAAGAACGCTAGCTTTCGGCTTCACCCAGTCTGAGGTACACATCCGGCTGACCCGACAGTAACAATCGCAGAGGTGCTCCCTTTACCACCTAGCCGAACAATCGGGAACGTAGGGGTAAGAACAAGAGCCAGGCAACCCAGCTTGGCCAAAACTTAAGTCATATCGATGCATATAATGGTGAATAAAGGTACATCCGGAAGTGTGACACATGTGTTGGGCATGAAGCCCGTATAAATAAGCTTCTGTTTAAAGAAGCCCCCAGGTTTAATGAGCGCGGATAGCACATCACTTATTGAGCCTTTAAAGGCTATAAGAAAAAGGAAGGGGAGAAGGAGAGAGATGTAAGACAGAGAATATAAAAAATGGACAGAGGAAGGAGACGAACACAGAGTCCGGCGCTAGGCATAGAATCTTCGGAGACGGGCTGCGTTCCATGGGTTCGGCTCGAGTCGGTTATCCGATGCATCTCGCAGGCGGTACGCTCCACCAGTCAGGACTTAGTCAATTATGAAGGAACCTTCCCACTTGGGCTTGAGTTTGTCCTTTTTCTTGTCCGGCAGGCGTAGAACTAATTCGCCAAAGTTGTAACTTTTGGCCCGTACTTCTCTGCTTTGATATCTTCGAGCCTGCTGTTGATTGAATGCGGAACGGGCTTTTGCCACGTCACGCTCCTCCTCCAAGGCGTCCAAACTGTCCTGCCGATCGAGCTCGGCTTCTCTTTCTTCGTACATGCGCACTCGAGGTGAGTCATGAATTATGTCACAGGGCAAAACTGCCTCTGCGCCGTACACCATGAAGAATGGTGTGTATCCGGTGGTGCGATTCGGCGTGGTCCGCAGCCCCCAGAGTACGGAGTCGAGCTCCTCTACCCAGTGCGTATTAGATTCCTTAAGGGACCGCACTAATCTGGGTTTGATGCCGCTCATGATAAGACCATTTGCATGTTCGACCTGGCCGTTAGTTTGTGGGTGATAGACGGAAGCATAATCGAGCTTGATGCCCATGTTTTTGCACCAAAGTTTTACCTCATCGGCCGTAAAGTTCATGCCGTTATCAGTGATGATGCTGTGGGGGACGCGACGCCATAACGGTGTACGACCCCAGATATAAAGTCTATCACCGGTCCGGATTCGGCCGTCTTAACAGGCTTGGCTTCTATCCATTTGGTGAACTTATCCACCATGACCAGTAAGTATTTTTTTCTTGTGGGTTCCACCTTTTAGGGGTCCAACCATGTCAAGCCCCCAGACCGCGAAGGGCCAAGTGATGGGGATAGTTTGGAGGGCGGTGGGTGGCATATGGCTTTGGTTTGCAAAAAGCTAGCAACCGACGCATCGCTGGACTAAGTCCTGAGCGTCTGCCCGGGCCGTCGGCCAATAAAAGCCTGTACGGAAAGCCTTGCTTACGAGGGACCGAGCTGCAGCGTGATGACCACCGAGTCCGGCATGAATTTCAGCCAGCAAGTTCCGCCCTTCCTCTTCAGAGATGCACCTTTGAAGGACTCCGGTAGTGCTTTTCTTATAAAGCTCTCCCTCATGGACTTTGTAGGCTTTAGATCGCCACACTATGCAGCGTGCCTCGTTTTGGTCCTCTGGGAGTTCCTGCCTAGTAAGGTAGGCTAGGAATGGTTCAGTCCACGGGGCGATGACGACCATTATTACGTGGGCTGAGGGTGTAATTTTATTGGCAGAGCCTCCAATTATGTCAGATTGTTCGGTGTCGGTCAGTGCGGTTGGGTCAGGGCTGTTATTGCCAGGTTCCCCTTCCCATACTACGGATGGCTTGAACAGCCTTTACAAGAAGATGTTGGGGGGGACTACATCGCGTTTTGCACCGATGCGTGCTAGGACATCTGCCGCCTGATTATTTTCTCGGGCTATATGGTGAAATTTAAGCCCTTCAAACCGAGCTGACATTTTTAAGATGGCGTTGCGGTAAGCTGCCATTTTTGGATCCTTGGCATCGAAGTCTCCATTTATTTGGGATATCGCGAGGTTTGAATCCCCGCGCACCTCTAGGCGTTGAATGCCCATGGATACTGCTATCCGGAGACCATGTAAAAGGGCCTCATATTCGGCTGCATTGTTGTAGTATGTGTACATAATCTAGAGTACATATTGAACTGTGTCTCCTGTGGGGGACGTCAAAACGACGCCAGCCCCTAGACCGGCCAACATTTTGGAGCTGTCGAAATGCATGATCCAGTTTGAATATGTGTCGTACTCTTTAGGGAGTTCGACCTCCGTCCATTCTGCGACGAAGTCGGCCAAAACTTGCGACTTGATAGCTCGCCGTGGCTTATAAGTTATGTTGAACGAGAGGAGCTCAATGGCCCATTTTGCAATCCGGCCCGTTGCCTCGCGGTTGTTTATAATATCGTTAAGTGGTACTTCCGAGGCTACTGTTATTGAACACTCTTGAAAGTAGTGTCGTAGTTTCCGGGATGCCATGAATATCGCGTACGCAATCTTTTGATAATGTGGGTACCGTGATTTGCACGGAGTGAGGACAGTGGACACATAATAGGCCGGCTTTTGAAGGGTTAATTTGTGTCCGTCAGTTTCTCGTTCGACGACGAGCACTGCGCTTACAACCTGATGGGTTGCTGCAATGTACAATAGCATTGGTTCGCCAATGTTTGGCGCGGCCAGGACTGGATTTGTTGCCAATATGGCTTTTATTTCGTCGAGTCCGGCCGTGGCGGCATCCGTCCACTCGAAGTGTTCGGTGCACCGAAGGAGGCGGTAGAGGGGTAGTGCCTTTTCTCCCAGGCGGGAGATAAAGCGGCTTAGAGCCGCCACGCATCCGGTTAATTTTTGTATTTTTTTGAGGTCCTTTGGGATATCCAATTGTGACAGAGCTCGGATCTTGGCTGGATTTGCTTCAATTCCTCTACCGGATACAATGAAGCCCAAGAGCTTTCCGGCTGGAACGCCGAAAACGCATTTTTTCGGGTTGAGCTTTGTCAGGACCCCGATCCTAAGCCACATCGATCCAGCATGTAACACATCATATCACTTTTCGGCCTCACGCACGGTACTCCCACGGGTGCCACCTTACCTGGCCCTAGACCGTTTGCGCCTTTTGGCTCACGTATATGATAGTGTCGCTAGCATCCATATGATAGAGAACCCGGGCCAACATGGCTAGTCGTGAACCCAAGGCGGCACTAACCCATGAGGACAGGCATACATGAATCACATCGAGCATGTCGGTCAACAACGTATAAATCCGGGCTGTAGCACTGGGCTAACAGGACTCCGGTAACCCGGGCTGTAGCAGGCTAGGCAGGACTCCGGATAACACCGCGTGACATTTCCCCGAAGGGACAGACACAGGAACGAAGTGAAACACATGCCGGCCAGTCATGTGTTCCGAGTAGTAGTGCTGGGCTAGCAGGACTCCGGTGAACCGGGCTGTAGCGGACTACTATCGCTCAGAAGCACTAGACTACATTTCCTCATATGATAGGCTGCCAAGGATAAACAACTAGATAGTCGGATCCCACTCATACCAAGCATTTCAATCATACACACAATATGCCCGATATGAGTAAATACAACATTGCATCACAACAAAACTCTACAACTCAAGTACTTTATTTAATAGGCTCCGAAGAGCCATACATTTCATCCATACAGATAGGGGTCACATGACCCGACACTCAAGTCATACAAACATACAAGCACATGCGGAAGCAAAGTAGTCTGAGTACAGACACTAGAAAGAAAGAAGGCTTGACGAAGCCTGTCTATCTACATCGACCCTTCACAAGTCTTGGATCACCACCTGGTGATAAGTCACTTGTCAACGTCGAGGTCTACGTAGAACCCATTAGAGGGGTTGGCGTAGTCGTCTGAAAACATTAATTAAGCAACGTGAGTACGAAGGTACTCAGCAAGTCATACAACATAATCCTACTATACATGCACATTCTCAAGAAGGTAGTGGAGTTATTGCAGCAAGCCAGCTTTGACTCTTGGCTAAGCTATTCTACGACAGACACAACTTGTAAAGCATTTGTCGCACACGAGTCCACTATCACCAACACAATACTCCACCGTGGATCCTCTCTCGCCCACCTACGAGAGGGCCATCCGCGGTACTCACACTTATCTTGAGATTTTTAGTAGAATCCATTTACTTGTCTATGAACTGTATAGGTGACCAAGTAGTCCTTTACCGCGGATGCGGCTATTCGAATAGTTCTATACCCTGCACGGGTGTACTTCTTCACACATGTTTCCACCACTTAGCGTCTGCACACGTCATGTGCTCGGCAGACTTCAAGCGAAAGCCGACGTGGGTGTAGACCACGACCTAACCAACCACACTAGTCTCTAGTCCAGGTTTATCGCCTATTCGGGTTCCATCCGCAAGGAGATCTGGCCGGGGTGTCCTCAACGGCCCCAAACGATGTGTGCAGGGTTCCCGAGACACCAAACGGGCAAATCAGTACACCGGGCCACGTGCCTACCGCAACACAGCCCACCCCTATGGTCAGCACTGCGTGCGGCCCCCAGCAACTACAAACACCAGAAACTACTTGCAACTCCTGGACAGAGGAAGAGAGGGGTCGGTAAGTCGAGCGGGGTCATATTTCAGGGCCCAATGTGTGGTAGTAGCTGAGTCTTAAATCACACACATAGATCTCAGTTCTTAAGGGCGGCCTCAATGAAACAACCCACCATGTACTCCTACATGGCCTTCCATCGATTCCTTTACCAAATCGTGTTCAACACTTTCACACTCTCGACAACGTCACAACCTTTCACTCTAGTTCATCATCCCGATGAGCCAGACCTGACACAACTCTAAGCATAGCAAGCATAGCATGGTAGGAACACACACACATGGCTCAATCAACTCCTACACATGCTAGTGGGTTTCATCTAGTTACTGTGGCAATGACAGGTCATGCAAAGGAAGTGGGTTCAACTACCGCAACACACAGCAGTTTGAATCGCGTTGTCTTAATGCAGTAAACGAGAGCAGAAGCGAGAACATGGGTTTGTATCGGAATGATCAATGGGTTGCTTGCCTGATGGAGTGGTAGTGGGATACGGCCCTTCAGTTGGATACTCGTGAATATCCTCGGAGGCAGAACCTACCACGAAGAACACATCGGAACACAATCAATACATGACAATATGCAACAATATGATGCATGCTATGACATGGCAATATGAATGTGTCTTGGCCTAATGCAAGCTAAAATAGAAAGGGATGAACTCATTTGAATCAAAGATTCAAATATTAGCTCATTAGACATGGCCTTAATAGTGCATTTCCTTATTCTGCTTAAACAGCAAGGTAAACTTGTTTTGTCATGCATGAAACCATTACAGATGGATAGATTGAATTTTTCTGATAATTTTTCGTATATAAATTATTTCATTTGGAGTTACAGATTAATTTCTATGATTTCTTGAAGTTAGAAACATTTTCTGGATTTTCCTGAATAAGATTAAATCCAGAAAATCAATTACGGCGTCAGCATTGCGTCATGCTGACCTCAGCAGGTCAACAGACCCGGTCCAGGTCAAACCTGACGCGTGGGTCCCACGTGTCAGTGTGGTTTAGTTTAACTAAAATCAATTAGTACTAATCCTAACTAATTAACAGGGCTGGGCCCCACCTGTCATTGACCCAGGGGGTCAAACTGGGCCCACCCATGGTCAAACGGGGTCAGCAGGGTCAACTCGCCGGCATTAAGCCGCCGGCGACGACCGGACGCGGCGGGGCAGCGCGGGATTCGCGCTCCGGCGACCAAATCGATGGCCGAGCCCACCTACGAGGAGCTGGGGCTCGTGCGCATCCATCTGTGGCAGGGGGAGGGTGCGAGGTGGCCGAAGTTGGGCACGGTGTCGACCCCGGTGGCGGCCGGAGTACGGGCGCATGCGGACACGGGGTTACGAGGCGCTAGGGTGCCATCTGGTGGCTGCCCTGGCCTCCTGGAGGCACCAGGAGCACGTTCACGCGCTCCGACGCGGGCGGCAAGAGCTGTGGCCGCGGCGGCGCCATGGCCGGCGGAGCCAAGCTCTCGGGCTCGACGGGAACGGGTGCTACGATGAGCTAGTGGTCATGGGAGGAGGGGGAGAAGATGCGGGGGCTCACAGGGAGGTCGACGAGCAGCTCAGCAGGATCGGGGGCGAACGGAGCGAGGCGAATCGACGAGCGGCGTCCGGCGGGCACCAAGGTCGAAGACGATATGATGGCGGCGATGCAGGGCCTCCGGTGAGGCGTGGCTCGGTGGGGAGGGCGAGGGCGTCACGGCGGAGCTTCTGAGCAGGTCAGAGAGGCAAGGGGGTGACGGAGGGCGCGGCTACGGCGGTGAGACGGCGACGGGTGCGTCGGCCATCACGGGAGAGGGGAGGGAGACGAGGGGGAGAGTGAGAGAGGACGAGAGGGGGACGTGTGGTCACGTGGCATTCCCTGGACGTCTCCTGGCGTCGGCGGAAGCAGGAGGTGGCCGGCGTGTGGCCGCGGGCGCCGGCCACGCGCTCCGCGTCCTTCTGGCGCGAGGAGGACGACAACTGGCAGCGCCAGTAGGCTGGGCCGAGCCAGGTGGGCTGGCCAGCACAGGTAAGGCCCAAGTGGGCTTCTCCCTCTTTTTTTTAATTTTTTTCTGTTTTCTATTTAACTGTAGCTGTTGGGCTTTATTTAAAATACTAAAACATTTCCAAAAATCCTGAAAATTATTGCGGGCTCTGTTTGGATTATTTCCAACAGCAAACATTTATTTCCAGAATTATTTGAGCATTTAAATTATTTAATAGCATTTAAATGCCCAAATTCAAATACTTATGATTTAAATCAATGACCTTCTGTTGACCTAGAAAATTATGCACCTATTTTGTCAGAGGTTCTATCCCAAGACAAAGAGGGTGAACATTTTAGAAGGGCATTTCAGGTTCATTGAAAATGCTTTTAGTAAACCCTAGTAGATTTCAGAAGGGGTGCTGGGGGTTCTGCCTTCCCCACTTCAAGTTTCTGATGAAAAGTAAACATGATGCAACACTCTAATGCATGACTAGCTAGGGTGTGACAACTCACCCCCACTCGAAAGAATCTCGTCCCGAGATTTAGGATCCGTCGAAAAGAATGTGGGGTACTCGAGTCGAAGACGATCCTCCCTTTCCTAAGTAGCTTCTTGCTCGGAATGGTGTGACCATTGAACTTTGAGAAACTTGATATTCTGGCGTCGAGTGTTACGCTCGGCTTGATCAAGGATACGAACGGGGTGTTCTCGATAGGTGAGGTTATCTTGGAGATCAAGCGTTTCGTGGTCCACTCCATGGATAGGATCCGAGAAGCAACGCCTGAGTTGAGAAACGTGGAAGACATCATGAACTCTGGAGAGATGCGAAGGTAGTTCCAGTTGGTAGGCAACTTCCCCTCATTTGGCAAGAATGCGAAAGGGTCCAATGTAACGAGGAGCCGATTTGCCTTTGATACCAAATCGATGGGTTCCCTTTAAAGGTGTAACCCGAAGGTAAGCCTTCTCGCCAACTTCATAAGCCATTGGCTTATGCTTGCGGTCATACTGACTCTTTTGTCGAGATTGGGCGGTTTTCAACTTCTCATGAATAATGTGAACCTGCTCTTCTGCATCCTGGATCATATCCGGGCCAAAGAGTTGTCTCTCGCCGGTTTCTGACCAGTTAAGAGGCGTTCGACATTTTCGTCCATAGAGAACTTCGAAGGGAGCCTTGCCCAAGCTAGCTTGATAACTGTTGTTATAAGCGAACTCGGCGAATGGAAAGCACTTCTCCCAATTCATACCGAAAGAGATGACAGAAGCTCGGAGCATGTCCTCCAGAATTTGATTGACTCGTTCTACTTGACCACTTGATTGAGGATGGAAGGCGGTGCTAAAGGAGAGACGAGTTCCCATAGCAGTTTGGAAACTTTCCCAAAATCGAGAGGTGAAAAGACTTCGACGATCTGAATTAATTTCCAATGGAACACCATGGAGAGACACTATTCGAGAGATGTACAAATCAGCTAGCTGGCTAGCAGTTATACTCTCGCGAACAGGTAAGAAGTGGGCTACTTTGGAAAGACGATCGACAACAACGAAGATAGCATTATTCCCTCTCTTGGTCCTGGGAAACCCGGTAATGAAATCCATACCGATTTTATCCCATTTCCATTCAGGAATCTCCAATGGTTGAAGGGTGCCAGCAGGCCGTTGATTCTCTGCTTTAACGCGACGACAGACATCACAATTTGCGATGTATTGAGCGATTTCTCTCTTCATCCTAGTCCACCAAAACCTCTGGCGTAGGTCTTGATACATTTTGGTACTACCAGGATGAATGGTGAGAGGGGATTCATGAGCTTCCTTAAGGATCAGTTGCCGTAGATGTTGTCTCTTGGGGACCACCAATCGGTTCTCGAAGAAGACAACACCTCGCTCATCCATGGAGAAACATTTAGCAACTCCGCTAGCAATGTTTTCCTTGATGCGGGATATGCCCTTATCGCGTTTCTGGGCAGCTATGATTTGATCCGTAAGGTTAGGTTTCGCCACCAGGGTGGAAAGGAATCCTCGAGGAACAATGTGAAGGTTAAGCTTACGAAATTCCTCGTGGAGAAGTGGTTGACTTTGTTGTAACATCAGATTGTTACAATAAGACTTATGACTTAGTGCATCAGCCATGACATTGGCCTTGACTGGGGTGTAAGTTATTCCTAAGTCGTAATCTGTGATCAACTCGACCCAACGTCTTTGTCTGAGATTCAAATCTGGTTGGGTGAAAATGTATTTCAGACTTTGGTGATCAGTGTAGATTTCGCAACGATTACCAAGAAGGTAATGTCGCCAGGTTTTGAGTGCATGGACTACAGCTGCAAGCTCTAGATCATGTGTGGGATAGTTATCCTCATGTGGACGCAACTGTCGAGAAGCGTAGGCAATCACATGACGATCTTGCATGAGAATGCAACCTAGTCCTTGTCATGAGGCGTCACAATAGATAACAAAGTCCTTGGAAAAATCTGGTGGTACCAGTACGGGAGCAGATGTCAGGCGTCTTTTCAGTTCCTGAAAGCTGAACTCGCACTGTGGGGTCCACTCGAACTTTTTATCTTTCTTGAGGAGTTCAGTTAGAGGCTTAGCAACTTTGGAGAAGTTCTCGATGAAGCGGCGGCAATAGCTCGCTAAACCAAGAAAACTCCGAACTTGCTTGACCGTTTCAGGTGGAGTCCAGTCAAGGACGGCTTGAACTCGCTCGGGATTGACAGCAATGCCCTTGCCAGAGATTACATGGCCCAGATAGGTCACTTCTGGTAACCAGAATTCACACTTGGAGAATTTGGCATAAAGGCGATGCTCTCGAAGTTTCGTCAATACTAGCCTTAGATGTTCGGCATGTTCCTCCTCATTCTTGGAGTAGATGAGTATATCATCGAGGTAAACCACGACAAATTTATCCAGGTACTCCATGAAGATCGAGTTCATTAACCGAGAGAAGGTGGCTGGAGCATTGGTTAAACCGAAGGACATGACGGTGTACTCGTATTGGCCATAACGAGTAACAAAGGCCGTTTTGGGAATGTCCCTGTTATTGATTTTGATTTGATGGTAGCCCAACCTCAAATCCATCTTGGAAAAGACTGAGGATCCAGCGAGTTGGTCGTACAGGTCGTTGATCCTGGGGAGCGGATACTTGTTCTTGATAGTGACCAAATTGACAGGTCGGTAATCCACAACCATCCGATCCATTCCATCCTTCTTCTTAACGAAGAGGACGGGGCAAGCCCATGGAGAAGAACTAGGACGGATGAAACCCTTTTGCAAGGACTCATCGAGTTGTTTCTTAAGCTTGGCTAGTTCTAGGGGTGCCATCTTATAAGGTCTTCTAGAGATTGGGACGGTTCCTGGAACAAGGTCTATCACGAACTCGACATCTCTGTCAGGTGGAACACCTGGCAGTTCCTCTGGAAAGACATCCGGGAAGTCACGAACTACCGGAATATCTTCAAGGTCTGGAAGGGGGTTGGCATTTAGAGAGTAGAGCTGACGCTCCGACACTCGGGTCAAAACATGGACTGTCTTGCCCGATGGATGGGTGAGTTGAACGGTTCTAGTAGAGCAATCAATCTTAGCGTAATGGGCTGACATCCAGTCCATACCCAAGATGATGTTTATGTCCGAGGACTTGAGAGCTATTAGTGACGCGAGGAAGACCAATCTGTCGACAAGAATTTCATTTCCATGGCTGATTCTAGAGGTTTGCCATCTAGAACCAGGAGTTTGAATTTCCATGGAGGTGGGCATGTCACAAAATGTGGTGTTGTGCAAACGAGCATAGCTCTTAGAAATAAATGAATGAGATGCTCCAGTATCAAAGAGAACAGTTGTCGGATGGCAATTAACAAGGAGCATACCGAGAACAACGTTGGGGTCCTCCTGAGTCTCTTCAGCTGAGACATAGTTGACATGGCCACGAGCAGTGGTGGCCGGCTTGGCGACAAGCACTTTTGCTGTTGGCTTACCACGGCCAACAGACTTTCTGAACTGGTTGGGGTTGTTCTGGGGACACTCGCGGATGTAGTGACCCGGCTCTCCACACTTGAAGCAAGTTATCATATTGGGGCGTGGAGCAGCATTAGCAGCGGGACCACCATAAGTCTTGGGCGGTACATACTGCTGGTTGGGGCGAGGCGCCTCAAAGGATGGCCTCGGAGTGAACCTGGATGGAACAGAAGTGTTTGGGATCCAGACCCGGCGCTTCTGAGATCCAGACCCGGATGAAGATCCAAAGTCACGGGAGTGCTTGTGTGAAGCTTCAAAGTCATTCTGCCCTGTCTCGGCACTGATGGCCTTGTTGACCAACTTCGGAAAGGAGGTGCAATCGTGCAGACGAAGATCATGGCGAAGCTCGGGGCTAAGTCCCTTGCAGAACCTTGCCTGCTTCTTGGCGTCGGTGGATACCTCTTCGGGAGCATAACGTGCTAACTTTCCAAACTCGCGACTGTATGCATCCACAGTCAGTCTACCCTGGGTGAAGTTGCAGAATTCCTCCCTCTTGCGATCCATGAGGCCTTCCGAAATGTGATGCTCACGGAAAGCAGCACTAAAATCAGCCCAAGTAGTGATTTGGCCGACCGGGCGCATAGCCTCATAATTTTCCCACCAAAGGCTAGCAGGTCCTTCGAGGTGATAAGCAGCAAAGGTAACTTTATCATCTTCGGCTACGTTGGCAGAATGTAGCTTGTGGGCGATGCTGCGAAGCCAGTCATCCGCATCAAGAGGTTCGATGGAATGGTTAAACTTTGGTGGATACAGCTTGACAAAGTCATTGATTGACACTGGAATGTTTCTCTGCTGGCGTGCAGTATTCTGCTCAATCCGCTCCAGCAAGCGGTTAGTCTCGCGCTTGTTTCGTTCTGCCTCCAGCATTACTTCGGCCAGAGAAGGCAGTTGAGGCAGATTCTCATCCCTAGCTGCGCTAGCTTCGCCCTGCTCTGGAGCAGCAGGGTTGCTGCGGGTGTTGACCATCCTAGGAAAAACAAACAACGATTTAGACCAGGATGGCAAAATCTGGGCAAGGAAGTGCGAAATGTAATGGATAACAAGGAATGCAGAGATAATCATCCGTATGACATGGTAATACAGAAACTGCCATACATTAACCAACAGTCATACACACCATACATAGTTTAGTACAAGCCCAAGCTAAGGTACAACTATGATGAAAGACGTTACATCTCATCGGAGGCATTCCAAACTCCTATACATTATTTTTCTACACCTCCGGAATGGATACACACTAAGTCATATTCCACAAGTCACGCAGGACGGTGGACATACAACTATTACAATACCAGTGAAACTAATACTAGCTCAGACAGCTCCGTAGTAATCCTCATAGAAGTCACCACCCAAGCCTGGAAGCGGAACATGATCATCTGGGAACAGGCGGTCCTGAGGAGCTTGCGGACCATAGAGACTTGGGTGTGGCCTTGGTCCAACAAACGGCGGCAGACGAGGTCCACGAGGAGGAGTGATGCCTCCCACCTCACGCCACTCCATGAAATCTGGCAGGCTGGCACGCACAGGATACAAGTCCCTCATGTCCATGTATCCGGCTTGCACCGCAGGGGCAAACCGATTCAAAGTGGCCCAGTGATCAGAACGAGCATTAAAGAGCTCCATACGCAAGGCCTGGTTTTCACGGTCCTTGTCTTCCAACATCTCAGTAGTGGTGCGGAGGAGTGATTCCTCATGGGATGCATTGCTATACATACCCTGAAGGTAACCATGCGCCCCAGGGAGGGATGCTGGCATGTAGCGGAAATCAGTGTTGCTCAGCAAGGCAGTTCTGGCTCGAATAATAGTCATCATCGAGTAGGCTGCATCCTGCACGGACATCCCAATAGTGATCCCAAGTCCATAAGAACACTGGAGCGGTTCAGTAGCTCCGGGATAAGATGGATATATCCTGACCGTGAACAGATATTGGCTTTGATTAAAGTCTCTAAACTGCTCCTCGACGGTATATTCAGGATACCATCGGTAACCTGTCTCGACCATCACTCGAACCAACATAGTTGTGTGACCACATATATCGATGCAACGGGCCAGACGAACCACTTTGTTCTGGGAATGGGTGGCCATCTGAAAGCACAAAATAATGCAAAGGCATTAGAATTTTCTAGGAGAATTTGGACAGCATAACGGCTGTAAATGCTCAGAAAAAGAGATGAGACATCCACAACAGTTTGCAAAACCACTCAACAACATCATATCAAGGTTCTGGTTCAACTGGCAACATACTAAAATTTAGTAGAAACTGAACTAGGTTGTATCCAACAATCCTATAAGTAACTTCGGATTAGTAACACGTGAACCTGATAGGGAGAAGAGAGCCTAGTCCTTAACCCACGTAGAATGAGAAGAGAATGACTCAGAACAGAGGGCATAAGGTAAAGGAGTAAAAGAGCCTTACGTTCCCTCCCACAATCAATTCCCCTACATATAACTAAAGCATTTCTAGACTCGACATCGACCAGTTTGGCTTAGCGAACCTACAGGCAGTCCGGCTCTGATGCCAACGCTGTCAGGACCCCGATCCTAAGCCACATCGATCCAGCATGTAACACATCATATCACTTTGCGGCCTCACGCACGGTACTCCCACGGGTGCCACCTTACCTGGCCCGGGACCGTTTGCGCCTTTTGGCTCACGTATATGATAGTGTCACTAGCATCCATATGACAGAGAACCCGGGCCGACATGGCTAGTCGTGAACCCAAGGCGGCACTAACCCATGAGGACAGGCATACATGAATCACATCGAGCATGTCGGTCAACAACGTATAAATCCGGGCTGTAGCACTGGGCTAACAGGACTCCGGTAACCCGGGCTGTAGCAGGCTAGGCAGGACTCCAGATAACACCGCGTGACATTTCCCCGAAGGGACAGACACAGGAACGAAGTGAAACACATGCCGGCCAGTCATGTGTTCCGAGCAGTAGTGCTGGGCTAGCAGGACTCCGGTGAACCGGGCTGTAGCGGACTACTATCGCTCAGAAGCACTAGACTACATTTCCTCATATGATAGGCTGCCAAGGATAAACAACTAGATAGTCGGATCCCACTCATACCAAGCATTTCAATCATACACACAATATGCCCGATATGAGTAAATACAACATTGCATCACAACAAAACTCTACAACTCAAGTACTTTATTTAATAGGCTCCGAAGAGCCATACATTTCATCCATACAGATAGGGGTCACATGACCCGACACTCAAGTCATACAAACATACAAGCACATGCAGAAGCAAAGTAGTCTGGGTACAGACACTAGAAAGAAAGAAGGCTTGACGAAGCCTGTCTATCTACATCGACCCTTCACAAGTCTTGGATCACCACCTAGTGATAAGTCACTCGTCAACGTCGAGGTCTACGTAGAACCCATCAGAGGGGTTGGCGTAGTCGTCTAAAAACATTAATTAAGCAACATGAGTACGAAGGTACTCAACAAGTCTTACAACAGAATCCTACTATACATGCACATTCTCAAGAAGGTAGTGGAGTTATTGCAGCAAGCCAGCTTTGACTCTTGGCTAAGCTATCCTACGACAAACACAACTTGTAAAGAATTTGTCCCACACGAGTCCACTATCACCAACACAATACTCCACCATGGATCCTCTCTCGCCAACCTATGAGAGGGCCATCCGCGGTACTCACACTTATCTTGAGATTTTTAGTAGAATCCATTTACTTGTCTATGAACTGTATAGGTGACCAAGTAGTCCTTTACCGCGGACGCGGCTATTCAAATAGTTCTATACCCTGCAGGGGTGTACTTCTTCACACATGTTTCCACCAATTAGCATCTGCACACGTCATGTGCTCGGCAGACTTCAAGCGAAAGCCGACGTGGGTGTAGACCACGACCTAACCAACCACACTAGTCTCTAGTCCAGGTTTATCGCCTATTCGGGTTCCATCCGCAAGGAGATCCGGCCGGGGTGTCCTCAACGGCCCCAAACGATGTGTGCAGGGTTCCCGAGACACCAAACGAGCGAATCGGTACACCGGGCCACATGCCTACCGCAACACAGCCCACCCCTATGGTCAGCATTGCGTGCGGCCCCCAGCAACTACAAACACCAGAAACTACTTGCAACTCCTGGACAGAGGAAGAGAGGGGTCGGTAAGTCGAGCGGGGTCATATTTCAGGGCCCAATGTGTGGTAGTAGCCGAGTCTTAAATCACACACACAGATCTCAGTTCTTAAGGACGACCTCAATGAAACAACCCACCATGTACTCCTACATGGCCTTCCATCAATTCCTTTACCAAATCGTGTTCAACACTTTCACACTCTCGACAACGTCACAACCTTTCACTCTAGTTCATCATCCCGATGAGCCAGACCTGACACAACTCTAAGCATAGCAAGCATAGCATGGTAGGAACACACACACACACACATGGCTCAATCAACTCCTACACATGCTAGTGGGTTTCATCTAGTTACTGTGGCAATGACAGGTCATGCAAAGGAAGTGGGTTCAACTACCGCAACACACAGCAGTTTGAATCACGTTGTCTTAATGCAGTAAACGAGAGCAGAAGCGAGAACATGGGTTTGTATCGGAATGATCAATGGGTTGCTTGCCTGATGGAGTGGTAGTGGGATACCGCCCTTCAGTTGGATACTCGTGAATATCCTCGGAGGCAGAACCTACCACGAAGAACACATCGGAACACAATCAATACATGACGATATGCAACAATATGATGCATGCTATGACATGGCAATATGAATGTGTCTTTGCCTAATGCAAGCTAAAATAGAAAGGGATGAACTCATTTGAATCAAAGATTCAAATATTAGCTCATTAGACATGGCCTTAATAGTGCATTTCCTTATTCTGCTTAAACAGCAAGGTAAACTTGTTTTGTCATGCATGAAACCATTACAGATGGATAGATTGAATTTTTCTGATAATTTTTCATATATAAATTATTTCATTTGGAGTTACATATTAATTTCTATGATTTTTTGAAGTTAGAAACATTTTCTGGATTTTCCTGAATAAGATTAAATCCAGAAAATCAATTACGGCGTCAGCATTGCGTCATGCTGACCTCAGCAGGTCAACAGACCCGGTCCAGGTCAAACCTGACACGTGAGTCCCGCGTGTCAGTGTGGTTTAGTTTAACTAAAATCAATTAGTACTAATCCTAACTAATTAACAGGGCTAGGCCCCACCTGTCATTGACCCAGGGGGTCAAACTGGGCCCACCCATGGTCAAACAGGGTCAGCGGGGTCAACTTGCCGACGTTAAGCCACCGGCGATGACCAGACGTGGCGGGGCAGCGCGGGATTCGCGCTTCGGCGACCAAATCGATGGCCGAGCCCACCTACGAGGAGCTGGGGCTCGTGCGCATCCATCTGTGGCAGGGGGAGGGTGCGAGGTGGCCGGAGTTGGGCACGGCGTCGACCCCGGCGGTGGCCGGAGTACGGGTGCATGCGGGCACGGGGTTACGAGGCGCTAGGGGGCCATCTGGTGGCTGCCTTGGCCTCCTGGAGGCACCAGGAGCACGTTGACGCGCTCCGACGCGGGCGGCAGGAGCTGTGGCTGCGGCGGCGCCATGGCCGGCGGAGCCAAGCTCTCAGGCTCGACGGGAACGGGTGCTACGATGAGCTAGTGGGCATGGGAGGAGGGGGAGAAGATGCGGGGGCTCACAGGGAGGTCGACGAGCAGCTCAGCGGGCTTGGGGGCGAACGGAGCGAGGCGAATCGACGAACGGCGTCCGGCGGGCACCGAGGTCGAAGACGATCTGATGGCAGCAATGCAGGGCCTCCGGCGAGGCATGGCTCAGTGGGGAGGGCGAGGGCGTCACGGCGGAGCTTCTGAGCAGGTCAGAGAGGCGAGGGGGTGACGGAGGGCGCGGCTACGGCGGTGAGACGGCGACGGGTGCGTCGGCCATCGCGGGAGAGGGGGAGGGAGACGAGGGGGAGAGTGAGAGAGGACGAGAGGGGGACGTGGGGTCACGTGGAATTCCCTGGGCATCTCCTGGCATCGGCGGAAGCAGGAGGTGGCCGGCGTGTGGCCGCGTGCGCCGGCCACGCGCTCCGCGTCCTTCTGGCGCGAGGAGGACGACGACTGGCAGCGCCAGTAGGCTGGGCCGAGCCAGGTGGGCTGGCCAGCACAAGTAAGGCCCAAGTGGGCTTCTCCCTCTTTTTTTTAATTTGTTTGTGTTTTCTATTTAACTGTAGCTGTTGGGCTTTATTTAAAATACTAAAACATTTCCAAAAATCCTGAAAATAATTGTGGGCTCTGTTTGGATTATTTCCAACAGCAAACATTTATTTCCAGAATTATTTGAGCATTTCAATTATTTAATAGCATTTAAATGCCCAAATTCAAATACTTATGATTTAAATCAATGACCTTCTGTTGACCTAGAAAATTGTGCACCTATTTTGTCAGAGGTTCTATCCCAAGACAAAGAGGGTGAACATTTTAGAAGGGCATTTCAGGTTCATTGAAAATGCTTTTAGTAAACCCTAGTTGATTTCAGAAGGGGTGCTGGGGGTTCTGCCTTCCCCACTTCAAGTTTCTGATGAAAAGTAAACATGACGCAACACTCTAATGCATGACTAGCTAGGGTGTGACAAGCTTGATGTCGTATGTTCGGAGGTTATCAAATGTAAGCCTCAAGTAGTCTACTAGAGATTCGACATGTCTTGTTTTTACGACCACATCATCTACGTATGCCTCCACTGTTTTGCCGATCTGGTTTGCCAGACATGTCTGAATCATGCGCTGATATGTTGCGCCGGCGTTTTTGAGCCCGAAGGGCATTGTGTTGAAGCAGAATGGGCCGTATGGTGTGATGAATGCCGTTGCAGCTTGGTCTGACTCTGCCATCTTGATTTGATGGTAGCCGGAATATGCGTCGAGGAAACACAATGAATCGTGTCCGGCGGTAGCGTCGATAATTTGATCGATGCGGGGGAGGGGGAAGGGATCCTTTGGGCAAGCCTTGTTAAGGTCTTTAAAATCAACGCATAGGCGCCAGGATGTGTCCTTCTTTGGTACCATGACCAGGTTTGCTAGCTAGTCCGGATGTTTTATATCTCTGATGAATCCGGCCTCCAATAGCTTGGCTAGATCCTCTCCCATGGCCTTTCTCTTAGGTTCAGAAAAACGCCGAAGTGCTTGTTTGATAGGTTTGAATCCTTTTAGGATATTTAAGCTATGTTCGGCCAGCCTGCGTGGGATTCCTGGCATGTCTGAAGGGTGCCAGGCGAAAATGTCTCAGTTCTCACGTAGGAACTCTCGTAGTGCGGCGTCTACATCAGGGTTTAATTGTGCCCCGATGAAAGCTGTTTTATTGGGGTCCGTTGGATGGACCTGGAATTTGACTATTTCGTCCGCTGGTTTAAAGGAGGTGGACTTGGATCTTTTGTCGAGTATCACATCGTCCCTGTTCACCGTGGAGCGCAGCACAGTCAGTTCCTCAGCCGCTAGGGCTTCGGATAGTGCCTCAAGGGCCAGTGCGGCTGTCTTATTTTCGGCGCGGAGTGCTATGTCCGGATCACTAGCGAGAGTGATAATTCCGTTCGGCCCGGGCATCTTGAGCTTCATGTACCCGTAATGGGGTATTGCTTGGAAGATTGTAAACGCTTCCCGCCCTAGCAGAGCGTTGTATCTGCTACTAAACGGGGCCACATGGAACATGACCTCTTCGGACCTGTAATTATCCGGCGTGCCGAACACCACATCTAGTGTGATTTTTCCTGTACAGTACGCTTCCCGACTGGGGATTATTCCTCTAAAGGTTGTGCTGCTTCGCTCAATGCGGTTCCAGTCTATTTCCATTTTTTGAAGGGTTTCCTCGTAAATGAGGTTCAATCCGCTGCCTCCATCCATGAGTACCTTGGTGAGGCGAAAGCCATCCACTATTGGACTGAGGACCAATGCGGCTGGTGCTCAGACTGTTAGGGATTTAGGTTCATCACTGGCATTAAAAGTAATAGCCGTGTCACTCCATGGGTTTATTGTTGCTACTTGGTAGACTTCGGCAAGGCTGCGGAGTGTTCTTTTTCGCATATTATTTGATGCGAAAGTCTCGAAGACTGTTAATACCGTACTGGTGTCCCTGGGGTGGCTTTCTGTGGCCTCCGGAATTAGGAGATCTTCGCCAATTTTGGCCACCTGCCGGAGTATCCAACATGCTCTAAGGCTGTGAGTTGGTGTGGCGCCCTCTGTACTGTGAATTTTACAGGGTCCATTAAGCCATCCTTCCAGTACGGTTCCATGCCCTGTAGAGGGTTTTTGCTTTTTGGTGTTTAACCCGGGTGTCTGGCGATGATGCACCCTTTTATTTCGGACTGGGTTTGTATTCAGGGCCGGATCTTCCCAAAATTTTATTTCGGTTTTCCAGGCGCTTTCCATCGCTCAGTACTTTCATACTATGGATGCCAAGTCAGCGAAGCGTGTAATATCACGGCGACTTATGGCGTTGAGGATTCACTTGTCCATGCAATTGTTGCAGAAGATTGAGATTGCCTCTTCCTCACGGCAGTCCTTTATCCTGTTCATAACCAGGAGGAATCTGGCCCAGTAATGATGTACTGTTTCTTCGGGCTTTTGCCTGATTTGGGATTGATCGCTTATGTTCGGGTGGGTGGGTGGAATTAAATCCGAAACCTCACCCAATCTGAGACTTAGAGGCCAAGGAGTTTCTGAACTTGAAAGTTTGGATTCTTGGATGCTGCCCAATGAATCCAGCCCGTCGCCTGATTCTAAGTTCAGGTCTTGAGTGATATCCTCCCCTCCGCGGGTATCCGGCTTGGAGGGACCGGGAATCCGGACGTAGCTAGTCCTTAAGATAGATGAAGGGTCGCCGCACTGTCCCTCTACCACGGCAACGTGATGGGTGACTTGGGGAGAGTTAATCTCTCTCAGATCGGGTTTAGGCCCTATCTGGTCGTAATTCGTAGCGACTCCCAGGGCGGCAATGCGATCCAAGAGATCGTTTATGGAAGAGAGCTCCATTGGATCTAACTGCTCGGCGAGTTCCGAGCTGACATGAAGATTGCTTTTGATGACCCGAGAGGTCATCGTCGGCGCAGCAGCCGAACATGCGGTCATAAGAAAACCACCTAGCCGGAGAGTTTGGCCGACAGCCAAAGCTCCCTTAGCAACGGTGCTGTCTTTAAAGACGGGATGAGGCATCCTTCCTGATGGCGACAGCACAGAGGAACTCTTAATGAAAGCACCAATGTCGGTGTCAAAACCGGCGGATCTCGGGTAGGTGGTCCCGAACTGTGCGTCTAGGCGGATGGTAACAGGAGACAAGGGACACGATGTTTTTACTCAGGTTCGGGCCCTCTCGATGGAGGTAAAACCCTACTCCTGCTTGATTGATATTGATGATATGGGTAGTACAAGAGTAGATCTACCACGATATCAAGGAGGCTAAACCCTAGAAGCTAGCCTATGGTATGATTGTTGTTCCTACGGACTAAAACCCTCCGGTTTATGTAGACACCGGAGAGGGTTAGGGTTACACAGAGTCGGTTACAATGGTAGGAGATCTACATATCCGCATCGCCAAGCTTGCCTTCCACGCCAAGGAAAGTCCCTTTCGGACACGGGACGAAGTCTTCAATCTTGTATCTTCAAAGTCCAGGAGTCCGGCCGAAGGCATAGTCCGGCTATCCAGACACCCCCTAATCCAGGACTCCCTCACCCTTCACGACTACTTGCAAAAGTGAGATCTGATAAAGATAGTAAGATAAATATTTTTGGTATTTTTGTTGTATAGATTGAAAAGTAAATATTGCAAAATAAACGGAGACAAAAATAACTAGTTGAAGGGATATTAATATGATGGAACATAGACCCGGGGGCCATAGGTTTCACTAGTGGCTTCTCTCAAGATAGCATATTCTACGGTGGGTGAACAAATTACTGTCGAGCAGTTGATAGAAAAGCGCATAGTTATGAGAATATCTAGGCATGATCATGTATATAGGGATCACGTCCGTGACAAGTAGACCGAAACGATTCTGCATCTACTACTATTACTCCACAGATCGACCGCTATCCAGCATGCATCTAGAGTATTAAGTTCATAAGAATAGAGTACCGCATTAGGCAAGATGACATGATGTAGAGGGATAAACTCAAGCAATATGATATAAACCCCATCTTTTTATCCTCGAGGGCAACAATACAATACATGCCTTGCTGCCCCTGCTGTCACTGGGAAAGGACACCGCAAGATTGAACCCAAAGCTAAGCACTTCTCCCATTGCAAGAGAGATCAATCTAGTAGGCCAAACCAAACTGATAATTCAAAGAGACTTGCAAAGATATCAAATCATGCATATAAGAATTCAGAGAAGAAACAAATATTGTTCATAGATAATCTTGATCATAAACCCACAATTCATCGGATCTCGACAAACACACCACAAAAAGAATTACATCAAATAGATCTCCAAGAAGATCGAGGAGAACTTTGTATTGAGATGCAAAGAGAAAGAACAAGCCATCTAGCTAATAACTATGGACCCGAAGGTCTGTAGTAAACTACTCACGCATCATCAGAGAGGCCATGGTGTTGATGTAGAAACCCTCCATGATCGATTCCCCCTCTGGCGGAGCGCCGGAAAAGGCCCCAAGATGGGATCTCACGGGTACAGAAGGTTGCGGCGGTGGAAATAGGGTTTCGTGGTGCTCCTGGATGTTTTCGGGGTATATGAGTATATATAGGTGAAAGAAGTAGGTCGGTGGAGCCATGAGGGGCCCACGAGGGTGGGGGCGCGCCTACCCCCCTGGGCGCGCCTCCCTATCTCGTGGCCGCCTCGTTGCTTCCTTGACGTCCACTCCAAGTCTCCTGGATTGCGTTTGTTCCAAAAATGATCCTCGCGAAGGTTTCATTCTGTTTGGATTACGTTTGAGATTCCTTTTCTGCGAAACACTGAAATAGGCAAAAAAACAGCAATTTGCACTGGGCCTTCGGTTAATAGGTTAGTCCCAAAAATAATATAAAAGTGCATAATAAAGCCCATTAAACATCCAAAACAGATAATATAATAGCATGGAACAATCAAAAATTATAGATACGTTGGAGACGCATCACTAGTTCAAGCTTTTCTTCATAGGATTGCATTAAAGCATCAACGATATGTTTAGTAAAAGCTTTATTTTGATTATAAGCATGAGGAGAATTTAACATGGATTACAACAAGGAAATACGATCTATCAAAGACCAATTATCATAATTAAATTCCTTGAAATCCAAAATAGTGGGTTCATTTCTATGTAAAGTTTTGACCTCTTCAATCCCACTTTTATAAATTTTTGCATCAAGATCTAAAAACTCCGAATCATTGGGACGCCTTTTAACTAAAGTTGACTCATCTCCAGTCCCATATTTATCAAGATTCATACTGGAAAACAGAGATTTAATAGGAGTCACATAAATCACTTTTAGATCTTCATCATTATTATCATGAAAACTAGAAGAACACGCTTTCACAGAGCAATCTTTTTTAGCACGCATCCTAGCGGTTCTTTCTTTGCACTCATCAATGGAAATTCTCATGGCTTTGAGAGACTCATTGATGTCATGCTTAGGTGGTATAGATCTAAGTTTCAAAGAATCAACATCGAGAGAAATTCTATCCACGTTCCTAGCCAACTCGTCAATCTTAAGCAATTTTTCTTCAGCCAAAACATTGAAATTCTTTTGCGAACTCATAAATTCTTTAAAACTAGTCTCAAAATCAGAGGGCATCTTATTAAAATTTCCATAAGAGTTGTTGTAGGAATTACCATGATTATTAGAGGAATTACTCATAAATGACCTAGAATTAAAGTTTCATCTATACGCGTTGTTACCAAAATTGTTCCTACCAACAAAATTCACATCCATAGATTCATTATTATTATCAATCAAAGTGGACAAAGGCATATCATTAGGATCAGAAGAAACACTTTTATTAGCAAACAATTTCATAAGTTCATCCATCTTTCCACTCAAAACATTAATCTCTTCAATCGCATGAACTTTTTTACTAGTGGATCTTTCGGTGTGCCATTGAGAATAATTAACCATAATATTTTCTAGGAGTTTAGTAGATTATCCTAAAGTGATTTCCATAAAAGTGCCTCCCGCGGCCGAATCTAAAAGATTTCTAGAAGCAAAATTCAATCCGGCATAATTTTTTTGTATAATCATCCACAAATTCAAACCATGTGTAGGGCAATTACGTATCATTAATTTCATTCTATCCCAAGCTTGTGCAACATGCTCATGATCAAGTTGCTTAAAATTCATAATATCGTTCCTAAGAGAGATGATCTTAGCGGGAGGAAAATACTTAGAGATAAAAGCATCTTTGCACTTATTGCATGAATCAATACTATTTTTAGGCAAAGAAGAGAACCAAGTTTTAGCACGATCTCTAAGAGAAAACAGAAATAGCTTCAGTTTAGCAATATCATTATCCACATCTTTCTTCTTTTGCATATCACACAAATCAACAAAGTTGTTTAGATGGGTAGCGGCATCTTCACTAGGAAGGCCAGAAAATTGATCTTTCATAACAAGATTCAACAAAGCGGTATTAATTTCACAAGATTCAGCATCGGTAGTAGGAGCATTCGGAGTGCTAATAAAATCATTGTTGTTGGTATTGGAAAAGTCACACAATTTAGTATTATCTTGAGCCATCGTGACAAATAATGAATCCAACACACAAGCACACAAGAAGCAAGTTAAAAGAGAGGAACGGAAGAGGGGCGAAGAAAAGGCAAAGGTTTTCGAAAATTGTTTTAGAAGTGGGGGAGAGGAAAACGAGAGGCGAATGGCAAATAATGTAATGCAAGGGAGAAGAGTTTATGATGGGTACTTGGTATGTCTTGACTTGGCGTAGATCTCCCCGGCAACGGCGCCAGAAATCCTTCTTGCTACCTCTTGAGCATGCGTTGGTTTTCCCTTGAACAGGAAAGGGTGATGCAACAAAGTAGCGTAAGTATTTCCCTTAGTTTTGAGAAACCAATGTATGAATCCAGTAGGAGACAACGCACAAGTCACCTAGTACCTGCACAAACAATCAAGAACCTTGCAACCAACACGATAAAGGGGTTGTCAATCCCTTCATGGTCACTCACAAAAGCGAGATCTAATAAAGATAGTAAGTAAATATTTTTGGTATTTTTGTTGTATAGATTGGAAAGTAAAGATTGCAAAATAGTAAACGAGATGCGATGTAAATAAAAGAGGTGCAATATAATAAGAAAGAGACCCGGGGGCCATAGGTTTCACTAGTGGCTTCTCTCAAGATAGCATGTATTATGGTGGGTGAACAAACTACTGCCGAGCAATTGATAGAAAAGCGCATAGTTATGAAGATATCTAAGGCAATGATCATGAATATAGGCATCACGTCCGTGTCAAGTAGACCGAAACAATTCTGCATCTACTACTATTACTCCACACATCGACCACTATCCAGCATGCATCTAGAGAGTTCATAAGAACAGAGTAACGCATTAAGCAAGATGACATGATGTAGAGGGATAAACTCAAGAAATATGATATAAGGGTTAATTATCCTTTTTCCCTCAGTGGTGTCTCTGTGCTCATTTTTGCCCTCAGATGCAAATTGTGCTCAGTTTTGCCCCTAGTCCATGCACAACTACTATGACGAGGCCAAACGGCCATATTTGAGTCCATTCCGTCCGCCAGCGTTAAGTTGTGGGTCCGGTGCTTACACGTGGGACCGCGTGGACATGGGTCCGGAGCTGACATGTAGGCCCATGCAACTAAATCCCCAAATCATTCGTAGCTCACTCTGCCCATCCGCTTCCCCGCCGGCCGGCTGACCTGCGCCGCCGCCGGCACTTGCGTCGCGGCCAGGACCTGCCCCGCCACCAGCTGCACGCCTACTCCACCGCTACCTTTCTGCGCCTACGCTCCACGGCTGCCTCGACGCCAGCCACCTTCCTGCGACGCCACGGGTGGGGCACCCGCCACCTGCTCGACCCGCGGCGCGGCCTCCTTCCGTGCGCCCGGCCGGAGCGCTCAAAGGTGGGGGGCTGCTGGAGCTATTTGAACTAGCAGGAAGAACCCTAGGCCGAAATGGAGAGCAGCAGCGACGGCGAGGCAGGCATCGGGCCGGAGATCCGCCGCGTCCACGACTGGGTTCCCGAGGGTTAAGTCTCGCCTCCTGTTTAGATTGAGCTTAGTTGTGCATTAAAACACTCGATTCGAGTAGGTTTGCCCAATTAGTGTGCTGATTGCGTCTCTGTTTTTCGCCGGTTAGGATGGAGTTGCGGTTTGCTTTCTTGATGCACGTTAGAAGGGACCGGTACACGTTCGATGCAAAGGATCAAAAGAAATACCAAGGAGGTTTTGATTATCGGTTGCCAATGGCTAGTAATTGGAGTTTCAGACAATTTGGGGAGGTAATTTGTAGCCAATATCCTTGGGGTTTGCTTGATGAAGTGGTATACAAATACTATGATGGGGAAAAGAAATGGGTGACAATTAGTAATGATGAAGAGCTAGCTACCATGTTTGTTAGGCATAAAGAGAAAGATAATTTTCATGTGAGGCTGCAAGTTGATGTGCTTGAGCACGCATTTGGACCTAGGATGACGGGTGCAACATCTCGGGGAGAACCAAGTCATCGTAATGGCATCTAGGATGACAGTTCAGTTGGTGCATGGCGACGTGGTGGCTCGACAAGTGTGGGCAACAGCAGTAGGGTCCCCCTTGAAGTGGAGCATGATGACTACAATTCTGGGGTTGATGAAGAGAAGCTATATTCTGATGTTATTCGGAATTTACGACGGGCACCTCGGGCTGATAACCAAGATGAGGCTCACAATGCAGTCCGTGTGGATGATGACGCGGTGGGTGAGGACGAAGACCTTGCAGCTGTTGAATGGGACCCTTTGAACCCTAATTTGGAAGAAGGTACAGTTTTTGCATCCATGAATGAGTGTAGAAATGCACTTGTGACATACTGCATCAAGGTAGAACGTACTTTGAAAGTTGACAAGAGCGATCAAGTACGTTACAGAGTGCACTGTCCAACTAAGGGTTGTCCATGGAGGCTGCTCGCATCTAAAATGCGAAATAGCACTAATGTTCAGGTCAAAGTGAACCCTTTTAAGCACACGTGCCAGGAATCAACCCTTAGGAAGGATACAATCAGTAGAGCCAAGTCAAGATGGGTGGCAGAAGAAGTAAAGAAGTGGGTGAAAGAAAACCAGCAAGTGGGTCCAAAGGAATTACAGAAGAACATCAAATATAAATTCAAGATAGATTTACCATACATGAGGTTGTTCAATGGTAAACAACAGGCTATGGATTCTATGTATGGTAACTGGCAGGAAAGCTTTCAATTGTTGTATTCATTCAAAGGTGAAGTGGAGAGGACAAGCCCTGGTAGTATTGTAGATATTGATCACCACACCGTGGAGTACACATTCAGGGGAGTGACAAAGACCAAGGAATGCTTTAGGAGGGTTTTTATCTGCTTTGAGGCTTGTCGCCGGGGCTTTTTGGCAGGTTGCAGGCCTTATTTGGCTATTGATGCCACTTTTCTCACAGGGAGGTTTAAAGGACAGTTAGTAGCTGCTTGTGCATTTGATGCACACAGTTTTGTATTTCCAGTTGCCTACGGTGTGCTGGAGACAGAGTCTGAGGAGAGTTGGACTTGGTTTTTGCATAATCTGCGTCAGGCTATTGCACATCCCAATGGGTTGGTCATTCATACAGATGCCTGCAAAGGTTTAGAAGTGGCCGTGGACAATGTGTTCCCTGGAGTAGAGCATAGGGAATGCATGCGTCACCTTGTTGCAAATTTCATGAAGAAATTCAAAGGAAAGGTGTATACCGACAATTTATGGCCAGCATCTTTGACTTGCAGTGTGAAGAAGCACAACTACCACTTGAGGCAGTTATACATGAATCCCAAAGTGAAAGAATACTTGGAAACACAACACTCCAAGTTATGGGCCAGAAGCCAATTCAGTGAACTGAGCAAAGTTGACTATGTGCACAATAATCTAGCAGAGTCTTTCAACTCAACAATCCAGAAACTAAAGGGTCATTATGTGGTGGATTTGCTGGACAAGATAAGGATAGAATACATGCCGAAATTTCATTATCGTGCAGGAATAGCCGAGGCAAAATTCATGGGCCACATTATCATCCCTACCGTGATGAATGAGCTGATGCAGAAAACAACAGGCTTGGAAATGCACATGACTCTTTGCTCGGGTACCACAGCAGAGATATCATATTTGGATAAAGATAAGAGGGAATGGAGATATCTAGTGGATTTAGAAGCTAGAACTTGCAGTTGTAGGCAATGGCAGATAACTGGGTTGCCATGCATTCATGCCTTGTTTTTCATCACTTCTCTCCCTGGTCCAGCAGGGAACATTCAGCAGTATGTGCATGATTACTACTCTGTTGCAAGGTTCAAAGCCACATATGCTTATGCCTTGCCTGCTATGGAGGGAAAACAACAATGGGACATGGTGGACCCTGGATTCAAGCTTTGCGCTCCAGTTCTGAAAAGAGCAGCAGGTAGACCAAGGAAGAGTCGAATCAGACCTCGTAGCGAAGGAGCTGGACTTGGAGCGAGGAAGCGTAGGTGCACAAGATGTGGTGGGTCTGGTCATTTCGGTAAGTATTGTGATAACACAGTAGATCCAGCGTTCGGAGAGAGTTTCGATGAAGGCTTCGATGAAAGTGATCATGGTGATCCAAGTGAAGCTCCAAATAGTGATCATGGTGATCCAAGTGAGGCTCCAAATGATGATCATGGTGATCCAAGTGAGGCTCCAAATGATGATCATGGTGATCCAAGTGAGGCTCCAAATGATGATGTTGGTGATCCAAGTGAGGCTCCAAATGATGATCTTGGTGATCCAAGTGAGGCTCCAAATGATGATCCAAGTGAGGCTCTAAATGGTGACCAACCTTCTGTTGTTGTGAGTTCTGCTAGGTATGTAAATCTTGCAAGGGTCAAATACTACTGTACATTTATGGGTCACTTGACATGATCTCATTACCCTTTATGTTTTGCACAGCTCTATGATAGGTTTGAAGAAGACGCACAAGGTACCGACAACCAAGAGGAGAAGAGAAGAAGCAATGAGCACAAGGTGCACGAGGAGCAAAGTGATGGCAAGAAGCTCAAGGAACAGACAGAAGCCCGAACGCTATTGTGAATAATTATGAAACATTATGAATAATGTTGTATTTTTGTTGGATGATGTTAGAACTATGTTTGACATGATGGTTAAATCTGTTGGATGATGTTTGAATGAGCACATGGTTTTTCCATTTTTTGATTTTTTTGAATTTTGTTTTGCTCATTTGAATTCTGGTCAAACCTAACTTTGACCAAGATTTAAACAAGTCTAAAACATCAAAATGAAGAACTAAGCCTGGATCCTTCTTAGTCAATCCAAAATGAAGCTATGGTGAGGTTTTTGAAATTTTCATGAAAAATGTGCTAAAATGAGGGTCCAAAGGTAGGGTAAACGGCCTCATCTCTAAGCAAGGTTTTTTTCGACCTTGTCTAAATCAGCCAAATAACTTTCCTAAACATATATTCTATATATACGGACTATGTGCGCTGGTTTTTCCATTTTTTGATTTTTTTGAATTTTGTTTTGCTCATTTGAATTCTGGTCAAACCTAACTTTGACCAAGATTTAAACAAGTCTAAAACATCAAAATGAAGAACTAAGCCTGGATCCTTCTTAGTCAATCCAAAATGAAGCTGTGGTGAGGTTTTTGAAATTTTCATGAAAAATGTGCTAAAATGAGGGTCCAAAGGTAGGGTAAACGGCCTCATCTCTAAGCAAGGTTTTTTTCGACCTTGTCTAAATCAGCCAAATAACTTTCCTAAACATATATTCTATATATACGGACTATGTGCGCTGGTTTTTCCATTTTTTGATTTTTTTGAATTTTGTTTTGCTCATTTGAATTCTGGTCAAACCTAACTTTGACCAAGATTTAAACAAGTCTAAAACATCAAAATGAAGAACTAAGCCTGGATCCTTCTTAGTCAATCCAAAATGAAGCTGTGTTGAGGTTTTTGAAATTTTCATGAAAAATGTGCTAAAATGAGGGTCCAAAGGTAGGGTAAACGGCCTCATCTCTAAGCAAGGTTTTTTTCGACCTTGTCTAAATCAGCCAAATAACTTTCCTAAACATATATTCTATATATTCTATATACACGGACTATGTGCGCTGGTTTTTCCATTTTTGATTTTTTTTAAATTTGTTTTGCTCATTTGAATTTTGGTCAAACTTAACTTTGACCAAGATTTAAATAAGTGTAAAACATCAAAATGAAAAACTAAGCCTGGATCCTTCTTAGTCACTCTAAAATGAAGCTGTGGTGAGTTTTTAGAAATGTTCATGTTTATTTCCCCAAAACACTTCTCTTCACTTCATACAAAAGAGTTTGAGATACTCGAGATATCATACAATACACATGAACTTATCGTTTAAATGTATGTAAACCTTGTTTATCAACTTAAATCGTTAGTATATGACATAAGAAGACTATGTGCGCAGGTTTTTTATTTTTCTGATTTTTATTTAATTTATTATGCTCATTTGAAATCTGGTCAAACATAGCTTTGACTGCTCCAAACCCCTCCCAAACCCCGCTAACCCTAGCACTGAACCAGGACCGTTCATCTAACCCTAGCGCTGAACAAGGGTCGTCGATCTAACCCTTCTAGAAGGAATCTGTGGGGAGGAGGGGGGCGATCCGCGAGATGCAATCTGATTGGCTGGGAGATTCTTTTTTTTTAACAAATATCGGGCGCGCTGGATGGAACGTTGGGTCGTCTCGTTGTCTGGGCCTGAGACCGCACTAAATAGCCCGTCTCAGCCTTTCCAGGCCTTGCATGCATGCATGGGAGGCGGCGACGTGCATAGGCTGCGACGTGGGTTTGCATGCGCGGGAGGCTGCACGTGCATGCATGTGAGCGAGGCGTGCTAGGCGCGCTAGGCTAGCGAGGCCAGCTAGGTGGTTCAACGAGTCAGATGCACCGTCCGGTCAAAGAGCTATGCAGTGATTCAAATGCACGCACGCGCCCCATGCATGCATCGTTTTTGTGCAAAACTTTAAGAGTGCAAAGCGTAACGGATACACACACGCGTTCGGATTCACACACGCAGCGTTCTCACCGTTTCTCTCTTCCTCTCCCACCCACAGGCCTATAAATGGGGTGCCTATCTTCCTCTCCCACCCATAAGCCATATCCGATCCATTCTCTCCAACTTCAAACACCCAATCAACCGAGCCCTCCCCAAGCGAGACCATGCAGTTCAACGGGCCGACCTTCAGCCGTCCGCCTGTCGTGCCGGAGCGGCGCTACCCACCGGGCGTGCTCGTGGAGAGGGAGCTCCGCGTGTGGGCTTTTTCAAGGTGGAGGGGTTCTGTCGAACTCACCCGCGCCTTCCTCAGAGCCGGCTATGCCCACCTCCCACGGGGCTCGCCGAGGATGTTCACCCTCAACGAGGTTCGTGACCGCGGCGGCATCCTCCTACTGCTCACGGTCACCTTCACCAACCCGTTTGACGCACGCGAGCTCCTCGGCCAAGTCTTTTGGTGCGGCTGCGAGGCCATCTTCTTCACCGTCTACAACATCTTCACCAACTACGAGAACATCTTCCCCACTCCAGCCGGGATGCACTCCCTTCCCTATGACGACGAGGAGGAGGTGTGTAGATGAAGAGGGTGTTGAAGGGGCGCGCGCGGCCAAAGTGGAAGGAGGATATCAAGATGAAGACTATTTCGTTTTTTATTTGTTGCTTTTCTATATCGTGTCATGTCGTGTCATGTTTCGTCATGTGTCCGTGAACTGTCCGTGAACTTATTATTGTAATGGTACTTGTGTTGCATCTTATCTAAGTTATTTATTAGGGTTTATTATGTGTGTTAAAAAATTTCCATGCCCAAGCATATAATTTCTACCCTAAACCAAGTCATGAAGCTTGTGGTTGTCATTCAAAAGAGGGGGTGAGAAGCCCTCCGTTTTATTCAAAAAAATTAAGTCATGAACTAACATGCAAATTTATTCCGTTTAAATCCTAAACCAAGTGCCACTCTAACACTAAACCAAGTGCCACTCTAACCAAAACCACGTGGCAGTGCAAACATATGTTTTCAACCTTCCAACCCTCCAAAATTTCAGTGCAAAACAAAGGAAAACCACTCTCACGCGTGTGCAAACATTCACGGTCTCACTTTTTTTTGACAAATTTCACAGTATCAATATGTATACATTTCTTCCCTACCCATGTCAAACTCTTGCCATCTGTCCTAGCGATTACCAGCGCAGCCCTAAACACCACAAACCCACGCGGTCTTGGGTTCGAGTCCCCAGCCGCACCAATTTTTTGTGCATTTTCCACACTGTTTTTAGACAAATTAGTTTCTACTCAATGTAATGCCCTTAAAAAATGTTCATTTATTTTGGCACTAGGTGTAAACATCTACCAAAGCTGAGGCACATTTTTCATGACATTTTGGTCTTTGATTTAAATCACGGTGTATTTGAATTGGATTACTTAAATTGCTATTAAATATTTAACAGCTCCAAAAAATTTCTAACCTTAATTGTTTGGCTCTGGAATAATTCATTAGCTGCATTTCATTGATCAAAAGTTTCTGAATTCTTCATTTCTTCTCCTTTTTTTCAACATATTTAAATGTTGGTCACTTCTTCTCTTTTTTTCAACATTTAAACAACTTTGACCAACATTTAAACTAGGTGAATTTCTCATACAATTTCAAGATTACAAATTCCTCCATAATTCATGCCTTTCCATACATTTTCAACATTACAACCAGTGCGATTACCATACCTACAATTGCCCAAAAGTATTTGCAAATGGGTATTGGTAGTGCTTGATCTTCAAGCTTCCTAACCTTCTTCTTCAACATCCTAAGCTCAACAGCTAGCTCTCTGTCAGTGCATGCTTCGCCCTCCATCTCTTCTTCCGGAGTTCGTGCTGCGGCCACTGCGGTTTGGGGCAGCATGCGCAACCATTCGCCATGCTCTTCTTGCAGTTCATTTATCAGAGTCTTGGCCAGAGCATCGACCCAAATAAAGAAGCATGTCACCTGCATGAACACGGAACAGATCAACCGATTGCTCAAAGATCCCGACCACGAAAATGGTGCAATTGCCTCGATTCTTACTCCATTCTCGCTGCACACGTAGAACGGACGATTGTGGTTCCTCGGTTTGTGAGAAACCCTCCGATCAACGCTCGCCCGGCACCGCGGACAGACGAAGACAGGCATCTCCACACGCGCCCGGCTCTGCATCCGCGAGGTGGTGCGGGAGCTTGCGGAAGACATGGAGCTCGGAGCCGAACGGGATCTCAACGCCGTCGCGCCCTCCACAGCTAGCTTCCCACCGCCGCGCCCTCCACAGCTAGCTTCCCACCGCCGTCGTGCTCTCGCTCTCTCGCCGTGGTCAGCGTCGTGCTCTCTGTCGCCATGGTCACCGCCGCTGTCGCCCGCTAATATAGCACACCCGCAACGGCTCTATGCTCAACGGCTCTCTGCTGGGTCCCACAAGCCACGCGTGCAACGGTCTGAATAAAATTGGTCGCCTCTGCCGCCTGGTCCCACCTGTAAGGCCTAGTCAAAATGTTGACCTGACGGAGACGCCAAAGTTCACAGAACGAGTCGGTGCGCACGGACTAGGGGCAAAACTGAGCACAATTTGCATCTGAGGGCAAAACTGAGCAGATGGACACCACTAAGGGCAAAAGGATAATTAACCCATGATATAAACCCCATCTTTTTATTCTCGATGGCAACAATACAATACGTGCCTTGCTGCCCCTACTGTCACTGGGAAAGGACACCGCAAGATTGAACCCAAAGCTAAGCACTTCTCCCATTGCAAGAAAGATCAATCTAGTAGGCTAAGCTAAACCGATAATTCGAAGAGACTTGCAAAGATAACAAATCATGCATATAAGAATTCAGAGAAGAACCAAATAATATTCATAGATAAACTTGTTCATAAATCCACAATTCATCGGATCTCGGCAAACGCACCGCAAAAGAGTACTACATCGAATAGATCTCCAAGAACATCGAGGAGAACTTTGTATTGAGAATCAAAGAGAGAGAAGAAGACATCTAGCTAATAACTATGGACCCGAAGGTCTGTGGTAAACTACTCACGCTTCATTCGAGAGGCAATGGTGTTGATGTAGAAGCCCTCCATGATTGAATCACCCTCTGGTAGATCGCCGGAAAAGGCCCCAAGATGGGATCTCACGGGTACAGAAGGTTGCGGCGGTGGAAAAGTGGTTTCATGGCTCTCCCTGATGTTTCTAGGGTATAAGAGTATATATAGGCGAAAGAAGTACGTCAGTGGAGCTACGAGGGGCCACGAGGGTGGGGGCGCGCCCTCCTGCCTCGTGGCTTCCTCGCGGAGTTCCAGACTTCAACTCCAAGTCTTCTGGTTTGCTTTCGATCCAAGAAAGATCATCGCGAAGGTTTCATTCCGTTTGGTATTCCTTTTTTGCAAAACTCTAAAATAGGAAAAAAAAATACAGAAACTGGCACTCGGCCTCCGGTTAATAGGTTAGTCCCAAAAATAATATAAAAAAGCATATTAAAGCCCATTAAACATCCAAAGCAGATAATATAATAGCATGAAACAATCAAAAATTATAGATACATTGGAGACGTATCATCGGCCCCCCTTTCCTTTCTCTCCTCCTACTCTTTCCCCCTTCTCCTTGTAGGAATAGGAAAGGGGAGGGGGCTGAATCCTACTTGGAGTAGGACTCCCCCCTTGGGCGCGCCACCCTTGGCCGGCCTCCTCCTCCCTCCCTCCTTTATATACGTGGGGAGGGGGCACCCTAGAACACAGAAGTTGATTTTTTAGCCATGTGCGGTGCCCACCTCCACAGAAACACATCTTGGTTATATCGTCGTAGTGCTTAGGTGAAGCCCTGCGTCGGTAACTTCATCATCATCGTCGCCACGCCGTCGTGCTGATGGAACTCTCCCTCGGCCTCAACTGGATCAAGAGTACGAGGGACGTCATCGAGCTGAACATGTGCTGAACACGAAGGTGTCGTACATTCGGTGCTAGGATCGGTCGGATCGTGAAGACGTAAGACTACATCAACCGTGTTGATAAACGCTTCCACTTTTGGTCTACGAGGATACGTGGACACACTCTCCCCACTCATTGTTATGCTTCTCCTAGATAGATCTTACGTGATCGTAGGAATTTTTTTTGAAATTACTCTGTTCCCCAATACTGATGTCATTGCCGACCCTGCAGACATTGCCATGGTCGGAGCATTATATGGTTGAGCGTGGAGGCTCGGATTGCTGGTCCGGCAGGGGAGAAAATCCAACTTTTTGCATGGATTTGCTGGTGATATTTTTTTGTGACCATGCATGTAAAAACTATGCATACTTGTTCCTTTTTGGTTGTGATTAGAAGATGCGATCCCACGCTGGTGTGATCCATCACGCCCTATGTGACCAGATCGATTTAAATTTAAAATTGATCATACTAACAGACATTTAGGGGATCAGTATTGCTAAGTCTCGGTCGACTGAGACTTTGTTAAATCTCAATCGATGTTATATCCGTGAGATCTTACATTAAGATCCGTTCAAAATTTTCTTTTCAATTTTTTTCTCTTTTGCATGTTGTGTCACTTGACTAAGACTTGGTTAAATCTCAGACGACTGAGATCTAGCCACACCCTTAGGGGATAGTATTAGATAGTTGGCTCCCACATCTGTGTCCGTGGACTGGTCTCCTCTATCCCGGACGGATGCGATTAGGGGTCAGAGATGTCCTTGGGGCATCTCCAAGGCGGACACGCAAACTGCTCGCTTCCATCCGGACTGCGCTGTCCAAAAACGCGAAGCCATCCATTGCAGGCCTATATCGGTCCACGAGGCGGTCCGAACGCGTTTTCTCCCGCAAACTAGAGAAAAACGTGGGGGAGGTTTGCTGGAGTCCGGACATGAGAAACATAGGACTTTGACACCCCTGGCCCACCCAAAAACCTTCCCTGACCTCGTGCCTCTATCATTCCCATTTTCTCTTCTTCCTTCTTTCTCTCTTGCCTTCGCTGCCGCTCCACACACCTGTTGTAACTCTATGTCTCCGTCACCTCCAGCGCCCCAGCAGGGCTCCACCCCGCTTCTCCTCCGTCCCCGTTCAACCCCTGTCCTCCGTCCGCTTGGCCAGGTACCGTCGCTACTATTATACTCACCATGACCGGCAACTGTCCGATGAAGTGGCAGAGCTAAAAAAGTTTCTAGCAATGGATTCCGATTTGGAGTACATATACGAGCAATATGTTGAGCCGTCCGACGGCTCGTCGGGCAAGGAGGAGTACTCTGATGAGATGACGATGATGCATGCGGTCCTTGAAGACGCAGAGGATGCTGTCGACGACGTCCCAATGGAGGACGTTGCCGATGACGGACCAGCAACATCCTCCTCCTTCGCGATACCCTCCCCCTCCGCACCCCCTCGCTGATGCATTGCACCATGACCATCGGCGAGGCCCGACATGGTGCGGGAGGCACAGGCTGACGCTGCCTAGAACAACCACCTCCTTTGCGCAGCCGCTGCAAGGGTGGTGCGAGAGGCAAGTGATGGGTGTTAGTGTCAAGCTCAAATGTTTCTTCGGTCTTGATTGTAATTTTACTTATTGGCTGATGCTCCTTTTGCAAAAGCTAGTGTTTTGTTATTTTTCAGTTTTGCCAGATCGGTATGTATGTGACTTATACTATGATCCTTATGGTACAAATGAGTCGCGTATTACCATGTGAAAAAAATATTTAATTAGACTTCTTGGTAGGGTATCCTCGTATCTAATGATGAGAAGGCCCACGAGTTGGATGGATTAAAAATTACTATCAATTGGACTCATTCCCAAAATTCCCCCCACCCTGGTGTGTACTTTCCCCTGCAATTGTCATTCTTCAAACTATCGCAGTCATTCTATTTCTTATGATATTTATCCCTAACTGCATGTCTAAGGAGCGAATTGAGCGTAACTTAGATGGTTAGGTTTCTTGTGGTGGAACTATACCTGACCATGGGCAGCCCAGGTTAGATGGCCTGACCCGACTCGCCCAGACTCGACCTTGCCCACGGGCTGGGCCTAGATTTTGAGCCCGATGGCCGGGCGGGGCTCGGGCGAGCTTTCTGATTGATGGGTCGGGTTTGGGCCTAATTTTTAGGCCTGACGGCTGGGCTAGGCTCGGGCCTAGGTTTTTGTTGGGGAACGTAGCATGCAATTTCAAAAAAATGCCTACGATCATGTAAGATCTATCTAGGAGATGCATAACAATGAGAGGGGGAGAGTGTGTCCACGTACCCTCGTAGACCGAAAGCGGAAGCGTTAGTTTAACGCGGTTGATGTAGTCGAATGTCTTCGCGATCCAACCGATCAAGTACCGAACGTACGGCACCTCCGAGTTCAGCACACATTCAGCTCGATGACGTCCCTCGAACTCTTGATCCACCAGAGGGTCGAGGGAGAGTTTTGTCAGCACGACGGCGTGGTGACGGTGATGGTGATGTGATCCGCGCAGGGATTTGCCTAAGCACTACGACGCTATGACCGGAGGAGTAAACTGTGGAGGGGGGCACCGCACACGGCTAAGAGAACAATTGATGTGCTATGGGGTGCCCCTGCCCCCGTATATAAAGGAGGAGGGGAGGAGGCCGCCGGCCTAGGGGCACGCCCAAGTGGGGGGAAACCCACTAGGACTCCCCCTTCCTTCTCATGGAGGGGGAAAGAGGGAAGGGAGAGGGAGGAGGAGAAGGAAATGGGGGCGCCGCCCCCTCCCCTTGTCCAATTCGGACTCCCATGGGGGGGCACCCCTTGTGGGCTGCCTCCTCTCTTCCCTATGGCCCATGAGGCCCATTACTTTCCCCAGGGGTTCCGGTAACCTCCCGGTACTCCGAAAAATACCCAAAACGATCCGGAACCACTCTGGTGTCCGAATGTCATCGTCTAATGTATCAATCTTTACCTCTCGACCATTTCGATACTCCTCGTCATGTATGTGATCTCATCTGGGACTCCGAACAATCTTCGGTCACCAAAATACATAACTCATAATACAAATCATAATCGAACGTTAAGCGTGCGGACCCTACGGGTTCGAGAACTATGTAGACATGACCGAGACACATCTCCGGTCAATAACCAACAGCGGAACCTAGATGCTCATATTGGTTCATACATATTCTACGAAGATCTTTATCCGTCAAACTGCAATGACAACATACGTTATTCCCTTTGTCATCGATATGTTACTTGCCCGAGATTCGATCGTCGGTATCCTCATACCTAGTTCAATGTTGTTACCGACAAGTCTCTTTACTCATTCTGTAATGCATCATCCCGCAACTAATTCATTAGTCACATTGCTTGCAAGGCTTATCGTGATGTGCATTACCGATAGGGCCTAGAGATACCTCTCCGATACTCGGAGTGACAAATCCTAATCTTGATCTATGCCAACCCAACAAACACCTTCGGAGACACCTGTAGAGCATATTTATAATCACCCAGTTACGTTGTGACGTTTCATAGCACACAAGGTGTTCCTCCGGTATTCAGGAGTTGCATAACCTCATAGTCAAAGGAATATGTATAAGTCATGAAGAAAGCAATAGCAATAAAACTTAACGATCATCATGCTAAGCTAACAGATGGGTCTTGTCCATCACATCATTCTCCTAATGATGTGATCCCGTTCATCAAATGACAACACATGTCTATAGTCAGGAAACTTTAACCATCTTTGATTAACAAGCTAGTCAAGTAGAGTCATACTAGGGATACTTTGTTTTGTCTATGTATTCACACATATATCAAGTTTCCGGTTAATACAATTCTATCATGAATAATAAACATTTATCATGATATAAGGAAATATAAATAACAACTTTATTATTGCCTCTAGGACATATTTCCTTCAGTTTTCTGCGTCAGGTTTTGGTAGGCCCAGCCCGACAGATGGCTAGGTATAGGTGGAACCAACCCACCAGGGTTCAAGTCTTAGATTTGGCATTGATGGTCATGCTTTTCTCGATTTATTTCAGGGGGTTATGTACGCTCTCTGGGAGCAGACGTGGAGTCTGCGTCTGCACTGTGTTAAAACACAACATGTTTAACGAAAAAAATACATACTCGCCTTTTGGAAGAGCTTCCTGATTTGTTGTTTATTACTTGTATATATGGGAGTGTGTGTTCACGATAGAAAAAATTCTGTACCACAGGTGCCTGAACTTGCCATCGATGTTTATTTTAGCGCCTGAACTTGAAAAATACACCTAACTGGTTCCAATACTTGACACTCTTATTCAAGTACGGTTCAAATCATGCTCGGATACGACCGTATGGCTGACTTGGTAGACGTATGTGGCATAAGGCCCACTTGCAGTGTTGGGATAGGCTGACATGCAAAATATACGTCTCTATGCTCAATGGGTCCCACCTATAAGCGAGATTGTCTAAAAAACTGTAAGTGGGCAGCGCAAATAAACAAAATAAAGACCCAGCTAGGTTATGAACCCGCGACGTCACATGTATTTTTTTGCGTGGAACTAGAGGGTTTTATTCAATCGACTGAGCTCCAGCAGTGTCCGCCATCAGGCAAGTCACCAAGAACCCAAGGGGAGAGTACATCCAGCAGTCTATCACCTCAAGTGTGCAAGCATTTTTCGCACACAAGTGGGCAGGAACATTCGAATGCCTCTTTACATGATGAATACTAAAAGAAGTAAAGCTATCTGCTAACCCTTCAATATCTAGAGGTACTGGCGCTATCAAGGAGCACGAAGAACGGCACGAGTTCCAGAGATCGACCACATCCTGATTGTCAGTCTCCATTTGCACTCGCTCAAAGCCATGAAGCTTTGCGAAGATTACACCTTCGCGGAGGGCTAGAGCCTCTGCGACAAGCGAATCAGTGACGCCATGGATCGGCTTGCACCAGGCACCGAGATAAGTTGTAGATGATCGAGCAACTCCTCCCACACCTGCGAGCCTGGCTTCCATAGAAATACCTGCATCGACATTGATCTTTATGAAGTCTTCATCAGCAGGCCGCCAGCCATGTCCAGGAAAGATCTTAGCTTGGTCCATGGGCAATTCCAGGATCGCCAGAGCTTCTCTAGTTTTCTGCATCGACACCACTGGGTTCAAGCTTTGTTTGTCATGAGTCACATTGTTCCTAGACGTCCAGATCGCCCACATTACCGTAATAATATTTGCGCGGTCAGCTTCATCAAATCTAGAGTCACATAAAATGTCCTTAGACCAAGTGGATGGATGAAGCTCCGGTAGCTTAATGCTTAGCCACTCCTTCGCCTCCCTCCAAAACATTTTTGCATGTGTGCACTTTATCAGTGCATGATACAAATCTTCGTATGCATCAAGGCAGACTTTGCAGCGTGCCAATTGAGTAATGTGCCTGTGCTTCTAAGTGCTCTCGACAGGAAGGATTTTCCGTAGCACTTGCCACCAAAACACATGAACTTTTGGCACAACCTTGAGCTTCCAGAGTCTAGACCAACACTGTTTCCGATGCTCTGAAGATTCTGTAACCGTCCCTTCCCCTAGAGCTAAATGCTCGTTCTGGGTCACTAGAACGCGGTATGCGGATTTTACAGTGTAGTTCCCGGACTTTTCGGCAACCCATGCCCATGAATCAGCCCCTCCTCCAACGCCCAAAGGAATGGTAAGAATAGCGTCAGCTTCTGGGGATGTAAAGTTTTGTCTTACCAATTCAATCTTCCATGAACCCGTCTCAGCATCAATCAGGTCTGCCACATAAGGAATGTTAGCATTACGGATTTGAGCTGACGGACACAGCGAGAAGAGACCTGGTATCCAGCTATCATGCCAAGTTGACACAGACGAGCCATCGCCAATTCTTTTTACCAAGCCAGTTTCCAGGGCCTGCCTCCCTACAACTATTGCCCTCCAGGTGGCTGACGCATGTTTAGGAATTGTGGCGTCCAAAAACTCCCTTGTGGGGAAGTATTTTCCTTTCAAAACGCGCGCGCACAAAGACTCTGGATTCGTTATAAGCATCCAGCCGTTCTTTCCAAGGAGAGCTAGATTGAACAAATCCAACTTCCTGAATCCCATACAGCCCGCAATCTTTGGTCTAGTCAGAGAGTCCCAGTCGATCCAGTGTAAGGACCTGCGATCCACTGAGCTGCTCCACCAATATCGAGCCATGTTTGAAGAGAAACTTTTGCAGATATTCTTCATTAACTTAAAACGACTCATTGAAAAGGACGGGATTGCCTGCACAATAGCTTTGAGGCGAACTTCCCTCCCTACACATGAGATAAGCCTTTTAGTACCTCCTTGCAGCTTGCATCTAATACGTTCACAGAGGTACTCAAAAGTTCCACTAGTGATCCATCCGGTAGCCGTTGGGATTCCCAAATAACATTTATTAAAGGCCTCCACAGAAATACCCAACACTACTTTTAGCTCCTGCCGAGTGGTATTAGGTGTGTTCGGACTAAAGTAAACGGAGCTTTTGTCACGGTTAACACACTGTCCCGAGCAATCGCCATAGATCCTCAACACCTCATTCAGCCTGAGGGCACTTGTCACATCTGCTTTCAGAAAAATTAGACTGTCAATGGCAAATAACAAATGATTGACCCAAGGAGAAAGAGGGCTAACATGTATTCCTCTGTCCACATTCACTCCCCCATAGAAATTGAGGAGTGATGTAAAACCCTCTGCAAAGAGGAGAAAAAGAAACGGGGAACTGTGATCTCCTTGTCAGAGTCCTCTTGAAGGATGAAAAATGGTAGGAGTTGCCATTCACCCGAATTGTGAATCTCACTGAAGTTACACACTTCATAATCAGTCTGGCGAAATTGGAGCTGAACCCCAATTGTAACATGATAGCTTCCAAAAAATGCCACTCGACCCGGTCGTACGCCTTCATCATATCCAATTTAACTGCACATACACAGTTTTTACCTTTCTTGCGCCTTCTCATTGCATGAACACTCTCATAAGCAATTAAAACATTATCAGTGATGAGATGTCCGGGCATGAATGCACCCTGTTCTTCACTTATAATCTCCCCCATAAAACATCTCAACCTATTGGTGATGCATTTAGAAGCAATCTTGTACAGTACAGAACATAGTGATATGGGTTGATACTGAGCAATGCGTTGGGGGTGCCTCACCTTTGGAATCAACATTATTGAAGTATCATTCAGTCCCTTGGGTAGTGCACCTCCATTCAAAAAACCTAGGACATCTGGGATTATATCATCTTTTAGTAATGACCAGTACCATTGAAAAAATCCCGCCGTAAAGCCGTCCACTCCCGGTGCTTTAGATTGTGCCATCTGGAATAGCGCAGTCCTGACCTCCTCAGCTGTGAACGGTTTGTCAAGTTCCACGTTCATCTGATCAGTCACCTTGGGAGGGACAAAAGCTAGTAGCTCGTCCATCGGCTTAAACCCCTGACTTGTGTATAGTGCTTGGTAAAAACCTTGGACTTCAGAATAGTTCTCCTCCGGTGTTTGGCATATGGAGCCATCCGCCCTTTCCAATCTTTCTATCTTGTTCATCTGCTTTCGCTCTGCTGCTTGGGCATGAAAGTAACCCGTGTTTCGATCTCCCTCTCGCAGCCAAGGAACTCTGGATCTCTGGCGCATCCAGATCTCTTCTTGCCTGAGTGCCTCCCGGAGTTGCTTGGCGACAACATGCTCTTCCTCGTTTGGGCCCCGCCTGGACGGCCGGCGACGAAGTCGATCAAGTTTGTCCCGAAGATTCCGAACTCTCCGTGTGAGACACCCGAATTCTTTCGCTCCCCATGTAGCTAGCGAAGACTACATGCTATTCAGGGCGTTCGTAATCCCTTGTAATCCGTTCAGGCCAGCTCCTTTACGCAATTCTCTAAGTACAAGGGAATCGTACTCCGAATGGGTTTGCCATACATCCTCATATCTGAACTGCCTCGTCCTTCCTTCTCGCAGCTCCGCCACACTTTCTCGCAAGTCGACCAGGATGAAACAATGGTCCGACTCCGTTGTACTAATGTGGTGAACCAAAGTATGCGGAAATAGTTGGGTAAGTTGGAGGTTTCCAACCCCCCCTATCGATTCTAGCTTTGACATTTAACTCGCCACTCTGCCCATTATCCCATGTGTGTTCCACTCCCGACTAGCCAAGATCAAGGAGTGAGCAATCATCTAGTGCCTCTCTAAACGCTCTCATCTGCCACTCCGGACGTGCAGCTCGAGAGAAGTGCTCAGATGCAAACATTGTTTCGTTAAAATCCCTAACACATAGCCACGCTTCGTGGCGAATCCCGAAGAGTGTACGTAGGAACCTCCAACTCTGGCGTCTATCTTCCACCCTTGGAGCTCCATAAAAACCAGTCACTCTCCACTCTAAAGAGCTTAGAGCTTTATACCTCACCATCACATCGATATGTGCCGAGCTATAGTTTTTCAGTTCCACCTCAACCTCAGCTGACCAAAACATACCGATCCCACCACTCAGCCCGTTGCTGTTCACCGCAAAACAGCCTGCAAAACCCAACTGATTCTGTAGACTCTCCACTCGCTTTGCTGAAATCTTCGTCTCCATCAGGAATAGGAGACTGGGCACTTCTTGCTTCACAATATTGCGAAGCTCGCGAACTGCCTCCGGGTTCCCAAGCCCGCGGCAGTTCCAGCTTAGACACCTCATTGGCTCCGGCAAGGCTGCACCGCAGCCTCTGCCAATGTTTCTGAATTATTGGGTGTCGGTTTCTTCTTCTTTGGCTCTCGCACCGGATCCTCTTCCAACTCCTCCCTCACCTCCTGCACCCCACCTAGAACAAGTAGGCTATTTGTATCACCACCTTCAGTGTGCGGGCTGTTAGCGAGCAGAGGTAATTCAACCCTCCTGTACACTTGTTTCTGCACCTTGGGTCCCCCCTTGCGCTTGTTCTGATTGACATTGCTCTTCATCGGGGACGTAACTTCAGTAGCATCCTTTGCTTCAGTAGTTGATTGCCTCGTTGTTGTTTTCCTATTATGTGCTGAAGGTTTCTCCCTGTTCGAACCATCTCATGAAGCATTTTCCCTCCTTTCGTTTGGAGCTCTCAACCCTTTCCCAAAGGGTAGATCACCATTGGCGTCTCGGGCACCAGGCGTCAGGCAGTACAAATCCGAGTGGCCTAGACGGCCACAAGAAAAGCAGAAGTGAGGAACGTTTTCATACAAGATGTCATATGGGTCCATGCACTTCCTCCTCCTAGACTTAATCAAAATCCACCTCCTTAGGGGTTTGTCCACATCCACGGTGACCCTAGCCCTAAGGTACCCTGCGGTATGATCAAACTTGATATCCGTGGCCTTTTTATCGATTTGGCTTGCAATCGCAACACTCCACTTTTCATCACGCAGATTAAAGGGTAAGTTCATGACTCTAGCCCAAAGCTGTAGCTTGTCAAATTTCAACTCCGAGGGTCGCATGCACTCATCAAACTCTGAAAGTATCACAACATGTTTGCTGACATGCCACAACGAGCCCTCCCAAACACGATCCCTGTCCTTCTTCGTGGCAAAATCTGCCACAAAGGTGTTGTCTCCCACAGATATGATTCCCAAACCTTTAGGATTGCCCCAGAAGAATGTTCCGATGAAGAACCTTACCCGCCAGCATCCACTTCTCCTGCTCACCTTCCTCCAGATCGTCCACAACCAGCGGTGTCGCTTCCTCCTCGGTGATCTCCGACTTCCCCATTGCCTCAGCCAGTTTCGCCCTAGCCGCCCTAGGGGACAGGGGCTCCTTCTCCTTGCCTGCCCCAGAAGTCGTTGCCATCTTCTGCCCGGCCGAAAACGCGCCCTGCCGGTAGATCCGCCGTGCGCCGCCGCGGTTCCACCCTGAAACCCTAATCGCCTTTCACAAGGCACCGGGTTTTTCGGGGGGGAAAAGTTACTAGCGGGCCACTACCCGCGACATCACAGGTAGCAGGCGACTATACTAACCAGATCAACCAACGTATATTCCTGTTAACTTCGCATACACACGCTTTATCAATCAAGCAGGCTCGTGGAGGTAAATGGGCTGCAGGCTCAAATAATTTTATGAACTATAAAATGTATGTTTAATTTAAAATGTACCTTGGGGCACACTAGGCTATTAATTGTTTTTTCACACACATTTTCGAATTTATTTTTATTCAGAAATATATATTTTGACAAACACATAAACTATAGGCGAGTGTACTAAGCAGATTGGCCAACGTACATTTATGTTTACTTCGCATGCACATGCTTTATCAATCGAAGCAGGCTCGTGGAGTTAAATGGGCTGCAGTCAGTGCTCCCATTTCCGCATGTTAGTTATTTTTCCTTTTTATGAAATTATAAATAAAACATGTAAACTATTGTCATAATAATAAATAAATGTTCCTGTAGTAGTGAATTCTATTTTTTTCATATTATAAAAATCTTTCACATATTTAACAAAATTAATTTTTCAATTTGATTATGTTTTTATGTTTTCAAAATGTTAATCTTATTTTTCAAAATCTTCAGGTTTTCCAAATAATATTCACTCGGTTCTTTCCTAGGATGTTTGTTTTTTTCCAGTTTTACGCGGCCCTTCGACACAAAAAAATATATTCTTGTATTATAAATAAAATGCACAGAAAGAACTTGCTTTCATAATGTAATATTTTAAAATAATTACATATTCTAAAAATTCATTTTGTTAAAATAATTTTGTGAATTATAAAATGTACCTTTAATTTAAAATGTATCTTGGGGGCACACTAGGCTATTAATTATTTTATTTTGTTTATTTGCGTTGCATGCTAACAGGTGTGTCTCGATGGTCATACACATATATTGGCCTCACGCCACTTTGGCATGCCTAGTCAGCCATACAGACGTATCCAAACGTGAATTGAACCGTATTTGAACAAGAATGTCAAGTATTGGGACAAGTTCGGTGTATTTTTCAAGTTTAGGCATCAAAGTGAACATCGCTGGCAAGTTCAGACACCACTGGTGCAATTACCTCTTTCCTAACTGATTTGGGTCACCTTTTGGAAAAACTACTAATACTGCAGTTGAGAAAAATAAGATAGTGATTTGAATTTGGGGCTTTCAGATTGTTCTAGTTGATTTGCTAACTACGGAGGGAGTACTAAACTGTGCAATTAGTAGGATTTCATTATATATGATAAGTCGATGATATCCTACTCATTTGCTTCTTGTCCTCCTGCAAACCTGGAAACTCAACAGGGTGAGTCAAGAATAACCAACTCCCCGTGTTGTAATTTAAACTACTAGTTGCAAGTAAAAGTCGGTGAACCATTTTATTTATTAACCAAATCCCCAAGTAAAAGTGGAAGAAGGAAAAAACAAAGCTTATGCACCTTACAAGATCGCTATTCGCTATGTTGACATCGAGTTACAGAGTTTTGGCAATGCTTATTATTTCCAAACCAACAAATACCATACACAGCAGTGACATAGAAAGTAAAAGAAACCTGCTAGTCCAAGTCCTAATTATCCTATCTTTCACATGACCATTTGCGCAGTCCTAATTATTCGACAAGGTTTCTTGTAAAACCACCCCAGTAACAACACCAGTGTTTCAGGTCTCCTTTTGTACCTGCACCAACAAAATAGCACCATGTTTCAGTCATAATTGCCCTTAAAACTATACCAACCGGTTCAGAGAAAGTGTTTAGAAGTTTACAGATGACATGGTTTCTTTCTCTGTATGTAGGATCTATCAATATGTATAGTATGTTTATCAGATTTATTTATATTAATGCCTCTCCAAAGCAGCTGCTCCATTTCTCTAGAAGACCTTGGAGTTATGACTAACCTAACACTATCAGCAACAGTCATGTTTGGCTTTCAACTTGAACAAAATTTCATTTGTTGAAAATAGTGGATCCGATAAGGCCCTATCAATCTTATATCTATATGAACATGTAAATTAACCAGAGTTGCAGACAGGGTAGGAAGAATTTACTTAATAAATCCATGGGCAAAAGTTGGTGGACAAATTATTTTGATTGGGAGCGAAGAAGTGGAGGATCATACGCTGGGACGTTGGTCGGAGGTGGTGGTGGGGCTGACAGAACATGAGGATCGGAAGGCGTTGATGTGGGCCTGGCACTTGACGCGATCACCCTTGTTCTCTTCCAGGCACTTGCGCAGTGCCTCCACGTCGCACCCTGGAGCCGCCTTCTTCTCATCTCCCCTTCTGCCGCCACCACTGTTTGCTACCACAGCCGCCGCTGCCCAACCTTGAGTTATCATCACGGGTCAGAAGGACCGGTCTGTACCCACCTTGTGGTAATCAAAAGGTAAACACAATTATTTAAATGTTGAATCTTTTGGCATACTTAAGATCCAGAAGTTGCTCCTCTGGGTCTCTTCAGTAACCAACATGCATCTGCTTTAGTTTATGGTTATCCCTGATGGAGCAAACGATCGGGGATACATACGACTAATAAAGACACGAAATAGATGGTCACTACATCATATGCCATTTCATCTGCTTATCCACTACTTTGTACTCCATTGTGTCTTAACAGCAGAATAGACTGAAGACCATTAAAAGTTTACAAATCTTGATGTTAAGTTTTTATCTCATGCAGGAAGATGTTAAAGATTAGACGAGTATGACAACAGATTTTAACATCTACACACTTACACATGAAGTAAGCACAAACTGAATTATGGTGGGCTTTCTAGACATCACGAATAGCTTAATCTGCATTGGTATGATGTACACTAACATTAACAAATATTCGTAATTGTGCATATGTATCCAGTTGAGATCATTGTCTGGAAGAAACTCGTTGCTGCTGTGCTTGTAAACCATCTTCAGGAAACATTACCATCAACCATAAATCCCTGATAATTTATTTACCAATTTACGGGCTACAAATTCGAAGAAAATACTCTCACATTTAGTTTCGCCAACTGACCCGAGCCACTGAGATGTCTTAATTCGTTGTTTTATTAGTACTGTCAGGCTGTCCCACCACAGCTAATTCACGGTTATGCATCTTTATCATGGCGAGGTACATAAGTGATATTTAACCCTAGATGAATCTGCTGAGGCCAACATCTATAAACTGGTGGGATTCCTAGTCGCCGTGTTACCTGAGCGAACGCCCAGCTCCGCCGCGCGCTGGTCTCCCTTCCTCCTCCTCCTGATCTCCGGCGGCAGCGAGGATTCGGTCCGGCGCGAGGAAAAGGGGCGATGCGTTTCGGGGATTTCTTCTCGCTCGGCACGGAAGATGCGGCTTTAGTTTTTTTTTTTACGATCAAATGCGGCTTTACTTTTTTTTAGGGGGATGCGGCTTTAGTTTTTTTTTTTAGACAATCACGCAGGCTTTATTCAAATTGTTGGGACATTTACAGGAATAAAATTCAACTCCCCGAGAAGGCCTAACCAGACACGGCGGCCTAACCCGAGTTAAAGTGCATGCCTAGCGAGACGGTGAGTCTCGATATTCGAGCTCCTAAACTCGTGGACAAAATTACAAGCAGTAAACCCAGTCGATCTCTCTATGATTTCACGGATAATAGCTGCATGATTTCCTGACGAACCTTGCTTGATTTCATCCACCACGGTCTTGCAATCAGACGCCACGTGTATTTTCTGAACATATAAATCCTCAGCGAGTGCCAACGCCTCCCTTACCGCCAGTGCCTCTAATGTAACAGGGTCATGCATATGTTTGAAAGCGATAGAAGAAGCACTCAGGAAAGTGCCATCCAAATCCCTGCATATTACACCAACAGAACCACAGCTTCCACTTGAGACAGCGGCATCAGTATTAAACTTCACATACTCCATTGGCGGGGGCATCCAATGATTTGGCCTAATTGCCCGGTTAGCATTGCTTCGCTCTATTGGTTTTGTCAAAATCTCTAGATCCTTCAGGAAAGCATTGATGAAGAGATGAATTTGCATAGGGCTGTCAAAAATCTCCTCGTCAATAGCTCTTTCGCGCGATCTCCAAATTGCCCAGAGGGTGACAACCATGCGAGTGAACTCTTTATGTGACAGCTTCTCTTGCATTGTGAATACCCAGTTTTTGGCGTTCAGTCTTAGGTTTCCACACATAAGCTCCACTGTATCCTCTGATGACAGCGCCATACACACCTAGCAGATATACAATTGATCAAGGCGTGTTTCCAACTGTCCTCCGCCGAGCAAAACAGACATGCCGGGCATGGGGCCATGTGACGATGATGCTTAACATATGTAGTTGGTACCGAATCCAAGCACAATCTCCATACAAATTTTTTTAGCTTGGAAGGAATCTTGATTTGCAGATTGACTCCCACGCCTTCTTCTCTTGCTCCGCTGCGGACGAGCTTGCAGTGCCAGTTAACAAGTTCTCCCCTTGATTTTTAAAATTGAAAAGCATTCTGTATACCGAGCTGACCGAAAATTTTCCTCGGCGATCTTCGCCTCAGGCCCAGAAATCATCAATCTGTTTCGTACATAATGGGATTGATAATATAACCTCCATATCAACTGGGACAAAAACCCTTCTTATTTCTTCCTCGTTCCATGATTTTGTTGTTGCATGTATGAGTTCAGAAACATGTTGTGGTGGATTAGCCACTAGAGAAGCCACCGGCCTCATCATGCCTGATCTGGGTAGCCAATTCTCTCCCCATATGTTGGTACTCTCCCCTGTTCCAATCCGTTTAATGATTCCTTGTGCAATAACATCGCGTCCATCAATGATCGCCCTCCAAATCTGCGACGGATGTGTTCCCGACCCAACTCAGAATTTAGGAAAGAGCTTGACGGGTAGTATACAGACTTTAAAATTCTTGCACTCAAAGTTACAGGTCTTTCGACCAAGCGCCAAGCTTGCCTTGCCAGGAGTGCTAGATTGAACAATTCTATATCACGAAAGCCCAATCCTCCCAATAATTTTGGTTTGGTGCAAACGTCCCACGAAACCCAACAAGGCTTCCTTTTACCCCTCTTGCTTCCCCATCAAAATTGGCGGATCACTAACGTCACACTCTCACAAATACCACACGGTAATTGGAAGCATGCCATCAAAAAAATAGGAATAGCTTGGGCAACTGCTTTAATCAAGACTTCCTTACCCGCATATGATAATAACTTCTCCATCCATCCCTTTATCTTTTCCCAAACTCTGTCCCTCAAATATTTAAATGTTCCATTCCTTGAATGATCAACATCAGTGGGCATGCCAAGGTACTTCTCACTCAATTGTTCATTGTGTACATCCAGAGAAGTTTTCATGCCATCTCGAACAGATTGGGGGCACCCCTTGCTGAAAAATATTGAAGATTTAGCATTGTTTACTCTCTGACCCGAAGCATTACAGTAGGTAGTCAGCGGGTTTGACACTGTAGTCGCCCCCTCATTACTTGCTTTGAAAAGCAGTAGGCTATCATCAACAAAGAGAAGGTGGTTAACAACCGGAGCTGTCGGAGCCACCTGTACTCCCACGAAATGCGATGATTGAGATTCGGATTTCAAGAGGCACGAAAGGCCCTCCGCTGCAATAAAAAAGAGATAAGGGGAGATTGGGTCTCCCCGTCGAATACCCCTGGTGGGTTTAAAATGGTCCAGTTTCTCTCCATTAAAAAGTACTGCAAAAGATACAGACTTGATCATGCCCATCACAACCTCAACCCAAGATCTTGCAAATCCTAGTTTGATCATAATTGCCTCCAGATATGTCCATTCTAGCCTGTCATAAGCTTTCATCATGTCCAACATCAAAGCATAGTGACTATTGGATTTGGATCTGCTTCTTTTCATGAAATGCAGGCATTCATAGGCACATATGACGTTGTCTGTGATTAATCTTCCAGGAACAAAAGCAGATTGTTCTTCAAAAATAATGTCAGGCGGGATTTGTTTTAATCTATTCGCCACCACCTTTGACGCAATTTTATACAAAACATTACACAAACTAATTGGTCTGAATTGGGTGAGAAGGGTTGGATTCATTACCTTCGGTGTTAATACCAAAAAAGTATCGATAATGCACTCAGCACTTTCTTCCCCCTTGACAATTCTCAAGACTGCCTTGGTTAGCTCTTCCCCACACACGTCCCAATGCCGCTGATAAAAGTGTGCTGGAAAACCATCCGGACCAGGAGAATTGGTGGGGAACATTTGAAAAAATGCCACTTTTACCTCATCACCCGTATATTGAGCACAAAGAGTGTTGTTCATGCTAGTCGTAACCTTCCGAGGTACATGTTCTAGCACCGCTTCCATATTTGTTACCCCCTCTGAAGTGTACAGATCTTTGTAAAAATTAGATACCAGTATTTTGAGCTCCGTCGGGTCATCCACCATAATCCCCAAAGCATTGGACAGAGCCTTTACCATATTTTTCTTCCTTCTCATACTTGCCCTCATATGAAATCTTTTTTGTGTTCTCGTCTCGTGCTGCTAGCCAATCGATCCTAGATCTCTGGCGCCACAATACTTCCTCTCTGTGGTACAATTCCACCAACCGCTTGGGCTGCGCTCGCTTGGGCTGGGCTCAGGCGTCCGTCCTCTCCTCGCCTCCAACGGGCGAACGGCCATGCACAAGGTTGTTCGTTCCTCGGGCGGTGCCGACACGCCACGCTACGCGCCCCCAGGAAAGCACACAGAGCGTGGAACCTGCGAAGGAAACGTGGAGCTACGCGTCCCCCAGCAAGGCACACGAGGAGGTGGCTAAAGCTGAGCCGTCCATGTCCTTCGCTCCTCTTTTTCGGCCCCCTCCTCCACCCGACTCGGCGACATTTCTTTCCCCCTCCGTCCGTCCGTTCCTCTCCGGGGTCCGGAGGCCCCCTGGAGCCGGGAGACCCCGAGGAGCCAAGCCCCCCTCCCGGCCTCCTCCCCGCTCCGGTGCGTGATACCGCGCTTCTTCCCGAATCTCGAGCTCGGTTTCTTGTATTTCTGGCCGGCGTGCTAGCTCTGCTTCGGTTAGGGAAATAGGAACCTAGGAAAGATGCTCTCGACATTTTTTGCTGGTCCGTACGTGGGTGGATCTTGGCACGGGTGCTGCTTCAATTGTAGGGTATCAGTTTCTGTGCAAGATAAGCTGTTGGTGTTCTTGTTGGTTGGTCGGTCGGTCGTTTGCTTTCATCCACCAAAATAATGCTCTCCAGTTCATCATGGGGACGGCTGTTTCTTGATCGGCCTTCTTTTGCCGTATGGCCGACTGACTGACCAAGATGATCTTCTTGGCTAGCCCATGTAGTCTTCTCCTGTTGGTGAGTGTATATAACCTAGTAGCACTCAGACAACTCTGAACCCTTTCGAGATTGATTGATGGTGCAAAAGATTATTTATTCTTTGGTGTGTCTGCTTTGTAAGTTAGTACTGGTAGTGCTTGTGCGCTACTTTGTCTCTCATATACAGATGACAATTTTAGCGAAGGGGTTTCACAACTAATTGCATTTTCCTCTGTCTGCCGTTGATCTGAAACATTCTGTTTTCGTGTCAAATAGAATACACAGCTACTAACTTTGTTGCGCTCTGTATCTGTGGAGAATATTGTGTTTCTCAGATTCCATAGTCTTTAACAATTTATAATTTTATATATTTATGGTACATTGGAATTTAGCAGTGAGTTATTGTATTACTACTCATGAGAAGCACAATTTTGTTGCTGGTGTTTGTTTATGCACGTTTTGGGGCACTTTATCACAATTCTCTCTGTTCTGGTCTTTAAAATCATTCTCTTGTTCCAAAACTATATGGTTATTACTCCCTTTGAAATAAAATCAAGACAATTATTATGGATCGGAGGGATTAGTATTTCTTGTTGCTGGACTGACAATGGAAACAGAAACACTTACTCTTTTGGTTTTCTGTTTCATAGCCTTATGACGGACAGAGGTGATGGACCAATTGGTAGTCTCCCTGAACACCTCCTTGTAGAAATATTGACTCGGTTACCAACCCATGAGTGGGTTCAAATATCATGTGTCAGCAAGCAGTGGGCAAGCATGTTCCGAGGAGAATACTTGTGGCAAACCGCTATTGCAAGGAAATGGCCATCGGCTGGTTTCCGGAAACGCTGGCCTGGGCCAATTCCCAGAGGCTCTGCTAGGAGGTGAGCTTCCAAAGTCTGATATTGTCCTGTCTTCTCCATCATATGATGTTTTTGAAGAATAAAAAAGATTGTCAATTCCTACTATACTTGAGTATGATTGGTTGCTTGTATCTTGTATCAGTTTGGAAAATGTAAAAATAAAACAGAAGTCTCACTTACTACAGTGCATCCAGTATCAATTTAGTCTTATATTACTGCATCTTGTAAACAACATTGTTGTTGGATATACTCTAAACATTTTACTTTAAACTGAACTATGTCTGAAGAAGGGCAAATAATTTGTTTCTCGGATACATACTCACTAGGTCATTATATCAAAGCCATGGAAGTGTAGCTCTCTTTTGTGCCATCCAGCATTTCAAAATCCAACTAAAAATATGAAATGAATCATTTACAGAAGATTCCAAGCACTTTATGTCAGCGAGAACCTTGTACCATCTGGTGGGGAGATTGACGAGCTTGTTGGCCACACATATCTCTATTTAAAAGAACAGCTTGAGCGTGTTGCCGTTCCTCCATCCAGCATACTCCATGGCACCATCATTGGTGAGTTGTGTGTTTAAAATGTCAGTCCAAGCATAAAGTTTTTTTACTAGCTTCAGTGCCAACAAATTTTAGTGCTGGAGGTCATTAACATTTTCCGAAGATACTAGAACTAAATGTCGGGCTACTAAATCATGTCATATATGGGAGAATTGTGATGCTAATACCTGTCTGGCTTTATGAAGAACAAATATTGGATACTATACTGTTGAAAGGAAACTTTACTTGGAATTCTCGGTTGCATCCAGTTGAAAGCTTGGAAAACTATGTAGTCCTCCTCTGTACGAGTAAAAGAATCATGTTTTCATATACTATAAGATTCATGTATTGCTTCACACTTAGGATTGCTGATACCTCCCATATACTAAAAGATTGCTCCTTCTCATCTTCTGTACAGATCAGTTCATTGCTTGTGGTAGGACAGGAGAAAAGGCCCATGAACTTGCTTCGAATATATGGATTGCAGTCATTGACAATTTGGAAGAAAACCAGCAGACATTCATGCTGTTAAAACACCTAGCGCAAGAAGGAGATGTAAGAACTCTTCTGAATATGTTTGTTAATTCTCATAGCAGCAAATAGAAAGTATATTTCCTCGAAAAAAGTATACTTACTTTCATGTGCCAGTAGAACATCCATTTCTTTGAATGCAAGTAAATACCCCAAATTCCGGAAAAAAAACTGATGAAATTATCAGGATGCATTTTCATCAATGCCTGGGTAAATATACTTAACTTCCGATTGAATCTTGGGTATGCAGAGTACAGTACTTGCTGATATGAGTGTTTTTATGTTCCATTTGCAGTTTTTCCTTCCATTTCCATATTCGAGGTCGTATAAAGTACTGTGGAGGGTGTTTGACAAGCTGTTCACCGACTTCCGTGACTGTTTCAGCGGGGGAGATTACCATGAGGCGCTAGCGGGTGCCAAGTCTAGGTTTCAGCCAGTACCTTCTTCATGGCTTGGACATTAGCACACAGCTGTTGTTCTTATTGTGAGTTGTACGATATCTTAGATGTAGCTGCTATACTCCCCCGAGCGAAAAAGTGGATGCCAAAGAATGGCAATTCCAATGGGATGACATTTATATGTTTGGTGACTTGACCGACAATTTCAAGAACGCCAAAATATATGCGATTGTTTGATTGCAAAAAGTGTATCTGCGTTCTTGAAAGTTCTTTGAGAAACGTCGGTTGGATTCAGCATAATATACCCAGTAGGAGCTAGTTCGGTGATTGGTTCAGGGTATTAAGAGCATCTATGGCAGGGCGCCTCAAACCCCTCTCAAACGATCGGGCGGACGGCCTGGTCACGGACCGGTAAAAAAAAAAGCAGCCCAGACGGGCGCCTCAAACGCCCGGGTTGACCGGCACCCTCTCATATCCAGCTTAGTTCTGGGGTGGATATGGGGAGGTTCGGGCGCATCCGCCACGTCGGACTAATGTGCGGCTCTTCCGGGAAAACACTCTGAAACCCAGCGGTCATAAACTTATCTCCTCCGATGGACCGATGACGCCGCGTGTCGGCGCGCAGCGCAAGGCCCCTAGCTCGGCTACTTAAGGCGAACGCTGGCACCAAAACCCTATACATCCACATTTCCTCCTCTCCGCTCCATCGCCATCACTTTTCAATCGCCGTCCAACTCCACATTTTACTTGCCGGCCACCACCACAATCAAGTAGCCATGCCACCGGGTCAGGAGCTACCCTTACGTAACATCGGAGCGCCCGCTGCAGCTCCTTGAGCAGACTCGGGAAAGCTGCAAAGCCCGCATCGCCGCAGTGCTACCTCCGGACGTGGTGGATCCGGAGGAGGACAAGGAGGACACGGAGCAGGAGGAGGACAAGGTGGACATGAGGGCCACGGATCTGTAGGCGAAGCAGCAGTCAACCCTTGATTCCCTCCAGTCTAAGGCGGAGGCGAAGGCCAAGCGCCATATCTGTTGTAAATATGCCCTATAGGCAATAATAAATTGATTATTATTATATTTTCTTAATCATGATAAAGGTTTATAATTCATGCTATAATTGTATTGATCGAAAACTTAAATACATGTATGAATACATAAGAAAATACAAAATCCCTAGTAAGCCTCTACTAGACTAGCTCGTTGATCAAACGATGGTTAAAGTTTCCTGACCATAGACATGAGTTGTCATTTGATAAGGGGATCACATCATTAGGAGAATGATGTCATAGACAAGACCCATCTGTTAGCTTATCATATGATCGTTCAGTTTATTGCTACTGCTTTCTTAAATGTCAAATACATATTCCTTCTTTCGCAAAAAAAGTACATATTCCTTCGACCATGAGAGCATGCAACTCCCGGATACCGGAGGAATACCTTGTGTGCTATCAAATATCACTTCGTAACTGGGTGATCATAAAGGTGCTCTACAGGTATCTCTGAAGGTGTCTGTTGAGTTGGCATGAACCGAGATTGAGATTTGTCACTCCGTATGGCGAAGAAGTATCTCTGGGCCTGTCGGGGATATACCACGCGGTATGACCCGGCCGGAAGTATGACCCGGCCGGACTTGGCGGTTCACCGATGACCCGGCGGAGGACTAGCGACTCACGGGTCTGGCGGCTCATTGGTCAGACGACTCACGAACCAGACGGCTCATGGATGGCCCCGACGGCGAGTCAGATAGAAGACTAGGCCCAAGGCCCAGAAGGCCGACTCATGTTATGGTGGGCCGGCTTAAGAGGAAAGCGTAAGGAATATCCCCTTACAAAGGAAGCAAGACTAGGACTCCACTTGTAATTGAGTAATCCTAATCCTACTAGGACTAGTTATGTAACCCGCCCCTTCAACTTATATAAGGAGGGGCAGGGCACCCCAAGAGGGGGAGAAGCAAGAAGAAACAATCTATAGGGCTAGACACAAAGAGCCGGCTTACCGGCGACTTCCGCATGATCATAATGAGACCTAGCCACAAACAACATGTAGGGTTATTACCGGATGATGTTTACCGGGGCCCGAAGCTGTCTAAATCCATGTCTTATGTTGCGCCTCTCGATTCCGCCCAACCCCTCTCAAGCTACCACATAGGTGTGTTGGCCTCGCGACTAAGTCCTCACACTAAGGACATCTGCTGTGACAATTCCACGACAGGGCCCTCTCGGTAATACAACATCACAAGAAGCTTGCAAGCAAAGTGACTAAGGAGTTATTTACAAGATGATGTATTACAGAACGAGTAAAGAGACTTGCCTGTAACGAGATTGAACTAGGTATGGAGATACCGATGATCGAATCTCGGGCAAGTAACATACCGACAGACAAAGGGAACTATATATGTTGTCATAAAGGTTCGACCGATAAAGATCTTCGTAGAATATGTAGGAACCAATATGGGCATCTAGGTCCCGCTATTGGTTAGTTATTGACCGAAGAAGCGTCTCGATCATGTCTACATCATTGTATCATATGTGTTATGTATGTTGGTGATCGAATGTTGTTCGGAGTCCTGGATGAGATCACGGACATGACGAGGAGTTCCGGAATGGTCCAGAGGTAAAGATTGCTATATAGGATGATAGTATTTGGTCTCCGGAAGAGTTTCAGAATGCACCGGATACCGGATATTTATCGGATCACCGGAAGGGGTTCGGGCCAACGAGGGAGAGCACACCAGCCCACATGGGGCTGGCGCGCCCCACCTCTTGGTCGCTGGCCCTAAGGAAGGAAGTGTTGGGGATATTACTACTGGGCGTAAACCGGCCTATCTGGGCCGGGTTAACTTCATCAGTAGTTCAAAGGTGTTAAAGCCCAAGGAGGCAGATAAGGGCCTAAGGCCCGTCGTCGGTTTAAGACTTGTGGCCGTAAACCGGCGTTTGTATATAAACTTGTACTATAAGTTAGGAATAAGGAGAGACCAACCCGGATACGAATATGAACCGGTGTTGGGACTCTGTGAACCGACAGGCGTCACCCGTGTATATAAGGGGACAACCCGGCGGCGGTTCAAGGACAACAGACAACAACTCAAGACTTAGGCGAAGCTTGTTTGCTCCCTAGTCATCGAACCCCCATCAATTCCATCACAACTAGACGTAGGCTTTTACCTTCATCGAAGGGGCCGAACTAGTATAAACTCTCTTGCGTCCCTGTGTCCGCTTTAACCCCTTCAAGCTAACCCGTTGCGATGGCTCCACGACTAAGTCCTTTCATGAGGACATCTGCCGTGACAAAACCACGACAGTTGGTGCCCACCGTGGGGCCATCGCACGATGGTTTCAAGTTCTTGGAGGGCCGCTTCGAAGCACTCGAGGGCTACGCTGTGGGCCGGATGACTAAGAGTCGTCGCGGCAAGCTCTACATCGACGATGCAGGCTGGGGCCCCGAGGCCGGCTCAATTGAGTACGGGTACCGGGTCCCCTTTGGTGGCATACACGTTTTCATTGGCAAGATCGGTGAACCGGGCCCTGAGCCGGACAGCCGGACATCTGCACCGACCTCGTCGAAATGGCTCAGCGTGCGTGATCTGCCCAGGTTAAACCGGCCGCGAAGCGTGCCTTCGTGGTAGTCATCCATGGAGGAAGTTATGAGGATGGATAGGAATCTGGTGGCGAGACCGTCGTTTACTCCGGCGACGAGTCATCAACCGGAGAAACTGAATCTCTGTATCAGCTACAAGATGGCCGGATTGGGGGCTGTTCCGATGGCGACAGTATTCCAGACCCCTCTGATCTGCCCAACCGGGTTGGAATATTCATGGCCGGTACACAAGCAGTGCTTCATTCTTCGACCGCTGCGGCAATGATCTCCGGTTCAGTAGCGGCGACGGCTGCCGGGGCAGGAGGCTCTGTGCGCCCGCCATCTCAAGTTTATCGGATCTGTTTGATGCGTTGGCTGCGCTTATGGAAGAGGCTAACCCGGCGGATCAGGACGCCCACAACGCGGAGATTGCAAAGGTGAGGGAACAGATCACTCAGGCCAAGGCGGACCTAGCAGCTGAAAATACCAGGATGGCTGCAAAGTGGGCCGCTTTGGATGTGCAAGCTTATAGGCTTATGCTGGATCAGAGCGCATCGCATGAAGTCATGAAGAGGAAATACAGATCCCGTTTGCCTCCGGTTTTCGAAGCCAAAGATCTCTTCAATACCCCAGGGGCGGGAACCAGTAATCCGCCAGTGGTGAACCAGGCGGAAGCACCTGGGACGGGCGTGCCGGTTCAGCCCCGTTTGATAGATCTGCCTCCTCATAACACTGTTGTACCTCAGGCTGTTCCAACACCTCCGGGTCACTACTCCAACCCGATGGACTGTTGGAAATATGCCCTAGAGGCAATAATAAATGGATTATTATATTTCCTTGTTCATGATAATTGTCTATTGTTCATGCTAAAATTGTATTGTTCGGAAATCATAATACATGTGTGAATACATAGACCACAATGTGTCCCTAGTAAGCCTCTAGTTGACTAGCTCGTTGATCAATAGATAGTCATGGTTTCCTGACTATGGACATGGGGATGTCATTGATAACGGGATCACATCATTAGGAGAATGATGTGATGGACAAGACCCAAACCTAAGCATAGCACAAAGATCGTGTAGTTCGTTTGCTAGAGCTTTTCTGAATGTCAAGTATCATTCCTTAGACCATGAGATTATGCAACTCCCGGATATCGTAGGAATACTTTGGGTGTATCAAACGTCACAACGTAACTGGGTGACTATAAAGGTGCACTACAGGTATCTCCGAAAGTATCTGTTGGGTTGGCATGAATCGAGACTGGGATTTGTCACTCCGTGTGACGGAGAGGTATCTCTGGGCCCACTCGGTAAGACATCATCATAATGAGCTCAATGTGATCAAGGTGTTGTTCATGGGATGATGTATTACGGGAACGAGTAAAGAGACTTGCAGGTAACGAGATTGAACAAGGTATCGGTATACCGACGATCGAATCTCGGGCAAGTATTGTACCGATGGACAAAGGGAATTGAGTACGGGATTGACTAAGTCCTCGACATCGTGGTTCATCCGATGAGATCATCGAGGAGCATGTGGGAGCCAACATGGGTATCCAGATCCCGCTGTTGGTTATTGACCGGAGATCGTCTCAGTCATGTCTGCATGTCTCCCGAACCCGTAGGGTCTACACACTTAAGGTTCGGTGACGCTAGGGTTGTAAAGATATTAGTATGCAGCAAACCGAAGGTTGTTCGGAGTCCCGGATGAGATCCCGGACGTCACGAGAGGTTCCGGAGTGGTCCGGAGGTAAAGAATTATATATAGGAAGTGTCATTTCGGCCATCGGGAATGATCTAGGGGTCACCGGTATTGTACCGGGACCACCAGATGGGTCCCGCGGGTCCACCAGGTGGGGCCACCTATCCCGGAGGGCCCCGTGGGCTGAAGTGGGGAGGGAACCAGCCCATAGGGGGCTGGTGCGCCCCCCATGGGCCTCCCCCCTGCGCCTAGGGTTGGAAACCCTAGGGCAGGGGGCGCCCCACATGGCTTGGGGGCAAGCCATCCCCCCTGGCCGCCGCCCCCCTGGAGATGGATCTCCAGGGCCGGCGCCCCCCCTAGGGGGCCTATATAAAGGGGGGAGGGAGGGCATCCGCACCCTGCAGCCTTGGCGCCTCCCTCTCCCCGTTACACCTCTCCCTCTCTCCACAAAAGCTTGGCGAAGCCCTGCTGGAACTCTGCTGCATCCACCACCACGTTGTCGTGCTGCTGGATCTTCATCAACCTCTCCTTCCCCCTTGCTGGATCAAGAAGGAGGAGACGTCATCCCGACCGTACGTGTGTTGAACGCGGAGGTGCCGTCCGTTCGGCGCTGGTCATCGGTGATTTGGATCACGACGAGTACGACTCCATCATCCACGTTCTTCTTGAACGCTTCTGCTGCGATCTACAAGTGGTATGTAGATGCTCTCCTATCCCCTCGTTGCTAGAATACTCCATGGATAGATCTTGGTGATGCGTAGGAAAATTTTAATTTCTGCTACGATCCCCAACATGGACAACCTTGTTGCAGCTGCTGCACGGTTGGAGGCCATTCCAATTGAAGGTGATTCGCCACAGGCAGTAGAGACGCGTCGGGTCAAGGAGCTTCTTAGGACAGCTTTGATCCAACAGGAAGCATACTCGTATAGCCGCGGCCGGATCCACTCCAGCCCTCGTCCAAGCCGGAGCTATAGCAGGCATATGGATGAACCGGTCGTATCAAGTAATGCACGACGTGGAGCACCCCGCGGCAACAACCCGGCGGGTGGTGCTGATAATGCTCAGGAAGTGGTGGACCGGGCCCGAGCATGCAGGGAGGCCGAGTTGGCCGCACAGTGTCAGGCTCGGCAGCTTACGACGTTTCGTCCAACTACCTCGGTCGAGCCTGATGTTACTTCCAGTTCTTTGGGGGTGCCTTGCCTTGTCCCCGCTTTACGCAATGTGCGCCTGCCCAAGGATTTCAAGGGCCCACGCAAGGTACCAAATTACACGGCGGATCAACCTCCAGAGACATGGGTGGAGAGCTATGAGATGGCCATGGAGATGCTTGATGTGGATGATGCGGCATGTGCGAAGTACTTCACCATGATGCTCGAAGGGACGGCCCGTACTTGGTTAAAAAGCTTACCGGCCAATTCTATCAGTTCATGGGCCCAATTACGAGCCCGGTTTATCAGTAATTTCAAGGATACATGTAAGCAGCCTATGTCAATAGTAGACTTAGCAGCCTGTGTCCAGGAGGAAGGAGAATCAACGACCCATTGGGTGCACCAGGTCTCGCAAGTTCTGCATTCATCAGACCGCATCAACGCTGACACCGCGGTTATAACCCTAGGAGACAACTGCCGGTTTGGGCCTCTAAAGTTGAAATTAGGATGGATGAAGCGCCATTGCACAGATATGGGGACCCTCATGGCTGCATTAGTGAAGTATGCTGATTCCGATAGTACCAAGGATCCCGAGTCTGATGATGACAAGACAGGGAAGGGAAAGAAGAACATCAACTCCAAGGGACAGCAGCATCATTCGGCAGGTAATGGTAGCGGAGGCAAGCGTAAATCTGATGGCAACATGGACTTCGTGGCTAATACCAACGCGCAGGACAAGGGCCAGCGGCGCAAGGGTAAACCGCCGAATCGCAGTGGAGCGCCTAACCCTAACCCGGACCGCCTAAATTATCTATTGAACCAGCTCTGTCCAAAGCATGGGACGAAGGAGGTGCCAGCCAACCACCTTTGGAAGGATTGCTACATTATGCAGGAGTTCAAGAATTCTAATGCTTTCCGGTATGATCACGGCTCCGGTGGTGGCTCAGGATCCGGGCCGGGTTACGGTGGAGGAAATTCCGGTTCAGGATTAAATGGTAATCCGGGCGGACATAACAATCAAAATAATCAGAATAACCAGGGTGGTTACAACCAGCAGCAGCAACAGTCGGGTTACCAGAGCAACCCAAAGCAGTTGAATAGTGGGCAGTACCATGTCTTCACCACTAGCTTGGACAAGCGAGACCGGAAGGTTTAGAAGCGGGCAGTAAACTCTGTTGAACCGGCCGTGCCCCGTTATCTACGCTGGTCTGAGCAGCCAATTGTATGGAGCAGAGAGGATCACCCACCCCGGGTTGATAACCCGGGTCAGCTAGCATTGGTGGTGGCGCCTCAGGTGGGAGGTTATAAGTTCACCAAGGTACTCATGGATGGAGGGAGCAGCATTAATATCTTATACTATGAGACCTTCCGTCGTATGGGGCTAACAGATAAAAATTTCAAACCGTCCAATACGGTGTTCCATGGGGTGGTACCTGGTAAGTCAGCATATCCTGTTGGCAAGATAGCTCTAGAAGTGGCCTTTGGAGATGATCATGATTCCAGGTCGGAGACATTGACCTTTGAGGTGGTAAAAATCCAGAGTCCATATCACGCCTTGTTTGGGCGGCCGGCTTACGCCAAGTTTATGGCACGGCCTTGTTATGTGTATTTGCAGCTCAAGATGCCGGGTCACAAGGGGACAATAACGGTTCACGGAAGCTGTAAAGTCGCTTTGGAGTGCGAGGAAGGAGATGCGGCCTACGCAGAGTCGGTTTGTGCCACCGAGGAGCTGAAATATTATAAGGACAATGTTGATCCGGCGGACATGACTCCGTTGAAGAAGCCAGCTACGGAGCATGATCCGGCCCTGAAATTCAAATCGGCAGCTGAGACTAAGCTTGTTGACTTCGTGCCTGGCGATTCGTCCAAGCAGTTCAGCATCAGTGCCAACTTGGATCCGAAATAGGAAAGCGCGCTCATCGAGTTCATCCATGAGAATCGGGACATTTTTGCATGGAAGCCCCCTGACATGCCAGGTGTACCGAGGCAACTCGCTGAGCACACTCTTAATGTGGATCCTAAGTACAAACCGGTGAAACAGTTCCTCCGCCGGTTTAACGAAGAAAGACGCAAAGCTATCGGAGAAGAGGTAGCCAGGCTCTTGGCAGCTGGCTTTATTGTTGAAGTTTTCCACCCTAAGTGGCTGGCTAATCCGGTGCTGGTCCTTAAGAAAAACGGCACCTGGCGCATGTGTGTGGATTACACAGATCTTAATAAGGCATGTCCAGCAGATCCTTTTGCCCTCCCCCGTATTGATCAAATTATTGATGCTACAGCGGGTTGTGAGCGTTTGAGTTTTCTGGATGCATATTCTGGTTATCATCAGATCAAGATGGCGGTTAAGGACCAGGAGAAGACAGCATTCATAACTCCCTTTGGAGCCTTCTGCTATGTGTCTATGCCCTTTGGGCTCAAGAGTGCCCAGGCAACTTATCAGCGGTGTGTATAGAATTGCCTTCATAAACAGATTGGCCGTAACGTACATGCCTATGTGGATGATATCGTGGTTAAGTCAAGGGAGAAGGAGACTCTGGTTAACGATTTGAAGGAAACCTTTGATAACCTGAGGACGTACAAGATGATGCTCAATCCGGCCAAGTGTGTCTTTGGTGTACCAGCAGGCAAGTTATTGGGTTTTCTGGTGTCCAACAGGGGAATCGAGGCTAATCCGGAGAAGATCACATCCATCACATCCTTGGCTAAACCGAAGTGTATCAATGATGTTCAACGCTTGGCTGGCCGGATTGCCGCGTTGAGCCGGTTTATTAGCCGCCTTGGTGAGAAGGCAATCCCTTTGTATCAGATGTTGAAAAAGACGGATCATTTTGTCTGGAGTTCTGCTGCTGATAAAGCATTTGAGGATTTAAAGCGGAAGTTGGCCAATCCGCCTGTACTCGCTGCTCCAATTGACAAGGAGCCATTGCTGTTATATGTTGCTGCTAATGCTCGTGCAGTCAGTGTGGCTATTGTGGTGGAGCGCAAGGAGGCAGGCAAGGAGCATCCGGTTCAGCGTCCGGTTTACTATATCAGCGAGGTACTTATTGAATCCAAGCAAAGGTATCCGCATTGGCATAAGCTGGTATATGGAGTTTTCATGGCAAGCCGGAAGCTTAAGCAGTACTTCCAAGGGCACCCCATCACAGTGGTTAGTTCTGCTCCCTTGGGAGATATCATCCAGAACCGGGAAGCGACTGGCCGGATTGCCAAGTGGGCTATAGAGCTTGGGCCGCACGGATTGAAATACATACCGCGGACGGCGGTCAAGTCTCAAGCACTTGTCGATTTCATCAATGATTGGACAGAACTGCAAGCGCCTGAAGAGAAGCCGGATCACACATATTGGACTATCCATTTTGATGGATCCAGGCAATTGGAGGGCTCGGGGGCTGGAGTCGTATTAACTTCCCCACGAGGTGATAAGTTTTGTTACGTTCTCCGCTTAATGTTCCCTTGTACTAACAATGCAGCTGAGTATGAAGCCTTACTCCATGGTCTCCGGATGGCTAAGGAAATGAATCTAAGCCGAGTTAAGTGCTTCGATGACTCGGACCTGGTGGCTCAACAGGTGTCTGGCACTTGGGATTCCAAGGACCCACTCATGGATGCATATCGTCGTGAGGTGGATATTGTTGCAGGTCACTTCAAGGGCTATCAGGTGGACCACGTGGACCGCCAGAAGAATGAAGCGGCGGACGCTTTAAGCCGGCTGGGCTCTCAACGTAAACCGGTCCCGCCCAATGTTTTTCTGGATGTGCTGCACAACCCGTCGGTCAAGCTCCCTGGTGAAGCGGATTTGGCTATTCCTGATTCGGAGGCTCAATTGGTGGCAGCTCTTCATGTCATTCCGGATTGGACGCTTCCTTACCTTACGTACATGAACCGGGGCGAGTTACCAGAGGATGAGACTCTGGCCCGACAGATAATCCGACGATCCAAGTCCATGACTATTGTCAATGGCGAGTTGCATCATTGCAGTGTGTCAGGGGCGTTTCAACGCTGTGTGTCTCCTGAAGAAGGCTGTGAAATTTTACGTGAGATCCACGAAGGAGACTGTGGTCATCACGCCGGTTCAAAATCTTTGGTAGCTAAAGCGTTCCGCCATGGCTTTTATTGGTTGACTGCTCATGCTGATGCGGAAGATCTGGTCAAGCGATGTGAGGTTGCCAAAAGTTCTCAAGACGTGCTCATGTGCCGGCTCAAGAATTGAGAATGATTCCAATCACTTGGCCGTTTGCAACTTGGGGGCTAGATATGGTTGGACCTTTCAAAAGGTCCAAGGATAAGAAGACCCACCTCCTGGTGGCGGTTGACAAGTTTACAAAGTGGGTGGAGGCAGAACCCGTTAGCAAGTGTGATGCGGCCACGGCGGTTCAGTTCATCAAAAAAGTGATTTTCCGGTTTGGCTTTCCACACAGTATCATCACAGATAATGGTACCAATTTGTCCAAGGGTGCCATGAAGGAGTTCTGTGAACGTGAGCACATCCGGCTTGACGTTTCATCAGTAGCCCACCCACATTCCAATGGTCAAGCAGAAAGGGCTAATCAAGAGATCTTGAGAGGCATCAAACCCCGGCTTATGGTTCCTTTGCAGAGAACACCGGTTTGTTGGGTAGAAGAGTTACCATCTGTGCTATGGAGCATCAATACTACACCCAATAGATCAACAGGATACACACCGTTCTTCATGGTCTATGGAGCGGAGGCGGTTCTCCCTAGTGATATCCGTCATGACTCACCTCGTGTGGCGGCTTATGTTGAAGCGGACAACGAGACAGCACGGCAAGATGCTTTGGACCTGTTGGATGAAGAGCGTGACATAGCAGCTCCCCGCTCGGCGATTTACCAACAGGATCTTTGTCGTTATCACAGTCGCCGAGTCAGAACCAGAACCTTTCAAGAGGGAGATTTGGTGCTTCGGCTCATCCAAGATCAGACTGATATGCATAAGTTATCCCCACCTTGGGAGGGACCTTTCGAGGTCAGCAAGAATCTGCACAACGGGTCATACTATCTGATCGATATTCGAGAGCATAAATACTCACGTACATCAGAGGAGGAGACCAACAGGCTGTGGAACATAGCTCATCTTCGGCCTTACTATACCTGAGCCATCGGCTCTACCTATGTACATATTATGACAGTGTATATATTATGGTCAATATAATAAACCAGAACCTCAGCTAAAGCGGGGTATCTGTTCTTTTACATCATGTGTGGTTACACGGAGTTGTTCTGTCTTAAAGCGGCCTCCGTTTTACCCCTTGAATTTGCTTTTTAAAAGCTTTATAACATCACTTGGGGGCTTGGTTGTATCCGAACCAATGCAACACCTTTTGATAGGCGAAAGCCACCAGATCACTTGGGGACATGGTCAAGTCTGAACCAGTCACGCCTCTTGATCGGCCTAAGGCCACAGAATCACTTGGGGGCTTGGTCGAACCCGAACCATTGCCACGCCTCTTGATCGGCATAATGCCACTGTTTCATTTGGGGACCTGGCTGACTTGAACCATAGCTACGCCTATCGGGGGCTTGGTCGTGTCCGACCATGGTAACACCATCTGATCGGCTCAAATAAGCCTCTTTTTGCAAACGGTTTTATCATTACCTTTGCTTGAAAATTTTCTTTGATAGATATTTCTTTATTTTTGTCGCATTTTTAAACCGACAAAGTTTTAAACCGGTTCAAACTGTCAATTGACGGAACACGGTCCATTTTTAATCCGGAGACTATTTGCTCGGTTTGATTTTCTGTTCACATCCCATTATGGAATAACACGGTGTTTATCATAACCCGGCACGGTTTACATGGTAAACCGGCATTACATACACATGAGCTGCTTTCTCCTTCGACGGTATAGGTTTATACACCTCCGTTTCAAGATTGGCCAAGCCAACTTCATGCCCAACGATGGCAGGTATTTTGTATCACAAGATTTGATCATATACCTAAATTTCATTGCATATATATACAAAGATCATAATCCGTCTGGCGGTACAACCGCCTTCGCGGTTTAAGATTTTGTGATTGCAGGAAAAATAGATTGGAGGTTTTGATCATTCAAAAGAAGTGTAAGTACCAGTACTTATGCATGAAGGCATCACAAAAGCAAGAGTATTGGCTATCGTATTACAAGGCAACATGGTGCCCAAACAAGATCATTGTTTTTTCGGAGGAATATAAAAGAGCAGCAATTTAAACCGGCCTCCGGTTCAAGCTTGGTCGCTGGCCTGGCCTGATGGTTGTGGGTCATCTTGCACCGCTTCAGCTTCTGCTTCCCTACCCAGTGGCTGGAAATCAACAGTTGTCCAATCGATTCCCATTAAGGCTTGAAAGACAGCTTCATCATTGATCAGCAATGACGGTTCAATATCAGGAGCGTAAGTATGCTTACGGATTGGAGGAATCAGATTCTCCGCTTCAGGAATTGGTGCAGCCACTCGTTTGTTTTGGTTATCATATTGGGCTTGATAATGAGACAAGTCTGCCTCTTCCACCAATTGACAAGCTGCAGGGCGCACCTCCCGGTTTATCGCTCTCAGATCCTCCTCACTAAACTCTGAGCCATCTTCCTTCAAGTGGGGATAGCCTTGAGCCGCTTCAACAGGATCAAAGTCCGGCACCCACGCTTTTGCCCGGATTAAGGCATTGATAGCACCGGTTCGGGCAGCAGATTTTTTCAGCTCTTCAAGCATAGACAGTCTTTTTCAGGGTGTCTTGGATCAAGGTGGGCACCGGGTTGTTGTGGGATGCAGTTGAGATGATCCGCTGCGCGCCAGTATACAATTGCTCTATCAGTGTATAGGCAGCTTTCAACTTCTTCCGCACATCTGACCCCAAGTGACCGATGCGTGTCCCTGCAACATTACAAAGGATTCACAAACCAGAGAAATCATAAGAAGGCCGAATTACTACAGAAATCAAGAAAGCTTACCAAAGATGGCGGCAGTCATGGCGTGCACTTGCCGCTTTACGCTGGTCAGTTCATCTACCACCGGTTTAAGTGCGGCCTCAGCGTTTTCAACTCGCTTAGTCAAAGAGGCCTTCTCAGTGGCCCAATCCGACCGCTCTTTCTTGAAACCCTCCTTAAGTTGTTCCAGGACGCTTAAAGCGTTGGTCAACTCCTCTTTTGCTTTTGAGGTTTCAGCTTGTTGGGACTTCAGATTTTCTTGGAGATCGGCGAGTTGGCTTTCTTTCGTCTTCAGCTCAGCCTGCATACAGACAGTCATATGATTCAGAAAGTGGTACAAGAATTGAAGTACCAACCACATAACAAGTTATGCACTTGGCACTTGGGGGCTAATGCATATTTGATCTTCATCTTTCAATTGATTATAAAGTCCCAAGCTCAATACAAGTATTCAACTTGGCACTTGGGGGCTAATGGCTATTTTCTCGAATAAATTCTGATGCTGCGATCTTAATTACTTAAAGTCCCGGTTTAACTACACTAAGTTGAACCGGCCCTTGGGGGCTACATCAGCAAGTTCCGAAGCATTGAGATTTATAAGTCCCGGTTTGAATGAAGATTCTAAATCGGCCCTTGGGGTCTAGGAGAATTGACAAGATTGAAATATCCAAGCAGGAAAAAGCACATGGAAGTTACCTCAAATTTTTCTTTCATCATATTCACCAGACCGGCTTCATAGTCACGGCTGGTATACAGCCGGTTCAGGTAACCGGAGTGAAGATCTTGGGCGTTCAGAGCAGCATAAGTTGCCAGATCAACATTCCACGTACCTTTGCCAATGGCAGCAAATTCTTCTTTGGCAGTATGCTTGGATAAGGCGACAGGATTGCTTGGCTCTATACGACCAATGCCAGTAATCACAACATCATCATCCTTTGCATCACCGGTTTGCACTGGGACAGCCGGTTTATCAGCAGGCTTGGATGGACTGGTGGATCTCTCAATCCGGATGGGGCTTGTGGGCTGATCAACAGGGCCTGAGGTATCAATAGGCCTTTCTTCAGCAATGAAGTCATCATCTTGCGGTGGTGGGTCGTTTGGCGCATCTTCACGAATAGCCGCTTCAAGATCTGGTGTTCTGTCCGGTTCAGGGACGGTGTTTTCTTCGGACGCTTTATCCAGGCGGGCCTTTTTACTCAGCCTAGGCTTGGCCCTGAAAGGAGTAAGAAAAGTCAAATACAGTATATGTTACAAAGTAATACACCAGAAGCATTATGATAAGTATAGCTTACCCAAGCACCGTTTTGAGCGGTGGCAGCTGAGTAGCCAATGACTCGCGAGATGATGAATGGGAAGTGACCTGATAATCGGAGTCTGATGGGTTAAGAGGTTGACAAAAACAGCCCGCTTTAGGACAAGCACTGACAAGCAAATTAGAGACCTCTGAATGGCGTTTCCGAACCGGACTGTTCGGTAAACCGGTGGAGGTAACTACCTAGCCGCTATGCTGGGTTGTGCGGCGAGCTTCATGCTGTTGGGTCTTCATAAGAAAGTTGGGATCCAAGTAAGCAAGAGGATGAGAAAATTTAACCTTCCGGTTTGCCTGACGGATTTTTAGCGAAGGCAAAGGGTTTGAATCGGAAGAGAAAGTAATTACCTCTGCAGCACCAGCATGGCTGGCTTCGGCATCATCCTGACAAATATCATCATCAATAAGGCGTGTGAAAAATAAGCCAAGTGAATCAAGATCTACCTCAAGGTCCGGATTACTCACATCATCATCAGCTGCCGGATCAGAAGATGCAGTGGTTTTCTTCCTGTGAGCAGACCTTTTCACGACTTTAGTCTTTGGCCGGATTGGTCGTTCCGGTTTGTCTGGTTTCTCTGGTTTTTCTTGTGGAAGCTTCTTGCTCCAAAACGGATCATCGCCCTGTTTAGACAGATGTTGATGTTAAATAATGGGCAGATATAGCAAGGACAGGCTCAGTAAAAAATAAAGTTTAAATCTTACAGCTGACGGTTTGTTGGTGGCACAGAAGGGAACCAGGCCGATTCGAGCACAGATGTGTTCCGGTTCGTTCAGCATTTTCTTCACAACTTCTGTGACTTCATCATCGGTGAGCTGGATGTTAACATGTCGTAGTGGGTCATCAACACTGCCAGTATATTCGCACATCAAACCGGAGCGTTGACTGAGGGGCAGTATGCTCCACGATATCCAACAGCGAGCAAGATCAACTCCTGTTAAACCGTTAGCCATGAAGGCCCTGAGTTTGGATAGCTGAGGAGCATATTTACTTCTCTCCTTGGCAGTCAACCTTTGTGAAAAAGGATGGATATTGCTTAGTCGCTCCGGACGAAAGCCAGGCAAAGGATTTTCATCAGTAGGGGAGGTGTCTTTGCAATAGAACCATGATTGATTCCACTCTTTGGGATGGCTGTGCAGTATAGCGTGAGGGTAAGTGACCTCTTTTCTTTTCTGAATCGCCACACCACCCAATTCCGTATTGGAACCATCAGTAAACTCTGTGCGGCGGTTTAGATGGAAGCAGTCTCTGAACAACTCAACTATGGGTTCTTCTTGAAAGAACACCTCACAGAGCACTTGGAAGTGACATATGTTGGTAACAGAGTTGGGGCCAGTGTCTTGCGGGCGAAGTTGAAAATTGGCTAAGACATCCCGGTAGAATTTTGAACCGGGCAGATTAAAGCCCCGGGCTAAGTGATCTGCGAAAATGACGACCTCTCCCTCTTGAGGTGTGGGAGGACATTCTGTACCGGGGACCCTCCAATGGATAGTGTCTTTGCTGCTTAAAGCGCCGGTCAAGACTAAATTATTCAGTTGAGTTTCTGTGACGCGAGAAGGAACCCAGTTGCACTCATATACTTGTTTAGCCATGGTGAAATCTACAAAATAAGTGATTCCGGTTCAAGAATGTGTTGGTTAAATGTACACTGGTATGTACAATGTTAAACCAGAGACAATTATATCTAAACCGGATTTATATGAAGCGACAACATCTGGCTAAAGAGTTCTGGCGGTTCAACAAGGGGACTAATGGTATATACCGGTTTATTAATTTTTTCTACACCGAGTTAAACCGCCTGATCTAAACATTGAAACAGCTGAGACTGCGGATGGATAAGTATGCAGAAATAGATTTCACAAGGCTTTTCTACAGCGTTGGATCCAAAGCAAGTTCAGAAAATAAGAAAAATAGTCGAAGGCTCAAAGCAGAACAGTATTGAATCAATGGGCAGAAATATATGTGAGATCTATGGTCTTGAGCATGAAACTAAAGGCGGATACTAAAAGCTACCGCTACACAAGGCAGGGGTTCACAGATGCATCCAGGAGTCAGTATATGAACATGAACAAGTGATGAACACTGCAAGAACATGAAACCCTAGAACAGATCTATGTTGAGAAGAGTAGAAGGCTTACAGGGTTGAGAAGACGCGGAAAGTCACCGCGGTACTCTGGTGCGTTCAGGTTGATGCAGCGGCCAAGGACGGTGCAGAAGTCGACGGCGGCGGCGGAGCTCTGAGGCTGGCATCGCAAGGAAGACGAAGAAGAAGGGCACGAAGGGGAGAAAAGAAATGACCCTTCGGTCCTATTTATAAGGCAAAGGAACATGTGTTAGGCGCGTGAATCAAGGTACCGCGAATTTTGGAAGCGGAGCTGTCGCCTCGATTATTGTGGATCTATTAAACAAGGAGATATCATGGATACTTTCTTTACGACGGATGACGTCACTCCGGTTTACAGCAACCAGAGAAGGTGACATCACGGCGATTCAACAACTACAAGAAGATGTTGAAGACGAAGATTTTTGCTAAGGATTGACATGAACCCGTTCAAATCAATCTGGGGCCTAATGCTGGGGATATTACTACTGGGCGTAAATCGGCCTATCTGGGCCGGGTTAACTTCATCAGTAATTCAAAGGTGTTAAAGCCCAAGGAGGCAGATAAGGGCCTAAGGCCCGTCGTCGGTTTAAGACTTGTGGCCGTAAACCGACGTTTGTATATAAACTTGTACTATAAGTTAGGAATAAGGAGAGACCAACCCGGATACGAATATGAACTGGTGTTGGGACTCTGTGAACCGACAGGCGTCACCCGTGTATATAAGGGGACGACCCGGCGGTGGTTCAAGGACAACAGACAACAACTCGAGACTTAGGCGAAGCTTGTTTACTCCCTAGTCATCGAACCCCCATCAATTCCATCACAACTAGACGTAGGCTTTTACCTTCATCGAAGGGGCCGAACTAGTATAAACTCTCTTGCGTCCCTGTGTCCGCTTTAACCCCTTCAAGCTAACCCATTGCGATGGCTCCACGACTAAGTCCTTTCATGAGGACATCTGCCGTGACAAAACCATCCTGCCTTCTCTTCCGCGCTCAAGGAAAGGAAAGGGCGAGGGGTGCCTCCCATCCTGCCTTCTTCCCACGCGCCTAAGAAGGAAAGGGGGGTGTGGCTAGGTGTCACGCCCAAGATGCGACCCTATCCTAAAGGAACTCGAAGGTCCCACCAAGGATAGAAGCGCATCTTGAAGACGCTTTTGCAAGGTGGATATCATTACATCAACATTACATAATAGTGGGGATACAACCAAGACATACAATGTCACATGAATACAACCATACATCATACATAAGATCAGCATCCGACTACGGATGAAACAGAAACATCAACTCAAACAATATCCACCCTGCTAGCCCAGGCTGCCGACCAGGAACCTATCCCTCAATTGAAGAAGAAGCAGAAGAAGAACTCCAACACAAACAAACATCGCTCTCACGTCAAGATCAGCGCATAACCTGTACCTGCAACTGTTGGTGTAGTAATCTGTGAGCCACGAGGACTCAGCAATCCCATTACCATGGGTATCAAGACTAGCAAAGCTTAATGGGTAAGGAAGGGGTAAAGTGGTGAGGTTGCAGCAGCGACTAAGCATGATATGGTGGCTAACTTATGCAAATCAGAGCGAGAAGAGAAGCAAGGCAAGCGGTCGTCAACTAGTAATGACCAAGAAGTGATCCTGAACTCCTACTTATGTCAAGCATAACCCAAGAACCGTGTTCTCCTCTCGAACAACCCCGAAAAGAGACACTCACGGTTACGCACACGGTTGGTATATTTTAGAAGGGTTTACTTCAAGTTTACTACAACCGGACATTAACAAATTCCCATCTACCTCATAACCGCGGGCACGGCTTTCAAAAGTTCAAACCCTGCAGGGGTGTCCCAACTTAGCCCATCACAAGCTCTCGCGATCAACGAAGGATATTCCTTCTCCCGGGAAGACCCGATCAGACTCGGAATCCCGGTTACAAGACATTTCGACAATGGTAAAACAAGACCAGCAAGACCTCCCGGTGTGCCGACATCCTGATAGTAGCCGCGCGTATCTCATCTCAGGCCACGACCGGATGAGCACTACGTACAACTAGAACCAGCCCTCAAGTTTCCCCGGGGTGGCGCTGCAAGTGGCTCTAGTTTGGACCAACACTTAGACAAGCATTGGCCCGGGGGCTAAAATAAAGATGACCCTTGGGATGCGCAACTCCTAAGGGAAAAGGTAATAGGCTGAGGCAAATGTAAAACCAATGTTGAGCCTTGCTGGAAGAGTTTTATTCAAAGCGAACTGTCAAGGGGGTCCCATAAATCACCCAACCGCGTTAGGGACGCAAAATCCGGGAACATAACACCGATATGATGGAAACTAGGGCGGCAAGAGTGAAACAAAACACCAGGCATAAGGCCGAGCCTTCCACCCTTTACCAAGTATATAGATGCATTAATAATAATAAAAGAGATATTGTGATATCCCAACATAAACGTAATCCAACATGGAGCAATCTTCATCTTCACCTGCAACTAGCAATGTTATAAGAGAGGCTGAGCAAAGCGGTAACATAGCCAAATAACGGTTTGCTAGGAAGGGTGACAAAGGTTAGAGGTTCATGGCAATTTGGGAGGCTTGAGCACCAAGTGGTAGGTAACGCAGCATAACGATAGAACGAAGCAACTAGCATAGCAATGATAGTAATGAGATCCAAGGTGACGGTCATCTTGCATGAAATCCCGCAAGGAAGAAGAACGAATCCATGAAGAAGATGAAGCCACGAAGACGAACCAAGCGTAGACGAACGAATCCTCACGATCGCAATGAAACGGGAACTATCGAGAAGAAGCACACAACAAGGTAAACACACCACACGTGAACAAGACATGATGCTCAATCAAGTATGATGCATGACAAGACTACATGAAACTACTCATGGCAAGAGATGATGCATACAGGGCAACACATCAAAGCAAGTTTAAATGAGGCCGGAAGCAACATACAACAATTCCGGTAAGTCCCCATATGCAACTTTCGAAATTGGTCCTGATCTGAATAAACCTTATGTTCAAGTTGTTAAACAGCAAGTTAAGATGCACCACGATGATCTACACGAAATTCTAGTCAAGTTACATATAAAGTTCATTACATTCGGAACTACGGCCTAGAAGATATGAGCAAAACAAGTCAAACATGGCATCGATGCAAAATGCATTCAAACATCAAGCAAACACCTCAAAACATGGATGCAACAAGGTAATATGAAACTACATACAAAACTAGGCAAGTTTCATATAGAACACACTCAAAACGGAGCAACGGTTCAACACATACACTCTATACAAGTCTCAAGGACTTGTTGTCCAAAACAGCAACTAGGCAACTTGCAAGCATCAAAACAACATGCTACAGGATCTCAACATGAAAAAAAAGGCAAGGGCATGATGTACAGGTAAAGCATTACAAAACATGAACACTGAGATATCTCCAGAAACTACTAGACCATGCTCAAAAAGACATGCTCCATGAACTTATCATGGCAACCAAAGGCATTGAATGAATCTACTAATTGCATAGAAAAAAAGCCTATTACTGCCCATGAGCCAAAATGGCACAAAAAATATGATGACACCCATGTAAACATACCAAGTTATATTACCGGGTTCAGACTTGGCAGAAAAACAGAGCATGGCATAAACAGAATTATGAAGGCATCTTTGTGAGCTCGAATCACTCAACACAAGGCATTGCATGACAAGCTAAGCATACTACCAGAAAGAAGACATATTCATGAAGCTGAGCATGGCAATAGCAAGTTCATAGCATGCATGTATCAACTATAACAACCTTGGCAAAATTGCTTAACATGTAAACAATCTGCTAGGAACATTTTATAGCAAAAGTAGAGCAATATTAAGACATGTTAGAGCACTCCATATATGCAAACAGGGGCATGGATGGATAGACCATAACCATATTAACAAAACATCCTTACTGAACATACTCAAAAGAGGCATGGATGTCACTGTAGCAACATGAATACATGGCATGAAAATAACAGCAGAACAATGACAGAGAAATTCTAAGTCTCTGAAATCAGCAACATCACGGAGGCTATTTTGCAAGCTTGTAACAATCAACATATGGCGTATCATGAATAATGGATTGCTCCACAGCAAAGACGGCATGTGGTAGCTCATAACACATGTAGACTTCATGCTCAAAAGAAAATGACACAAAAAGATGCAAAAATGACAAATGAGCATATTCTGTTAACAGACAGCAGACAACATTATATAGCACTCTTGCAACGATGATTAGGGCATCTAGATGGACTCTAATAAACATGACCCAATGGAACAAAATTAAAATCACATCCTGCTGAACATTTATATATATCATGCATGCAAAACGGAGTAGTATGCTAGGAGATATGGAATGTAAAATTATGCACCAGAATGTAAAAGTTTAGGGACTTGGAAGAATTTACTACTCCCCAAGCCGTGTGCGGCGCCCCCTCTCCCTCTAGCCGTGTGCGGCGCCCCCTCTCCCTCTAGTTCGTCCTCTGCTCTAAACCATTGTGCTTGGCTAAGCCCCACGGAAATAGTTTTCACCACCATCGTCACCATGCCGTCATATGTTGCCGGAACTCATTTACTACTTCGCCTCTCTTGCTGGATCAAGAAGGCAAGGACGTCATTGAGTTGAACGTGTGCTGAACGCGAAGGTGCCGTACGTTCGGTACTTGATCAGGACGGATCGTGAAGGTGAACGACTACATCAACCATGTTGATAAATGCTTCCGCTTAGCGATATACAAGGGTATATAGATGCTCTCCCCCTCTCGTAGCTATGCATCTTCATGGATAGATCTTGCGTGTGCGTAATTTTTTTTGTTTTCCATGCAATTCCCCAACAGTATCCTCCAGGCGGAGCAGGAAGCGGACATCGACGAGATGCTTGCCTATATGGATGAGGGGGAGCCTGAGCCCTCCTACGCGCCCATCTACCCAGCGCCTGGGATGGAGATCATGCACATCTCCGACAACGAAGCGTAGTTTAGGCTAGTGTGGTTGCGTAGTACGTAGGATTTCATTTGCATGCTTTGTATGGATCTAAGCGGTGAAATATGAGGTATTCGGGTGCATAGAAGAAATTATGAGGTATGACCGGTCAATACCCACGGACGCGTCTGGTGACTTCCGCGAACGTTTCAGGGTACGGATTTGGTGTTTGTGGTTGTAGATTCTCTAACTTTGTCAACAACAACATCAAGGCTCCTCTGCATTCTGAATTAGATTACATGAAATCATGGGGTACTTAGTCAAGTTGTCATTATTTCTTAAATGCACATTAATGTCTTTACTTGAGGATAACAGGGAGTGAGAACAACTAAAACCTGACTATATATTCTTACACTATTGAAAAATATATTCCTACGCTAAAAACTTGCTATATATGAACGTGATCGAATAACCTGCTACAGACCAACCTAGAGTTAAAATAGCAAAACAGTTTCTTCAGCCACTACAAATCAGTATCACCCCACAAATGAGAAGTTAGACAAATTCTATAGTTGATATAAGGTACCAATATTATATTTGATAAATATATTGCTCAGCAATATTTCAAGTTTCTGAATCATGGCATGTTGGGTAGCAAAATAATTGGGCATTCAGTTATTCACCACCAAAGCCCTTCATAAGAATTCAATCTATGCTAAGATTGCCGAGATTGGGAGAAATCCGATATCATCAGACCTGTCACTCCCTGTTGTCAGAATCGACGTTGACCATGCTGGAGGGTCCTGCATCCTTCTTCTTCCCCTTGATGATGAAGGCCCTGCTTCGGCGTCGTTCTTTCCCTTCGACTGCACGAGATCCCTCTTCCAATTGAACTCCATCTCAGCATGCACATACTCTGAATGTGCCCTCGCAAAACACCGCAATTGCATCCTTGTCACTCTCTCTGATGTTGTGCCACACTTTTGACGACAATGCGGGTAGCTGGCTTGATCTAGCTAGACTTGATGACCCACAAGTATAGGGGATCAATTGTAGATCTTTTCGATAAGTAAGAGTGTGGAACTCAACGAGGAGCAGAAGGAAATGACAAGTAGTTTTCAGTAAGGTGATGTCTGCAAGTGCTGAAATTGTAAGTAGCGGAGTAGTTTGATAGCACGATAATTTGTAACGAGCAAGTAAAGGTAGTAGTAACAAAAGTGCAGCAAGGTAGCCCAATCCTTTTGAGGCAAAGGACAGTCCAAAACGGTCTCTTATGATAAGCAAACCGTTCTTGAGGGTACACGGGAATTTCATCTAGTCACTTTCATCATGTTGGTTTGATTTGTGTTCACTACTTTGATAATTTGATATGTGGGTGGACTGGTGCTTAGGTGTTGTACTTACTTGAACAAACCTCCTACTTATGATTAACCCTCCCGCAAGCATCCACAACTACGAGAAAAATATTAAGAATAAATTCTAACCATAGCATTAAACTTTTGGATCCAATCGGTCCCTTACGAAATAGCGCATAAATTGGGTTTAAGCTTCTGTCACTCTCGCAACCCACCATCTAATTGCTACTCCACAATGCATTCCCTTAGGCCCAAATATGGTGAAGTGTCATGTAGTCGACGTTCACATGACACCACTAAGGGAATAACAACATACATACTATCTAAATATCAAACACATATCAACTTCACATGATTTCTTGTAACCTGATTTCTCCCGTGACCTCAAGAACAAAAGTAACTACTCACAAATGATAAACATGTTCATGATCAGAGGAGTATTAAATAGCATAATGGATCTGAACATATAATCTTTCACCAAATAAACCATATAGTAATCAACTACAAGATGTAATCAACACTACTAGTCACCCACAAGCACCAATCTATAGTTTCGGTAACAAGATTGAACACAAGAGATGAATTAGGGTTTGAGAGGAGATGGTGTTGTTGAAGATGTTGATGGAGATTGCCCTCCCCAAGATGGGAGAGTTGTTGGTGATGATGATGACGATGATTTCCCCTGGGAAGTTCCCCCGGCGGAATCGCTCCGCCGGAGGGCAAAAGTGCTCCTACCCAAGTTCCGCCTCGAGACGGCGGCGCTCCGTACCGAAATTGTCCTCCTTATTTTTTCTAGCTCAAAATCACTTATATACCAGAAGATGGGCACCGGAGGTGGGCCGAGGAGGCCACAACCCACCAGGGCGCGCCTAGGGGGCCTGGCGCGCCCAGGTGGGTTTTACCCACTTGGTGATCCCCCTCTGGTGTTTATTGGCTCCAGTATTTCTTAAATATTCCATAAAAAATCTCCGTGAAGTTTCAGCTTATTTGGAGTTGTGCAGAATAGGTGGCCTGACGTAGCTTTTGCAGGTCCAGATTTCCAGCTGCTAGAATTCTCCATCTTGGTGTGTTCCTTGCAAATTATGAGAGAAAAGGCATTAGAATTACTCCAAAAAGCATTATTATGGATAAAAACATTATAAATAACAGTAAGAAAACATGATGCAAAATGGACATATCAACCCCCCAAGCTTAGACCTCGCTTGTCCTCAAGCGAAAACCAAAATCGAAAAACATGTCCACATGCTTTGAGAGAGAGGTGTCGATAAAAACAAAATACGGACATAGAAGCATCGTGTTGATTATTATAACAACAAAAAAAATTAAACATTGGACTTTTATCATATACGTCTCATGAATAAGTAATAGTTCATCACACAATCGAAGTATAAAGCAAAAACTCTATTAGAAACCAACAAACTATGTTCTCAGTCAACTTTGCAACTACAATTCATCATCTTTTCAGGAAGGGTCACGAGTCGGAGCCTTTAGGAAAGTCCACATACTCAACCATCATATAGTCTTCTATGATGCTAACACTCACCTCATACCCATGAGCAAAACGTTTCAATCGGGCACATAGAAAGATAGGGGCTTATAGTTTCGCCTCCCAACATACTCACCTCAAGGGTGATGTCAACAATAATAACTCATGCTATCTATATTCAACTAGACATATGTGCCTAGATCTTTCCTCACCACATGATGCTTGCCAAAGGAGAAAAAAAGGAATAGAAGGAAAACCTTGACTCTTTGCATAAAAGTAAGTGCATAAAAGTAAAGGATAGGCCCTTCGCAGAGGGAAGTAGAGGTTGCCATGCGCTTATTTGTTTGTATGCTCAATCCCTTAGTGCAAGAGAACGTCACGTTGTATTTCCCCTTAAGATGACAACCTTTATTATGCAGTATGTCGCTTTTATTCTTTGTCATCCAAGTTCGTACAATGCTCAATTTTCTCTTACGCTAAATGATCTCACACTTTTAGAAGCAATTTTTATTGTCCTTTTGCACCGATGACAACTTACTTGAGGGATCTTGCTCAATCCCTAGGTAGGTATGGTGGACACTTGAAAATAAGATTTGGGTTTAAGGGGTTTTGGATGCACAAGTAGTATCTCTACTTAGTGCAGAATTTTTTGCTAGCAAAGATAGGGGGCAAGCATCACATGTTAAAGGATCTATGACAATATGACTTCTATGTGAATATAAACAAATATAAATCATTAGGTTGTCTTCCTTGTCCAACGTCAATAATTTTGGCATATAATATTTCGGTGAGGGCTCACAATCACAAAAGATTTCTAGGATAGTATATCTATATGTGAATCTTCTCTTCCCTTATTAATTCTTTCATGAGTTGCATCATTGACTAATGCTCTGTTTATCAATCTCTAATAAAAATTTCCTACTTATACTTTTCCTTATGTGGTGCTATCACCTACCATAAGGTTAGTATTTAATCTTATTGATTTATTTCCTTTCTCCTTTTTATTTCCTTTCTCTTTTTCTTTCTTATTTCTTTTCTTTATTTGCAACATGAAAGTAAAGAAAACAAAAACTCAAACTAACTTTATTATATAACTTGCACATGATTACAAGGATAGACCACTAAGCAAACTCTCAAAGAAGAAAGGATCGAACTAAACTTTATTTCATCTAATGCAAAAGATTGAACTAAGATAAGTAAAGTTAAAAAGATAGTGGGATGATATGATACCGGGGAACCTCCCCCAAGCTTGGCGGAAGCCAAGGGGAGTGCCCATACCCGATACTCAATTCTCCTTTGGTGGTGGAGAAGATGATGGTGATGAAGGAGAAATCTTATCCTCGGATTTCCATGGCAGTGGTGGTGGTGAGAAAGTGCGGGGTCTCCCTTTTGCTTCCTCCAGCTTTTGACGAAGAATAAAATTTTCCATCATCAACTCACAATTATCTATCTCGAGTTTTATTATCCTCTTGCATAACGCCTCCATGCTCTCATCCTTGAACCGGGAAGGAACTGATTCATCATCTTCTTCTTCAGAGGTCCAACTATAGTGCCCCTCATCCCCATAGGACTTGGGGTTTGTGATGTCTACTGCACAACCTTCTTCTTGTAGACGTTGTTGGGACTCCAAGTGCAGAGGTTTGTAGGACAGTAGCAAATTTCCCTCAAGTGGATGACCTAAGGTTTATCAATCCGTGGGAGGCATAGGATGAAGATGGACTCTTGATAACCCACAAGTATAGGGGATTGCAATAGTTTTCGAGGTTAGAGTATTCAACCCAAATTTATTTATTCGACACAAGGGGAGCCAAAGAATATTCTCAAGTATTAGCAGTTGGGTTGTCAATTCAACCACACCTGGATAACTTAATATCTGCAGCAAAGTATTTAGTAGAAAAGTAGTATGGAAGTAACGGTAACAATGGCAAAAGTAACGGTAGCAGTTTTGTAGTAATTGTAACAGTGGCAACGGTAGAGTAACTAAGCAAAGAGAAATATGTGAGAAGCTCGTAGGCATTGGATCAGTGATGGATAATTACGTCGGATGCGATTCTTCATGCAACAGTTATAACATAGAGTGACACAGAACTAGCTCCAGTTCATCAATGTAATGTAGGCATGTATTCCGAATATAGTCATACGTGGTTATGGAAAAGAACTTGCATGACATCTTTTGTCCTACCCTCCCGTGGCAGCGGGATCCTATTGGAAACTAAGGGATATTAAGGCCTCCTTTTAATAGAGTACCGGACCAAAGCATTAACACATAGTGAATACATGAACTCCTCAAACTACGGTCATCACTGGGAGTGGTCCCGATTATTGTCACTTCGGGGTTGCCGGATCATAACACATAGTAGGTGACTATATACTTGCAAGATATGATCAAGAACTCACATATATTCATGAAAACATAATAGGTTCAGATCTGAAATCATGGCACTCACGCCCTAGTGACAAGCATTAAGCATAGTAAAGTCATAGCAACATCAATCTCAGAACATAGTGGATACTAGGGATCAAACCCTAACAAAACTAACTCAATTACATGATAAATCTCATCCAACCCATCACCGTCCAGCAAGCCTAAGATGGAATTACTCACGCACGGCGGTGAGCATCATGAAATTGGTGATGGAGGATAGTTGATGATGACGACGGCAACGGGTTCCCCTCTCCGGAGCCCCAAACGGACTCCAGATCAGCCCTCCCAAGAGAGTTTAGGGCTTGGCGGCGGCTCCGTATCGTAAAACGCGATGAACCCTTCTCTCTGATTTTTTTCTCCCCGAACACGAATATAGGAGTTGGAGTTGAGGTCGGTGGAGCACCAGGGGGCCCATGAGGCAGGGGGCGCGCCCCCCACCCTCATGGACAGGGTGTGGGCCCCCTGGCCTTGATTCTTTTGCTAGTATTTTTTATTATTTTCAAAAATATTCTCCGTGAAGTTTCAGGTCATTCCGAGAACTTTTGTTTCCGCACAAAAATAACACCATGGCAATTCTGCTGAAAACAGTGTCAGTCCGGGTTAGTTCCATTCAAATCATGCAAGTTAGAGTCCAAAACAAGGGCAAAAGTGTTTCGGAAAGTAGATACAATGGAGACGTATCAACTCCCCCAAGCTTAAACCTTTGCTTGTCCTCAAGCAATTCAGTTGATAAACTGAAAGTGATAAAGAAAAACTTTTACAAACTCTGTTTTCTCTTGTTGTTGCAAATACGTAAAACCAGCATTCAAGTTTTCAGCAAAGATTATGAGCTAACCATATTCACAATAACATTTAGGTCTCAAGTTTACTCATATCAATGGCATAATCAACTAGCGAGCAATAATAATAAATCTCAGATGACAACACTTTCTCAAAACAATCATAATATGATATAACAAGATGGTATCTCGCTAGCCCTTTCTGAGTCGCAAAACATAAATGCAGAGCACCTTTGAAGATCAAGGACTGACTAAACATTGTAATTCATGGTAAAAGAGATCCAGTCATACTCAGTATAAATTAATACTAATGGATGCAAATGACAGCGGTGCTCTCCAACTGGTGCTTTTTAATAAGAGGATGATGACTCAACATAAAAGTAAATAGATAGGCCCTTCGCAGAGGGAAGCAGGGATTTGTAGAGGTGCCAAAGCTCGATTTTAAAAGCAGAGATAAATAATATTTTGAGTGGTATACTTTCATTGTCAACATAACAACTGAGAGATCTCGATATCTTCCATGCTACACACATTATAGGCGGTTCCCAAACAGAATGGTAAAGTTTATACTCCCCCTCCACCAACAAACATCAATCCATGGCTTGTCCGAAACAACGGGTGCCTCCAACTAACAACAATCCTGGGGGAGTTTTGTTTGCTATTTTTTGATTTGATTTGCTTAAAGCATGGGACTGGGCATCCCGGTGACCAACCATTTTCTCGTGAATGAGGAGCGGAGTCCACTCCTCTTGAGAATAACCCGCCTTGCATGGAAGATACAGACAGCCCTAGTTGATACATGAGCTATTCGAGCATACAAAACAGAATTTCATTTGAAGGTTTAGAGTTTGGCACATACAAATTTACTTGGAACGGCAGGTAGATACCACATATAGGAAGGTATGGTGGACTCATATGGAATAACTTTGGGGTTATGGAATTGGATGCACAAGCAGTATTCCCGCTTAGTACAAGTGAAGGCTAGAAAAAGACTGGGAAGCGACCAACTAGAGAGCGACAACAGTCATGAACATGCATTAAAATTAATAAACATTGAGTGCAAGCATGAGTAGGATATAATCCACCATGAACATAGATATCGTAGAGGCTATGTTGATTTTGTTTCAACTACGTGCGTGAACATATGCCAAGTCAAGTCACTCAAATCATTCAAAGGAGGATACCACCCTATCATACCACATCACAACCATTTTAATAGCATGTTGACACGCAAGGTAAACCATTATAAACTCCTAGCTAATTAACCATGACATAAGCAACTATAATCTCTAATTGTCATTGCAAACATGTTCATTCATAATAGGTTGAATCAGGAATGATGAACTAATCATATTTAGAAAAACAAGAGAGGTTGAGTCCATACCAGCTTCTCTCATCTCAATCAGTTCATCATATATCGTCATTATTGCCTTTCACTTGCACGACCGAACGGTGTGTATAATAATAATAGTGCACGTGCATTGGACTAAGCTGGAATCTACAAGCATTCAATTCAAGGGAGAAGACAAGGTAATATAGGCTCTTGGTTAAATCAACAATAATGCATATGAGAGCCACTTCAACATTTTCATTATGAGCACCGACAACTATAATGAGTGTGTGAATATGAATGTAATGTTGGTGATAAATACGTACTCCCCCAAGCTTAGGCTTTTGGCCTAAGTTGGTTTATGCCCATGGATCAAAGTTGTAGTTGGGGTCGTACTGAGATGCATCCTCGGGGTGCCACTGGTTGGCAATCTCCTCCGGATCCCACTGGTAAACAGACTGACGGTGAGGATCAAGTTGTGGCTCCGGCTCTAGCTCTGGAGCTGGTGTGAGGTTCCGGTAGGCATGAATGGCCGGCGGCAGAACAAGATACTTGCCTGAAGATAAGTTAAACAAAGAAGGAGCAGGCAAAGTAATAGTCTCAAAGAAATATTTATCAAATATCAGCCTATAGTTAAGCATATTTTTCTTATTCTTAACAATAAAATCATGTGCTACCATACTCTTATAGTCTAGAAAAACAGGGGATAACAACTTTTCTTCTTTCTCATGATGCCTAATAGGTATGTTAAAGTGTGCATCTAGGCGCGAAGCGAAGATACCTCCCAAGATGGGACCCTTCGTACGGTTCAGATTTAACCGCTTGGCAACAATAGCGCCTAGACTAAAAGTGTTATCACGAAACAAGGTGTGGCCCAAAATAACAATATCAGGGGCACTAAGGTTTCCACAGTTCCCGCGACCAATTAAACATCTACTAGCAAATATTGCAAAGTAACGCAGAACAGGAAAGTGTATGCTAGTAATTCTTGCACCGGAAACTTTCCTCGTTTCCCTATAGCAATCATATCAATAAACCCTTCCACATCATTACGATGTGGTTCCTCTATGCTTCCCGTAAAGGGTATCTTACAGACCCGACAGAAATCAAATAGTGTCGTCTCCTTAAACTCATCATATGGATAAAAATCCACCGAAGGTGGTGATCTCCTAGCATGAAAATGAAAATGTTGCACAAAAGTATTAGTGAATAGGAGATACTATTTGCGCTGGTAGCGGAGGAAGTCGGTGAGGCCCACATTCTCAGCCAAATAATAAAAATCATCATGAATCCCGGCTGCCCTCAAGAAATCATCACAAGGCCATTCACACGGCCGAACCTCCGCGGTGTGAGCGAGATTATATTTGGGCCTTTTATCCTCTTCACTTTGCTTATCCTTCGAGCTTCGGCTCGAAGAGCCCCTCAAAAATCTCTTCATCAATTTCTGAAAATTTCTGAAATTTTTAGTAACTTAAAATAAAAGTGAACCAAACTCAACAAATTGATAGCAACTACTCCCACAAGTGCCTAGAGACTATATCATGCATTAGAACTACTTGGGACCATATAAATTTGACATGCAAGCTCAAGAACAGGGTCACCTAGGCAGCAAAAATTTGCAATGAATAAAACACTAGAACAAAAAGTAATTGGACCATTGGAGGAGTCACATACCGAAGAACAATCCCCCAAAGCAGTTTTGTGAGTGGAGCTTTGAGCAAGGAGATAAAAAATCGCAGCAAGATGAGCTAGAACTCGTGCTTGAGCTGGTTGCTGATTTTTTTGGGATGAAGAAGGAGTGTGTGGGTGCAGGAATAAGTGGAGGGGGGCCACCAGGGGCCCACGAGGCAAGGGGCACGCCCAGGGGGGTGGGCGTGCCCTGGACCCTCGTGGCCAGGTGCTTGCTCCCCCTGATGTGTTCTTAGTGCCAGATATTCTCAAATATTCTAGAAAAAAATCATATTTCATTTTCAGATCATTTGGAGAACTTTTATTTTTGGGGTATTTTTTATTGCATGGATAATTCAGAAAACAGGCAAAAAATACTAATTTTGCTTTATTTATTCTAAATAACAGAAAGTAAAAGGAGGGTACAGAAGGTTGTGCTTTCTAACTTCATCCATCTCATGCTCATCAAAAGGAATTGACTAACAAGGTTGATCAAGTCTTGTTAACAAACTCATTCCGATTCGCATGAAACCGGAGAATTTTTGAATAGCACTAGGTTACCTCAACAGGGATATGCACATCCCCAATAATAAGAATATCATATTTCTTCTTGACAGTAGGAAGAGGAAATTCAAAACCTCCAATAATAATCGATGGAATTTTTCCAATAGAATTCATACTGTGGACTTGAGGTTGTTTCCTCGGAAAGTGTACCGTATGCTCATTACCATTAACATGAAAAGTGACATTGCCTTTGTTGCAATCAATAACAGCCCCTGCAGTATTCAAAAAGAGTCTACCAAGGATAATCGACATACTATCGTCCTCGGGAATATCAAGAATAACAAAGTCCGTTAAAATACTAACGTTTGCAACCACAACAGGCACATCCTCACAAATACCGACAGGTATAGCAGTTGATTTATCGGTCATTTGCAAAGATATTTCAGTAGGTGTCAACTTATTTAAATCAAGCCTATGATATAAAGAGAGAGGCATAACACTAACACCAGCTCCAAGATCACATAAAGCAGTTTTAACATAGTTTCTTTTAATGGAGCATGGTATAGTTGGTACTCCTGGATCTCCTAGTTTCTTAGGTATTCCACCCTTAAAAGTATAATTAGCAAGCATGGTGGAAATTTCAGCTTCAGGAATCTTTCTTTTATTTGTGACAATATCTTTCATGTACTTAGCATAAGGATTCATTTTAAGCATATCAGTAAAATGCATACGTAGAAAGATAGGTCTAATCACTTCAGCAAAGCGCTCAAAATCATCATCATCCTTTTTCTTGGATGGTTTAGGAGGAAAAAGGCATGGGTTTCTGAACCCATGGTTCTCTTTCTTTACCGTGCTTCCTAGCAACAAAGTCTCTTTTATCATAACGCTGATTCTTTGATTGTGGGTTATCAAGATCAACAGCAGGTTCAATTTCTACATCATTGTCATTGCTAGGTTGAGCATCCACATGAACATCATCATTAACATTATTACTAGGTTCATGTTCATCACCAGATTGTGTTTCAGCATCAGAAATAGAAATATCATTGGGATTCTCAGGTGTGTCAACAGCGGGTTCACTAGAAGCATGCAAAGTCCTATCATTTTTCTTTTTCTTCCTCTTAGAAGGACTAGGTGCATCAACATTAGTTCTCTGAGAATCTTGCTCAATTCTCTTAGGGTGGCCCTCAGGATACAAAGGTTCCTGAGTCATTCTACCCCCTCTAGTCACGACTCTAATAGCATTATCATTCTTCTTACTATTTAATTCAGTGAGCAAATCATTTTGAGCTTTAAGTACTTGTTCTACTTGAGTGGTAACCATAGAAGCATGTTTACTAATGAGTTTCAATCATATAAGCATTACGTTTCAATTGTCTACCAACATAAGCATTGAAGTTTTCTTGTTTAACAATAAAATTATCAAACTCATCTAAGCATTGGCTAGCAGACTTATAACGAGGAATATCACCTTCATCAAATCTATAGAGAGAATTTACCTTTAATACCTGTGTCGGGTTACCAAGACCACGTATTTCTTCAACAGGCGGCAAATTAAGACCATGTATTTCTTCAATAGGAGGTAAATTCTTAACATCATCAGCTTTAATACCTTTTTCTTTCATGGATTTCTTTGCCTCTTGCATATCTTCAGGACTGAGAAATAGAATACCCCTTTTCTTCGGAGCTATCTTAGGAGTTGGTTCAGGAAGTGTCCAATTATTTTCATTAGTCAACATATTATTCAATAGCAGTTCAGCTTGATCAACTGTTCTTTCCCTGAAAACACAACCAGCACAACTATCCAGGTGGTCTTTGGAAGCATCGGTTAGTCCATTATAAAAGATATCAAGTATTTCATTTTTCTTTAGAGGATGATCAGGCAAAGCATTAAGTAACTGGAGAAGCCTCCCCCAAGCTTGTGGGAGACTCTCTTCTTCAATTTGCACAAAATTATATATTTCCCTTAAAGCAGCTTGTTTCTTATGAGCGGGGAAACATTTAGCAGAGAAGTAATAAATCATATCCTGGGGACTACGCACACAACCAGGATCAAGAGAATTAAACCATATTTTAGCATCACCCTTTAATGAGAACGGAAATAATTTAAGGATATAGTAGTAGCGAGTTTTCTCACCATTAGTGAGCAGGGTGGCTATATCATTTAATTTAGTAAGATGTGCCACAACAGTTTCAGATTCATAGCTATAAAAAGGATCAGATTCAACCAAAGTAATTATCTCGGGATCAACAGAGAAATCATAATCCTTATCAGTAACGCAGATAGGTGAAGTAGCAAAAGCAGGGTCATATTTCATTCCACTATTCAGAGATTTTTCTTTCATCTTAGCTAATAATTTCTTAAGATCATTCCTATCGTTGCAAGCAAGAAAGCCTCTAGCAGTTTCTTCATCCATAACATAACCCTCTGGCACAACAGGCAATTCATATCTAGGGGGAGAATCTTCATCATCACTTTCTTCAATATTACCAGTTTCAATAATTTCATTCTCTCTAGCCCTAGCAAGTTGTTCATCAAGAAATTCACCTAGTGGCACAGTATTATCAAGCATAGAAGTAGTTTCATCATAAGTAACATGCATAGCAGAAGTGGCATCATCAATAACATGCGACATATCAGAATTAATAGCAGAAGCAGGTTTAGGTGTCGCAAGTTTACTCAAAACAGAAGGTGAATCAAGTGCAGAGCTAGATGACAGTTCCTTACCTCCCCTCGTAGTTGAGGGATAAATTTTGGTTTTCTCGTCTTTCAAGTTCCTCATAGTGATCAGCAGATATAAATCCCAAGTGATTCAAAGAATAGAGCTATGCTCCCCGGCAACGGCGCCATAAAATAGTCTTGATAACCAACAAGTATAGGGGATCACAACAGATTTTGAGGGTAGAGCATTCAACCCAAATTTATTTATTCAACACAAGGGGAGCCAAAGAATATTCTCAAGTATTAGCAGTTGAGTTTTCAATTCAACCACACCTGGATAACTTAATATCTTCAGCAAAGTATTTAGTAGCAAATTAGTATGGAAGTAACGGTAACGGTGGCAAAAGTAACGGTAGCAGTTTTGTAGTAATTGTAACAGTGGCAACGGTAAAGTAACTAAGCAAAGAGCAATATGTGAAAAGCTCGTAGGCATTGGATCAGTGATGGATAATTATGTCGGATGCGATTCTTCATGCAACAGTTATAACATAGGGTGACACAGAACTAGCTCCAGTTCATCAATGTAATGTAGGCATGTATTCCGAATATAGTCATACGTGCTTATGGAGAAGAACTTGCATGACATATTTTGTCCTACCCTCCCGTGGCAGCGGGATCCTATTGGAAACTAAGGGATATTAAGGCCTCCTTTTAATAGAGTACCGGACCAAAGCATTAACACTTAGTGAAACATGAACTCCTCAAACTACGGTCATCACTGGTAAGTATCCCGATTATTGTCACTTCGGGGTTAACGGATCATAACACATAATAGGTGACTATAGACTTGCAAGATAGGATCAAGAACTCACATATATTCATGAAAACATAATAGGTTCAGATCTGAAATCATGGCACTCGGGCCCTAGTGACAAGCATTAAGCATAGCAAAGTCGTAGCAACATCAATCTCAGAACATAGTGGATACTAGGGATCAAACCCTAACAAAACTAACTCAAGTACATGATAAATCTCATCCAACCCATCACCGTCCAGCAAGCCTACGATGGAATTACTCACGCACGGCAGTGAGCATCATGAAATTGGTGATGGAGGATGGTTGATGATGACGACGACGACGAATTCCCCTCTCAGGAGCCCCGAACGGACTCTAGATCAGCCCTCCCGAGAGAGTTTAGGGCTTGGCGGCGGCTCCGTATCGTAAAACGTGATGAATCCTTCTCTCTGATTTTTTCTCCCCGAACATGAATATATGGAGTTGGAGTTGAGGTCGGTGGAGCACCAGGGGGCCCACGAGGCAGGGGCACGCCCCCCACCCTCGTGGACAGGGTGTGGGCCCCTGGCCTTGATTCTTTCGCCAGTATTTTTTATTATTTCCAAAAATATTCTCCGTGAAGTTTTAGGTCATTCCGAGAACTTTTATTTCTGCACAAAAATAACACCATGGCAATTCTGCTAAAAACAGCGTCAGTCCGGGTTAGTTCCATTCAAATCATTCAAGTTAGAGTCCAAAACAAGGGCAAAAGTGTTTGGAAAAGTAGATACGATGGAGACGTATCATCTCTCTCAAACAACCCTACAACCAAATAGCAAAGAGTCTCTTGTGTCCCCAACACACCCAATACAATGGTAAATTGTATAGGTGCACTAGTTCGGCAAAGAGACGGTGATACAAGTGCAATATGGATGGTAGATATAGGTTTTTGTAATATGAAAATATAAAAACAGGAAGGTAACTAATGATAAAAGTGAGTACAAACGGCATTGCAATGCTTCGAAACAAGGCCTAGGGTTCATACTTTCACTAGTGCAAGTTCTCTCAACAATAATAACATAATTAGATCATATAACAATCCCTCAAAATGCAACAAAGAGTCACTCCAAATTCACTAATAGCGGAGAACAATACGATGGAAACGTATCATCTCTCTCAAACAACCCTACAACCAAATAGCAAAGAGTCTCTTGTGTCCCCAACACACCCAATACAATGGTAAATTGTATAGGTGCACTAGTTCGGCAAAGAGATGGTGATACAAGTGCAATATGGATGGTAGATATAGGTTTTTGTAATATGAAAATATAAAAACAGCAAGGTAACTAATGATAAAAGTGAGTACAAACGGTATTGCAATGCTTCGAAACAAGGCCTAGGGTTCATACTTTCACTAGTGCAAGTTCTCTCAACAATAATAACATAATTAGATCATATAACAATCCCTCAACATGCAACAAAGAGTCACTCCAAATTCACTAATAGCGGAGAACAAACGAAGAGATTATTGTAGGGTACGAAACCACCTGAAAGTTATTCTTTCCGATCAATCCATTGGGCTATTCCTATAAGTGTCACAAACAGCCCTAGAGTTTGTAGTAAAATAACACCTTAAGACACACATCAACCAAAACCCTAATGTCACCTAGATACTCCAATGTCACCTAAAGTATCCACGGGTATGATTATACGATATGCATCACACAATCTCAGATTCATCTATTCAACCAACACAAAGAACTTCAAAGAGTGCCCCAAAATTTCTACCGGAGAGTCAAGATGAAAACGTGTGCCAACCCCTATGCATAGATTCCCAAGGTCACAGAACCCGCAAGTTGATCACCAAAACATACATCAAGTGAATCAATAGAATACCCCATTGTCACCATAGATAGCACATGCAAGACATACATCAAGTGTTCTCAAATCCTTAAATACTCAATCTGATAACATAACTTCAAAGGGAAAAATCAATCCATTACAAGAAGGTAGATGGGGAGAAACATCATAAGATCCAACTATAATAGAAAAGCTCGCGGTACATCAAGATCGTGCCAAATCAAGAACACGAGAGAGAGACATATCAAACACATAGCTACTGGTACATACCCTTAGTCCCGAGGGTGAACTACTCCCTCCTCGTCATGGAGAGCGCCGAGATGATGAAGATGGACACCGGTGATGGTTTCCCCCTTCGGCAGGGTGCCGGAATGGGCTCCCGATTTGTTTTTTGTGGCTACAGAGGCTTGCGGTGGCGGAACTCCCGATCTAGGTTTATTTCTGGGAGTTTGGGGATATATAAGAGGTGTTGGCGTCGAGAACAAGTCAGGGGAGTCCACGAGGGGCCCACAAGGTCGGGGGTGCGCGCGACCTCGAGACTCCTCTGGTGCATCTCTGGTACTCCGTGGGCTTCTTTCGGTCCATAAAAAGTCGCCGTAAAGTTTCAGGTCAATTGGGATCCGTTTGATATTCCTTTTCTGCGAAACTCAAAAACAAGGAATAAACAGAAACCAGCACTTGGCTCTAGGTTAATAGGTTAGTCCCAAAAATCGTATAAAATAGTATATAAATGCATATAAAACATCCAAGATTGATAATGTAATAGCATGGAACAATAAAAAAATATAGATACGTTGGAGAAGTATCAAGCATCCCCAAGCTTAATTCCTGCTCGTCCTCGAGTAGGTAAATGATAAAAACAAAATTTTTATGTGGAATGCTACCTAACATATTTATCCATGTGATTTTCTTTATTGTGGCACGAATGTTCAGATCCATAAGATTCAAAATAAAAGTTTAATATTGACATAACACTACTTGGGAAAACCTTATACACAGAATCTTACCAGTAGCGCGGGACAAAAATAAGCGCTACTACTACTTACCACTAGCGCATGGCAAACAAACGCGCTGCAGCTAAGTTTATAGCAGTACCGCGTCTCAAGGAAGAAGCACTACAACTACAATTCCCCTACTGTTCTCGTCAGGCTACCAATAGTAGTAGCGAGCTTAAGCCGAGTGTGCTGCTGCTAAAGTTGTTGTAGCAGCGTGTTTTACGCGAAAAGCGCTACTGCTAATGAAAGGAAAATAAAATGAAAAACATATAGAAAAGTAAACGAAAATGAAAGAAATAGAAAAAGGGGAGGGAAAAAAGCAGATGTGAAGGAAAATAAATGAAAAAGAAAAATAAAGGAGAAAGGCATAGTAGCAGCGTGCTTTCAAGACGGGCGCTATAGCTAACTTAGCAGTAGCGCGTTTTGTCAGCCAGCACTATAGCTAAGTTAGCTATAGCTAATGTAGCAGTAGCGCTTTTCCTGGACCGCGCTACTGCTATTTTTGACTTAACCACGCGGTTCTTCTTTCCCATGGTCACTTCGCCCAAATCCGACTCGTCTGTTGTCGTCGCCGTCGTCGCCCTACATCACCGTCGGCCGCGCGCTCTCCCATCGCCCTCCGCATGCCCTCGACGCTGCCCCCGACCCCGACCTCGATGCCACCCTACATCGCCGCCCTCCGCCGCGCGCTCGAGCCCCGACCCCGACCTCGACACCGCCTGCCCCTCCCTCGGACGCTCCCTTACTCCGCGGGCGCCCGAGGTGAGCATGCCTACACCTCGTCCTCCTCCTCCCCTACCTCTGCCTAGATAGGGTTCCTAGGGTTCATCGGATTTTAGAGTTCATCAAATTAGTTAGGGTTCATCAAATTAGATGCTAATTAGGGCAGTAGTTGTAGATGCTTAATTGTAAACTAGATGTTAATTAGGGCAGTAGTTGTAGATACTTAATTAGTTTTTAGGACAAATTCCTAGAGTTCATCAATGGGTGCTTAAGTAGTTGTAGATGCTCAAGTACCTAGGTAGGGTTCATCTAATTAGTTAGTACTTGTAGATGCTTAAGAACTAGGGCAGTAGGGTTTAACTAGATGTTAATTAGGGCAGTAGTGTTTAGTTTAGAGAGAAAAATTCAATATAGTTTTTTTTACTGTTTTTAGTAAGTGTTTAATAGAATTAGTAAGAAAATTAATAGAACTAGTTGAACTAGTTTTTTTAGTAAGAACTAGTTGAATTAATAGAACTAGTTTATTTTTAGTAAGAAAATTAATAGTACTAGTTTATTTTTAGGTGTATTTAACAGTATTCTAGGTTGATTCGTTTTGAAGTGGACATGTCATATTTTGATCACATTTGTTGTTATTTTTTTAGTGAAAGCAATTATTCCCGCATCGACGTCGACGATGCCTATCCCGCATCCTCGTCGTCGACTCGGCGGAGGACACCTGCTTGATCAGAGGGGCCATGTCCGGGACTGGGCTCCGCCGGGCTAGTACTGGGAGGTGCTACCTACAGGAGGCGCAGCTTGGTGAGGAGCTAGCCCGTCGTTGAACCGAACCTTCTCTGGTGGCGGTCACGTGGGCTAGTGACGGTGCGGAGGCTTTCGTCCCCCGCGGAGGTGGTACGTCACTATGTCAGCGAGGAGGACAAGCACGTCCGTCGCTACATGGTTGTGTTGGAGGGCAGGTTCTCCAATACCTGGCAGGTTCTTCAGGGATCTCACTGGAGCTATGATTCTGTGATGGTTCCTTCTCTTTGGGTGTCCACCGCCCGCGCCGATACCCGTCGTTCGCTAGGGTTTTAGTTGTATTAGTGATGTTATATGTATGATACTATTCGAGATGTATTAGTGATATTATATGTATGATACTATTCGAGATGTATTAGTGATAATATTCAACGATGTACGAACGCAAGAGATGATTTAGTTTTGCTTATTGAATGCATGCTAATTTGAATACTTATTTATTTTACGATTTGGTTTTACTTATTGAATGCTCAAATTGGAGAAGTACTCCTATTTTTAATGCTCAAATTGGACCCCACTATGCAAGGCGTATGCATTTGATTAGTTGACAGCTTATAGGGTTTTTGTTTTTGCAGAAATCAAGGAGCCCCTCCATCATCCCCGCTGTCGTCCCCGTCACCGACCCCCTCCGACCTCGAGGAGAGACCAGCCAAATCTCCATGTCAATATGAGTCCAACAAGATATTTTGAAATATTTTTGTTCATATTTTCTGTTGGGGAACGTAGTAATTTCAAAATTTTCCTACGCACACGCAAGATCATGGTGATGCATAGCAACGAGAGGGGAGAGTGTTGTCTACGTACCCTTGTAGACCGGAGCGGAAGCATTGACGCAACGTAGAGGAAGTAGTCGTACGTCTTCCCGATCCGACCGATCCAAGCACCGTTACTCCGGCACCTCCGAGTTCTTGGCACACGTTCAGCTCGATGACGTACCCCTAGCTCCGATCCAGCAAAGCTTCGGGGGGAGTTCCGTCAGCACGACGGCGTGGTGACGATGATGATGTTCTACCGGCGCAGGGCTTCGCCTAAGCACTGCAACGATATGATCGAGGTGGAATATGGTGGAAGGGGGCACCGCACACGGCTAAGGAACGATCACGAAGATCAACTTGTGTGTTTATGGGGTGCCCCTGCCGCCGTATATAAAGGAGTAGAGGAGGGGAGGGCCGGCCCTCTCTATGGCGCGCCCTAGGGGAGTCCTACTCCCACCGGGAGTAGGATTCCCCTTTTCCTAGTCCAACTAGGAGTCCTTCCAAGTATTAGGAGTAGGAGACAAGGAAGGGGAAGAGGGAAGAGAAGGAAGGAAGGGGCGCCGCCCCTCCCCCTAGTCCAATTCGGACTAGTCAATGGGGGGCACGCGGCCTGCTTCTCCCTCTCCCCTAAAGCCCAATAAGGCCCATATACTTCTTCCCCCGTATTCCCGTAACTCCCCGGTACTCCCGAAAATACCCGAATCACTCAGAACCTTTCCGATGTCCGAATATAGTCGTCCAATATATCGATCTTTACGTCTCGACCATTTCGAGACTCCTCGTCATGTCCCCGATCTCATCTGGGACTCCGAACTCCTTTGGTACATCAAAACTCATAAACTCATAATATAACTGTCATCGAAACCTTAAGCGTGCGGACCCTACGGTTCGAGAACAATGTAGACATGACCAAGACATGTCTCCGGTCAATAACCAATAGCGGAACCTAGATGCTCATATTGGCTCCTACATATTCTACGAAGATCTTTATCGGTCAGAACGCATAACAACATACGTTGTTCCCTCTGTCATCGGTATGTTACTTGCCCGAGATTCGATCGTCGGTATCTCAATACCTAGTTCAATCTCGTTACCGGCAAGTCTCTTTACTCGTTCCATAATACATCATCTCTCAACTAACTCATTAGTTGCAATGCTTGCAAGGCTTATGTGATGTGCATTACCGAGAGGGCCCAGAGATACCTCTCCGACAATCAGAGTGACAAATCCTAATCTCGAAATATGCCAACCCAACATCTACCTTTGGAGACACCTGTAGAGATCCTTTATAATCACCCAGTTACGTTGTGACGTTTGGTAGCACACAAAGTGTTCTTCCGGTAAACGGGAGTTGCATAATCACATAGTCATAGGAACATGTATAAGTCATGAAGAAAGCAATAGCAACACACTAAACGATCGAGTGCTAAGCTAACGAAATGGGTCATGTCAATCACATCATTCTCCTAATGATGTGATCCCGTTAATCAAATGACAACTCATGTCTATGGCTAGGAAACATAACCATCTTTGATCAACGAGCTAGTCAAGTAGAGGCATACTAGTGACACTGTTTGTCTATGTATTCACACATGTATCTGAAGGAAATATGCCCTAGAGGCAATAATAAAGTTATCATTTATTTACTTATATATCATGATAAATGTTTATTATTCATGCTAGAATTGTATTAACCGGAAACATAATACATGTGTGGATACATAGACAAACAGAGTGTCACTAGTATGCCTCTACTTGACTAGCTTGTTAATCAAAGATGGTTAAGTTTCCTAACCATAGACAAAGGAGTTGTCATTTGATTAACAAGGTCACATCATTAGTTGAATGATCTGATTGACATGACCCATTCCATTAGCTTAGCACCCGATCGTTTAGTATGTTGCTATTGCTTTCTTCATGACTTATACATGTTCCTATGACTATGAGATTATGCAACTCCCGTTTACCGTAGGAACACTTTGTGTGCTACCAAACGTCACAACGTAACTGGGTGATTATAAAGGTGCTCTACAGGTGTCTCCGAAAGTATTTGTTGGGTTGGCGTATTTCGAGATTAGGATTTGTCACTCCGAATGTCGGAGAGGTATCTCAGGGCCTTCTCGGTAATGCACATCACATAAGCCTTGCAAGCATTGAAACTAATGAGTTAGTTGCAAGATGATGTATTACAGAACGAGTAAAGAGACTTGCCGCTAACGAGATTGAACTAGGTATTGGATACCGACGATCGAATCTCGGGCAAGTAACATACCGATGACAAAGGGAACAACGTATGTTGTTATGCGGTCTGACCGATAAAGATCTTCGTAAAATATGTAGGAGCCGATATGGGCATCCAGGTCCCGCTATTGGTTATTGACCGGAGACGTGTCTCGGTCATGTCTACATTGTTCTCGAACCGTAGGGTCCGCACGCTTAAGGTTACGATGACAGTTATTATGAGTTTATGCATTTTGATGTACCGAAGTTAGTTCGGAGTCCCGGATGAGATCACGGACATGACGAGGAGTCTCGGAATGGTCGAGACGTAAAGATTGATATATTGGACGACTATATACGGACATCGGAATGGTTCCGAGTGGTTTCGGATAAAAACGGAGCACCGGGGGGGTTACCGGAACCCCCCGGGGGGTTAATGGGCCTCATGGGCCTAATGTGGAGAAGAGGAAGGGGCTGCCAGGGCAGGCCGCGCGCCCCCTCTCCCCCTAGTCCGAATTGGACAAGGAGGGAGGGGCGGCGCCCACCCTTTCCTATTCTCCATCCACCTCTCCTAGTTGGACAAGGATCGGGGGGGAGTCCTACTCCCGGTAGGAGTAGGACTCCTCCTGCGCGCCACCATAGGGCCGGCCGCACCTCCCCCCTTGCTCCTTTATATACGGGGGCAGGGGGCACCCTAGAACACACAATTGATCAACGTGATCGTTCCTTAGCCGTGTGCGGTGCCCCCCTCCACCATATTCCACCTCGGTCATATTGTCGCGGTGCTTAGGCGAAGCCCTGCGTCGGTAGTACATCAAGATCGTCACCACGCCGTCGTGCTGACGGAAATCCTCCCCGAAGCTTTGCTGGATCGGAGCCCGGGGATCGTCATCGAGCTGAACGTGTGTTAAGAACTCGGAGGCGCCGGAGTAACGGCGCTTGGATCGGTCGGATCGGGAAGACGTATGACTACTTCCTCTACGTTGCGTCAACGCTTCCGCTTCGGTCTACGAGGGTATGTAGGCAACACTCTCCCCTCTCGTTGCTATGCATCACCATGATCTTGCGTGTGCGTAGGAATTTTTTTGAAATTACTACGTTCCCCAACTGTGGCATCCGAGCCTGGTTTTTATGGTTTGATGTTTTGCACGAGTAGAACACAAGTGAGTTGTGGACGATGCAAGTCATACTGCCTACCAGCATGTCATACTTTGGTTCGGCGGTATTGTTGGATGAAGCGGCCCGGACCGACATTACGCGTACGCTTACGCGAGACTGGTTCTACCGCCGTGCTTTGCACACAGGTGGCTGGCGGGTGTCAGTTTCTCCAACTTTAGTTGAACCGAGTATGGCTACGCCCGGTCCTTGAGAAGATTAAAACGGAGTCTATTTGACAAACTATCGTTGTGGTTTTGATGCGTAGGTGAGATTGGTTCTTGCTTAAGCCCGTAGCAGCCACGTAAAACTTGCAACAAACAAAGTAGAGGACGTCTAACTTGTTTTTGCAGGGCATGTTGTGATGTGATATGGTCAAGACATGATGCTATATTTTATTGTATGAGATGATCATGTTTTGTAACCGAGTTATCGGCAACCGGCAGGAGCCGTATGGTTGTCGCTTTATTGTATGCAATGCAATCGCCCTGTAATGCTTTACTTTATCACTAAGCGGTAGCGATAGTCGTAGAAGCATAAGATTGGCGAGACGACAACGATGCTACGATGGAGATCAAGGTGTCGCGCCGGTGACGATGGTGATCATGACGGTGCTGCAGAGATGGAGATCACAAGCACAAGATGATGATGACCATATCATATCACTTATATTGATTGCATGTGATGTTTATCTTTTTATGCATCTTATCTTGCTTTGATTGACGGTAGCATTATAAGATGATCTCTCACTAAATTATCAAGAAGTGTTCTCCCCGAGTATGCACCGTTGCCAAAGTTCGTCGTGCCCAGACACCACGTGATGATCGGGTGTGATAAGCTCTACGTCCATCTACAACGGGTGCAAGCCAGTTTTTGCACACGCAGAATACTCGGGTTATACTTGACGAGCCTAGCATATGCAGATATGGCCTCGGAACACGGAGACCGAAAGGTCGAGCGTGAATCATATAGTAGATATGATCAACATAATGATGTTCACCATTGAAAACTAATCCATTTCACGTGATGATCGGTTATGGTTTAGTTTGATTTGGATCACGTGATCACTTAGAAGATTAGAGGGATGTCTATCTAAGTGGGAGTTCTTAAGTAATATGATTAATTGAACTTAAATTTATCATGAACTTAGTCCCTGATAGTATCTTGCTTGTTTATGTTGATTGTAGTTAGATGGCTCGTGCTGTTGTTCCGTTGAATTTTAATGCGTTCCTTGAGAAAGCAAAGTTGAAAGATGATGGTAGCAATTACACGGACTGGGTCCGTAACTTGAGGATTATCCTCATTGCTGCACAGAAGAGTTACGTCCTGGAAGCACCGCTAGGTGCCAGGCCTGCTGCTGGAGCAACACCAGATGTTGTGAACGTCTGGCAGAGCAAAGCTGATGACTACTCGATAGTTCAATGTGCCATGCTTTACGGCTTAGAACCGGGACTTCAACGACGTTTTGAACATCATGGAGCATATGAGATGTTTCAAGAGTTGAAGTTAATATTCCAACAGAATGCCCGGACTGAGAGATATGAAGTCTCCAATAAGTTCTATAGCTGCAAGATGGAGGAGAATAGTTCTGTCAGTGAGCATATACTCAAAATGTCTGGGTATTATAATCACTTGATTCAACTGGGGGTTAATCTTCCGGATGATTGCGTCATTGACAGAATTCTCCAATCACTTCCACCAAGCTACAAAGGCTTCGTGATGAACTATAATATGCAAGGGATGGATAAGACGATTCCCGAGCTCTTTGCAATGCTAAAGGCTGCGGAGGTAGAAATCAAGAAGGAGCATCAAGTGTTGATGGTTAACAAAACCACTAGTTTCAAGAAAAAGGGCAAAGGGAAGAAGAAGGGGAACTTCAAGAAGAATAGCAAACAAGTTGCTGCTCAAGAGAAGAAACCCAAGTCTGGACCTAAGCCTGAAACTGAGTGCTTCTACTGCAAGCAGACTGGTCACTGGAAGTGGAACTGCCCCAAGTATTTGGCGGACAAGAAGGATGGCAAGGTGAACAAAGGTATATGTGATATACATGTTATTGATGTGTACCTTACTAGAGCTCGCAGTAGTACCTGGGTATTTGATACTGGTTCTATTGCTAATATTTGCAACTCAAAACAGGGACTACGGATTAAGCAAACACTGGCAAAGGACGAGGTGACGATGCGCGTGGGAAACGGTTCCAAAGTCGATGTGATCGCAGTCGGCACGCTACCTCTACATCTACCTTCGGGATTAGTATTAGACCTAAATAATTGTTATTTGGTGCCAGCGCTGAGCATGAACATTATATCTGGATCTTATTTGATGCGAGACGGTTATTCATTTAAATCAGAGAATAATGGTTGTTCTATTTATATGAGTAATATCTTTTATGGTCATGCACCCTTGAAGAGTGGTCTATTTTTGATGAATCTCGATAGTAGTGATACACATATTCATAATGTTGAAACCAAAAGATGCAGAGTTGATAATGATAGTGCAACTTATTTGTGGCACTGCCGTTTAGGTCATATCGGTATAAAGCGCATGAAGAAACTCCATACTGATGGACTTTTGGAACCACTTGATTATGAATCACTTGGTACTTGCGAACCGTGCCTCATGGGCAAGATGACTAAAACACCGTTCTCCGGTACTATGGAGAGAGCAACAGATTTGTTGGAAATCATACATACAGATGTATGTGGTCCAATGAATGTTGAGGCTCGTGGCGGATATCGTTATTTTCTCACCTTCACAGATGATTTAAGAAGATATGGATATATCTACTTAATGAAACACAAGTCTGAAACATTTGAGAAGTTCAAAGAATTTCAGAGTGAAGTTGAAAATCATCGTAACAAGAAAATAAAGTTTCTACGATCTGATCGTGGAGGAGAATATTTGAGTTACGAGTTTGGTCTACATTTGAAACAATGCGGAATAGTTTCACAACTCATGCCACCCGGAACACCACAACGCAATGGTGTGTCAGAACGTCGTAATCGCACTTTACTTGATATGGTGCGATCTATGATGTCTCTTACAGATTTACCGCTATCGTTTTGGGGTTATGCTCTAGAGACGGCCGCATTCACATTAAATAGGACGTCATCGAAATCTGTTGAGACGACGCCTTATGAACTATGGTTTAGCAAGAAACCAAAGTTGTCGTTTCTTAAAGTTTGGGGCTGCGATGCTTATGTGAAAAAGCTTCAACCTGATAAGCTCGAACCCAAATCGGAGAAATGTGTCTTCATAGGATACCCAAAAGAAACTGTTGGGTACACCTTCTATCACAGATCCGAAGGCAAGACATTTGTTGCTAAAAATGGATCCTTTCTAGAGAAGGAGTTTCTCTCGAAAGAAGTGAGTGGGAGGAAAGTAGAACTTGATGAGGTAACTGTACCTGCTCCCTTATTGGAAAGTAGTACATCACAGAAATCTGTTTCTGAAGCACCTACACCAATTAGTGAGGAAGTTAATGATGATGATCATGCAACTTCAGATCAAGTTACTACAGAACCTCGTAGATCAACCAGAGTAAGATCCGCGCCAGAGTGGTACGGCAATCCTGTTCTGGAAATCATGCTACTAGATCATGGTGAACCTACGAACTATGAAGAAGCGATGGTGAGCCCAGATTCCGCAAAATGGCTTGAAGCCATGAAATCTGAGATGGGATCCATGTATGAGAACAAAGTATGGACTTTGGTTGACTTGCCCGATGGTCGGCAAGCAATAGAGAATAAATGGATCTTCAAGAAGAAGACTGACGCTGATGGTAATGTTACTGTCTACAAAGCTCGACTTGTCGCAAAAGGTTTTCGACGAGTTCAAGGGATTGACTACGATGAGACCTTCTCACCCGTAGCGATGCTTAAGTCTGTCCGAATCATGTTAGCAATTGCCGCATTTTATGATTATGAAATTTGGCAAATGGATGTAAAGACTGCATTCCTGAATGGATTTCTGGAAGAAGAGTTGTATATGATGCAACCGGAAGGTTTTATCGATCCAAAGGGAGCTAACAAAGTGTGCAAGCTCCAGCGATCCATTTATGGACTGGTGCAAGCCTCTCGGAGTTGGAATAAACGCTTTGATAGTGTGATCAAAGCATTTGGGTTTGTACAGACTTTTGGAGAAGCCTGTATTTACAAGAAAGTGAGTGGGAGCTCTGTAGCATTTCTGATATTATATGTAGATGACATATTACTGATTGGAAATGATATAGAATTTCTGGATAGCATAAAGGGATACTTGAATAAAAGTTTTTCAATGAAAGACCTCGGTGAAGCTGCTTACATATTGGGCATTAAGATCTATAGAGATAGATCAAGACGCTTAATTGGACTTTCACAAAGCACATACCTTGACAAAGTTTTGAAAAGGTTCAAAATGGATCAAGCAAAGAAAGGGTTCTTGCCTGTATTACAAGGTGTGAAATTGAGTAAGACTCAATGCCCCACCACTGCAGAAGATAGAGAGAAGATGAAAGATGTTCCCTATGCTTCAGCCATAGGCTCTATCATGTATGCAATGCGGTGTACCAGACCCAATGTGTGCCTTGCTATAAGTTTGGCAGGGAGGTACCAAAGTAATCCAGGAGTGGATCACTGGACAGCGGTGAAGAATATCCTGAAGTACCTGAAAAGGACTAAGGAGATGTTTCTCGTGTATGGAGGTGACAAAGAGCTCGTCGTAAACGGTTACGTTGATGCAAGCTTTGACACTGATCCGGACGATTCTAAATCGCAAACCGGATACGTATTTACATTAAACGGTGGAGCTGTAAGTTGGTGCAGTTCTAAACAAAGCGTCGTAGCGGGATCTACATGTGAAGCGGAGTACATAGCTGCTTCGGAAGCAGCAAATGAAGGAGTCTGGATGAAGGAGTTCATATCCGACCAGGTGTCATACCTAGTGCATCGGGTCCAATGAAAATCTTTTGTGACAATACTGGTGCAATTGCCTTAGCAAAGGAATCCAGATTTCACAAGAGAACCAAGCACATCAAGAGATGCTTCAATTCCATCCGGGATTTAGTCCAGGTGGGAGACATAGAGATTTGCAAGATACATACGGATCTGAATGTGGCAGACCCGTTGACTAAGCCTCTTCCACGAGCAAAACATGATCAGCACCAAGACTCCATGGGTGTTAGAATCATTACTGTGTAATCTAGATTATTGACTCTAGTGCAAGTGGGAGACTGAAGGAAATATGCCCTAGAGGCAATAATAAAGTTATCATTTATTTCCTTATATATCATGATAAATGTTTATTATTCATGCTAGAATTGTATTAACCGGAAACATAATACATGTGTGGATACATAGACAAATAGAGTGTCACTAGTATGCCTCTACTTGACTAGCTTGTTAATCAAAGATGGTTAAGTTTCCTAACCATAGACAAAGGAGTTGTCATTTGATTAACAAGGTCACATCATTAGTTGAATGATCTGATTGACATGACCCATTCCATTAGCTTAGCACCCGATCGTTTAGTATGTTGCTATTGCTTTCTTCATGACTTATACATGTTCCTATGACTATGAGATTATGCAACTCCCGTTTACCGTAGGAACACTTTGTGTGCTACCAAACGTCACAACGTAACTGGGTGATTATAAAGGTGCTCTACAGGTGTCTCCGAAAGTATTTGTTGGGTTGGCGTATTTCGAGATTAGGATTTGTCACTCCGAATGTCGGAGAGGTATCTCAGGGCCTTCTCGGTAATGCACATCACATAAGCCTTGCAAGCATTGCAACCAATGAGTTAGTTGCGAGATGATGTATTACAGAACAAGTAAAGAGACTTGCCGGTAACGAGATTGAACTAGGTATTGGATACCGACGATCGAATCTCGGGCAAGTAACATACCGATGACAAAGGGAACAACGTATGTTGTTATGCGGTCTGACCGATAAAGATCTTCGTAGAATATGTAGGAGCCAATATGGGCATCCAAGTCCCGCTATTGGTTATTGACCGGAGACGTGTCTCGGTCATGTCTACATTGTTCTCGAACCGTAGGGTCCGCACGCTTAAGGTTACGATGACAGTTATTATGAGTTTATGCATTTTGATGTACCGAAGTTAGTTCGGAGTCCCGGATGAGATCACGGACATGACGAAGAGTCTCGGAATGGTCGAGACGTAAAGATTGATATATTGGACGACTATATTCAGACATCGGAATGGTTCCGAGTGGTTTCGGATAAAAACGGAGCACCGGGGGGGTTACCGGAACCCCCCGGGGGGTTAATGGGCCTCATGGGCCTAATGTGGAGAAGAGGAAGCTGCCAGGGCAGGCCGCACGCCCCCTCTCCCCCTAGTCTGAATTGGACAAGGAGGGAGGGGCGGCGCCCCCCCTTTCCTATTCTCCCTCCACCTCTCCTAGTTGGACAAGGATCGGGGGGGGAGTCCTACTCCCGGTAGGAGTAGGACTCCTCCTGCGCGCCACCATAGGGCCGGCCGCACCTCCATGCCCCCTGACCAGGTGGCATGCCTACCGGCTACAACCGATATCTTCCACCATGGCCTCTCTGTACGGTGTGTGCTGGAAAGGGGTTAACAACTTACTGAACCGTACCCTACCTGCGGCAGGGACGAGTGGTAGCACGAGGCAAGTATGGGGGTTGCTGGAACAAGACTCGATCTGCGGTCGACTCAGGAGGTTCATAAGTTCCCTGCATGACATGTATATCAAAAATAATACAATTGAAGAAATCTCCACTCAATGTACCTTACCATGCCATACCGGACATAACCGTCCCGACGAGGACCGACAACAAGCTCACACCTACCCAAGGTCGAGGCTTTCCCGGATTCCTTTCCGATATGCATGCAAGGCACATGAGGGTGATTACCACCACAATCATTTTCATTTCCAATAGCAAGGAAAATCGTTAATATGCTTCCATGCAAATGATCATGTCACATGAAATATCAATTCCACCGGAATGAGGTGGTGTTACAAATGTGTCAACCAACACATCAAAATATATTATGCCAGGGTTCAAGATGCTTGCCTTGATGTTGTGGAGGGGTGAGGTGTTCTCCAAAATCTTTGAAAGTCTCTCCAAAAATCCTATTTTTTTTTTGAATAAGAAATATATGAATCAACACACATTTCAAAACAGTACAAAAAGTTGTTTTGGAAAATTTTCAAATAAATATTAAAATAAACTAGATCAAATTTGAGGAAGGTAGGAAAAAGAATCAACTCATTTGGAGTTATATTTAAAAAGTTATAGGTAGTCAAAGTTGTGGTCAAAATCTGTTTTCAAAATAAACATATAAAAGAAAACGATTCGGACGGAAATACGTTTTCGGTGTGGAGGAAACGTACTAGCGGGGTTTACGCTTTCACTTAAGCGCGTGGACGCCGTGGTATGACACTGACAGTGGGTCCAGGGGGCCCACTAGTCAGGTTTGACTATTCCTCCCTCCCTCTTCTTCCTCTGTTCTGAGAGAGAGCGGGACTCCGGCGATCGTCGCCGGCGACTGGTGGTCCCTTGCGGGGCTCCGAGGGCGGGGGATGGATCCGCCTCTCCAGGGCGATCCTCTCGGTGGTCGTCTGGCCGGCGGGGGCTGCGGAAGCTGTCGGCGGCGAGCTTCGCGGCGTAGGAAGCTTCGGGAGCAGAGTGTGGTTGGGGCTACGGCAGCTACCGATCAAAATTGAGTAGGGGGTTGGGTTCGTGGGAGGAAGAGGGTGTTACTGGTGGAGAGAAATGGGAGGGGGAGGCCCTGATGGCGCCGGAATGGCCGGAGCAGTGGCGGCTGCTGCGGTTGCCGGAGATGGGGAAGACGGCGTTTCCCCGTCGATTGTGGGTTGTGGGGGCGCCAAGGGGGTAGCCTGAGGTCGCCTGCGTGCCCGAATGGTCTCGGGGCGTCCTTTTATAACGCGACGAGGTCGGTTCCGCGGCGGTGGGGATAAGATCGCCGGCGAACCGACGTTCTGTAGCTGTAGGGGAACGTGGCGGCGACGGGAGCTAGACGACACCCTTGTGGATGAGCTCGCGCTGTTCCAGGGCCAGGTGGCGAGCGGGGATGCTTGGGCGGCGCTGCACGGAGCAGGAACTGTCGGCCGACGCCGGCGTGCCGCCAAAAGGCTCTGACGGCGGCGCTGCTTGCTGTCAGGGCGGCTTGGCGCGTTGCTGCGAGGAGGGTAGCGCGTGGGGTAGCGCTGCAGAGCGGGCCAAAACCAGGTGGCCAGCGTGTCGGCTCGGGCGTGCGGCTGCAATTCGCGCGCTCTGGGCGTGCCCAGAGCACGCTCACCAGCTGCTCGGCAAAATGCCAGGGCGAGCTAGAGGTCTCGGGTGAGGCTGGGACTTAGCAGGCCTAAGCTAGGGGTAGTGGGGAGTCCATTGGACAAGGTAGCTAGGCCAGGGAAGCAAGATCATAGTGTAAACAAAAATTCATGCCAAACCTGATCATGCCACAAGGTGCTTGATAAAATGCCATAGGCATTTAGGAAGGTCTTGGAGTGATCAAATTCCTCAGATTGGTGTCTCTTTAGAAGAAAGAGGGGGTGGTGAAGTTAGTTTGGCAAAAGGAAAAACTTGTTAGTGCAAGTTTTGCAGAATTACAATTCTGGACAGGAAATGAATGGCATCATTTCATGAACCAAAAGTGATCCAAATGTTGCCTGCTCTTGGACTTAGGGGTTTGGTAGGGTGTACTACAAGCAAGAGAAAGCACAAGATCACTAGAGCAAGAATCAATAGGGTTGCTGTAGAAAACACTAGTCTGGTCCAGAATGAAGATGATGCTGATCCACTCAAAATTTGCAAATAACATCACTGGGTTTTTGCATAAAGTTGAATCACATGTTATTACTAACATCCCATAATTTTGGTAGAGGCTAAAAGAAAATATTTAAAAGGGTTGCAGTGCAAAATTGCCCACTGGACCAGAGAAGAAAAAAGGGTGTAGAGCTCAAAATATTTCAAGAATAAAAGATCTTTTTGCATAAAAGAGATTTAATAACATCACATGACATCTCCAAATTTGGGTGGGAATTTTAAGTGAATTTATCAAATGGTTGTAGTTCAAATATGGCCATTTAACCTTGAAAAACCATTTTTCAAGAAAGTGAAGATCAAGCAACTTAATTGAGCAATTAGTTGCACTGATAAAAGTAAAGTTTTTCTAGAGAGGTTAAACAAGTCCAATAACACATTTGAAAAGTCCACACTTAGGGGAAAACTCCACAATGACAAGGTTAAAGATAAAAAGGGAGCTCAGAAAATAAAGTTTTTAAATCCTAGAAAAATTTAATTAATAAAACAAGGCCAAAAATTTTGGGGTGTCACACGAACACTCCCTAAGGTATTCGGTCTTTATGATGTAAACCGGGCTGAACAGTGCCCTTTGTAATAAGCCCCTGGTGTCCAGGTACGTGCAATATTCTGACGTGGCCACATGCCAATACGTCAGCATCCTTCTCAGTTGTACTGAGAATCCGGAAGATGTGTATCAACAAGAGACAGTAAAAAAGGTTGACGCAGGGTCTTAATCTAAAAAGAATCCTTGGGATGGGTCCCTGCTGCACGTCTACGCCTATGTCTCCGTTGTGTCGTATCCTGGACGGGTGTAGCACGACGGTCATCTATAAAAGAGCGGAACTTAGCTGAAAAGTTGTCGTGTAAAAGGAAGGTTATACTAAATAAACCATATACAGTTCAAGATGAGTAAAGTTGAGCCTAATTGTCACTTGTTTACACGCATTGAGCCCCTTGTATCGTTATAGGGGTATAGCCATCAAACCTGTATCAATTATATATATAGCTACACTGGACTCTTCTAGCCGTGTCCGTGGTCTTAACGACCTGTCAGATGCTCTAGTTGGTGAGGTCGTCTAGTGTGCGGCTGCCAAGGCGGCCGCACGGTCTTCCGTGCGCAGGGAGCGCTCAATATTTCCATTTACTGTAATGATGCCACGTGGACCGGGCATCTTAAGCATGAGAGAAGTGTAATGCGGTATTGCGTTAAAGCGGGCGAAAGCTTCGCGTCCGAGTAGTGCTTGATAGCCACTTTGGAACGGAGCGATGTGGAAGGTTAACTTTTCGCTGCGGAAGTTATCGGGAAAGCCACATATAACCTCTAGTAGCAGGGAGCCCGTGCAATGGGCTTTTGGGCCTGGCGTTGCTCCTTTAAAGGTAGTATTGCTATGGCTAATTTTTGTTGGGTCCATCCCCATTTTGCGGACTGTGTCCTGATATATCAGGTTTAAACTATTGCCGCCGTCCATCAGGACTCGTGTAAAGTGGTATCCGTCGATTATTGGGTCTAACACCAAGGCAGTCCATCCTGCATGCCGGATATTGGCCGAGTAATCTCGATGGTAGAAGGTGATCGGTTGGGACGACCAGTGGCAAAACTCTGCGGTAACGGGCCCTGGGGCAGGTGTCTCTAGGAGCGCCGCTTTGTTTCTCCGCTTCGTCACATGTAACACGTTTACTGTTTTGACTTCTGGTGGGAATTTCTTCTGTTCCCCAGTGCTCTGTTTGCGAGGCTCGTCCTCGTCTTCACTTGGTGTATCCAGCCCCTTGTGTTCGGCGTTGAGTTTGCCGGACTGCTTGAAGACCCAACATTCTCTATGGGTATGATTTGCAGGTTTATCGGGGTGCCGTGGATCTGACATAGTCAGTCCAGAATCTTGTTTAGGCTGGATAATTCGTCTCTGTTGCCATTGGGGGGCAGCTTTTGCTGACCTGGCCGAGAGCTTCTGAAGCCGGCGTTTACCACCGTGCTCTTCGGGCTGTCTTCTTTATTCCGGCGCTTGTTTTTGCTGCGTCGTGGCTTCCCGTTTCCGTCCCTGACTTCGGATGTACTTGGGTCGCTGGTGCTGCATCGGGCTAACCAGCTGTCCTCACCCGCGCAAAAGCGGGTCATGAGGCTTGTTAATGCAACCATTGTTCTCGGCTTTTCTTGGTCGAGGTGTCTGGCAAGCCATTCGTCTAGGACGCTGTGCTTGAAAGCTGCTAAGGCTTTGGCGTCCAGACAGTCGACTATTTGGTTCTTTTTAGTGAGGAACTTGTTCCAAAGCTTTCGGGCTGACTCTCCGGGCTGTTGAGTTATATGACTTAAATCGTCTACATCCGGTGGTCGGACATAGGTCCCTTGAAAATTTGCCCGAAAAGCGTCCTCGAGCTCTTCCCAACTTCCAATGGTGTTTTTGAGGAGGCTTTTAAGCCAGTGCCGGGCTGGCCCTTTGAGCTTGAGGGGTAAGTATTTGATGGCATGGAGATCGTCTCCTCGAGCCATGTGGATATGGAGGATGTAGTCCTCAATCCAGACCCCACGGTCTGTCGTTCCGTCGTATGCCTCTATGTTTATGGGTTTGAATCCCTCTGGAAATTCATGGTCCAGCACCTCATCGGTGAAACATAGGGGGTGTGCAGCACCCCTGTATTTGGGTGTACCGTGGTGTTCGGATTTTTGTTGTGTTGCATTGCGTGCTGGAGCGCGCTTTCTTGGCCCGTAGATGGATCTGGTTGGGCCGTCATTTTGATGTGAGTCCTCACGTGGATCGCGTACTGGCTTGTGTGCGGCGTCGTTTGCCGCTCTATGTTGGCCACGAGGTCGTCTATCCGACCGGATGGCTGTTTAGTTTTTTGATTGCGGGGGCTCTATGATCGTTGTTTCTGCCGAGGCGGGATTTGGAGCGGCGCTTACGCCGCCGCCTTGACTGCTTCTCGAGGGAACGATCTTTCGCTGTGTCCTTCCGTGCCTCGTCGTCGTTTTGTTTGGGTGTGTCCACCATGTATATATCGTATGATGAAGTGGGTGTCCAGTGCCTTGTGGTCAGTGGTTCCTGTTCGTCTCCTGCATCGTCGTCCATACCGTCGATGTCTTCGGAGTCGAAGTCGAGCATGTCGGTCAATTCATCGATAGTGGCTACTAAGTGGGTGGTGGGTGGGCGGTGATTTTCTTCGTCATCCACATCCCAATCCTGCCGGACATAGTTCGGCCCGGACTCTCCTGACAAGGAGAGAGACCTTAATGAGTTCAGTATGTCACCGAAGGGCGAGTGCTGAAAAATATCCACGGAGGTGAACTCCATGATCGGCGCCCAGTCAGACTCGATAGGCACGGGCGCAGGCGGTTCGGCGTCCGTGGCCGGGGAAGAATCCAGCTGTTTGGCGTCACGGCTCTCGTGAAGGGTAAGGTCGACACTCGGCTCGATCGCCGTTGAGAATACGGCCTCCATGGCGCGGTCTATCCACCCGTCCATGGACGGCGCGATTGGCTCCGAATTGGGGGTCGGAGCGGTTGCCGATGCGGTCTCCTGAACACTGTCCGATGGTAGAGCTAAATCATGCTCATCGTGACCGCCCGGCGCACTCGGCAGGGGCTCGAATCCGTTGAAGATCTAGTCTCCGCGGATGTCGGCCGTGTAGTTTAAGCTTCTAAACCTGACCTGGTGGCCAGGGGCGTAACTCTCGATCTGCTCCAGATGGCCAAGCGAGTTGCCCCGCAGTGCGAAGCCGCAGAATACAAAGATCTATCTGGGGAGAAAAGTCTCACCCTGGACTGCATCACTATCGATGATCAAAGGAGCCATCAAGCCTGACGATGATGACATAGAGGAACTCTCAATGAAAGCACCAATGTCGGTGTCAAAACCGGCGGATCTCGGGTAGGGGGTCCCGAACTGTGCGTCTAGGCGGATGGTAACAGGAGACAAGGGACACGATGTTTTTACCCAGGTTCGGGCCCTCTCGATGGAGGTAAAACCCTACTCCTGCTTGATTGATCTTGATGATATGAGTATTACAAGAGTTGATCTACCACGAAATCGGAGAGGCTAAACCCTAGAAGCTAGCCTATGGTATGATTGTTTTTCGTCCTACGGACTAAACCCTCCGGTTTATATAGACACAGGAGGGGGCTAGGGTTACACAGAGTCGGTTACAAGGAAGGAGATCTACATATCCGTATCGCCAAGCTTGCCTTCCACGCCAAGGAGAGTCCCATCCGGAGACGGGACAAAGTCTTCAATATTGTATCTTCATAGTCCAACCGTCTGGCCAAAGGATATAGTCCGGCTGTCCGGATACCCCCTAATCCAGGACTCCCTCAGCGACCATCACCGACGGTCGAATATATACACCACGTGAGCTAAGAGTTTTTAAGAAAAGACTCGGCAGACCAATAGTCAACCCGTGATGAATAATAATGATCTAATTTAGTTTTTGTAGTACATATATTTAATTGTACAAGTTTAATCTTTGAATTATGAACATAGGAAATGTCGTCATCGGACGATGAAAGTCTCCCGGGGGAGTGCGACTGGTGCAACGACGACCGAGGTCTGTGCGACAGGCCTCATCTGGATGAAGATCGGTGCTTCAGCATTAAGCTCCAGGAGACCTTCGATGTTGACACGGTACGCAACAACGACAAGTGTTTTTTTTGCAATTAAGCACGACTTCAACTATTCCAGTGTGTAATTTTCATCTTTTACAATTCGACTAGCTTATCCCATGCCATGCAAGACGTTATGTCTTGGGGAGGATGGATTTTGAAGACCATGAAAGTTTTGAAACAAAGAAAATTCACCTAAGGACCCATCATGGTATGGATTTTGAAGAAAATCTGTACAATTATGAGAGAGTAACCCATTTTGGTTGCACAAATTGGGAAGCACTTTGCAAGATGTATGGTTTTTATGAGGGTATGCTTGTCACCATGGATCTTGGTGATCCTGACATCGCCCAAGACAATATGGACATTTGGGTCCTTGTTGATACGCTTCCAATTCTACCGCTATGTGAGTTTCTAAAACATAGTTATTAACTAATTTATATTGTTTATTTCAAAATAGTTGACGGCTTATTTCCATTGACAGCTTATTTTCATTCTTCAAACAATGTGCAGAAGATGGTAGACAGAACCTACTACACCGATGGCTCAGAATTAACTTATCAGGAGAAAAATCATCTGATCTTATTTATTACCGATCTTGAGAATTACAATATTTATTATCAAACTCCTCCACATTATGGTTAATATGTGTCACTAGTGCACATGTTGAACTACGGTAACATCCATGGATATGCCATGGTAAGATTTTCTACTATTACGACATCCGTGCATCTTTTGCATAAATTCTTCTAAAATTGAACTACATTGCTAACTATGAAGTTATTACTATGTTTTTCAACAGAAAATCCCGAAGGATTGTGCCTCATCTGATGTTTCAGAATGGTCGCCTTGATGTTTTGAACATACGGTCAGGTCATCCTACGAATCACACCTGTCCATATCGAATTTCTAAAACCGGTGAATACATGATAATCAAAGAATGGAAAAAAAATTATGGTCATTCATAGGGAGCTACTTGGAAGCAACATTGTGCGAAAGGCAAGAATTGGAGACACGATCATCTCCATTCTCCATAATGGAGAGTTAGGGCCTATCTTGTTTTATGCTATTTTACCTAAGAGAAGGTAGTAGGTCCTATGAGAAAGAAGTAGGTCCTAGGTACACTGTTTAATATGTGGTACAATATGTTAGAGTTTTTTTTTGACTGGGAACTGTGGGGCAAACCCCCACAGCAAATCAAAACCTTTATTAAAACAAAGAAACATGATACAAAAGCTGATTACAAGGGGTAATCTACAAAGAGAAACTAAACTAAAAGAAGGAGGCAGAAAAGCCTTGCTATGTGAGGAGGAGTTGTGATTATGATGATGATGATGATGAGGAGGAGGAGGAGGAGGAGTTGTGATTATGAGTAGTGACCAACTTGCTATGTAATGTCTCATTGATGAAAACGATGATCACGAGGAGGTGTTATATGACAATGATGTATTATGATGATAAGTTGTTAATGATATGATGATGATGATGATATTTATTATATCATTGGGTGAAAGAACCGCGGATTAGTGTCCACGGTTCTTTCACACAGTGATGTAATAACTCATTATGATGTAAAAACAATCTCTAAATTGCTGCCGTATAAAAACTTGTATAAAGGTGTATGAATACAACATGAAATAAAAAATAAATATAATACGGAATAATAGTAGTAGCGGGGGCTGCGAGAAGCGCTACTAGTAATTACCAGTAGCGCCCTTTCTAGGAAGTGCTACTACTAAGTGGATATAGTAGTAGCGCGGGTTAACCCATGCTATTGCTAACCTTTAGTTGCAGCGTCGTACTAGTAGTGCTGCCACCCATGCTACTGGTAGGCCTAAACCCCGCGCTACTGCTAGGCTTTTCGCTAGCAGTGTAAAAACAATAATATTTCAAGCATACTAACAAGGCAATTATGTCTTCTCAAAATAACATGGCCAAAGAAAGTTTATCCCTACCAAACCATATAGTCTGGCTATGCTCCATCTTCATCACACAAAATACTCAAATCATGCACAACCCCGATGACAAGCCAAGCAATTGTTTCATACTTTTGACATTCTCAAACTTTTTCAACTTCCACGCAATACATGAGCATGAGCCATGGACATAACACTATATGTGTAATAGAAGGTGGTTGTGGAGAAGACAAAAAGAGGGAGATAGTCTCACATCAACTAGGCGTATCAACGGGCTATGGAGATGCCCATCAATAGATATCAATGTGAGTGAGTAGGGATTGCCATGCAACGGATGCACTAGGGCTATATGTGTATGAAAGCTCAAAAAGAAACTAAGTGGGTGTGCATCCAACTCGCTTGCTCACGAAGACCTAGGGCAATTTGAGGAAGCCCATCATTGGAATATACAAGCCAAGTACTATAATGAAAAATTCCCACTAGTATATGAAAGTGACAACATAGGAGACTCTCTATTATGAAGATCATGGTGCTACTTTGAAGCACAAGTGTGGTAAAAGGATAGTAGCATTGCCCCTTCTCTCTTTTTCTCTCATTTTTTCGTTTTTTTTTTGTTTGGGCCTTCTCTTTTTTGGCCTTTTTTCGTCTGGAATCTCATCCCGACTTGTGGGGGAATCATAGTCTCCATCATCCTTTCTCACATGGGACAATGCTCTAATAATGATGATCATCACACTTTTATTTACTTACAACTCAAGAATTACAACTCGATACTTAGAACAAAATATGACTCTATATGAATGCCTCCAGCGGTGTACCGGGATGTGCAATGAATTAAGAGTGACATGTATGAAAGAATTATGAATGGTGGCTTTGCCACAAATACGATGTCAACTACATGATCATGCAAAGCAATATGACAATCATGAAGCGTGTCATAATAAACGGAACGGTGGAAAGTTGCATGGAAATATATCTCTGAATGGCTATGGAAATGCCATAATAGGTAGGTATGGCGGCCGTTTTGAGGAAGGTATATGGTGGGTGTATGGTACCGGTGAAAGTTGCGCGGCACAAGAGACAATAGCAATGGTGGAAGGGTGAGAGTGTGTATAATCCATGCACTCAACATTAGTCATAAAGAACTCACATACTTATCGCAAAAATCTATTAGTCATCGAAACAAAGTACTACGCGCATGCTCCTAGGGGTATAGATTGGTAGAAAAAGACCATCGCTCGTCCCCGACCGCCACTCATAAGGAAGACAATCAAAAACTATCTCATGCTCCAACTTCGTTACATAACGGTTCACCATACGTGCATGCTACGGGACTCGCAAACCTTAACACAAGTATTTCTAAAATTCACAACTAATCACTAGCATGACTCTAATATCACCATCTTCATATCTCAAAACAATCATAAGGAATCAAACTTATCATAGTATTCAATGCACTTTATATGAAAGTTTTTAGTATATCCCTCTTGGATGCCTATCATATTAGGACTAAATTTATAACCAAAGCAAATTACCATGTTGTTAGAGACTCTCAAAATTTTATAAGTGAAGTATGAGAGTTCAACAATTTCTTCAAAATAAAACTACCGTCAGTCTCTAAAAAGATATAAGTGAGGCACTAGAGCAAATAACAAACTACTCCAAAGGATATAAGTGAAGATCAATGAGTAGTCAAATAATTATGTGACTATGTGAAGACTCTCTAACATTTAAGAATTTCATATCTTAAGTACTTTATTCAAACAGCAAGCAAAACAAAATAAAATGATATTGCAAGGATAGCACATATCATGTGAAGAAGCAAAAACTTAGGTTCAACCAAAACTGACCGATCGTTGTTGAAGAAGAAAGGTGGGATGCCAACCGGGGCATCCCCAAGCTTAGATGCTTGAGATTTCTTGAAAATTAACTTGGGATGCCTTGGCATCCCCAAGCTTGAGCCTTTGTGTCGCCTTAATTCCTTTCATATCACGGTTTCCCTAAATTTTAGAACTTCATCCACACAAAACTCAATAAGAACTCATGAGATAAGTTAGTATAAATCCACGCAAAACCTTATCATTCTCTACTGTAGAAATCACTAAAATTATTATTTGATATTGCCTACTAAATGCCTCTACATATTTAACACTCCTCTCCTCAAATAGAATCATTAAACAAGCAAACATATGCAAACATAACAACAATCTGACTAAACAGAATAGTCTGTAAAGAATGCACAAGGAATCATACTTCCCTAACTCCAAAAATTCTGAAAAATTACCACACTGTAGAGAATTTGTTGTTACTCACCGTGTAAAAATTTCAAGATTTTATCATGTTCTGACTATTCACAAATATTCAAAACATAACAAAAAACTTTCTATTTTTAAAACAGCAACATATGGACTTGAAAAATAAGCATGATAAAGGCTACACTTGACTTTTTATTGAAATAAAAGATGCAAAACAGTACTCTGAATAACAGCAAGCAAACCCTAATAAAATAAAATGACTCTCCAAGCAAAACACATATCATGTGGTGAATAAAAATATACCTCGAAGTAAGGTTACCGATAAGCGAAGACGAAAGAGGGGATGCCTTCCAGGGCATCCCCAAGCTTAGGCTCTTGCTTGTCCTTGAATATTACCTTGGCGTGCCTTGGGCATCCTCAATCTTAGTCTCTTGCCACTTTATTCCGTAGTCCATCAAAATTTTACCAAAAACTTGAAAACTTCATAACACAAAACTTAACGGAACTTCATGAGATAGGTTAGTATGATAAAAACAAATCATTCACTTTGGTACTGCCAAGACAAGATTCATAATTGCTTCTACTTAATGCCTACTGTACCTTATCATTTCCACAATTTATATCACTTAATATAAGCTATGAAAACACAAAAACAAGCAAATTATGCATTGAAACAGAATCTGTCAAAAACAGAACAGTCTGTAATGATCTGGACAACCACCATATTTCTGCTACTCCAAAAATTCTGAAAATTTAGGAAAACCTGGGCAATTTGTTTATTAATCTTCTGCAAAAATAATCAACTCAAAAGCATGCTTCTGTTAGAAATGAGAATTGTTTTCCTGAGTGCAAAAGTTTCTGTTTTTCAGCAAGATCAAATCAACTATCACCGTAAGCCATCCCAAAGGTCTTACTTGGCACTTTATTGAAAGAAAGCTATAGAACATGATTAGTACAATAGCATAATCATGTGAACACATAAAAACAGTAGGGGTAAATGTTGGGTTGTCTCCCAACAAGCGCTTTTCTTTAATGCCTTTCTAGCTAGGCATGATGATTTCAATGATGCTCACATAAAAGATGAGAATTGAAACATAAAAAGAGCATCATGAGACATATGAATACCACATTTAAGTCTAACCCACTTCCTATGCATATGGATTTTGTGAGCAAATAATTCATGGGAACAAGAATCAACTAGCATAGGAAGGTAAAGCAAGCAAAACTTCAATATTTTCAACACATAGAGAGGAAACTTGATATTATTGTAATTCCTACAAGCACATATTCCTCCCTCATAATAATTTTTAGTAGCATCATGAATGAATTCAACAATATAACTAACACATAAAGCATTATTTTCATGATGCATAAGCATAGAAATTTTACTACTCTCCACATAAGCAAACTTCTTCTCATTCGGAATAGTGGGAGCAAACTCAACAAAATAACTATCATGTGAGGCATAATCCAATTGAAAATTAAAATCATGATGACAAGTTTCATGGTTATCACTATTCTTTATAGCATACATGTCATCACAATAATCATCATAGATAGCAACTTTGTTCTCATAATCAATTGGAACCTCTTCCGAAATAGTGGATTCTTCACTAAATAAAGTCATGACCTCTCCAAATCCACTTATTATCATAATAAGATTCAACACCCTCTAAAATAGTGAGATCATTACTTCCTAAATTTGACACTCTTCCAAACCCACTTTCATCAATATAATTATCATAAATATGAGGCATGCTATCATCAAAATAAATTTGCTCGTCAAAACTTGGGGGACAAAAATATCATCTTCATCAAACATAGCATCCCCAAGCTTGTAGATTTGCATATCATTAGCGTCATGGATATTCAAAGAATTCATACTAACAACATTGCAATCATGCTCGTCATTCAAATATTTAGTGCCAAACATTTTATTGACTTCTTCCTCTAGCAATTGAGCACAATTATCGGAATCCTTATTTTCATGAAAGGCAGTAAAAAGATGAAGCATATGAGGCAACCTCAATTCCATTTTATTAGTTTTCTTTTATAGACTAAACTAGTGATAAAACAAGAAACTAAAAGATTCGGCAAGATCTAAAGATATACCTTCAACCACTAACCTCCCCGGCAACGGCGCCAGAAAAGAGCTTGATTGACGGGGTGTTAGTGCCGCTTACCTAGCCTCCCCGGGAACGGCGCCAAAAAAGAGCTTGATGTCTACTACGCAACCTTCTTGTAGACGTTGTTGGGCCTCCAAGTGCAGAGGTTTGTAGGACAGTAGCAAATTTCCCTCAAGTGGATGACCTAAGGTTTATCAACTCGCGGGAGGTGCAGGTTGAAGATGGTCTCTCTCAAACAACCCTGCAACCAAATAACAAAGAGTCTCTTGTGTCCCCAACATACCCAATACAATGGTAAATTGTATACGTGCACTAGTTCGGCGAAGAGATGGTGATACAAGTGCAATATGGATAGTAGATATAGGTTTTTGTTATCTGAAAATATAAAACCAGCAAGGTAACTAGTAACAAAAGTGAGCAAAAACGGTATTGCAATGCTTCGAAACAAGGCCTAGGGTTCATACTTTCACTAGTGCAAGTTCTCTCAACAATGATAACATAATTAGGTGATATAACAATCCCTCAACATACAACAAAGAGTCACTCCAAAGTCACTAATAGCGGAGAACAAACGAAGAGATTATTGTAGGATACGAAACCACCTCAAAGTTATTTTTTCTGGTCAATCTATGGGGCTATTCATATAAGTGTCACAAACAGCCCTGGAGTTCGTACTAAAATAACACCTTAAGACACACATCAACCAAAATTCCAATGTCACCTAGATACTCCAATGTCACCACAAGCATCCGCGGGTTTGATTATATGATATGCATCACACAATCTCAGATTCATCTATTCAAACCAACACAAAGAACTTCAAAGAGTGCCCCAAAGTTTCTACCTAAGAGTCAAGACGAAAATGTGTGCCAACCCCTATGCATAAGTTCACAAGGTCATAGAACCCGTAAGTTGATCACCAAAACATACATCAAGTAGATCACGTGAATATCCCATTGTCACCACAGATAAGCACATGCAAGACACACATCAAGTGTTCTCAAATCCTTAAAGACTCAATCCGATAAGATAACTTCAAAGGAAAAACTCAATCCATTATAAGAAGGTAGAGGGGGAGAAATATCATAAGATCCAACTATAATAGCAAAGCTTGCGGTACATCAAGATCGTGCCAAAAGAACACAAGTGAGAGAGATCAAACACATAGCTACTGGTACATACCCTCAGACCCGAGGGTGAACTACTCCCTCCTCGTCATGGAGAGCGCCGTGATGATGAAGATGGCCATCGGTGATGGTTGCCCCCTTCGGCAGGGTGCCGGAACGGTCTCCCGATTGTTTTTTCGTGGCTACAGAGGCTTGCGGCGGCGGAACTCCCGATGTAGGTTTATTTCTGGGAGTTTGGGGATGTATAAGAGGTGTTGGTGCCGAGAACAAGTCAGGTGAGTCCACAAGGGCCCCACAAGGTCAGGGGCGCCCCCACCCTTGTGGTGGCCTTGGGACTCCTGTGATGCATCTCCGGTACTCCGTGGGCTTCTTTCGATCCATAAAAAGTCGTCGTAAAGTTTCAGGTCAATTGGACTCCTTTTGATATTCCTTTTCTACGAAACTCAAAAACAAGGAAAAATAGAAACTGGCATTGGGCTCTAGGTTAATAGATTAGTCAAAAAAATCATATAAAATAGCATATAAATGTATATAAAACATACAAGATTGATAATATAATAGCATGGAATAATCAAAAATTATAGATACGTTGAAGACGTATCATGGATCTGCAGGCGACGGCGCCGGTGCACAACTAGGTGGGTCTGAAAAGGCCATGGGTGTGCGTCTGGGTGCCATTTTTGTTTTGCGATAGCAACCGAAGTGTTGTATATTTTTTGAACATAAATAACTGTATTCCTCATATGATAGCCATGTTATTTACAAAATGTGGAAGAATAAAATCAGGGCATTGGAGTCCTAAAATTCAGATAAATTAGGACTACTGCAATGCTTTGCTAGACAATCAGCAACAAGATTGGTATCTCTTCCGCAATGAACAAAGCTAACATTTAAAAAGTATATCGCCAGACTAGTCTCGGTGATGATTGGCACATCGGGACCTAACCAAAGTGTTGTAGTATATTTATAGCACTTCGTGTGTACTCCCTCCGTCCGGAAATACTTTTTATTCATTTTGATGAGTATTTTCGGACAGAAGGAGTAGTATTTTAGGGCTGCTCAACAAAAATTTGAAACTTTTTTGCTGTTGGATGCCTTCTTTTTTTGCCTTCCCGTGCAAAAAAAAAACGTCTGCTGTGCTGCTGCCCCTCTGAAGACGACGGCGCAAGAAAAACCTACCTCATCAATTAAAAAAAACGAGGCGAGGGCAGCGGCGCAAGAAGAAACGGCGACGCCGAGGAGCGGAGACGCGGTGCCGCCGCTGCCGGCGACGACGACTGCCGCCCTCTCTCCGGTAAGGTTCTATCTCCGCTGGAGCCAGCTAATCCGGCTGGTCTCCAACCCCCCCCCCCCCCCCCTCCCTGTCGTGTGTTTCCTTCCACCAAAATGCTCCATTGTTCCCTTCTCCGCCCGTCCCCAGCCTCGGCTCCGGTAAGCTCCCCAAGTCACCTACGCTTCCTGGTTCCTACCCCGGATTTTTGTGTGACGCGCCCCGTGTGATCTTGTTCTGGGCTGTGTTCGTTCTTTGTCCCGTGGAGCTGCGAATCCTGGTGGAACCTTCAACGTATCATGCATATGTGTGCCGTTCTTGTTAGTACTACTCTACTTCTTAGCCGCCCCGGAAGAAGACTTATTGATTCATGGCGTTCAGAATCGGGCTGTTCATTAAAAAAAAGAATTGGGCTGTTTCTGGACCAGGAATTAGGAAAATATGTGTATGTTTCGGTTAGATCTGATTTCTTGAATCTGTCAATACAAGAGGGCAACCTTCCATGTTGTAGAAGTTGCTTCTGTTCAGCTGTTGTGTCTAGAGTTGCTCTGGTATTACTTTCAAGGTATTATGGAAGAAATAAATTATTTTCTTGTTCCATGCTGCTACTAAGTGCATGATGTGTAGCTTCCAGTTTTTATCGGTTCACGATGAAAATTGTTACGAATAGTACGGAGCACTATATGACATGATAAAATAAATGTTGTTACTGAAATGGTCATCCTGCTGGCCTTAGAGCATCTCCAACAGGCGCCCAAAAAAACGGCGCGCTAAAATAATTTTACAGCGCCATTTTAGTAATTTTAGCGCGCCGTGGCCGATTCAATCCAGCAGACGCACAAAAATACAGCGGGTAGTGGATAGCGCGCAGCAGTCCAGCAGACGCACTAAAAAATAAAGCGCCACAAATATGTCTACAACAAACAGGTCCCTACATATTTACAAATAAATCCATCTGACCAAAAAAAAATGCAATTAGGTCCCCAATCGTTGGAGCAAGCTAGCTTGCAAATCATCTTCCGCCGGCCACCGCACGCGAGCTAGCTTGTTGTGATCTCGTTGGAATCGCAAACACGAACTAGCTAGCTTCCCTTAAATCGTTGGAGCAAGCTAGCTTGCAATGGATTGGAATCCCAATCTCCGCATGCACCGCTCGCCTCTGGCCACCGCACGCGCTCCCGGCCGGCGAGCTCGAGGTTGCGGCGAGCTGCAGGGAGGCGGCGAGTAGAAGGGCAACGGCAGCTCCCGACCGGCACGCGCTCCGGGCCGGCGAACTCGAGGCGGCGAGTTGCAGCCGGCGAGCAGAAGGGCAGAGGCGGGATGAGCAAAGGGAGCAGAGCACTTGTCTTCGCGCGTCATTGTCCAGCGCGCTGTACGCCGCGCACCAAATATAGCGCATGCGATGCAGAAATTCTCAGCGCGCCGAATGGATTTTACAGCGTGCTTGCTTTTGCAGCATCTGTTGGAGATGCTCCGCGCGCTAAATTAGCGTTTTTTCCAGCGCGGGCTACTTTTAGCGCCTCTGTTGGAGATGCTCTTATGTGAATCCTGTAGGCTGTGAATGTTCAGCTTGTGCTGAACTAGAAGTGTGGTAGGCAAGAGTGCTGAGTGCAGCTTCCTACAAGGCTACGACTTGTAGCTTGTGGAGGGCAGTGTTAGGAGCTTGTGCTAGCGCTACACTAGCAGATCAAGATTATTATCTGCTAGTGCTATACGATTTGAGATCATTAGGTTCTTGGTTCCTGGTTAGGATCTTGTGCTAATTAGTATCTTAATTAATTGTATGATGGTTTTTTTGAGTTTATTATCTTGTGCTGACTCAAATTATTTACAAGTTAGAAGTTACTGTACTTAACAAAGCATCTTGCACACTGAAGAAGGCTTGAAAGATATGTGTCGAAGTATTGCTTCAGCTCATTAGTTTTATATGAGGGAAACCTCTCTTTTCTTTATGCTCACTGCTTATTTGTGATGGCCTGCTATGCTAGATAATTTGGCTTTATGTCACACAGGAAAATCAGTCCTCCAGTTCAGGCGGTGTCCTGTCACTGTCAGGACCATGTTTCCTGTAATCTTGTAGCTATCATCTTGTCTTAATTGCTGTTTTTATCTTGTTGTTTTGATTAGCACTTTCCTAGTAGGAAAAGAAAAAAAAAGCTTTTGATTACTTGGTAAGGTGATTTAGTTGCCTGTTTTACAATTGTTAATGTGAATATGAGAAGAGTGGATTGAACTAGGAGTAATCTGCTGCTTCTTAATGTTGGATAATTGGATCGACATTCATTATTATTAGCTCGGCATATTCTTGAACCTCAACAAGTATGAAGAAGCACATACTTCTTTCCAGTTTAATCATGGCAATTTACCCCTGTTGATTACATATCGCTGGTCTGTTATCAAATTATAAAATTGTCTGAATTTTCTTCTTCCAGTACTGCGTTTCCTTTTTGCTTTTGCCAACCTTATTAATTCGTAGTAACTTTACTGATTCAGATGAGCTGAGGTTGAAAGAAGAGACCAGCGCTGCCACATGGTGCTTCCTATTCGACCAGTTGAGGGTGTGTAGAAATGCTTTATGACTTCCATTCCAGCAGATGAAGTTACTATGCTCATATAGTCTTGTTAGGCTTCATTTTTGTTCTGCCAGATATCAGTGTATTTTTTTTAGCAATTATTTTACTCTCTTTCTCAATTTCTGTTTGATCTGTATGGACCATGGAGAATCAGTTTGGATGCACAAAACGAGAGTGTACTTAAAGTTTTCATTGTCAAGGTAGTCTTGGTTTGCCAAGGTGCGTCATGTTTCTACGCCAAATATGTCATTTACCCACACAAGTGTAATTAGCCTAAGGCAAACGAGAATAGACTTGTTGAACATGTTCCTCTTACACTATCCAAACAAAATTTGAGGTGGCGGGGTTTAAGGTAGTTGGAAGGGATTGATCCCTGTGGGGATTGGGTGACAGCAGTGGATCAACCCAATCCCGGGGTGTATTTTTTCCACTAGAGTATTTGTTCTCATGTAACCAAACAATGCCTTGATATTTCCTTCTCTAATGTTGGTTTGATGATAATCATGCATTATGTGTTGCAGATGGATTGATTAGTTCATGGGTTGAAAGAGAGGGCGAAAGAACAGAATACTCCGGGCCACAACTTCCGGAGGTACGTTGTGAGATGCTGATAATGGAAATAACTTATACTGCATGTTTGTTCACCAGTTGGTTGACCTGTGCTAGCTAAATAAGTACAGTATAAACATACATTTCTTTAGTGCTGCAACCTGCTACTCTTTAGTGCTGCAACCTGCTACAGTCCTACTGCATCAGTAGCTTTGCTTTGTTCTAACTGTCCGAAGAAGAATGCCTGTTGTGAGTGTTAGATCCCCTGCTACCCTGCTATCTCAATAAGGACTAGATATAATTCTTCATTTCATAGAGCTCCTCTCTTAGCAGTGGCTTGTACTTCTCTGGACGTGGTTCTATGCTCTTCTCTGGCTTGTTCTTCTTTTATCCATTTGGAATAAGCATTTGGCCATGTTCAGCTTTTCTCACATGCTTGTACATGTAGGACATCTGGTGTCGTATTCATTCCCTACTACCAATGCGAGATGCTGCCCGAGCTGCTTGCGTGTCTCGTGCCTTTCTAAGTTTATGGAGATGCCATCCAAATCTTACATTCAGTATGAAAGCACTGGGCATGAATGTGAATGCGCGCGGAGAGGATGAAATAGGAAATTTCACCAAAAAAGTTGACCACATCTTAAAAAACCGCTCACGCATTGGTGTGAAGACACTCAGGATTGTTTTCCGTTATTCCAATGCCATGGTCAGCAATGTTGATAGGTGGCTTCAGACAGCTGTTACACCTGGGATTGAAGAACTCACTGTTCAGCTTACACCTGGGATTGAAGAACTCACTGTTCAGCTATCTTCAGCATCGGGAACATACTACAACTTCCCATGGTCTCTTTTAGCTAATGGGAATGGAAACTCGATGCAGCGTCTACACCTTTCCCATTGTGTTTTCTCTCCCAGCGTTGAACTTGGCTTGAAAAACATGACAAGGCTTCATTTGTGTTATGTCTGCATCACAGAGGAGCAGCTGGGGTGCCTTCTTCACAATTGCTTTGTTCTCCAATGGATGCGACTCTCACAATGCAGTCCGCTAACTTGCCTTAAGATTCCGTTCCATCTGCAACAGCTCAGATACCTGAAGGTGTTTGAATGCAGGTCTCTACAGGTGATAGGGATAGAAGCTCCAAACCTCGCCAGTTTTAATTTTCATGATTCCCACCAGGTACAGATATCATTTGGAGTAGCATTACAATTGAAGAAGCTCAGCATGTCCCATCCTGGTGCTGTATGTTATGCTCGTGCTGATCTCCCATTGAGCTTGCCAAATGTTGAAGATCTTTCCCTGAGTTCATGTAGTGAGGTATACTCTAAATATGCAAATTCTTATACCAGCTGTGATATGCATATTTTAACTAATCAAATGTATCTTTGTGTAGATGGTCGATACACCAATGCTGCCTAGCAAATTCTTACACCTCAAGTACTTGAGTGTCAGTCTTTGTACAGTGACATTTTCGCCTGCCTATGACTATTGTTCTCTCATATCCTTCTTTGATGCTTCTCCTTCCTTGGAGACTTTCTTCTTGAATGTAAGTCATTGTTCTGCAAAGATGTTACATTAAACAATGGTGGATCCATTAATCCAAGTATCTTGGTTTGTTATATCTTCAGGTGTTGCAGAAAGACATGAAGCATGAGTCAATCGTGGGAGACCATTCAAATTTGAGGCAGGTACCAGGACACCGCCATGATAACCTTAAGACAGTGCAGATCATTGGTTTCTCCTCAGCGAAGAGCTTGGTTGAGCTGACATGCCATATCATTGAGAATGCGACGTCACTCGAGTGCCTTACATTGGACGTCACACGAGGGCATCCTTGGGCCAGCTGCTCATCCAACAGTACTGGCAAGTGCTTGCTGTTGCACTTGGATTTTTTGGCGGAAGCTCGTAAGGGCCTCTCGGCTATCAGGACATATGTTGAGCCAAAGGTTCCCTCCAGAGTCAAGCTAAATGTCGTGGAGCCTTGCCGCCGATGCCATGATCTCGAGCCGATGTGATCGTCCCAGTGGGTTAACCCTTTCACGGTTTCAGTGTTGAGGACCCAAGACCAGTGTGCTGTTTCCAAGAGCCTGTATTTTTCCTTGATACTGTTTCTTGTTCCTCGACTAAACATAAAATACACATGCACTCTAGCCTTTATTCCCAGTTTGTTAGCCTTCTGATATTTGGGATAGTGATAAACTGTTGAGTAGTACGTATTACTCAGTGCTACTGAATCTTTAGATGCTGTGATGCTCTTTCTGGTATCCTACTGTAATTACAGAACCTTGTGCCCGACCTGTTGCTCTTTGCAGCACAGATCACATGCAGTTGTGCATGCTTGCACACCAGACCACCCCCAAATCACACACATCGAATGAGAAACGGTCTAAATGCCAAAAACAACATCAAATAAAATTATAAAACAGCCCATAACGACCTGCTCATGCATACTCCTGCCTCAGTTCTCGCGAAGGCCAGGAGCTCCAGCAATGGCCAGGCCCTCCCTGCTTCTCCTGCTGCTCGTCTCGGCCTGTGCCGCTCCCTCCATCGCCGACGATGATCCGATGGTCAGGAGGTTCGAGCGGTGGATGGGCAAGCACGGCCGCGCCTACACCGACGCCGGCGAGAAGCAGAGGAGGCTCGAGGTGTACAGGAAGAACGTTGCGCTCATCGAGGAGTTCAACTCCGGCGGCCGCAGCTACACGCTGACCGACAACAAGTTCGCCGACCTGACGAACGAGGAGTTCAGGGCCAAGGTGCTCGGCCTAGGCGCTCCGGGACGAGCCGGCCGGCGCGCTCCAAGAACAGAGAACTTTGCCCCCGTGAGTGAACGCTTCCTTCTCTCGAATTATGCACATGTTTGATACTAATAATTTTGAATTTTGATTCTTGGATCATCGTTGAAAGTTGGAAAATCATTTTGTGATGTCTACATACTGATATGTCTGCGTTTATCTGACAAAAGTTTTGGTCTTGGGTGATCATTTTTCGCAGGTGACAATGCCTGAAAAAGAGGCTGGCGATGACAACAGCACTCTGCCCAAGGAGGTGGACTGGAGGAAGAAAGGGGCGGTGGTGCCGGTGAAGAACCAAGGCGGCTGCGGCTCGTGCTGGGCGTTCGCGGCGGTGGCGGCCATGGAGGGGCTGAACCACATCAAGAAGGGGAAGCTGGTGTCGCTGTCGGAGCAGGAGCTGGTGGACTGCGACGCGGAGGCGGTGGGGTGCGCCGGCGGGTTCATGAGCTGGGCCTACGAGTTCGTCATGGACAACCACGGGCTCACCACCGAGGCCAGCTACCCGTACCTGGGCGTCAACGGCGTCTGCCAGACGGCCAAGCTCAACGAGACCACGGTGAGCATCGCCGGGTACCGGAACGTGACGGCCAACAGCGAGCCGGACCTGCTGCGGGCCGCCGCCGCGCAGCCCGTGTCGGTAGCCGTCGACGCGGGGGGCTTCGTGTGGCAGCTCTACGGCGGCGGCGTCTTCTCGGGGCCGTGCACCGCGCAGGTGAACCACGGCGTCACCGTCGTGGGCTACGGCGAGACCAGCGCCACCGGCGACGAGGGGTCGGGGAAGCACTGGATCATCAAGAACTCGTGGGGGGCGGAGTGGGGCGAGGCCGGCTACATGCGCCTGCAGCGCGACTCCGGCATGCCCACCGGCCTGTGCGGCGTCGCGCTCCTCGCGAGCTACCCGGTCATGTGATTCATTCTGCCAGGTCATGTACGTAGTAATAAGTAGACTAATGCATGGAGCATTTGTTAAGTGTAAGAAAATAGTGAGTACTCTACAACATATGAATATCTATACATCAATGTGTAAATATATGTACGTGACCATATTGCATTTGCACAACGGCAAGCTTGAACAGCACAAATCATCCATAAGACGGCCAACAATATAGTACTTCTAGTACGTAACATGAACGCTTAATCTTTTTTTCCAAACAGAATGACAAACTCAGATAAACCAAAGCAGCTCATACATTAAGAAACATTCATCCTTTTCTACCAGTGTTGCCAGAGTACATAGGTGAAAAAGATAGCTCGCAGCTTCGTAATTAATAGCGCTCGTAAATAATATCAATAATAATACAATTACAACGTATAACTGTCTGATCAGTCGACAAGCTAAGAACAAAACTTGCAGTGCCTAGTTGTGCTTGTTCAGATCAATTCTTCAGTAGTTTCCTCAACACGTCTTCAGCATGACGCTCCATCTTTGGTAAAGCCCAGTCATGCTGGATGATGTCGAGGCTGTCTTTCTCTGCGCTCAAGCTCTGAAAATGGCCAAATGAAAACGGTGAGGCCTTTCTGTGCTATAATAAGTCTACAGAGACAGAGCACTGAAACACTCGGGTAAACCCAACATTAGAACAACAACCCAAACATTGTAAAACATCATGATTGCGATACTCCGGGCCACAGAATGACACAAGGGCACAACCATGTGAATTGCTAGTTTCCTAGATCAAGGGGCACAGCCGAACCAGAGGAAAGCTGACAGTTGCAATGCCAATGCACAACAGAACACTTGAAAAGCTACTGAAAACCTCAGGTAGCATTTCAATCAAATTTGAAAGGCCAGGCCAGCTAACGACCATCCATCAAATGATCGAAGGTCTGTAAATAACAGCAATCACCAATATCCTCACTATACAAATCATCATTACAATATATGCAACCCTGAATGCAATCCAAACATCATCCATTCAAGCTTCTTCAAGCTATACAGCAATTTTTTTGAACTAAATTCAATCTGATTTATCATAAGCGCAGTACATAGAAAAAAATGTGCATTATATTATGAGCATGAATTTGCGAAATTACAAAAGTTGTGTCATGCACATGTATATGTATAAGACAGGGTTAAACATCATGAATTCCAATACAGATTAAGGTTCTCATACCATTGCTGGATTAAAGCCCATTCCACCACCCATCGCCATCATCTTTTGGGCATCATCAGTAGCTGCATAAACCATAAGGAAAACGGTTATGACAACAATAAATATCGCAATGTTTGTGTAGGAGTGTAATAAAGTGTATCTCTAACCATTTTCTTCACCAAGGATGAGACTGAAAAGACCCCTCAAGCCAAATAAATTGAGGAAGTACCTATCAAAACAGCAAACCGTTAAGACATTTAGACCCTGGAAATACCTAACAAAAAATATATCAGTTTCATACACACCATGAACGGCTGCTAACATAGCTCACATCAACAGTACTCAGGTCTATCCCATTTTGCAGCATTCCCCTGAATCGTTGAGTCAATGGAAAGGGGATTTTGGCTGAAAAGAGATCAGCAGATATGTGAGTCCAAGGCTAAGATCGTAAGAAAACAGAAAATGATAATGCATAATTGCATATGCCCATACATCAGCCATAAACCCCTCTGAACTTATCATAAACTTCTAGATCTTAAATCATCATTTTCTTCTAGAATTGTACTACAAAAAATCCCATTATCACAGTCCAGAAGACGGTGCAAAGTGAATAATTGCTAATTAGAGTATGTGAACATTTGAACTACAAATTTCTAAAGGCGAGAATGAAGAGTTAACTTCAGCTAATAGCATAGCTGAAGACACCACAAGAACAACAAAATATACTCCTCGTGACATCATATGCAAATTTCGCCACTGATGAACAATACCAGGTTCACCATTGAAGCACAAAGATTGGTCAACTCATGCACTTAAGCCAAAATGTTCAGTGAGACAGAAGCATGTTTGGATCTACTCATGCACTTAAGCCAAAATGGGAACAACATTGCATTTACTGACTTGAAATTGGCACACGTTTGTATAGCAAAATTTAAAAGTGATGATTTTACAACAGCACGAAACAAATGTAAGAACATGGAAAAGGCATATGAAGAGAGCAAGCATCACATTCATATATTTTATACATGGCAAAGCACATACCTGCAACAAAACCGGAAAAGAAGAAGTTCACCCATGCAAATGTAAGTGTCTGCAAAAGGATGACACGGTGTGTTAGTAGAAGGTAGCGGTAATTGTGATACAGGTAAATCAATTTCCATGTCAATGAACCTGTGGAACTATCATGGAGAGATTCTTCTTCATCATATCCATGGCCATGTTTGGGTCCGAAAACATAGCCGCCTGAGCCTTCTGGGCATCCTCTTTAGGAACATGAAGCAATCCTGCTTCCTACAATACACCCAAGAATGTCACAAAGGTATACACTCTCCAACAGTTTGTGAAGGAAAACGTGATATTCAAGCAAGCAATCATCAAGTCAACCCTGCAACCCCACACACTCTTGACGTCCATCACAATACTGCTCTGCGTGCCCTCTATTCTGGATCCTAACTAGTATTAAAGGACTACGCTGGACTGGTGTCTCCTAAATTGGGCTTTGGCAACACAGATGCTTCTAGTGGAATTACCCCGTTGGTGTAATAAAGCTTTCGGGCCTTGAAGGCCTTGGCCGGGATGAACTGCGCGCCGTTCCTCAGGTTCCTCGCCCTGATGACGACCTGCCTGCAAAAGCCAAAACACCCTCCGCGTCAGCTACATCAGCAGACAGCAGCTCAGTAGCAACGGCAGCAACTATCAGAATTCTCAAACAGGCAAACCCCGGCTAGCTCCTCGATCCAGATCGCTCAGATCGGGCGAGTCGGGGACCAGATCGGGACGGAATTGGAGGGAGGGGAGGGGAAGGGCGAGAGTACGCACCCCTCCTTGACGGTCTTGGGGTCGGGGGAGGGGGAGGCCGACGGCGGGGAGCGCATGAGCTTGGACACGAAGTAGCGGAGCACGCCGATGAGCACCATGACCACGGAGAGCGGGATGAGGACCCAGTCCCGGATCGCCGTGTCGAGCACCAGCTCCTCGGCCATCGGGGCCGGGCGGGGTGACTAGCTACGTCCTACCTGGGGCGGCGAGCCGGCGACCGGCGACGCGGCGGTGGGGTCGCGAGGGGGAGGAGACGGGACAAGAGGGGAGAGCTCGTCGTCGACGTGGGTGGATGGGCCGAGGCGGAGGAACCGAAGGGCGCTCGCTGTGGTTGAGGGCTCGACTGGGGTCGGGTCGAATAGAACTCGTCACTGCGGGCCGGGCCGATTTGTTTTTATTTTCTGGCGGGGTATCACCCATATCACCCGGCGCGATAGCCATACCCCGATTATGATCCTAAAGTTTCTCAAAAAAAAAAGAAAGATTATGGTCCTAAAGAAAAAGCTATATCTCGATTATAGCTTTGTCTAAAACAAATCTCGATTATAGCATGACTAGCTTATATAGAGTAATGTACACCTACATAATGGTAGTTACATGATTAACGTCTAATAAGCAACATGAAAAGATGTGATCGGAGATGGGGAGGGAGAGGTCCACCCCTGAAAATCAGGGAGGACAGTTAGTTAGGAAGTTTACGTTAGTCCCTTCGTAGGCGCACGTAGATGTACAATTTTTGCTAGCTTATATGTCTCGCCTTCGCCTGAAGCTTTTTCATGTTTCGCATAGTACAAAGTCTCTCGAACATAATCTGAAATAGAATAAAAACACACAAAAACTAGAATCAAATTATCACTATGAAGAATCTGAAGGATACCAAGACTAAGATATTTCCATCTAAGACGAGGGGAGGTAAGAAACTGTCGTCTAGCTCTGCACTTGATTCACTTTCTGTTATGAGTAGACTTGCAACACCACCATATGTTATTAATCCTATTATGTTGCAAGTCATTGATGATGCTACTTCTGCTATGAATGGTACTCATGATGATGCTAGTACCTTGCTTGATGATAATGTGCCACTAGGTGAATTTCTCGATGAACAACTTGCTAGAACTAAAGCTTTTGAGAATGTTAAAACTGATGAAATTACTGAAACTGATGAAGAGCTTGAAACTGAAAATCTTGAAACACCTATTAGACCTAGCTCTCCTAGATATGAATTGCCTAAAGTGCCCGAGGGTTATGTTATGGATGAGGAGACAACTAGAGACTTTCTTGCCTGCAATGATAGATATGATCTTAAGAAATTATTATGCAAACTGAAAGAGAAATCTTTGAATGCTAGAATGAAATGTGATCCTAAGTTTGCTACTTCACCTATCTTTGTTGATGATAAGGATTATGAATTCTCTGTCGACCCAGAGTTAATTACTTTGCTTGAATCTGATCCTTTCCATGGTTATGAAGCTGAAACTGTTGTGGCACACCTTACCAAGTTGAATGATATAGCCACCCTATTTACTCATGATGAGCAGATTCGCTATTATTATATTCTTAAATTATTTATGTTCTCATTAAAGGGTGATGCTAAGACTTGGTACAATACTCTTGCTCCTCTTGTGTGCGTAGTCTCCAGGATATGATTTATTATTTCTCTGAAAAATATTTTCCACTTTGTGCAAATTGAAGAAGAGAGTCTCCCACAAGCTTGGGGGAGGGGCTTCTCCAATTGCTTAATGCTTTGCCTGATCATCCTCTTAAGAAAAGTGAAATACTTGATATCTTCTATAATGGACTAACCGATGGTTCTAGGGACTTCCTAGATAGTTGTGTTGGTTGTGTTTTCAGGGAACGAACTATTGGACAAGCTGAGGAATTATTGAATAATATCTTGAAAAATTATGATAATTGGACCCTTCCTGAACCACCACATAAACCCACTCCAAAGAAGAGGGGTATCTTATATCTCAGTCCTGAAGATATGCAAGAGGCAAAAAAATCTATGAAGGAAAAAGGTATTAAAGCTGAGGATGTCAAAATTTTACCTCCTATTGAAGAAATACTGTTGGGGAACGTAGTAATTTCAAAAAAATTCCTACGCACACACAAGATCATGGTGATGCATAGCAACGAGAGGGGAGAGTGTTGTCTACGTACCCTCGTAGACCGAAGCGGAAGCGTTGACGCAACGTAGAGGAAGTAGTCGTACGTCTTCCCGGTCCAACCGATCCAAGCACCGTTACTCCGGCACCTCCGAGTTCTTAGCACACGTTCAGCTCGATGACGCTCCCCGGGCTCCGATCTAGCAAAGCTTCGGGGATGAGTTTCGTCAGCACGACGGCGTGATGACGATGATGATGTTCTACCGACGCAGGGCTTCGCCTAAGCACCGCAACGATATGACCGAGGTGGACTATGGTGGAGGGGGGCACCGCACACGGCTAAGGAACGATCACGAAGATCAACTTGTGTGTCTATGGGGTGCCCCCTGCCCCCGTATATAAAGGAGCAAGGGAGGGAGGAGGCCGGCCCTAGGAGGGGGGCGCGCCAAGGGGAGTCCTACTCCCACCGGGAGTAGGACTCCTTCTTTCCTAGTCCAACTATGAGAAGGGGGGAAAGGAGGGAAGTGGAGAAGGAAGGGAGAGGGGGGCCGCGCCCCAAACCCCTTCTCCAATTCGGACTGGGCTTGGGAGGGGCGCGCGCCACCTCCTGGCTCCTTCCCACTAAAGCCCATTAAGGCCCAATGCTCTTCCCCGTATTCCCGTAACTCCCCGGTACCTCCGAAAATACCCGAATCACTCGGAACCTTTCCGATGTCCGAATATAGTCGTCCAATATATCGATTTTTACGTCTAAACCATTTCGAGACTCCTCGTCATGTCCCCGATCTCATCCGGGACTCCAAACTCCTTCGGTACATCAAAAATCATAAACTCATAATAATTGTCATCGTAACGTTAAGCGTGCGGACCCTACGGTTCGAGAACAATGTAGACATGACTGAGACACGTCTCCGGTCAATAACCAATAGTGGGACCTGGATGCCCATATTGGCTCCTACATATTCTACGAAGATCTTTATCGGTCAGACCGCATAACAACATACGTTGTTCCCTTTGTCATCGGTATGTTACTTGCCCGAGATTCGATCGTCAGTATCTCAATACCTAGTTCAATCTCGTTACCGGCAAGTCTCTTTACTCGTTCCGTAATACATCATCTCACAACTAACATATTAGTTGCAATGCTTGCAAGGCTTATGTGATGTGCATTACCGAGAGGGCCCAGAGATACCTCTCCGACTATCGGAGTGACAAATCCTAATCTCGAAATACGGCAACCCAACAAGTACCTTCGGAGACACCTGTAGAGCACCTTTATAATCACCCAGTTACGTTGTGACGTTTGGTAGCACACAAAGTGTTCCTCCGGTAAACGGGAGTTGCATAATCTCATAGTCATAGGAACATGTATGAGTCATGAAGAAAGCAATAACAACATACTAAACGATCGTGTGCTAAGCTAACGGAATGGGTCATGTCAATCAGATCATTCAACTAATGATGTGATCCCGTTAATCAAATAACAACTCTTTGTCCATGGTTAGGAAACATAACCATCTTTGATTAACGAGCTAGTCAAGTAGAGGCATACTAGTGACACTCTGTTTGTCTATGTATTCACACATGTATTATGTTTCCGGTTAATACAATTCTAGCATGAATAATAAACATTTATCATGAAATAAGGAAATAAATAATAACTTTATTATTGCCTCTAGGGCATATTTCCTCCAGTCTCCCACTTGCACTAGAGTCAATAATCTAGTTCACATCGCCATGTGATTTAACAGCAATAGTTCACATCACCATGTGATTAACACCCATAATTCACATCGATATGTGATCAACACCCAAAGGGTTTACTAGAGTCAGTAATCTAGTTCACATCGCTATGTGATTAACACCCAAAGAGTACTAAGGTGTGATCATGTTTTGCTTGTGAGAGAAGCTTAGTCAACGGGTCTGCCAAAATTCAGATCCGTATGTATTTTGCAAATTTCTATGTCTACAATGCTCTCCACGGAGCTACTTTAGCTAATTGCTCCCACTTTCAATATGTATCTAGATTGAGACTTTGAGTCATCTAGATTAGTGCCAAAACTTGTATCGACGTAACCCTTTTACGACGAACCTTTTGTCACCTCCATAATCGAGAAACATATCCTTATTCCACTAAGGATAATTTTGACCGTTGTCCTGTGATCTACTCCTAGATCACTATTGTACTCCCTTGCTAAACACAGTGTAGGGTATACAATAGATCTGTTACACAGCATGGCATACTTTATAGAACCTATGGCCAAGGCATAGGGAATGAATTTCATTCTCTTTCTATCTTCTGCCGTGGTCGGGTTTTGAGTCTTACTCAATTTCACACCTTGTAACACAGGCAAGAACTCTTTCTTTGACTGTTCCATTTTGAACTACTTCAAAATCTTGTCAAGGTATGTACTCATTGAAAACTTATCAAGCGTCTTGATCTATCTTTATAGATCTTGATGCTTAATATGTAAGCAGCTTCACCGAGGTCCTTCTTCGAAAAACTCCTTTCAAATACTCCTTTATGCTTCGCAGAATAATTCTACATTATTTCCGATCAACAATATGTCATTTACATATACTTATCAGGAATGTTGTAGTGCTCCTACTCACTTTCTTGTAAATACAGGCTTCACCGCAAGTCTGTATAAAACTATATGCTTTGATCAACTTATCAAAGCGTATATTCCAACTCCGAGATGCTTGCACCAGTCCATAGATGGATCGCTGGAGCTTGCATATTTTGTTAACACCTTTAGGATCGACAAAACCTTCTAGTTGCATCGTATACAACTCTTCTTTAATAAATCCATTGAGGAATGCAGTTTTGTTTATCCATTTGCCAGATTTCATAAAATGTGACAATTGCTAACATGATTCAGACAGACTTAAGCATAGATACGAGTGAGAAACTCTCATCGTAGTCTACACCTTGAACTTGTCAAAAACCTTTTGCGACAATTCTAGCTTTCTAGATAGTAACACTACTATCAGCGTCCGTCTTCCTCTTGAAGATCCATTTAATCTCAATGGCTCGCTGATCATTGGGCAAGTCAATCAAAGTCCATACTTTGTTCTCATACATGGATTTCATCTCAGATTTCATGGCCTCAAGCCATTTAGTGGAATCTGGGCTCATCATCGCTTCCTCATAGTTCGTAGGTTCGTCATGGTCAAGTAACATGACCTCCAGATTAGGATTACCGTACCACTCTGGTGCGGATCTCACTCTGGTTGACCTACGAGGTTCGGTAGTAACTTGATCTGAAGTTACATGATCATCATCATTATCTTCCTCACTAATTGGTGTAGGAGTCACAGGAACAGATTTCTGTGATGAACTACTTTCCAATAAGGGAGAAGGTACAATTACCTTATCAAGTTCTACTTTCCTCCCACTCACTTCTTTCGAGAGAAAACCCTTCTCTAGAAAGTATCCATTCTCAGCAACGAATGTCTTGCCTTCGGATCTGTGATAGAAGGTGTACCCAACTGTCTCCTTTGGGTATCCTATGAAGACATATTTCTCCGATTTGGGTTTGAGCTTATCAGGATGAAACTTTTCACATAAGCATCACAACCCCAAACTTTAAGAAACGACAACTTTGGTTTCTTGCTAAACCACAGTTCATATAGTGTCGTCTCAACGGATTTAGATGGTGCCCTATTTAACGTGAATGCAGCTGTCTCTAATGCATAAACCCAAAACGATAGTGGTAAGTCGGTAAGAAACATCATAGATTGCACTATATCTAATAAAGTACGGTTATGACGTTCGGACACACCATTATGCTGTGGTGTTCCAGGTGGCATGAGTTTGCGAAACTATTCCACATTGTTTTAGTTGAAGGCCAAACTCGTAACTCAAATATTTTACCTCTGCGATCGTATCGTAGAAACTTTTATTTTTGTTACGATGATTCTCCACTTCATTCGGAAATTCTTTGAACTATTCAAATGTTTCAGACTTATGCTTCATTAAGTAGATATACTCATATCTTCTTAAATCATCTGTGAAGGTTAGAAAATAATGATACTTGTCGCGAGCTTTAATATTCATCGGACCACATACATCACTATGTATGATTTCCAACAAATCTGTTGTTCGCTCCATTGTTCCGGAGAACGGCGTTTTAGTCATCTTGCCCAAGAGACATGGTTCGCAAGCATCAAGTGATTCATAATCAAGTGATTCCAAAATCCCATCTGCATGGAGTTTCTTCATGCGCTTTACACCAATATGACTTAAACGACAGTGCCACAAATAAGTTGCACTATCATTATTAACTTTGCATTTTTTTGGCTTCAATATTATGAATATGTGTATCATCACGATCGAGATCCAACAAACCATTTTCGTTGGTGTGTATGACCATAGAAGGTTTTATTCATGTAAACAGAACAACAATTGTTCTATAACTTAAATGAACAACCGTATTGCAATAAACATGATCAAATCATATTCATGCTTTACGCAAACACCAAATAACACTTATTTAGGTTGAACACTAATCCTGAAAGTATAGGGAGTGTGCGATGATGATCACATCAATCTTGGAACCATTTCCAACACACATCGTCACTTCACCCTTAACTAGTCTCTGTTCATTCTGCAACTCCCGATTCAAGTTACTAATCTTAGCAACTGAACTAGTACCAAATACTGAGGGGTTGCTATGAACACTAGTAAAGTACACATCAATAACATGTATATCAAATAAACCTTTATTTACTTTGCCATCCTTTCTTATCCGCCAAATACTTGGGGCAGTTTTGCTTCCAGTGACCAGTCCTTTTGCAGTAGAAGCACTTAGTCTCAGGCTTAGGTCCAGACTTGGGCTTTTCACTTGAGCAGCAACTTGCTTGCCGTTCTTCTTGAAGTTCCCCTTCTTTCCCTTTGCCCTTTTTCTTGAAACTAGTGATCTTGTTAACCATCAACACTTGATGTTTTTCTTGATTTCTCCCTTCATTGATTTTAGCATCACGAAGAGCTTGGGAATCGTTTCCGTTATCCCTTACATATTATAGTTCATCACGAAATTCTACTAACTTGGTGATGGTGACTAGAGAATTCTGTCAATCACTATCTTATCTGGAAGATTAACTCCCACTTGATTCAAGAGATTGTAGTACCCAGACAATCTGAGTACATGCTCACTAGTTGAGCGATTCTCCTCCATCTTTTAGCTATAGAACTTGTTTGAGACTTCATATCTCTCAACTCGGGTATTTGCTTGAAATATTAACTTCAATTCCTGGAACATCTCATATGGTCCATGACGTTCAAAACGTCTCTGAAGTCACGATTCTAAGTTGTTAAGCATGGTGCACTAAACTATCAAGTAGCCATCATATTGAGCTAGCCAAACGTTCATAACGTCTACATCTGCTCCTGCAATAGGTCTGTCACCTAGAGGTGCATCAAGGACATAATTCTTCTGTGCAGCAATGAGGATAAACCTCAGATCACAGATCCAATCCGCATCATTGCTACTAACATCTTTCAACACAATTTTCTCTAGGAACATATCAAAATTAACATATGAAAGCAACAACGCGAGCTATTGATCTACAACATAGATATGCTAATACTACCAGGACTAAGTTCATGATAAATTAAAGTTCAATTAATCATATTACTTAAGAACTCCCACTTAGATAGAAATCCCTCTAATCTTCTAAGTGATCACGTGATCCAAATCAACTAAACCATAACCGATCATCACGTGAAATGGATTAGTCTTCAATGGTGAACATCATTATGTTGATCATATCTACTATATGATTCACGCTCGACCTTTCGGTCTCCGTGTTCCGAGGCCATATCTGCATATGCTAGGCTCGTCAAGTATAACCCGAGTATTCTGCATGTGCAAAACTGGCTTGCACCCGTTGTAGATGGACGTAGAGCTTATCACACCCGATCATCACGTGGTGTCTGGGCACGACGAACTTTGGCAACGGTGCATACTCAGGGAGAACACTTCTTGATAATTTTAGTGAGAGATCATCTTATAATGCTACCGTCAATCAAAGCAAGATAAGATGCATAAAAAAATAAACATCACATGCAATCAATATAAGTGATATGATATGGCCATCATCATCTTGTGCTTGTGATCTCCATCTCTGAAGCACCGTCATGATCACCATCGTCACCGGCGCGACACCTTGATCTCCATCGTAGCATCGTTGTTGTCTCGCCAATCTTATGCTTCTATGACTATCGCTACCGCTTAGTGATAAAGTAAAGCATTACAGGGCGATTGCATTGCATACAATAAAGCGACAACCATATGGCTCCTGCCAGTTGCCGATAACTCAGTTACAAAACATGATCATCTCATACAATAAAATTTAGCATCATGCCTTGACCATATCACATCACAACATGCCCTGCAAAAACAAGTTAGACGTCCTCTACTTTGTTTGTTGCAAGTTTTACGTGGCTGCTACGGGCTTAAGCAAGAACCAATCTCACATACGCATCAAAACCACAATGATAGTTTGTCAAGTTGATGCCGTTTTAACCTTCGCAAGGACCGGGCGTAGCCACACTCGGTTCAACTAAAGTTGGAGAAACTGACACCCGCCAGCCACCTGTGTGCAAAGCACGGCGGTAGAACCAGTCTCGCGTAAGCGTACGTGTAATGTCGGTCCGGGCCGCTTCATCCAACAATATCGCCGAACCAAAGTATGACATGCTGGTAGGCAGTATGACTTATATCGCCCACAACTCACTTGTGTTCTACTCGTGCATATAACATCAAACCATAAAACCTAGGCTCGGATGCCACTGTTGGGGAACATAGTAATTTCAAAAAATTCCCTACGCACACACAAGATCATGGTGATGCATAGCAACGAGAGGGGAGAGTGTTGTCTACATACCCTCGTAGACCAAAGTGGAAGCATTGACGCAACATAGAGGAAGTAGTCGTAAGTCTTCCCGGTCCAACCGATCCAAGCACTGTTACTCCGGCACCTCCGAGTTCTTAGCACACGTTCAGCTCGATGACGCTCCCCGGGCTCCGATCCAGCAAAGCTTCGGGGATGAGTTTCGTCAGCACGACGGCGTGATGACGATGATGATGTTCTACCGACGTAGGGCTTCGCCTAAGCACCGCAACGATATGACCCAGGTGAATATGGTGGAGGGGGGCACCGCACACGGCTAAGGAACGATCACGAAGATCAACTTGTGTGTCTATGGGGTGCCCCTGTCACCGTATATAAAGGAGCAAGGGAGGGAGAAGGCCGGCCCTAGGAGGGGGGCGCGCCAAGGGGAGTCCTACTCCCACCGGGAGTAGGACTCCTTCTTTCCTAGTCCAACTAGGAGAAGGGGGGAAAGGAGGGAAGTGGAGAAGGAAGGGAGAGGGGGGCCGCGCCCCAAACCCCTTGTCCAATTCGGACTGGGCTTGGGAGGGGCGCGCGCCACCTCCTGGCTCCTTCCCACTAAAGCCCATTAAGGCCCAATACTCTTCCCCGTATTCCCGTAACTCCCCGGTACCTCCGAAAATACCCGAATCACTCGGAACCTTTCCGATGTCCGAATATAGTCGTCCAATATATCGATTTTTACGTCTCGACCATTTCAAGACTCCTCGTCATGTCCCCGATCTCATCCGGGACTCCAAACTCCTTCGGTACATCAAAACTCATAAACTCATAATAACTGTCATCGTAACGTTAAGCATGCGCACCCTACGGTTCGAGAACAATGTAGACATGACCGAGACACGTCTCCGGTCAATAACCAATAGCGGGACCTAGATGCCCATATTGGCTCCTACGTATTCTACGAAGATCTTTATCGGCCAGACCGCATAACAACATACGTTGTTCCCTTTGTCATCGGTATGTTACTTGCCCGAGATTCGATCGTCGGTATCTCAATACCTAGTTCAATCTCGTTACCGGCAAGTCTCTTTACTCGTTCCGTAATACATCATCTCACAACTAACATATTAGTTGCAATGCTTGCAAGGCTTATGTGATGTGCATTACCGAGAGGGCCCAGAGATACCTCTCCGACTATCGGAGTGACAAATCCTAATCTCGAAATACGCCAACCCAACAAGTACCTTCGGAGACACCTGTAGAGCACCTTTATAATCACCCAGTTACGTTATGACGTTTGGTAGCACACAAAGTGTTCCTCCGGTAAACGGGAGTTGCATAATCTCATAGTCATAGGAACATGTATGAGTCATGAAGAAAGCAATAGAAACATACTAAATGATCGTGTGCTAAGCTAACGGAATGGGCCATGTCAATCAGATCATTCAACTAATGATGTGATCCCGTTAATCAAATGACAACTCTTTGTCCATGGTTAGGAAACATAACCATCTTTGATTAACGAGCTAGTCAAGTAGAGGCATACTAGTGACACTCTGTTTGTCTATGTATTCACACATGTATTATGTTTTCGGTTAATACAATTCTAGCATGAATAATAAACATTTATCATGAAATAAGGAAATAAATAATAACTTTATTATTGCCTCTAGGGCATATTTCCTTCAAATACATGGGCTTGAAGCACCACCACTACCTAAGGTGGTAGAGGTAAATTCTTTATTGAAGTTTGATGAAGGTGATATTCCCTATAATAAGCATCCTAGTCAATGCCTTTATGAGTTTGATAATTATATCAGAAAACAAGATCACTTCAATGCAAATGTATGAAACAATTGAAATACAACTCGGATATGATTGCTCGCTTAAGGGACTTATTATTTAGAATCTCAAATGATGTTAGAGGTGTAGGAAAACATGCCTCTATGGTTCAAACTCAGCTAGAACAAGTTGCTAAATCTCGAAGAGAATTGCTTGATGAAATGAACAACAACATACATGACTTTGTTGTTAGAGTAGCAACCAGAGGAGGTAAAATGACTCAGGAACCACTTTATCCCGAGGGACACCCAAAAAGAATTGAACATGCCTCACAAAGGAGTAACACTAATGCACCTAGTTCATCTAAAAAGAAGAAGAAACAGAAAAATGATAGGACTTTGCATGATTTTAGTGAACCTGAAATAGAAAAACCTCCTGATAATGATAATGATGTTTCTATTTCTGATGCTGAAACTCAATTTGGTAATGAACATTCACCTAGTGATAATGAAAAAGATAATGATAATGTTCATGAAGATACTCAACCAGACAATGAAAAAGAACCAGATAATGATGTTGAAATAGAACCAGCTGTTGATCTTGATAACCCACAACCTAAAAACAAAAGATATGATAAAAGAGACTTTGTTGCTAGAAAACATGGTAAGGAAAGAGAACAATGGGTTCAAAAACCTATGCCGTTTCCACCAAAGTCCACTAAGAAAAAGGATGATGAATAATTTGAACTCTTTGATGAAATGCTTAGGCCAGTATTTTTGCGTACTCATTTGACTGATCTACTAAAGATGGCCTCTTATGCAAAGTATATGAAAGACATCATCACAAATAAAAGGAAAATACCTAAAGCTGAAATCTCCACTATGCTTGCTAATTACTCTTTGAAGGGTGGAGTACCTAAAAAACTTGGAGATCCCGGAATACCAACTATACCTTGCTCCATTAAAAGAAATTATGTGAAAACTACTTTGTGTGATTTAGGAGCTAGTGTTAGTGTTATGCCTTTCTCCTTTTATAAAAGACTTGATTTGAATAAACTCACACCTACTAAAATATCTTTGCAAATGGCTGACAAATCAACTGCCATACCTATCGGTATTTGTGAGGATGTGCCCATTGCTGTTGCAAATGTTACTATCTTGACTGACTTTGTTATACTTGAGATGCCCGAGGATGACAACATGTCGATTATCCTTGGTAGACCCTTCTTGAATACTGCAGGGGCTGTTATTGATTGCAATAAAAGCAAGGTCACTTTTCATATGAGTGGCAATGAGCATACGGTGCACTTTCCGAAGAAACAATTTCAAGTGAATGGTATCAATATTATTGAAAAATCTCCGACACTCACTATTACCTACTGCTAAAAAGAAATATAAAATGCTTATTGTTGGGGACGTGCATATCCCCGTTAAGGTAACCTAGTGTTTTACGAAAGTTCTTGGATTTCGCTAATCGAAAGTGGTTGTTAATAAGACTTGATCAACCTTGTTAGTGAATCATTTTTTAGAGGTATGAAGTTGATGAATTTAGTGAGCACTACCTTCTGTCCCTACCTTTTGTTTTCTGTTTTTCTTAGTTAGATAAAATAAATGCCTTGTCTTGCCTATTTTCTGAATTTCACGTGCAATAAAAAATGACCCAAAAATAAAAGTTCTCAGAATACCTTGAAATTTTGATATGTTTTTTCTGAATATTTAAGAATTTTTAGTGCAAATAACATCAGAGGGGGGTGCTCTAGGTGGGCACAACCCACCTGGGCGCGCCAGCAGCCCCAGGGCGCGCCCTGGTGGGTTGTGGCCCCCACGTGGGCCCCTCACTTACCTCTTTAGCCCATGTCATCACCTACCTCCAGAAAAAATCACCATTGCTCTCTCTCTTGTGTTCTTGCTCTCAAACCCACAGATTTCGATCTCTTTGCTCGAAGCTCCATTTCCAAAACTGGTTTGGGGATTGCTACTTGGTATTTGACTCCTCCATTGGTCCAATTAATTTTTGCTTTAGTGGTTTATATTTTGAATAATTAGTTACTCTTGGTGCTATTGTAGATGAGCTTGCATGTTGAATTCTTAGAGTTCTAAGTGATTTGAATACTTGATATGGCCTCTATGCATCCCTATGAGTAGTTGCTATCAATCTTGTGAAGTTCTGTTGGAAAAATTTCGTGAACTAAATTTTTTTGTAATTTTGTTCATAGGAAAAAGATGAGTTTCTTTAGGAAGTTTGCTTCCAAGAAGAGTGTCAGAACCCCGATCCTAAGTCACACAGATCTAGCATGTAACACATCATATCACTTTGCGGTCTCACGCACGGTATCCCCACGGGTGCCACCTTACCTGGCCCGGGACCGTTTGCGCCTTTTAGCTCACGTATATGATAGTGTCGTTAGCATCCATATGATAGAGAACCCGGGCCAACATGACTAGTCGTAAACCCAAGGTGGCACTAACTTACAGGGACAGGCATACATGACCCAGCAATGCACGTGTCGGTCAGCAGCGAGTGAATCCGGGCTGTAGCAAGCTAACAGGACTCCGGTAGACACCGCGTGACATTTCCCCGAAGGGACGGACACAGGAGCAAAGAAGGACACATGCCGATCATCCCATGTGTTCCGGAGCAGTAGCAAGCTACCATGGCTCAGTGGAAGCACTAGGAGACATTTCCCCATAAGAGAGGCTACTAGGAATAAACAACTAGGTGTCGGATCCCACACATAGAAATACACATTACACTTATGCATAACATTCATGTATGTGTTGTACAACATGGCATCACAACATAACTCAACAACTCATATAGATGAAGGCCCAGAAGAGCCACATAACATTTATTACAAACAGGGGTCACATGACCCAACATACAGAGCATACAAGCAACAAAAGCATAACATGTCTGAGTACAGACAACTACAAATGAAAAAGGCTGAGAAGCCTGACTATCTACAAGACCCTCCCAAGGGTACAAGATCGTAGCTGAGGTAACAGGCTAAACATCGAAGTCCACGCGGAACTACTAGTGAGACTGAAGTCTCTCTGAAAAATATAGATTAAGCAAACATGAGTACAAATGTACCCAACAAGACTTACATTAGAACTATCTACATATGCATCAGTATCAACAAAGGTGGTGGAGTTTAATTGCAGCAAGCCAGCTTTGACTCGGTGGCTATCCTATACTACAACTGCTGGTAACTCTTTTGAGGTAGGGCACACGAGTCCACATATTCACCATATCAATACACCACTATGGATCCGCTCCCGTCTCCCTACGAGAAGGCCATCCATAGCACTCACGCTTATATTCCACATTTTAGAGTATCCCCTTTCACTTGTCTATGAACTATACAAGCAACCCAGTAGTCCATTACCGCAGACACGACTATTCGAATAGATAATGTTAACCTTGCAGGGGTGTACTTCTTCACACACGCTCTCGCCACTTACCACCATGTACACGTCATGTATCTCGGCAACCTTCAAGCGGAAGCCTGGCGAGGGTGTCGGCCACGACCTGACTAACCACACAAGTCTCTAGTACAGGTTTATCGCCTATTCAGGTTCTATCCGCAGGGAGTCTGGCCGAGGTTTCCACTACGGCCCCGAACGATGTGTGTAGGGTCCCCGAGGCACCAAACGGGCGTCTCGGTACACCGGGCCACGTACCTACCGCATCATAGCCCACCCCTAGGGTCAGCGCTGCACACGGCCTCCAGTATACTACAAACACCAGAAACTACTTGCAACTCCTGGACAGAGGACATGGGGGTTAATAAGTCGAGAGAGCATGGAGTGCCCGGAGCCCAATGTGTGCTAGTAAATGTCTTGGGTCACGAACACAGAACTCAGTTCCTAAGGACGGTTTCAATGAGACAACCCACTATGTACTCCTACATGGCGTCTCACAGCTACCTTTACCAAATCGTGTTCACACACTTAGCTCTCAACAGTAGGACATAATGACCACATTCCAATTAATCCCCGATGAATCAGACCTAACACAACTCTAAGCAATAGCAGGCATAACAAGCAAGCATAAATGAGTAGGCACATCATGGCTCAAACAACTCCTACTCATGCTAGTGGGTTTCAACTATTTATTGTGGCAAAGACAGGTCATGCAGAGGAAAGGGGTTCAACTACCGCAGCATGTAACAGTTGAATCGTTGTTGTCCTAATGAAGTAAAAGAGAGCAGGAGCGAGAGAGTGGGATTGTATCAGAATGCTCAAAGGGGGTTTGCTTGCCTGGCACTTCTGAAGATAGTAATGTGTCTTCATCAGTGTCATCGAACTCATCGTTGGAACAACGTCTACTGAGGGGGAACAACACCGACAAACAGAGAAGGAACACAATCAATGCAATGCAACAATATGATGCATGATTATGACATGGCAATATGATGCTCGTTGGGCTAATGACACTAGCAACACAATTAAATGAAGTTGGTTTGAACCAAAGGTTCAAATTCAAACTTCACATGTAGTTATTTAAATGCCATTTATTTGATTTGTCCTAGGCAGTAGCCATAAGTTGTTCTAACATGCATGAAAAAGCATAAACAGATTCTTTGGATATTTCTGATAATTTTTCATATATAAATTATTTCATTTGGAGTTATGGTTGATTTCCTATGAATTTTAGAAGTTTTAACTATTTTCTGAAAATTCCTGGATTATTTTTAATCTAGAAAATGGTTAACCGCGTCACCATGATCGCAGCATGATGACAGCATGGTGTCAGCAGGGCAACAGACTGGGTCAAGGTCAAACCTGATGTGCGGGTCCTACCTGTCATTGACACAGCGGCTAAACAGTGATTAATTAAACCTGACAAAACTAATTAACAGACACTAGGGCCCACTGTGAGTGGCCTAGTGTTCAACCAATGAGGTAATTAACCTAAGCTAATCACTGCCACGTCGGCAGTCGCCGGAGTTAGGCCGATGACGACCAAACCGATGGCGGAGCGTGTCGGAAAATTGCTACGGGGCTCCGTTTTGAGTGCGGTTTGTTGCTATGCCTTGCTGGCGCTCTCGTGCATCTAGTGGTGGCAGCGGTAGCAGCTGGGATGGCCTAGGTGGTCGGTGGTGATGACTTGTGCAACGGCCGGCGTTCGGGCGAGGTTGGAGACGGTGTTGTGGGGCACGATGGAGAAAAATGTTGGGTGTTACGGCCTCCTGGTATTGTGCTGAGCGTGGTTACGCGCTAGGTTTCGAGCCAACGCGGTTGTGGCCGCGGTGGTGACATGGCCAGCGGAGCCAAGCTTCAGGCATAGCGAGGATCATAGCTAGGGGATGAACGGGGCAAAGGGGTTAGGGGGAGGAGCAAGAGGAGCTCACAAGGGTTCCAATGGAGCAGACAACATGCTCGGGGAAGCAAGAACGGCTGCAGATCGACGACGTCGATCTTTTGTGGCCGATGAGGGGAACGGCGGTGCTGGCGGCGTCCAGGGCTTCCGGCTTCGCTTGACTTGGCGGAGAAGGCGTAGGCGACAGAGAGGGACCTCGTGGACGTGTTGGGGAGGCGAGGCGATGGCACTGGTCGCGGCAGCAGTGAGTAGCGGCGCTCGGGTGGTGCGAGGGAGAGATCTAGAGGAGGGGGAGAGGCACTGGGAGAGCCAGAGAGGGTCGAGGGGGTGGCATGGCTGCACCAGGGAGGGCCAGGGCGAAGCGGCAAGTAGGAGGTGGCCGTCGGTGGCCGTGCGCGTGTTGGCGCACCGTGGGCACACGCCCTCGTGCCTTCTGGCACGAGTTTGAAGGAGGCGGCGCTGGGGCTGGGCCACTACAGTAGTGGGCTGGGCCAAGCGGCTAGGCTGCAGGTAAGCCCAGGTGAAACTCTCTCTCTGTTTTACTTCTCTTTTCTAATATTCTTTTCTGTTTTTGATTTAGTAATAATACTAAATCATTTTTCAAACTCCTGGAAATATTTGTGGGCGCCTTTTGAAATATTTCTGACAGCCCCCAACTGGTTCCAGAATTATTTGAGCATTTAAAATGATTATAGCATTTAAATGTCGAAATTCAAATACCTTATGATGTAATCCAAAAATCCATAAATAACCTAGAAAAGTGTGCACCATTTTTGGCAGAGGTGCTAGACGAATTCAAAAATGTTGAAATTTTATGAAGGGCATTTTGGGTTCATTGAAATCATTTAAATTTGAACCTAGTAGAATTTCATTTGATGCTAGGGTTTAACAATCCCCATTTCAAAATTCCTTTGAATTCAGACATGATACATGGATGCTGATGCAACTAATTACAATCAATTACTAGGGCTGTGCCAACTCATCCCCACTAAACAAGAATCTCGTCCCGAGATTCAGGACGTAGGGTAAGAGTAAAGGGGGTCACAGAACTATCACAATCTTCAAGAACCAACCGCCCTTCTCGAAGATATTGATTCATTGCATCATATTGATCTTGATGTCTTTGTCTTCGAGTTCTGTGTCCCACACAATGATGACAAAAGAAACTTTACAGAAGTTGATCTTCTCGAAGATCGAGCAACTCAAGATCAACTCATGTGGTGGGGCGTAGGGATAGCTCATGAGTTGAGACACAAAACACACATCAGGAACGAGGAAAGGAAGCAGATGACGAAGATTCAATTGGGTAGGCAAAAATTCCATGCTGAATGATACGTCTCCATCGTATCTACTTTTCCAAACACTTTTGCCCTTGTTTTGGACTCTAACTTGCATGATTTGAAAGGAACTAACCCGGACTGACGTTGTTTTTAGTAGAATTGCCATGATGTTGTTTTATGTGCAGAAAACAAAAGTTCTCGGAATGACCTGAAACTCCACAAAACGTCAAGTTCAAAATAATAAAAAAATCCTCGCCAAAGATGAAGACCAGGGGGCCCACACCCTGTCCACGAGGGTGGGGGCGCGCGCCCCCTACCTTGTGGGCCTCCTGGAGCTCCTCCGACGCCAACTCCAACTCTATATATTTGCTTTTGGGGAGAAAAAAATAAAGGAGAAGAAATCATCGCGTTTTACGATACGGAGCCGCCGCCAAGCCCTAAAACCTCTCGGGAGGGCTGATCTGGAGTCCGTTCGGGGCTCCGGAGAGTGGGATTCGTCGCCGTCATCATCATCAACCATCCTCCATCACCAATTTCATGATGCTCACCGCCGTGCGTGAGTAATTCCATCGTAGGCTTGCTGGACGGTGATGGGTTGGATGAGATCTATCATGTAATCGAGTTAGTTTTGTTAGGGTTTGATCCCTAGTATCCACTATGTTCTGAGATTGATGTTGCTATGACTTTGCTATGCTTAATGCTTGTCACCAGGGCCCGAGTGCCATGATTTCAGATCTGAACCTATTATGTTTTCATGAATATATGTGAGTTCTTGATCCTATCTTGCAAGTCTATAGTCACCTACTATGTGTTATGATCCGGCAACCCCGAAGTGACAATAATCGGGACCACTCCCGGTGATGACCATAGTTTGAGGAGTTCATGTATTCACTATGTGCTAATGCTTTGTTCCGGTTCTCTATTAAAAGGAGGCCTTAATATCCCTTAGTTTCCATTAGGACCCCGCTGCCATGGGAGGGTAGGACAAAAGATGTCATGAAAGTTCTTTTCCATAAGCACGTATGACTATGTTCGGAATACATGCCTACATTACATTGATGAATTGGAGCTAGTTCGGTGTCACCCTATGTTATGACTATTACATGATGAACCACATCAGGCATAATTATCCATCGCCAATCCAATGCCTGCGAGCTTTCCATATATTGGTTCTCGCTTATTTACTTTTCCGTTGCTATTGTTACAATCACTACAGAACACCAAAAATATTACTTTTGCTTTCATTACTCTTTTGTTACCATTACCACCACTATCATATTACTTTGCTACTAAATACCTTGCTGCAGATATTAAGTTATCCAGGTGTGGTTGAATTGACAACTCAACTGCTAATACTTGAGAATATTCTTTTGCTCCTCTTGTGTCGAATCAATAAATTTGGGTTGAATACTCTACCCTCGAAAGCTGTTGTGATCCCCTATACTTGTGGGTTATCAAGACTAATTTCTGGCGCCGTTGCCGGGGAGCATAGCTCTATTATTTGAGTCACTTGGGATTTATATCTGCTGGACACTATGAAGAACTTGAAAGACGCTAAGACAACAATTTATCCCTCAACTACGAGGGGAGGTAAAGAACTGCCATCTAGCTCTGCGCTTGATTCACCTTCTGTTATGAGTAAGCTTGCGACACCTAAACCTGCTTCTGCTATTCGTTCTGATATGTCACATGTTATTGATGATGCCACTTCTGCTATGCATGATACTTATGATGAAACTACTTCTATGCCTGATAATACTGTGCCCCTTAGTGAATTTCTTGATGAACAAATTGCTAGGGCTAGAGAGAAAGAAATTATTGAATCTGAATATAATGATGAAAGTGATGATGAAGAGAGGCCTGTTATTCCTGAGGGTTATGTTTTTGATATGGAAGCTTCTGCAGCTATTTTAGCTTGCAAAGATAGTCGTGAACTTAAGAGGCTATTAATTAAATGGAGTAAAGAATCTCTTAAAGATAAAATGAAACCTGACCCTGCTTTTGCTACTTCACCTATTTGTGTTCCTGATAAGGATTATGAATTCTCTGTTGATCCTGATATAATTACTTTGGTTGAATCCGATCCTTTTCATGGTTATGAATCTGAAACTGTTGTGGCACATCTTACTAAATTAAATGATATAGCCACCCTGTTCACTAATGATGAGAGATCTCGCTACTTTTATATCCTTCAAATATTTCCGTTCTCATTAAAGGGTGATGCTAAGATATGGTTTAATTCTCTTGATCCTGGTTGTGTGCGTAGTCCCCAGGATATGATTTATTACTTCTCTGCTAAATATTTCCCTGCTCATAATAAACAAGCTGCTTTAAAGGAAATATACAACTTTGTGCAAATTGAAGAAGAGAGTCTCCCACAAGCTTGGGGGAGGCTTCTCAAGTTACTTAATGCTTTGCCTGATCATACTCTTAAGAAAAATGAAATACTTTATATCTTTTATAATGGACTAACCGATGCTTCCAGAGATTACCTGGATAGTTGTGCTGGTTCTCTTTTCAGGGAAAGAACACCGGATGAAGCTGAAATTCTATTGAATAATATGTTGGCAAATGAAAATAATTGGGCAGCTCCTGAGCCAGCTCCCGCTCCAATTAATGAGCCTATTCCTAAACCAACTCCGAAGAAGAGAGGTGTTCTATTTCTCAGTCCCGAAGATATGCAAGAGGCAAAGAAATCTATGAAAGAAAAAGGTATTAAAGCTGAAGACGTTAAGAATTTACCTCCTATTGAAGAAATACATGGTCTTAATTTACCGCCCGTTGAAGAAGCATATGATCTTGATCCATTACCTATTGAAGAACCTCCTGATCTTGATAACCCGACACAGGTAGTAAAGGTAAATTCTCTCTATAGATATGATAAAGCTGAAATCCCTCCTACTAAAATTGCTAGTCAGTGCTTGGATGAGTTTGATAACTTTATGTTTAAGCAAGAAGATTTCAATGCTTATTTTGGTAGAGAATTAAAACAAAATGCTTATATGATTAAACACTTGGGTGATTATATGGCTAATATTAGAGGTGAACTTAAAATTGTTAGCAAACATGCTTCTATGGTTACCACTGAAGTAGAACAAGTACTTAAAGCTCAAAAAGAATTACTCGATGAAATGAATAATAAGAAAAATGATTATGCTGTTAGAGTGGCTACTAGAACTGGTAGAATGACTCAGGAACCTTTGTATCCTGAAGGCCACCCTAAGAGAATTGAGCAAGATTCTCAGAGAAATAATATTGATGTACCTAGTTCTTCTAAAAGGAAGAAAAAGAAAAATGATAGGACTTTGCAAACTTCTAGTGAACCTATTGCTGAACCACCTGAGAATCCGAATGATATCTCTACGTCTGATGCTGAAACACAATCTGGTAATAAACATGAACCTAATGAAAATGCTAATGATGATGTTCATGATGATGCTCAACCTAGTAATGATAATGATGTAGAAATTGAACATGTTGTTGATCTTGATAACCCACAATCAAAGAATCAACGTTATGATAAGAGAGACTTTGTTTCTAGGAAACATGGTAAAGAAAGAGAACCTTGGGTTCAGAAACCCATGCCTTTTCCTCCCAAACCATCCAAGAAAAAGGATGATGAGGATTTTGAGCGCTTTGCTGAAATGATTAGACCTATCTTTTTGCGTATGCGATTAACTGATATGCTCAAAATGAATCCTTATGCTAAATATATGAAAGATATTGTCACTAATAAAAGAAAGATACTGGAAGCTGAAATTTCCACCATGCTTGCTAATTACACTTTTAAGGGTGGAATACCAAAGAAACTTGGAGATCCAGGAGTACCTACTATACCATGCTCCATTAAAAGAAATCATGTTAAAACTGCTTTATGTGATCTTGGAGCCGGTGTTAGTGTTATGCCTCTCTCTTTATATCGTAGACTTGACTTGAATAAGTTGACACCTACTAAAATATCTTTGCAAACGGCTGATAAATGAACTGCTATACCTGTCGGTATTTGTGAGGATGTGCCTGTTGCAAATGTTACTATTTTAACGGACTTTGTTATTCTTGATATTCCTGAGGACGATAGTATGTCTATTATTCTTGGAAGACCTTTTCTTAATACTGCAGGGGCTGTTATTGATTGCAACAAAGGCAATGTCACCTTTCATGTTAATGGTAATGAGCATACGGTACACTTCTCGAGGAAACAACCTCAAGTTCATAGTATCAACTCTATTGGAAAAATTCCATCGATTATATTTGGAGGTTTTGAATTTCCTCTTCCTACTATCAAGAAGAAATATGATATACTTAGGATGTGCATATCCCCATTGAGGTAACATAGTGTTATTCGAAATTTCTCCGGTTTCATGTTACTCGGAAAGAGTTTATTAACAAGACCTGATCAACCTTGTTAGTGGATTCCTTTTGATGAGCATGAGATGGATGAAACTAGGAGCACAACCTTCTGTACCCTCTTTATACTTTCTATTATTTAGTTGAAATAAAGTAAAAATAGTATTCTTCTATCTGTTTCCTGATTTATCCGTGCAATATAAAAATACCCCAAAAATAAAAGTCCTCCAAATGCCATGCCAATTTAATATGATTTTTTCAGGAATATTTGAGGATTTATGGTACTGAAATCACCGCGGGGGGAGCTGCCACCTGGCCACGAGGGTGGAGGGCGCGCCCCCTGCCTCGTGGGCCCATGGTGGCCCTCCTCCAGTTATTCCTGCACCCATCCTCTTCTTCTTCCTCCCACAAACACGAATATCTAGCTCAAGCACGAGTTCTAGCTCACTTTGCTGCGATTTTCGATCTCCTTGCTCAAAGCACCTCTCACAAAACTGCTTGGGGAGATTGTTCCTTGGTATGTGACCCCTCCATTGGTCAAATTAGGTTTTGCTCTAGTGCTTTAGTCATTGCAAATTTGTGCTGCATAGGTGACCATGTTCTTGAGCTTGCATGTCAAATTTATATGGTTCCAAGTAGTTCTAATGCTTGATATAGGCTCTAGGCACTTGTAGGAGTAGTTGCTATCAATTTTTATTGAAGTTGGTTCACTTTTGTTTGAAGTTACTAAAAATTTCAGAATATTTCAGAAAATAATGAAGAGACTTTTGAGGGGCTCATCTAGCCGAAGCTCGAAGGAAAAACAAAATGAAGAAGCACAGAGGCCCAAATATAATTTGCCTCGTATCGCGGAGGTCCGGCCGTGTGAATGGCCTTCCGATGACTTCTTGAGACGAGCCGGGATTTATGAAGATTTCTATTCATTGATTGAGAATGCCGGCCTCACCGACTTCCTCCGAGACCAACGTCATCAGTATCTCTTACTCACAAATACTTTTGTGCAAAACTTTTACTTTTTCCCTAAGGAATCACCTCCTTCGGTAGAGTTTCATTTATATGACGTTGTTAAAAAGATGCCATTAGCTGAATTTTGCAAGGTTTGCAACATACCCCCTGAGGGCACCTTAGAGGAACCACACCGTAAAGATGTGGAAGCATTTATTAACACTATCACTGTGGGAGAAACCAGGAAGGTTTCTGATGCAAGAATCACTAGCATACATTTTCCTGTTTTATGCTATTTTGCCATATTTGCTAGTCGTTGCTTGATTGGTCGTGGAAACTGTGGAAACCTTAGTGTTCCTGATATTATTATTTTGTTCCATGGTTTATACTGCGATAACACTGTTAGTATGGGCGGAATTATTGCTAGACGATTAAGTTTGAACCATACTAAGGGTCCCATCTTTGGAGGCATTTATGCTTCACGCCTTGCTGCACATTTTAACATACCTATTAGGCTTCATGAGAAAGAAGAAAAATTGCTGCCTAGTGCTTATTTAGATTATAAGAGTATGCTAGCGCATGATTTTATTGTTAAGGGCAGGGAAGGAGAGCTCAAATATAAACTTTTCTTTCATAAACATCATCCTGAAACTATTACCTTGCCTGCTCCTTCCTTGTTTAATTTTGAAGGACCTTATCTCGTTACGTGGGCTGCCGTCCAAGCCTACCGGAATCCTGCACCAGCCCCGAAACCGGAACCACAAGATGAGCCTCCTCGACAGTCTGTTTATTCTTGGGATCCGGAGATGGCTGTCAGCCAATGGCAGTCAGAGTCTTCTTCATCACAGTACAACCCCAGCTACACCTATGGGTATCAGCCGGGCTATCCCTGGCAATAAACCAACTTAGGCCAAAAGCCTAAGCTTGGGGGAGTATGTATTTCTCACCGACATTACATTTATGCTCACACACTCATTGCTAGATGTCGGTGCTCATACTATTTAATTGTATTATTCATGCTAGTTTATTTTCTTTTTCCTGCTTTCTTCTTGTGTGCTTGTTAAACCTTAAGAAAAACCAAAAAAATTAGTAGTAGTTTACTTTACTGCTGTAGTAGTAATAAGTAAAAAGAAAACCCAAAAATATTTCCCGTTCTTCTTTTGCTTGTTGGGAGATTTCCCGTGTAAATAGTTTTATTTCTTTTCTTTTCTTTGGGGGTCGGTAGGAGAAGACCATGATTAAATTGTTGAAGTGGCTCTTATATGCATTATTGTTGATTTAACCAAGAGCCCATATTGCCTTGTCTTCTCTTGTTTATTGAATGCTCGCAGATTCCAGCTTAGTCCAATGCACGTGCACTCTTATTATTATTCACATCGTTCGGTCGTGCAAGTGAAAGGCAATTATGATGATATATGATGGACTGACTGAGATGAGAAAAGCTGGTATGAACTCGACCTCTCTTGTTTTTGTAAATATGATGAGTTCATTGTTCTTGATTCAGCTTATTATGAATAAACATGTTTGCAATGACAATTAGAGATCATAGTTGCTTATGCCATGCTTGATTAGCTATGAGTTATAATGGTTTACCTTGCGTGCCAACATGCTATTAAAATGGTTGTGATGTGGTATAGTGGGGTGGTATCCTCCTTTGAATGATTTAAGTGACTCGACTTGGCACATGTTCACGCATGTAGTTGAAACAAATCAACATAGCCTTCACGATATTTATGTTCATGGTGGATTATATCCTACTCATGCTTGCATCCAATGTTTATTAATTTTAATGCATGTTCATGGATGTTGTCGCTCTCTAGTTGGTCGCTTCCCAGTCTTTTGCTAGCCTTCACTTGTACTAAGCGGCAATACTGCTTGTGCATCCAATCCCTTAAACCCCAAAGTTATTCCATATGAGTCCACTATACCTTCCTATATGCGGTATCTACCTGCCGTTCCAAGTAAATTTGTATGTGCCAAACTCTAAACCTTCAAATAAACATTCTGTTTTGTATGATCGAATAGCTCATGTATCAACTAGGGCTGCCCTTACCTTCCATGTTAGGGGGGTTATTCTCAAGAGGAGCGGACTCCGCTCCTCACTCACGAGAAAATGGCTGGTCACCGGGATGCCCAGTCCCATGCTTTATGCAAACTAAATCAAAATAATTGCAAACAAAACTCCCCCTGGGACCTGATGTTAGTTGGAGGCACTCGTTGTTTCGAGCAAGCCATGGATTGATGCTTGTTGGTGGAGGGGGAGTATAAACTTTACCATTCTGTTTGGGAACCGCCTATAATGTGTGTGGCATGGAAGATATCACCATCTCTTAGTTGACAATGAAAGTATACCACTCAAAATATTATTTATCTCTATTTCAAAACCGAGCTTTGGCACCTCTACAAATCCCTGCTTCCCTCTGCGAAGGGTCTATCTATTTAGTTTTATGTTGAGTCATCACCCTCTTATTAAAGAGCACTAGCTGGAGAGCGCAGCTGTCATTTGCATTCATTACTGTTAATTTATATTGGGTATGACTATGATTGGATCTCTTTTGCCATGAATTACAATGTCTAGTTAGTCCTTGACCTTTAAAGGTGCTCTGCATTTATGTTTTGCGGTCTCAGAAAGGGCTAGCGAGACATCATCCTGTTATATTATATTATGATTGTTTTGAGAAAGTGTTGTCATCCGAGATTTATTATTATGGCTCGCTAGTTGATTATGCTATTGATATGAGTAAACATGAGACCTGAGAATTATTGCAAATGTGGTTAGTCATGATATTTGCTGAAAACTTGAATGCTGGCTTGATATATTTACAACAACAAGAGCAAACAGAGTTTGTAAAATTTTTTCTTTTTCACTTTCAGTTTGTCTACTGAATTGCTTGAGGACAAGCAAAGGTTTAAGCTTGGGGGAGTTGATACGTCTCCGTCGTATCTACTTTTGCAAACACTTTTGCCCTTGTTTTGGACTCTAACTTGCATGATTTGAATGGAACTAACCCGGACTGACGCTGTTTTCAGCAGAATTGCCATGATGTTGTTTTATGTGCAGAAAACAAAAGTTATCGGAATGACCCGAAACTCCACAGAACGTCAAGTTAAAAATAAAAAAAATCCTCGCCAAAGATGAAGACCAGGGGGCCCACACCCTGTCCACGAGGGTGGGGGCGCCCCCCTAGGGCGTGCCCCCTACCTCATGGGCCCCCTCGAGCTCCTCCGACGCCAACTCCAACTCTATATATTTGCTTTCGGGGAGAAAAAAATAAAGGAGAAGAAATCATCGCGTTTTACGATACAGAGTCGTCGCCAAGCCCTAAAACCTCTTGGGAGGACTGATCTGGAGTCCGCTCGGGGCTCCGGAGAGGGGGATTCATCGCTGTTGTCATCATCAACCATCCTCCATCACCAATTTCATGATGCTCACCGCCGTGCGTGAGTAATTCCATCGTAGGCTTGCTGGACAGTGATGAGTTGGATAAGATCTATCATGTAATAGAGTTAGTTTTGTTAGAGTTTGATCCCTAGTATCCACTATGTTCTGAGATTGATGTTGCTATGCCTTTGCTATGCTTAATGCTTGTCACCAGGGCCCGAGTGCCATGATTTCAGATCTGAACCTATTATGTTTTCATGAATATATGTGAGTTCTTGATCCTATCTTGCAAGTCTATAGTCACCTACTATGTGTTATGATCCGGCAACCCCGAAGTGACAATAATCGGGACCACTCCCGGTGATGACCATAGTTTGAGGAGTTCATGTATTCACTATGTGCTAATGCTTTGTTCCGGTTCTCTATTAAAAGGAGGCCTTAATATCCCTTAGTTTCCATTAGGACCCCGCTGCCACGGGAGGGTAGGACAAAATATGTCATGCAAGTTCTTTTCCATAAGCACATATGACTATATTCGGGATACATGCCTACATTACATTGATGAATTGGAGCTAGTTCTGTGTCACCCTATGTTATGACTGTTACATGATGAACCACATCCGGCATAATTATCGATCACCGATCCAATGCCTACGAGCTTTCCATATATTGGTTCTCGCTTATTTAATTTTCCGTTGCTATTGTTACAATCACTACAAAACACCAAAAATATTATTTTTGCTTTCATTACTCTTTTGTTACCATTACCACCACTATCATATTACTTTGCTACTAAATACCTTGCTGCAGATATTAAGTTATCCAGGTGTGGTTGAATTAACAACTCAACTGCTAATACTTGAGAATATTCTTTGCCTCCCCTTGTGTCGAATCAATTAATTTGGGTTGAATACTCTACCCTCGAAAGCTGTTGCGATCCCCTATACTTGTGGGTTATCACTGAAGAAGATGGTGCATGATTTCAAGATAGCAATGAAATAATTGCCATGATTCCATAACGGGACACCCTAGAAGAGGTGACTTGTAGAATATTCCTTTAAGTGGCAAAAAGAATTACTTTTGATATTTAGGTCATTGAAACTCTCTATACCAACCTAAGGCAAATCACAATCGATCATTTGACGGAGTTCTGGAGAACGGCATACTCGGGCTAGAATGGATTATGTGGACTACCTTGTTGAAGACAACGCAATGGATGATTTTTGCTTATCGTCGGAAATGGATGGGAGCCATGGTAAGCCCACTTTTGAAGATGATCCTGACTAACAATTACTGAAAAGGCAGACGATAGTAAAATGGCACGAAGGCGGGTGAAAGCTAGGAACAAAATGCAAATGCTGGGAATGTTCCAACCATCATATCTGCCTGAGATTCAGATCTGGTTGGTAACGGGATATTTCAGACAGCATGTCTGGAAAAAGAAAGGTAGCAACACAAATCGACGAGATGACGTTGCGAGATTCTCGGGAGATGAACTACGATAGAAAGCTCCAAAACATGAGCTGGTTCTGCTACACACATGTGAACACGCTGTCCCAGACAAGCATGACCACATGGTAGTTTTACAACAAAACACTACCGAGTTCTGGTAGCGAACCATCATCAAGGATATCAAAGTCCTTGCGCACTTATAGAAGAACTTCTTATCCTTGAACAAGTCAATTAGTGGCTTGGTGTGCTAGGAATTACATATGGAATGAAGATGATCAGTCTACCAGACCATAGAATACTTCGCACAGGCATGACTGATTTGGGATGATTCCAAGGGAAGCAAAAACAAACTTTCTCAAATTCAGATCAGCAACTTGCAACATATGCACATGAATTAGAGGAAGTCACTTCTTCCATCAAACATAAGCTTCATGAGCTAGCACGAAGAAAATGCTTTCAGAAGTTTCCAACTCTAACTTAGATGTTCAACATGAATCATGGACAAGATGAAAATGTTGTCAATGGGCTCAACAACAATCCATCCAGGCTTCCATATAGATGGAATTCCACAATTAAATGAACACGGTGATAACATTGGTCAGACCCAAAAGATATAATGGTGTATGCTTGAGGAGACAACCACGAGTAAGACAACATTACGAACATCATTGCTTCTGATTTGATTTGACGATAGCCCATACTCAAATCAAATACTAGATAAGACAATTGCTCCAACAATTGATCACGGGGAATAATTGATGAGGATATCATCTTTCTACAACACATACACACAAGATATCCCTTTGGAATGAACTAAGTCGTGCAAGCTTTTATCTTCCAACTCCCCAAGTTGTTGTTTAGCTTAACCAACTAGTTTAGGGTTAACCAACATAGATTCTTGGAGAAGGGGTGGTTTAGAGGAAACCAACTTGATCACGAGCTCAACACAACAGTCAGGGGACAACCTGGTGATACTTCCGAGAAGATAATCGAAAAATCACGAACCACCGATATGTTACCAAGCTTGAGAACAATCTTGCTCTTCAGGGCAAGACGATATGATCAAAAGAGCGAGGGATTGAGACAATCCTAACTCTTTGATCGAAGAGTGCACCAGGAAATATGGACTAGGTAGCACGATCAATCTTAGAATGATGATTCGATAACCAGCACGCTAGGAATAAGATTATCATCCATTATACTACCAAGCAACTGGGTTGCTAGGAGTATTGATTCCACACATGATAGTTCACTTGTCGGTATTCCGGTTACAATAACATGGAGATTGAAGAATGAACGATGATGGCGAGAAGTATCACTGTATCAAGAGTTCATAGGAGGTGGTGTAATTCCCATGACATTCTTGACATAAAGATGGTAATACTCCAAGGTAGAATAGAACAAAAGCTAGATTGGCATTTTGATCTGCGGAATACAACTACTTTGACCAGTCTAAGAAATGGATGAGATGCTGGGGTTTGTTTCTCCTAGTCATTCATGCATAGAATAGCTTAACGGATCACAGGAATAATAAGCATCGATAACACGAATGCACAACTACTCCTGACTATCAATTGATAGACGGAGGTCAGAAAACAACTAAAGAGGGACAACTCAAAGGAACCTATGATCTTCTGAGTTGTGGATGCATAGATTAGCATGTCGAACGGGTTCAACATATTTCTTCCGGATAACCCATGCAGACAGGTAGAACTGGTAGAGTCACAACATAGAATCAAGGACTCATCAAGAGCACTCTGGTTGTGATCTTTGTGTTCAACGAGGAACTTCTGCCATAAGCAGTTCATGGTATTTGGAAGAAGGAAATACCACGGACCTTGAGGACTATCGCAAAGGTTACTAATATCCTAAAAGAACTAGCAAATACTATCAACATGAATGAGTAGAGTGAATCTTGGGTTCAAAAACCCAGGAATAGAATGCCTACTAACTAAATGGCATCATGGGATGCTTTCGAGAATGACGGCCAGAATCATCACACTAGGAACAAAAAACATGGCTAGATTACTAGGTGATTCTCTAAGACACCTAGGGTCATAATAATAGCTCCAACATATATGTCGAGGCAATAAAGTACCTCAGCACACTGGTTAGTGTGGTTAATCTGGCCCAAAGGAACATCGGGAACAGAAAGAAGGGATTTGCAAATGCATCAGACGATTTAGAAACATGGGATGACTCCGACAGCATAACGACTGTAAATTCTCAAAAAGATTTGAGACATCCTGCAAAATGGTGGTATAACCACTCAACATCACAATATCAAGGTTCGGAGACCAACTGACAACTCACAGAAGTAGTAGGAACTGAACTGGGCTTGAATCCATCATTCCTATAAGTCTATGATACGTCTCCATCGTATCTATAATTTTTGATTGTTTCAGGCCAATATTATTCAACTTTTACATACTTTTGGCAACTTTTTATATGATTTATTTGGACTAACTTACTTATCCAGTGCCCAGTGCCAGTTCTTGTTTGTTGCATGTTTTTGTTTCACAGAAAATCCATATCAAACAAATTCCAAATGCGATAAATTTTACGGAGAATTATTTTGGAATATTTGTGAATTTTAGGAGGTGGAATCAACGTAAACGGAGGCCCGAGGCCTCCACAACCCACCAGGGAGCGCCATCAGGGCCCAGGCGCACCCTGGTGTCTTGTGCCCTCCTCAAACGTTGGTTGGGGCCCTTCTTCTGGCGCAAGAAAGCTAATTTATGGAAAAAATTTGTGTAAAAGTTTCAACGCAATCGGAGTTACGGATCTCCGAGAATTTAAGAAACCGTGAAGGGCCAGATGTGGGGAACGCGAAACAGAAGAGGACAGAGAGACATATCCAATGTCGGAGGGGCTGTCGCCCTTCACAGCCATGGAGGCCATGGACCAGAGGGGGAACCCTCCTCCCATCTAGGGGGGAGGCCAAGGAAGAAGAAGAAGGAGGGGGGGGGGCTCTCATCCCCTCTCTCCTGGTGACACCGGAACGCCGCCGGGGCTAGGATCATGACGACGATCTACATCAACAACCTTGCTACCGTCAACACCAACTTTCTCCCCCTCTATGCAGTGGTGTAACACCTCTTCTCCCCGCTGTAATCTCTACTTAAACATGGTTCTCAACTCCATATATTATTTCCCAATGATCTATGGTTATCCTATGATGTTTGAGTAGATCCATTTTGTCCTATGGGTTAATCATGATCTTGGTTGGTATGATTGTATATTTTATTGACGGTGCTGTCCTACGGTGCCCTCCATTTCGAGCAAACGTGAGGGGGCCCCATTGTAGGGTGTTGCAATATGTTCATGGTTCGCTTACGGTGGGTTGCGAGAGTGACAAAAACTTAAACCCGAGTAGGTGGGGTATGACGTATGGGAGTAAAGAGGACTTGATACTTAATGCTATGGTTGGGTTTCACGACCTTAATGATCTTTAGTAGTTGCGGATGCTTGCTAGAGTTCCAATCATAAGTGCATATGATCCAAGTAGAGGAAGTATGTTAGCTCATGCCTCTCCCTCATATAACATTACAAGAATGATTACCGGTACTTGTTATCGATTACCTAGGGACAAATGACTTTCTTGTTGACAAAAGCTATCCACTTTTATTACCTTGCAATTTATTCATAGTTTTTATGTCGCAAAGTACTTGTAGTTTTATTCCTGCAAAATAGTTTCATACTTGTTCTAGGTAAAGCGAACGTCAAGCATGCGTAGAGTTGTATCGGTGGTTGATAGAACTTGAGGGAATATTTGTTCTACCTTTAGCTCCTCGTTGGGTTCAACACTCTTACTTATCGAAAGAGGCTATAATTGATCCCCTATACTTGTGGGTTATCAAGGCTTTTTTCTAGCGCCATTGCTGGGGAGCAATAGCATGGGGTGAATATTCTCGTGTGTGTTTGTTTGCTTTATCACTAAGTAGTTTTTATTTTCTGTTCTAAGTTGTTCTCTATCTTTAGTTATGGATATGGAACACGAAACACCAAAAAAAATAGTGGTACTTGCTACTCATGGAGATGGGGAACCTCCTAAAACCCTCGATGCTTGTTATGTAAAAGATATTATGCACTACTTTGATAATCCTGAGAAAATCCCATTCAACTATATAGTGGGAGTAACGTTGGATCAACGTGAATACTTTAGGGATTATCACTTGACACGAAAGGGAAACTTTTATGGGATCAAATTTATATGTTGCATTGGTATGCTCGAGATTTATGCTTGAGATATGACTTTACTTGTTGCTCTAGGATGAATGCTCCACACCTTCCCTTTTCATGTGAATTTAATGATAATGAAACCTTGGCTTCTTATGCTAGAGGTATATATGATTATTATGATGTGGAACAAATAGAAGAATTTGTTGCTTTTAAGGGTGCCTATGAAATTGTATCTTTGTTTGAAAAGTTTGAAGCTTTTGATGATGATGTTTATAGGCCTGAAAATTTTGCCATCCTAAAATATTGCTATGATAATTATAAATACAATTCCGATATTGATGAATTTATTGAGAGAGTCTCCGCTGTCCAAGAAGAGACTAACATTTTGCAGGAGTCTATGGAAGAAGGAATTGATGAAACTGTGAGCTCATTGGATGAAAAAGATGATGAGGAGAGCGAAGAACAAGTGGAGGAAGAACGGATTAGCTACCTGTGCCTACCTTCTAATGAGAGTAACCCTCCAACTCATACATTATTTAATGCCCCTTCGTTCTTACCGAAGGATGAATGCTAATTGCTATGATCCCGTTGATTCATTTGAAATATCCCTTTTTGATGAACTTGATGCTTGTTATGCTTGTGGCCAATATGCCAATATGAATTATGCTTATGGAGATGAACTTGCTATAGTTCCTTATGTTAAGAATGAAATTGTTGCTATTGCACCCACACATGATAGTCCTATTATCTTTTTGAATTCTCCAAACTACACTATATTGGAGAAGTTTGCTCTTATTAAGGATTATGTTGATGGGTTGCATTTTAGCGTTGCACATGATGATTTTGATGAATGTAATATCATGTGCTTGCTGCTCCTACTTGCAATTATTATGAGAGAGGAACTACATCTCCGCCTGTTTATGTTTCTAACACGATAAAATTGCAAGGAACTGCTTATGCTATGTATTGGCCTTTACTTGATGTGCATGAATTATTCTTGTATGACATGCCGATGCATAGGAAGAGAGTTAGACTTTGTCATTGCATGATATATGTTTCTTTGTGCTCACTACTAAATGCCAAATCATTGTTAATTAAAATTGGCTTTGATATACCTTGGGATCCGGGTGGATCCATTACTTGAGCACTTTATGCCTAGCTTAATGGCTTTAAAGAAAGCGCTGCCAGGGAGACAATCCGGAAGTTTTAGAGAGTCATTTATTTCTATTGAGTGCTTTTATAAAGTTTTAAAACAAAAAATATAGAGGGGAAACTTAAAACTTCACTAAAAGAAAAGTGAAAGTGAGAAGGACGAGCATTGTGAAAGTGGGATCTAGCCTTGAACTTTGTTCATGCCCATGGAAACTTTGTGAATCTCAATTACAGAAACTTCTCAACAAAAATAATTGTCCCCTTGTACAAAGCCATTGTGTTATAAAAATAATGTGCCAAGTTTTGCCTTTAGGATGATTAGATTGCTTGTTGGTATGTGCGGTGCAGAAACAGAAACTTTGGTTGTAGCGCGTGAATTTTCATTTTTTTACTAGAATCTCAAACATTTCTGGAACTCTTTGCACAGTCTTGCTATACAAATTGTTTATGTTGTCCTAATTTTTTAAAAAAATTGGAGTCACAGAAGTATGGTAGTGTTCAGATTACTACAGACTGTCCTGTTTAAGACATATTCTGTTTTTGATGCATTATGTTGCTTGTTTTCATGAAACTATCGATTCTATTGGTGGTATAAGCCATGGAAAAATTATATTACAGTAGCTACAATGCAAAAGCAAAATATGAATTGGTTTGCAACAGTACTTATAGTAGTGATTTGCTTTATTATACTAACGGATCTTACCGAGCTTTCTGTTGAGTTTTGTGTGGATGAAGTGATCAAATATCGAGGAGGTCTCGATGTGAGGAGAAGGAGGAGAGGCAAGAGCTCAAGATTGGGGATGCCCAAGGCACCCCAAGTAAATATTCAAGGAGACTCAAGCGGCTAAGCTTGGGTATGCCCTGGAAGGCATCCCATCTTTCTTCAACAAGTATCGGTATGTTTTCGGTTTCGTTTCGTTCATGTGATATGTGCAAATCTTGGAGCGTCTTTTGCATTTAGTTTTCACTTTTCTTTTATGCACCATGCTGGTATGAGATAGTCCATGGTTGATTTATAGAATGCTCATTACACTTCACTTATATCTTTTGAGTGTGGCTTTATAGAATGCTTCATGTGCTTCACTTATATCATTTGAAGTTTGGATTGCCTGTTTCTCTTCACATAAAAAACCGATGTTCATAGAATGCTCTTTTGCGTCACTTATACTTGTTAGATCATGATCTTTTGTAGAAAGAATTAAACTCTCATGCTTCACTTATATCTATTTAGAGAGACAAACGGAATTGGTCAATTGCATGGTTAGTCATAAAATCCTACATAGACTTATGGATCACTGAATATGATATGTTTGATTCCTTGCAATAGTTTTGCGCTATAGAGATAATAATATGTGGGAGGTACTAGTAAACGCTTGTGGTTAGTAGGAATATTGGTGTTAAGGTTTGTGATTCCTGAAGCATGCACGTATAGTCTCTCATTATGCTATGAAAGTTGGAGCACAATTTATCCTTGATTGTCTATCTTTATGTGAAGGTCAGGGGCGCGCGATGGTTAACTCCTACCAACCTCCCCCCAGGAGCATGCGTAGTATTACTTTGCTTCGAGGGCTAATAAACTTTTGCAATAAGCATATGAGTTCTTTATGACTAATGTGAGTCCATGGATTATACACACTCTTACCTTTCCTCAATTTGCTAGCCTCTACGGCACCATGCATTGCCCTAACTCACCTCGAGACGTGGTGCAAACTTCACCGATGCATCCAAACCCCGTGATATGATACGCTCTATCACATATAAGCCTTATTATATCTTCCTCAAAACAGCCACCATACCTACCTATTATGGATTTTCCATGGCCATTCCGAGATATATTTCCATGCAACTTCCACCGCTTGCATTTGATGACTTGAGCATTCATTTTCATACTGCTTTGCATGATCATATAACTGACATAGAATTTGTCGCTCAAGCACCGTTCATCATTTTTATACATGTTACGCTAGATCATTGCCAGAGGCATTCAGATAGAGTCATATTTTGTAGTATTGAGTTATAAGTAAATAGAAGTGTGATGATCATCATTATTCATTATTAGAGCATTGCCCCAGTGATGAAAGGAAGATGGAGACAATGATTCCCCCACAAGTCGGTATGAGACTCCAGACTAAAAAAAGAAAAAAAGAGAAAAAAAAGAAAAAGAAAAAATGAATGAAAAAGAAAAGAAAAGGGGCATGCAAATACCACACTTGTGCTTCAAAGTAGCAGATTTTTCAATATAGAGAATCTCCTATGTTGTCACTTTCATATACTAGTGGGAATTTTTCATAGTAGAATTTCATGCACACCCACTTAGTTTCACATTGAGCTTTCATACACTTATAGCTCTTAGTACATTCGTTGCATGGCAATCCCTACTCCTCGCATTGATATCAATTGATGGGCATCTCCATAGCCCGTTGGTTAGCCACGTCGATGTGAGACTTTCTTACTTTTTGTCTTCTCTATATTTACCCCTATCATCATACTCTATTACACCCATAGTGCTATATCCATGGCTTGCGCTCATGTATTGCGTGAGGGTTGAAAATGCTGAAGCGCGTTAAAAAGTATGAACCAATTGCTTGGCTGACACCAGGGTAGTACATGATATATACTTTGTGTTAGGAAGACAGAGCATGACAAGACTATATGATTTTGTAGGGATAACGTTCTTTAGCATTTCATATTCTAAAAGACATGATTGTTTGTTGGGATGCCTGAGTATTGGTGTCTTTATGTCAAATTATAGACTATTGCTTTGAATCACTTATGTCCTAATATTCATGCCATGACTAGATATATGATCAAGTTTATGTTAGGTAGCATTCCACATCAAAAATTATCTTTTTATCATTTACCTGCTCAAGGACGAGCAGGAATTAAGCTTGGGGATGCTGATATGTCTCCGTTGTATCTATAATTTTTGATTGTTTCATGCCAATATTATTCAACTTTTACATACTTTTAGCAACTTTTTATATGATTTATTTGGACTAACTTACTTATCCAGTGCCCAGTGCCTTGTTGCATGTTTTTGTTTCGCAGAAAATCCTTATCAAACGAAGTCCAAACGCGATAAAATTTTGCGGAGAATTATTTTGGAATATTTGTGAATTTTAGGAGGTGGAATCAACGTAAATGGAGGCCCAAGGCCTCCACAACCTACCAGGGCGTGCCACTAGGGCCCAGGTGCGCCCTGGTGTCTTGTGCCCTCCTCGAACGTTGGTTGGGGCCCTTCTTCTGGCACAAGAAAGCTAATTTATGAAAAAAAATCGTGTAAAAATTTCAGCACAATCGGAGTTACGGATCCCCGGGAATTTAAGAAACCGTGAAGGACCAGATCTAGGGAACGCGAAACAGAAGAGGGCAGAGAGACAGATCCAATCTCGAAGGGGCTCTCGCCCCTCCACAGCCATGGAGGCCATGGACCAGAGGGGGAACCCTCCTCCCATCTAGGGGGAGGCCAAGGAAGAAGAAGAAGGAGGGGGGCCTCTCTCCCCCTCTCTCTCGGTGGCACCAGAACACCGCCAGGGCTAGGATCGTGACGACGATCTACATCAACAACCTTGCTACCGTCAACACCAACTTTCTCCCCCTCTATGCAGCGGTGTAACACCTCTTCTCCCCGCTGTAATATCTACTTAAACATGGTGCTCAACTCCATATATTATTTCCCAATGATCTATGGTTATCATATGATGTTTGAGTAGATCCGTTTTGTCCTATGGGTTAATCGTGATCTTGGTTGGTATGATTGTATATTTTATTTACCGTACTGTCCTACGGTGTCCTCCGTCTCGTGCAAACATGAGGGGCCCCTACTGTAGGGTGTTGCAATATGTTCATGGTTCGCTGATGTCTACTACACAACCTTCTTCTTGTAGACGTTGTTGGGCCTTCAAGTGTAGAGGTTTGTAGGACAGTAGCACATTTCCCTCAATTGGATGACCTAATGTTTATCAATCCGTGGGAGGCTGTAACGCCCGGATAATCTTGCTACAGTAATCCCACGCTAATCGGGCCATGACACCTCGGTTACTGTTGCTATCCTCGCAATAATTCGAAACCGTTCGAAATTCAAATTCAAATTATTGATAACAATAAAAGTTTCCAGAAAATTAAAACAAAAATGTTCGAAGTGCGCCGAATAATACAAAGATAATTTTGGTGCAGCAAACACATTTTTATAAAATGCCTAGATAATTTAAAATGATTTAAACAGAAAAGAAAATAATTAAATAAAAGAAAAGAAACTACATAAACAAAAAAACAAAACAGAACAAAAAAAAGGGGAAGAAAGGCCCCCCCTGGACAACTGGGCCAGACGGCCCAGCCCACCTGGCCCAGCCGGCCCACCCCACCACCTAGCTCCTCCATAACCTCCCACTACCCAAACCCTAATCCCCCCTGTCGCCCCACTTTCCCCCTCCCGATCCGATCTGGAGGGATTGACCCCCCTCCCCTCTCGCCCGAGGCGACCGACCACGCCGCCCGTCGCCGGACCTCCCTCACCGGACTGCCGCCGCCTCGACCTCTCCCTCGCCGGACCTCCCCGACCTCCACCGCGCCCATTTCCCAGACCCTACGGCCCGCGGTGAGGCTCCGGCCTGATCCCCTCCTCTCCTCTGTTGCACGCTGACCCGCGCCTGTCGCCGCGCCACGCGCGCCGACAGCCGTCACCCACCGTCGCCTCGCCGTACGCGGCCACCCAGGGCCGCGCCCTGCCTCCTCACGCCCCGACCTCACCCCCGTTCGCCACCGCCCGCTCATCGTCGCCATAGCTCGCGCCCCGCATCGCCTGCTGCACGCCGGCCGCCCCGTGCCCGTCGCCCCGCGGTCACCGCTCCACCGCCACCCGCACCTCGCCTCCACGGCCACCTGGACGCACTCGCTCATGCGCCGCCCCATGCCACTCCCGTTTTGTCGTGGCCTTCCTCCGCCACGCGCTGCCCGACTCCATGTGCTGCGCCGGCGACCTCTTTCCCCGCGTCATGCCCGGACTGCGCGCCTCGCCATCTGCTCCCGCTCCGTCCCGCCCCTGGCCGTGTGTAGCGCGCGCGCTGGCTACGCCAAGCGCCTCGCCCCGTCGAGGCCTCTCTGCCTCAACCGTCCCTGCCCTGCCGCGGTCTCGTCTCCGGCCGCGCCACTGGCCGCACCGGCGCCACCCCCCCTCCGTCGCCTCCGCCCGCCGTGGCCCCGGCTGGCCGCGCCGGCGTGCCCCGCCATCGGTGCCGCGGTGTCCTCGTCCCGCCCTGCGGGCGAGCGCCCGCTCGGGTGCGCCCGTACCCAACCGCCCGCATGCCTACGCCCGTTAGCGCTAACCCGACGCCCGTTAGAACCCCCCGGGTCACTGACTAGTGGGCCCCTGCCCAGAACGTTCTAAAAAAAAGGAATTTAAAAGAATTAAAAATAATTAATTAATTAATTAATTAATTAAGGAATTAATTAAGTTAACTAATCATAATTAGGTTAACCTAATTATCTAATTAGTCTAATTAAACAGTAATTAGTTCGTTAACCCTGATTAACCTAATCAGAGCATGATAGGTGGGTCCCACTGGACCCACACGTCAGTTTGACCAGTCAACGCCCCTGTTGACTGCCGACGTCATGCTGACGTCATGATGACATCAGCAAACACTGTTTTGGATAATGTTAGATTTAAATAATTAATTAAATTCCAGAAATTAATAAAATCTTTAGAAAATCATATCTTTTAATCCGTAACTCGGATTAAAATATTTTCAACATGAAAGTTGCTCAGAACGACGAGACGATTCCGGATACGCAGCCCGTTCGTCCGCCACACATTCCTAACATATCAAACTCGCAACTTTCCCCCTCCGGCTCCTCTGCTCGAAAACACAAAACACCGGGAAAACTTTCCCGGATGTTTCCCCCCTTCACCGGTATCATCCCATACCGCGTTAGGGCACCTCTAACGCCGTTACTTGTCATGTCATGCATCACTATGCATCTGCTTGCTTAAATATTTATTGTTTCTCCCCCCTCTTCTCTCGATAGACACCGAGACCGACGCTGCTGCTGCCCCGTTCGACTACAGAGTTGACGATACCTCTCTCTTGCCAGAGCAACCCGGCAAGCCCCCCCCTTGATCACCAGATATCGCCTACTCTCCTCTATACTGCTTGCATTAGAGTAGTGTAGCATGTTACTGCTTTCGTTATTCCTATCCTGATGCATAGCCTGTCTTTGATACTACTGTTGATACCTTTACCTGCAATCCTACTTGCTTAGTTTAGGATGCTAGTGTTCCATCAGTGGCCCTACACTCTTGTCTGTCTGCCATGCTATACTACTGGGCTGTGATCACCTCGGGAGGTGATCATGGATATATACTATACTTTAAACATGATACATGTGGTGACCAAAGTCGGGTTGGCTCGAGGAGTACCCGCGAGTGATTCACGGATTGGGGGCTGAAAGGACCTTTGTCCCGACGGCCCTCTGTGTGGATCTTTGTGGCGGAGCGGCAGGGCAGTTCGGGGCTACCTGGGTGAGAGGTGAGCCTGGCCCTGTTGGCGTTCGCGGATACTTAACACGCTTAACGAGATCTGGGTATATGATCTGAGTCTGGCCATTTGGTCTATACGCACTGACCAACTACGCGGGAAAGATATGGGCACTCGGCGTCGTGGTATCAGCCGAAGCACTTTTGACGTCAGCGACTGAGTGGCGCACGCCGCATTAGATCGTAAGCTTGCACTTGTATTAAGGGGGCTAGATCTGCTTCCGGCCGCGTACGCAACGTGCAGGTGTGCTCAGGGCGATGGGCCCAGACCCCTGCGCGCATAAGTTTAGACCGGCGTGCTGACCGCTCTGTTGTGCCTAGGTGGGGCTGCGACGTGTTGATCTTCCGAGGCCGGGCATGACCCAGGAAAGTGTGTCCGGCCAAATGGGATCAAGCGTGTTGGGCTATGTGGTGCACCCCTGCAGGGAAGTTTATCTATTCGAATAGCCGTGTCCCTCGGTAAAAGGATGACCCGGAGTTGTACCTTGACCTTATGACAACTAGAACCGGATACTTAATAAAACACACCCTTCCAAGTGCCAGATACAACCCGGTGATCGCTCTCTAACAGGGTATCAAGGAGGGGATCGCCGGTTAGGATTATGCTATGCGATGCTACTTGGAGGACTTCAGTCTACTCTCTTCTATATGCTGCAAGACGGAGGCGACCAGAAGCGTAGTCTTCGATAAGACTAGCTATCCCCCTCATATTCTGGCATTCTGCAGTTCAGTCCACTGATATGGCCCTTTACACATATATCCATGCATATGTAGTGTAGCTCCTTGCTTGCGAGTACTTTGGATGAGTACTCACGGTTGCTTTTCTCCCCCTTTTCCCCTTTTCCCTTCTACCCGGTTGCCGCAACCAGATGCTGGAGCCCAGGATCCCGACGCCACCTTCGACAACGACTCCTACTACTCTGGAGGTGCCTACTACTACGTGCAGCCCGCTGACGATGACCAGGAGTAGTTAGGAGGATCCCAGGCAGGAGGCCTGCGGCTCGTTCGATCTGTATCCCAGTTTGTGCTAGCCTTCTTAAGGCAAACTTGTTTAACTTATATCTGTACTCAGATATTGTTGCTTCCGCTGACTCATCTATGATCGAGCACTTGTATTCGAGCCCTCGAGGCCCCTGGCTTGTATTATGATGCTTGTATGACTCATTTTATTTGTAGAGTTGTGTTGTGGTATCTTCCCGTGAGTCCCTGATCTTGATCGTACACATTTGCGTGCATGATTAGTGTACGATTGAATCGGGGGCGTCACAAGTTGGTATCAGAGCCGACTGCCTGTAGGAATCCCCCTTCCACACTCCTTGGCCGAAGTCGAGTCTAGACATTACAAAAACTTTTACTAACTTGGCTGTGTGCCTTACGGGCCCACGTCGCCATCGGGTGGAACTAGGATCTTTTACTCCTCGACCTTTACTCTGGGACTCTAAACTCTCTTCTACTCGGGTTAAACGAATTTACTAACTCTGACACTAGGACCCCGTGACGACATTCACCCCAAAGTTGGATAAAAGCCATAGTTATTCCTTGGTATAGTGTTTTGCACAATTTCCACACTGTCATTTGACTCCTTTGAAACATCTTTGTTTTCAGATGGAACCCACGAGGCAGGTCGTGCGCCACACGGCGGCCATTGGCGCCTCGGGATCACCGGTTGTGCTAGCTGAGATGATGACCTATCTGGGTTATCGCTGGCACCCCGAGTACACCGTCACCGAGTAGTACCAGGACTTTAACCAGGAGCAGTACCGTGCCACCGTCCACCTCTACTCTCGGGAGTATGACTCCACTACTGTGCTGCACACCGCTTATGGTGTTGGAGTGACCATCGATATGGCAGTTCACGATGCTGCCTATGCTGCTCTGACACGCCTTCGTAGGGAGTACCGGGAGTTGGACACCTCCCCCTTCAGGCACATTGCTATCGCATCTGATATTGGTGCGGAGGGTTACTACACTGCTGCCTACTCCACTGTCACCCGCGAGCCCTTCCACCATCAGAACTTTGTTCTGCATGCTGATGGGCTGGATCGAGCTAACCGAGCTCTTCGCCACGAGTTGTACACCACTCGTCAGCACCTCTACCGTGCTTTGACGATGTTGCACCCCTTTGTTGGATCTGGGGAGCTGCCGCGTTCCGCTATCTACCCAGCCAGGACCGTGATGCCTCAGGGTGTCGGTTGGCCAGAGGTGGGAGGCTACTCTCCCGCACTTGGTCCACTTGTGCCGCCAGAGCGTCGGGTTCAGCACCAGAGCACCCGCGGACCCCAGGTTGCCGACGTGGTGTACCCGTTGCCACACTACCAGCTTTCAGGCTACACCTACCTCCGTAGTGTCGTGTGGGACTGATGTAGACTTGCTTGCTTATGTTAGATGCATTCGCCGCGAGCATGCGTGCCGCCTATGATGTCTTAGTCTATGTACTGAACTCTGTGTACCGAACACTATGCATGGTCTCTTTTGTAAGATGTGCCGACTATTATGTGGTATCTATCGTGCTGCTTTCATTATGCATGTTTCGTCTTGAATGATTCTTGTCTTTGCAAATATTCTCAAATGCTGAACTACCCCTGTTATATATTAGCAGGATGGTTAGACCAGGTGCTCGTGGTCGGGGTGGCAACTTCCCCCCACCGCCTGAGTACATGGCTGGTATGATCCAACAGCTTGAGATGAATCGCCAGTTCATGGAGAACATGATGGCTCAGTTTCCTCGCCCCAATATGAACCAGCAGCCAAACACAGTAACTCTGCAGGATTTCATGCGCCTGAACCCAACTGTGTACCGCAGCTCAACTCAGCCTCTGGACGCTGATGACTGGCTCCGTGACATCACCTATGAGATGGAGTCTGCCGAGGTAGCCCTTGCCAGCTATGTCACGTTTGCTTCCTTCTTCCTGAAGGGACCCGCAGCTCAATGGTGGGACAGCCACAGGCGTACTCTGCCAGTTGGAACAATCATCACCTGGCCAGACTTCCAAGCTGCTTTCCGTGCCCGCTTCATTCCTCAGGGAGTCATGGACCGGAAGAAGCGTGAGTTCCGCAGCCTCATCCAAGGCAACAAAACTGTTGAAGCTTATCAGCGAGAGTTTCTGGACTTGTCTCGCTATGCTGAAGAAGACATTGCAACTGATGCACGCAGACAGGAGAAGTTCCGTGACGGCCTTCAAGCTGACATCAAGCTCGCACTTCTAGTGCACGACTTTGCTGATTTCGCCACCTTGGTGAACAAGGCCATCAATGTCGAAACTGGTCTGCAGGAATACCAGAGCTCTCACACGCGCAGCCGTGACATGGGCTCATCTTCGGGCCCGTCCTCGCAGAAGCGGAGGATATGGATTCCCAACAGCATGTACCAGCCGAATGCACCTGCCCCAAGGCAGTCCTATGCTGCACCTCGTCTGCCTACTGCTCCTGCTAGGCAGCCAAGACTTCCAGCTCCACCACCCCAAGCTCCTGTTCCCACTCCCAATAATGGCCTATGCTACAAGTGTGGTCAACCAGGTCACCGTGCTAGGGATTGCCATCAGAATCAACTGGCCCTTCCTGCAGCTGGCCATGGGAACAACCAGCACCGCAACAACAATGCCAAGTCTTATGGTCGTGTTCATGCCAACCACGTTGATCTGAACGAAGCTCAAGACCAGCCTGCTACTGTGATGGGTACACTCCTCGTAAATTTGGTACCCGCATCTGTTTTATTCGATACAGGAGCATCGCATTCATTCATGTCAGAAGAATTTGCATACAAGCACGACGTTAAATGTGAGGAGATGAACACTTCGGTAGTGGTAAAAACCCCGTGGGACAATGTCAAACCTACATGGTTGGCGTCGACGTCCCCGTGGAAATCGAAGGGCTGGAATTCTATGCCTCGCCCATTATCCTGAAGACGTCTAACATCGACCTCATTCTGGGGATGGATTGGTTGAAAGCGCATACTGCTTCCATAGTTTGTGCCACTAAGACCGTCCATCTGTTACATCCTTCAGATGAAATAGTTACATACCACGCTCGCCTGGTGCAAAATGCCGAGGCAAGGCTTTATGCCTTGAATGCATTGAACTCTGCACCACTCGAGGGCATTGAAAACATCCCCGTCGTGCGTGACTTCCTCGACGTCTTTCCTGAAGAACTTCCAGGGATTCCCCCTGCTAGAGCTGTCGAATTCGTCATCGACTTGAAACCAGGCACCACTCCTATTGCCAAGCGACCCTACAAGATGCCACCACATGAACTCCTTGAGCTTAAGGAGGAAATCGACAAATCTCTTCAAAATGGTTTCATTCGCCCAAGTTGCTCTCCTTGGGGAGCACCTTCTCTCTTTGTCAAGAAGAAGGATGGGACAAACCGACTGGTCCAAGACTACCGGCCTATTAATCGAGCTACCATTCAGAACAAGTATCCTCTTCCTCGGATCAATGATCTGTATGATCAGCTGGCTGGATCATCCGTGTTCTCTAAACTTGACTTGAGGTTGGGTTACCACCAGATCCGTGTTCGTGAAGAGGATATCCCAAAGACCGCCTTTGTGACTCGTTATGGTTCATACGAGTACACTGTCATGTCCTTCGGCTTAACCAATGCCCCAGCCACCTTCTCTCGCCTGATGAACTATATATTCATGGATTACCTCGACAAGTTCGTCGTGGTCTATCTGGATGATATCCTGGTATTTTCAAAGAACGAAGAAGAGCATGCTGAACATCTTCGTCTTGTGCTGGAAAAGCTACGAGAGCATCAGTTGTATGCCAAGTTCTCTAAATGTGAATTCTGGCTTCCTGAAGTAACCTATCTTGGACATGTCATCTCTAAGGATGGTATTGCCGTTAACCCTGAACGAGTTCAGGCTATTCTTGATTGGACTCCTCCGAAGAATGTCAAGCAAGTCAGAAGTTTTCTCGGTCTCGCCAGCTATTGCCGTCGATTCGTCGAGAACTTCTCCAAGATTGCCAGGCCTCTGACTAATCTGTTGCATAAGGGCGTCAAGTTCCAATGGACAGACAAATGTCAGGAAAGCTTCCAGGCACTTAAAGACAAGTTGACTTCTGCCCCAGTGCTAGCTCCACCTGATACAAAGAAGGACTTCGTCATTTATTGCGACGCTTCCCGTCAAGGATTAGGCTGTGTCCTAATGCAAGAGCGCAGAGTGATTGCCTATGCCTCTCGTCAATTGCGCCCTCATGAAGAGAACTACCCAGTTCACGATCTCGAGCTTGCTGCTGTCATTCATGCACTGAAGTAGTGGCGACATTACCTTCTCGGTAATCGTTGCGAGATCTTCACCGACCATCAAAGTCTGAAGTATCTGTTTACTCAGCCAGACCTGAACCTCCGTCAGCAGAGATGGATGGAGACCGTCGTAGACTTTGACTTGGGTATTTCCTATACACCAGGCAAGGCTAATGTAATGGCTGACGCCTTGAGCCGCAAGTCTTATTGCAACCATCTCCAGGTTCACAAAGTACAGTCCTCGCTCGTTGAAGAATTCAGAAAGCTGAACCTCCATATTGTTCCTCCGGGTGCACTCGCTCCCCCTCCTAAGGAGTTTTGCAAGATGAACCTCCATGCTGTCCCCAATGGTTCTCTCAATACACTGGTTGCTAGGCCAGATCTTGTGGAAACCATCAAATGGATACAGAAATGTGATGATGAAGTGGAGAGGATTAAACGTTATATCGCACAAGGAAAGCCCTCATTCTTCACCGTCGATGACGCTGGCACCTTGTTCTTCAAAGGTCGCCTAGTAGTCCCGAGTAAGAGGGAAAACATGGATTTGTCTCAGAAGGTTATGAAAGAGGCTCATGATACCCCCCTATGTATCCATCCTGGTAGTACAAAGATGTACCAGGACATTCGTCAAAGATTCTGGTGGTCTAACATGAAGCAAGACATTGCTCGCTATGTTGCCGAGTGTGACGTTTGCCGTCGTATCAAAGTAGAACATCAAAGGCCTGCTGGAACTCTGCAACCTACTCTATTCCTGAATGGAAATGGGACCATGTTGAAATGGACTTCGTCACTGGATTTCCCAAATCGCAGAAAGGTAATGATGCTATTCTTGTCGTCATTGACCGGCTTTCTAAAGTTGCACATTTTCTGGCGGTCAAGGAAACGATCACTGCTAGTCAGCTTGCAACCCTCTACATGTCCAGAATTGTTTCACTTCACGGTATTCCCCTGGTTATCAGTTCGGACCGTGGCAGCTTATTCACTTCAAGATTCTGGGCAAGTTTCCAAGAAGCTATGGAAACTCATCTATCGTTCAGTACTGCTTTTCATCCGCAGTCTCAAGGGCAAGTTGAACGTTTCAACCAAGTTCTCGAAGACATGCTTCGAGCTTGTGTTATTTCCTTTGGCAAGAAATGGGAGGAATCTCTTTCGTATGCTGAGTTCTCTTATAATAATAGCTATCAAGCTAGTCTGAAGATGGCCCCCTTCAAAGTGTTATATGGACGAAAGTGCCGAACCCCTCTGAACTGGTCAGAAACTGGGGAACGTCCACTCTTTGGTCCGGATATTATCCAACATGCCGAAGAACAAGTCCGCATTATTCGCGAGAATCTCAAGACTGCTCAGTCACGCCAAAAGAGTAACTATGACCGTCATCATAAAGACATGATCTATCAACCTGGCCAAAAGGCCTATCTTCGAGTTACACCAATGAAGGGTGCACACCGCTTCGGGATCAAAGGAAAGCTAGCTCCCCGCTATATTGGTCCTTTCACTATTCTCAAGAGGCGTGGAAAAGTGGCTTATCAACTGGAGCTTCCGCCGAACCTTTCTCAGGTTCACGATGTGTTCCACGTGTCACAACTCCGTCGCTGCTTCAAGGACCCAATCCGAGCAGTGGATCATGAAGTGCTCGATTTGCAACAGGACCTCTCCTATAAAGAGCATCTGGTCCGCATTCTTGACCAAGCTGAACGCCGCACTCGTCAGAAGGCGATCAAGTTCCTCAAGGTCCAGTGGTCGAATCACTCTGAAGACGAAGCCACCTGGGAACGCGAGGATCGCCTGCGTGATGAATACCCCACACCGTTTTCTTCTACCGCCTAAATCTCGGGACGAGATTTCTTGTAGTGGAGGAGATTTGTAACGCCCGGATAATCTTGCTATAGTAATCCCACACTAATCAGGCCATGACACCTCGGTTACTGTTGCTATCCTCGCAATAATTCGAAACCGTTCGAAATTCAAATTCAAATTATTGATAACAATAAAAATTTCCAGAAAATTAAAACAAAAATGTTCGAAGTGCGCCGAATAATACAAAGATAATTTTGGTGCAGCAAACACATTTTTATAAAATGCCTAGATAATTTAAAATGATTTAAAACAGAAAAGAAAATAGTTAAATAAAAGAAAAGAAACTACATAAACAGAAAAACAAAACAGAACAAAAAAAAGGGAAGAAAGGCCCCCCTGGATAACTGGGCCAGACGGCCCAGCCCACCTGGCCCAGCCGGCCCACCCCACCACCTAGCTCCTCCATAACCTCCCACTACCCAAACCCTAATCCCCCCTGTCGCCCCACTTTCCCCCTCCCGATCCGATCTTGAGGGATCGACCCCCCTCCCCTCTCGCCTGAGGCGACCGACCACGCCGCCCGTCGCCGGACCTCCCTCACCGGACTGCCGCCGCCTCGACCTCTCCCTCGCCGGACCTCCCCGACCTCCACCGCGCCCATTTCCCAGACCCTACGGCCCGCGGTGAGGCTCCGGCCTGATCCCCTCCTCTCCTCTGTTGCACGCTGACCTGCGCCCGTCGCCGCGCCACGCGCGCCGGCAGCCGTCCCCCGCCGTCGCCTCGCCGTACGCAGCCACCCAGGGCCGCGCCCTGCCTCCTCACGCCCCGACCTCACCCCCGTTCGCCACCGCCCGCTCACCGTCGCCATAGCTCGCGCCCCGCATCACCTGCTGCACGCCGACCGCCCCGTGCCCGTCGCCTTGCGGTCACCGCGCCACCGCCACCCGCACCTCGCCTCCACGGCCACCTGCACGCACTCGCTCATGCGCCGCCCCGTGCCACTCCCGTTTTGTCGTGGCCTTCCTCCGCCACGCGCTGCCCGACTCCATGTGCTGCACCGGCGATCTCTTTCCCCGCGTCATGCCCGGACTGCGCGCCTCGCCATCTGCTCCCGCTCCGTCCCGCCCCTGGCCGTGTGTAGCGCGCGCGCTGGCTACGCCAAGCGCCTCGCCCCGCCGAGGCCTCTCTGCCTCAACCGTCCCTGCCCTGCCGCGGTCTCGTCTCCGGTCGGGCCACCGCGCCACTGGCCGCACTAGCGCCACCCCCCCTCCGTCGCCTCCGCCCGCTGTGGCCCCGGCTGGCCGCGCCGGCGTGCCCCGCCATCGGTGCCGCGGCGTCCTCGTCCCGCCCTGCGGGCGAGCGCCCGCTCGGGTGCGCCCGTACCCAACCGCCCGCATGCCTGCGCCCGTTAGCGCTAACCCGACGCCCGTTAGAACCCCCCGGGTCACTGACTAGTGGGCCCCTGCCCAGAACGTTTTCAAAAAAAAAGGAATTTAAAAGAATTTAAATTAATTAATTAATTAATTAAGGAATTCATTAAGTTAACTAATCATAATTAGGTTAACCTAATTAACTAATTAGTCTAATTAACCAGTAATTAGTTAGTTAACCCTGATTAACCTAATCAGAGCATGACAGGTGGGTCCCACTGGACCCACACGTCAGTTTGACCAGTCAACGCCCCTGTTGACTGCTGACGTCATGATGACGTCAGCAAACACTGTTTTGGATAAAGTTAGATTTAAATAATTAATTAAATTCCAGAAATTAATAAAATCTTTAGAAAATCATATCTTTTAATTCGTAATTCGGATTAAAATATTTTCAACATGAAAGTTGCTCAGAACGACGAGACGATTCCGGATATGCAGCCCGTTCGTCCGCCACACATTCCTAACATATCAAACTCGCGACTTTCCCCCTCCGGCTCCTCTGCTCGAAAACACAAAACACCGGGAAAACTTTCCCGCATGTTTCCCCCCTTCACCGGTATCATCCCATACCGCGTTAGGGCACCTCTAACGCCGTTACTTGTCATGTCATGCATCACTATGCATCTGCTTGCTTAAATATTTATTGTTTCTCCCCCCTCTTCTCTCGATAGACACCGAGACCGCCGCTGCTGCTGCCCCGTTCGACTACGGAGTTGACGATCCCTCTCTCTTGCCAGAGCAACCAGGCAAGCCCCCCCCCCTTGATCACCAGATATCGCCTACTCTCCTCTATACTGCTTGCATTAGAGTAGTGTAGCATGTTACTGCTTTCGTTATTCCTATCCTGATGCATAGCCTGTCTTTGATACTACTGTTGATACCTTTACCTGCAATCCTACTTGCTTAGTTTAGGATGCTAGTGTTCCATCAGTGGCCCTACACTCTTGTCTGTCTGCCATGCTATACTACTGGGCTGTGATCACCTCGGGAGGTGATCATGGATATATACTATACTTTAAACATGATACATGTGGTGACCAAAGTCAGGTTGGCTCGAGGAGTACCCGCGAGTGATTCACGGATTGGGGGCTGAAAGGACCTTTGTCCCGACGGCCCTCTGTGTGGATCTTTGTGGCGGAGCGGCAGGGCAGTTCGGGGCTACCTGGGTGAGAGGTGAGCCTGGCCCTGTTGGCGTTCGCGGATACTTAACACGCTTAACGAGATCTGGGTATTTGATCTGAGTCTGGCCATTTGGTCTATATGCACTAACCAACTACGCGGGAAAGATGTGGGCACTCGGCGTCGTGGTATCAGCCGAAGCACTTTTGACGTCAGCGACTGAGTGGCGCGCGCCGCATTGGATCGTAAGCTCGCACTTGTATTAAGGGGGCTAGATCTGCTTCCGGCCGCGTACGCAACGTGCAGGTGTGCTCAGGGCGATGGGCCCAGACCCCTGCGCGCATAGGTTTAGACCGGCGTGCTGACCGCTCTGTTGTGCCTAGGTGGGGCTGCGACGTGTTGATCTTCCGAGGCCGGGCATGACCCAGGAAAGTGTGTCCGGCCAAATGGGATCAAGCGTGTTGGGCTATGTGGTGCACCCCTGCAGGGAAGTTTATCTATTCGAATAGCCGTGTCCCTTGGTAAAAGGACGACCCGGAGTTGTACCTTGACCTTATGACAACTAGAACCGGATACTTAATAAAACACACCCTTCCAAGTGCCAGATACAACCCGGTGATCGCTCTCTAACAGGGCATCAAGGAGGGGATCGCCGGTTAGGATTATGCTATGCGATGCTACTTGGAGGACTTCAGTCTACTCTCTTCTATATGCTGCAAGACGGAGGCGACCAGAAGCATAGTCTTCGATAAGACTAGCTATCCCCCTCATATTCTGGCATTCTGCAGTTCAGTCCACTGATATGGCCCTTTACACATATATCCATGCATATGTAGTGTAGCTCCTTGCTTGCGAGTACTTTGGATGAGTACTCATGGTTGCTTTTCTCCCCCTTTTCCCCTTTTCCCTTCTACCCGGTTGCCGCAACCAGATGCTGGAGCCCAGGATCCCGACGCCACCTTCGACGACGACTCCTACTACTCTGGAGGTGCCTACTACTACGTGCAGCCCGCTGACGATGACCAGGAGTTGTTAGGAGGATCCCAGGCAGGAGGCCTGCGCCTCGTTCGATCTGTATCCCAGTTTGTGCTAGCCTTCTTAAGGCAAACTTGTTTAACTTATATCTGTACTCAGATATTGTTGCTTCCGCTGACTCGTCTATGATCGAGCACTTGTATTCGAGCCCTCAAGGCCCCTGGCTTGTATTATGATGCTTGTATGACTCATTTTATTTGTAGAGTTGTGTTGTGGTATCTTCCCGTGAGTCCCTGATCTTGATCGTACACATTTGCGTGCATGATTAGTGTACGATTGAATCGGGGGCGTCACAGAGGCGTAGGATGAAGATGTTATCTCTCAAACAACCCTGCAACCAAATAACAAAGAGTCTCTTGTGTCCCCAACACACCCAATACAATGGTAAATTGTATAGGTACACTAGTTCGGCGAAGATATGGTGATACAAGTGCAATATGGATGGTAGATATAGGTTTTTGTAATCTGAAAATATAAAAACAGCAAGGTAACTAATGATAAAAGTGAGCACAAACGGTATTGCAATGCGTTGAAACAAGGCCAATAATAACATAATTGGATCAAATAACTGTCCCTCAACATGCAACAAAGAGTCACTCCAAAGTCACTAATAGCGGAGAACAAACGAAGAGATTATGGTAGGGTACGAAACCACCTCAAAGTTATCCTTTCTGATCGATCTATTCAAGAGTCCGTAGTAAAAATAACATGTAGCTATTCTTTCCGTTCGATCTATCATAGAGTTCATACTAAAATAACACCTTAAGACACAAATCAACCAAAACCCTAATGTCACCTAGATACTCCAATGTCACCTCAAGTATCCGTGGGTATGATTATACTATATGCATCAGACAATCTCAGATTTATCTATTCAACCAACACAAAGAACTTCAAAGAGTGCCCCAAAGTTTCTACCGGAGAGTCAAGACGAAAACGTGTGCCAATCCCTATGCATAGGTTCATGGGCGGAACCCGCAAGTTGATCACCAAAACATACATCAAGTGAATCAATAGAATAACCCATTGTCACCACGGTTATCCCACACAAGACACACATCAAGTGTTCTCAAATCCTTAAAGACTCAATACGATAAGATAACTTCAAAGGGACAACTCAATCCATTACAATAGAGTAGAGGGGGAGAAACATCATAAGATCCAACTATAATAGCAAAGCTCGCGATAAATCAAGATCGTATCACCTCAAGAACACGAGAGAGAGAGAGAGAGAGATCAAACACATAGCTACTGGTACATACCCTCAGCCCCGAGGGTGAACTACTCCCTCCTCGTCATGGAGAGCGCCGGGATGATGAAGTTGGCCACTGGTGAGGGATCCCCCCTCCAGCAGGGTGCGGGAACAGGGTCCCGATTGGATTTTGGTGGCTACAGAGGCTTGCGGCGGTGGAACTCCCGATCTATTCTGTTCTCCGAAGGTTTAGGGTATATTGGTATATATAGGAGGAAGAAATACGTCAGGGGAGCCACGAGGGGCCCACGAGGGTGGAGGGCGCGCCCAGGGGGTGGGCATGCCCCCTGCCTCGTGCCCTCCTTGTTGATTCCCTGACGTGCACTCCAAGTCCCCTGAATTGCTCCCGTTCCAAAAATAACTTTCCCGAAGGTTTCATTTCATTTGGACTCCATTTGATATTCCTTTTCTGCGAAACACTGAAACAAGGGAAAAACAGAAACTGCACTGGGCTCTGGGTTAATAGGTTAGTCCCAAAAATAATATAAAAGTGTTTAATAAAGCCCATAAACATCCAAAACAGATAATATAATAGCATGGAACAATAAAAAATTATAGATACGTTGGAGATGTATTAGCATCCCCAAGCTTAATTCCTACTCGTCCTTGAGTAGGTAAATGATAAAAACAGGATTTTTGATGTGGAATGCTACTTGGCATAATTTCAATGTAATTCTCTTAATTGTGGTATGAATATTCAGATCCGAAAGATTCAAGACAAAAGTTTAATATTGACATAAAAATAATAATACTTCAAGCATACTAACTAAGCAATTATGTCTTCTCAAAATAACATGGCCAAAGAAAGTTATCCCTACAAAATCATATAGTCTGGCTATGTTCTATCTTCACCACACAAATATTTAAATCATGCACAACCCCGATGATAAGCCAAGCAATTGTTTCATACTTTTAGTGTTCTCAAACTTTTTCAATCTTCACGCAATACATGAGCGTGAGCCATGGACATAGCACTATATGTGGAATAGAATGGTGGTTGTGGAGAAGACAAAAAAGGGAGAAGATAGTCTCACATCAACTAGGCGTATCAACGGGCTATGGAGATGCCCATTAATAGATATCAATGTGAGTGAGTAGGGATTGCCATGCAACGGATGCAGTAGAGCTATAAGTATATGAAAGCTCAACAAAAGAAACTAAGTGGGTGTGCATCCAACTCGCTTGCTCACGAAGACCTAGGGCATTTTGAGGAAGCCCATCATTGGAATATGCAAGCCAAGTTCTATAATGAAAATTCCCACTAGTGTATGAAAGTGACAACATAGGAGACTCTCTATCATGAAGATCATGGTGCTACTTTGAAGCACAAGTGTGGTAAAAGGATAGTAGCATTGTCCCTTCTCTCTTTTTCTCTCATTTTTTATTTTCTTTATTTGGGCCTTTTCTCTTTTTTTCCTTTTTTGGCCTCTTTTTTTTCGTCTGGAGTCTCATCCCGACTTGTGGGGGAATCATAGTCTCCATCATCCTTTCCTCACTGGGACAATGCTCTAATAATGATGATCATCACACTTTTATTTACTTACAACTCAAGAATTACAACTCAATACTTAGAACAAAATATGACTCTATGTGAATGCCTCCGGCGGTGTACTGGGATGTGCAATGACTCATGAGTGACATGTATGAAAGAATTACGAAAGGTGGCTTTGCCACAAATACGATGTCAACTACATGATCATGCAAAGCAATATGACAATGATGGAGCGTGTCATAATGAACGGACTGTTTTGAGGAAGGTATATGGTGGGTGTATGATACCGGCGAAAGGTGCGCGGTATTAGAGAGGCTAGCAATGGTGGAAGGATGAGAGTGCGTACAATCGATGGACTCAACATTAGTCATAAAGAACTCACATACTTATTGCAAAAATCTATTAGTTATCGAAACAAAGTACTACGCACATGCTCCTAGGGGGTAGATTGGTAGGAAAATACCATCGCTCGTCCCCGACCGCCACTCATAAGGAAGACAATCAATAAATAAATCATGCTCCGACTTCATCACATAACGGTTCACCATACGCGCATGCTACGAGAATCACAAACTTTAACACAAGTATCTCTCAAATTCACAACTACTCCACTAGTATGACTCTAATATTATGTAACGCCCGGATAATCATGCTACGGTAATCCCACGTTAACGGTGCCACGTCACCCCGATTACTGTTGTTAACCATGTGATGGTTCAAAACCGTTTCAAAATTTAAATTCAAATTAATGTCAACAATAAAAGTTTTTCAAAATTTAAGACAAAAATGTTCGGGAGGTGCCATATTTTGCATAAGTAAATATGGTGTAATAAACACATTTTTATAAAATGCCTAGATAATTTAAAATGATTTAAAACAGAAAAGAAAATAAATAAAAAAGAAAAGAAATTACAAAATAGTAGAAACAAACAAACATAATGAAAGAAAACTCCCCACTGGGCCTCGACCAAGCCGGCCCAGCCGGCCACCCCACCACGCCGGCCGAACCCCCCCCCCCCCCCCCGCACCCCCATAACCTCCCCCCACTACGCAAACCCTAATCACACCGACACCCCACTTCCCCCCACGAAAATATCTCCCGCCCTCTCCCCCGATTGGATCCGGATCGAGGAGGGGAACCACTCGACGCTGCCTGGATCGCCGTCGCCGTCCATCGCCTCGCCGGAGCGCTCCCCTGCCGACCTGCTTCTCCTCTCCGCCGTCGTCCCCGTCATCCACCTCGCGCCCCGCTGCCAAAACCCTACCGGCCCTGTGAGCTTCCCCTCCCTCCTCTCTCTGCCGTGCCGCGCGTCCGCTCTGCCGTGGCCACGCCCTCTCCCTCCCCCCGTGCTCCCGCGTCGTCTGCAGCTCCGGCCGCCGCTGCTTGCGGCTGCTCCAGCGTGCGCCCTCGACGCCTCCGCCCACGCCTGCCCCGTCCGGCCTCAAGACGCGCCCCGGCCGCGCTCACCGCGGCCCGCGCTCACCGTGGCCTTGCCCCTGGCCATCCTCTTATCCGCCTCCCCCGCATGCCCGCACGCGCCAAGCCCGCACCCCGCCGCTCCTCACCGGGGTTCTACCGCTCCGCTCGCCGTGGCCACATGCACGCACGCGCCCGCCCCTGTACTCACTCGCTCCTCTGCTCCGCGCCACGCCGTCCACTCCCTGCCACGCACCGCGCGCTACTGCGCCGCGCTCGTCGCCGCCCCATGCCTGGCGCCGCTCGGGCTCCCTTCGCCCACTGCCTCCGCCGCCTGCCGCACCGCCTCCCGCCTCGCTCGTGGCCGCCCTGACCTCACCCTCGTTGGCCACCGCCCCCTCACCTCGCTACCCCGCTCCGGCCGGCTGCGGCCGTCCTGCTGTGGCTGTCGACAGCCAGCTCGCGCCTGGGTCCAGCTACCCAGTGCCCACAGCCCCGCTCGGGCGTCCCCGCCGTTGCGCCGTGCGCCCGATAGCCCGGCGCCCGCTAGCCCCCTGGGGTCTATGACATATGGGCCTCGCCCACAGAACGGTTTAAAAAAGGAATTAAAATAATAAACTAATAGTTAATAATAAAAATAAATAAATAATTAATTAACTAAATTAATTAAGTTAATTAATCCTAATTAATTAATCTAATTAACATGTTAGTTAAATTAAACAGTAATTAGTTTAACTAAACCCTAATTGACCTAAACAGAGTATGACAGGTGGGTCCCACTGGACCCACGCGTCAGTTTGACCCAGTCAACCCTGTTGACTGCTGACGTCAGCATGACATCATGTTGATGTCATAAATCCAATTTCGAATCAAATTAAATAATTAATTAAATTCCAGAAATTAATAAATTCTTTTAAAAATCATATAAAATAAACCGTAACTCAGATGGAAATACTTTCTACATGAAAGTTGCTCAGAACGACGAGACGAATCCGGATACGCAACCCGTTCGTCCACCACACCTCCCTAACATACCGAACTCGCAACTTTCCCCCTCCGGTTCATCTGACCGAAAACGCGAAACACCGGAGATACTTTCCCGGATGTTTCCCCCCTTCACCGGTATCACCTATTACCGAGATTGGGCACCGCCTAGCATCACGCTTTGCTTTGTCATGCATCATTATGCATCTGTTTGCATTGTATTTATTGTTTCTTCCCCCTCTTCTCTCGCTAGACACCGAGACCGACACCGCTGCTACCCAGTACGACTACGGTGTTGACGACCCCTCCTTCTTGCTAGAGCAATCAGGCAAGCCCCCCCTTGATCACCAGATATCGCCTACTCTACTCTCTACTGCTTGCATTAGAGTAGTGTAACACGTTACTGCTTTCCAATAATCGTACTCTGCTGCATAACCTGTCATTGCTACTACTATTGTTACCTTTACCTGCAATCCTACCTGCTTAGTATAGGATGCTACTTTTCCATCAGTGGCCCTACATTCTTGTCCGTCTGCTGTGCTATACTATCGGGCCGTGATCACTCGGGAGGCGATCACGGGTATATACTATATACCTTATACATGATACCTGTGGTGACTAAAAGACGGGTAGGCTCGTAGGAGTACCCGCGAGTGGATCTTTGTGGCGGAGCGACATGGCAGGTAGAGACCACCTAGGAGAGAGGTGGGCCTGGCCCTGGTCGGCGTTCGCGGTTATTTCAAAATAACACGCTTAACGAGTTCTTGGTATTTGATCTGAGTCTGGCTACTGGCCTATACGCACCAACCAATTATGCGGGAACAATTATGGGCACTCGACGTCGTGGTATCAGCCGAAGCACTTCATGTCGTCAGCAACTCAGCGGCGCGCGCCGGATTGGAACGTAAGCCTGCTCTTGTATTAAGGGGGCTAGTTCTGCTTCCGGCCGCCCTCGCAACGTGTAGGTGTGCTAAGGGCGATGGGCCCAGACCCCTGTGCGCTTAGGTTTAGACCGACGTGCTGACCTCTCTGTTGTGCCTAGGTGGGGCTGCGACGTGTTGATCTTCCACGGCCGGGCATGACCCCAAAAAGTGTGTCCGGCCAAATGGGATCGAGCGTGTTGGGTTATGTGGTGCACCCCTGCAGGGAAGTTAATCTATTCGAATAGCCATGATCTTCGGTAACAGGACGACTTGGAGTTGTACCTTGACCTTATGACAACTAGAACCGGATACTTAATAAAACACACCCTTCAAGTGCCAGATACAACCCGGTGATCGCTCTCTAACAGGGCGAGGAGGAGGGGATCGCCGGGTAGGATTATGCTATGCGATGCTACTTGGAGGACTTCAATCTACTCTCTTCTATATGCTGCAAGATGGAGGTGGCCTGAAGCGTAGTCTTCGACAGGATTAGCTATCCCCCTCTTATTCTGGCATTCTGCAGTTCAGTCCACCGATATGTCCCTTTACACATATACCCATGCATATGTAGTGTAGCTCCTTGCTTGCGAGTACTTTGGATGAGTACTCACGGTTGCTTTCTCCTTATTTTCCCCCTATCCCTTCTACCTGGTTGTCGCAACCAGATGTTGAAGCCCAGGATCCAGATGCCTCCGTTGACGATGACTCCTACTACACCGGAGGTGCCTACTACTACGTGCAGCCCGCTGACGACGACCAGGAGTAGTTAGGAGGATCCCAGGCAGGAGGCCTGCGCCTCTTTCGATCTGTATCCCAGTTTGTGCTAGCCTTCTTAAGGCAAACTTGTTTATCTTATGTCTGTACTCAGATATTGTTGCTTCCGCTGACTCATCTATGATCGAGCACTTGTATTCGAGCCCTCGAGGCCCCTGGCTTGTATTATGATGCTTGTATGACTTATTTATGTTTTAGAGTTGTGTTGTGATATCTTCCCGTGAGTCCCTGATCTTGATCGTACACGTTTGCGTGCATGATTGAATCGGGGGCGTCACAAGTTGTTATCAGAGCCGACTGCCTGTAGGAATCCCCCTTCGACACTCCTTGACCGAAGTCGAGTCTAGACATTGCAAAAAAACTTTTACTAACATGGCTGTGTGTCTTACGGACCCACGTCGCCATTGGGTGGTATTAGGATCTTTTACTCCTCGTCTATACTCTGGGACTCTGAGCTCTCTTCTATTCGGGTTAAATGATTTTGCTAAAAACAAAAATAACTTTAGGTTCTCGATAATACTTTCTCCCGGAGAGCCCCTCACTTCAGATGATCGCCTGATGCACTAGAAGATTCCGAAGTTACTCTACGATGTTCTCTCGAGTCTTTGTGACATCGCATTTGCGATTTCCTTCCACCGTCAACCCCTATGAAAACTGCATACACTTGCCATTCATACAACCATTCCTCGTTGATCTTGTTATTACAAGATGTCCCGGAATACTCTCTGTTGTTCCGAGAATCCTTTGAGCTTACTGCCTTGCTGTACTTTGTCACCTGAATACCCCTATGGATAATTCTCGCACTTACCGGGCGCTGATCCCCAGTTGATTCAGATATTTCACAAAAGTCTTCGTAATACCGTTCGTTCTTCTGAAAATCCTCAACAGCCTAATGCTCTTGAAATTCTTGCTTGCTAGCATTATGATTAATCCAATAAATCTGGTAATCTTATCGGCATCTGAGTGAGTCCTGGATTAGGGGGTGTCCGGGTAGCCGGACTATGACCTTCGGCCGGACTCCTGGACTATGAAGATACAAGATTGAAGACTTCGTCCCGTGTCCGGAGGGGACTTTCCTTGGCGTGGAAGGCAAGCTTGGCGATGCGGATATTCGGATCTCCTACCATTGTAACCGACTTTGTGTAACCCTAACCCTCTCCGGTGCCTGTATAAACCGGAGGGTTTTAGTCTGTAAGACAACCCCAACATACAACAATCATACCATAGGCTAGCTTCTAGGGTTTAGCCTCCTTGATCTCGTGGTAGATCTACTCTTGTACTACCCATATCATCAATATTAATCAAGCAGGACGTAGGTGAAGGAAATATGCCCTAGAGGCAATAATAAAGTTATTATTTATTTCCTTACATATCATGATAAATGTGTATTATTCATGCTAGAATTGTATTAACCGGAAACATAATACATGTGTGGATACATAGACAAACAGAGTGTCACTAGTATGCCTCTACTTGACTAGCTTGTTAATCAAAGATGGTTAAGTTTCCTAACCATAGACAAAAGGAGTTGTCATTTGATTAACAAGGTCACATCATTAGTTGAATGATCTGATTGACATGACCCATTCCATTAGCATAGCACCCGATCGTTTAGTATGTTGCTATTGCTTTTATCCATGACTTATACATGTTCCTTTGACTATGAGATTATGCAACTCCCGTTTGCCGGAGGAACACTTTGGGCGCTACCAAACATCACAACGTAACAGGGTGATTATAAAGGAGTACTACAGGTGTCACCAAAGGTAGATGTTGGGTTGGCGTATTTCGAGATTAGGATTTGTCACTCCAATTATGGGAGAGGTATCTCTGGGCCCTCTCGGTAATGCACATCACTTAAGCCTTGCAAGCATTGCAACTAATGAGTTAGTTGCGGGATGATGTATTACGGAACGAGTAAAGAGACTTGCCGGTAACGAGATTGAATTAGGTATTGGATACCGACGATCGAATCTCGGGCAAGTAACATACCGATGGACAAAGGGAACAACGTATGTTGTTATGCGGTCTGACCGATAAAGATCTTCGTAGAATATGTAGGAGCCAATATGGGCATCCAGGTCCCGCTATTGGTTATTGACCGGAGACGTGTCTCGGTCATGTCTACATTGTTCTCGAACCGTAGGGTCCGCACGCTTAAGGTTACGATGACAGTTATTATGAGTTTATGCATTTTGATGTACCGAAGGAGTTCGGAGTCCCGGATGTGATCACGGACATGACGAGGAGTCTCGGAATGGTCGAGACATAAAGATTGATATATTGGACGGCTATGTTCGGACATCGGAATGGTTCCGAGAGGTTTCGTGTCACATCCCAGCTAGGCCATGCATTAGAGTGTGCATCATGTTTAAATTCTATTTAATTTTGAAATGGGAAATGCCAGAACCCCCAACACACACTTCCCCCCCCTGGAAATAACTAGGGTTTACTAAAATCTTTTTCAATGAACCTGAAATGCCCTTCTGAAATGTTCACCCCCTTTGTTTTGGGTTTAAACCTTTGACAAAAGTGGTGCACAATTTTCTAGGTCAACAGAAGGTTTTTGAATTAACACATAAGTATTTGAATTTGGGCATTTAAAATTTATAAAAATATTTTAAATGTTCAAATATTCTCAAACAGAAATGTTTCATGTTGTCTAGGAGCTTGTGGAATATAACTTAGTGTGTATCAATTCCGGAGGTGTAGAAAAATAATGTATAGGAGCTTGGAATGCCTCCGATGAGATGTAACGTCTGTCGTCTTAGTTGTACTTCAGCTTGAGCTTGTACTAAACTATGTATGACGTGTATGACCGTTGGTATATATATGGCAGTTTCTATATTACCATGTCATACGGATGATCATCTCTGCATTCCTTGTTATCCATTACATTCCGCACTTCCTTGACCAGATTTTGCCATCCTGGTTTAAATCGTTGTTTTGTTTCCCAGGATGGTCAACACCCGCAGCAACCCTGCTGCTTCGGAGCAGGGAGAAGCTAGTGCACCTAGAGAGGAAAGTCTGCCTCAACCACCTTCTCTGGCCGAAGTGATGCTGGAGGCAGAGCGCAACAGGCGCGACACCAATCGCTTGTTAGAGCGGATTGAGCAGAACACTGCACGCCAGCAGAGGATCAATTCGGTGTCCATCAATGACTTTTTCAAGCTGTACCCGCCAAAGTTCAATCATTCCATCGAACCTCTCGATGCGGATGACTGGCTCCGCAGCATCGCCCACAAGCTACGTTCTGCCAACGTAGCTGAAGATGATAAAGTTACCTTTGCTGCCTACCACCTCGAAGGCCCTGCCAGCCTTTGGTGGGAGAATTATGAAGCTATGCGTCCGGTCGGCCAACTCACTACTTGGGCTGATTTCAGTGCCGCTTTCCGTGAGCATCATATCCCGGAAGGTCTTATGGATCGCAAGAGGGAGGAGTTCTGTAACTTCACCCAGGGGAAGCTGACTGTGGATGCATACAGTCGCGAGTTTGGGAAGCTTGCACGCTATGCTCCCGAAGAGGTATCCACCGATGCCAAGAAGCAGGCAAGGTTCCGCAAGGGACTTAGCCCTGAGCTCCGACGTGACCTTCGTCTGCATGAATGCATTTCTTTTCCGAAGCTAGTCAATAAGGCCATCAGTGCCGAGACGGGGCAGAATGATTTTGAAGCTTCGCGCAAGCACTCCCGTGACTATGGATCTTCATCCGGTTCTGGATCACAGAAGCGCCGGGTCTGGATTCCAAATTCTGCTATGCCACCCAGGTATACCCCGAGGCCATCCTTTGAGGCGCCTCGTCCCAACCAACAGTATGTGCCGCCCAAGACTTTTGGTGGCCCCACTGCCAATACTGCTCCACGTCCCAATATAACAACTTGCTTCAAGTGTGGTGAGCCGGGCCACTACATCCGTGAGTGTCCCCAGAACAACCCCAGCCAGTTCGGAAAGTCTGTTGGCCGTGGTAAGTCAACAGCAAAAGTGCTTGTCGCCAAGCCAGCCACCACTGCTCGTGGCCATGTCAACTACGTTTCAGCTGAAGAAACTCAAGAGGACCCCAACGTCGTTCTCGGTACGCTCCTTGTTAATTGCCATCCGGCAACTGTTCTCTTTGATACTGGAGCATCTCATTCATTTATTTCTGAGAGCTATGCTCGATTGCACAACACTACCTTTAGTGACATGCCCACCTCCATGGAAATTCAAACTCCCGGTTCTAGATGGCAAACCTCTAGGATCAGCCATGGAAATGAAATTCTTGTGGACAGATTGGTTTTCCTTGCGTCACTAATAGCTCTCAAGTCTTCAGACATAAATGTCATCTTGGGTATGGACTGGATGTCAGCTCACTACGCCAAGATTGATTGCTCAACTAGAACTGTTCAACTTACTCATCCATCGGGCAAGACAGTCAATGTTTTGACCCGAGTATCGGAGCGTCAGCTCTACTCTCTAAATGCCAATCCCCTTCCAGACCTCGAAGATGTTCCGGTAGTCCGTGACTTCCCGGATGTTTTTCCAGAGGAACTGCCAGGTGTTCCACCTGACAGAGATGTCGAATTCGTGATAGACCTTGTTCCAGGAACCGTTCCAATCTCTAGGAGACCTTATAAGATGGCACCCCTAGAACTAGCTGAGCTTAAGAAACAACTCGATGAGTCCTTGCAAAAAGGTTTCATCCGTCCTAGTTCATCTCCATGGGCTTGCCCCGTCCTCTTCGTCAAGAAGAAGGATGGAACGGATCGGATGGTTGTAGATTACCGACCTGTCAATCTGGTCACTATCAAGAACAAGTATCCGCTCCCCAGGATCAACGACCTGTATGACCAGCTCGCTGGATCCTCAGTCTTTTCCAAGATGGATTTGAGGTTGGGCTACCATCAAATCAAAATCAAGAACGGGGACATTCCCAAAACGGCCTTTGTTACTCGTTACGGCCAATACGAGTACACCGTCATGTCCTTCGGTTTAACCAATGCTCCAGCCACCTTCTCTCGGTTAATGAACTCGATCTTCATGGAGTACTTGGATAAATTCGTCGTGGTATACCTCGATGATATACTCATCTACTCCAAGAATGAGGAAGAACATGCCGAACATCTAAGGCTAGTATTGATGAAACTCCGAGAGCATCGCCTTTATGCCAAATTCTCCAAGTGCGAATCCTGGTTGCCAGAAGTGACCTATCTGGGCCATGTAATCTCTGGCAAGGGCATTGCTGTCAATCCCGAGCGAGTTCAAGCTGTCCTTGACTGGACTCCACCTGAGACGGTCAAGCAAGTTCGGAGTTTTCTTGGTTTAGCGAGCTATTGCCGCCGCTTCGTCGAGAATTTCTCCAAGGTTGCTAAGCCTCTAACTGAACTCCTTAAGAAAGATAAAAAGTTCGAGTGGACCCCACAGTGCGAGTTCAGCTTTCAGGAACTAAAAAGACGCCTGACGTCTGCTCCCGTACTGATACCACCAGATTTCTCTAAGGACTTTGTTATTTATTGCGACGCCTCGCGACAAGGACTAGGTTGCATACTCATGCAAGATCGTCATGTGATTGCCTACGCATCTCGACAGTTGCGTCCACATGAGGATAATTATCCCACTCATGATCTAGAGCTTGCAGCGGTAGTCCATGCACTCAAAACCTGGCGACATTACCTTCTGGGTAATCGTTGCGAAATCTACACTGATCACCAAAGTTTGAAATATATCTTCACCCAACCGGATTTGAATCTCAGGCAAAGACGTTGGGTCGAGTTGATCTCGGATTACGACTTAGGAATAACTTACACCCCAGGCAAAGCCAATGTCATGGCTGATGCGCTAAGTCGTAAATCTTATTGTAACAACCTGATGTTACAACAAGGTCAACCACTTCTCCACGAGGAATTTCATAAGCTTAACCTTCACATTGTTCCTCGAGGATTCCTTTCCACCCTGGTGGCGAAACCTAACCTTATGGATCAAGTCATAGCTGCCCAGAAGCGCGATAAAGGCATATCTCGGATTAAGGAAAACATCGCTAGCGGAGTTGCTAAATGTTTTTCCATGGATGAACGAGGTGTTGTCTTCTTTGAGAACCGCTTGGTGGTTCCCAAGAAGCAACATTTACGTCAATTGATCCTTAAGGAAGCTCACGAATCCCCTCTCACCATTCATCCCGGTAGCACTAAGATGTATCAAGACCTACGCCAGAGGTTTTGGTGGACTAGGATGAAGAGAGAAATCGCTCAATACATTGCAACTTGCGACGTCTGTCGTCATGTTAAAGCAGAGCATCAACGGCCTGCTGGCACCCTTCAACCTTTGGAGATTCCTGAATGGAAATGGGATAAAATCGGTATGGATTTCATTACCGGGTTTCCCAGAACCAAAAGAGGGAATAATGCTATCCTCGTTGTTGTCGATCGTCTCTCCAAAGTAGCCCACTTCTTACCTGTTCGCGAGAGTATAACCGCTAGCCAGCTAGCTGATTTGTACATCTCTCGAATAGTATCTCTCCATGGTGTTCCATTGGAAATTAATTCAGACCGTGGAAGTCTTTTCACCTCTCGATTTTGGGAAAGTTTCCAAAATGCTTTGGGAACTCGACTCTCCTTTAGCACCGCCTTCCATCCTCAGTCAAGTGGTCAAGTAGAACGAGTCAATCAAATTCTGGAGGATATGCTCCGAGCTTCTGTCATCTCTTTCGGTATGAATTGGGAGAAGTGCCTTCCATTCGCCGAGTTCGCTTATAACAACAGTTATCAAGCTAGCTTGGGCAAAGCCCCTTTCGAAGTTCTCTATGGACGAAAATGTCGAACGCCTCTTAACTGGTCAGAAACCGGCGAGAGACAACTCTTTGGCCCGGACATGATCCAGGATGCAGAAGAGCAGGTTCGTATTATTCGTGAGAAGTTGAAAACCGCCCAATCTCGACAAAAGAGTCAGTATGACCGCAAGCATAAGCCCATGGCTTATGAAGTCGGCGAGATGGCTTACCTTCGGGTTACACCTTTAAAGGGAACCCATCGATTCGGTATCAAAGGCAAATTGGCTCCTCGCTACATTGGACCCTTTCGCATTCTTGCCCAACGAGGGGAAGTTGCCTACCAACTGGAACTACCTCCGCATCTCTCCAGAGTTCATGATGTCTTCCACGTTTCTCAACTCAGGCGTTGCTTCGCGGATCCTATCCGTGGAGTGGACCACGAAACGCTTGATCTCCAAGATAACCTCACCTATCGGGAATATCCCGTTCGTATCCTTGATCAAGCCGAGCGTACCACTCGACGCCACAATATCAAGTTTCTCAAGGTTCAATGGTCGCACCATTCCGAGCAAAAGGCTACATGGGAAAGGGAGGATCGTCTTCGACTTGAGTACCCCGCCTTCTTTCCGGAGGAACCTAAATCTCGGGACGAGATTCTTTTGAGTAGGGGTGAGTTGTCACATCCCAGCTAGGCCATGCATTAGAGTGTGCATCATGTTTAAATTCTATTTAATTTTGAAATGGGAAATGCCAGAACCCCCAACACACACTCCCCCCCCCTGGAAATAACTAGGGTTTACTAAAATCTTTTTCAATGAACCTGAAATGCCCTTCTGAAATGTTCACCCCCTTTGTTTTGGGTTTAAACCTTTGACAAAAGTGGTGCACAATTTTCTAGGTCAACAGAAGGTTTTTGAATTAACACATAAGTATTTGAATTTGGGCATTTAAAATTTATAAAAATATTTTAAATGTTCAAATATTCTCAAACAGAAATGTTTCATGTTGTCTATATTTTAAATAGCAAGCATGTGCAGTTTGAGGATTTTTGGAGTGGTCTAGGTATTTTAAATAACTCCACAAAGTTGCAGAAGAAATAGAAAAAGAAAAACCAAAAGCAGAAAGCCAACTGACTTACCTGGCGGCCCACCTGGCCGGCCCAGCCCACCAGCCGCGCCAGCGAGCTGCTTCGCCTCGCCAGCCAGGCAGGCAGGTGCTCGACGCCGGAGCAGGAGCTCGCCACGCAGCGCCCTGCCTCCCTGCTCGCCGCTTCGCCGCCCCGCTGTCCTGGACGGCCTCCACGTCGCGCCCCCGACGCCCTGGACACGCCATTCGCCCCTCTGCCTCTCTCCCACGCACCTCCACGCCATGGCCGACGCCACCGCAGCTGCACCGTCGCCGTAGTCGCGCTCCCCGTCGTCCTTGCGCCGCTCCGACCTGTCCAGCAGCTCCACCGCCCTCCTCTTCTTCGAGCTAGCTGAGCCCCGAGCGCTCGCTCGCTCTACAGCGCTTCCCCGAGCTCTTCTTCAACCTCCGGCCGCCGGAGATCCCCTTCGACCTCACCGCCGCACCAGCTCGTCCCCGACCCCGACGTCCACTTCTCCGAGACCGCGGTGAGCTCAGCTACCTCCCCATCCTCTCCTTTCTCTTCCTCGTGCACCACAGCGAGCGCACGATGCTCACCCGCACGCACCGCCGCGGAGCACGTCGCCGGCGTGTCTCCGGCCAGCCACTGGCCACCCCACCTTGTCCAACGGCCTCCCCGCAACCCTAGGAGGCCAACGCACTACCGCACGCACCTCGCCGTGCCCCGTAGCTCGTTTCGCACTTCGACCCGAGCTCCGGCGCCGCCAAACACGTCGCCGGCGTTGTTTCCGGCGACCCCGAGACAAACCACCGCCACCAATAGACGCGGCTTGCCCTTGGCTAGCTGTAGATGTCCTCCGCCGCTCTTTTGGTCACCGGAGCGCGATTTTGCACTTTCCTCCGCCGCACTGGATGGTCGCCGCCGGCGAAACTCCGGCGAGTCGACGTGGCTGTCATTAGCAACTAACCCCACCAGCTAATAACCACCCTGGGTCACTGACAGTGGGCCCTAGGGTCCAGTCAAACCCCAGTCAGCGCGGGTTTGACCGGGATTAGCCCTGTGTCACTGACGTGTGGTCCCCACACGTCAGGTTTGACCAGCCAGCTGGTTTGACTGCTGAGGTCAGCATGACTTCAGGCTGACGCAGTAATCTATTTTGCTGGATTTATTTTTATACAGGAAAATCCAGAAAATAGTTCAAACTTCAAAAATTCATAGAAAATTATCTATAACTCCAAATGCAAAGTTTTATATATGAAAAATTATCAGAAAAATCCAATCTATCCATTGGTACTGGTTTCATGCATGTTAAAACAAGTTAAACCCACTGTTTAGGCATTATGAGATTTTGCACTAATATGATCTTATAAATACACTACCATTTGAATCTTTGGTTCAAATGGGGTCATTTCCTTCTGATTTAACTTACACTAGGTCAGGGCACATCCATATTGCCATGTCATAGCATGCATCATATTGTTGCATATTGCCATGTATTGATTATGTTCCGACGTGTTCATCGTGGTAGGTTCTGCCTCCGAGGATATCTCCGAGTATCCAACTGAAGGGCAGTATCCCACGACCACTCCATCAGGCAAGCAACCCATTGATCATTCCGATACAAACCCATGTTCTCGCTTCTGCCCTTGTTTACTGCATTAAGACAACGCGTTTCAAACTGCTGTGTGTTGCGGTAGTTGAACCCACTTCCTTTGCATGACCTGTCATTGCCACAGTAACTAGATGAAACCCACTAGCATGTGTAGGAGTTGATTGAGCCATTACATGTGTGTGTGTTCCTACCATGCTATGCTTGCTATGCTTAGAGTTGTGTCAGGTCTGGCTCATCGGGATGATGAACTGGAGTGAAAGGTTGTGTCGGTGACAAGAGTGAAGTGTTGAACACGATTTGGTAAAGGAATCGATGAGAGGCCATGTAGGAGTACATGGTGGGTTGTTTCATTGAGGCCGTCCTTAAGAACTGAGATCTGTGTTTGTGATCCATGATACAGTTACTACCACACATTGGGCCCTGAAATATGACCCCGCTCGACTTCTTATCCACCCTTGTTCTCTGTCCAGGAGTTGCAAGTAGTTTCTGGTGTTTGTAGTATGTTGGGGGCCGCACGCGGCGCTGACCATCGGGGTGGGCTGTGTTGCGGTAGGCACGTGGCCGGGTCAACCGGGCGCCCGTTTGGTGTCTCGGAACCCTGTTCACATCGTTCGGGGCCGTTAGTGGAAACCTCGGCCGGACTCCCTGCGGATGGAACCCGAATAGGCGATAAACCTGGACTAGAGACTTGAGTGTTTAGGTAGGTCGTGGTCTACACCCACGTCGGCTTTCGCTTGAAGTCTGCCGAGCACATGTCGTGTGCAGACGCTAAGTGGTGGAAACATGTGTGAAGAAGTACACCCCTGCAGGGTTATAAATGATCTATTCGAATAGCCGTGTCCGCGGTAATGGACTTCTGGTTCGCTTATATCAGTTCATAGACAAGTTAAATGGATACTACTAAAAATCTCAAGATAAGTGTGAGTACCGCGGATGGCCCTCTCGTGGGATGGCGAGAGAGGATCCACGGTGGAGTATTGTGTTGGTGTTAGTGGACTCGTGTGCGACAAATGGTTTACAAGTGGTGTCTATCGTAGGATAGCTTAGCCAAGAGTCAAAGCTGGCTTGCTGCAATAACCCCACCACCTTCTTGAGAATGTGCATATATAGTAGGTTCCTGTTGTAAGACTTGCTGAGTACCTCCGTACTCATGTCGCTTTAATCATGTTTTTCAGACGACTGCACCAACCCTTCTGATGGGTTCTATGTAGACCTCGACGTTGACGAGTGACTTATCACCCAGGTGGTGATCCAAGACTTGTGAAGGGTCGTTGTAGATAGACAGGCTACATCAAGCCTTCTTTCTTTCTAGTGTCTGTACTCAGACTAGTTTGCTTCCGCATGTGCTTGTATGTTGTATGACTTGAGTGTTGGGTCATGTGACCCCTATCTGTATGGATGATATGTATGGCTCCTCGGAGCCTTCTAAATAAAGTACTTGAGTCGTAGAGTACTGTTGTGATGCCATGTTGTATTCACTCATATCGGGCATATTGTGTGTATGATTGAAATGCTTGGTATGAGTGGGATCCGACTATCTAGTTGTTTATCCTTGGCAGCCTTTCATATGGGGAAATGTAAGTCTTGTGCTTCTGAGCGATAGTAGTCCGCTACAGCCCGGTTCACCGGAGTCCTGCTAGCCCAGCACTACTGCTTGGACACTTGACTGGCCGGCATGTGTTTCACGTCGTTCCTATGTCTGTCCCTTCGGGGAAATGTCACGCGCTGATATTCGGAGTCCTGCCTAGCCTGCTACAGCCCGGGTTACCGGAGTCCTGTTAGCCCAGTGCTACAGCCCGAATAGATACGTTGATGACCGACATGCTCGATGTGATTCATGTTTGCCTGTCCTCATAGGCTAGCGCCGCTTTGGGTTCACGACTAGCCATGTCGCCCCGAGTTCTCTGTCATATGGATGCTAGCGACATTATCATATACGTGAGCCAAAAGGCGCAAACGGTCCCGGGCCAGGTAAGGTGGCACCCGTGGGAGTACCGTGCGTGAGGCCGCAAAGTGATATGAAGTGTTACATGCTGGATCGATGTGGCTTAGGATCGGGGTCCTGACAGCGTTGGTATCAGAGCCGGACTGCCTGTAGGTTCGCTAAGCCAAACTGGTCGATGTCGAGTCTAGAAATGCTTTAGTTATATGTAGGGGAATTGATTGTGGGAGGGAACGTAAGGCTCTTTTACTCCTTTACCTTATGCCCTCTATTCTGAGTCATTCTCTTCTCATTCTACGTGGGTTAAGGAACTAGGCTCTCTTCTCTCTATCAGGTTCACGTGTTACTAAATCCGTAGTAACTTATAGGATTGTTGGTTACAACCCAGTTCAGCTCTACTAAAGTCTAGTATGTTGCCAATTGAACCAGAACCTTGATATGTTGTTGTTGAGTGGTTTCGCAAACTGTTGTGGATGTCTCAATTCCTTTCCTGAGCATTTACAACCGTTATGCTGTCCAATTTCATCCAGAAATTCTAATGCCTTTGCACTATTTTGTGCTTTCAGATGGCTACCCGTCCCCAAAACCAAGTGGTTCGTCTGACCCGTTGCATCGGTGTATGTGGTCATACCGTCATGTTGGTTCGAGTGATGGTTGAGGCAGGTTACCGATGGTACCCTGAATACACCGTCGAAGAGCAGTTTAGAGATTTCAACCAGAGCCAATATCTGTGCACGGTCAGAATATATCCGTCTTATCCCGGAGCCACGGAACCACTCCACCGTTCTTATGGACTCGGGATCACCATTGGGATGTCCGTTCAAGATGCAGCCTACTCGATGATGACCATTATGCGAGCTAGAACTGCCTTGTTGAGCAACACTGAATTTCGTTACATGCCAGCATCCCTCCCTGGGGCGCATGGCTACCTTCAGGGCATGTACAGTGATGCATCCCATGAGGACTCACTCCTTTGCACCACTACTGAGATGTTGGAAGATAAGGACCGTGAAAACCGGGCCTTGCGTATGGAGCTCTTTAATGCTCGTGCTGATCATTGGGCCACCTTGACGAGGTTTGCACCTGCTGTGCAAGCCGGATACATGGATACGAGAGACTTGTATCCGGTGCGGGCTAGTCTGCCAGACTTTATGGAATGGCGTGAGGTGGGAGGCATCACCCCTCCTCGTGGGCCTCTGCTACCGCCATCTGTTGGACCGAGGCCGCACCCAAGTCCCTATGGTCCACAAGCACCGCAGCACCGTCTGTTCCCAGATGACCATGTTCCGCTTCCAGGTCTGGGTGGTGACTTCTATGAGGACTTCTACGGAGCTGTCTGAGCTAGTAGCAGTCTCGCTAGTATTGTAATAGTTGTATGTCCACCGTCCTGCGTGATTGTGGAATATAACTTAGTGTGTATCAATTCCGGAGGTGTAGAAAAATAATGTATAGGAGCTTGGAATGCCTCCGATGAGATGTAACGTCTGTCGTCTTAGTTGTACTTCAGCTTGAGCTTGTACTAAACTATGTATGACGTGTATGACCGTTGGTATATATATGGCAGTTTCTATATTACCATGTCATACGGATGATCATCTCTGCATTCCTTGTTATCCATTACATTCCGCACTTCCTTGACCAGATTTGCCATCCTGGTTTAAATCGTTGTTTTGTTTCCCAGGATGGTCAACACCCGCAGCAACCCTGCTGCTTCGGAGCAGGGAGAAGCTAGTGCACCTAGAGAGGAAAGTCTGCCTCAACCACCTTCTCTGGCCGAAGTGATGCTGGAGGCAGAGCGCAACAGGCGCGACACCAATCGCTTGTTAGAGCGGATTGAGCAGAACACTGCACGCCAGCAGAGGATCAATTCGGTGTCCATCAATGACTTTGTCAAGCTGTACCCGCCAAAGTTCAATCATTCCATCGAACCTCTCGATGCGGATGACTGGCTCCGCAGCATCGCCCACAAGCTACGTTCTGCCAACGTAGCTGAAGATGATAAAGTTACCTTTGCTGCCTACCACCTCGAAGGCCCTGCCAGCCTTTGGTGGGAGAATTATGAAGCTATGCGTCCGGTCGGCCAACTCACTACTTGGGCTGATTTCAGTGCCGCTTTCCGTGAGCATCATATCCCGGAAGGTCTTATGGATCGCAAGAGGGAGGAGTTCTGTAACTTCACCCAGGGGAAGCTGACTGTGGATGCATACAGTCGCGAGTTTGGGAAGCTTGCACGCTATGCTCCCGAAGAGGTATCCACCGATGCCAAGAAGCAGGCAAGGTTCCGCAAGGGACTTAGCCCTGAGCTCCGACGTGACCTTCGTCTGCATGAATGCATTTCTTTTCCGAAGCTAGTCAATAAGGCCATCAGTGCCGAGACGGGGCAGAATGATTTTGAAGCTTCGCGCAAGCACTCCCGTGACTATGGATCTTCATCCGGTTCTGGATCACAGAAGCGCCGGGTCTGGATTCCAAATTCTGCTATGCCACCCAGGTATACCCCGAGGCCATCCTTTGAGGCGCCTCGTCCCAACCAACAGTATGTGCCGCCCAAGACTTTTGGTGGCCCCACTGCCAATACTGCTCCACGTCCCAATATAACAACTTGCTTCAAGTGTGGTGAGCCGGGCCACTACATCCGTGAGTGTCCCCAGAACAACCCCAGCCAGTTCGGAAAGTCTGTTGGCCGTGGTAAGTCAACAGCAAAAGTGCTTGTCGCCAAGCCAGCCACCACTGCTCGTGGCCATGTCAACTACGTTTCAGCTGAAGAAACTCAAGAGGACCCCAACGTCGTTCTCGGTACGCTCCTTGTTAATTGCCATCCGGCAACTGTTCTCTTTGATACTGGAGCATCTCATTCATTTATTTCTGAGAGCTATGCTCGATTGCACAACACTACCTTTAGTGACATGCCCACCTCCATGGAAATTCAAACTCCCGGTTCTAGATGGCAAACCTCTAGGATCAGCCATGGAAATGAAATTCTTGTGGACAGATTGGTTTTCCTTGCGTCACTAATAGCTCTCAAGTCTTCAGACATAAATGTCATCTTGGGTATGGACTGGATGTCAGCTCACTACGCCAAGATTGATTGCTCAACTAGAACTGTTCAACTTACTCATCCATCGGGCAAGACAGTCAATGTTTTGACCCGAGTATCGGAGCGTCAGCTCTACTCTCTAAATGCCAATCCCCTTCCAGACCTCGAAGATGTTCCGGTAGTCCGTGACTTCCCGGATGTTTTTCCAGAGGAACTGCCAGGTGTTCCACCTGACAGAGATGTCGAATTCGTGATAGACCTTGTTCCAGGAACCGTTCCAATCTCTAGGAGACCTTATAAGATGGCACCCCTAGAACTAGCTGAGCTTAAGAAACAACTCGATGAGTCCTTGCAAAAAGGTTTCATCCGTCCTAGTTCATCTCCATGGGCTTGCCCCGTCCTCTTCGTCAAGAAGAAGGATGGAACGGATCGGATGGTTGTAGATTACCGACCTGTCAATCTGGTCACTATCAAGAACAAGTATCCGCTCCCCAGGATCAACGACCTGTATGACCAGCTCGCTGGATCCTCAGTCTTTTCCAAGATGGATTTGAGGTTGGGCTACCATCAAATCAAAATCAAGAACGGGGACATTCCCAAAACGGCCTTTGTTACTCGTTACGGCCAATACGAGTACACCGTCATGTCCTTCGGTTTAACCAATGCTCCAGCCACCTTCTCTCGGTTAATGAACTCGATCTTCATGGAGTACTTGGATAAATTCGTCGTGGTATACCTCGATGATATACTCATCTACTCCAAGAATGAGGAAGAACATGCCGAACATCTAAGGCTAGTATTGATGAAACTCCGAGAGCATCGCCTTTATGCCAAATTCTCCAAGTGCGAATCCTGGTTGCCAGAAGTGACCTATCTGGGCCATGTAATCTCTGGCAAGGGCATTGCTGTCAATCCCGAGCGAGTTCAAGCTGTCCTTGACTGGACTCCACCTGAGACGGTCAAGCAAGTTCGGAGTTTTCTTGGTTTAGCGAGCTATTGCCGCCGCTTCGTCGAGAATTTCTCCAAGGTTGCTAAGCCTCTAACTGAACTCCTTAAGAAAGATAAAAAGTTCGAGTGGACCCCACAGTGCGAGTTCAGCTTTCAGGAACTAAAAAGACGCCTGACGTCTGCTCCCGTACTGATACCACCAGATTTCTCTAAGGACTTTGTTATTTATTGCGACGCCTCGCGACAAGGACTAGGTTGCATACTCATGCAAGATCGTCATGTGATTGCCTACGCATCTCGACAGTTGCGTCCACATGAGGATAATTATCCCACTCATGATCTAGAGCTTGCAGCGGTAGTCCATGCACTCAAAACCTGGCGACATTACCTTCTGGGTAATCGTTGCGAAATCTACACTGATCACCAAAGTTTGAAATATATCTTCACCCAACCGGATTTGAATCTCAGGCAAAGACGTTGGGTCGAGTTGATCTCGGATTACGACTTAGGAATAACTTACACCCCAGGCAAAGCCAATGTCATGGCTGATGCGCTAAGTCGTAAATCTTATTGTAACAACCTGATGTTACAACAAGGTCAACCACTTCTCCACGAGGAATTTCATAAGCTTAACCTTCACATTGTTCCTCGAGGATTCCTTTCCACCCTGGTGGCGAAACCTAACCTTATGGATCAAGTCATAGCTGCCCAGAAGCGCGATAAAGGCATATCTCGGATTAAGGAAAACATCGCTAGCGGAGTTGCTAAATGTTTTTCCATGGATGAACGAGGTGTTGTCTTCTTTGAGAACCGCTTGGTGGTTCCCAAGAAGCAACATTTACGTCAATTGATCCTTAAGGAAGCTCACGAATCCCCTCTCACCATTCATCCCGGTAGCACTAAGATGTATCAAGACCTACGCCAGAGGTTTTGGTGGACTAGGATGAAGAGAGAAATCGCTCAATACATTGCAACTTGCGACGTCTGTCGTCATGTTAAAGCAGAGCATCAACGGCCTGCTGGCACCCTTCAACCTTTGGAGATTCCTGAATGGAAATGGGATAAAATCGGTATGGATTTCATTACCGGGTTTCCCAGAACCAAAAGAGGGAATAATGCTATCCTCGTTGTTGTCGATCGTCTCTCCAAAGTAGCCCACTTCTTACCTGTTCGCGAGAGTATAACCGCTAGCCAGCTAGCTGATTTGTACATCTCTCGAATAGTATCTCTCCATGGTGTTCCATTGGAAATTAATTCAGACCGTGGAAGTCTTTTCACCTCTCGATTTTGGGAAAGTTTCCAAAATGCTTTGGGAACTCGACTCTCCTTTAGCACCGCCTTCCATCCTCAGTCAAGTGGTCAAGTAGAACGAGTCAATCAAATTCTGGAGGATATGCTCCGAGCTTCTGTCATCTCTTTCGGTATGAATTGGGAGAAGTGCCTTCCATTCGCCGAGTTCGCTTATAACAACAGTTATCAAGCTAGCTTGGGCAAAGCCCCTTTCGAAGTTCTCTATGGACGAAAATGTCGAACGCCTCTTAACTGGTCAGAAACCGGCGAGAGACAACTCTTTGGCCCGGACATGATCCAGGATGCAGAAGAGCAGGTTCGTATTATTCGTGAGAAGTTGAAAACCGCCCAATCTCGACAAAAGAGTCAGTATGACCGCAAGCATAAGCCCATGGCTTATGAAGTCGGCGAGATGGCTTACCTTCGGGTTACACCTTTAAAGGGAACCCATCGATTCGGTATCAAAGGCAAATTGGCTCCTCGCTACATTGGACCCTTTCGCATTCTTGCCCAACGAGGGGAAGTTGCCTACCAACTGGAACTACCTCCGCATCTCTCCAGAGTTCATGATGTCTTCCACGTTTCTCAACTCAGGCGTTGCTTCGCGGATCCTATCCGTGGAGTGGACCACGAAACGCTTGATCTCCAAGATAACCTCACCTATCGGGAATATCCCGTTCGTATCCTTGATCAAGCCGAGCGTACCACTCGACGCCACAATATCAAGTTTCTCAAGGTTCAATGGTCGCACCATTCCGAGCAAAAGGCTACATGGGAAAGGGAGGATCGTCTTCGACTTGAGTACCCCGCCTTCTTTCCGGAGGAACCTAAATCTCGGGACGAGATTCTTTTGAGTAGGGGTGAGTTGTCACATCCCAGCTAGGCCATGCATTAGAGTGTGCATCATGTTTAAATTCTATTTAATTTTGAAATGGGAAATGCCAGAACCCCCAACACACACTCCCCCCCCTGGAAATAACTAGGGTTTACTAAAATCTTTTTCAATGAACCTGAAATGCCCTTCTGAAATGTTCACCCCCTTTGTTTTGGGTTTAAACCTTTGACAAAAGTGGTGCACAATTTTCTAGGTCAACAGAAGGTTTTTGAATTAACACATAAGTATTTGAATTTGGGCATTTAAAATTTATAAAAATATTTTAAATGTTCAAATATTCTCAAACAGAAATGTTTCATGTTGTCTATATTTTAAATAGCAAGCATGTGCAGTTTGAGGATTTTTGGAGTGGTCTAGGTATTTTAAATAACTCCACAAAGTTGCAGAAGAAATAGAAAAAGAAAAACCAAAAGCAGAAAGCCAACTGACTTACCTGGCGGCCCACCTGGCCGGCCCAGCCCACCAGCCGCGCCAGCGAGCTGCTTCGCCTCGCCAGCCAGGCAGGCAGGTGCTCGACGCCGGAGCAGGAGCTCGCCACGCAGCGCCCTGCCTCCCTGCTCGCCGCTTCGCCGCCCCGCTGTCCTGGACGGCCTCCACGTCGCGCCCCCGACGCCCTGGACACGCCATTCGCCCCTCTGCCTCTCTCCCACGCACCTCCACGCCATGGCCGACGCCACCGCAGCTGCACCGTCGCCGTAGTCGCGCTCCCCGTCGTCCTTGCGCCGCTCCGACCTGTCCAGCAGCTCCACCGCCCTCCTCTTCTTCGAGCTAGCTGAGCCCCGAGCGCTCGCTCGCTCTACAGCGCTTCCCCGAGCTCTTCTTCAACCTCCGGCCGCCGGAGATCCCCTTCGACCTCACCGCCGCACCAGCTCGTCCCCGACCCCGACGTCCACTTCTCCGAGACCGCGGTGAGCTCAGCTACCTCCCCATCCTCTCCTTTCTCTTCCTCGTGCACCACAGCGAGCGCACGATGCTCACCCGCACGCACCGCCGCGGAGCACGTCGCCGGCGTGTCTCCGGCCAGCCACTGGCCACCCCACCTTGTCCAACGGCCTCCCCGCAACCCTAGGAGGCCAACGCACTACCGCACGCACCTCGCCGTGCCCCGTAGCTCGTTTCGCACTTCGACCCGAGCTCCGGCGCCGCCAAACACGTCGCCGGCGTTGTTTCCGGCGACCCCGAGACAAACCACCGCCACCAATAGACGCGGCTTGCCCTTGGCTAGCTGTAGATGTCCTCCGCCGCTCTTTTGGTCACCGGAGCGCGATTTTGCACTTTCCTCCGCCGCACTGGATGGTCGCCGCCGGCGAAACTCCGGCGAGTCGACGTGGCTGTCATTAGCAACTAACCCCACCAGCTAATAACCACCCTGGGTCACTGACAGTGGGCCCTAGGGTCCAGTCAAACCCCAGTCAGCGCGGGTTTGACCGGGATTAGCCCTGTGTCACTGACGTGTGGTCCCCACACGTCAGGTTTGACCAGCCAGCTGGTTTGACTGCTGAGGTCAGCATGACTTCAGGCTGACGCAGTAATCTATTTTGCTGGATTTATTTTTATACAGGAAAATCCAGAAAATAGTTCAAACTTCAAAAATTCATAGAAAATTATCTATAACTCCAAATGCAAAGTTTTATATATGAAAAATTATCAGAAAAATCCAATCTATCCATTGGTACTGGTTTCATGCATGTTAAAACAAGTTAAACCCACTGTTTAGGCATTATGAGATTTTGCACTAATATGATCTTATAAATACACTACCATTTGAATCTTTGGTTCAAATGGGGTCATTTCCTTCTGATTTAACTTACACTAGGTCAGGGCACATCCATATTGCCATGTCATAGCATGCATCATATTGTTGCATATTGCCATGTATTGATTATGTTCCGACGTGTTCATCGTGGTAGGTTCTGCCTCCGAGGATATCTCCGAGTATCCAACTGAAGGGCAGTATCCCACGACCACTCCATCAGGCAAGCAACCCATTGATCATTCCGATACAAACCCATGTTCTCGCTTCTGCCCTTGTTTACTGCATTAAGACAACGCGTTTCAAACTGCTGTGTGTTGCGGTAGTTGAACCCACTTCCTTTGCATGACCTGTCATTGCCACAGTAACTAGATGAAACCCACTAGCATGTGTAGGAGTTGATTGAGCCATTACATGTGTGTGTGTTCCTACCATGCTATGCTTGCTATGCTTAGAGTTGTGTCAGGTCTGGCTCATCGGGATGATGAACTGGAGTGAAAGGTTGTGTCGGTGACAAGAGTGAAGTGTTGAACACGATTTGGTAAAGGAATCGATGAGAGGCCATGTAGGAGTACATGGTGGGTTGTTTCATTGAGGCCGTCCTTAAGAACTGAGATCTGTGTTTGTGATCCATGATACAGTTACTACCACACATTGGGCCCTGAAATATGACCCCGATCGACTTCTTATCCACCCTTGTTCTCTGTCCAGGAGTTGCAAGTAGTTTCTGGTGTTTGTAGTATGTTGGGGGCCGCACGCGGCGCTGACCATCGGGGTGGGCTGTGTTGCGGTAGGCACGTGGCCGGGTCAACCGGGCGCCCGTTTGGTGTCTCGGAACCCTGTTCACATCGTTCGGGGCCGTTAGTGGAAACCTCGGCCGGACTCCCTGCGGATGGAACCCGAATAGGCGATAAACCTGGACTAGAGACTTGAGTGTTTAGGTAGGTCGTGGTCTACACCCACGTCGGCTTTCGCTTGAAGTCTGCCGAGCACATGTCGTGTGCAGACGCTAAGTGGTGGAAACATGTGTGAAGAAGTACACCCCTGCAGGGTTATAAATGATCTATTCGAATAGCCGTGTCCGCGGTAATGGACTTCTGGTTCGCTTATATCAGTTCATAGACAAGTTAAATGGATACTACTAAAAATCTCAAGATAAGTGTGAGTACCGCGGATGGCCCTCTCGTGGGATGGCGAGAGAGGATCCACGGTGGAGTATTGTGTTGGTGTTAGTGGACTCGTGTGCGACAAATGGTTTACAAGTGGTGTCTATCGTAGGATAGCTTAGCCAAGAGTCAAAGCTGGCTTGCTGCAATAACCCCACCACCTTCTTGAGAATGTGCATATATAGTAGGTTCCTGTTGTAAGACTTGCTGAGTACCTCCGTACTCATGTCGCTTTAATCATGTTTTTCAGACGACTGCACCAACCCTTCTGATGGGTTCTATGTAGACCTCGACGTTGACGAGTGACTTATCACCCAGGTGGTGATCCAAGACTTGTGAAGGGTCGTTGTAGATAGACAGGCTACATCAAGCCTTCTTTCTTTCTAGTGTCTGTACTCAGACTAGTTTGCTTCCGCATGTGCTTGTATGTTGTATGACTTGAGTGTTGGGTCATGTGACCCCTATCTGTATGGATGATATGTATGGCTCCTCGGAGCCTTCTAAATAAAGTACTTGAGTCGTAGAGTACTGTTGTGATGCCATGTTGTATTCACTCATATCGGGCATATTGTGTGTATGATTGAAATGCTTGGTATGAGTGGGATCCGACTATCTAGTTGTTTATCCTTGGCAGCCTTTCATATGGGGAAATGTAAGTCTTGTGCTTCTGAGCGATAGTAGTCCGCTACAGCCCGGTTCACCGGAGTCCTGCTAGCCCAGCACTACTGCTTGGACACTTGACTGGTCGGCATGTGTTTCACGTCGTTCCTATGTCTGTCCCTTCGGGGAAATGTCACGCGCTGATATTCGGAGTCCTGCCTAGCCTGCTACAGCCCGGGTTACCGGAGTCCTGTTAGCCCAGTGCTACAGCCCGAATAGATACGTTGATGACCGACATGCTCGATGTGATTCATGTTTGCCTGTCCTCATAGGCTAGCGCCGCTTTGGGTTCACGACTAGCCATGTCGCCCCGAGTTCTCTGTCATATGGATGCTAGCGACATTATCATATACGTGAGCCAAAAGGCGCAAACGGTCCCGGGCCAGGTAAGGTGGCACCCGTGGGAGTACCGTGCGTGAGGCCGCAAAGTGATATGAAGTGTTACATGCTGGATCGATGTGGCTTAGGATCGGGGTCCTGACATTTCGGATATTACCGGAGTGCCGGAGGGGTTACCGGAACCCCCCGGGGGAAGTATGGGCCTTATTGGGCCGCGAGGGGAGAGAGAGGGCCGCGCCAGGAGGTGGCGCGCGCCCCCCATGAGGAGTCTGAATTGGACAAGGAGGGGGGGGGCGGCCCCCCTTTCCCTCTCCCTCTCCCTCTCCTTCCTTCCCCCTTCCCCCTCCTAGTTGGACTAGGAAAGGGGAGTCCTACTCCTACTAGGAGGAGGACTCCCCCCTCCCTTGGCGCGCCTCTCTAGGCCGGCCGGCCTCCCCCTTGCTCCTTTATATACGGGGGCAGGGGGGCACCCCAAGACACACAAGTTGATCATTGAGATCGTTCCTTAGCCGTGTGCGGTGCCCCCCTCCACCATATTCCACCTCGGTCATATTGTAGCGGTGCTTAGGCGAAGCCCTGCGACAGTAGAACATCAAGATCGTCACCACGCCGTCGTGCTGACGGAACTCTTCCCCGAAGCTTTGCTGGATCGGAGCCCGGGGAACGTCATCGAGCCGAACGTGTGCCAAGAACTCGGAGGTGCCGGAGTAACGGTGCTTGGATCGGTCGGATCGTGAAGACGTACGACTACATCAACCGCGTTGATATAACGCTTCCGCTTTCGGTCTACGAGGGTACGTAGATAACACTCTCCCCTCTCGTTGCTATGCATCACCATGATCTTGCGTGTGCGTAGGAATTTTTTTGAAATTACTACGTTCCCCAACAGTGGCATCCGAGCCTAGGTTTTTATGGTTTGATGTTATTTGCACGAGTAGAACACAAGTGAGTTGTGGACGATACAAGTCATATTGCCTACTAGCATGTCATACTTTGGTTCAGCGGTATTGTTGGATGAGACGACCCGGACCAACCTTACGCGTACGCTTACGCGAGACCGGTTCCCTCGACGTGCTTTGCACACAGATGGCTTGCGGGAGACTGTCTCACCAACTTTAGTTGAACCAAGTGTGGCTACGCCCGGTCCTTGAGAAGGTTAAAACGGAGTCTATTTGACAAACTATCGTTGTGGTTTTGATGCGTAGGTAAGATGAGTTCTTGCTTAAAGCCCGTAGCAGCCACGTAAAACTTGCAACAAACAAAGTAGAGGACGTCTAACTTGTTTTTGCAGGGCATGTTGTGATGTGATATGGTCAAGACATGATGCTATATTTTATTGTATGAGATGATCATGTTTTGTAACCGAGTTATCGGCAACCGGCAGGAGCCGTATGGTTGTCACTTTATTGTATGCAATGCAATCGCCCTGTAATGCTTTACTTTATCACTAAGCGGTAGCGATAGTCGTAGAAGCATAAGATTGGCGAGACGACAACGATGCTACGATGGAGATCAAGGTGTCGCGCCAGTGACGATGGTGATCATGATGGTGCTGCAAGAGATGGAGATCACGAAGCACAAGATAATGATGACCATATCATATCACTTATATTGATTTGCATGTGATCTTTATCTTTTATGCATCTTATCTTGCTTTGATTGACGGTAGCATTATAAGATGATCTCTCACTAAATTATCAAGAAGTGTTCTCCCCGAGTATGCACCGTTGCCAAAGTTCGTCGTGCCCAGACACCACGTGATGATCGGGTGTGATAAGCTCTACGTCCATCTACAACGGGTGCAAGCCAGTTTTGCACACGCGGAATACTCGGGTTATACTTGACGAGCCTAGCATATGCAGATATGGCCTCGGAGCACGGAGACCGAAAGGTCGAGCGTGAATCATATAGTAGATATGATCAACATGATGATGTTCACCATTGAGAACTAATCCATTTCACGTGATGATCGGTTATGGTTTAGTTTGATTTGGATCACGTGATCACTTAGAAGATTAGAGGGATGTCTATCTAAGTGGGAGTTCTTAAGTAATATGATTAATTGAACTTAAATTTATCATGAACTTAGTCCCTGATAGTATCTTGCTTGTTTGTGTTAATTGTAGATAGATGACTTGTGCTGTTGTTCCGTTGAATTTTAATGCGTTCCTTGAGAAAGCAAAGTTGAAAGATGATGGTAGCAATTACACGGACTGGGTCCGTAACTTGAGGATTATCCTCATTGCTGCACAGAAGAATTACGTCCTGGATGCACCGCTAGGTGCCAAACCTGCTGCTGGAGCAACACCAGATGTTATGAACGTCTGGCAGAGCAAAGCTGATGACTACTCGATAGTTCAGTGTGCCATGCTTTACGGCTTAGAACCGGGACTTCAACGACGGTTTGAGAACCATGGAGCATATGAGATGTTCCAGGAGTTGAAGTTGATATTCAAACAGAATGCCCGGATTGAGAGATATGAGGTCTCCAATAAGTTCTATAGCTGCAAGATGGAAGAGAATGGGTCTGTCAGTGAGCACATACTCAGAATGTCTGGGTATTACAATCACTTGAGTCAACTGGGAGTTAATCTTCCAGATGATTGTGTCATTGACAGAATTCTTCAATCACTGCCACCAAGCTACAAAGGCTTCGTGATGAACTATAATATGCAAGGGATAGATAAAACTATGCCCGAGCTCTTCGCAATGCTAAAGGCTGCGGAGGTAGAAATCAAGAAGGAGCATCAAGTGTTGATGGTCAATAAGACCACCAGTTTCAAGAAGAAGGGCAAAGGGAAGAAGAAGGGGAACTTCAAGAAGAACAACAAACAAGTTGCTGCTCAAGCGAAGAAACCCAAGTCTGGACCTAAGCCTGAAACTGAGTGCTTCTACTGCAAGCAGACTGGTCACTGGAAGCGGAACTGCCCCAAGTATCTGGCGGACAAGAAGGATGGCAAGGTGAACAAAGGTATATGTGATATACATGTTATTGATGTGTACCTTACTAGAGCTCGCAGTAGCACCTGGGTATTTGATACTGGTTCTGTTGCTAATATTTGCAACTCGAAACAGGGACTACGGATTAAGCGAACACTGGCAAAGGACAAGGTGACGATGCACGTGGGAAATGGTTCCAAAGTTGATGTGATCGCGGTCGGCACGCTACCTCTACATCTACCTTCGGGATTAGTATTAGACCTAAATAATTGTTATTTGGTGCCAGCGTTGAGCATGAACATTATATCTGGATCTTGTTTGATGCGAGACGGTTATTCATTTAAATCAGAGAATAATGGTTGTTCTATTTATATGAATAATATCTTTTATGATCATGCACCCTTGAAGAGTGGTCTATTTTTGATGAATCTCGATAGTAGTGATACACATATTCATAATGTTGAAGCCAAAAGATGCAGAGTTAATAATGATAGTGCAACTTATTTGTGGCACTGCCGTTTAGGTCATATCGGTGTAAAGCGCATGAAGAAACTCCATACTGATGGACTTTTGGAACCACTTGATTATGAATCACTTGGTACTTGCGAACCGTGCCTCATGGGCAAGATGACTAAAACACCGTTCTCCGGTATTATGGAGAGAGCAACAGAGTTATTGGAAATCATACATACAGATGTATGTGGTCCGATGAATATTGAAGCTCGTGGCGGATATCGTTATTTTCTCACCTTAACAGATGATTTAAGCAGATATGGGTATATCTACTTAATGAAACACAAGTCTGAAACATTTGAAAAGTTCAAAGAATTTCAGAGTGAAGTTGAAAATCATCGTAACAAGAAAATAAAGTTTCTACGATCTGATCGTGGAGGAGAATATTTGAGTTACGAGTTTGGTCTACATTTTAAACAATGCGGAATAGTTTCGCAACTCACGCCACCCGGAACACCACAGCGCAATGGTGTGTCCGAACGTTGTAATCGCACTTTACTAGATATGGTGCGATCTATGATGTCTATTACAGATTTACCGCTATCGTTTTGGGGTTATGCTCTAGAGACGGCCGCATTCACGTTAAATAGGAACCGTCAAAATCCGTTGAGACGACGGCTTATGAGCTATGGTTTGGCAAGAAACCAAAGTTGTCGTTTCTTAAAGTTTGGGGCTGCGATGCTTATGTGAAAAAGCTTCAACCTGATAAGCTCGAACCCAAATCGGAGAAATGTGTCTTCATAGGATACCCAAAGGAAACAGTTGGGTACACCTTCTATCACAGATCCGAAGGCAAGACATTTGTTGCTAAAAATGGATCCTTTCTAGAGAAGGAGTTTCTCTCGAAAGAAGTGAGTGGGAGGAAAGTAGAACTTGATGAGGTAACTGTACCTGCTCCCTTATTGGAAAGTAGTACATCACAGGAACCGGTCTCTGTGACATCTACACCAATCAGAGAAGAAGTTAGTGATGATGATCATGAAACTTCAGATCAAGTAACTGCTGAACCTCGTAGATCAACCAGAGTGAGATCCACACCAGAGTGGTACGGCAGTCCTATTCTGGAAATCATGCTACTAAATCATGACGAACCTATGAACTATGAAGAAGCGATGGTGAGCCCAGATTCCGCAAAATGGTTGGAAGCCATGAAATCTGAGATGGGATCCATGTATGAAAACAAAGTATGGACTTTGGTTGACTTGCCCGAGGGTCGGCAAGCAATAGAGAACAAGTGGATCTTTAAGAAGAAGACTGACGCCGACGGTAATGTTACTGTCTACAAAGCTCGACTTGTCGCAAAGGGTTTTCGACAAGTTCAAGGGATTGACTACGATGAGACCTTCTCACCCGTAGCGATGCTTAAGTCTGTCCGAATCATGTTAGCAATTGCCGCATTTTATGATTATGAAATTTGGCAAATGGATGTAAAGACTGCATTCCTGAATGGGTTTTTGGAAGAAGAGTTGTATATGATGCAACCAGAAGGTTTTATCGATCCAAAGGGAGCTAACAAAGTATGCAAGCTTCAGCGATCCATCTATGGACTGGTGCAAGCATCTCGGAGTTGGAATAAACGTTTTGATAGTGTGATCAAAGCATTTGGGTTTGTACAGACTTTTGGAGAAGCCTGTATTTACAAGAAAGTGAGTGGGAGCTCTGTAGCATTTCTGATATTATATGTAGATGACATATTACTGATTGGAAATGATATAGAATTTCTGGATAGCATAACGGGATATTTGAATAAGAGTTTTTCAATGAAAGACCTCGGTGAAGCTGCTTACATATTGGGCATTAAGATCTATAGAGATAGATCAAGACGCTTAATTGGACTTTCACAAAGCACATACCTTGACAAGATTTTGAAGAAGTTCAAAATGGATCAAGCAAAGAAAGGGTTCTTGCCTGTATTGCATGGTGTGAAGTTGAGTAAGACTCAATGCCCGACCACTGCAGAAGATAGAGAGAAGATGAAAGATGTTCCCTATGCTTCAGCCATAGGCTCTATCATGTATGCAATGTTGTGTACCAGACCTGATGTGTGCCTTGCTATAAGTTTAGCAGGGAGGTACCAAAGTAATCCAGGAGTGGATCACTGGAGAGCGGTCAAGAATATCCTGAAGTACCTGAAAAGGACTAAGGAAATGTTTCTCGTGTATGGAGGTGATAAAGAGCTCATCGTAAAGGGTTACGTTGATGCAAGCTTTGACACTGATCCGGACGATTCGAAATCGCAAACCGGATACGTATTTACATTAAACGGTGGAGCTGTCAGTTGGTGCAGTTCTAAACAAAGCGTCGTGGCGGGATCTACATGTGAAGCGGAGTACATAGCTGCTTCGGAAGCAGCAAATGAAGGAGTCTGGATGAAGGAGTTCATATCCGATCTAGGTGTCATACCTAGTGCATCGGGTCCAATGAAAATCTTTTGTGACAATACTGGAGCAATTGCCTTGGCGAAGGAATCCAGATTTCACAAGAGAACAAAGCACATCAAGAGACGGTTCAATTCCATCCGGGACTTGGTCCAGGTGGGAGACATAGAGATTTGCAAGATACATACGGATCTGAATGTGGCAGACCCGTTGACTAAGCCTCTTCCACGGGCAAAACATGATCAGCACCAAGACTCCATGGGTGTTAGAATCATTACTGTATAATCTAGATTATTGACTCTAGTGCAAGTGGGAGACTGAAGGAAATATGCCCTAGAGGCAATAATAAAGTTATTATTTATTTCCTTACATATCATGATAAATGTTTATTATTCATGCTAGAATTGTATTAACCGGAAACATAATACATGTGTGGATACATAGACAAACAGAGTGTCACTAGTATGCCTCTACTTGACTAGCTTGTTAATCAAAGATGGTTAAGTTTCCTAACCATAGACAAAAGGAGTTGTCATTTGATTAACAAGGTCACATCATTAGTTGAATGATCTGATTGACATGACCCATTCCATTAGCATAGCACCCGATCGTTTAGTATGTTGCTATTGCTTTTATCCATGACTTATACATGTTCCTTTGACTATGAGATTATGCAACTCCCGTTTGCCGGAGGAACACTTTGGGTGCTACCAAACGTCACAACGTAACTGGGTGATTATAAAGGAGTACTACAGGTGTCACCAAAGGTAGATGTTGGGTTGGCGTATTTCGAGATTAGGATTTGTCACTCCAATTATGGGAGAGGTATCTCTGGGCCCTCTCGGTAATGCACATCACTTAAGCCTTGCAAGCATTGCAACTAATGAGTTAGTTGCGGGATGATGTATTACGGAACGAGTAAAGAGACTTGCCGGTAACGAGATTGAATTAGGTATTGGATACCGACGATCGAATCTCGGGCAAGTAACATACCGATGGACAAAGGGAACAACGTATGTTGTTATGCGGTCTGACCGATAAAGATCTTCGTAGAATATGTAGGAGCCAATATGGGCATCCAGGTCCCGCTATTGGTTATTGACCGGAGACGTGTCTCGGTCATGTCTACATTGTTCTCGAATCGTAGGGTCCGCACGCTTAAGGTTACGATGACAGTTATTATGAGTTTATGCATTTTGATGTACCGAAGGAGTTCGGAGTCCCGGATGTGATCACGGACATGACGAGGAGTCTCGGAATGGTCGAGACATAAAGATTGATATATTGGACGGCTATGTTCGGACATCGGAATGGTTCCGAGAGGTTTCGGATATTACCGGAGTGCCGGAGGGGTTACCGGAACCCCCCGGGGGAAGTATGGGCCTTATTGGGTTGCGAGGGGAGAGAGAGGGCTGCGCCAGGAGGTGGCGCGCGCCCCCCCATGAGGAGTCCGAATTGGACAAGGAGGGGGGGGGGGGGGCGCGGCCCCCCTTTTCCTCTCCCGCTCCCTCTCCTTCCTTCCCCCCTTCCCCCTCCTAGTTGGACTAGGAAAGGGGAGTCCTACTCCTACTAGGAGGAGGACTCCCCCCTCCCTTGGCGCGCCTCTCTAGGCCGGCCGACCTCCCCCTTGCTCCTTCATATACGGGGGCAGTGGGGCACCCCAAGACACACAAGTTGATCATTGAGATCGTTCCTTAGCCGTGTGCGGTGCCCCCCTCCACCATATTCCACCTCGGTCATATTGTAGCGGTGCTTAGGCGAAGCCCTGCGACAGTAGAACATCAAGATCGTCACCACGCCGTCGTGCTGACGGAACTCTTCCCCGAAGCTTTGCTGGATCGGAGCCCGGGGAACGTTATCGAGCCGAACGTGTGCCAAGAACTCGGAGGTGCCGGAGTAACGGTGCTTGGATCGGTCGGATCGTGAAGACGTACGACTACATCAACCGCGTTGATATAACGCTTCCGCTTTCGGTCTACGAGGGTACGTAGATAACACTCTCCTCTCTCGTTGCTATGCATCACCATGATCTTGCGTGTGCGTAGGAATTTTTTTGAAATTACTACGTTCCCCAACAGTAGGGTTTTACCTCCGCCAAGAGGGCCCGAACCTGGGTAAAACATTGTATCCCTTGTCTCCTGTTACCATCCGCCTAGACGCACAGTTCGGGACCCCCTACCCGAGATCCGCCGGTTTTGGCACCGACATTGGTGCTTCCATTTAGAGTTCCTCTGTGTCGTCGCTTTTAGGCCCGATGGCTCCTTTGATCATCAAAAACGATGCGGTCCAGGGTGAGACTTTTCTCCCCGGACAGATCTTCGTCTTCGGCGGCTTCGCACTGCGGGCCAATTCGCTTGGCCACCTGGAGCAGATCAAAAGCTACCCCCTGGCCATCAGGTCAGATTTGGAAGTTTAAACTACACGGCGGACATCCGCGGGGACTTGATCTTCGACGGATTCGAGCCACAGCCAAGCGTGCCGCACTGTCTCGATGGGCATGATCTAGCTCTGCCGCCGAACAGTGTCTTGGAGGCCGCACACGCATTGGTTCCGACCCTTAATTCGGAGCCTACTACGCTGATCGAGGATGAGTGGTTGGACGCCGCCTCAGGGGCTGCGATTGCAAAGGCGATCGAGCCGAACGCCAGCTCCGCACCCCGCAATGCCCGTGACTCCGAGGGGCCGGATTCCTCTCCAGACTCCGAGCCCTCCGCGCGCCCGCTAATCGAATCCGATTGGGCGCCGATCATGGAGTTCACCGCCGCGGACATCTTTCAGCACTCGCCCTTCGGCGACATCCTGAAGTCGCTAAAGTCTCTCTCTCTTTATCAGGAGAGCCCTAGCCGGACTACGGTCAGCAAGGTTGGGATACGGACGATGAATAAATTCAAAGCCCACCCACCACCCACTTCATAGCCACTGTCGACGATTTAACCGACATGCTCGACTTCGACTCCGAAGACATCGACGGTATGGACGACGATGCAGGAGACGACCAATAACCAGCACCTATAGGGCACTGGAAGGCCACCTCGTCATATGACATAATATGGTGGACACTCCAAAAGATGGAGATGGCGATGGAACATCGGAGGATGATGCATCCAAGAAACAGACCAAGCGCCGGCGTCAGCGGCGCCGCTCTAAATCCCGCCAAAGCAAAAACGGTGATTCCAGCACGGGAGATAATACTACTCCGGATAGCGCCGAAGAACACCCCCTCCAGCAAGATTCGACACAGGAGGATGGAGAAGCCAGCCCTCACGAGAGAGCGGCAGACAGAGAGGTTGAGGATGACAATTATATGCCTCCCTCCGAAGACGAGGCAAGCGTTGATGATGACGAATTCGTCGTGCCAGCGGATCCCGCCGAACAAGAGCGTTTTAAACGCAGGCATATAGCCACGGCAAGCAGCCTCAAGAAAAAGCAGCAACAGCTTAGAGCTGATCAAGATTTGCTAGCTGACAGATGGACTGAACTCCTTGCGGCCGAAGAGTATGAACTCAAACGCCCTTCCAAGAGTTATCCAAAGCGCGGGCTACTACCCCGATTAGAGGAGGAAGCACCTACATCACTAGCGCATGACATGGCCGACCGGCCACCTCGTGGCCGTGACAGAGAGGCCTCTCGGCCCTCCACTCAAGCCGTGCCCCGGCGCCGCTCAAAAGATGCTAAGGCATGGGAAAATGCGCCAGACCTGCGAGAGATACTGGTGGACAAGGCAAGACAAACAAGATCGATCTACGGATCGCGTGGGCGCCCTACGACACGTGACAGGGATCGTCACTCCGGACATAATAAATCCGGCCGGGCCGAACACAGTAGACAATGCTCATTGGAGCTGCTTCACAGATGAAGTAATGGATCATAAAATCCCCGAGGGTTTCAAACCCGTGAACATCGAATCATACGATGGCACAACAGATCCTGCGGTATGGATCGAGGATTATCTCCTTCATATCCACATGGCCCGCGGTGATGATCTACACGCCATCAAATACCTCCCACTCAAACTTAAGGGACCAGCCCGGCATTGGCTTAACAGCTTGCCGGCAGATTCAATCGGTTCTTGGGAAGACCTGGAAGCCGCATTCCTCGACAATTTTCAGGGCACTTATGTGCGACCACCGGACGCTGACGACCTAAGCCACATAATTCAGCAGCCAGAGGAATCGGCCAGGCAATTCTGGACACGGTTCCTAACAAAGAAAAACCAAATAGTCGACTGTCCGGAGGCAGAGGCCCTAGCAGCCTTCAAGCATAATATCCGTGACGAGTGGCTTGCCAGGCACCTTGGATAGGAAAAGCCGAAATCTATGGCAGCCCTCATGACACTCATGACCCGCTTTTGCGCGGGAGAAGACAGCTGGCTAGCTCGCAGCAACAACTTAACCAAGAACCTTGGTAATTCGGATACCAAGGACAAAAGTGGCAGGTCACGCCGGAACAAGCAAAAACGCCGCGTTAACAGCGACAGCAACGAGGATACGATAGTCAACGCCGGATTCCGAGGCTACAAATCCGGTCAGTGGAAAAAGCCATTCAAAAGAAATACTCAGGGCCCGTCCAGTTTGGACCGAATACTCGACCGCTTGTGCCAGATACATGGCACCCCCAAAAGCCAGCCAATCACACCAACAGGGATTGTTGGGTGTTCAAGCAGGCAGGCAAGTTAAATGCCGAAAATAGAGACAAGGGGCTGCGTGGCGACGACGAGGAGGAGCCCAGGCCACCGAACAACAGTGGACAGAAGGGTTTCCCCCCACAAGTGCGGACGGTGAACATGATATACGCAACCCACATCCCCAAGAGGGAGCGGAAGCATGCATTACGGGACGTATAGGCGCTGGAGCCAGTCGCCCCAAAGTTCAACCCATGGTCCTCCTGCCCGATCACTTTTGATCAAAGGGACCACCCCACTAGCATCCGTCATGGCGGGTTCGCCGCATTGGTAATAGACCCAATTATCGACGGATTTCATCTCACAAGAGTCCTTATGGACGGCAGCAGTAGCCTGAACCTGCTTTACCAGGACACAGTGTGGAAAATGGGCATAGATCCCTCGAGGATTAAGCCCACCAAAACGACCTTTAAAGGCGTCATACCAGGTGTAGAGGCCAACTGTACAGGCTCAGTCACACTTGAAGTGGTCTTCGGATCTCCGGATAACTTCCGAAGCGAGGAGTTAATCTTCGACATAGTCCCGTTCCGCAGTGGCTATCACGCACTCCTTGGGAGAACCGCATTTGCAAAGTTCAATGCGGTACCGCACTACGCATACCTCAAGCTCAAGATGCCAGGCCCTCAAGGAGTAATCACAGTCAATGGAAACACCAAACGCTCCCTCCGAACGGAGGAGCACACGGCGGCCCTCGCAGCGGAAGTACAAAGCAGCCTCTCTAGGGAGTTCTCCAGCCCGGCCGTTAAAAGGCCGGACACTGTCAAGCGTGCCTGGAGTAACCTACAACAAGACCGCCTGGCACGTTTTGAGCAGGTGTAGCAATGCGGCCCCAACCCCAGGCCTCGCAAAATAGCGAAACCAGCGCTTCGCGTACATAACTACGCTCTCAAAATACCATGGGCGCAGGGGAAGGGGCACCATCATGGCACGCCCAAAACACGGCTTAAACCGTACTAGGGGCTGCCGAATTCTTTCTTTATCTTCTCTTACTTTCAAGACTCCATACTTCGGACGACCTGTTCGGCAATTCAACTGCCGCACAAATGATGCAAGAACTAGGGATGCAGACAAGCTATGCCGCATTATGGAACTACCAGGTGGTCTCTATCACGAGCAGTATACCTATTTTGCATACAATTCCGTGGCCTGCCCCTGGACCGGACATGTTCAATAGTCCAACCTTTTGCTTATCGCGCTATTTGTATCGTTCTGCTTCGATCGCAGCATTTTTAATAAACAATGCATAGCTTATATATATATTTGCATTACTTTTTTATGAATATATGTTCATTAATGACATGTTGCACCCGTGCACTGTGGTACGGCAAATATGCCAGGGGCTTCAGTACCCCTCAATATGGTGTGAGAAGTCCGAACACTTTCACAAGTGCGGCACCCCGAACTTATAGCACTATATGCATCGGCTCCGAATCATGTCTTGGGTCAATAGTTGGGTTTGCCCAGCTCCTATGTTTTGGTACCTTACGTTCCGCTATATCGGCTAAGGTAGCACTAGGAGAACTACTGCGATTGTGCCCTAGTTGAGCTGGGCTGAGCACCTCAGTAGAGAAAGCTAAAACTAACTGTCATGATGAAGCGAGAGACCGGTCGCTGTTCGAGAGGTTTTTCGAGTCCTTAAAGACTTATGCCGCTTAGAGCGAGGAACCGGATTTGTCCGGCCAAGGCGTGGATAGCGCCCCGAACTCGGTCTTCCGAATACTAGGGGCTTCGCCGAAATTTAAAATTATAGAGTTCCATGGCTAAGTGAGAGTGTTCAAGAATTATAGTCCGATTGCCTTGTTCGTTGTGCTGAGCGCCTCCCTCGAAGGACCCAAACATGGGAAAAAGAGCGCTCAGGTTTATCCCGAACACCCCAGCACTAGTGGCATGGGGGCAGAAGCCGACGACTGGCCATCTCTCAATTTTTGATAAACGGCCGCATAGAAAGTAATATTTTAAATTCAACAAGCATTGCTTAGCGCAAATGAACAAGTTTAAGCGCATAGGACAATACAAGCGAGTTCACTCAAAAATTACATCCTTGGTACATTCATCCGCCATAAGGCGGGCACCCTTCAGAACGTCCTTATAATAATTCTCGGGCTTGCGATGCTCCTTCCCCGGCGGTGGCCCGTCCTTCACAAGCTTCTCACCGTCCAGCTTGCCCCAGTGCACCTTAGCGCGGGCAAGGGCCCTCCGGGCACCTTCTATGCAGACGGAGCGCTTGATGACCTCGAGCCTTGGACAGGATTCCACCAGCCGCCGCACCAATCCGAAGTAGCTCCCAGGCAGGCCTCTCTAGGCCACAGCCGAACTATGAGGCCCTTCATGGCCTGTTCGGCCGCCTTGTGGAGCTTGATCAGCTGCTTCAGCTGGTCGCTCAAGGGCACAGGGTGTCCGGCCTCAGCATACTGAGACCAGAACACCTTCTCCATCGAACTGCCCTCCTCGGCTCGGTAGAATGTGGCGGCATCAGATACACTACAGGGAAGATCTACGAATGCTCCTGGAGAGCTCCGGATTCGGGTAAGTAACAAGTAGCTTACTTTTGTATGTTTGCTTTGCATAAAGAATGCCTTACCCGCCGCTATCTTTTTCACCGCATCCAATTCCCGGAGGGCCTTCTGGGATTCGGCCTTGGCAGTCTCGATGGCCGTGGCGAGCTCGGACGCTCACGTCTTCGAGTCAAGCTCCAAACTCTCATGTTTTTCATGAGAGCTTGAAGCTCTTGCTGCGCCTCGCTGACCTGCGCCTCAAATTTCTCCCGCTCGGTGCGCTCTGAGGCCGCTCTCTTCTCGGCCTCGGACAGCGCCTGATTGAGGGTCGCCACCTCAGTTGTGGCCCCTGCAATAAGCAGCATAATCCTGTCATTTTTTGCAATTGCATCTTTTTATATATTTCTATAAGGTATCTCTTACCTTCTTTCTCCTCAAGCTGCCATTTCGCCGGGCCGAGCTCTCGCTCGGACCGCTCGAGACCCTGCTTCCGGGTGCCTACCTCCGCAGTTAGTGCGGCGGTTGCAAGCAGCGAAGCCCGCACACGCATATTGACTCTTTTTTGTTAGACTCCTGCGAAATTTATTTGATCCTCTATTCGGCTTTTCTTTCCGAACGCCAAATAGAGCATCAGGGGCTACTATCTATGTGGTAATATTTTTACATATTTTTACTTACCTCGAAGCCTGTTAGAAGGCTAGCACAAGCTTCAGTAAGTCCGCTCTTGGCGGACTGAACCTTCTGGAGCACCATACTCATGATAGTACGGTGATCCTCATCGATGGAGGCGCCATTAAGCACCTCCAGCAAATTGTCCGGCGCCTCCGGTTGGACGGGGGCCGCCGGCTTAGTAGGCTTGCTCCTCTTAGGAGGAGGTCGCCTGCCACACTCCGGAACCGTTGAGGATTCCGGCGTGGTGTCCGGCGCAAAGCCGGACTTGGAGCCCTGGGGGATCTTGTCCCCTTTACTCCCGGAGTCCGGGAGGCCGCTTCATGGCTCCTCCAGGACCACCTCCTCTTGGCCCAGAGCTTGTCGCGACGCCACTTCAGCGTCGTCCGTGGTGCGGGGGGAGGTAGCAGGCGAACTGAATTCACGTCCGATGAATCCAGGGAGCCGCTCGACGACTCGTCGAGCCCGGCCTTGGGCGGGCAGCATAATTACATTCGACATAAGGAAAAGCTGTGCAACAAGGGAATGCTATGAGTTACTCTGGTATCCGAATACTTACGATCCCGCCGGGCGCCTGGCCCTTTGCGGCCACTCCTCTTCGCCCTCGTCGGCATCGGTGGAGTAGTCCGGAGGAAGGGTTTTCCCCTTCTTGGACCCTTCGGCCTCCCCTGTTGGGGCGTCCTTCCTCTTCTTTCCTCCCCCCGCTGGAGGGGGAGAGGTTTCTTCTTCCTCTTCCTCCTCGTCTTCACGGGAGGAGGGCATCTCGGAGTCGTCAGACGATGAGTCCGACACCACCGTACGCCGGGAACTCTTGCGAGTCCCCGTGGCCTTCTTCTTGGCCTTCTTCTCTGGCACCACATAAGGTGCCGGAGCCAGCAGCTTCGATAAACGAGCATCTGCTGGGTCTTCGGGCAAAGGAGCCGGATAGTTGACCTGTCGGACTTCGCCTGCCACTCCTGTCAAAGGTAAGGGGGTTTAGATCCCGCATAGAGTCAAACTATGAGAAACAAATGTTCTGTAAAAGGTAAATATAACCCACCGCACTAGCTGGACGCTGTGTGCTGAATCCGCGATCCTCGGATGCGGATGCGGGAGCCTCGGTGCCCTTGAACAACACCTTCCAGGCATCTTCGTACGTCGTGTCGAAGAGCCTATTCAAGGTTTGGTGCTGTGTCGGATCGAACTCCCATAGAGTAAAGACCCGTTGTTGACACGGGAGGATCCGGCGGACGAGCATAACCTGGACTATATTGACAAGCTTGAGCTGCTTGTTCACCAGGGATTGGATGCATGTTTGCAGTCCGGTCACCTCTCCCTCGTTGCCCCATGACAGGCCCGTCTCTTTTCAGGACGTGAGCCGCATAGGGGGTCCGGACCGGAACTCGGGGGCTGTGACCCAATCAGGGTCGCGCGGCTCGGTGATGTAAAACCACCCCGATTGCCACCCCTCCAGGGTCTCCACAAAGGAGCCCTCGAGCCAAAGGACGTTGGCCATCTTGCCCGCTATGGCGCCTCCGCACTCCGCCTGGCTGCCGCGCACCACCTTCGGCTTGACGTTGAAAGTCTTGAGCCAAAGGCCGAAATGGGGGCGGATGCGGAGGAAGGCCTCACACACGACGATAAACGCCGATATGTTGAGGACGAAGTTCGGGGCCAGATCGTGGAAATCTAGGCCGTAGTAGAACGTGAGCCCCCGGACGAACGGGTGAAGAGGGAAACCCAGTCCGCGGAGGAAGTGGGGAAGGAATACGACCCTCTCATGGGGCCTTGGGGTGGGGAGGAGCTGCCCTTTTTCAGGAAGCCGGTGCGCGATGTTGTTGGACAAGTATCCGGCCTTCCTTAGCTTTTTGATATGGCCCTCCGTGACGGAGGAGAACATCCACTTGCCTCCCGCTCCGTACATGGCTGGAGAAGGTTGAGGTGGGAAGTGCGGACTTGGGTGCTGGAGCTCGGGTGCGCAGGAGATGGATAGGCATAGGAGGAAGAAGGCGTAGGTAAAAAGGTGGATCCTTATCCCCTTATATGGGCGGATGCGGCTATGCGTCCCCACTAGCCTGGTAAAACTCGCTTATCTCCCAAGCGCCGTGATAAATGGCGCGGTTGGGTTACCCACGTTCGTATTGATGAGAATCCCGTAAATGGGGGACACGATCTCTGCTTTGACAAGACGTGCCAAGGAAACCGCCTCGCAAAATGCGCTGAGGTGGGGAAGTAAAAACGATTCAAATAAAGGCTTGGCCGTAGTGTGATGTCATGCTACAGAGTACGTCAGCAGATTAGATTTGTATTAATATTATTCTCTCTATGGCAATATTTGGAAACTTATTTTGCAGAGCCGGACACTACCCTTAGTGTTTACAAACTTTTATGAAGAACTTGGAGGAGGAACCCGCCTTGCAATGCCGAAGACAATCTGCGCACCGGACTCGTCGTCATTGAAGCCTGGTTCTGGGGCTACTGGGGGAGTCCTGGATTAGGGGGTGTCCGGGTAGCCGGACTATGACCTTCGGCCGGACTCCTGGACTATGAAGATACAAGATTGAAGACTTCGTCCTGTGTCCGGAGGGGACTTTCCTTGGCGTGGAAGGAAATCTTGGCGATGCGGATATTCGGATCTCCTACCATTGTAACCGACTTTGTGTATCCCTAACCCTCTCCGGTGCCTGTATAAACCGGAGGGTTTTAGTCTGTAAGACAACCCCAACATACAACAATCATACCATAGGCTAGCTTCTAGAGTTTAGCCTCCTTGATCTCGTGGTAGATCTACTCTTGTACTACCCATATCATCAATATTAATCAAGCAGGACGTAGGGTTTTACCTCCATCAAGAGGGCCCGAACCTGGGTAAAACATTGTGTCCCTTGTCTCCTGTTACCATCCGCCTAGACGCACAGTTCGGGACCCCCTACCCGAGATCCGCCAGTTTTGACACCGACAAAATCCTTTGTCATTATCATTTAGAGTCTATTGATTCGATATGTTGCAGATGCTTGCAATCCTCAGGATTTATCCTTCCGGCTCAGACATCATTTTAAACATGATCTGGTTCTCGACCAATTAGATTGCCATTGAGTGTAGCCCTAAGCATACGCAACTTATCCATCCTTAATCAGAGTGTTTGCTTCTGATCCCTTGGTCGGAAATTACAATTATTTTACATTTGACCTTTGAATTAGTCAGTTGTTTCTATAGTCTGATCTCCTTGCATTGTTTCTTCCTTTGGTTGAGTACCGATGCTCACATCAGATCCTTTGAGGACCACCGGATCCTTTGTTGGATTTTATCCGGTAGCGTCCTTCATATTCAATCCCTTTGAAAGTTCTTTATCCATTGGTAAATCCTATCCTCTGATTGACAAACCATGCTCTGCTTTCGAGCTTGTGGTATTTACTATTGAAGCTTGTGGTATATGTTTCCACGATACCCTGACGGGTTGAACCTATGCCTTCCTTAATATGTGTGAACTCGAAAGTTTTCATGAGTCTTACTCTTCTGGTGTCTTGCTAGATAAAATCTCAACACTACAACTTCTTCGAAAGTGAGAGGTGAATGGAAGGTTATACATTGAAGAAGTGGGAGTCGACCATGAACTTTGTGTTCATGCCCATGGACACGATGTAGATCCTACCATAGAAGCTTCTTGTAATAATAACTATTTTGTTGATATAAGATCATCTGGTATCTGTGAACTGATCCTATGCAATCATGGTTTCGACCATATTTTCTCTTTGATCCCATTTCTCGGATAAGTTAAAGCACTTGTCTTTTGCAAGTCAATACACCAGTCCAACCTCTACCTTGATCTACAGTCGAGTATTACCCTCTGGTATCTCGAGTATATCTAAGAACTGTGTTGCATCTTATGAGTCTCCATCAGCTATTATTTCTCACTGTTTCCAATTTTTCATGGGTTCTGAGTTGTTAGTCGCTCAAGAACACCGGTAAGTGAACCGATTCCGCACTCTGGTTCGATAACTCTAAGTAATCTTCGTTGCTTATGAGTTTAGTAATCCTTCAAGTCATTCCAAGCCTGTTCAGCTATATCATTATCGTGCTAAATTTTAACTGTGCTACCTGGTCCTTAATCCCGGAGCACAACTTTCGATGATGAGCTAAGCTTACGTCAATCTTCCTCGTCATATTAGTTCACCTTGAAAAACAAGCTTGATTTCAAGTTTGTGTCCTACCCATGGTTCCAATAACCTTCCGCTTCATCATTCCTTTGATTTGATGTCGTCGCTGATTGATTACATCTTGAAATCTCTCGACAAATGTGTCGTGAACATCATCAACATTATGAGGTCTTCCAAGATATCTATCGAATTCTTGATGAGAAATAGCATCCTTTGCCCTCGATGATTTGGGTTATCATCGACAACATTATTGAATTCCCTTCAACACAAAACTTGTTCCTGTTTTGTGTTGTACATTGAGTTCCTTGCTATCCAACTTATGTTATGTTCTACCACGGAGTATTACCATCTTTGATGTCAAGAATGTTGTGAGGATTGCTCCACCTCTTAAGAATTCTTGCTATAATGATACTTCTCACCATCACCATTCTTTCTTGGTCCTCGTGTCGATTCCAACCGGGATACCCACAAGTGAACGGTGTTGTTTGGATTCTGCACTTCTAGCAACCCTATTGCTTTGAAGTTAATGATCGATAATTCATTCTTAGACTATCGGTTGCTGAACCACCATTTTAACGTTGATCATGCTACTATAAGCCCATATTTCGGGTGCACTTTTCAACCAATTTTTAATTGTGTATGTTTTCCTCGAGCATACATCATTATATCATTTGATCCGACAAATGTTATCTCCTTGTTCACATAACTGTGGAAATCCACATTTTTGGAAATCTCGAGGATTGTCCCTGACTCCATCAGCTACCCCGTAATCCTCTCTTTGGGTTAAATGATGAACTCTTGTGTCGATACTCACTCCCATAGTTCGTTTCCCGAGAATCTTACAATGTCATCTCGACAATTTGTGTTGCACCTTTCTTCTCAAGCATTCTGAGTCTGAGTTATCCTGACACCAATCAGATCTGAATCTCGGTCAGTTATGATGATTGGAACATATTCCCAAGAGTTATAACAATGGTCTTTATGTGACCCGGTAAGGTGATGTCACGCCTAGCACACCTGGCCGGAGGAAATGGTAAGACTTATTCCATAAGTTGTTCCTGATGAATCCTTTGTGTATCCAAAGTCCGACCTTTGCTTGAAGACCATGTCAATGCTACCTCGAAGCATGTCTATGGTACTCCAATTTTCAACAAGAAAATTTGAAGCCCAATGCTAAATGTTTCCTGCTCAATTATCCAAACACAGTTGTATGGGTAATGTCATGAAATTTCTCTCCCATTACCTAAAAGGGTTTTCTACTTTATATCCTATCAAGGATATCATGCTTTGCTTGTCCTTGGGAAGGATATACCCCTTAAATATGTGTTTAAACACACTTTCCCTTCCATTGTTTTGTTTAATCTGATAAACATAATTTCCTTTCCATTGTTTTGTTTAACCTTTCTATGATCTATATGACATAAGCAGTAATATCTCCCTGCTTATGTAAACACTGTGGTGTACAACTCGGTCAGTAAGACCCTGTTACTATTGTTGATGACATTCCGGTAACCACCGATGGACGAGAACTTTGCCTATTGGTCCGCCTCGTTCAACAAGAAGGAAGATGGTTCTCTTCATCCCTCGCCCTTGGTACTGATGTTGTTGGCGAGATAACCGACAGGCTATCCTCTGACCTGCCTTGCTTACATTATCATGCAAGACGACGTCGCCCTTCCTACTTTTAACCCACATGGTGGGCCCATAACCCACAGTTCCACAGGATCGAAACCTGACTCTCATGTACACCCCCTGTTCCCAAGGTTGTTCCTCGCGCGTGGCCTCGTGTGTAATTCACGAGCCACCTTCAGGTCTGATATCGGACACAATACTTATTCTCATTGTTTTGACCCTTTCATGCCCTATAACAGGCATCAAACGATTGCGTGCCCGCTCAAAACTTCCCAGGTTACCTCCTTACTTTGCTCTTGATATTTTCTTAAGATTCGATTCGAGAGTTACTTTCCGCCACCTTCCTCGATGTTGTCGACCCAATAGTCAACCTTGCCAACGTCCGTTCTCCCAGAATGCCCACCCTTTATTCTTTCGTAAGTACGATAGAGTTCCTGAAGAAAGGGCGCTGACTTCATCATGATGACCTGAAGCAGAGAAATGAAGACATCAATGTATTGGACCGGCCTCTTCGAAAAGAGCAAGCCAGGATGAGAAGACCCGCTAGATTCGTTACCAAACCTTCCCCCCTTACTCCCCTCTTAAATCTCGGGACGAGATTTCTTGTAGTAGAGGAGAATTGTAACACCCGGATAATCATGCTACAGTAATCCCACGTTAACGGTGCCAGGTCACCCCGATTACTGTTGTTAACCGTGCGATGGTTCAAAACCGTTTCAAAATTTAAATTCAAATTAATGTCAACAATAAAAGTTTTTCAAAATTTAAGACAAAAATGTTCGGGAGGTGCCATATTTTGCATAAGTAAATATGGTGTAATAAACACATTTTTATAAAATGCCTAGATAATTTAAAATGATTTAAAACAGAAAAGTAAATAAATAAAAAAGAAAAGAAATTACAAAATAGTAGAAACAAACAAACAAAATGAAAGAAAACTCCCCACTGGGCCTCGACCTAGCCGGCCCAGTCGGCCACCCCACCAGGCCGGCCCAAACCCCCCGCACCCCCATAACCTCCCCCACTACACAAACCCTAATCACATCGACACCCCACTTCCCACCCCATGAAAATATCTACCCCCTCTCCCCCGATTGGATCGGGATCGAGGAGGGGAACCGCTCGACGCCGCCCGGATCGCCGTCGCCGTCCATCGCCTCGCCGGAGCGCTCCCCCGCCAGCTTGCTTCTCCTCTCCGCCACCGTCCCCGTCATCCACCTCGCGCCCCGCTGCCAAAACCCTACCGGCCCCGTGAGCTTCCCCTCCCTCCTCTCTCTGCCGTGCCGCGCGTCCGCTCCGCCGTGGCCGCGCCCTCTCCCCCCGCGCTCCCGCGTCGTCTGCAGCTCCGACCGCCGCTGCTTGCGGCTGCTCTAGCGCGCGCCCTCGATGCCTCCACCCGCGCCTACCCCGTCCGGCCTCAAGACACGCCCCGGCGGCGCTCACCATGGCCTCGCCCCTGGCCATCCTCTTCTTCGCCTCCCCTGCATGCCCGCACGCGCCTAGCCCGCACCCCGCCGCTCCTCATCGGGGTTCTGCCGCTCCGCTCGCCGTGGCCACACGCACGAACGCGCCCGCCCCTGTACTCACTCGCTCCTCTGCTCCATGCCGTGCCATCCACTCCCTGCCATGCATCGCGCGCTACTGCACCGTGCTCGTCGCCGCCCCATGCCTGGCGCCGCTCGGGCTCCCTCCACCCACTGCCTCTGCCGCCTGCCGCATCGCCTCCCGCCTCGCTCGTGGCCACCCTGACCTCACACCCGTTGGCCACCTCCCCTCACCTTGCTACCCCGTAAGACGAGGAGGATTGCATTTGGCTTGCCTAGAAAATGGGCTATAAGTAATAAGAAATGGGCTGTAAAATGAAAAATACAGCAAATAGGCAATTAGTTCCAAATTACTTTTTTCTCTCGGATTTTGATATTTTAAATTTCATTGTTTTTGAGCGGGTAAAATTTCATTGGATTTTAAATTATGGTATGTTTATTTCTTAAATTATTTTGAATTTGGCTAGAAATTGCGGGTTGTATGCTGTTTGGGACAGATTTGGAGTCTGACTTGTGGGTCTACTAGGTTGACGTGTACAAAAGGCTTGGTCAACTTAGTCCAGAAACGATTCTAGCACCAGTAACCGTTGGATGTTAATCCCACGGTCGTGCTGCTTCTTCAACCTCTGGTCTTTGTAACGCCCTCGATGCGGCTATATCTCCCACGTGTCGAGGCACGACTTAGAGACATAACCGCATTGAAAGCAATGTCGCAAGTGAGGTAATCTTCACCCAACCCATGTAATACATAAGGGAAATAGATACATAGTTGGCTTACAGTCGCCACTTCACACAATACATAAATAAACATCCATCATTCAAATTACACTCAAGGTCCGACTACGGTACCAAAATGAAAGAAGACTACCCCAAATGCTACACAAATCCCTGATCACCCCAACTGGGCTCCACTACTGATCATCAGGAAAGGACACATAGTAACGGCCACATTCCTCGTCGAACTCCCAAGTGAGCTCGGTCGCGCCATCTGCACTGGCATCGTTGGTACCTGCAACTGTATTGGTAGAATCTGTGAGTCACGGGGACTCAGCAATCTCACACCCGCGAGATCAAGACTATTTAAGCTTATAGGAAGGATAGGGTTGTGAGGTGGAGCTGCAGCAAGCGACTAGCATATATGGTGGCTAACAACGCAAAAGAGAGCGAGAAGAGAAGCAAAGCACGGTCGTGAAGCTAGAAGTGATCAAGAAGTGATCCTAGAACAACCTACGTCCAACATAACTCCAACACCGTGTTCACTTCCCGGACCCCGCCGAGAAGAGACCATCACGGTTGCACACGCGGTTGATGTGTTTTAGTTAAGGTCAACTTCGGATTTTCTACAACCGGACATTAACAAATTCCCATCTGCCTCATAACCGCGGGCACGGCTTTCGAAAGATAATACCCTGCAGGGGTGTCCCAACTTAGCCCATTATAAGATCTCACGGTCAACGAAGGATATTCCTTCTACCGGGAAGACCCGATCAGTCTCGGAATCCCGGACTACAAGACCTTTCGACAGTAATAAAACAGACCCAGGAAAGCCGCCCGATTGTGCCAACAAATCCTGATAGGAGCTGCACATATCTCGGTCTCAGGGCACATCCGGATGAACACTCCGTACAACTAGAACCAAGTCTCGAGTTGCCCCGAGGTGGCGCTGCAAAGGTCTCTAGTTTGGACCAGCAATCGAAGGAGAACTGGCCCTGGGGGGTTAAAATAAAGATGACCCTTGAGTCTGCAGAACCCAAGGGAAAAAGGCTTAGGTGGCAAATGGTAAAACCAATGTTGGGCCTTGCTGGAGGAGTCTTATTCAAAGAGAACTGTCAAGGGGGTCCCATAAATCACCCAACCGTGTAAGGAACGCAAAATCAAGGAACATAACACCGGTATGACGGAAACTAGGGTGGCAAGAGTGGAACAAAACACCAGGCATAAGGCCGAGTCTTCCACCCTTTACCAAGTATATAGATACATTAATTAAATAAGAGGTATTGTGATATCCCAACAAGTAAACATGTTCCAACAAGGAATAACAAGTCCATGTTCCAACAAGGAACAAACTTCATCTTCACCTGCAACTAACAACGCTATAAGAGGGGCTGAGCAAAGCGGTAACATAGCCAATCAACGGTTTGCTAGTACATGGATGGTTAGAGGCTGACATGGCAATATGGGTGGCATGATATAGCAAGTGGTAGGTATCGCAGCATAGGCATATCAAAGAGCGAGCGTCTAGCAAGCAAAGATAGAAGTGATTTCGAGGGTATGGTCATCTTGCCTGCAAGGTTCCCAGAGTTGTCGAGAGCTTGGTCCTCGAAAGCGTTCTCAACAGGTTCCTCGTTCACGTACTCTTCTCCCGGCTCTACCCAAAGCAAGAACACAAGCAAAGGGGGCAACATCAATCACGATGCAATGCGCAAGCAACATGATGCAAAACATGGCATGATATGCGAGATGGGATATGCAATGCATATGCGTGTTTCGGAAGGAAAAAGATGAACAATGCATAATCTTGGCAAACCAAGTATTCCACTGGATAGGTGAGGTGATTTCGGTTGAAATCGATATAAAGATCACCGGAATCGGATGCACGGTTAGCAAATGACAAGCAAAACAAGAATGACAAGATTCTGCCATTAACAGCATGATGCTACTTAGCAAGCAACAAGAAATTAAGCTACTGCACCCAAACATATCAACAAAGCATATGAAAGTAATCTACTCAAGATGCTTGACGAAATATGAACACTGAGATACGGCTAAATCACACCACAACAGGTTCAAACAAGCATGGCAAAAGTGCAAAAGGTAACAGGTTCACAGACTTGGTGAAAATAACATGCCAGAAACTAACATCAGGATGACATGTTTAGAGCAATGAAACAACACGCTACAGGATCAGGACATAGCAAAATAAGGCATTTCATGAATCTAATCAAAGCACTTAACAAAAGTCCCTTACTGACCATAAGCCAAAAAGGATCAGAAAATATAATAACACCCATGTCAATTAAGCAAGTTTCGTTACAGGTTTCAGACTTAGCAGAAAACTAGACATGCCAAAAACAGATAACAAGTAGGCATGTTCGTGAGCTCGATGCACTCACTACAGAACATTGCATGATAAACTAAGCATACATACATCAAGAATACATGCCATGGAATCTGTACATGGCAAGATTAACATCATAGCATGCAAGGATCAACTACACCAAGCTTGGCAAAATCGAATAACATGTAAACAATCTGCCGGTAACATTTTATAGCAAAAGTAGAGCTCGATTGACTCAAGCTATGGCACTCCATAAATACAAACAAAGGCATGGATGGATAGAGCAAATCCATATGTTCAAAACACCCTTACTAATCATGCTCAAAAGAAGCATAGATCGCTCTGAAACAACATGAACACATGGCATAAAAATAACAGCAGGCAGGGACTTCGTGAAATTACTAAGTCTGAAATCAGCAACATTATGTACCCTAGTTTGCATGCTTGTGCTAGTCACCACAAAGATCACAAAAATACATGGCATAAACCTCTGGAAAGATAACATGGCATGTTACAAAACTCATGTAGGACTCAACTCCATAGGGTGCACACATCAATCATGGCAAAAATGACAAAAGTGCATGGTCTGATAAGAATCATAAACTAACATCACATAGCCCTCTTCCAACAGCATTTCGGGCATCAAGATGACCTCAAATGAAAATGATGCAGTGAAATGAAATGATGTACTCATCGAGGCGAACAATTTGACATATTATACGCACGAAACGGAGTAATATACAGCAAGTTATGATGCGATGAACATGTGACAGTTATGCAATATTTTCGGGACTTGGTGGAATTTTAGAGGGGGAGAAAGTCAACCGCGCGTAGATCGAGGTTCGCCGGAGACGACTCGCCGGAGATGGCCGGGGAAGCGCGGGGTGGCCGGATCCGGGCGGCGCCGGCACGGATCTGGGCGCGGGACGGCGCACGCGGCGGCGCGGTGCAGCGGCGGGGAGGCGGCGATCGACGGCGGTGGCGGCGCAGCGGCCGGCGCGGGGAGGCGCGGGAGCCGGGCGGCGCAGCTCCCGCGGAGGGGCGCGGACCCAGCGGGCGGCGGCGGCGGGCTTCGGGGGCCGGCCTCGGGCCCGGCGGGCTTCGGCGGGCGGGGGCGGTGACGGGCCACGTGGCACGCCCTGGTTGGCCCGGGGCGGCGGCGCGGACGGTGTCCGGCGCGGCCCGGACACGTCCGGTGGCGGCGGAGGTGCGGGAAACTAGGGTTAGGGTGGATTGATCCGGGATTTCGGAGGGGAAGGCATATTTATAGGTAGAGGGGGCTAGGAAGCTCCAAATGGAGTGCGGTTTTCGGCCACGCGATCGTGATCGAACGGCGATGGACATGGGAGTGTCTTAGATGGGTTATTGGGCTGGTTTGAAGGGGTTTTGGGCTGCAACACACATGAGGCCTTCACGGTTACCCGGTTAACCGTTGGAGTATCAAACGACCTCCGATTGACCCGAAACTTGACAGGCGGTCTACCGGTGCTATACCAAGGCCGCTCGACAAACCTCGGCCCATTCCGAGAAGGTTTAATACCCGCACACGGAAAAAGGTAAAAGGGGACGCCGGGGGACATAGGAGCGCCGGATTGCAAAACGGACAACGGGGAAAATGCTCGGATTCATGAGACGAACACGTATGCGAATGCGATGCACATGATGACATGATAAGAAATGCATGACATGAACAAAATGCAAAATGACGGGAAACCCAACCACGGAGGGAATATTATATCACATTGCCGAAAATGGCAAGAGTTGGAGTTACAAATATGGCAAGTTACATCCGGGGTGTTACAGTCTTCTTGCTCCAGCCGCCGAAACCAGCATCGGCCGTACTGCCTGCTCATGCCTTTCGTGGCTGGCTGCGCTACCGCGTAGGCCTAACTGCTCCACACTACTCCCATCGCTGGCCTGACCATCCCTCTACGCACCCACAGTTCCTGTTATTCTCCGGCGACGACAAACGAACAAGTAAACCCTCGTACTCCCCTCCGTGTGGGAAACAACTGCCAAGTGTTCTGCGGTTCCTAGTTGTTCCCTTCCTAGGCCTCGCCGTCGTCCACCGCTCTAGTGCTCTCGACGCGGCGTGGTCAATGAATGACATCCATCAAAAGAGGACTGTACATGGAGAGGATGACAATTGGGTCCACGGCCGCACGCAAGGAAGTGCCTCCTAATTACACGCAAAATAATGATTCCTCCACCTGACAACGAGGACCCACCGGAAGGGCCTCTTTACTTCGCAAAAAAAGTTCCTCCCGCTGGCAGCTCGGACCCACCAGCTATATCTTCGCACGCAGGAAAGTGCCTCCTTATTACTCACAAAAAAGAATACTCCCCCTGCTAGCTAGGACCCACCATATTTGGAGGCTGACTTGTGGGCCTACTAAGTTGACGCGGGCGCAGGATTTGTCAAATTAGTCAATATAAATTATTCTAGCTACAGTGACCGGACGATGTCCATCCAACGGCCCTTGTATTTCTTCAACCTCTGGTCTTCTTGCTCCAGCCTCCCAAACCATCGCTGACCGTGCCGCCTGCTCCTGCGTCTCATGGCCGGTTGTGCTACCGCGCGGGGCCTCACCGCCCCACCCTACTCCCATCGCTGGCCTGGCCATCCCTATACTCACCCAGACCTATTATTCTCCGGCAACAGCAACCTCACACTGCAGCCAAACTAGTAAACCCTCGTACTCTTGTCCGCGTGGGAAACAACTGCCGAGTCTTCCCTGGCTCCGGGTCATTCCCTTCCTAGGCCTCGCCGTCATCCACCACCTTGGTGCTCTCGATGTGGCGTGGTCAACATGGTCAAGGAACAATTTTCATCGGAAGAGGACTGTACGTGGAGAGGCTGACAGCTGGGTCTATGGCCGCAGCAAGGAAGTGCCTCCTTATTACGCGCAAAATAATGATTCCTCCACTTGACAGAGGGGACCCACCGGAAGGGCTACCGTATTTTGTGGAAAAAAACGTTTTCCCCCTAACAGTTGGGACCCACTAGCTACTTCTTTGCACGCAAGGAAGTGCATCCATACGGGTGAAAAAATGATTTTTCTCCCTAACAGCTGGGACCCACCAGCTATATCTTCGCATGCAAGGAAGTTCCTCCTTATCCACCCTCACAGCTAGGATCCACCCGGTCGAACCATACGTAGGGTTGTCTGTCTGGTCACGAACGTGTACGTACATACTGGTCGATCGGTCTCTCTGCAGCGATGAACCATTGCCGAGCAAGGAGCGACACGTGTCATAGTAGAGGCGCGAACGTAGCATGTCATGCAGTCCCGTCTATATCATGTACACGTACGTGCAACCACGCTGCAAGAAAGTAAATACAGCTACGTATGTACATACATGTGGGGTCTCTAACGCGTACATCGACGGCGTCCTGTTCATCAGCAACCAACCGGCTGGGTCGGAACAGAGGAAACAACGTCGTGTTCATCGGGAGGCAACAGACTAGGTCGGAATACGTCATGTTCATCGGGAGCCAACCGGCTTGGATGGAACAGCCAAAACAAGGTCTGGCGTACCATAGAACGGAGGAAACGAACTTCTGTTCAAGCTCCTACAGTTGAAACAGGGTCCTGTTGATCGGGAGGGGTGTGGCGTACTGCAGAACAGAGGAAACGGACTTGTGTTCGAGCTCCTACGGTCGAAACGGGGTGCTGTTGACCAGGAGGGGTGTGGCATACCGCAAAACGGAGGAAACGGACTTGTGCTGGAGCGTGTACGGTCGAAACAGGGTCCTGTTCATCGGGAGGGGTGTGGCGTACCACAAAATGGGACTCCACTAGATACTATTCATCCACCATCCACTGCCTCGCTCCAGCCTCCACGGGCTATTGTTCATCCACCGTCGACTTCCTCCAGCCTCCACCAGCTATTGTTCATCCACGGAGTCCTGTCATCCACCGTCAACTTCCTCCAGCCTCCACCAGCTACAGTTCATCTACGGGGTCCTGTTCATCCACCCTCCATGGGGTCTTGTTCAACCATCCCTCCACGGGGTCCTGTTCATCCACCCCCAACCAGCTCGGGTGTGTGGCGGCCTCCTCGATTGGGGTCTTGTTCATCCAGTGGCAATGATCTCTACTACCATGGAGTCCTGGTCATCCAACCCTCACTGGGAACTGTTCATCCAACCCCCAACAATGGTCACTGTTCATCCAACCCTCACTGGGAACTGTTCATCCAGCCCCCAACAATGGTCACTATTCATCAAGAGGCAGCTGGTTCAATCGGCTTCTGTTCGCAGAAGTAGCTAAGGAATCGCTCGGGTTCAGATAATAGCCAACGGATCGATCGCTCGGGTTCAGTTAACAGCCAAGGGATCGATCGCTCGGGTTCAGTAACATAGCTAGTGCAATCGCTCGGGTTCAGTAAGCAAATGCCTCGCTCGGGTTCAGTTAGAGCCCAAGGCCCCACACACACGTGCGTACGTGTACGAGAGAAACGCGCAAACCTCCATGAATCGCTCGGCCCCAACCACCCACCGTAACCAGGAACTCCCCGAATTTTCCTCGCCCTCGCTTCCACCATGATTTTTTCCGTCATGGACGGTGTCGTGGATTTGTCACGGTAGATGTCCTAGCAAAAGGACTTAGTCGTGGAGCCATCGCAACGGGTTAACTTGAAGGGGTTAAAACGGACGCAAGGACACAGTGTTATACTAGTTCGGCCCCTTCGATGAAGGTAAAAGCCTACGTCTAGTTGTGATGGGATTGATGTGTTTCGAGGGCTAGGGAGCAATAAGCTTCGCCTAAACCTCGAGTTGTTGTTGTCTGTCCCTAAACCGTCGTCGGGTCGTCCCCTTATATACACGGGTGACGCCCGTCGGTTTACAAAATCCCAACCTCCGGTTCATAAACGTGCCCGGGTTGGTCTCTCTATTCCTAACTTTCAATGCAAGTTTACCTCAGGCCGGTTTACGGCCATAAACCTTTAAACCGATTATAGGCCTTGGGCCCTTCTATTTCTCCTTGGGCTTTAACATCTTGGGTCCATTGACGGAGCTAACCCGGGCCCTGTAGGCCGGTTTATCCCAAATAGCAATATCCCCAACATTAGGCCCCAGATTGATTTGAACAGGTTCATGTCAATCCTTAATAAAAATTTCTGTCTTTAAATGTCTTCCAGTAACTGTTAAACCGCCGTTCCATCGTCTCCTCTTGCTGCTGTAAACCGATATGACGTCAGCACAAAGTTACCGTTTCTTTTTACTAAATCCACAATAATCAAGGCGACAGCTGGGCTCCCGAAATCACCGGCTCGTGGATTCGCGCGCCTGGCACGCGCACCGCGCCTTATAAATAGGACTAGAAGGCCATCTTCCTTTCCTCCCTTTCGTCCCCTTCTTCTTCGTCTTCCTCGCGACTCAGACTCCGGAGCTCCTCCACCGCCGTCAACTACTGCATCAACTCAGGCCGCTGCATCAACCTGACCGGACCAGAGTACCGCGGCGACCCTCCGTATCCGTTTGGATCCAGGTAAGGTTCATGTTCTTCTTGCTTTAGATCTGTTCTAGGGTTCGTCATCCCTACCCTGCCACTTTTCATTGTTCATCTCCATAGCAAGTTTTTGTGAACAGATTATGACACTTATATTGTGATTTGTAGTCACTCTCAGTATTCGCCATAAATCTGTACTCATCTCCTTAGATCTCACTCATTTCCCTGCTTGTCGAACTTGTGCTGTTCTGCTGCGAGCCAAACCTCATATTTTTACTTCTTTTTTGCCCTAGCTGTAGATCCATTGTTTTGAAAGAATCAGTACGGGATCTGTTTCTGCTCTCATATTCATAACTGTTAGATCTGGTCGGTTTAACTTTTAGCAGAGCGAACAACCCAAACTATATATCCATTAGTCCCCTTGATGAACCGCCAGATGATATCATTCTAGATAACTCCGGTCTATGTAAGAGCATCTTCGGTTTATAATCACGCCTGTTCTCAAACCGGAATACCTTTGTCTTGTAGATTTCCTCATGGCAAAACAGATATACGAATGCAACTGGGTTCCCTCTCGCATCACCGAGACCCAATTAAACAACTTAGTTCTGACTGGTGCCTTGAGTAGCAAAAATGCCATCCATTGGAGGGTTCCAGGGGATGAATGTCCTCCTACCCCACAGGAAGGAGAAGTTGTTGTGTTTGCGGATCACCTGGCCCGGGGCTTTAATCCACCCGGTTCAAAATTTTACCGGGACGTCCTGGCTAATTTTCAGTTACGCCCACAAGATGTTGGTCCAAACTCAGTCACGAATATCTGCCATTTTCAAGTGCTTTGTGAGGTGTACTTCCAGGAGGAACCTACTGTAGAGTTGTTCCGAGACTGTTTTCATTTAAACCGACGTACTGAATTCACCGATGGCCCTAACATGGAACTGGGTGGTATGGCGATTCAAAAGAGGAAAGAAGTGACTTATCCTCACGCCAAGCTGCATAGTCATCCGCAAGAATGGAATCACACTTGGTTTTATTGCAAAGATACTTCCCCTGCTGAAGAAAATCCTCTGCCTGGCTTCCGTCCAGAGAGACTTAGCAATACACACCCCTTCCCCCCAAGGCTAACCGCCAAAGAGAGGAGTAAATATGCCCCTCAACTGTCCAAGCTCCGAGCCTTCATGGCTAACGGTTTAACAGGAGTGGATCTTGCCCGTTGCTGGATTTCATGGAGTATCCTGCCCCTCAGTATCCACTCCGGTTTAATGTGCAAATACACGGGCCGGGTTAATGATCCTTTGAGGCACTGCAACATTCAGCTGACGGAAGACGAAGTTACTGAAGCTGTGAAAAAGATGCTGAATGAACCGGAATATGTTTGCGCCCGAACCGGCCTGCTTCCCTTTTGTGCTACAAATAAACCACCTGCTGTAAGCATCTCACCTCCGTTTGTTATAGAATTTATGATCTCCTTATATGTATACTGTTAACTCCAATCCTTTCTGAAACAGAGAGATGATCCGTTTTGGAGCAAGAAGCTTCTTCAAGAGCCAACAGAAAAGGTAACCCGACCCAAAACAAGGGTGAAGAAGCCTGATCAGAAGAAAAGGAACACCGCTTCCTCTACCCCGGAATTAGATGAGGATGATGTGGGTAATCCGGACCTTGAGGTAGACCTTGATTCAGTTGGCTTACTTTTTATACGCCTTATTGATGATGATATCTGTCAGGACGACGCTGAAGCGAGTAATGCTGAAGGCCCAGAGGTAACTATTCTTTCTTCTGATCCAGTCCCTTTGCCTTTGAAAAAACCTCGCCAAGCAAACCGGAAAGTTAAATTTTCTCATCCCCTTGCTTACTTGGATCCCAAATTTCTTGTGAAGACCCAGCAACATGAAGCTCGTCGCACCACCCGGCATAGTGGCCAGGTAGTTACCTCCACCGGTTTACCGAACAGCCCGGTTCGGAAACGCCGCTCAGAGGTCTCCGATTTATGCGCTAGCTTTCCTCCTAAAGCAGGTTTAATTCGTCAGCCTCTTAATCCATCTGACTCCGATTATCAGGTCACTTCCCATTCATCTTCTGGTGAATCTTCAGCCACTCAACTGCCACCGCTAAAGACAGTTATTGGGTAAGTTGGACCGATCACAACATATTTCCATATGGGTTTCTTAATCCATCTTACACCGTTCTTCAATCTTTGGGTCTCTCCCAGGGCTAAACCTAGACCGAGCAAGAAGGCTCGTCTGGATAATCCGGCCGAAGGAACTGCCGCTCCTGAACCGGATAAAACTCCTGGTGCTGATGCTCTAGTTCGTGAAGACATTCAGAATTATCCACCTCCACAAGATGACGCCTATGCTGAAGAAAGGCCTACCAATCCTGCCAGCCATACCGATCAGCCTGCCAGTCCTGTTCGGGTTGAGGAATCCATCCACCCTTCTGGAACTGTTGATAAACCGACAGTGCCAATGCAGATCAGCGATTCCAAAGATGATGATGTTGTGATTACCGGCATTGGTCGCTCTGAACCGGGGAACTCTGCTACCTTAGCCAAGCATACTGCTAAGGAAGAAATCTCGGCCATAAAGGGCAAATGGGACGTTGATTCCTCAACGTATGCCGCTTTAAGCGCCCAAGATCTTTATTCTGGGTATCTGAACCGACTGTATACCAGTCGCGATTATGAAGCTGGCATGATCAGGATGATGAAAGAAAAACTTGAGGTAACTCTCTTGTGCTTCATTCTATTGCAACTTAGCTTCTCAATTTCTTCCAACCCGAGATGGTAACCCGAATCATGCTGCCTTGACAACCAAGGTCCGGTTTCAACATAGGTCGTAACCAGAAAACATCATCAAATAACCATTAGCCCCCAAGTGCCAAGTTTAAATACTTGTATTAATCTTGGGACTTTTGTAATGTAAAACATGCGTTAAGATCAAGTACGCATTAGCCCCCAAGTATCGAGCACATAACTTGCTTGTGTGGTTGATACTTCCAAACCGTGCAATATTTTCTGAACACTGCTGATGACCTGCTGCAGGCGGATCTGAAGACCAAAGAGAAACAAGTCTCGAACCTTCAGGAAATCCTAAAAACCCAGCAGGTTGAAACTGCAAAAGCGAAGGAAGAATTGACCAATGCCTTAAATGTTATGGAAGAGCTGAAAGAAAGCCGCAAAAAATAACAAGCTGATTGGGCTACTGAAAAGGCTCTTTTGATTAAAAGGGCTGAAAATGCCGAAGCTGCTCTCAAACCGGTGGTTGATGAATTATCCACCGTAAAGCGACAAATACACTCCATGACCTCTGCCGTCTTTGGTAAATTTCTTTCGATGCCCTTCCTCCAATTTGCACCTTGTCTGCTATATCCTATGTCCGGTTTGTAATCCATCTTGAAACACTGCAGGCACACGTATTGGACACTTGGGTTCTGATGTGCGGATGAAACTCAAAGCTGCTTATACTTTGATTGAACAGTTGTATACCGGAGCACAGAGAGGTATCACCACTGCATCGCATAACAACCCCGCACCGTCTCTGATTCAAGACACGTTAAAAAGGTTATCCATGCTTCCTGCCCGGATTGAAGAGTTAAAAAGATCAGCTGCTCGAACCGGAGCCATCACTGCCTTGACCCGGGCCAAAGCATGGGTACCAGACTTTGATCCTGTCGAAGCGGCACAAGGATACCCCAGCTTGAAAGAAGACGTTTCAGATTTCGGCGAAAATGACTTGAGGGCGATAAACCGGGCGGTTCGCCCCCTAGCTTGTCAATTGGCTGAAGAAGCAGATCTGACACATTATCAGGCCCAATATGATAACCAGAACAAGCGAGTAGCTGCCCCGATCCCTGAAGCGGAAAACCTTATTCCTCCAATCCGTAAGCATACCTATGCCCCTGACATTGAACCGTCTTTGCTGATTCATGAAGAAGCGGTCTTTCAAGCATTAATGGGAATCGACTGGACCACTGCTGATTTCCAGCCAATGGGTAGCCATGAGGAGGCTGAAGCGGCGCAGGATGATCCACAACCTTCGAACCGAAGCGGCGAACAGGCGTAATCAAAGCTCCGGTTTACCTTAATTGGTGACGTTAACCCATCAAAAAACAATATATTCAGGCACTACGCTGCCTTGTAATAAGATAGTTAACACTTCTGCCTTTGAATGCGCCTTTGTGCACGGGTACTGATGCCCTTGCCATGACTTTTTCCAACTTGTGTTTCCTGTCTTTACTGGGTACAAAGGACGGTCTTTCGACCATATGAACCGTGCTGCGCCTTTGCCAAACCGGGCAACTTGCCTCCGGGTTAAAAAACGGACCAGGCTGTGTCAGCTGAATCGGTTAAAAGTATTTGTCGTTCCAAAGAACAAAAACACCACGAGAAGGAAGATAACAAACAACCAAATACGAGAGGAAACGCAATAGTAAAACGCGTGCAAATGGTGGTTGCTATGAACCGTTCAGAAGGCATTACCATCGTCAAGACAAAAAAAAACCAAGCCCCCAAGGGGTGTAGCTACGGTTTAAGTCGACTAGGTTCCTAACTGAATCGTGGCAAATCTGCCGGTCAAATGGCATTGCATTGGTTCGGATTCGACCAAGCCCCCAAGTGACTCAGTGGCCTAGGGCCGATCAAGTGGCATTGCATTGGTTCGGACACGACCAAGCCCCCAAATGACTTATTGGCTGTTTAAAAGCCGATCAGAAGGCATTACCATCATCAAGACATGACCGAGCTCCCATAAGGTGTAACTACGGTTCAAGTCGATTAGGTCCCCAACTGACTTAGTGGCAAATGTGCCAGCCAGAAGGCATTACCATCGTCAAGACATGACCAAGCTCCCCGGAGGTGTAGCTACGGTTCAGGTCGACTAGGTCCCCAACTGACTTTGTTGATCTTCTGTGAAGCGACCTCAAGGGGTAAACGGGAGGTTGCCCTAAAGCGACTCAACTCCGTGTAACCACGCATGATGTGAAGAAAAAAACAGAGACCCCGCTTTACTCGAGGCTCCGGTTAATTATATTGATCATAATATATACATGGTCATGATATGTACATAAGCAGAGCCCAAGGCTCATGTATAGTAAGGCCGAAGATGAGCTATGTTCCACGGCCTGCTGGTCTCCTCCTCTGATGTGCGTGAATCTTTGCGCTCTCGAATATCAATCAGGTAGTATGATCCATTATTCAGATTCTTGCTGACCACAAAAGGTCCTTCCCAAGGTGGGGATAAGTTATGCATATCAGACTGATCCTGGATGAGCCGGAGCACCAAATCCCCCTCCTGAAAGGTTCTGGTTCTAACCCGACGGCTGTGGTAACGACGAAGATCTTGCTGGTAAATCGCTGAACGGGCAGCTGCTAAGTCACGTTCCTCATCCAACAAATCAAGAGCGTTCTGCCGTGCCTGCTCGTTGTCCTCTTCAACATAAGCTGCCACACGAGGTGAATCATGTCGTATATCACTTGGGAGAACCGCCTCTGCTCCATAGACCATAAAAAACGGCGTAAACCCCGTGGATCTGTTAGGCGTGGTGTTGATACTCCATAATACAGACGGTAGCTCCTCAACCCAACAACCCGGCGTCCTCTGCAAAGGGACCAGAAGCCGGGGTTTGATACCTCTCAAGATCTCTTGATTCGCTCGTTCTGCTTGACCATTAGATTGTGGGTGAGCTACAGAAGAAACATCAAGCCGTATATGCTCACGTGCGCAGAACTCTTTCATGGCGCCTTTGGATAGATTGGTACCATTATCTGTGATGATGCTGTGTGGAAAACCAAACCGGAAGATCACCTTCTTTATAAACCGAACCGCCGTGGCCGCATCACATTTACTGACAGGTTCTGCCTCCACCCACTTTGTAAATTTGTCCACCGCCACCAATAGGTGGGTCTTCTTATCTTTGGAACGTTTAAAAGGCCCAACCATATCGAGCCCCCAAGTCGCAAACGGCCAAGTAATTGGAATCATCCTTAATTCTTGAGCCGGTATGTGCGCTCGTCTAGAAAATTTCTGGCAACCATCACATAGCCTGACCAGGTCTTCTGCATCAGCATGAGCAGTTAACCAGTAGAAACCGTGGCGGAACGCTTTAGCCACCAATGATTTTGAACCGGCGTGGTGGCCGCAATCCCCTTCATGTATTTCACGTAATATTTCGCACCCCTCCTCAGGGGATACGCACCGTTGCAGCGCTCCTGACACGCTGCGATGATGTAGCTCCCCTTTGAGAATGGTCATAGACTTGGACCGCCGTACTATCTGCCGAGCCAAGATTTCGTCTTCTGGCAACTCACCCCGGTTCATATATGCCAGATAAGGAAGCGTCCAATCCGGGATGACGTGAAGAGCCGCCACTAATTGAGCCTCCGGATCAGGAATAGCCAACTCCAATTCACAGGGGAGCTGTACCGATGGGTGATACAATACATCCAAGAAAACGTTGGGTGGGACCGGTTTACGCTGAGAGCCCAAGCGGCTTAAAGCGTCCGCTGCCTCATTCTTTCTGCGGTCCACATGGTCCACTTGATAGCCTTTGAAATGCCCTGCCACCATATCTACTTCACGACGGTATGCAGCCATGAGCGGGTCCTTAGAATCCCAGGTGCCAGATACTTGCTGAGCCACTAGATCCGAATCACCAAAGCACCTAACGCGGCTCAGATTCATCTCTTTAGCCATCCGAAGACCATGAAGCAAAGCTTCATACTCAGCCGCATTGTTTGTACAGGGGAACATTAAACGGAGGACATAACAAAACTTGTCTCCTCGTGGGGAAGTTAAAACGACTCCAGCTCCCGAGCCTTCCAATTGTCTGGATCCGTCAAAATGAATAGTCCAATATGTGTTATCTGGCTTCTCCTCAGGTGCTTGTAACTCTGTCCAATCGTTTATGAAGTCGACAAGTGCTTGTGACTTTATGGCCGTCTGGGGTACATATCTTAAACCGTGCGGCCCAAGCTCGATAGCCCACTTGGCAATCCGACCGGTCGCCTCCCGGTTCTGTATGATGTCACCCAAAGGAGCAGAACTGACCACCGTGATGGGGTGCCCTTGAAAATATTGCTTCAGCTTCCGGCTTGCCATAAAAACACCATATACCAGCTTCTGCCAATGCGGATACCTTTGCTTGGACTCGATAAGCACTTTGCTGATATAGTAAACCGGACGCTGAACCGGATGCTCCTTGCCAGCCTCCTTGCGTTCTACCACAATCGCCACGCTGACCGCTCTGGCGTTCGCAACAACGTATAACAGGAGTGGCTCTTTATCAACGGGGGCTGCCAACACTGGCGGATTGACTAACTGTCGCTTCAAGTCCTCAAACGCTTTATCAGCCTCCGGACTCCAGACAAATTGATCTGTCTTCTTGAGCATTTGATACAAGGGGATCGCCTTTTCACCGAGGCGGCTGATAAACCGGCTTAACGCAGCAATCCGCCCGGCCACGTGCTGAACATCATTGACGCATTTCGGTTTGGCTAGGGAGGTGATGGCTGTGATCTTTTCCGGATTGGCCTCAATTCCTCTATGGGACACTAAGAATCCCAACAATTTGCCTACAGGTACACCGAAAACACATTTAGCTGGGTTGAGCATCATTTGGTACACCCTCAAGTTATCGAAGGTTTCCTTCAAATCGTCAACCAGGGTCTCCTTCTTTCGTGACTTGACCACAAAGTCATCCACATAGGCATGTACATTACGACCAATCTGTTCATGGAGGCAATTTTGCACACACCGTTGATAAGTAGCCTGCGCACTCTTGAGCCCGAAGGGCATAGAAACATAGCAGAAGGCTCCAAAGGGAGTAATGAACGCTGTCTTCTCCTGGTCCTTAACTGCCATCTTGATCTGATGATAACCCGAATAGGCATCCAAAAAACTCAAACGCTCGCAACCTGCCGTAGCATCAATGATTTGATCAATACGGGGGAGAGCAAAAGGATCCGCTAGACAAGCTTTATTCAAGTCTGTGTAATCCACACACATGCGCCAGGTGCCGTTTTTCTTAAGAACCAGCACCGGATTAGCAAGCCACTCGGGATGAAAAACCTCAATAATAAAACCAGCTGCCAGGAGCCTGGCTACTTCCTCACGAATCGCTTTACGTCTTTCTTCGTTAAACCGGCGTAGGAACTGTTTTACCGGTTTATACTTAGGATCCACATTAAGAGTGTGCTCAGCGAGTCGCCTTGGTACACCAGGCATGTCAGACGGCTTCCATGCAAAGATGTCCCGATTCTCACGGATGAACTCGATGAGCGCCCTTTCCTATTTTGGATCCAAGTTTGCACTGATGCTGAACTGCTTGGACGAATCGCCAGGTACGAAGTCAACAAGCTTAGTTTCGGCAGCTGATTTGAACTTCAAGGCCGGATCGTGGTCCGTAGTTGGCTTCTTTAATGAAGTCATGTCCTCCGGATCAACATTGTCTTTGTACTGCTTTAGCTCCTCCGTAACACAAACCGATTCCGCATAAGTCGCATCTCCTTCTTCGCATTCCAAAGCGATTCGACGGCTCCCATGAACCGTTATAGTGCCCTTGTAACCCGGCATCTTGAGTTGCAGATATACATAGCAGGGCCGTGCCATAAATTTTGCATAGGCCGGTCGTCCGAACAAAGCGTGGTATGGACTTTGGATTTTAACCACTTCAAACCTCAGCGTCTCTGATCTGGAATCATGACTATCGCCGAAGACCACTTCTAGGGCTATCTTACCAACAGGGTACGCAGACTTGCCAGGCACCACCCCGTGGAACACCGTATTGGTCGGTTTGAGATCCTTATCCACCAGTCCCATGCGACGGAAGGTCTCATAATACAATATGTTAATGCTGCTTCCTCCGTCCATGAGTACCTTGGTGAGCTTGTAACCTCCCACCTGAGGCGCCACCACCAATGCTAACTGACCCGGATTATAAACCCTGGGAGGATGATCTTCTCGACTCCATATGATTGGTTGTTCCGACCAGCGCAGATAGTGAGGCGCGGCCGGTTCAACAGCACTAACTGCCCGCCTCTGAAGCTTTCTATCCCGTTTATCCAAGCTTGTAGTAAAAACATGATACTGTCCACTACTCAACTGTTTCGGGTTGCTCTGATAACCTGATTGCTGCTGTTGCTGCTGGCTGTAACCACTTTGATTACCTTGATTATTTTGGCTGTTCTGTCCGCCCGGATTACCATTGAACCCTGGACCGGAATTTCCACCGCCGTACCCTAATCCGGAACCTGAACCGCCGCCAGAGCCGTGATCATATTGGAAAATGTTTGAGCTTTTGAATTCCTTCATGATGTAACAATCCTTCCAAAGGTGGGTTGCTGGCTCCTCTTTTGTTCCGTGCTTCGGACAGGGCTGGTTTAAGAAAAAGTTCAAACGCTCCGGATTAGGACCGGGATTTCCGTGAAAACCTGGCTGTTTCCCCTTACGTCGCTGGCCCTTATTCCGTGCACTGGTGTTGGCCACAAAATCCACGCTCCCATCCGGTTTACGCTTACCTCCGCCTCCATTGCCTGTTGGTTGATGCTGCTGGCCTTTGGTATTGCTATTCTTCTTTCCCTTCCCTGCTTTGTCGTCACCAGAGTCAGGATCCTTGGTACTGTCAGAATCCGCATACTTCACTAAAGCGGTCATGAGCGTTCCCATATCCGTGCAATCACGCTTCATCCGACCTAACTTTAGCTTCAAAGGGCCAAACCGACAGTTGCCTTCCAACAGCACCACGGCGGTGTCTGCGTTGATGCGATCTGATGAGTGCAAAACTTCTGATACCCGGCGTACCCAATGGGTAGTTGACTCCCCTTCTTGTTGAACGCAAGCTGCTAGGTCAACTATCGACATTGGCTGTTTGCACGTGTCCTTGAAATTCTTGATAAACCGGGCTCGCAACTGGGCCCACGAATTAATGGAATTAGGCGGTAGGCTCTTTAGCCAAGTCCGGGCCGTCCCTTCTAACATCATGGTAAAATACTTCGCACACGCCGTGTCATCCACATCTAGCATCTCCATAGCCATCTCATAGCTCTCCACCCATGTATCTGGAGGCTGATCCGCCGTGTAGTTTAGTACCTTGCGGGGGCCTTTGAAGTCCTTAGGCAGGCGTACGTTGCGCAAAGCGGGAACGAGGCACGGTACTCCCAAGGAACTAGAAGCCACCCCCGGTTCAATCGTAGCAGTGGGGAAGATAGGTGTAAGCTGACGAGCCTGATGCTGCGCTGCTAATCCGGCCTCCTGCGCACGGGCGCGATCCACCATCTCCTGAGCATTGTCGACGCCAGCCGGATTGTTGCCGCGGAGCGCTTCACGCCTGGCATTACTTGAAACAGCCGGCTCCTCCATGCGCCTGCTATAGCTCCTGCTGGGGCGAGGGGTGGAGTGAATCCGATCACGGCTTTGCGAATATGCTTCTTGTTGGGCCAAAGCGGTCCTAAGGAGCTCCTTGACTCGGCGTGTCTCTACATCCTGCGGTGAATCGCCTTCGATCGGAATGGCTTCCAACCGAGCTGCCGCCGCAACGAGGTTATCCATCGGGTTGGAATAATGGCTCGATGGTGTTGGCACGGCCTGTGGTGTACCAGTGTTGTGACGAGGCAGGTTTATTATACGGTGCTGAACCGGGGCGCCAACTGTTGCTTCCGCACGGTTTACCCCCGGCGGATTATTGGCCCCCGCCCCAGGGGTGTTGAAGAGATTTCTGGCATCGAGGGCTGCGGGCAATTGAGATCGGAATTTCCTCTTCAGGACTTCCTGAGATGCATTCTGGTCCATCATGAGCCTGTAAGCCTGTGCATCTAAAGCGGCGCGCTCTGCCGTCATCCTGGCCTCTTCTGCTGCCAGCCCCGCTTTAGCTTGAGTGATCTGTTCTCTCACTTTGGCAATCTCGGCATTGTGAACCTCCTGATCCACCGGGTTGGCCTCCGCCATAAGCACTGCCAGTGCGTCAAACAGATCTGACAATACTTGGGCTGGTGAGTCCACAGGGCCCCCTGCTCGCGCAGCCGTTGCCGCTGCCGATCCGGAGATCACTGCTGCCGCAGTTGATGAATGCGGCGCCGCCTGTGTTCCAGCCATGAAGATCCCAACTCGATTGGGCAGACCAGAGGGGTCCGGAATACTGTCGTCATCGGAGCTACCCCCAATCCGATCATCTTGCAGCTGGTATAGAGACTCGGTTTCCCCGGTTGACGTTTCATCGCCGGAGTAGATGGCGGTTTCGCCACCGGATTCGGATCCTTCCTCGTAGCTTCCTCCGTGGATGACTCCCACGAATGCGCGCTTCCTAGTCGGTTTAACCAGGGTCGATCTCGTGCGCTGAGCTGTCTTGACGAGGTCGGTGCAGACGCCCAGTTCGGGGCCCGGTTCACCGATCTTGCCGATGAAAACATGGATGCCGCCAAAGGGGACCCGGTACCCGTACTCGATCGAGCCGGCGTCGGGGCCCCAGCCTGTGCTGTCGATGTAGAGTTTTCCGCGACGACTTTTGGTCATCCGGCCCACAGCGTAACCCTCGAGTCCTTCAAAGCGGCCCTCCAAGAACTTGAAACCATCTCGCGATAGCCCCACGGTGGGCGCCAACTGTCGTGGATTTGTCACGGCAGATGTCCTAGCAAAAGGACTTAGTCGTGGATCCATCGCAACGGGTTAACTTGAAGGGGTTAAAACGGACGCAAGGACACAGTGTTATACTAGTTCGGCCCCTTCGATGAAGGTAAAAGCCTACGTCTAGTTGTGATGGGATTGATGTGTTTCGAGGGCTAGGGAGCAATAAGCTTCGCCTAAACCTCGAGTTGTTGTTGTTTGTCCCTAAACCGTCGTCGGGTCGTCCCCTTATATACACGGGTGACGCCCGTCGGTTTACAAAATCCCAACCTCCGGTTCATAAACGTGCCCGGGTTGGTCTCTCTATTCCTAACTTTCAATGCAAGTTTACCTCAGGCCGGTTTACGGCCATAAACCTTTAAACCGATTATAGGCCTTGGGCCCTTCTATTTCTCCTTGGGCTTTAACATCTTGGGTCCATTGACGGAGCTAACCCGGGCCCTGTAGGCCGGTTTATCCCAAATAGCAATATCCCCAACATTAGGCCCAAAGAATGTCATGCAATTGCGTCCCCGGCCCGCCCAAGACAAAAAGCCCATTTTCTGTCATGATTTTTTGTCATAGAAGTAGGAGCCCATGAAAGCACAAGTGCTCCCTGGGTGATTTTGGTAATTAATGTCAACATATCTCTTGTTGGACTAATATTTTTTATCTAAGTATATTTCAGAAAGTTCAACAAAGGCATGGTATGGACAAGAGGATTTGGAACCCCTTCAAGATGCCAAGGACAAAGATTGGCAAAAGCTCAAGACTCTTCATTTCTATTTTGGTGATCAAAGATCACATTGAGTCCATAGGAAAAGCCAATACAATTAAAAGGGAATGAGGTGTTCCTTAATGGTGTACTTGCTCAAAGTGCTTAGTAATATGCTCCAAAGTCAATTACAAATATGTCCAAAACCTAAAGTCAAACTCGGCCCCACCGATTTGATTCATCTGGCGCCATTGAGTTCACTTGTCATAGCCACAGCCAGAAACCCTAATTAGTTCGGTCTCACCCATGGGATCTCGGTCTCATCGGGATGGGCTTGAAAACTCTTTGTTGCCTGTTGCAACTATTTCGGTCTCACCGAGATATGTAATCGGCCCCACCGAGTTTGCTTGACCAACTCTCTGTTTGTTTATTACCAAGATCGGTCTCATCGAGTTTGTGTAATCGGTCAAACCGAGTTTAGGTTTTACCCTAACCCTAGCACATCGGTCCCACCGAGTTGATCATGCCGGCCCCACCGAAAAGTCTAACGTTCACATTTTGAACTAAATCGGTCACACCGAGTTCATATATTCGGTTTAACCGAGTTGGCTCTTTTGTGTGTAACAGCTAGATTTTGGTGTGGAGGCTATATATACCCCTCCACCCCCTTCTCCATTAGAGAGAGAGAGAGAGCTATCAGAACATGCCTACACTTCCAGCATTCATTTTCTGAGAGAGAACCACCTACTCATGTGTTGAGACCAAGACATTCCAATCCAACCACAAGAATCTGGATCTCTAGCCTTCCCCAAGTTGCTTTCCACTCAAATCATCTTTCCACCATAGCCAAATCTGTGAGAGAGAGTTGAGTGTGGGGGAGACTATCATTTGAAGCACAAGAGCAAGGATTTTATCATCAACACACCATCCATTACCTTTTGGAGAGTGGTGTCTCCTAGATTGGTTAGGTGTCACTTGGGAGCCTCCGTCAAGATTGTGGAGTTGAACCAAGGAGTTTGTAAGGGCAAGGAGATCGCCTACTTCGTGAAGATCTACCCAAGCGAGGCAAGTCCTTCGTGGGCGATGGCCATGGTTGGATAGACAAGGTTGCTTCTTCATGGACCCTTCGTGGGTGGAGCCCTTCGTGGACTCGCGCAACCATTACCTTCGTGGGTTGAAGTCTCCACCAACGTGGATGTACGATAGCACCACCTATCGGAACCACGCCAAAAATCTCCGTGTCTTCAATTGCGTTTGCACATTCCAATCCCATCCCTTTACTTTCTTGCAATTTGCATGCTTTACTTTCTGCTGCTCATATACTCTTGCCATGCTTGCTTGAAATATATTGTGAATGCTTAAACTTGTGCTAAAACTCCACCTTAACTTGAAGAACTTAAAAACTGCTACTTTTGCTTGTTGAGGGTCTAATCACCCCCCCTCTACGGAGGTGAAGGAGGATACCTCGTCCGTCCAAGTGGAAGCTTCTACCTCACGACAAGGTGAACCACGAGTTGAGTCAGAGGCATCCACGAGTGGGACACGCCAAGATGAAGGAAACGAGGAAGTACACCAAGATGAAGCTCAACAACCTCCTTCTCCACCTCCACAAGAGAACAACAACACCAACAACGAAGAAGGCCAAGAGGAAGAACAAGATGATGAAGAGGATGTTCCACCCCGACCTAATCAAAACCTCTCACGAGTTAGAGCAAGAGTTTCAAGAGATCATCCTGTCGAACAAATCTTTGATGATATCCAAACCGAGAGAATTACTTGCTCAAAAACTCGTTTGGCTAATTTTTGTGAACATTATTCATTCATCTCTAGTATTGAACCTATGAAGGTTGAAGAAGCGCTTGATGATCCGGATTGGGTGAACGCCATGCACGAAGAGCTACACAACTTCGAGAGGAACCAAGTGTGGACATTGGTTGAAAAGCCGGACAACAATAAAAAATGTCATTGGAACCAAATGGGTGTTTCAGAATAAGCAAGATGAATATGGAAAAGTTGTACGCAACAAGGCTCGTCTTGTCGCTCAAGGCTACACTCAAGTCGAAGGTATGGACTATGGTGAGACATATGCCCCCGTTGCTAGACTTGAGTCCATTTGCATCTTACTTGCTTATGCCAATCATCATGATATCATATTATATCAGAAATTGAGGAGGAAGTTTATGTTAAACAACCTCCCGGCTTTGTTAGTCCTAAGAAACCCGATCATGTTTACAAACTTCACAAAGCTCTTTATGGTCTTAAACAAGCTCCTAGAGCGAGGTATAAATGCTTGACCAAGTTCCTTATTGAAAAAGGCTTTGAGATTGGAAAAGCTGATTCTACACTTTTTACTAAAAGGGTTAATGGTGAATTATTTGTGTGCCAAATTTATGTGGATGATATCATATTTGGTTCGACTAACCCTCATTTTAGTGAAAAGTTTGGTAGGCTAATGTCGGAGAATTTTGAGATGTCTATGATGAGTGAAATCAAGTTTTTTCTTGGTTTGCAAATCAAGCAAACTAAGGAGGGTACCTTTGTTTCACAAACAAAGTATACCAAGGACTTATTCAAGAAGTTCAACATGCAAGAAAGCAAAGGTATGAAAACACCCATGCCTACTAGTGGACATCTTGACTTGACAAAGGATGGCAAACCGGTTGACCAAAAGGTCTATCGCTCTATGATTGGTTCGTTGTTATATCTATGTGCCTCCCGTCCCGATATTATGCTAAGTGTGTGCATGTGTGCACGATATCAAGCGGCCCCTAAGGAATGTCATCTTAAGGCTGGGAAAAGGATAGTGAGATACTTAATTCATACACCAAACTTTGGCATTTGGTATCCTAAGAGGTCTTCTTTTGATCTTGTTGGCTACTCCGATTCAGACTATGCCGGTGACAACGTTGATAGAAAGTCCACTTAGGGTACTTGTCAATTTCTTGGTAGATCTCTTGTGTCTTGGTCCTCCAAGAAACAAAACTCGGTATCCTTATCCACCACCGAAGCGGAATACATTGCCGCCGGTTCATGTTGTGCTCAGTTACTTTGGATGACCCAAACTCTTAAAGACTATGGGATATATGTGAAACATGTTCCATTGCTATGTGATAATGAAAGTGCTATTAAGATTGCTCACAATCCCGTGCAACATTCTCGAACTAGGCATATTGAAGTTCGTCATCATTTCATTCGAGATCATGTTGCTAAAGGAGACATCGATCTTAAACATGTTCGTACCGATAAGCAATTGGTGGATATATTCACCAAACTGCTTGATGAGAAAGTATTTTGCCGTTTGAGAGGTGAATTGAACATCATTGATGCCTCAAACTTGGAGTAGAAACTCCATTTGGATGCATGCAAGGCATGAGCCTTTGGCTAATCCTTGATATTTCTATTATGATGATGATCATATGTCTTGGATCTATATTTGTACCCTTGCATGTTATCTAACCCTTGTAGGTACTTGGATGAACCCAAATCTATGAGATTGCAACACACTCACATCTTGAGCAATCTCCACATCACCAAGTCTCTACAATATGGTGGTTGAAGACAAGGAATCATGATTCTACTCAACATATCCTTTGACAATTCCAATATATCAAATTTCATTTGGTATCAAACCTCATGATTGTCACTTTGGATACACAAGTGCTCTTCCTTGCACAACTAACCTATGTAGGTAGATGAACTCATATTACAAGTGGTGCTCCCAACTCTTGATGAGCTACATCAACCTTGAGCACCCTACACAAGTTCGACTACATGATCAAGATCAACACCACCACCCAAGGTATGTCATTCCATCTTAGGGAAGCTTTACCCCAAGTCATGGGTCAAAGCAGATCAACAAGATGAGAATACATCAAAATGCTTAAACGAAAAATGGCAACCCCATTTCGAGCTTAAACGATGAGTATGACCTATGATCAAGTGACCTCACTTGACTCCTAAGTCAATATACTATAACATAGGTGACTTTGTTACCGACCAGTTCTAGATGAAGTTCTCTAGTGTTTCTTTGTGTTCTTGCATTTGTCTCTTTCTTGTTCCCCTTTCAAAGAAAAACTTCATCCAGATTTCTTTTCTTATCTTGTCTGTTTTGTTCTGCATGCCCTGCATCTAATTCATTGCAGATCCTTCATTTAATTCCTTGCAAATCTTTGTGAGATCTTATTTGCCTAGTGAGCTGAGATGACAAAATATTTTCCTCAGTGTTGAACTCGGTCTCACCGATTTATACATCCCGGCTAGACCAAACTACGGTGCTACATTGTAGATTGTTCATCGGTTCAACCGACTAGGACAAACCCGGTCTCACCGATATGCATCATCTCTGACACTGCCAACTTGGTGGCACCGATGAAAATAACTCGGCGTTACCGACTTTACTACTGAGAAAACATTCTGCCATTACAATGTTAGTTCTTCTCCAGCTGCACTCAATGATTCTTATCCTCTACTAGCATCTCAAATTACATGCTGCTTTGTAATGTGTCTCTAGGACCAAACCTATTAGACTCATGCTCCAGAAGATCCCTTCTTGGGAATTGATGTCAAAGGGGGAGAGAGAGCACATCAAGCTTATTACATAAGAGAGAAAGCATACTTGAAGCTTCTCTAGATGCTTATCATCCATAGAGGAGAGAAGGCACATGTCTTTAGAGGGGAAAGACATGTTAGTATATGTTATGATTGTTCTGCTCTGATTTTATCTTACCCTATCTTCTTCCATTATCCAATATCAAATTCAGGGGGAGCAAGATTTCATATCTAAGGGAAGAAAATCTTTGGAATTCGTTGAATATCTTTATTCTTTGGGGACATGTCTATATCCAAATAGAGTACTAAGTACTCACTCACTAATGTCATCCCAATCTTGGTACTCTTGTGGTTTCCTGAATTTGCTTTGTTTAGTAGGTATTCTTGTGTTATCTAACCCTGTTTTCTCAAGTTCACCTCCACCAAAGCCAACTCAATACCACAAGGTAAGTATATGCATCACACTCATGTGCATGATGATCTCTTGCTAATGTACATATTGTTTGCAAGAAGGACTCATGAACATGAAGGTACACTTCCTGTATTTACATCATTTGCTCTGATGCATATAGCCAAGATGCATGTAACTCATTGCTTGCTCTGACATGATTATGCATTCACATGCTCTTATATACAATCTTTACATGATTGCATACTTGTAGGGGGAGCCTATGCATGTTGCATGTCTTTCCAAAGCTTTACTTGTTATTCTCTTTATCTTTATATGAAGCTTTGATGTATGTTGTCATCAATTACCAAAAAGGGGGAGATTGACAGCACAAGTGCTCCCTGGGTGATTTTGGTAATTAATGTCAACATATCTCTTGTTGGACTAATATTTTTTTATCTAAGTATATTTCAGAAAGTTCAACAAAGGCGTGGTATGGACAAGAGGATGTGGAACCCCTTCAAGATGCTAAGGACAAAGATTGGCAAAAGCGCAAGACTCTTCATTTCTATTTTAGTGATCCAAGATCACATTGAGTCCATAGGAAAATCCAATACTATTAAAAGGGGATGAGGTGTTGCATAATGGTCTACTTGCTCAAAGTGCTTAGTGATATGCTCCAAAGCCCTCAACGAGTTTCTCAATTCCAAATATGTCCAAAACCTAAAGTCAAACTCGGCCCCACCGATTTGATTCATCCGGCGCCACTGAGTTCACTTGTCATAGCCACAGCTAGAAACCCTAATTAGTTCGGTCTCACCGATGGGATATCAGTCTCACCGAGATGGGCTTGCAAACTCTTTGTTGCATGTTGCAACTATTTGAGTCTCATCGAGATATGCAATTGGCCCCACCGAGTTTGCTTGACCAACTCTCTGTTTGCTTATTACCAAGATAGGTCTCACCGAGTTTGTGTAATTGGTCAAACCGAGTTTAGGTTTTACCCTAACCCTATCACATCGGTCCCACCGACATGATCATGTCGGCCCCACCAAAAAGTCTAACGTTCACATTTTAAACTAAATCGGTCTCACCGAGTTCATATATTCGGTTTGACCTAGTTGTCTCTTTTGTGTGTAATGGCTAGATTCTGTGTGGAGGCTATATATACCCCTCCACCCCTTCTCCATCAGAGAGAGCTATTAGAACGTGCCTACACTTCCAGCATTCATTTTCTGAGAGAGAACCACCTACTCATGTGTTGAGACCAAGACATTCCAATCCAACCACAAGAATCTTGATCTCTAGCCTTCCCCAAGTTGCTTTCCGCTCAAATCATCTTTCCACCATAGCCAAATCCGCGTGAGAGAGCTGAGTGTTGGGGAGACTATTATTTGAAGCACAAGAGCAAAGAGTTCATCATCAACACACCATCTATTACCTTTTGGAGAGTGGTGTCTCCTAGATTGGTTAGGTGTCACTTGGGAGCCTCCGTCAAGATTGTGGAGTTGAACCAAGGAGTTTGTAAGGGAAAGGAGATCTCCTACTTCGTGAAGATCTACCCAAGTGAGGCAAGTCCTTTGTGGGTGATGTCCATGGTGGGATAGACAAGGTTGCTTCTTCTTGGACCCATCGTGGGTGGAGCCCTCCATGGACTCGCGCAACCGTTACCCTTCGTGGGTTGAAGTCTCCACCAACATGGATGTACGATAGCACCACCTAGCGGAAGCACACCAAAAATCTCCGTGTCTTCAATTGCGTTTGCACATTCCAATCCCATCCCTTTACTTTCTTGCAATTTGCATGCTTTACTTTCCGCTGCTCATATACTCTTGCAATGCTTGCTTGAAAAGTATTGTGAATGCATAAACTTGTGCTAAAACTCCACCTCAACTTGGAGAACTTAAAAACTGCTACATTTGCTTGTTGAGGGTCCAATCACCCCCAGAAGACACCTCTTCTCGATCCTTTCAGCCCACCATATCTATGATGATACGTGGTTTTGTCACAATTATCGTCATAGAAGTGCCATAAACATGACGGAAAAAATTTCATTCGGCCCAAAATGTCACGCATGTGTCATTTTTTGTAGTGCTAGTTGTCATGCGAAGTTGTTGGTGATCCCTTCTGAACTCCATCATGAGATGGATGAGGTAGAATCCATCGTTCTTTCTTGTTGTCGGTTGATGGATGTCGCAGAAGCTAGTTTTATGCGAGAAACCCGGCTTGCTCTTCCTTTGTTTCCTGATCTGGAGGTGGCCACCCCTCATGCTGAAGCCGTGGAGAGCATCATCTAGAATATTCGTTATATGGGTGTAGTCCTTCTTCTCGTAGTTTCTGGAAGGGTCAAAATACACGGCATGGGAGACTCGTGGGAAAAGAACGATAAGGACGGCGCACCCGTTGCTGTGAAAAAAAACACCTCAAATTATTCTCCATGTGAAGCGAGAAGGAATTATTGAAATGTACAAAAGGGTTGTCCGGCAATGACTTACATTGGATGGTAAGGAAGGAGAACTGTTTCCTTGTCCTTATTCCTTATCATGAAGTTTTCGATGTACTCCCTAGCAGTTGTACGCTCAAAGTCACTGATACTCAAGAAGGACTTGTGCATGTACTATGGATCGGTGATACGTCCATTTTGCATCATGCTTTTGTATCGATATTTATTGCATTATGGGCTGTTATTACACGTTTTGTCACAATACTTATGCCTATTCTCTCTTATTTTACAAGGTTTACATAAGGAGGGAGAATGCCGGCAGCTGGAATTCTGGGCTGGAAAAGGAGCAAATATTAGAGACCTATTATGCACAACTCCAAAAGTCCTAAAACTCTACGAAAGTCATTTTTGGAAATAATAATAAATATTGAGCGGAAGAAGTACACCAGAGGGGGACCCACCTGGCCACGAGGGTGGGGGACGCGCCCTACCCCCCCCAGGGCGCGCCCCCTGCCCCGTGGGCTCCCTGTTGGCTCTCTTATGGCCATCTTCTGCTATATGAGGTCTTTCATCAAGGAAAAAATCATAAGCAACCTTTCGGGACGAAACTCCGCCGCCATGAGGCGGAACCTTGGCGGAACCAATCTAGGGCTCCGACAGAGCTGTTCTGCCGGGGACACTTCCCTCCGGGAAGGGGAAATCATCGCCATCGTCATCACCAACGCTCCTCTCATCGGGAGAGGGCAATCTCCATCAACATCTTCACCAGCACCATCTCCTCTCAAAACCCTAGTTCATCTCTTGTATCCAATTCTTGTCTCCAAGTCCGGGATTGGTACTAGTAGGTTGCTAGTAGTGTTGATTACTCCTTGTAGTTGATGCTAGTTGGTTTATTTGGTGGAAGATCATATGTTCAGATCCTTTATGCATATTAATACCCCTTTGATTATGAACATGAATATGCTTTGTGAGTAGTTACGTTTGTTCCTGAGGACATGGGAGAAGTCTTGCTATTAGTAGTCATGTGAATTTGATATTCGTTTGATATTTTGATGAGATGTATGTTGTCTAGCCTCTAGTGGTGTTATGTGAACGTCGAATACATAACACTTCACCATTATTTGGGCCTATAGGAAGGCATTGGGGAGTAATAAGTAGATGATGGGTTGCTAGAGTGACAGAAGCTTAAACCCTAGTTTATGCGTTGCTTTGTAAGGGGCTGATTTGGATCCATATGTTTCATGATATGGTTATGTTTACCTTAATACTTTTGTTGTAGTTGTGGATGCTTGCAATAGAGGTTAATCATAAGTGGGATGTTTGTTCAACTAAGAACAACACCCAAGAGCAACTCCAATAGAGGTTAGGTTTAATCATAAGTGAGACAACACCGTGAAGAAGAACTACCTAGTAAGGATGAAATTATTGGTCTTGCTTCTATTGCCGTACCTCCTAGCGATACTTTAGAACAATATTTGCTAGACCATGAAAATGATATGTTTATGAATGAAAGAAGGGAAATAGATGAGATATTCTTTAAACAGGAACCTATTCTGAAACATAATTTGCCTGTTGAAATCCTAGGGGATCCTCCTCCACCCAAGGGTGATCCCGTGTTTGAGCTTAAACCGTTGCCTGATACTCTTAAATATGCTTATCTTGATGAAAAGAAGATATGCCCTATTATTATTAGTGCTAACCTTTCAGCGCATGAAGAAGAGAGATTATTGAAAACTCTGAAGAAGCACCATGCTGCTATTGGATATACTCTTGATGATCTTAAGGGCATTAGTCCCACTCTATGTCAACATAAAATAAATTTGGAAGAAGATGCCAAACCGGTTCGTGATCATCAACGACGTCTGAATCCTAAAATGAAGGAAGTGGTAAGAAAAGAAATACTAAAGCTCCTGGAGGCAGGTATAATTTATCCCGTTGCTGATAGTCAGTGGGTAAGTCTTGTCCATTGTGTTCCTAAGAAAGGAGGTATTACTGTTGTTCCTAATGATAAAGATGAATTGATTCCGCAAATAATTATTACAGGTTATAGGATGGTAATTGATTTCCGCAAATTAAATAAGGCTACTAAGAAAGATCATTACCCCTTACCTTTTATCGTTCAAATGCTAGAAAGATTATGCAAACATACACATTATTGCTTTCTAGATGGTTATTCTGGCTTCTCTCAAATACCTGTGTCAGCCAATGATCAATCAAAGACCACTTTTACATGCCCTTTTGGTACTTTTGCTTATAGACGTATGCCTTTTGGTTTATGTAATGCACCTGCTACCTTTCAAAGATGCATGATGGCTATATTCTCTGACTTTTGTGAAAAGATTTGTGAGGTTTTCATGGACGATTTTTCCGTCTATGGATCTTCTTTTGATGATTTCTTGAGCAACCTTGATCAAGTTTTCCAGAGATGTGAAGAAACTAACCTTGTCTTGAATTGAGAAAAATGCCACTTTATGGTTAATGAAGGTATTGTTGGGGCATAAAGTTTCTGAAAGAGGTATTGAAGTTGATAAAGCCATGGTTGATGCTATTGAAAAGATGCCATGTCCCAAGGACATGAAAGGTATACGAAGTTTCCTTGGTCATGCCGGTTTTTATAGGAGGTTCATTAAGGACTTCTCAAAAATTTATCAGCCTCTGACTAATTTATGACAAAAATATATACCGTTTGTCTTTGATGATGATATTGTAGAAGCATTTGAAATACTTAAGAAAGCACCGATCTCTGCACCTATTGTTCAGCCACCTGATTAGAATTTACCCTTTGAAATTATGTGCGATGCTAGTGATTATGATGTAGGTGCTGTTCTAGGGAAAAGAGTTGATAAGAAATTAAATGTTATTCATTATGCTAGTAAGACTCTAGACAATGCTCAAAGAAATTATGCTACTACTGAAAAGGAATTCTTAGCAGTTGTATTTTCTTGTGATAAGTTTAGACCTTATATTGTTGATTCTAAAGTAACTATTCACACTGATCAGGCTGCTATTACATATCTTATGGAGAAGAAAGATGCTAAACCTAGACTTATTAGATGGGTTCTCTTGCTACAAGAATTTGACTTTCATATTGTTGATAGAAAAGGAGCTGAGAACCCCATTGCAGACAACTTGTCTAGGCTAGAAAATGTTCTTGATGACCCACTACCTATTGATGATAGCTTTCCTGATGAGCAATTAAATGTCATAAATACTTCTCGTAGTACTCCATGGTATGCTGATTATGCTAATTACATTGTTGCTAAATTTATACCACCTAGCTTCACATACCAGCAAAAGAAAAAGTTTTTCTATGATTTGAGACATTACTTTTGGGATGACCCACATCTTTATAAAGAAGGAGTAGATGGAGTTATTAGACGTTTTGTACCTGAGCATGAACAGGAACAGATCCTACGCAAGTGTCACTCTGAAGTTTATGGAGGACACCACGCTGGAGATAGAACTGCACATTAGGTATTGCAATCTGGTTTTTATTGGCCTACTCTCTCCAAGGATGTCCATAAGTTTGTCTTGTCATGTGATAAATGCCAAAGAATTGGTAATATTAGTAGACGTCAAGAAATGCCTATGAATAATTCACTTGTTATTGAACCATTTGATGTTTGGGGTTTTGATTATATGGGACCTTTTCCTACCTCTAATGGATATACACATATTTTAGTTGCTGTTTATTACATTACTAAGTGGGTAGAAGCTATTCCAACTAGTAGTGCTGATCATAACACCTCTATTAAGATGCTTAAAGAAGTTATTTTTTCGAGGTTTGGAGTCCCTAGATATTTAATGACTTATGGTGGTTCACATTTTATTCATGGTGCTTTCCGTAAAATGCTTGCTAAGTATGATGTTAATCATAGAATTGCATCTCCTTATACCCACAGACTAGTGGTCAAGTAGAATTGAGTAATAGAGAACTCAAATTAATTTTGCAAAAGATTGTCAATAGGTCTAGAAAGAATTGGTCCAAGAAACTTGATGATGCATTATGGGCCTATAGAATTGCATATAAAAATCCTATGGGTATGTCTCCATATAAAATGGTTTATGGAAAAGCATGTCACTTGCCTCTCGAACTAGAACATAAGGCATATTGGGCTATTAAAGAGCTCAACTATGATTTCAAACTTGTCGGAGAGAAGAGGTTATTTGATATTAGCTCACTTGATGAATGGAGAACCCAAGCTTATGAAGATGCCAAGTTGTTTAAAGAAAAGGTTTAAAGATGGCATGACAAAAGGATACAAAAGCGTGAGTTTAATGTAGGTGATTATGTATTGCTATACAACTCTCGTTTAAGATTTTTTGCAGGAAAACTTCTCTCTAAATCGGAAGGCCCTTACGTTATCGAGGAGGTCTATCGTCCCGGTGCTATAAAAATCAACAACTTCGAAGGCACAAATCCGAAGGTGGTGAATGGTCAAAGAATAAAACATTATATCTCAGGTAATCCTATAAATGTTGAAACCAATATTATTGAAACTGTAACCCCAGAGGAAAACATAAGGGACACTTTCCGGAATGTTTCAGACTCCGAAAAGGAATAGGTATGTGATATGATAAGTAAACCGACTCCAAAACATTTTTTAAGGCAATATTTCTCCATTTTGGAATATTTAGAAAAATAGAAAAATAAGTAGCAGTCCGGGAAGGACACGAGGGCCCCACGAGGGTGGAGGGCGCGCCCTACCCCCCAGGGCACGCCCCCTACCTCGTGGGCACCTCGTGTGCCTTCCAGACTCCGTTTTCTTGCACGATACGTATTTTGGTCGGTAAAAATTCATTATATATTCTCCCGAAGGTTTTGACTCCTGTATCACGCAAATATCCTCTGTTCTTGTTTCGAGCTGTTTTCTGTCAGGGTTGTCAAGGCCAGGCATCATGTCGTCCCCCTCCTCCAACAATGGTGACAACGATGCTTGGCTAATGAAGATAGAACTGAAGAGGGAAGAACCCATGGAGATCAACAAGGATGAAGGCATCAATAAGGCCACGGAGGATCAAGCTCCGGCAGCAGAAGACATCCTTCAACTTGATCACAATCTTCTTACCCCAACTGAGATCGAAGCTTTCAAGATGATTGAGTTAGGTCGTATACAGAACAAGTATCTCACACGTGAAAATATTTTGTTGAAGGAGCATATCATTGCACTCAAGGGCATCATCCGCAAGCTGGAGGACCTCTTACGTTCGACGTGTGGTTATCCATCATCACCTCCACCTTCACCAACAACAAAGAAGGAGACATAATCACATGGGTATGGGCACTCCCCTTGGCAACTGCCAAGCTTGGGGGAGGTGCCCCGGTATCGTATCACCATCACACTCCTATCTTCACCGTTTTTCTTTGTTCGATCCTTTTAGTAGTATCTTGATCTAGTAGAATAAAGTTTATGGCATGATCTAGTTTTGAGTTTTGTTTTATGATCTCTCTATGTAATCGAGTCCGTGAGCTATATAATAAAGATTAGTGTTGAGTAAAGGGCTTGATTATTTTTGCCATGATCTTGAGGTAGTAAAAGAAAAGAGAAAAGAACACAAAGAAACAAAGAGTTCATAATGATCTTATCAAGAGTAATGACTTCACATAGAAAGAGTATGATGAATAAAAGTTGTTGGGAGTTGGCAAACGTAGCTTTGGTCATTGTTGCAATTAATAGGAAGTAATCAGGAAAGAGAGGTTTCACATATAAATATATTATCATGGACATCTTTTATGATTGGGAGCACTCATGGACAACTTTATCATGGACAACTTTATCATGGACAAGGAAGACAATGTAATGGGTTATGTTTTCTTATATCTGAGATAAAGTACGTTGTCATGGATTATCCAACATGTTGAGCTTGCCTTTCCCCCTCATGGTAGCGAAATTCTCAGCACCAAGTAGAGATACTAATTGTGCTTCCAAAAACCCTTAAACCAGTTTTGCCATGAGAGTCCACCATATCTACCTATGGATTGGGTAAGATCCTTCAAGTAAGTTGTCATCGGTGCAAGCAATAAAAATTGCTCTCTAAATATGTATGATTGATTGGTGTGGAGGAAATAATCTTTATACGATCTTGTGATGTGGAAGAAATAAAAGCGACGGACTGCATAATAAAGGTTCATATCACAAGTGGTAATATAAAGTGACGTTCTTCCACATTAAGATTTCATGCATCCAACCAGAAAAGCGCATGGCAACCTCTGCTTCCCTCTGCGAAGGGCCTATCTTTTATTATTATCCCCTACCTTACGCAAGAGTCATGGTGATCCTCACCTTTCCCTTTTTCATTTTATCCTTTGGCAAGCACAGTATGTTGGAAAGATCCTGATAGATATATCTAATTGGATGTAGGGGAGCATGGGTTATTATTGTTGACATTACCCTTGAGGTAAAAGGTTGGGAGGCGAAACTATAAGCCCCTATCTTTCTCTATGTCCGATTAAAACTCCGTAACCACAAGTATTGCGTGAGTGTTAGCAATTATGAAAGACTACATGATAGTTGAGTATGTGGACTTGCTATTAAGCTCTAACATAGACTCTTTCTGATGTTATGACAAATTGCAATTGCTTCAATGACTGAGATTATAGTTTGTTAGTTCTCAATAAAGTTTATGATTCGTACCTTGCGTTGTGAATAGATTATTAGTTGAGCATAAAAAATCATATGACAATATCCATATATGTTGCTGTTATGAAAAGAATCATGATGCCCTCATGTCCGTATTTTATTTTTATCGACACCTCTACCTCTAAACATGGGGACATATTTATCGTTATCGGCTTCCGCTTGAGGACAAGCAAGGTCTAAGCTTGGGGGAGTTGATACGTCCATTTCGCATCATGCTTTTATATCAATATTTATTGCATTATGGGCTGTTATTACACGTTTTGTCACAATACTTATGCCTATTCTCTCTTATTTTACAAGGCTTACATAAGGAGGGAGAATGCCGGTAGCTGGAATTCTGGGCTGGAAAAGGAGCAAATATTAGAGACCTATTCTGCACAACTCCAAAAGTCCTGAAACTCTACAAAAGTTATTTTTGGAAATAATAATAAATATTGAGCGGAAGAAGTACACCAGAGGGGGAGCCACCTGGCCACGAGGGTGGGGGCGCGCCCTACCCCCCAGGGCGCGCCCCCTGCCTCATGGGCCCCCTGTTGGCTCTCCGATGGCCATCTTCTTCTATATGAGGTCTTTCGTCGAGGAAAAAATCATAAGTAACCTTTCGGGATGAAACTCCACCGCCACGAGGCGGAACCTTGGCAGAACCAATCTAGGGCTCTAGCAGAGCTATTCTGCCGGGCTCCGGGAGGGGGAAATCATCGCCATCGTCATCACCAACGCTCCTCTCATTGGGAGAGGGAAATCTCCATCAACATCTCCACCAGCACCATCTCCTCTCAAAACGCTAGTTCATCTCTTGTAGCCAATTCTTGTCTCCAAGTCCGGGATTGGTACTAGTAGGTTGCTAGTAGTGTTGATTACTCCTTGTAGATGATGCTAGTTGGTTTATTTGGTGGAAGATCATATGTTCAGATCCTTTATGAATTTTAATACCCCTCTGATTATGAACATGAATATGCTTTGTGAGTAGTTACGTTTGTTCCTGAGGACATGGGAGAAGTCTTGCTATTAGTAGTCATGTGAATTTGGTATTCGTTCGATATTTTGATGAGATGTATGTTGTCTAGCCTCTAGTGGTGTTATGTGAACATCGACTACATAACACTTCACCATTATTTGGGCCTAGAGGAAGGCATTGGGGAGTAATAAGTAGATGATGGGTTGCTAGAGTGACAGAAGCTTAAACCCTAATTTATGCGTTGCTTTGTAATGGGCTGATTTGGATCCATATGTTTCATGCTATGGTTAGGTTTACCTTAATACTTTTTTTGTAGTTGCGGATGCTTGCAATAGAGGTTAATCATAAGTGGGATGCTTGTTCAGGTAAGAACAGCACCCAAGCACCGGTCCACCCACATATGAAATTATCAATGTACCGAACGCGAATCATATGAACGCGATGAAAACTAGCTTGACGATATTCCCATGTGTCCTCGGGAGCGCTTTTCCTTATATAAGAGTTTGTCCAGGCTTGTCCTTTGCTACAGAAAGGATTGATCCACCTTGCTGCACTTTATTTAATTTTGTTACTTGTCGCTCGTTACAAATTATCTTATCACAAAACTATCTGTTACCACTTATTTCAGTACTTGCAGAGAATACCTTGCTGAAAACCACTTATCATTTCCTTCTGCTCCTCATTGGGTTCGACACTCTTACTTAACAAAAGGACTACGATAGATCCCCTATACTTGTGGGTCATCAATCGGCCACACAGATTTGCGAGATTTGTTCTCTTGTGATGATGAAGTTCATATGCAGCACAAAAAGGCGGATGATTGTAAAATCGAGCAGCCTTGTGGGTAACATCTCAAAGATATGATCAAACCGCAGGAAGAACACCTCTGCGGGCAGTGTGTCGATGTAGCACTTCTCCTCAGGCACATGAACTGTGTACAGCGGATATCCTGGATCCTTCGAGGCTAGAAGCCTTTTCCCAGTCGTCAGCACATGGTCATGCAATCTCTTAAGATCCCCTGATATGGCCTCCAGCAGTTTTGGCGGTATGATTGGCTCACCTGTGACATGGTACATCGCCACACCTTTGACCAGTACACGGTCTGCAAAATCCGCCGACTGGCTGCTAGAAGCTTTGGCCTGTTTGTACGTAGTAGAGCCTTTCTTCGACAGTCTCTTCCTATCCTTTTTCTTGGGCTGACCTTCCAGGCCCTTCCTTAACCCCGACACCAGTGTTGTTGGGCTAAGCACTCTACGACCTTGCTCGGCTAGTTGACCCTACATTGAGGCAGCATCTTGAGGCGTGTCCTATGAGGAATGCATGAAGAGAGACTTCTTGCAATCAACCCTAGGACGTTTCTGCCTGGGCACAGCATCCATCTCCTCATCTGCATGCTGATCATAGCCCGAGTCATATGGTTGACTCATTAGTTCTCCGGCATCATAGGCGCCGGTATTGAGGAACCGACGAGGGTCCTCGTCCATCTCATCATCCATTTGTTGTTCCGCATGGGCAATTCCATCATCCACTACTGGACCCCCTTCCTCGGGTCATCCACCAATCTCAACCGGCACGAGATTAGGCGCTGGTAATTGCGTAGGAGGGGTGGTGTTCATACCTTGTTGATGTGATGTTATCATTGATGTGCTCTTGGCTGCCTCCACACGAAGAAGGTTCTTCGGCCACAACATCATCCAACCCTTGCATTAACCAAGCCACATCGGGGTCTCATCATCCTCTCCCCCGAGCCGTACTAGAGGAGCCAAATCCTCGTGGCCCGCTTTGACACTCGCCACGGAAACCCTAAAGGTGCCAACGGGGATCTGCTAGCTATGGAACAAGCTTTCCTTGGGTTTCTCTATCGTCGTGGTTCCCATGTCCACGTTCCTACCATTGATCATGTACAGTATGGTGCACGGGGTTTGGTCGGCCTGTAAAGAAATGTCTGTGGCGTCAGAAATCCAAAAGGCAACGAAAGCAGAAGATTATAGATATGTTGGTAGGACGCGTAATTATCGTGAGGGCGTCGAGCTCAGGCAAGGTCAAAGCCCTGCCTCGCACGCCAGAGATGGAGGACGGGCTGCTATGAGCGGGTGCAAGACCTTGTGCGGTAGCGGCATCATGTGCTATTGGTGCGATGGCCATCGAGTTGCTCCCGACGAAGCTGGGCATGGGAAAGTCTTGTGACCCTTTGTGTGGGTTATTCTTCGTCCACTCGTCAACAGCCAGAACCAAGGCCTCCACATAAGATAGAAAACCTGATCTGCAGGCAGAAACTACTGCATCGAGTGCCGCTTTGAGCAATTCAGCTTTCATGGCTTCTTGGCTCTCAGTTGTTGCTTTGGCCAACTCAGCTTTCATGGCTTCTTGGCTCTCAGCTGCTCTTTTGTCGATCGCAATTGTCACCTTCTCATCGATGTTCACCTGACTAAACTTCCTTCTTTGCCTTCTAGCCTCCGGGTCCTTGTTGTAGTAGTACCTGCATGTGGCGCCGTATCCTACGCCGTGCACACGTCCATACTACGGCTGCTGGCCCTCAGGAAGTCCCTTCAGTATGTTCAAGGCCCGGCTGAGAGGGGTGTCCCACTTGGGCCTCGCCGACAACTGAGACGACGAGTCGCTTTCGACCGCAAGCTTGTTGTGTTGATCTTTCTGCAAAAGGAACGTTGACCACTTAAAAATGTTACTACAATGTGTAGTCGAATTGCTCAGAACTAATATAATTAAGGTGATAATTACCAGTATTCTCATAAACTTCCTTGTGGGCTCGTCAGTGTATAAAACCTTCTTTACTCTGCCCCACTTGTACCGAGCCCTAATGAAGTCATGCTCCAGCTTGTCGGTGAACTCCACAAAGGGGTCTGGGATCCCCGCGGCTTCATGTTTCGCGTCCTCCTTATCCCATATGGGTTTCTTGCCAAGGTGACCATGGCTTCCGAGGCAGTGGTTCCTAGTGTTCCTTAGCTGAAGCTGCTTGAATTTCTCGGACTTACGCTTTGCATCTTCGGTAGTGCAAGTTTCCTTGAACTTTTTGTAGTCCTCTTTCGAAATTGTTTGATTTTCCTCAAATATGTTGGTGTATGGTTCATTCTTGTCAATCGATCATTTAACCCTGACTTTCCAGGCGGACAATGTGCCGCTGAACTTCCCCATGGCGGTGTTGTTTATCTTCTTCATGGCATCATCTTCCCATGGATCTTTGGTGTCATCCCGCCCCGGGGAAATGGTATCTCTGGTGCAACCTCATTAGGGGGTGGTGCTCCATATTTTTTGGTTTAGCCCTTAACTCCTTGCCGTTGATGTTCGGGACGTCTTGTAGGATTCATCCGAGTTGGTTGTCGTAGTTCTTGCAAGCTTCAACAGGCAATAGTGGCTCAAATTTCTCGGGGTGCATCTCTATGACCACCAGTGTGCCGGTGCCGAGCTTGTTAGGTTTTCGTGTCCTTGAACTCTTCTTCTTCGGCCCTGGTGCTTCGGCCCCAGTCTCGGCCATGGTCTTGGCACCGATGTTGGTGCCATTGGTGCCGGTGGTTGTGTCGGTGTCGGGATCGGTGGGAGTAGCACCGTCCGCTATGACAAGGGGGCCAGCGCCATGTCCTGCCTGAGTACACAAAAAGTCGAGGTAATCATGTTCACCCTGTAAGGGATCACTGACCTCATGATGATCAGAAGCCCCGGCTTCGTCGTTGTTCGACATGTTTCCTACATACGGTTAGTTGCTTGTTTAATTCTCAAACTAGATATAAAAAATGAATAATGATGTTAAAAAGGCCTATGGTTTGCCAGAATGTCGTTTCTTTTTCGTACCGGCAATTCCCGGGCACTCGATATGTCCTACTTTCTAGCACAAGTCAAGCCGAAATTCACGGGGAATTTTGGCATGACCTTTGCTAAAAAGTGGACATATCGAGCGCCTGAAATTCGCCGAAATGGAAATGAATCAACATTCCGGCAAAACATAGGCCACTCAGGAATGAGATTCCCTGCAAATAGGAAAATGCCTCTGGGGCCAAGATAACTCTCTCTCTCTCTCTCTCTCACACACACACACACACAAATATAGGCCAATAAATTATTCAAGGAAACATAGGCCAACAAATTACTCAAGATAACAATAATAAAAAGAATGAACCGTAGAACTCAATTCAATTCACCCCTAGAACCCTAGCTAGAACAACTTTCCACTAAAACTCAATTCTTTCCTTTTTGCATAAATTATAAATTATGCCGTTTGAACCATAGAACCCTAGCTAGAACTAAAATTCCTACTGTTGAATTAAAGTCCTACTAATGAACTCTAGAACTAAATCCTAGAACTAAAATCCTACTAATTAACTCTAGAACTTAAATCCTACTAATGAACCCTAATGAACTCTAGAACTAAAATCTACAAATCAACTAAAATTCCTAATGTTGAATCCTCCTAATGAACCCTAACGAACCCTACTGTTGAATCCTACTACTGAACCCTACTGTTGAATCCTGCTAATGAACCCTAATGAACTAAAATCCACTAAATTCTTACAGAGAAGAGAGGAGGGGTAGAGAGAGGATGCTCACCGGAGGGCTGCAGAGGGCAGAGGAGGAGGCGACGAGGAGAAGGGGCATCCTTGGTGGCGGCGGCCCGTGCTCCAGCGACCTTGGGGAAGAGGGATCCGGCGAGGACGAGCTCGGGGAAGAGAGGTCAGACGAGGACGGGCATGGGGAACAGGGCTCCAGCGAGAACGGGCTCAGGGAAGATGGTTTCGGCGACGAGGGGCTCAGGAAAGATGGCTACGGCGGCGATGCGGTGGAGGAGGCGGCGACGAAAGAGAGGAGTGGGGGGAATCAGGTGTTGGGATGGAGAAGACACCGCGCGCCTGCCTCTATGTTAAAATAGAAGTAGTGCATGTTTGATAGCCGTGCTCCTATTCTTAGTAGCTGTAACGCGCTTTCACAGAAAATGCGCTATAGCTATGTTGGCTATAGCGCGTTTTTCAACCCATCGCTACTGCTATTTTAACTTAGAGGCAGGCGCAGTTTCCCTCCATTCTTTCCTTTTTTTCCTATTTAGTTTCTTTTTATTTACTTATTCCTTTCCTTTTTATTTTTATTTTCATTTTCTTATTCCTTTCCCTTTTCTTTTTCTTTCCTTTTTCTTATTCCTTCCCTTTCCTTTTTCTTGTCATTTTCTTATTCCTTTGACCGATATATAACGTGGGGACATATTAATAGTGCATAAAATATAGGTACATCATTTGACCGATAACGCGGTCAAGTGCGTATACAAAATAGGTACAAATATAAATGTTGTTTACTCACCGTCGACATTTTCGTTTCTGAGTGACCTTCTTTACTTTGTTGTTCGCCGTCAAATAATTGGGCCCCTTGTTGTGAATTTTTATTTTCCATGGAGTACGATCTTTCTTCGGTATTGTAGTCTTGATTCTTGTTTTGACATACGCTTCACTGTCATCGTCATCTTCCCTCATAGGGTTGCCGTACTGGTCGTAGTCTTCCTCGTTGGTGACTCCATCCATTTCGACGATGTTTCTTGATGACCCACAAGTATAGGGGATCTATCGTAGTCCTTTCGATAAGTAAGAGTTTCGAACCCAACAAGGAGTAGAAGGAAATGATAAGCGGTTTTCAGTAAGGTATTCTCTGCAAGCACTGAAATTATTGGTAACAGATTGTTTTGTGATAACATAAATTGTAACGGGTAACAAGTAACAAAAGTATATAAAGTGCATCAAGATGGACGAATCCTTTTTGTAGCAAAGGACAAGCCTGGACAAACTCCTATATAGAGAAAAGCGCCCCCGAGGACACATGGGAATTATCGTCAAGCTAGTTTTCATCATGTTCATATGATTCGCGTTCGGTACTTTGATAATTTGATATGTGGGTGGACCGGTGCTTGGGTGATGTCCTTACTTGGACAAGCATCCCACTTATGATTAACTCCTATTGCAAGCATCCGCAACTACAAAAGAAGTATTAAGGTAAACCTAACCATAGCATGAAACATATGGATCCAAATCAGCCCCTTATGAAGCAACGCATAAACTAGGGTTTAAGCTTCTGTCACTCTAGCAACCCATCATCTACTTATTACTTCCCAATGTATTCCTCTAGGCCCAAGTAATGGTGAAGTGTCATGTAGTCGACGTTCACATAACACCACTAGAGGAGAGCCAACATACATCTCATCAAAATATCGAACAAATACCAAATTCACATGACTACTAATAGCAAGACTTCTCCCATGTCCTCAGGAACAAACGTAACTACTCACAAAGCATATTCATGTTCATAATCAGAGGGGTATTAATATGCATAATGGATCTGAACATATGATTTTCCACCAAATAAACCAACTAGCATCAACTACAAGGAGTAATCAACACTACTAGCAACCTACAGGTACCAATCCCAGACTTAGAGACAAGAATTGGATACAAGAGATGAACTAGGGTTTGAGAGGAGATGGTGCTGGTGAAGATGTTGATGGAGATTGGCCCCCTCCCGATGAGAGGAGCATTGGTGATGACGATGGCGATGATTTCCCCCTCCCGGAGGGAAGTGTCCCCGGCAGAACAGCTCCGCCAGAGCCCTAGATTGGTTTCGCCAAGGTTCCGCCTCGTGGTGGCGAAGTCTCATCCCGAAAGCTTGCTTATGATTTTTTCTCGGACGAAAGACTTCATATAGCAGAAGATGGGCACCGGAGGGCCACTAGGGGGCCCACGAGGCAGCGGGCGCGCCCCCACCCTCATGGCCAGGGTGTGGGCCCCCTCTGGTATTTTCTTCGCTCAGTATTTTTTATTATTTCCAAAAATAACTTCCGTGGAGTTTCAGGACTTTTGGAGTTGTGCAGAATAGGTCTCTAATATTTGCTCCTTTTCCAGCCCAGAATTCCAGCTGCTGGCATTCTCCCTCTTTATGTAAACCTAGTAAAATAAGAGAGAATAGGCATAATTATTTTGACATAATGTGTAATAAGAGCCCATAATGCAATAAACATCGATATAAAAGCATGATGCAAAATGGACGTATCAACTCCCCCAAGCTTAGACCTCGCTTGTCCTCAAGCGGAAGCCGATAACGATAAATATGTCCACATGTTTAGAGATAGAGGTGTCGATAAAATAAAAAACGGACATGAGGGCATCATGATCATTCTTATAACAACAACATATATGGATATTTTCATATGATTTCTTATGCTCGAGTAATAATCTTTTCACAATGCAAAGTATGAATCAGAAACTTTATTGAGAACTAACCAACGATAATCTCAATCATTGAGGCAATTGCAATTTATCATAACATCGTAAAGAGTCTATGTAAGAGCTTTTCAGCAAGTCCACATACTCAATTATCATTTAGTCTTTCACAATTGCTAACACTCACGCAATACTTGTGGTTACAGAGTTTTAATCGGACACAGAGAAAGATAGGGGCTTATAGTTTCGCCTCCCAACCTTTTACCTCAAGGGTAATGTCAACAACAATAGTTCATGCTAACTTATATCCAATTGAATACATATACCGGGATCTCTTCCAACACAATGTGCTTGCCAAAGGATAAAATGTAAAAAGGAAAGGTGAAGATCACCATGACTCTTGCATAAGGGAGAAGATAAAAGTAAAAGATAGGCCCTTCGCATAGGGAAGCAGAGGTTGTCATGCGCTTTCAGGGTTGGATGCACAAAATCTTAATGCGAAAGAACGTCACTTTATATTGCCACTTGTGATATGGACCTTTATTATGCAGTCCGTCGCTTTTATTTCTTCCACATCACAAGATCGTATAAAGCTTATTTCCTCCACACTAATCAAGCATACATATTTAGAGAGCAATTTTTATTGCTTGCACCGATGATAACTTACTTTAAGGATCTTACTCAATCCATAGGTAGATATGGTGGACTCTCATGGCAAAACTGGGTTTAAGGGAATTCGGAAGCACAAGTAGTATCTCTACTTGGTGCAAAGAATTTGGCTAGCATGAGGGAGAAAAGCAAGCTCAACATGTTGGATGATCCATGACAATATACTTTATTTCAGATATAAGAAAACATAACCCATTACGTTGTCTTCCTTGTCCAACATCAACTCTTTAGCATGTTATATTTTAATGAGTGCTCACAATCATAAAAGATGTCCAAGATAGTATATTTATATGTGAAACCTCTCTTTCTTTATTACTTCCTATTAATTGCAACGATGACCAAAACTATGTTTGTCAACTCTCAACAACTTTTAATCATTATACTCTTTATATGTGAAGTCATTACTCTCCATAAGATCAATATGATCTCTTTTTATTTCTTTTTATTCTTTCTTTTATTCCCTCAAGCTCATGGCAGGATAATCAAGCCCTTGACTCAACATTAATCTTTATTATATATATCTCACGGACTCGATTACATAAAGGGATCATAAAGCAAAACTCACGACTAGATCATACTAAAATTTTATTCTACTAGATCGAGATATTACTAAAAGGATCGAACTAAGAAAAACGGTAAAGATAGAGATGTGATGGTGATACGATATCAGGGCACCTCCCCCAAGCTTGGCAGTTGCCAAGGGGAGTGCCCATACCCATGTGATTATATCTCCTATGCTGGTGAAGAAGATGGAGGTGATGGATAGTCGCACATCGAGCGTAAGAGGTCCTCCAACTTGCGGATAATTCCCTTGAGTGCGATGATATGCTCCTTCAACAAAATATTTTCACGTGTGAGATACTTGTTTTGTATACGAGCTTACTCAATCATCTTGAAAGATTCAATCTCAGTTGGGGTAAGAAGATTGTGATCAAGTTGAAGGATGTCTTCTGCTGCCGGAGCTTGGTCCTCCGTGGCCTTCTTGATCCCTTCATCCTTGTTCATCTCTATGGGTTCCTCCCTCTTCAGCTCTATCTTCATTAGCCAAGCATCGTTGTCAGCATTGTTGGAGGAGGGGGACGACATGATGCCTGGCCTTGACAACCCTGGCAGAAAATAGCTCGAAACAAGAATAGAGGATAATTGCGTGATATGGGAGTCAAAACCTTCGGGAGATTATATAATGAATTTTTACCGACTGAAAGAAGTATCGTGCTAGAAAACGGAGTCCGGAGAGCACACGAGGAGCCCACGAGGCAGGGGGCGCGCCCAAGGGGGTAGGGCGCTCCCTCCACCCTCGTGTCGTTCCCGGACTGCTTCTTATTTTCCTATTTTTCTAAATATTCCAAAACAGAGAAAATTTGCTATTAGAACTGTTTTGGGGTTGGTTTACTTACCGTACCATGTACCTATTCATTTTTGGAGTCTGAAACATTCTGGGAAGTGTCTCTTATGTATTCCTCCGGGGTTACGGTTTCAATAATATTAGTTTCAACATTTATAGGATTACCTGAGATATAATGTTTGATTCTTTGACCATTCACCACCTTTGGATTTGTGCCTTCGAAGTTGTTGATTTTTATGGCACCAGAACGATAGACTTCCTCGATAATGTAAGGACCTTCCCATTTAGAGAGAAGTTTTCCTGCAAAAAATCTTAAATGAGAGTTGTATAGCAATACATAATCACCTACATTAAACTCACGCTTTTGTATCCTTTTGTCATGCCATCTTTTAACTTTTTCTTTAAACAACTTGGCATTCTCATAGGCTTGGGTTCTCCATCCATCAAGTGAGCTAATGTCATATAACCTCTTCTCACCGGCAAGTTTAAAATCATAATTGAGCTCTTTAGTAGCCCAATATGCCTTATGTTCTAGTTCAGAGGTAAGTGACATGCTTTTCCATAAACCATTTTATACGGAGACATACCCATAGGATTTTTATATGCATTTCTATAGGCCCATAATGCATCATCAAGTTTCTTAGACCAATTCTTTCTAGATCTATTAACAGTCTTTTGCAAAATTAATTTGAGATCTCTATTACTCAATTCTACTTGACCAATAGACTGTGGGTGATAAGGAGATGTAATTCTATGATTGACATCATACTTAGCAAGCATTTTACGAAAAGCACCATGAATAAAATGTGAACCACCATCAGTCATTAAATATCTAGGGACTCCAAACCTCGGAAAAATAACTTCTTTAAGCATCTTAATAGAGGTGTTATGATAAGCACTACTAGTTGGAATAGCTTCTACCCACTTAGTAACGTAATCAACAACAACTAAAATATGTGTATATCCATTAGAGGCAGGAAACGGTCCCATATAATGAAAGCCCCAAACATCAAATGGTTCAATAACAAGTGAATAATTCATAGGCATTTCTTGACGTCTATTAATATTACGAATTCTTTCACATTCATCACAAGACATGACAAACTTACGGGCATCCTTGAAGAGAGTAGGCCAATAAAAACCGGATTGCAATACCTTATGTGCAGTTCTATCTCCAGCGTGATGTCCTCTGTAAGCCTCGGAGTGACACTTGCGTAGGATCTGTTCCTGTTCATGCTCAGGTACACAATGCCTAATAACACCATCTACTCCTTCCTTATAAAGATGTGGGTCATCCCAGAAGTAATTCCTCAAATCAAAGAAAAACTTTTTCTTTTGCTGGTATGTGAAACTAGGTGGTATAAATTTAGCAACAATGTAATTAGCATAATCAGCATACCGTGGAGTAGTACGAGAAGCATTTATGACATTCAGTTGTTCATCAGGAAAGTTATCATCAATAGGTAGTGGGTCATCAAGAACATTTTCTAACCTAGACAAGTTGTCTACAACGGGGTTCTCAGCTCCCTTTCTATCAATAATATGTAAATCAAATTCTTGTAGCAAGAGAAGCCATCTAATAAGTCTAGGTTTAGCATCTTTCTTTTCCGTAAGATATTTAATAGCAGCATGATCAGTGTGAATAGTTACTTTAGAATCAACTATATAAGGTCTAAACTTATCACAAGCAAATACAACTGGTAAAAATTCTTTTTCAGTAGTGGCATAATTTCTCTGGGCATTGTCTAGAGTTTTACTAGCATATTGAATAACATTTAATTTCTTATCAACTCTTTGCCCTAGAACAGCACCTACATCATAATCACTAGCATCACACATAATTTCAAAGGGTAAATTCCAATCAGGTGGCTGAACGATAGGTGCAAAGATGTATGCTTTCTTAAGTATTTCAAATGCTTCTACACAATCATCATCAAAGACAAAAGGTATATCTTTTTGTAAGAGATTAGTCAGAGGCCGACAAATTTTTGAGAAGTCCTTAATGAACCTCCTATAAAAACCCGGCATCACCAAGGAAATTTCTTATACCTTTGATGTCCTTGGGACACGACATCTTTTCAATAGCATCAACTTTAGCTTTATCAACTTCAATACCTCTTTCAGAAATTTTATGCCCCAAAACAATACCTTCATTAACCATAAAGTGGCACTTCTCCCAATTCAAGACAAGGTTAGTTTCTTCACATCTCTGCAAAACTCGATCAAGGTTGCTCAAGCAATCATCAAAAGAGGATCCATAGACGGAGAAATAGTCCATGAAAACCTCACAAATCTTTTCACAAAAATAAGAGAATATAGCCATCATGCATCTTTGAAAGGTAATAGGTGCATTATATAAACCAAAAGGCATATGTCTATAAGAAAAAGTACCGAAAGGGAAAGTAAATGTGGTCTTTGCTTGATCATCAGCTGACACATGTATTTGAGAGAAACCAGAATAACCATCTAGAAAGAAAAAATGTGTGTGTTTGGATAATCTTTCTAGCATTTGATCAATGAAAGGCAAAGGGTAATGATCTTTTTTAGTAGCTTTATTTAATTTGCGGAAATCAATTACCATCCTATAACCTGTAATAATTCTTTGCGGAATCAATTCATCTTTATTATTAGGAACGACAGTAATACCTCCGTTCTTAGGGACACAATGGACAAGACTTACCCGCTGACTATCAGCAACGGGATAAATAATACCTGCCTCAAAGAGCTTCAATATTTCCTTTCTTACCACTTCTTTCATCTTAGGATTCAGCCGTCGTTGATGATCAATAACTGGTTTGGCATCTTTCTCCAAATTTATTTTGTGTTAGCATAGATTGGGACTAATGCCCTTAAGATCATCAAGAGTATATCCAATAGCAGCACAGTGCTTCTTTAGAGTTTTCAATAATTTCTCTTCTTCATGCTCTGAAAGGTTAGCACTAATAATAACAAGATATATCTTCTTTTCATCAAGATAAGCATATTTAAGAGTATCAGGTAACGGTTTTAGCTCAAACACGGGATCACCCTTGGGTGGAGGAGGATCCCCTAGGATTTGAACATGCAAGTTGTGTTTCAGAATAGGTCCCTGTTTAAAGAACACTTCATCTATTTCCCTTCTTTCATTCGTAAACATATCATTTTCATGGTCTAGTAAATATTGTTCTAAAGGATCATTAGGAGGCACGAAAATAGAAGCAAGACCAATAATTTCATCTTTACTAGGCAATTCCTCATCATGAGGTTGTCTATGAAATTTAGAGAAATTAAACTCATGAGACATATCATCCAAACCGATAGTAACAACATCCTTCTTGCAATCTATCTTAGCATTAACAGTATTCAAGAAGGGTCTACCAAATATAATGGGACAAAAGCTATCTTGTGGGGAACCAAGAACAAGAAAATCAGCAGGATATTTAGTTTTCCCACACAAGACCTCAACATCTCTAACAATCCCAATAGGTGATATAGTATCTCTATTGGCAAGTTTAATGGTGACATCGATTTCTTCTAACTCAGCGGGTGCAATATCATGCATAATTTCTTTGTATAAGTCAATATGTATTGCACTAGCACTAGCGCCCATATCACACAAGACATGATAACAATGATCTCCTATTTTAACAGAAATAACAGGCATGCCTACCGCAGGTCTATGTTTATCTTTAGCACTGGGTTTAGCAATTCTAGCAGTCTCATCACAAAAGTAAATAACATGCCTATCAATAGTATTAGCCAAGAGATCTTTAACCATAGCAATATTAGGTTCAACTTTAACTTGCTCAGGAGGGGTATAAGTTCTAATACTGCTTTTATGAAACATAGTTGAAGCTTTAGCATGATCCTTTATCCTAACAAGGAAAGGTGGTTTCTCAACATAAGCAGTAGGAACAACAGGAACAACAGGGAAAGGTGGTTTCTCAACATAGACTTTTATTCAACTTTAATAGGTGCAGCTACTTTTACTTCAATGAGAGGATTATATTTAAACCACTTCTCCTTAGGGAGATCAACATGAGCAGCAAAAGATTCACAAAAAGAAGCTACTATCTCAGAGTCAAGTCCATATTTAGTGCTAAATTTACGTAAAACATCGGTATCCATAAAATATTTAACACAATCAAACTTAGGTGTTATACCTAACCCTTTACCTTCGCCGAGGTCCCAATCTTCAGAGTTGCGTTTAATTCTTTCCAATAAATCCCATTTGAATTCAATAGTCTTCATCATAAAAGAACCGGCACAAGAAGTATCGAGCATGATGCGATTGTTGTCAGAAAGCCGAGCATAATTTTTTTGAATAATCATTTCTCTTGATAGCTCATGATTGGGGCATGAATATAACATTGACTTAAGCTTCCCCCAAGCTTGAGCGATGCTTTCTCCTTTGCGAGGCCAAAAATTATATATATAATTACAATCACGATGAACAAGATGCATAGGATAAAAGTTCTGATGAAATTCCAATTCCAATCGTTTGTAGTTCCAGGATCCCATATCATCACATAGCCTATACCATGTCAATGCATCTCGCTTAAAAGATAAAGGGAAGACATTATTCTTGATAACATCATCGGGCATACCTGCAAGCTTAAATAATCCACAAACTTCATCCACATAGATTAGGTGCTCATCAGGATTTAATGTTCCGTCTCCTGCAAAAGGATTAGCTAGCAGTTTTTCTATCATACCCGAAGGAATTTCAAAGTAAAATTTTTTATTTTTAGTAGGCTCAGTAGGTTGAGGAGCGAATCTTTGCTCTACTGGTTGAGGTGAAAATACCCCGAACAAGCCCCTCAAAGGATTACTTTCCATAGTAACAAGTGACAGTAAATTTCAGCACACTATATAAATTTTTCCTTACCAAATTCCACCTACCAAAGGCGCTTCACTCCCCGGCAACGGTGCCAGAAAAGAGTCTTGATGACCCACAAGTATAGGGGATCTATCGTAGTCCTTTCTATAAGTAAGAGTGTCGAACCCAACAAGGAGCAGAAGGAAATGATAAGCGGTTTTCAGTAAGGTATTCTCTGCAAGCACTGAAATTATCGGTAACAGATAGTTTTGTGATAAGATAAATTCTAATGGGTAACAAGTAACAAAAGTAAATAAAGTGCAGCAAGATGGCCCAATCATTTTTGTAGCAAAGGACAAGCCTGGACAAACTCTTATATAGAGAAAAGCGCTCCCAAGGACACATGGGAATTATCGTCAAGCTAGTTTTCATCACGTTCATATGATTCACGTTCGGTACTTTGATAATTTGATATGTGGGTGGACCGGTGCTTGGGTGTTGTATTTACTTGGACAAGCATCCCACTTATGACTAACTCCTATTACAAGCATCCGCAACTACAAAAGAAGTATTAAGGTAAACCTAACCATAGCACGAAACATATGGATCCAAATCAGCCCCTTATGAAGCAACACATAAACTAGGGTTTAAGCTTCTGTCACTCTAGCAACCCATCATCTACTTATTACTTCCCAATGTCTTCCTCTAGGCCCAAGTAATGCTGAAGTGTCATGTAGTCGACTTTCACATAACACCACTAGAGGAGAGACAACATACATCTCATCAAAATATCGAACGAATACCAAATTCACATGACTACTAATAGCAAGACTTCTCCCATGTCCTCAGGAACAAACGTAACTACTCACAAAGCATATTCATGTTCATAATCTGAGGGGTATTAATATGCATAATGGATTTGAACATATGATCTTCCACCAAATAAACCAACTAGCATCAACTACAAGGAGTAATCAACACTACTAGCAACCTACAACTACCAATCCCAGACTTAGAGACAGGAATTGGATACAAGAGATGAACTAGGGTTTGAGAGGAGATGGTGATGGTGAAGATGTTGATGGATATTGGCCCCATCCCAATGAGAGGAGCGTTGGTGATGACGATGGCAATGATTTCCCCCTCCCGGAGGGAAGTGTCCCCGGTAGAACAGCTCCGCCAGAGCCCTAGATTGGTTCCGCCAAGGTTCCACCTCGTGGCGGCGGAGTCTCGTCCCGGAAGCTTGCTTATGATTTTTTCTCGGACGAAAGACTTCATATAGCAGAAGATGGGCACCGGAGGGACACCAGGGGGCCCACGAGGCAGGGGGCGCGCCCAGGGGGTTAGGGCGCGCCCCCACCCTCGTGGCCAGGGTGTGGGCCCCCTCTGGTATTTTCTTCGCTCATTATTTTTTATTATTTCCAAAAATAACTTCCGTGGAGTTTTAGTACTTTTGGAGTTGTGCATAATAGGTCTCTAATATTTGCTCCTTTTCCAGCCCAGAATTCTAGCTGTCGGCATTCTCCCTCTTTATGTAAACCTAGTAAAATAAGAGAGAATAGGCATAAGTATTATGACATAATGTGTAATAACAGCCCATAATGCAATAAATATCGATATAAAAGCATGATGCAAAATGGACGTATCATTCCTTTTGCCTCTCCTCGCGACAACACGACTTGGATTGCTTGGGCGGTTAGGAAGAAGCATTGTGTCACATGCTTAGCATGTACCCATGGCTCATTTTGGCGATGTCATTCATGGTAGCGCTCTTGGCGTCAGGTATGGACATGGTGGTGAAAAAACGGTTTTCTCTTTGGACGGATTTAGCCCATCTGACACGGAACATCGCTACACTATGCAGTCCAGAGTAGTCAAGCTCCGAGATCTCTTTGACCCTTCTTTAGAATCTTTTAGTTGCACCATTGTTGTCGGTCATGCATTCCATCGTCATCCCTGAGTTCTGGTAATCACTGTTTATATCTTTCGCCTCTGTGTAGAACATGTATCCTTTGATATCGTACGCCTGATAGGTCACAAGGTTGGGCGCGGGGCCATGTGCTAAGGCATATATGAGCAATCCATCAGCAGAGACCTCTTCCGGGGGGTTAGCAAGAACATGTTTTTTGAACCAAGTCAAGAAAGTGAGGTTGTACTCTCTAATAACTTTAGCGTCCATCCTGCACAACCCTGGTCATGGTATTTCTTTGCGATGGTTTCCTTTTGCAGTGTCACGAAAGGATCTACCATGTCTAGGTGTTGTAGCACTACTAAGTTTGTATGTCAAAGTCACTGCGTCGACCCTCGTGGTCCACATGCAGTTCCCTCTGGTCGTTGGTGTGACTTTCACCTTCGAGGCTCGAAAGGTGCTTGTTGACGGGAAAACCAACAACAGGGTCTCCGACGCCTAGATAGTTCTCGCAGAAGGAGATGCACTCTTGGGTAAGAAAGCTCTCGACAATGCTTCCATCCGGATGGGACATGTTATTAACGAATCCTTTCATGACCCCATTCATCCTCTCGAACGGCATCATGTTGTGCAGGAATGTTGGCCCGAGGTCGAATGTGGACACACAGATGCACCATGACGTCAAAGAACACGACCAGGAAGTACATCTCAAGATCATTTATTATGACAACGATCTCTTCCTGTAGCCTTCGAAGTTGCTTCACACTGACCGACTTTCGAGAGATAGCGTCAAAAAAGTTACAGAGACCAGTAAGCGTGTCATGGATGTGCTGGTCCATTATCCCTCTAATGGCATGATACGTCTCCAACATATCTATAATTTTTTATTGTTCCATGTTGTTATATTATCCTTCTTGGATGTTTTACAATCATTTTATAGCAACTTTATATCATTTTTTGGGACCAACCTATTGACATAGTACCCAGTGCCATTTGCTTGTTTTTCTCTTCGCAGAATATCAGTACCAAACGAAGTCCAAATGCCACGAAATTGGAGATTTTTTTTGCCCAGAAGACAACTTGGGAGCCAAGGACCAGGAAGGCCCGTGGGGCCCACAAGACACCAAGGCGTGCCAGAGACCCCTGGCGTGCCCTGATGGGCTGTGAGGCCCACGGAGATCCTCTCCACCGCCTATCAGCTCTATATACACAAATATTCCAAAAACCCTAGGGGAGTCGACGAAACACGATTCCAGCCGTTGCAAGTTCCAGAACCACGAGATCCAATCTAGAGCCCTATTCTGGCACCTTGCCGGAGGGGAACACGATCATGGAGGGGTTCATCATCCTCATTGGTGCTCCTCCGATGATGCGTGAGCAGTTCACCATAGACCTACGGGTTCGTAGGCAGTGGCTAGATGGCTTCTTCTCTCTTTTGATCTTCAATACAATGGTCTCCTCGACGAGCTCTATTTGATGTAACTCTTTGGCGGTGTGTTTGTTGGGATACGATGAATTGCGAGTTTATGATCAGTTCTATCCATGAAAATTATTTGAGTCTTCTTTGATCTCTTATATGCATGTATAGCCTCGTATTTCTTCTCTGCAACTTTGGTTTGGTTTGGCCAACTAGATTGATTTTCCTGCAATGGGAAGAAGTGCTTTGTGGTGGGTTCGATCTTGCGGTGTCGTCACCCAGCGACAGAAGGGGTAGCGATGCACACATGTATCATTGCTATTAAGGATAAAAAGATGGGGTCTATTCCTACATGAATATATCTTGTCTACATCATGTCATCTTTCTTATTGCATTACTCCCTTTCTCCATGAACTTAATACTCTAGATGCATGCTGGATAGCGGTCGATGTGTAGAGTACTAGTAGTAGATGCACGCACGAGTCGGTCTACTAATCTTGGACGTGATGCCTATATACATGATCATTGCCTTGAATATTGTCATAATTATTTGCTCTTCTATCAATTGCCCAACGGTAGTTTGTTCACCCATTGTATGCTATTTTCTCGAGACAAGCCACAAGTGAAATCTACGCCCCCCCGGGTCTATTTTCTATCATATTGTTTTCAGATCTATTATTCCAAAACCCCAAAAATACCTTCCTGCACTTTTTCTTTCTTTATTTTATTTTGTGTTTTTCCAAGATCTATTTATCCAATCTCATACAATCTAATCTATCTCAATATCATGGAGGGATTGACAACCCCTCTTAGGCGTTGGGTTGCAAGTTTTTGTTATTTGTGTGAAGGTACCGTTTACATAGTGTTGCTTGGCTCTCCTAATGGATTGATACCTTGGTTTCATAAATGAGGGAAATTCTTACCGTTGTTGTATTGCATCATCCTATCCTTTTCGGGGAAATACCTACGCAGATACTGTCGGCGTTCTGGGAACGGGGGTCCCCAGACTTGCCTGCCTGCGGCGTGGCTCGAGTGGGGGCCCAGCGCGGCCCAGCTTCATCAGCTCAAGCTCAAGACCATAGCGAGGGGCCAAGCCTTGCGGGGCGGACGATAGGAAGCTTCCTCAGGAGCAGTCTCATCAGGCAGGCTCGTGAGGAGGCGGAGAGATCAAGGCAGGGGCACCTCGCGAGGAGCCCGTGACGCAAGCCATGACGATCGAGATCAGGCGGGCGCCAGGCGGGCGTCGGCCTGCGCAGTGTCCTTGTTTCTCCTTCGGTGCAAAGGGAGCAAGCACATGCCAAGGCATCGGGCAAAGGTTACCATTCCGATGCAACGAGACCAAGACCAGCAGAGCGGCAGGACGGAGGTCACCGTGGAGCCCATGACGGCTTCATCGCCAGTGCTTTTGGCAGCCGAAGACCACCTTCGGTCAGGATAACTTGTACTGGATGTTCCCCTTCAAAATGGCCAATTGTTGGCGCCCTTCCCGCTCATTATTTGGGAAGAGGACCAGGGCCTCTATAAATTGGACTAGCCCCCATAGGGATCGGAGAGAGATCCGGACCAAGTAGAACACACCGCACCAGCTCAAGAACACCTCTCGCGAGGCAGTTCTTCCCCTGTATTGCTCATCATCAGCCCCTGAGGCAATCCACTACACCACACACTGGAGTAGGGTATTACACCACATCGGTGGCCCGAACCAGTATAAACCTCGTGTCCCTTGTGTGTTCTTCTTTCCGGCCTAGATTTCTTGCGAGCCATAGAAGCGCGAGTCGGTAGGGGAAAGATCTTCGCGTGCACCCTAGAGTTCGAACCTTAAGGGTCTGCCGGAACCCGAAATCCGACATTTGGCGCGCTAGGTAGGGGTGCGCCGGAATCTTTCTTCCGCTGTTCGCGTGTGATCTTCTGTTGTGTCCATGGCCGACACTCGTCGGGCTCGCGCCGAGCGCCGGGCTGCTCTCGCCACCCGCGTCGCCCAGACGGCGCCCGTCGGCGGACGCCCCCGTCGTTCCCCGTCGCCTGCCGCCAACGCCGCCACCGGCCCGGTGGGGAACGAGCAGCAGGCCTCGTCCCTACATCCTTCGGTGCGGCGGGAGGGCCGCACCGCCACCCCGTCACTGACTCCAGCCGGTTCGTCATCCCACGCCCGTCGCGCCCCCACGGACGCGCACGCCGCACTGATCCTGGCAAGAGAGCTCCTGCACTACCGCCCCGTCGATGACCTCTACGAGGACTGGCTCGCCCGCATCACCGAGCTCGTCAGTGCCGAAGGTGGCTCCCCTTTGTCGTCCCTCTCGCTGCCTCGACCTCCATTCCACGCAGGGGCGAGGATCAGGAGGCGCCTCCGCCACCTCCTCCCCAAGAAGGCGCCTGGCTCCAAGGCACGCAGCCCCAGGGCAAGACACTCCATGTCTGGCGCCTGCGCGGCAAGAAAGGAGCTGCCAAGAGATCCCTCGTCCCCCAGAAGGTGCTCGCGCGCTCCCAGTACCGGCGCGCCATGATCGCGTCCCTGCGCCTCCACGCCAAGACCCCGCGCTACTCCAAGCGGCGGCGCGTGGTAATCCCCAGGAGCAAGCCCAGCACCAGCAAAGGGCGCCAGTGGCCACAGCAGGCTGCTGCGCCTTCACCCCCGAGCTACGCGGCGTCGCATGGCCAGACAAGTTCAAGCCTGATCTGCCCCCCCCCCCGCTACGATGGCACGGCGGACTCCGCGGAATTCCTACATCTCTACGAGCTGGGCATCGGAGCCGCCAACGGAGACGAAAAGGTCATGGCGAACTGGTTTCCCATGGCGCTCAAGGACGGTGCCCGCACTTGGCTCCTAGCACGATCTCCTCCTGGGACGAGATGCGCACTCGCTTCATCGCCAACTTCCAGGGCACTCGCGACCGGCCCCTGGCCATGAGCGACCTGCGCCGCATCAAGCAACAGCCAGGGGAAACCCTGCAAAAATACATCCAGTACTTCAACAACGCTCGCCTAAAGATCCCCAGGGTGACTGAGGAAGCCATTATCTCAGCCTTCTCCGATGGCGTGCGCGACATCAAGATGAAGGAGGAGCTAGCAATCCATGAAGACCTGTGCACATCTCTGGAGCTGTTCAACTTGGCGACCAAGTGCGCCAGGGCTGAGGAAGGGCGCCTCTCCCTCCTCGAGCTCCTGGCTGCCGACCTAGAAGAGAAAAAGCCCAAGGCAAAGGACGTGAAGTGTAAGGGAGCTGCCGTGCTCGCAGCGGAACCAGACACCAAGCGAGGCAGGGATCAGCCTGAGTCATCCAAGGGCAGTCGATACTGCGTGTACCACGACCTCCACACCCACAACACCAACGAATGCCAAGAGCTCAGGGCCATGCGAGATGGGCGTATCGGCCGACGCCCCGAGCGCAATGACAGGGGCTATGGCCGAGGAGGAGGAAGAGGTGGAGGATGATGGGAAGACCGTGGCCCTCGCCAAGGGTGGCGTGACCGACCTCGCGAGGATCACTGGCAGGACCAGCCTCGCGAGGGAGGCTGGAGGAATCAGCCTCATGAGGATCGCCCGCATGGCAACGCAGGCCTCCCTCCTTTACCACCACGACCAAGGAGGAACGAAGACCAACATCAAGACGAGGGGGCTGGGGGCTTCCAGGAGCCGCGCGCAATCGCTTGCATCCTGGGTGGCGCCCAGGCCCTAGCCGCACATCGCATCTTCAAGCAGTTTGCTCGCGAGGTGAATGCAGTCCTCCCCAAGCTTGAGGCCACGCGCCCTCTCAAGTGGTCTGCGTGCGCTATCACGTTCAGCTCAGCGGATCAGCTCAAGTGTGCGGCAACGGCCGGAGTCCTCCCGATGCTTTGCTCCCCAGTCATTAGCAATGTGCAGGTCACCAGGACCCTCGTCGATGGCGGGGCAGGACTCAACGTCCTGTCCGTCGAGACGTTCGACAATCTCCAAGTGCTGTATGATCAGCTTCAGCCGACCAAGCCTTTCTCAGGAGTCACTGATGGTTCCACTATTCCGATAGGGCAGGTTCGCCTTCCAGTCATCTTCGGGCAGCACAACAACTACCGCACCGAGCTCATCGACTTCGACGTCGCCCACATTCGCCTGCCATACAACGCCATCCTTGGGTACCCAGCCCTGGCCAAGTTCATGGCAGTGACTCACCATGGCTACAATGTCCTCAAGATGCCAGGAAGCGGTGGAGTCATCACAGTACCCTGTGAGGAAAAGGACGCAGTGTGTTCACTTGAGCGTGCCTTCCAAGCCACAGCAATCAAAGACCCAGATCACAGGAGCGGAAGACTTCCCGAGGCGACCCCTAAGAAGAAGAAGGGTTCGCCTGGCCCAAGCCATAAGGAGGCAGGCACCTCCGGAGGCGTTGCGTCAGGATCTCCGCCCGTCCAGGGAGCGCCACCCTCTGTCGCATAGGAAGGCGCACCCGGCGCCCTCCTCGGGCAGGGCTCGGGGGCTCTTTCTTGGAGAGCCACCGACATTGCCAAGGTCACGAGGGAGGCGCTCGGGCACCACTTGGAGGGGTGCTTCTGGGAAGTTTCCCTCAGGGAGGTACGGGGCAAGGAGGACCAAACCCTCAGGAGTTCATCGCAAGAAACACCTAGGAGCTACAGGAGTCGAGAGTCATGCGCGGCAGCCGCCGCTTGCCCGCCGTAGCCCCACATCCAGGCGAGTATGGTGGGCTGCGCGTCTGCATCGACGTGCCAGGACTCAACCGAGCCACGTCTGAGGAGCGCCTCTGGCCTTCGCGCATGGGGCGTTGCGAGGGTCCACCTCACAGCTACGTTCGCATGCCTTTCGGCCTGCCGAACACGGTCGCCGCTCATCAGCGCCTGCTGAGGAGCATTCTGGAGGCTCAGGAGGTCAGGCATTGTGCGGTCATGGCGGAGATGGAGATGGCCCTCGAAGACCCACCTGTGCCCCCGGAGCCTCCCGAGGCTCCTGGGCCTGGGGCTCGTGAGGGTCGACGTCTTCACCGCGCGTTGCCCGCTTCTTCGGCATCACTTCATCTCCAACGGCATTAGGTGACATCTTTCAAAGTTCCATCTTTAGCTGGGAGTGCCCACAAGGCCGCGTCATTCCCAGGTCGCGTGGGTCTGTCCCTGCGGCATGTATCCGTTTTGCTTATGCTCTTTACCTACCTTGTTGGGGGCGCCCCCCGGGCTGCATCATCCCCAAGCTGCTCGGGCCTGGCCCAGCGACGTTTGCTTTTCCCGCATCTACGTGAAATGGATTTGCTCCTTCGTGCTTAACATACCTGACCTAATCACCTACTTGATTGACGCCTACCTATGGAGCCGCTCGCTCTGGCACGACATTTGCGTACGGGTCTGTCCCTGCAATGCCGATAAATCTAAGTGGTCGAGCTCTAGCCGCGGCAGCCCTGCAAGGCGCCACCTCACCAGGCCCTCGGTGTCCCAGTCACTCCCTCAGAGCGACCAATGGTTGGCTAGCAACCATAACAACAGGTCTTGTCTCTCCTCACGATTGGTATGCAGGACCCACTCCAGGAGCAACGTTGGGGACGTCACGGGCTATCTCTCCCCCTCTCCGACACGGACCGCTTGCATGTTAAAAGGGGGGCGCCTGAGCATCGCGACTCATGGGCCCCTACTGGCTCTCTAGCCCTCACCCCCTGGCCTTGACCCACGGCATCGCGACCTGTCATACCAGCGGCGGCTGAGCTCGCTCGAGGGCCGGGACCTGAGGACGTAGAGCATTAAGGAAAGTGTGAAGGAGTGGGAAGAAGCTCGTGAGGACTTAACCCAGCAGTGCCTCGGCTCCTGCCACTCGGGCCAGGCACCTCGTCGAAGAACTACTCCAAATTCAAAAGATAAGTCACGCCCTTACATGAGCTAGACCACACAGCCCCAAACCCTCGCCTAGTGTGGCTCTGTCACGACGAAGTTGACTTCCTTTCTCGCCCAGCGAGGGCTGCTCGAGCGCTAAAGGGGATCTCCCGAGGATCGCGACTCGGGGGCTCTTACCGGACCTCGGGCCACTCACCTCCTGATCTTGACCATGGCATCACGACCTGGCATACCAGCGATGGTTGATGCCTGCCTGGGGACTGGGACCTGTCAGCGTAGAGCGCCAAGTCCTCGTGAGGATAGAAAGGGGGAGCCGAGCCGGGACAGAACAAGCATGTCACATTGATTCATATTAAGGATATAATGTTCACAAAAGACATGGCAGGCGCCTTACATACCCCCGCGGGGTGTTGCTTCGATTCCTCGCAGGGAACAAAAGGTGCTAATCCTAAGGAATGCTAATTGCCCGCACCTCCGCAAGGGACGCCATCATCAACAGTGGACTACCCGGCGCCGGCGCCAACCCCACCCTGATCAGTGGCATCGGCGGCCCGATGCAGTTGCCCTACTCTGAGCACGGCGCGATCTCGGGGGCTCGTAGCTGTCGTCGCTCATCTTCGGAGTAGCGAGAAGCTTGGGGGAGCTGCTTGATTCCCCAGCTCCTCCGCTGCCACCTGACGAGCTGCTGGAGGGCCGATGGGCAGGCCAGGTCCTTGCCAGTCTGATGCCCTGACTGCCTTCCTTGGGGCAGCAGTCCAGCCGGCGTCCTTCTGCATTGAAGACCTTGAAGAACATCAAGGAGGCGCCATCGTATTCAAGATGAATCACGAGGGCACCCTCTGTCCGGCAGACCCGGGCGATCTCACCCTAGCCCCGGGTCATGTAGACCTTGCCCGGAGCGACGACCTCGACCTCCGCTCTGGTCACGAGGGTGCTACAGTCGGCGTGCTGCAGCCAGAGCTCCAGAGACCCGCTCGGCGGCATCTCAAAGGCGAAGGAGGGAGGAAGGCGGATCCAAGAGCATGGAGGCATGGCGGCGTGAAGCACGAGCTCGCAAGAGGAGCCCACGGCATGGGCTCCAGGAGGAACGACGCGCACCGCCGTGACTCGCCGGCGTCAGCGGCGGCACCGTGGGTGTTGCTCGACACCTTCTTCCCCAGGGCCCTCGATTTGGGCATACAAGGGCAGCGGAAACCCAGGTGGCGGCCGCTCGTACCAGGGCCTCGATACCTCCTGTCAAGCACCCTCATCTCGGCGGCAGAGGACTAGCCGTTTCTTCGGTGGAAGTGGGTCAGGACCCTCTCGGGGGGGGGGGGGGGCTTTCCCTTCTCTTCTGCAGAAAACCGGCGGATTGGTGCCATTGGCGTAAGGAGAAGCAAGGACGAGGAAGAAGAAGGAAAGGAGTAGCAGGAAGGGATGTGCTAACGAGGCTCACACAGTTCCGTACTTATAGCCGGAGAAGGCCAACCGCCGGCCACCATGATTGCAGGTAATCATGACCCATTTCTTTGCATGCAGGGACTTGTCAAGTCGTGCGGTTGCCGAGGCGTCGTGGGGAAGCACGGACGCCCACGTCCAGTCAACCGCCACGCGGCGCTTCGCGCTTGCCCCTTCGCTTCTCTGCTAATCCAAGCCCGGGCGCGCCTTGGGCCCGGGGGCTACTGTCGGCGTTCTGGGAACGGGGGTCCCCAGACTTGCCTGCCTGCGGCCTGCGGCGTGGCTCGAGTGGGGGCCCAGCGCGGCCCAACTTCATCAGCTCAAGCTCAAGACCCTTGCGAGGGGCCAATCCTTGCGGGGCGGACGACAGGAAGCTTCCTCAGGAGCAGCCTCATCAGGCAGGCTCGCGAGGAGGCTGAGAGATCAAGGCAGGGGCACCTCGCGAGGAGCCCGTGACGCAAGCCATGACGATCGAGATCAGGCGGGCGCCGGCCTGCGCAGTGTCCTTGTTTCCCCTTCGGTGCAAAGGGAGCAAGCACATGCCAAGGCATCGGGCAAAGGTTACCATTCCGATGCAACGATACCAAGACCAGCAGAGCGGCAGGACGAAGGTCACCGTGGAGCCCATGACGGCGTCATCGCCAGTGCTTTTGGCAGCCGAAGACCACCTTTGGTCAGGATAACTTGTACTGGATGTTCCCCTTCAAAATGGCCAATTGTTGGCGCCCTTCCCGCTCATTATTTGGGAAGAGGACCAGGGCCTCTATAAATAGGACTAGCCACCATAGGGACCGGAGAGTGATCTGGACCAAGTAGAACACACCGCACCAACTCAAGAACACCTCTCACGAGGCAGTTCTTCCTCTGTATTGTTCATCATCAGCCCCTGAGGCAATCCACTACACCACACACTGGAGTAGGGTATTACACCACATCGGTGGCCCGAACCAGTATAAACCTCGTGTCCGTTGTGTGTTCTTCTTTCTGGCCTAGATTTCTTGCGAGCCATAGAAGCGTGAGTCGCTAGGGGAAAGATCTTCGCGTGCACCCCAGAGTTCAAACCTTAAGGGTCTGCCGGAACCCGAAATCCGACATTTGGCGCGCCAGGTAGGGCTGCACCGAAATCTTTCTTGCGCTGTTCGCGTGTGATCTTCCGTCGTGTCTGTGGCTGACGCTCGTCGGGCTCGCGCCAAGCGCCGGGCTGCTCTCGCCACATGCGTCGCCCAGACAGCGCCCGTCGGCGGACGCCCCCGTCGTTGCCCGTCGCCTGCCGCCAATGCCGCCACCAGCCCGGCGGGGAACGAGCACCAGGCCTCGTCCCTGCATCCTTTGGTGCGGCAGGAGGGCTGCACCGCCATCCTGTCGTCGTCCCATGCCCATCGCGCCCCCACGGATGCGCACGCCGCGCTACTACTGGCAAGAGAGCTCCTGCACTACCGCCCCGTCGACGACCTCTACGAGGACTGGCTTGCCCGCATCACCGAGCTCGTCAGTGCCGTAGGGGGCTCCCCTTTGCCGTCCCTCTCGCTGCCTCGCCCTCCATTCCATGCAGGGGGCGAGGATCAGGAGGCGCCTCAGCCACCTCCTCCCCAAGAAGGTGCCCTGGCTCCAAGGCACGCAACCCCAGGGCGAGACCCTCCAGGTCCGGCGCATGCGCGACAAGAAAGGAGCTTCCAAGAGATCCCTCGTCCCCAAGAAGGTGCTCGCGCGCTCCCAGTACCGGCGCGCCAAGATCGCGTCCGTGCGCCTCCACGCCAAGACCCCGCGCTGCTCCAAGCGACGGCGCATGGTAATCCCCGGGAGCAAGCCCAGCACCAGCAAAGGGCGCCGGTGGCCATAGCAGGCTGTCGCGCCTTCACCCCCGAGCTACACGGCGTCGCATGGCCAGGCAAGTTCAAGCCTGATCTGCCCCCCGCTATGATGGCATGGCGGACCCCGCGGAATTCCTACAGCTCTACGAGCTGGGCATCGAAGCCGCCAACGGAGACGAAAAGGTCATGGCGAACTGGTTTCCCATGGCGCTCAAGGACGGCGCCCGCACCTGGCTCCTGAACCTGGCTCCTAGCACGATCTCCTCCTGGGACGAGATGCGCACTCGCTTCATCGCCAACTTCCAGGGAACTCGCGACCGGCCCCCGGCCATGAGCGACATGCGCCGTATCAAGCAACAGCCAGGGAAAACCCTGCAAAAATACATCCAGCGCTTCAGCAACGCTCGCCTCAAGATCCCCAGGGTGACTGAGGAAGCCATTATCTCAGCCTTCTCCGATGGCGTGCGCGACATCAAGATGAAGGAGGCAGTTCTTCCCCTGTATTGTTCATCATCAGCCCCTGAGGCAATCCACTACACCACACACTGGAGTAGGGTATTACACCACATCGATGGCCCGAACCAGTATAAACCTCGTGTCCCTTGTGTGTTCTTCTTTCCGGCCTAGATTTCTTGCGAGCCATAGAAGCGCGAGTCGGTAGGGGAAAGATCTTCACGCACACCCAGAGTTCGAACCTTAAGGGTCTGCCGGAACCCGAAATCCGACACATACAAACAATCAGGAATAATTTATGGCACCGTTGCCAGGGAGACATCATCAACATCTATCAGGTTCCTAATCACAAATCTCATCTCCTTGCAATTTACTTTATTTACCCTTTTCCTCTCATTTTCACCTCTCCCACTTCTAAAGCATTTTAGCGAAAAGTACAAAAATATTTGCCTTTTATTTGCCTTCTTTCTGTTTGCCTTTTTCCCGCCAAATCTCTTGTTTGCTTGCAATCTTGTTTGCGTAGTCATGATGTCTCAAGAAAACACCAAGTTGTGTGATTTTTCCAATACAAATAATAATGATTTTATTAGTACTCAGATTGCTCCTCCCGCAACTAGTGCAGAATCTTGTGATATTAATGCCGCTTTGTTGAATCTTGTTATGAAAGAGCAATTTTTCGGTACTCCTAATGAGGATGCCGCGTCCCATCTAAACACTTCCGTAGAATTGTGTGATATGCAAAAGAAAAAAGATGTTGTCACGACCGGTTTTCCCAATAAAAATATTTATTGAGGAACCAATCTTTATAACCCAGTTTGAGATAAAACCCTCTTCACTGGCAGACAAACTTTTGATACAATAAGCCAGTAGCATAAATATATGACAGGGTTGAGCTGACGATGCTCAACAATTTATTACAAGCGTGCCAACAATTATACATAAAGGCGAATAATGACACAAGGGAGTGGTGGCATACTACTGACTCGCAAATAAGGTAGAGGTGGAGTAACACAGTGGGAGTGGTTATGGGATTCTCAAACTAACATCCCATTGAGCGTCGAGGTGAAGCTCGAAGAATTTATTAGGGTAGCGGAAGCGGATATGAAACAGTGACCAACTCCAGGGTTGCACGAGACTGACTGGGACTCCTCTAGGCGTCGGATTCGCTATCGAACTCTTCATCCATGAGATCACCTTCGTCAGCATCTGGCCAAATCAACAAGCCAGTGAGTACTTTGAAAGTACTCGCAAGACAGTACGGACGTAAGATATAACAAATGCCAACATGAAATACATGGATAAATAACCAGTACGATCAGACATAGAAGTGATAATGCTGGGTGCCAAACGAGTGTCTGAAAGACTCCTCGAGCGGAAAATGCGGAATAATAATACTGGTGCCAAACGAGTGTCTGAAAGACTCCTCGAGCGGAAAATGCGGAATAATAATACTGGTGCCAAACGAGTGTCTGAAAGACTCCTCGAGCAGAAAATGCGGAATAATAATGCCACAATCGGGCGTCTGAGCGACACCACATAAAGGGCTATAAAAGAAATGCCATAGTCGGGCGTCTGAGCGACACCACATAAAGGGCTTTAAAAGAAATGCCACAGTCGGGCGTCTGAGCGACACCACATAAAGGGCTTTAAAAGAAATGCCACAATCGGGCGTCTGAGCGACACCACATAAAGGGCTTTTGACTGATAAGGAAATAATATACTCATCATAAATATAATCAACTCATGGAATTAAACGGGTTAGTCCATCCACAAGAATAAACATTTAACCGGTCTTAGAGCTCATGCGTCCCACCGGGAAATCTGTCACCAAACTGGCACATGACTGTTAGCAGGGAACTTGGAAATAGATAAGATGATTTAAGGATATGGAGCTCTGCAGAGTTTGTACAAAAATTTCCCACAGTCGACGGATTTCCGTAGTCACTAGGACTAGTTCCGTTACGGTATTTCAGAAGAAAACACAGCAATCTAGTACACACCCATCCAACTCTTCGATGCCAGGAATCACCCTCAACATCGTCCAAGAAAAACTATTGAGACGGGGAGATCACAATCTCGAATAGCATGGGATCAAATTTATATACGCGCACTCTAAGGGGTGCCCCCCTCTCGGTCCCAACCGGAAACACCCATGCCCCCTGACCGGATGCCTGGCTTTAATCCAGGGCCATGGAACCAGCATCCCGGCCTCTCCTTTTTGGTGTGTACCAAGAAAGCGGTTTGCGACTTACTAAACCATATCCCTTTCGGGAAACATGTGGTAGTATAGGAAAAGGGAATGGATATGAACCAACCGATACGGGTTGGTACTGAAGATAACTTGCATGGCCTAAGACTGGCATGCTACAACACTGCCATCTTACCCATCTTCATGCCAACACATGGCCTTACATACTCACGTCCATCGACGTGTGAAATCATCGGGCTTACTTGCTCCAACAATGCATAATGAACGGTTCATCGGTATGCTCCACGCATGCCATGAAACTATCTACATGCAACCATGCCAATACACTCATCATATCAAAAGTTCGAACATGCTTGCCTGGTTCAGAGTAGTCGGAGCCTAGCTCGGTGAAGTTTGCGGCCCCGTCACCTCCGTCGGTATCTACGGTACAGAGAAAGCATACGCGCTAACGTGAATACCGAGAGGTGCAGAAAAAGTATTGCAAATATTTTTCAAATAAATCTGATAAAAAACTAGACAAAATTTTGAAGAGAACAGAAAAAGAATCACTCAAAAATATGCTTCTGATAAAAAGTTATAAAGGTTTTTGCCCAGGGACTCATCTGTAATGAAACAAAAACTTTCCAGGGTTCTAACTGAGAAAACAGAAAACGGTTCGATAGGAAATGCGCAAGCGCAACGGAGAAAGCGTATTTTGCCCGAAGGCGTTTTCAGAAAACGATTCGAATAGAAAGGACAGAGAAGCTGACAGGCGGGTCCCATCTGTCAGGTTTAAAAATTAAAAAGAGGCGGGTCGGGCTCGCTGGCGCCCGAGAGCCGCGGTGGTCGCCGGCGGCGATCCACGGCGAGGCAGAGAGATCGGAGGTTACCTCCGTGCTCAGGGTGCCATTCCGCGTTGGATGGTGGTCGAGGTGGTTGCCGGGAAGTACCACGTCGGCGGTGGCCCCCTGCTCCGGCGGACGGCGGTTCGGGCGTGGTTGGAGGTCGCCGGAGAGAGCTGCACTGATCGAATTGAGGAGGGGGTTAAGAATCTGGTAGCTAGAGAGGGAGATGGACGGAGTTTGGGCGCTAGAGACGACCTCACCGGAGCGAATCGAGCTGGAGGCCGAGGCGGAGCGGGGTGGCCGGAGTCGGGGGAGGAGACCTCCTCGAGGTCCTCCCAGTGACCTGGCACGGCGTTGGTGGAGTGTAGGGGTGGTGCGTGCTCGCGGAAGGGCTTGGGGTCTCCTTTTATAGGCGATCCGAGGCGGTGGCCGAGAACGGCGTTCTCCGGCGAGTGATTACGGTGGTGCAGTGCTTGGTCGGGGGAGTTTAGGAGTTGAGCACCGTCGTGGAGGTTCGCGGAGTCCATTTTGGAGCCAACGGCGTTGGTTTAAGCTTGCTGAGGTGGAGCTCGACGGAACGGGACGGCGCGGGTCCATCGGCGGCAGAGAGCATGCTCTGTGCGTGCCGCGCCACGACGGCTGTGCTGCATGCGTGCGCTGGCGTGGAGGTGGACACGCGGAGCCATCGGCGGGGCTGTGCGGCGCGGAACGGCGTTGAGCCGCCGTTCTGCTCCCTGTTGGCTGCCACGGCGGTTCAGCCGCCGCGGGACACGCCGGCGCGGTCGGGTCAGAGCGCCACCGACGCCAGGAAGAAGCCAAGCGCGCGTGCGGGGCTCTGGACACGCAGACCAGGCGGCGAGCAACGTGCCAAGGGCACTGTGTGGGCGTGACTGAAGATGATCTGAAGAAATCAACACTGAAGACTGAATTTGCTGAATGTGTTTGAACAGTGCATGCAAGGTGTTCGACAGAATGATCCAGGCATGTAGGGATTTTTCCTTGGGCTGATTTTTGGTGGAGTGACTTCTCATTGCTCTAGTAGGCTGCCTGATTTTTGGTGGAATTTTTGGAGAAGTGTAGATATGAATTTCACCAAATTTGACAAATCTGGTCCAAACTTGCAGGGAGTGTAAGTTGGAAAATTTGAAAAGAAGATGAGTGGATCAAGATGGTTCTGGGTTGTGGGTGCAAAGGACTAGCCAGTAGAGTTGGTTTGAAGTCAAATCTCAAATGGAAAAGGGTACTTGCTTTGAAAATCCATCAGGCTCAAAATAATTGACAGAAAATATTTGAGAGATAAAAATAAAATCCAAAACTTGTTTGGATGAGTTGGGATAGGGAATTTGAGTTGTTGACAAGGAGGGGTGAAGATGTTGGAGTGGTATTGCCTCATGGGCAAGGTACAAGGTCATGGATGGTTTTCAATAGAATGAAAATCCCAAATCTTTTTCATAGAGTTTTTCTTAAAAAGAAAACCCCAATAAAAAAAAATCTGAGAAGGGAAACAATAGAGAGAAGGAGTTTTTAAGAAGGTCAAACCCAGGGCTTGAAGGAGAAAACAGAAAAACCCTAGTCAAGGAAAAGGAAATTTTAAGAAGGTTGTTTTACTGAAAGCCTCAATTTCAAGGAAAATCCAGCAAGGATTTTGCAAAAACCCAAATGAAATTTTTGGAGTGTCACAGATGTGGACAATGGTATTGCAAAGTTGAAATTATTTCCTTTCTCTTTGAGGGACCGTGAAAACATTGGTTTTCATCTTTGCCTCGTAATAGTATTGATTCTTGGGATATGTGCAAAGATGCTTTCATTACTAAGTATTTTCCTCCCGCAAAAATTATTTCACTTATAACTCAAATCATGAATTTTAAGCAACTTGAGCATGAACATGTTGCACAATCTTGGGAAATAATGAAATTGATGTTAAGAAATTGTCCTACTCATGGTTTAAATCTTTGGATGATTATACAGAAAAATTATGAGGGATCGAATTTTGTTTCTAGAAATCTTTGGATTCCACAGCGGGTGGTACTTTTATGGAGATTACTTTGGGTGAAGCTGTCGGCGTCCTGGGAACGGGGTCCCCAGACTTGCCTGCCTGCGGCCTGCGGCGTGGCTCGAAAGGGGGCCCAGCACGACCCATCTTCATCAACACGAGACCCAAGACCCTCGCGAGGGGCCAAGCCTCGCGGGGCGGACGACACTACGCTTCCTCAGGCATGGCCTCGTCAGGCTGGCTCACGAGGAGGCGGAGAGATCAAGGCGGGGTACCTCACGAGGTGCCCATGACGCAAGCCATGACGACCAAGGGTGCCAGGCGGGCGCCAGCCCGCGCAGTGTCTCCCTTTCCTCTTTGGTGCAAAGGGGGCAAGCGCAGGCGAGAGGATCAAGCAAAGGCATCCATTTCGGTGCAACGAGACCAAGACCAGTCCAATGGTGGGAAGGAGGTCATCGTGGAGCCCAGAACGGCGTCACCATAGGGCCTTTGGCAGGCGAGGACCAACTTTAGTCAGGATAAGTGTACCAGATGTTCCCCTTCAAATTGGCCAATTGTTGGCGCCCTTCCCGCTCAATATTTGGGAAGAGGCCCAGGGCCTTTGCCTATAAATAGGACTAGCCACCCTCATGGTAGGGGGGAGAGGGAGAGAGAGAGAAAGAGAAGGGCGGCTGAGCTCCCCCTAGCAGTTCATCGTCCTAGCTAAGAGAAGACCCTCGCGAGGCTGTTCTTCCTTGTATTGTTCATCATCATCAGCCCAAGAGGAAATCCACCCACCACACTGGAGTAGGGTATTTCACCGCATCGGTGGCCCGAACCAGTGTAAACCTTGTGTCTCTTGTGTTGTTCTTTCAGTAGTTTAGATATTTGCGAGACGGAGAGGTAGAGGGTATAATCTCCACGCGCACCCGAGAGTTCGAACCTTAAGGGTCTGCCGGAACCCGAAATCCGACATTTGGCGCGCCAGGTAGGGGTGTGCCGGAATTTGTCTTCCACCGCTCCGTTCTCCTCCGACCGTCGCGCCCATGTCCGACGCCCGTCGAGCCCGCGCCAAGCGCCGGACCGTCATCGCCTCCCGCGTCGCCCAGGCGGCCCCCGCCGGTGGGCGTCCTCGTCGTTCCCCGTTGCCAGCCATCAACGCCGCCACCAGCCCGGCGGTGAACGAGCATCAAGCGCCATCCCAGCATCTGCCTGTGCGACAAGATGACCGCACCACTACATCAACACCTCCGGTCGTCGCGGCCCTCCTGGGCGGCTCGCAGGCGCCGCCCACAAGTCGCCACGTCAAGCCGTTTGTCCGCCGGGTCAGCGCCGTTTTCGCATGGCAGGGGGCTCCCTCGGACCAGGAGGCGCACAAGGTCGGTCTGACCTTTAGCTCGGAGGACCACCCGACCAACTTGGCTGGCTCGGGCGCGCTCCCCATGTTGTGCACCCCCACCATCTGCCAGGTGGCCATCACCAGAACCCTCGTTGACGGCAGCGCGGGCCTCAACGTGCTTTCGGTTGAGACCTTCAATCTCCTCTGCATACCCCGGGAGCGGCTGCAACCCAGTCGGTCTTTCTCGGGCGTTGGGGGCGGATCATCTAGCTCCTTGGGACAGATCCGGCTCCCAGTAACCTTCGGCACCTACGACAACTTCCGCACGGAGATGGTCGACTTCGACATCGCCCCCATCGGCCTCCCTTACAACGCCATCCTCGGCTACCCAGCGCTGGCCCAACTCATGGCCGCCACGCACCCGGCGTACAACCTCATGAAGATGCCCGGGAGCAGCGGTGTCCTCACCGTGCACGGGGACACCGGGGACGCTCTGCGGGTACTCAAGCTCGCCTTCAAGACGGCGGCATCGGCACAACCCGCCGACGCAGGGACCCCCGAGCCCAAGGGGGCTACGCCCGCCAAGAAGAAGCAGTTGTTCACCCAGGACAAGGCAGAAACCAAGCAGATACCTGTCGACGAGGACGGGTCCTCCAGTGCCACTTTCACCATAGGCGCCAACCTCGAGCCTGAGCAGGAGGAGGCCCTGATCAGGTTCCTGCGCGCAAATAAGAAAGTATTCGCTTGGGAGCCTGATCAGTTGGCAGGGATCCCCAGGAGCGTCATCGAGCATCACCTCAACGTGTGCCCAAACGTGCGCCCCGTGAAGCAGAAAGCCAGGCGGCAGTCCGCAGAGAAGCAGGCCTTCATCGTCCAAGAAACCCGCAAGTTAGAAGCCGCTGGGGTCATTCGCGAGGTCCGATACCCGGATTGGTTGGCCAACCCTGTCGTTGTGCCCAAGAAGGGGGGAAAGGAACGCATGTGTGTCGACTTCACCAACCTCAACAAGGCATGCCCGCAAGATCCTTTCCTGCTCCCCCGCATCGACCAGATCGTCGATTCCACCGCGGAGTGCGACCTGCTATGCTTCCTGGACGCCTTCTCTGGATATCACCAGATCAAGATGGCGATAGAAGTGTGACACTCCAAATTTTTTTTTTGGATTTTAGCAAAATCCTCGCTGGTTTTTTTTGTGATTTGAGGCTTTTCAAAATCTTTCAGAAAAACAAACCTCTTAAGAATCTTTTCTTTGGCTAGGGTTGATTTCTTCTGTTTTCTTTTAAAACTTTGGGTTTGCCCCTTCTCAAGGTTTATCCTCTGTTGGTCCTCTTCTCAAAATCATTTGTGGGAATTCAATCTTTTTCTTTTGAAAAGAAAATCCTATGAAAATTTGGGATCCTCATTCTTTGTTAACCACCCATGACCTTGTATTTTACCCATGAGGTTAAACCACTCCAAAACCTCCTCTCCTCCTTGCTAACAACTCACATTCACTATCCCAACTCATCCAAACAAGTTTTGGATTTTATTTTGATTACTTCACCTCTCAAATCTTTTCTGATTTTTAATTTGAGCCTGACCCATTTTCAAAGCAAGTACCTTGTAGAGTTTGTGTTTTGACTTCAAACCAACTCTACTGGCTAGTCCTTTGCACCCACAACCCAGAACCATCTTGATCCACTCATCTCCTTTTCAAATTTTTCAAATTACACTCCCTGCAAGTTTGGACCAGATTTGCCAAATTTGGTGAAATTCATATCTACACTTCCCCAAAAATTCCAACAAAATTCAGGCAGCCTACTGGAGCAATGAGTAGCCACTCTACCAAAAATCAGCCCAAGGAAAAATCCCTACATGCCTGGAACATTCTGTCGAACACCTTGCATGCACTGTTCGAACACTTTCAGAAAATTCAGTTTTCAGTGTCGATTTCGTCAGACAGATTCAGTCACGAGCTCACAGTGCCTTTGGCACGTTGCTCGCCGCCCGGCTCGCTTGTCCGATGCCCCGCACGCGCGCTTGGCAGCTTGCTGGCGTCGGTGGTGCTCTGACCCGCCTGCGCCGGCGTGTCTTGCGGCGGCTGAACCGTCGTTACGGCTGGCAGGCAGCACAACGGCGGCGCAACGCCGTTCAGCGCCGCCCAAGCTCGCTGGTGGCTCCGCGTGGCCCTCCCCACGCCAGCGCATGCATGCAGAACGGTCGCCGTGGCGCGGCGTGCACAGCGCATGCTCTCTGCCGCTGACGGGTCCGCGCCGTCCCGTTCCGTCGAACTCCACCTCAGCAAGCCAATCTCGACGCCGCTGGCACCTAATCAGCACCAGGTGGCAACCATGACGATGATCCACCTCCTAAACCCTCCCGTGCTTACCCCGCGCTGCCGTAATCCCTCGCCGGAGAACTCCGTTCTCGGCAACCGCCTCGGGGTGGCTATATATAGCGCCCCCGAGCCCGCTATCACTCCCGCACGACTCCACTACCTCATCACACCTCGCCTGGCCACTTGAGGGGCCTCGAGGAGCCCTTCTTCCTCGGCTCCGGCCACCTCCGTCCGCCTCGGGCTCCAGCTCGATTCACTGCAGTGAGACCGTCTCCGGTGCCCAAACTCCGTCCAGCTCCTTCTCTAGCTACCAGATACCTAACGCCCTCATCAGTTTAACCATTGCAGCCCTCTCCGGTGAGCTCCATCCTCGTCAGAACCGCCGTCCGCCGGAGCCAGGGCCACCGTCGACACGGTGCACGCGGCGACCAACTCGACCACCATCCGACGCGGAGTAATACCCTGAGCACGGAGGTAACCTCCGATCCCTCTGCCTCGCCGTGGATCGCCGCCGGCGATCGCCGCGGCTCTCTGGCGCCAAAGGCGCCATCCGTTTTCAAACCTGACGGGTGGGACCGCCCCGTCAGATTCCTCTCTTTTTTCGAATCGTTTTCTGAAGGCGTAATCGGGCAAAATACGTCTTCTCCTCTGAGCCGGCGTATTCGAGTCTGAAACGTTTTCTGTTTTTATAAATAAAACCCTGAGAAGTTTCTGTTTCATTACAGATGGGTCCCTGGGCAAAAACCTTTATAACTTTTTATCAGAAGCATATTTTTGATTGATTCTTTTTCTGTCCTCTTCAAAATTTTGTCTAGTTTTTTATCAGATTTATTTGAAAAATATTTGAGTTAATTGCTGTGCACCTCTTGGTATTTACGATAGTGCGTGTATCCTCTTTATACCGTACATACCGACGGAGGTGACGGGACCGCGAACTTCACCGAGTTAAACTCCGACTACTCTGAACCAGGCAAGCATGTTTGAACTTTTGATATGATGAGTGTCTTGGCATGTTTGCATGTAGATAGTTTCATGGCATGTGTGAAGCATACCGATGAACCGTTCATTATGCATTGTTGAGGCAAGTAAGTCCGAGGATTTCACACGTCGTTGGACGTAAGTATGCAAGGCCATGTGTTGGCATGAAGATGGGTAAGATGGCAGTGTTGTAGCATGCCAGTCTTAGGCCATACAAGTTATCTTCAGTACCAACCCATATCGGTTGGGTTCATATCCATTTCCTTTCCCTGTACTACCACATGTTTCCCGAAAGGGATATGGTTTAGTAAGTCGCAAACCGCTTTCTTGGTACACACCAAAAAGGAGAGGCCGGGATGATGGTTCCATGGCCCTGGATTAAAGCCAGTCATCCGGTCAGGGGGCATGGGTGTTTCCGGTTGGGACCAAGAGGGGGGCACCCCTTAGAGCGCGCGTATATAAATTTGATCCCATGCTATTCGAGATTGTGATCTCCCTGTCTCAATAGTTTTTCTTGGACGATGTTGAGGGTGATTCCTGGCATCGAAGAGTTGGATGGGTGTGTACTAGTTAGCTGTGTTTCCTTCTGAAATACCGTAACGGAACTAGTCCTGGTGACTACGGAAATCCGTCGACTGTGGGAAATTTTTGTACAAACTCTGCAGAACTCTATATCCTTAAATCATCATATCTATATCCAAGTTCCCTGCTAACAGTCATGTGCCAATTTGGTGACAAATTACCCGGTGGGACACATGAGCACTAAGACCGGTTAAATGTTTATCCTTCTGGATGGACTAACCCATTTAATTCCATGAGTTGAATGTACTTATGATGAATATATTATTTCCTTATCAGTCAAAAGCCCTTTATGTGGTGTCGCTCAGACGCCCGACTGTGGCATTTGTTTTTAAAGCCCTTTATGTGGTGTCGCTCAGACGCCCGACTGTGGCATTTCTTTTTAAAGCCCTTTATGTGGTGTCCCTCAGATGCCCGACTGTGGCATTTCTTTTTAAAGCCCTTTATGTGGTGTCGCTCAGACGCCCGACTATGGCATTATTACCCCGCATTTTCCGCTCGAGGAGTCTTTCAGACACTCGTTTGGCACCAGTATTATTATCCCGCATTTTCCGCTCGAGGAGTCCTTCAGACACTCGTTTGGCACCAGTATTATTATTCTGCATTTTCCGCTCGAGGAGTCTTTCAGACACTCGCTTGGCACCCAGTATTATTACCTCTATGTCTGATCGTACTGGTTAACTTATTCATGTATTTCATGTTAGCATTTGTTATATCTTACGTCCGAACTGTCTTGCGAGTACTTTCAAAGTACTCATTGGCTTGTTGATTTGGCCAGATGCTGACGAAGGTGATCTCATGGATGAAGAGTTCGATAGCGAATCCGACGCCTATAGGAGTCCCAGTCAGTCTCGTGCAACCCTGGAGTCGGTCACTGTATTATATCCGGTTCCGCTACCCTAATAAATTCGTCGAGCCTCACCTCGACGCTCGATGGGATGTTAGTTTGAGAATCCCATATCCACTCCCCACTGTTTTACTCCACCCTTTCCATATTTGCGAGTCAGTAGTATGCCACCACTCCCTTGTGCCATTAATCGCCTTTATGTATAATTATTGGCACGCTTGTAATAAATTGTTTGAGCATCGTCAGCTCAACCCTGTAACATATTTATGCTACTGGCTTATTGTATCAAAAGTTTGTCTGCCAGTGAGGAGGCTTTATCTCAAACTGGATTTTAAAGATTGGTTTCTCAATAAATATTTTTATTGGAAAACCGGTCATGACAAGAAGACGTCGAGAAGACCGCCTTCCTAACCCCATGCGGGGTATACTGCTATACATGCATGCCATTTGGGCTGCGAAACGCAGGGGCAACCTTTCAGCGGCTGATGCACATCACCTTGGGGCCGTAGCTCGGGAAGAACGTCGAAGCTTACGTTGACGACATTGTGGTGAAATCTCGGGAGGCCAAGACCCTGATACGAGACATGGAATAGACCTTGGCGAGCCTCGATGCAGTGAACCTGCGGCTCAACCCAGAGAAGTGTGTGTTTGGGGTCCCATCAGGCAAGCTCTTGGGCTTTCTCGTGTCCCATCGAGGCATCGAGGCAAACCCGGAGAAGGTCAAGGCGGTCGAGGACATGAGCCCGCCGAAGACCCTCAGAGAAATGCAGAAGCTCACTGGACGCGTGACCGCGCTAGGGCGTTTCATCTCCAAACTGGGGGAGCGAGCGCTGCCTTTCTTCCAGCTAATGAAGAAGAAGGGGCCCTTTGAATGGACTGAAGAGGCAGATAAGGCGTTCCAAGATCTCAAGAGGTACCTGACCAGTCCCCCGGTCATGGTGGCTCCGCGTCCTCGAGAGCCCCTGCTGCTCTACCTCGCCGCCACTCCCTACTCTGCCAGCGCAGCCCTGGTGGCGGTTAGGAAGGAGCGCCAAATCAGAACCACGGCAGCACCTCGAGACAAGGCGAAGTAGGAACAAGGAAGGCCCACAGGGGAGGTAACCGCGGCTGAGGAAGATCAGCCACCGAAGAGTGCACTGGAGGCAGGAGAGGCCACTCGCCTGGATGATCCACCTCCCGAGGCTATGTCACCTCGCGAGGCGCCCTTGCCTCCGGAGGGCGCCACGAACACTGATGCTCTCAGCCTTGTTGAGCACCCAATCTACTTTGTCAGCACGGTGTTACGGGACGCGAGGGCACGGTACCCCATGCCTCAGAAGCTTCTCCTCGCGCTACTGGTGGCCTCGCGCAAGCTGCGTCACTACTTCCAGGGTCACCCCATCAAAGTCGTCTCGTCATACCCCTTGGAAAGAGTGCTCAGGAGCCCTAACTCAGACGGAAGGGTCGCCGAGTGGAACATAGAACTGCAGGCGTTTCAGCTCGAGTTCAGCATGACAAGGGTCATCAAAGGAGCAGCATTAGCAGATTTTGTGGCGGAATAGGCGGAGGCGCACCAGGCCTCAAGGACAACAAAGATCGGTCCCTCTCCCCAGGGAGCAAGGCGCCGGAAGGCTGGGTCATGTACTTCGATGGGGCGTTCTCCAGGCACGGCGCTGGGGCCGGTGCGGTGCTGATATCACCCACTCAGGACAAGCTCTGCTACGCCGTACAGCTCTGTTTCCAGCAAGGTGAAAAGGTCTCCAACAACATAGCGGAGTATGAGGGTCTGATAGCAGGGTTGAAGGCCGCAGCGGCTCTGGGGGTGAAGCGCCTCACTGTCAAGGGCGATTCGCAGCTCCTTGTCAACTTCTCCAACAAGGTTTATGAGCCGAAGGATGAGCACATGGAAGCCTATCTAGCGGAGGTCCGCAGGATGGAAAAGCAGTTCTAGGGGTTGGAATTGAAGCACGTGCCCCGGGGCACCAATCAGGAGGCCGATGATATCGCCGGGCGGGCGTCCAGGCGGTTACCTCAGGAGCCTAGCGTCTTCGAAGAGCGGCTCTTCAAGCCCTCCGCCCAGCCGTCATTATCAAACACTGCTCAGCCTCGGGAGGAACTCCCCCAGCCACCTGCCTCAGGAGCCCCGGCCTGCGGCCCTACCTCAGGGGCACGCCTGCTCCTGACTATGGAACCTCAGGAGGAGTGCTAGATCACGGAACTCCGGAGTTATTTAACGCAAGGGGCCCTGCCGGAGAAGGAGGAAGAAGCGAAGCGTGTGGCGCGGCAGGCAACGGCATACTGCATCAGGGATGGAGAGCTCTACCGAAAGCGGCCGAACGACGTATCCCTGCGCTGCATTTCCAGGGAGCAAGGAAGGGAACTGCTGGAGGATATACACGGCGGGGACTGTGGGCATCACTCGTCATCAAGGACCCTCGTTGGCAAGGCATTCCGCAGTGGGTTCTATTGGCCCACCGCACTCAACGATGCTGTCGAACTGGTAAAGGCTTGTGAAGCCTTCCAATTTCACGCCAAACGGATCCATCAGCCGGTGGGAGGCCTACAGACTATACCCCTTTCGTGGCCATTCGCAGTCTGGGGGCTGGACATTCTGGGCCCGTTCCCTCGGGCGCCAGGGGGCTACCGGTACCTCTACGTCGCCATTGACAAATTCACCAAGTGGGCAGAAGTGGAGGTTGTCCGCACAATCCCCGTGGGTTCCTCGGTCAAGTTCATCAGGGGCATCGTGAGCCGATTCGGGGTGCTGAACCGCATCATCACAGACAACGGTTCGCAGTTCACCAGTAACCTCTTCAAAACATACTGTGCTAACCTTGGAACGCAGATATGCTACGCTTCGGTGGCGCACCCGCGAAGCAACGGACAGGCCGAACGAGCCAACGCGGAGGTCCTGAGGGGCCTCAAGACCAGGACATTCAAGAAGAAGCTGGAGGCCTGCGGCAGAGGTTGGTATGATGAGCTCCAGTCTGTGCTGTGGTCCATCCGCACAACCGCGACCAAGCCGACTGGGGAGACCCCGTTCTTCCTGGTCTATGGAGCCGAAGCAGTCCTCCCTCACGAGGTCAGACGTTGCTCCGCGCGGGTCCTAGCGTTCGATGAGGCGCAGCAGGATGCCATGCGGGGGGATGGACCTCGTGCTGGGGGAGGAACGCCGCCGAGAAGCCGCGCTGCGAGCGGCGAGGTACCAACAGGCGCTACGACGATATCACTGCCGCAACATCCGCCCCAGGACCCTCGAGGTAGGAGACCTCGTGCTCAGACGGGTTCTCTCCAGGGAAGGGCTGCACAAGCTCTCTCCCATGTGGGAGGGCCCGTTCAAGGTTGTTCATGTTTCCAGGCCAGGCTCCCTGCGCTTGGAGACTCAAGAGGAGGAGCCGATCAAGAACGCATGGAACATCCAGCACCTCCGGAGGTTCTACCCCAAAAAGGCCCAGAGCCCGTGAAGAAGGCAAACGCCTGTGAAGATTATCCCTTTTTGGAAAAGGCCCAGAGCCTGCGAAGAAGGCAAACGCCTGTGAAGATTATCCCTTTTTGGAAAAGGCCCAGAGCCTGTGAAGAAGGCCATCGCCTGTTGAGGGAGTCCTGGATTAGGGGGTGTTCGGGTAGCCGGACTATACCTTCAGCCGGACTCCTGGACTATGAAGATACAAGATTGAAGACTTCGTCCCGTGTCCGAAAGGGACTTTCCTTGGCGTGGAAGGCAAGCTAGGCGATGCGGATACTCAAGATCTCCTACCATTGTAACCGACTCTGTGTAACCCTAACCCTATCCAGTGTCTATATAAACCGGAGGGTTGTAGTCCGTAGGACGAATCATCATCATACACAATCATACCATAGGCTAGCTTCTAGGGTTTAGCCTCCTTGATCTCGTGGTAGATCTACTCTTGTACTACCCATATCATCAATATAAATCAAGCAGGACTAGGGTATTACCTCCATCGAGAGGGCCCGAACCTGGGTAAAAACATGGTGTCCCTTGTCTCCTGTTACCATCCGGCCTTGACGCACAGTTCGGGACCCCCTACCCGAGATCCGCCGGTTTTGACACCGACATTGGCGCTTTCATTGAGAGTTCCTCTGTGTCGTCGCCTTTAGGCCCGATGGCTCCTCTGATCATCAACAACGACGAGGTCCAGGGTGAGACCTTTCTCCCCGGACAGATCTTTGTCTTCGGCGGCTTCGCTCTACGGGCCAATTCGCTTGGTCATCTGGAGCAGATCGAAAGCTACGCCCCTGGCCATCAAGTCAGGTTTGGAAGCTTAAACTACACGGCTGATATCCGTGGAGACTTGATCTTTAATGGGATCGAGCCACAGCCAAGAGCGCCGCACTACCTCAAGGGGCATGATTTAGCTCTGCCTCCGAACAGTGTCTTGGAGGCCGCATACGCACCGGTTCCGACCCTAGACTTGGAGCCTATTACACCAATCGAGGATGAGCGGTTGGACGTCACCTCGGGGGCTGCGATCTCAAAGGCAATCGAGCCGAACGCCAGCCCCGCACTCCGCATGACCTATGACTCCGAGGGTTCGGACTCCTATCCGGACTCCGAACCCCCCGTGCCCCTACCAATCGAATCCGATTGGGCACCCATAATGGAGTTCACCGCCGCGGACAACTTTCAGCACTCGCCTCTTGGCGACATCTTCAACTCTCTCAAGTCTCTCTCTTTATCAAGGGAGCCCTGGCCGAATTACGGTCAGCTAGGACGGGATACGGACGATGAAGAAATTCAAAGCCCACCCACCACCCTCTTTGTAGCTACCGTCGACGACCTAACCAACGTGCTCAACTTTGACTCCGCAGACATCGACATCATGGATGACGATGCAGGAGATACCGATGAACCAACGCTAATAGGGCATCAGACAGCCACCTCATCTCACGATGTGTACATGGTGGATACCCCTAAAGGAAATGACAACGAGGAAAAAGGGGATGGAACGGGAGATAGACCCCCCGGAAAGCAATCGAAGCGTCGGCATAAACGCCGACCAAAGCCCCGCCTCGACAAAAACCCAGCCATAGAGCAGGACATGCCGGTAGACGACGAGCAAGCCTTAGAGCAGCCGTCCGAATAGGGAAACACGGATAGAGAAACCGAAACTCCCTCCCCCGGCGAAAACGGCACTCCGGACAACCTTACGCCGGATAAATCCATGGAGCAGAAGAGTCTCCACAAGAGGCTCGTTGCAACTCCACGCAGCCTGAAAAAGCAGAAGCGGAAGCTAAAGACAGTAGAAGATGCACTCCATATTAGATGGAATAAAGTAATCAACACCGCAGATAAATACGGTGACGGTCGCCGTACTAAAAGCTATCCAAAGAGAAAGCTACTGCCCGAATTCGATGAAGAGGCCCTAGAGCCCTCGTACTCAAAAAATAAGAAAGCCATACGGTCGGATAGACGACCCCATAAAGCGGCAAGTGGCGCCAAACTTAAATCGGTATGCGACCCACCAAAGGATTCGCATCATGGCCCAACCAGGTCCATTTATGGGCCAAGAAAGCAAGCTCTTGTAAGCAATGCAAAAAAGCCATAATCAAAATCCGGCACACCCAAATACAGGGGCGCCGCACATCCCCTATGTTTCACCGATGAGGTTCTGGACCATGAATTTCCAGAGGGATTCAAACCCGTCAACATAGAGGCGTATGATGGAACAACAGACCCCGGAGTCTGGATCAAGGACTATATCCTCCACATACATATGGCTATAGGAGATGATCTCCACGCCATTAAATATTTACCCCTTAAGCTTAAAGGGCCAGCCTGACACTGGCTTAAAAGCCTTCCCGAAAACACAATTGGAAGTTGGGAAGAGCTCGAAGATGCTTTCCGAACAAATTTTCAAGGGACCTATGTCCGCCCTTCGGATGCAGACGATCTTAGTTACATAACTCAACAGCCCGGAGAATCAGCTCGGCAGTTCTGGAATAGATTCCTCACTAAAAAGAATCAGATAGTCGACTGTCCAGACGCCGAAGCCTTAGCAACTTTCAGGCATAATGTCCGAGACGAATGGCTCGCCAGACACCTCAGCCAGGAAAAGCCAAGAACAATGGCCGCACTCACAAGCCTCATGACCCGCTTTTGCGCAGGAGAGGGCAGCTGGTTGGCAAGTGCATCCCTAGTGACCCAAGTACATCCGAAACTAGGGATGGAAACGGAAAACCGCGACGCAACAAAGATTGTCGCCAAACTAAAGAAAAATGTCCGAAGAGCACCGCAGTCAATGCCGGATTCAAAGGCTCGCGACAAAATCAGACAAAACCACCCCTGCAGGATAATAGGGATGATCCGTCCAACTTAAATAGAACCCTGGACAGGATATGTTAGATACACAGTACTCCGGGGAAGCCTGCTAACCATACCCACAGAGATTGTTGGGTTTTCAAACAATCCGGCAGACTCAATGCCGAACACAAGGGGCTCGACACACCAAGCGAAGACGAGGACGAACCCCAGAAGCAGAGCACCAGGAAACAAAAGAACTTACCACAAGAAGTAAAAACAGTGAACTTACTTCACATAACAAAATGTGTGGCACCAATAAAGGTACGCACAATACGACCTATCCCCAAGGGGTCTCGCCACTGGTTATTAAAACCAATCACCTTCGATCAGCTAGACTATTCTAGAAATATCAGGAACGCAGGCTGGACTGCCCTGATACTCGATCCAATAATTGGCGGATTCCAGTTTGCAAATGTCCTTATGGACAAAGGCAGTGGACTAAACCTGATATATCAGGATACAATCCATCACATGGGGATAAACCGAGCAAGAATCCGCCGCAGCAAAACCTCCTTTCAAGGGGTAGCACTTGGTCCGGACACCCATTGTATGGGTTTTCTCTGGCTCGAAGTTATATTCGGCTCCGCCGATAACTTCCGTCGCGAAAAGCTGACCTTCCATGTCGTCTCGTTTTCAAGTCGCTATCAAGCACTACTGGGACGTGAAGCTTTCTCTTGCTTTAACACAATACCGCACTATGCATCTCTCACGCTTAAGATGCCCGGTCCACGAGGCATCATCTCTTTGCAGGGGAAACACTAGAGTGTGCCTCCCCCAAGCGGAGGACTGTGCGGCCGCTTAGACAGCCGCACAATAAAATGGCCTCACCAGCCAAAAAACTTTTCGACATAGGTCATTAAAGGCCACGAACGCGGAATAGACGAGTTCGGCACAAGTCCATCATTAATGCAGGCTTAGAGGCCATATACCCCCGTACTAGGGGCTACACGCAGAGACAATAAAGCTCAATTTAACATTTTACTTTATACTTCATTTATTTTAAAACCTTTTGATCCGCACGACCCATTTTCAATTTAGTTCTTCTCTTTTACAGATGACCGTCGTACGGCGCCCGTCCAGGAAATGGCACAACGGAGACACAGGCGCAGACGTGCAGTAGGGACCCGTCCTAAAGGATTCTTTTCAGATTAAGACCCTGCGTAAACCTTTTTTACTGTCTCTTGTTGCAACACATCCCCTGGTTTTTTCGATATAACCAAGGAGGACGCTGGCATCTTGGCATGTGGCCACGTCAGAATTTTTTGCACGTACCTGGACACTAGGGGCTTTTTTAGCAAAGAGTGTTGTTTAGCCCGCACTCATAAAACCGAACACCTTAGGGAGTGTTCGGCGTCGCGCATTTTGGCATTATATGCATCAACTCCAAATCATGTCTTTGGTCAAATGTTGGGTTGCCCGGCTCTTGAGTTCGGTTACCTTACGTTCTGCTCTATCGGCTAAGGTAGCACCAGGAGAACTACTGCGATTGTGCCCCGGTTCGGCCGGGCGAGCACCTCAGCAGAGAAAGACGAAAACTGACTGTCATGATGTAGCTTGAGACTGGTCAGCCACTCGATGAACTATTGGAATCTATCGGATTCCTCCGCTTTAACGAAGGGCCGCTTCCCGGTCAGGCACATACGCGCCCCGAACTCAAGCGAGCGCAGTCGCCACTAATGGGCTACCTAAATAGTCCCACTGTCAAGCTCCTATGGCTAAGTGAAAGTGTTAAAGCATTATAGTCCGGTTGCCTGGCCCGCTGCGCTATCACCTCCTTTGTAGGACCAAGACGTTGGGTTAAGAGTGAAAATGCGTCTTCTACGAGCACCCCCGCACAATGTGCGTGGGGGTTGAAGCCAACGACTGCAATCTTTCAGATTTTATACATATATTTTAAACGGCCGCACAGGAGGTGTTCACAATACTTGAAGGCACAAGTATAAAAAGGCCACTACAGTTTATCAAAATATTACTTCATCATTACATATCCTATAATAACATAGCATCCTTCGAGCACTGCGTCTCTATTACACGAGCGCCTTCAAGGACTTCCTGAAAATAGTGCTCGGAGGACACTCGGCTTTTATCCGAATCTCGGGACGCAATAACGGTGGTCTCCATCTCTGCCCAGTATGTCTTGACACGGGCAAGAGCCATCCTTGCACCCTCTATACACGCCGACCTCTTCATGGCATTAATGCGCGGCACTGTGTCAAGGTATTGCTGCACCAAGCTAAAATAACTCTTCGGCTCCGACCTCCCTGGCCACAGATGACCCATGACGTACTTCATGGCGAGTCCGGACAACCTATTAAGTTCGGCCCATTGAGCCAAACGATCGTCCACTACCAGTGGATGCTCTGGATTGTGAAATTGCGACCAAAACAGTTTTTCTACTTCACGATCTTCCAAATCTCAGAAGTGTTCGGTCACATCAGCAGCACTCGCCGCCAAATCCAGATAGGTGTCCTCCACACTCCACATCCGGTCCAACGGAGCAAACTTCGGATCGCAAAATTTTCTTTGCAGCATGAAGGGCTTTCCAGCCGCAATCTGTTCGGCCTGACGCAGCTCCTCCTTCGCAGCTCTCATCATAGAGCGCGTGTCCTTGGCATCAGCAACGGCCTTCTCTAGGACCGCATGTCTCGCCTGGTCTTCTTTCTCAAGAAGTATGCAACGGTCTGCAGTGCTCTTTAACTTTTCGGCCATATTGGCCATCTCTTCCTTGCTTTGGCAATGAGCAGCCTGTTCGGCTCTCAGCTCTTCAAGGGCCTTCTTGGCAGCCGCATCACTTTTCCTGGCTTGATCTTTAGCTCGGGCAAGTTCTGCCCTAAGACTCTCCACGGCGGCCGCACCATCTGTGTCAAGCACACATATCGTAAGACATTGGCATAAAACTCTTCTTACCTAATGCTGCCCGAGGAATCACATACCTTGAGCCTCATCCAATCGCTTGTTGACAAGCGCGATGTCGGCATCTGCCACGTCCAGTTGCCGCTTTAGTTTGGCAAAACCAGCAGTTCGGCTTGATTCTGGACACCCTGCAGCCTACATTAAAAGGCGACATCTTAGACCTGGGATTATGATCCTCCGCGTGCCGTCATTTCTTGAAGACATGCAGAGTCTCAGGGGCTACTATCTACATAGGGCGCATCTTATTTACGCACAACTAACAAAAGTACACATTATCTAATGTACCTCGAAACCCGTCAATAAACTTTCGACGGCCACACACAATCCGCTCTCTACGGACGAAATCTTTTCAATCACCGTGCCCATTAATGCACGGTGCTCCTCTGAAATAGAAGCTCGCCCTAGCAGAACCTTTAGCTCCTCCGGCTGAGCACCAGAAGGTGCCAGACTCGTCCCACGACCTCTTTCGAAGGCCGGACGCGGAGAACTTTGGGGGGCCCCATAGCTATCTTCCACCCCTGCCGGACTCGGAGGAACCCTCCGTGACGACACCTCAGGGTCGCCCGCCTTGTTAGGTGGCACAGTAGAAGGAGGCGTCCCGCTCTCCATCATCTCCGGAAGAAGATCCCCTGAAGACGAGCTCTGCTGAGAAGGGCTGAGGTCCGAACTACAAGGTAAAAATTCGGTTAAATTTCTCAGATATAAATCACGGATTTCTCTCATCCCTCAAAAGGAAAATCTTTCTCTACTTACGGCTCGCTAGAGGGCTGATCTCCTTGAGTACGTAGTCCGGCCGAGGAACTCCCCAGCGTCGGACCCTCTGACGAGGATCTTTTCCCCCGCTTCAAGACCACGTTCTTCAGATCGTCAAAGGCGGCTCTCTTCTTTCCCCTAGGAGAGGAATCGTCGATTCCTCCCTTCGGAGCAGCCTCCTTCGAGGAGGCCATAGTTTCCTTGTCCTCCCCCTTACTTCCCTCCAAAGGCACTACCTCCAGCATCCTGACTAGCACGGGATCCGGCCTAGTTTCGGGAAAGGGAGCCGGACACCTGATCAGCTTCGCCTTCGCTATCCACTCCTGTTTAAAAGGGGAGCTCTTTTAAGGGCAAGTTTATGATAATTATACGGATAGAAGGTCCGGGCACAAGGTTACTTACTTGAGTATCCGGGCGATTGCGTCTTAGGCCTGCGTCCTCGGTTAAATCCGGACACACTTCATGTGATCCGAAAAACAGTTTATACATCTCCGCGGGCGTCGCGCTCATAAAATCCCGGAGAGCTCGTGGTCCCTCTGGATTGAACTCCCACAGGCGAAGGGGCGACGTTTGCCGGGCAGTGTCCGGCGAATCAGCATGACCTACGTCACCTTGACCAGGTTGAGGTCTCCTTCCAAGAGATCCTTAATGCGGCCCTGCAGCAAGGGTACGTCTTTGGGCAAACCTCAATCTAACCCTCTGTTGATCCACGACGCTAGCCGTGGTGGGGGACCTGAGCGAAAGGCAGGAGGCGCCACCCATGTGGTGCCCCGGGGAGCGGTGATATAAAACCACTCTCGTTGCCACAAGCCTAGCCCCTCTTGAAAAGAGCCCTCGGGCCATGGAGCATCGGCATTTTTTCTTATAACAGCGCCTCCGCACTCTGCGTGCCGTCCCTCAATCATCTTCGGCTCCACTTTGAAGGTCTTGAGCCATAATCCGAAGTGAGGGGTAACATGGAGGAACGCTTCACACACGACGATAAACGAGGAGATATGGAGGATGGACTCCGGAGCTAAATCATGAAAATCCAGCCCGTAATAAAACAACAGTCCCCTCACAAAGGGATCCATGGGGAAGCCTAACCCTCGGAGGAAGTGAGACATGAACACCACGCTCTCGCCGGGCTGGGGACTGGGAATAACCTGTCCTTGAGCAGGCAACCTATGCGAAATCTCGCCGGTCAGGAACTTAGCCTCCCTCAACCTTAATACGTCCTCCTCCGTGATGGAGGAAGGCATCCATCAACCTTGAAGGTCAGAACCGGACATTGTCGAAGGTCCGAAGCGCCTGGAATCTGGAGCCTAGGGTGTTGGAACTCGAGGCAACAGGCGAACTCGTTTAAGATTAAGAGAAGGAGCGAGGCCTTGGTCTCTTTATAAGAGGTTGAATACCAAGAGACTTCCCCGTAACCGTTTTGGACTCGCCTTTAATCGAGCAAACGTGCTAACGGGCACGATTGGGTTACACACGTCCGTATTGATGAGAATCCTGTTAAAAGGGGCACACGATCTCTGCTTTGACAAGACGTGCCAAGGAAACCGCCTCGCTAAACGTGCTGAGGTGGAAAAGTGAAAACCATTTGTATAAAGAGCTTGGCCGCAGTGTGATGACGCACTGCGGAATACGTCGGCAGATTTGATTTGTGTTAATATTATTCTCTCTATGGCAATATGTGGAAACTTATTTTGCAGAGCCGGACACTATGTTTGGTGTTTACAATCTTCTATGAAGGACTTGGAGGAGGAAGCCGCCTTGCAATGCCGAAGACAATCTGCGCGCCGGACTCGTCGTCATTGAAGCCAGGTTCAGTGGCTACTGAGGGAGTCCTGGATTAGGGGGTGTTCGGGTAGCCGGACTATACCTTCAGCCGGACTCCTGGACTATGAAGATACAAGATTGAAGACTTCGTCCCGTGTCCGGAAGGGATTTTCCTTGGCGTGGAAGGCAAGCTAGGCGACGCGGATACTCACGATCTCCTACCATTGTAACCAACTCTGTGTGACCCTAACCCTATCCGGTGTCTATATAAACCGGAGGGTTGTAGTCCGTAGGACGAATCATCATCATAGACAATCATACCATAGGCTAGCTTCTAGGATTTAGCCTCCTTGATCTCGTGGTAGATCTACTCTTGTACTACCCATATCATCAATATTAATCAAGCAGGAGTAGGGTATTACCTCCATCGAGAGGGCCCGAACCTGGGTAAAAACATCATGTCCCTTGTCTCCTGTTACGATTCCGACCTTGACGCACAGTTCGGGACCCCCCACCCGAGATCCGACGGTTTTGACACCGACACCTGTGAAGATTATCCCATTTTGGAAAAGGCCCAGAGCCTGTGAAGAAGGCCAACGCCTGTGAAGATTATCCCTTTTTGGAAAAGGCCCAGAGCCTGTGAAGAAGGCCAACGCCTGTGAAGATTATCCCTTTTTGGAAAAGGCCCAGAGCCTGTGAAGAAGGCCAACGCCTGTGAAGATTATCCCTTTTTGGAAAAGGCCCAGAGCCTGTGAAGAAGGCGAGTGCCTGTGAAGCTCATTACCCCTAAGAAGAAAGGCCCGGAGCCTGTGAAGAAGGCCAACGCCTATGAAGCTCGCTGCCCGTGACACTCTCACGTAATAATGAGTGGGGATGTACACGCCCGGAGTCTCAGGAGCGCCGGCCTCAGGCCCTGGGGCTCCCTCCCACGCCCAGTGGCAGCACTTAGCTCCGTGCTGGTGAGAAGACGTCGAAGACTAGATTAGGTGCTGGACGCAGCTTTTTCATTTGCTTTCCGCAGTTGGCTTGCTTTGTTCGTAGTTGAAATCTTATTGAAATTATTGCCATCGTTGGTTTATGTTTCGTCGATTTTCACTCCCCCGTTTTGATTCCTCTTACGAAAGGCCTCACGAGGGAGGGCAGCCAAGCACCCTCGTGAGGGCTCTTGTTCTAATCGTTCTAAAGTTTCACGACCCGGGTCCGTTGCGGGAGCACCCCTCCCGTCCGTGCCCCTCGAGCATAGCGACAAACACACAGGGCCTGGGTCGGTCGCCCCCCACGGCTGGGGCCGGGAACTATCTACGTGCGGACACACAGCTGAAAAGCGCGAAAACGGAATCAAGGTAATTGTTGACAGCAATAACCCACAACACGCCCCCGCGGGGCTCCATGCAGTTGTTTTCTTTTGCGCAGGAAACAAAAGGGAAAGAAAGGATAAGCCCAGCGCGGCTCGCCTCACACCGGCCAGCGGAGGCAACTCGGGATGCCTCCGGGGCTCAAGCGGACTCCCTCTCGCGCTTTACCGGGGCACGAGGATGGGCGGACGAACCGCCGCCTCCCAAGCAGGCTCGACGGCGTGGGGGCTCACTGCGGCCACCACTGGAGGAGTTGCTTGAAGAAGAGTTGATGAAGCTTGGGGAGCCTCGGGCGCCACCAACCGCGCGGGCGCTGCCCCCCCCCCATCGTCATCAGGGCTGGGTCCCCGGCCGCGATCGTCATCCTCGGGGCAACACCCTGCGCGGCGGCCATCTTCCCCAAACACCCTCACATAGAGGGTGGCATCGCCATCGAACCTAAAGTGCAGGGTGCACCGGCGCCCCAGGTCGCGCGCACGGGCGAACGCCTGCCAGCCATGGGTTAAGGCCAAGCTCCCAGTGGCGGAGACCTCCAGGGCAGCCCATGAGGACCGGCTGCAGCAGCCGTCCGCCTGAAGCCAGAAGCCACCCGGGGCACCAGCCGGGAGCTCACCAAGGAGGAAGCGAGGGAGTTGGAGCCGGGCGCTAGTCGGTTCCGCCGACCAAATGATGAACTCCGGCAGCACCTGCGCAGCGCGAAAGCGTGGCCTGGGGGAGCGCGCGACCAAGGCGCGTCCCCCAGCCATGGTGGCTCGCCTGCCACCATGCTGGGAACCGTCTCCATGACCGCGGGACGCTGCGGAGGCGGCCACAGGATGCTTCCAAGGGTGCCCACGGCCGCGCTTTGGTGGAGGAGAAGCAGGCTTGACCTGGTGGGCCTTCCCCTTCTCCGTGGCCGAAAACCTCCTCGACGGAGCCATGGAGGAGAAGGAGAAGCAAAGGGAGATGGACTGGAAGGGCACGCGCAGCGCCGTACTTATAGCCGGCGAAGGACAACCGACGGCCTCCACGATCGCAGGTAATCATGACACGATTTGCATGCAGGGACTTGTCCGATCCACGCGCTCATCGAGGCGTCGTGGGGAAGCGGAGGCGCCCACGTCCAATCAACCGCCACGCGGCGCCCAAGGCCGCAGGCTGCTAGGGCCCGCGGTGCTTCGCCCTCGCCCTTTCGCCTCTCAGCACGGCCAAGTCGAGGCGCGCCTTGGGCCCGGGGGCTACTTTCGGCGTCCTGGGAATGGGGGTCCCCAGACTTGCCTGCATGCGGCCTGCGGCCTGGCTCGAAAGGGGGCCCAACATGGCCCATCTTCATCAACACGAGACCCAAGACGCTCGCGAGGGGCCAAGCCTCGCGGGGCGGACGACACGATGCTTCCTCAGGCACGGCCTCGTCAGGCTGGCTCACGAGGAGGCGGAGAGATCAAGGCGGGGTACCTCACGAGGTGCCCATGACACAAGCCATGACGACCAAGGGTGCCAGGCGGGCGCCAGCCCATGCAGTGTCTCCCTTTCCTCTTTGGTGCAAAGGGGGCAAGCGCAGGCGAGAGGATCAAGCAAAGGCATCCATTTTGGTGCAACGAGACCAAGACCAGTCCAACGGTGGGAAGGAGGTCATCGTGGAGCCTAGAACGGCGTCACCACAGGGCCTTTGGCAGGCAAGGACCAACTTTAGTCAGGATAATTGTACCATATGTTCCCCTTTAAATTGGCCAATTGTTGGCGCCCTTCCCGCTCAATATTTGGGAAGAGGCCCAGGGCCTTTGCCTATAAATAGGACTAGCCACCCTCATGGTAGGGGGAGAGGGGGAGAGAGAGAAAGAGAAGGGCGGCTGAGCTCCCCCTAGCAGTTCATCGTCCTAGCTAAGAGCAGACCCTCACGAGGTTGTTCTTCCTTGTATTGTTCATCATCATCAGCCCAAGAGGCAATCCACCCACCACACTGGAGTAGGGTATTACACCGCATCGGTGGCCCGAACCAGTATAAACCTTGTGTCTCTTGTGTCATTCTTTCAGTAGTTTAGATCTTTGCGAGACGGAGAGGTAGAGGGTATAATCTCCGCGCGCACCCCAGAGTTCGAACCTTAAGGGTCTGCTGGAACCCGAAATCCGACAGAAGCTACTAAATTGCTAGATAATATCATGGCAAATTATTCACAACGGCCTACCGAAAGAGCACCTACTAGTAAAAAACTTAATTTGGTTGAAGAAATTAGTGCTTTGAGTGAAAAAGTTAATGCTCTTATGAAATTGGTTGCTAGTAAGAATGCTCCTATTTATCTTAGTGATGTGCCTTTGTCTACTTTGATTGAGCAAAATAGTGATTCCGTTGATGTGAATTTTTTGTCGCGAAACAATTTTAATAACAATGCTTATAGAGGTAATTTTAATCCTAGGCCTTTTGCGGGAAATTCCTCTAATAATTATGGCAATTCCTATGGTAATTATTCTTAGAATAATAATAGGAACCCCTCTTATATTAAGAGTAATATTAAATAATTTATCAATGCTCAAAAGATTTTCAACAATACGATAGAAGAAAAGTTGAATAAGATTGATGATATGTCTAGAAGAATTGATAGAATTTCCCATGATGTAAAAAATCTCAAGATTAAAATTTTTCCACCAAAGGTTGATGTGAATGAATCAATTAAAGCTTCATATGTTTCCATGGATGAAAGTAAGAAAAGGACCGCTATGCTTAGAGCTAAAAGAGAATTTTTAGAAAGAGTGTTTTCTACCGATTGCTTTCATAATAATGATGAAGATCTTAAAATGATTGGTGTTTCTTATATTGATTCCTTGTTTAGTAATATTAAAATTGATGATAAGGGGACTGAAGAAGAATCAACTTTAGCTAGAAGGCGTCCCCATGATACAGAGGGTGAAAATCTTGTTGAAAAAATTGATAAAAGTGGGTTTGGAGAGGTCAAAACTTTAACTAGTGACGTGCCCACTCTTTTGGATTACAAAGACTTTAATTATGATAGTTGTTCTTTGATTGAGTGTATTTATTTGTTGCAATCCATGATAAATTCACCCAATGCCTATGAACAAAATAAAGCTTTTACTAAACATATCGTAGATGCCATGCTAAAAGCTTTTGAATTAAAATTGGAGTTAGAGATTCCAATTCCTAGAAAACTACATGATGAGTGGGAACCTACCATTAAAGTCAAGATTAAAAATTATGAATGCTTTGCTGTATGTGATTTGGGTGCTAGTGTCTCCACAATTCCGAAATCTCTTTGTGATGGACTCTTCAAGTTTTCCTCGAGTTGCTCAAGCTTGGACTCCTCTCTAGAAGCAGCTCTGTCGCTAGTCGTCTTCTTGCAAAGCAGGTCTCGAACATGAGGGTCCCCCATGATTGAACTTAGTACCAAAGAAGGCTGCAGCGTGTTCACGACTTCTCCGTCATGTCCGGCATCTTCTCCGCCTCCATGTGCAGCCTCTTCTACGCCGTCTTGTCCGGCCTCTTCTCCGCCGCCATTATCGGTTGTCATCTCTTCGTCTAGCCCGACAATGCCGTCATTGGCTGCCCCATCGACGTCATCATCTTCACTTATCCACCGAGTATAGCCATCCATGAAACCATGCATGAGAAGGTGAGCTTTCACATGCCCTCCCTTAAAGGGGTCATGCAAGACTCCTTCTTTGCATCTTTGACACGGACATAAAATCTCCTTTCGGTTATTTTCATACATGTCCTACACCGTGGATCACAACCGTCTTTCCACCAGAATTCCGCCGACCTTCATGATCGCCTGTGTGGTCTAATTAATAAGGAAAAGGATTATAAACGCATCCTTGCATGCATACATCAAAGTCATACAAAAATCCGGCATGACCTTCCCTGAAAAAAGGATGTTGGTGTCAAAACCGGCAGACCTCAGGGTAGGGGGTCCCGAGTTGTGGATCTAGGATTGATGGGGAACAAGGAACGATGAACACAGTGTTTTCCCAGGTTCGGGCCCTCTCGAAGAGGTAAAACCCTACGTCCTGCTTGATTGTATTGGATGTATGATGTGGTTTACAAAGTAGATCTACCCCGAGATCAGTATGAGCTAAACCCTAAGGTGATGATGTGATGAATGTAGCTCTCGCCCTAAAGACTAAAAACCCTCGGTTTATATAGACACCGGTAGGGTTAGGGTTACCGAAGATAGATTACAATAAGCATTCAAAGAGATCCTCCGCCTTCTTGACTTGGAGGGCACACCACGGCTTCATAGATCCCCTATAACTATACGGCTCCACCATTCTGACCCATGTACAATGGGCCGTCACCTCGAGGACCCCTTAGTCCATGACTCCCTTAGTAGCCCCCAGACTTGCCTCCAACGCCAAGACCTATATCCGGTATCCATTCATCTGACCAGTATTCAGCTTGCGAGGCGAGTTCTTCAGCATGTTTCTCCCTGTTTGGAACGAGGCGATGTTCGGAATCTGAAACGGCAGTTTTTCTTAGCATCAAAGGTAATAATAAAAAATAATGCTCACGCGCAGATGATGCCTCCGTTTGACAAAATATTCTCTGTCAACGGAGAGTCACGTCCAGCCATAACACTGAGCAGTTACTATTTCGTGAAATGCGGCTCGAGGCCAACACCATGTACGACACGCCCCCACGAGGTGGAGATCGTGTCCCGCTTTTCAGGGGATATGGTTAATGATTTTTATTCCCCTTCGCGCTCATAACGTCGCAGGCATATCGGGAAGTGGAGAAGCCAACGGCATGGAAAAAGGAAACCCCAGGCATGTCATCGGCCTATAAAGGGGGGCTGCTACAGTTTGCATCTCATGCCCTCCTCCACCTCCCGCTTATGCAGAACTTCAGAGCTCCAGCATCCTTTCGCTCCGCTTCCATAGTGAATCCCTCTTTGCTTCCTTTGACCATGGCTGGATCCGGAGCCAATGGGAAGTGGGAGGCCTCCAGCATCACCGAGGGGGACATTTTCAAGCTGAAGGAGGCCGGCTAATTGTCGGCCAATGTTGCTCATCGGGCCCCCAAAGAAGGCCAGATCACCCCCACTCCCCAGCTGGGCAAGAGGGTCGTGTTTCTTCCCCATTTTCTTAGAGGGCTAGGATTTCCCCTGCACGCCTTCATGCGGGGGTTGATGTTCTTCTACGGGCTAGATTTCCACGATCTAGCCCCCAATTCCCTCCTCCACATCTTGACCTTCATTGTTGTCTGTGAAGCGCTCCTTCAAGTTCAGCCGCACTTTGGTTTGTGGTTGAAGGTGTTCAACATCAAGCCTAAGGTGGTTGGTGGCAAGCATGCGGATGCAGAGGGGCCATGATCAATAAACTGACGGCGGCCTAGTAGTCGGACGACCACTTTGTCGACACTATTTGGATGTGGAAAAATGAGTGGTTCTACATCACCGAGCCAAGGGAGGCAGCATGGGGAGCGGGCCCCTCATTTAGGTCCGGACCCCCTACCAGGCTAGCCTCATGGACCACCAAGGATCCGGACTGGGGGTGCGTCGCACATGCGAAGTCGTTGCAGAAATGCATCGACATCATAATAGAGACCAGCGTGAAGCTGGTTGATGTGGTCCAGATCATGCTCCACTGCCGGCTCCTCCCTTGCCAAGAGAGGGCCAAGCCTATGTGGGATCATGAGCCTAAGGATCCGACCACCGTGCTACACCTCTATGGCATGACGCCTAACAAAATATGGGGCCAATTATTCCAGCCCTAGAATGAGTGGCCGGTCGAGGGGAAGGACATCGGCCTTGACGCCGCGAACCCCCCAAAGGAGGTGAGTGGCATTTTTCTTCGAGGAGTGTTCAGATATACATACCATGTTCAATTCGGTCTAACCTTGTTTGCGTATTTTTGCAGGGTTGGCTTGCCAAGGCCAAGAAAATCAGCAACCCGATGCCTCTGCCAGAAGGGCCTCGATCAGAGCAGTTGGAGAAGCTGCTGGTCGTGGTGCCCTACAAGGAGCCCACCAAGAAGGGCAAGAAGAAAGAAGTGTCGGAGGCCAGGGACGGCCTTCACTGCAGGGTTCGTCCGGGCAATCAGTTCGGAGACGCTGCAGCCTCATCCGTACAGGATGGGGACGAGGAGAAAAGTGCGTCCTCGCATTCCAATAAGAGGCCAGCGTCCGAGGACGTCGAGGAGGTCCAACCTTCTCCACCTCCGAAGAGATGATGCCGGCCTAAGCTGGTCTTGTCCGACAGCTCGGGCTCTGACAAGGAGTCCGAGGCGTCCGAGGAGCTCCCGAAGAAGGGATCCAGGGTCAAGCCCCCTGCCAGCAGGTAAGGCGTCGGTATTTTCAGCTATCTTGTTTTCAGTAATTCATTTTAGTTGAAGGTTAACCCCTCCGAGCTGCAGTCCCCAACATGAACACCCCTCTGAGCAGACTTTGGAGGGGCGTCTCCGCCCGCCGAACTGGCGGACAGTGGGTCCACGGCACACTCCGCACCTCCTCTGATCCCCAAAGAGACCGAAGAGGTGCGGTCCCAAAGTACTCCCCCTCCTCCGAACACAGAGGGGGAGGCTGACGCCGTAATGGCCGTGGTCAACACCTCGGTCATTGAAGACCAGGAGGGAGCATCCCTCCTGGCTGACGCGGGAAAGGAGTCCGGGCCATCCGGACCCCCTCCGTCGACCACTCCCGAGCCCCCAAGGCCTTCGACGACACAGGCTCCTCCCAGCGGGGAAGGGGCCGGGGGGGGGGGCGACGTCAGCGCCGAACACCTCGACACGGGCGGTGGCTGGCTGTCCAGACGTGCGAGAGGAGCTGGTGGACAACTCCGCCATTGTTGATGGGCACCGCACTCTATGCAGGGTGTTCGGTCCATCCAATCCGGACTGAACAACGCTGTCCAAAGCCTTCTGACTAGCTTTGAGGTAAGTCAAGTAATGCTTTTTTCCTCATAATGCAGTTGTAATAGTTAGCTTGGGTAGGCATATACCTAGCAGCCCCCGAGACTCTGCAAGGGCTTCAAAGAAAACTTGTGGAGGATCAAATTCGGTAGGTCGATTAATGATGTCGACATTTCTTTTGCTGATGCAGGCATCTTTCGTGGCCGCGGTTGCTAATGCCGCAGCGTTAGAGGAGATGGATCAATAGCTTAAGCTTTCCGATCAGGAGCTTGACCTTGTCAACAAACGGCTTGACGAGGCGCAAAGTAAGCCCTATGAGAAGATTTGGGAGATGGATCAGTAGCTGTAGGATCGGAAGTATGTCTAGAGGGGGGGATTAGACTACTTGTCTAAATAAAAATCTAGCCTTTTCCCAATTTTAGTTCTTGGCAGATTTTAGCTATCTTAGCACAAGTCAAGCAATCTCAACACAATTCAAGCAAGCATGCAAAAGAGTATATGAGCAGCGGAAAGTAAAGCATGCAACTTGCAAGAATGTAAAGGGAAGGGCTTGGAGGATTCAAACGCAATTGGAGACACAAATGTTTTTGGTGTGGTTCCAATAGGTGGTGCTATCGTACATCCATGTTGATGGAGACTTCAACCCATGGAGGGAAACGGTTGCGCGAGTCCACGGAGGGCTCCACCCACGAAGGGTCCACGAAGAAGCAACCTTGTCTATTCCTTCACGGCCATCGCCCACAAAGGACTTTCCTCACTAGCGGTAGATCTTCACGAAGTAGGCGATCTCCTTGCCCTTACAAACTCCTTGGTTCAACTCCACAATCTTGTCGGAGGCTCCCAAGTGACACCTAGCCAATCTAGGAGACACCACTCTCTAAGAAATAACAAATGGTGTGTTGATGATGAACTCCTTGCTCTTGTGCTTCAAATGATAGTCTCCCCAACACTCAATTCTCTCTCACAGGATTTGGATTTGGTAGAAAGAAGATTTGAGTGGAAAGCAACTTGGGGAAGGCTAGAGATCAAGATTCATATGGTTGGAATGGAATATCTTGAGCTCAACACAAGTGTAGGCGGTTCTCTCTCAGAACATGTGTATTGGAAGTGTAGATGTGTTCTGATGGCTCTCCCCACGAATGAAGAGTGGGTGGAGGGGTATATATAGCCTCCACACAAAATCTAACCGTTACACAAAATTTGCCAAACTCGGTGGGACCGAATGGTTAAACTCGGTCAGACCGATTCAGCAAACCTAGTGACCGTTAGGATTTTCGGTGGGACTGAGATGCAACTCGGTAGGACCGATATGGTTAGGGTTAGGGCATAACGTAATCTCGGTGTGACCGATTATACAAAATCGGTGGGACCGATTTTGGTAATAAGCTAACCAGAGAGTTGGTCAGGTAAACTCGGTGGGACCGATTCGCTCATCTCGGTGAGACCGAAATGTTACGAAAGGGAAACAGAGAGTTTACATTGCAATCTCGGTGGGACCGATCGCTCACTTCGGTTAGACCGAAACGTTACGAAGGGAAACAGAGAGATTGCTATCCCATCTGGGTGAGACCGGGATCCCTATCGGTGAAACCAATTTGGCTAGGGTTTGTGTAGGATCTAGAAGTAGGTGTGTCTAGAGGGGGGGTGATTAGACACTTAGTGCTAAAGTTGCAATTTTTAAACTTTTTTGGTTTGAGTGGAGTTTTAGGCACGATTTCAACATACACAATACATATCAAGCAAGCATGCAAAGAGTATATGAGCAGCGAAAAGTAAAGCATGCAACTTGCAAGAATGTAAAGGGAAGGGTTTGGAGAATTCAAACGCAATTGGAGACACGAACGTTCTTCTCGTGGTTCGGATAGGTGGTGCTATCCTACATCCACGTTGATGGAGACTTCAACCCACGAAGGGTAACGGTTGTGCGAGTCCACGGAGGGCTCCACCCACGAAGGGTCCACGAAGAAGCAACCTTGTCTATCCCACCATGGCCATCGCCCACGAAGGACTTGCCTCACTAGCGGTAGTCTTCACGAAGTAGGCGATCTCCTTGCCCTTACAAACTCCTTGGTTCAACTCCACAATCTTGTCGGAGGCTCCCAAGTGACACCTAGCCAATCTAGGAGACACCACTCTCCAAGAAGTAACAAATGGTGTGTTGATGATGAACTCCTTGCTCTTGTGCTTCAAATGATAGTCTCCCCAACACTCAACTCTCTCTCACAGGATTTGGATTTGGTGGAAAGAGATTTGAGTGGAAAGCAACTTGGGGAAGGCTAGATATCAAGATTCATATGGTAGGAATGGAATATCTTGGCCTCAACACAAGGGTAGGTGGTTCTCTCTCAGAACATATGAGTTGGGAGTGTAGATGTGTTCTGATGGCTCTCTCCACGAATGAAGAGGAGGTGGAGGGGTATATATAGCCTCCACACAAAATCCAACCGTTACACACAATTTACCAATCTCGGTGGGACCGAATCAACAAACTCGGTCGGACCGAAATAGTAAACCTAGTGACCGTTAGAGATTTTCGGTGGGACTGACATGCAACTCGGTAGGACCGATATGGTTAGGGTTAGGGCATAACGTAATCTCGGTGAGACCGATTACACAAACTCGGTGAGACCGATTTTGGTAATAGGCTAACCAGAGAGTTGGTCAGGCAAACTTGGTGGGACCGATTACTAAACTTGGTGGGACCGATTACTAAACTCGGTTGGACTGATTTTGGTAATGAGTTAACCAGAGAGTTTGCATTGTAATCTCGGTAGTACCGATTGCCTAAACTCGGTGAGACCGATTTTGACAATGGACATACACAGTGAGATTGCAATCCCATCTCGGTGAGACCGAGATCCCTATCGGTAAAACCGATTTGCTAGGGTTTGGCAGTGGCTTATGACATGTGAAACTCGGTGGCGCCGGATAGAAAGAATCGGTAGGTCCGAGTTTGACTTTGGGTTTAGGTCATATGTGGAAGTGGAAAAGTAGCTGAGGGTTTAGGAGCATTTCATTAAGCACATGAAGCAAAAGGCTCATTAAGCAACACCTCATCCCTCCTTGATAGTATTGGCTTTTCCTATGGACTCAATGTGATCTTGGATCACTAAAAATGTGAAATGAAGAGTCTTGAGCTTGAAGCTTTAGCCAATTTTATGTCCTTAGCATCTTGAAGGAGTTCCCACAACCTTTAGTCCATGCCACTCCATTTTTTAACTTATCTGAAACATGCTAGATAGAAACGTTAGTCCAACAAGAGATATGTTGACATTAATTACCAAAACCACCTGGGGAGCACTTGTGCTTTCAATCTCCCCCTTTTTGGTAATTGATGGCAACATACATCAAAGCTTTAGAAAAAGATATAAAGAATAGCAAGTAAAGCTTTGGAAGGACATGTAACAAACATAGGCTCCCCATACATGTATGCAATCATGTGAATATAAAATGTAGAAGCATGTGAGAGCATAATCATGACAGTGTAGGCAATGTGTTACATGTATCTTGGCCATATGCATCAGAGCAAAAGATTATTAAGAGAAATACATTCATGCTTATGAGTCCTTCTTGCAAACAATATGTACAAAAGCAAGAATTCCTCATACTCATGATTCTGATGCATATACTTACCTTGTAGTCTTGAGTTGACTTAGGATGGAATGAACCTGCATAAACAAGGTTAGATAACACAGGTACACCCACTAGCCAGAGCAAACCAAAAGAAACCACAAGAATACCAAGACTGGGATGACAAGTAGATAGTGAGTACAAGGTACCACATTGGATTAGACATGTCCCCAAGAGTAAAGATATGCAATGAATTTGAGTGATTTCTTTCCCTTAGATGTCTTGCTCCCACTGAATCTGACATGGGATATTGGGAGAAGATAGGGAACAGAAAATCAGAGCTGAAAGATATAAATGAATAGAACTTAATGCAAATAAGCACATATGAACATGTCTTTCCCCCAAAAAAGACATGTGGCATCTCTCCTCTTGAACATCAAGCATCTGGGATCCTTGAGTATTCTCTCCCCTGGAGATCTCTTTCTCCCCCTTAATACTTGGGATCCTTGAGTATTCTCTCCCCCTTAATACTTTCTCCTTTGTAGGTGATAAGCTTTGATGTGATCTCTCTCTCCCCCTTTGACATCAATTTCCAAGAAGGTTTTTCTGGAATCCGTCGAATGGGTTTGGTCCTTGAGACTCAGCACAAAGCAGTGGATAAAACTGTGATGCTTGTAGAGGACAAGATTCATTGAGTGGAGCTGGATCAGAAGAAATATAGAATAAGTGGCAAACTGTTTTTCCTGTTGCGAAATCGGTGGCACCGAGTGGCATGTTTCGGTGGTATCGAAGGGATTCGGCTGGACCGAAAATTACAATTCGGTGAAACCGAATTCATTACAGAGAAAACACTTGTCACCACAGCTCACCAGTCAAATAAGATCTCACAAAGATTTGCAATGAATTAACTGAAGGATTTGCAAGGAATTGATGCAGAACAAAAATAAGAAAAGTGAAGGTTCTAGATGAAGTTTTTTTTTGAAAAAGAGGGAAACAAATATGCAAGGGACAAATGCAATAACACATAAGAGAACACAAGAGAACTTCATCTAGAGTTGGGCGGTGACATAGTCACCTATATTAGAGTATATTGACTTAGGAGTCAAGTGAGAACACTTGATCATAGGTCATACTCATCGTTTAAGCTCTAAATGGGGTTACCATTTTTCATTTAAGCATCTTGATGTATTCTCATCTTGTTGAGTTGCTTTGACTCATGACTTGGAGTAAAGCTTCTCTAAGATGGAATATCATACCTTGGGTGGTGGTGTGGGTCTTGCTCATGTAGTGGAACTTGTGTGGGTGCTCGAAGTTGATGTAGCTCATCAAGAGTTGGGAGCACCACTTGGAATTTGAGTTCATCTACCTACATGGGTTAGTTCTTGCAAGGAAAAGCACTTGTATATCCAAAAATGACAATCATGAAGCTCAACATAGAATTTGTCAAAGGATATGTTCGAATGGTTTTGTGCTTCCTTGTCGTCAACCACCGTTGTGTAGAGACTTGGTGATGTAGAGATTGCTCAAGATGTGAGTGAGTTGCAATATCATGGAATTAGATTCAACCAAGTACCTACTTGGGTTAGATAACATGCAAGGTACAAATATATCCAAGACATAAGATAGTCATCATAAGAGAGATATCATGGATTAGCCATAAGCTCATGTCTTGCATGTATCCAATGGAGTTTCTATTCCAAGTTCGAAGCATCAATGATGTTCAATTCTCCTCTCAACCTGCAAAACACTTTCTCATCAAGTGGTTTAGTGAATATATCAGCTAGTTGCTTATCGGTGCGAACATGCTTAAGATCAATATCACCCTTAGCAACATGATCTCAAATGAAATGATGACGAACTTCAATATGCTTAGTTCGAGAATGTTGTACAGGATTATGACCAATTTTGATAGCACTTTCATTGTCACAAAGCAATGGAACATGTTTCACATAGACCCCATAATCTTTAAGAGTTTGGGTCATCCAAAGTAATTGAGCACAACATGAACCAGCGGCAATGTATTCTGCTTCAGCGGTGGATAAGGATACCGAGTTTTGTTTCTTGGAGGACCAAGACACAAGAGATCTTCCAAGAAATTGACAAGTACCCGAAGTGGACTTTCTATCAACCTTGTCTCCGGCATAATCCGAGTTGGAATAGCCAACAAGATCAAAAGAGGACCTCTTAGGATACCAAATGCCAAAATTTGGTGTATGGATTAAGTATCTCACTATCCTTTTCACAGCCTTAAGATGACATTCTTTAGGAGCAGCTTGATATCATGCACACATGCACACACTTAGCATAATATCGGGACGTGAAGCACATAGGTATAACAATGAACCAATCATAGAGCGATAAACCTTTTGATCAACCGGTTCACCATCTTTGGTCAAATCATTATGTCCACTAGTAGGAATGGGTGTAGGCATACCTTTGCACTCTTGCATATTGAACTTCTTGAATAAGTCTTTGGTGTACTTCGTTTGAGATACAAATGTACCTTCCTTAGTTTGCTTGATTTGCAAACCGAGAAAGAATTTGAGTTCACTCATCATAGACATCTCAAACTTCTCCGACATTAGCTTTCCAAACTTTTCACTAAAAAGAGGGTTAGTTTAACCAAATATGATATCATCAACATAAATTTGGCATACAAATAGTTCTCCATTAACCCTTTTAGTAAAAAGTGTGGAATCAATTTTTCCAATTTCAAATCCACTTGCAATAAGGAACTTGGTCAAGCATTTATACCATGCTCTAGGAGCTTGTTTAAGACCATAAAGGGCTTTGTGAAGTTTGTAAACATGATTAGGTTTCTTAGGATTGACAAAGCCGGGAGGTTGTTTGACATAAACTTCCTCCTCTATTTCACCATTTAGAAAAGCACTTTTAATGTCCATTTGGTACAAGGTGATATTGTGGTGATTAGCATAGGCAAGTAAGATGTGAATGGACTCATGTCTAGCAACGGGAGCATATGTCTCACCATAGTCCATACCTTCGACTTGTGTGTACCCTTGGGCGACGAGACGTGCTTTGTTGCAAACCACTTGTCCATCTTCATCTTGCTTGTTGCGAAACACCCATTTGGTACCAATGATGTTGTGGTTGTTGTCGGGCTTCTCAACCAATGTCCAAACTTGGTTCCTCTCAAAGTTGTGTAGCTCTTCATGCATAGCGTTCATCCAATCCGGATCTTCCAATGCTTCTTCGACCTTCATAGGTTCAATGCTAGAGATGAATGAATAGTTTTCACAAAAGTTAGCTAAACGAGTTTTAGAGCGAGTGATTCTCCCGGTTTGAATATCAATGTAGATTTGCTCGACGGGATGATCTTTGGCAATTCTTGCTCGAACTCGTGAAAGCTTTTGCTTGGGTCTTCGTTGAACATCTTCTTCATCTTGTTCTTCTTCTTGGTCTTCTCCATTGTTGACGTTGTCGTTCTCTTGTCGTGGTGGAGAAGGAGGTTGTTGATGTTCGTTTTGATGCATTTCCTCGTTTTCTTCATCTTGGTGTGTCCCACTTGTGGATGCCTCCGTGTCGATTCTTGGTTCACCTTGTCGTGAAGTAGAGGCTTCCACATGGACGGATGAAGTACTTTCCTTCACCTCCGTTGGACGAACTTTGCCAATGGACAAGTCTTGGATTGCTTCTAAAGGGTCTTTTTCTCCAACATCAATTGGCAATTGCTCTACTTGCGAGCCATTAGATTCATCAAACTTCACATCTACCGTTTCTTCAACCTTTCAGGTGAAATTGTTGTAGACACGGTAAGTGTGAGAGTTTGAGCCATAACCAAGTAGGAAACCTTCATGAGATTTAGGAGCAAACTTTGAACGACGATGCTTATCAAGAATGTAGCACTTTGAGCCGAATACTCGAAAGTATCCAACTTGGGGTTTGTTACCGATGAGGAGCTCGTATGTTGTTTTGCCGAATAGCTTGTGAAGATACAAGCGATTTGTTGCATGACAAGCCGTCTCAACCGCTTTTGCCCAAAAGTGCTTCGGCGTCTTGTACTCATCAAGCATCGTTCTCGCCATTTCGATGAGTGTCCGGTTCTTTCTCTCAACAACTCCATTTTGTTGAGGTGTGTACGTAGCCGAGAACTCGTGTAAAATCCCTTCTTCGTCAAGAAAGGTGTCCACATTTGCGTTCTTCAACTCCATTCCGTTGTCACTCCGAACCTTCTTGATCTTCACGTCAAACTGATTTTGGGCCTTCCTAGTGAAGTTTTTGAAGATCTTTTGGACCTGCGATTTATCATCAAGAAAGAACACCCACATAAATCTTGAAAAATCATCAACTATAACTAGACCAAAAGAATTTCCACCGAGACTCTTGTAGGCATTGGGACCAAAAAGATCCATATGAAGTAGCTCGAGTGGCCTCCTTGTGGCCATGATGTTCTTCACGGGATGCCTTCCTCCAACCTGTTTACCTGCTTGACAAGCACTACAAAGTCTATCCTTATCAAATATGACATCGTTAACTCCAAGTATATGATTTCCTTTAATAAGCTTGTCAAGGTTTCTCACGCCAATGTGACCTAGTCGTCTATGCCACAACCAACCTTTTGAGGATTTAGCAATAAAGCAAGTTTTAGGTTGTGCCTTTTTAGTGAAATCGACAATGTAAAGGTCACCTCTATGTATACCGGTAAAAACCATTTTATGATTGTCTCGACGAAACACTTGGCAATCTACCTCAGTAAATAGGACATTCAAACCGAAATCAGCAATTCTAGATACTGAAAGTAAGTTGTAGCCAAGAGATTCAACGAGCATGACATTTTGAATGGAGCTATCGTGTGAGATGGCCACCTTACCAAGGCCAACCACCTTACCATTTGAATTATCACCAAAGGTGACATATTTTCGAGGGCCGTCATTTTCAGCAAGCTCACGGAACGTCTCTTCATCTCCGGTCATATGATCAGTACATCCACTGTCGAGAACCCATTCCTTTCCTCCTGACGCGTATCCCCGAAGATTTGCCATGAGACCAAAATTTCTCATTGCATCATCAAGATCGAAGTCACTATCATCATCCTCATCATAGTTTCCATGTTCAACATGATCTTGTGACTCATCATTTCCTAGAGAGAGTGATTCATTAGATAAATGATCATCAAAGTGGTCACTTTTATGAATTCTTATAGCTTCGGATATAATATCACTAATGATTCCAACATTTCCTTTAGCATGCATGAGATTAGTAAGCTTAAATAGACAATCACCAAAACTAGGATAACTAGGGTTCATCTTACTCAAGGCAATAGATTTATTGAGAATTTCATCTAGATTTTTCAAGGAATAATCGAGAAATCATCCCTCAAGAAATTTCCATATAGCATAGGCACAATTAAGAGTAGGTAAACTAGCAATCAAGTTTTTGGGCAATCCTCTAATGATGAGCTCAACGGTTCTAAGATTGCGAATCATGTTAATATCTTCATCTAGGGTGGGATGCATAGGATCAACATGAGGTGCACAAGGACTAGCAATATACTTGTTCAAATGATATTGATTTAAAATTACAAGCATCTCATTTTTTCACTCATGAAAATACTCTCCATCAAGAATAGGCACTTTATGTCTAAGACTCCCTAAAGTAGACACATCCATCTTCCTCCAATGGTGATTAAACCAAGGCAATGGAGACCAAAGCTCTGATACCACTTGTAGGATCTAGAAGTAGGTGTGTCTAGAGGGGGGTGAATAGACACTTAGTGCTAAAGTTGCAATTTTTAAACTTTTTTGGTTTGAGTGGAGTTTTAGGCATGATTTCAACATACACAATACATATCAAGCAAGCATGCAAAGAGTATATGAGCAGTGGAAAGTAAAGCATGCAACTTGCAAGAATGTAAAGGGAAGGGTTTGGAGAATTCAAACACAATTGGAGACACGGATGTTTTTCCCGTGGTTCGGATAGGTGGTGCTATCCTACATCCACGTTGATGGAGACTTCAACCCACGAAGGGTAACGGTTGCGCGAGTCCACGGAGGGCTCCACCCACGAAGGGTCCACGAAGAAGCAACCTTGTCTATCCCACCATGGCCATCGCCCACGAAGGACTTGCCTCACTAGCGGTAGATCTTCACGAAGTAGGCGATCTCCTTGCCCTTACAAACTCCTTGGTTCAACTCCACAATCTTGTCAGAGGCTCCCAAGTGACACCTAGCCAATCTAGGAGACACCACTCTCCAAGAAGTAACAAATGGTGTGTTGATGATGAACTCCTTGCTCTTGTGCTTCAAATGATAGTCTCCCCAACACTCAACTCTCTCTCACAGTATTTGGATTTGGTGGAAAGAAGATTTGAGTGGAAAGCAACTTGGGGAAGGCTAGAGATCACGATTCATATGGTAGGAATGGAATATCTTGGCCTCAACACAAGGGTAGGTGGTTCTGTCTCAGAACATATGAGTTGGAAGTGTAGATGTGTTCTGATGGCTCTCTCCACGATGAAGAGGAGGTGGAGGGGTATATATAGCCTCCACACAAAATCTAACCGTTACACACAATTTACCAATCTCGGTGGGACCGAATCAACAAACTCAGTCGGACCAAAATAGTAAACCTAGTGACCGTTAGAGATTTTCGGTGGGACTGACATGCAACTCGGTAGGACCGATATGGTTAGGGTTAGGGCATAACGTAATCTCGGTGAGACCGATTACACAAACTCGGTGAGACTGATTTTGGTAATAGGCTAACCAGAGAGTTGGTCAGGCAAACTCGGTGGGACCGATTACTAAACTCGGTTGGACCGATTTTGGTAATGAGTTAACCAGAGAGTTTGCATTGTAATCTCGGTAGTACCAATTGCCTAAACTCGGTGAGACCGATTTTGACAATGGACATACAAAGTGAGATTGCAATCCCCTCTCGGTGAGACCGAGATCCCTATCGGTAAAACCGATTTGCTAGGGTTTGGCAGTGGCTTATGACATGTGAAACTCGGTGGCGCCGGATAGAAAGAATCGGTAGGTCCGAGTTTGACTTTGGGTTTAGGTCATATGTGGAAGCGGGAAAGTAACTGAGGGTTTAGGAGCATATCATTAAGCACATGAAGCAAAAGGCTCATTAAGCAACACCTCATCCCTCCTTGATACTATTGGCTTTTCCTATGGACTCAATGTGATCTTGGATCACTAAAAATGTGAAATGAAGAGTCTTGAGCTTGAAGCTTTAGCCAATCCTATGTCCTTAGCATCTTGAAGGAGTTCCCACAACCTTTAGTCCATGCCACTCCATTTTTTAACTTATCTGAAACATGATAGATAGAAAAGTTCGTCCAAGAAGAGATATTTTGACATTAATTACCAAAACCACCTGGGGAGCACTTGTGCTTTCAACTTGTGGCAGTGGCTATGACATTTGAAACTCGGTGGCGCCGGATAGAAAGAATCGGTGGGACCGAGATTAACTTTTGGTATAGGTCATATGCGGATGTGGGGAGGTAGTTGAGGGTTTCGGAGCATATCACTAAGCACATGAAGCAAGAGGCTCATTAAACAACACCTCATCCCTCCTTGATAGTATTGGCTTTTCCTATAGACTCAATGTGATCTTGGATCACTAAAATATAAAATGCAGATTCTTGATCTTGAAGCTTGAGCCAATCCTTTGTCCTTAGAATTTTGAGGGATCCACTTTCCTCATCCATGCCATGCCATTCATTGAGCTTTTCCTGAAATATTAATCTTGAAATAATGTTAGCTCAATGAGCTATATGTTATTAGGATTTTTTTACCAAAACCACCCAGGGATAGTTGCACTTTCAATCTCCCCCTTTTTGGTAATTGATGACAACATATAGATCAAAGCTTCGACGAATGATAATTAGAGTGAAAAGATATCGTCGCTTTGAGAAGTATGTGATAAGCAAGAGCTCCCCCTAAATTTGTGCATATCTTAAGATTTTCTTTGGACTGCAAATGCACAATGAGTTAGGATCATGGGTTACTCTTCCATGCCACATACATCTTGGTGGAGCGCTCAAAATGATAAGAATAAAATACATGCACTCATCACCAAGCAAAGTGAGTGATCATATAAGGATAAGTAAGATAATATCATCCAACAAGCGTAAGTGTAGCTTATGATCAAACACATGATTATCAATGTCTCACAGATAAAAAGCATAGTATCTCAAGCACTCAAAAGCAAACAAAGTTCAAGCAAGAAGACAAGAGAGAACAAAAGCAAACTCTCTCTCTCTCTCAAAGCCTATGATCTATACATTTTTCTCCCCCTTTCGCAAAAAGTTACCAAAAAGTTCATAGAAAATGCATAGCACTAAAACGACTCTCAGGCTTGGTCTTCAGGTGGTGGAGTCCAGAGAACGCCGAGGACAAAGGCTTCAGTTGAAGTAGATGGAGCTGCTGGGGTAGGTGCTGGAGCTGGTGGTACTGAGGCTGTAGCTGGTGCAGAAGTAGTGGCTCTGGTGTCAGGAACTGGCACTGCAGATGATCTCTGAGCTCTAGGTACTCTGGCAAATGCATCAGTTGTTGTTTTGCCCTTCATCTCCTGCATATCATCCTGTAATTGCTCCACAGCAGACTGAATCTCAGTTACTTTCACATCTAAGTCATAGAACTTTTGTTCCATGATTCTTTCCAAGCTCTCTTGGTTTCGAGTCAGGGTGGCCAGTCCTTTCTCAATCCTCAGAGTTGATGCTATCAGATAACTAAGCTGCTCCTGCTTGTTCTTCAGAAAGTACTCAGATGCCTCCTCTTGAGTTGGCATCTTGGCAGCTTTCTCCATCTTTGCCTTCTCCTTCTTTGCTTGAGCTTGTGCTGATGATGGTTCATCCTCATTCATCACAACTTGATTGTCCTCAAAATCTGGATGGATGGGCAGGTGTTCCTTATCCAACAGGTATGTGCCTGTGCCCATCTTCGAGTTAATCAACTCCTGAATATGTGGGGCATATCCACAACTCCTTTTCTGATCAGCTGTTGTCCTCTTGATGGTCTCAACTATGAGGCTCATGACCTTGAACTTCTGTGGCACGTCAAATATGTGTAGCAAGTTTATTGCATGGCCTCTGATCATTCTGTGATCACCTGACTTGGGCAAGAGAGTGTGCCTAAGGATCCAATTGATTGTAGGCAGCCCTGACAGCAAGTGTTTTACTGACCCAAACTGATGAGTCTCAAGATCTGCATCTGGAATTTCCTTGTACATGTTTGCCATAGAGTTGTGGTCCATCTTCTTCTTGGCATAGACATCCAAGTCATCTTCTTGTTCTTCCGGGGCATTGATCAACTGACCCCATTCTGCAACTGTAGACTGGTATCTAGTGCCTTCAGACATCCATACTATCCTGCCATCTGGATAGAAGTGTGCTGTGGAGTAGAATTGCATTATGAGCTCCTCATTTCACTTTGTGAGCTTCTGCCCAACAAAGTATGCAACTCCACAAGCTCTGAAGCTGTCAAGCACTCCAGGATAGTGTTCTTCATTCTTCTTGATATACTCCCAGTCGACCCACCTCATATCACATACTATGGGTTTCTTGTCCAGCAGCACTGTCTCATAAAAGTCTTGCTGTTACTTTATGTGGAACCTGTAATCAACAACAGTCCTTCTCCTTGTAGCATATGGATCTGTTTCTCTCCATTTTCTCAACCCTGAATCTCTCATGATCTTCATGTTCTTAGCTACAGGATGAGCATCATTGTGGTCTGGAATCTTGGGTTTGAGCTTCCTCGGAACTTGTCCTTCATCATCTTCTTCAGTAGCAACATCAGGCACTGGGGCCTTGTTCTTCTCAGCAGCAAATATGTTCCTGGTATTCATCTTAGGTGCACTCTTGGGCTTGGAGGCAGCTTTGGGTGCTTCCTTGGGCTTTGATGATGCAGCCCCTGACCTTATAGCATCACCCATCAGCTTTTGTGCCTTAGGTGCTGGTGTAGCAACCTCTTCTTCCTCTTCTTCTCCCTCAGAATCTCTCCTCATGGAGGGTTTGCCAAGAACTCTGGCAGTAGTTGTTCTGACTCTCTTTTTCTTTTTGTCTTGGCCACCAGCTTCCTCTTCTGACTCCATGGTAAACTTCACGGTTTCTCCAGTGGCAACCTTCCTAGGTTTGGAAGTGGGAACTCTCCTTGCAGGTGCCTTCTTATGCATACCTGGGTTTGTGGCTGCAGCGGAGCCATATTCCTTCTTGAGCACTTTCTTCTTTGAAGTGGCTTCCTCTTCCTCTGCCACATAATCTTCATCCTCAGATTCTGAAGTCCTTTTCTTGCTTGCTCTAGTGGCAGCCTTTGGCAAGTTGCTTGGGGTGCTTCTGCTACCCTCATCTGAGCTGGTAGAGGGACTAGTGCCCTCACTCAAGTGAACCTGCTCCTCTGACTTGTTCTGGCTGTCACTTAGGTCAGACATGTTGCAAACACTGACTGCAGACCCTGTGAATAGATTGTAGATGAGATAAAGTGGATGAGCATCACAAAATGCAGAGATTTTTGCAAAAGAATGAGTCAAAAACTTAGTTTTAGTTTTCAACAGAAGCATTTCGGATCAACCGATTTGCAAACTCGGTGATACCGAAGCAGCTTTTGGAACCTAAACTAGTGAACTCGGTCAGACTGAGTCACAGTTCGGTGGCACCGAGACTGCTAGGGTTTCACAAAATCCTGAACTCGGTCGCACCGATTTGCAATTCTCGGTCAGACCGAGAACCACATGTGCAATGGCCTTGGCCGAATCGGTGGAACCAAGTTCTGCAAGCCGGTGGGTCCGAGATAGTTTCGGCGGAAACCTAACCCTAAATTTTCGTTTCAATTCTAATCTACGAAATGTTTTGACTGAATAGAAGTGTTTCAATCGTGGCAAGATTCATAATGAACACAATGTGCTAGGAATCGGACGGGAATAGCACTGTGATCGAGTCCATACCCTAGTTTGGTGATGAACTCGCTACGGCGGCAACGGCGGAGACGAAATCCATTGACGGCGGCGGAGACCAGCGACAGGAGGCGGCTGGCGACGAGGAGGACTATCCGGAGACCCAGGAGGCAGAGCGAACCATGCGCGGGCGAAGAGGTTTCGGATAAATTTCCAAAATTTTGCCCGTGAGTATATATAGCCCGACCCTGTCGGTGTGACCGAGTGGAACAACTCGGTGGCACCGAGATGCATAACTGTTGACAGTTACAGCAACTCGGTGTGACTGAAAAGTTCAAATCGGTTGCACCGAGATGAAAACCTAGATCGACTTGGTGATCTCGGTATGACCGAAATGGAGGAATCAGTCAGACCAAAACACACAAAGAAGTTTTGGAAGTTTAAGTCTATGAAAAATCGGGGACTCCGAGTGCTCCTCACAGAGAGTGGTTTGAATCTGACTTGATCAAATTTTGTGATGTAGCATGAATAGAGTTTGTGACAAGAAAAGCATAGATAGCTAGAGAGGGTTCTTAGGCATTCTTGTCCATCCACTTGACAAAGGAAAAGAAAACCAATCAATCAAACAACAAGTGGATGTCCTCGAATGAGTAAAATATGCAATCAACATGCTCACACAATAAAATGGCAAATGAAATATGTGGCAAAGCATGCACAACCAATTCTAGCATCTATCAAGCAATTGGCGATGACTAGGTCATCTATTTTTGAGTATATTGACTTAGGAGTCAAATGAGAACATTTGATCATAGGTCATACTCATCGTTTAAGCACAAGTGAGGTTACCACTTTTACATAAGGCATTGTTGTGTTCACACCATTAGAGTTGCTTTAGCTCAATTTTTAGAGTAAAGCTCCCCCTAGATGTGATATCCCCCCTAAGAGGGATGAACTAACCTTGGGTTTTGTCGATGATGACTTCATGTAGATGTTGAAGATGTGGATGCTCAATGTTGATGTAGATCATTTGGAGCTATCCATTGGAGTGAGTTGCACTTTCAATACCTACACGGGTTAGTCCCACAAGGAACAAACAAGGATATCCATAGCCATAGAATGATGCACATACAAGATGATGTCTTATGAAAGATTTTAGGTTACCTTGTCCCTTGTCTTACCAACAAGAGGGTTTGTGACACCTTGAACTAGTGCAAGATGTGGAAGTCGATTGCACTTTTTCTTGCCAAGATGATAAGAATGAAGTATGTTGGCGGAGTCACCCTCAAGAACTCTCTAGTTCTTCTTCTTCTGGATCCACACCATCTTGATGGGAATCCTTGGTGTTGTAATTGTACTTGATGAAGTGGAACTTGAAGTAGTCTTGGGAACCCACTTGAGTAAGGTCTTGGGAGCTTCTTCAAATGCATCAATTTCCTCTTGAAGCTTGTCCTTGCCTTTTAGCTTGTAGTCTTGTGGTGGAAGATCATCTTGAGCTTGTGTCCCTTTGAAAGAAGTTGGATCATACTTCTCTTGTTGAGGAACAAACTTCGTCTTGGGGTATTGATCTTCTTCCCACTCCACTCCATTGGCATTGAACTTTAGTTCAAAAGCAACACCTTGATTCTTCCGGTGTCTTCCTTGCTTGCGCAGAATTTCCTCAAATTGCTTACTCCCGGCAAGGCTCTTGTAAACACCTTTCTCTATAATTCCCTTCAATAAACTATTTTCTTGCTCAAGTGTAACTTGGCTAAGAGAATCATTAGTAGAATCAAGAGAACTACTAGAAGCAACAATATTGGATTTAGCATGATCAGTGTTACTACTAGAGGAAGAATCTTTCTTGTTCTTGTTGCTAGACTTGACTTGAGGCATGTAAGTGGATAAGAGTAAACGCTTGGCAATGTAAGAAGAACTTTTCTTACGAAAATCATCATTGATTGCTTTTAAGAACTCACGCTGTTGCTCAAGATTGAGCTTTTCAAAGCGTAATTTCTCATGAGTCCTTAAAAGTTCTCGATGATCTTCTAAGATAGTTTCATGAGCTAACTTAAGAGTGTTTAGTTCTTTAGTTAGAGACTCAATCTTCTCCTTATCATTGTCATTCGTTTTAGCATGATTAATTGACTTTTCATCATAGTATTCATCACTAGAGTTGTCAACAAGTAAATCATCATCACCTAACAAGTCATCCTCATCACTATTGAAATCAACATACTCGGGGTGTGATACCTTTGGGCCTTTGGCCATGAAGCATGTTCCAACTCCTTCATTTGGTCAGTTAAATATGTCGTAGGAGTTCGTTGTCACAAGTGCTAGACCGGCAAAACCTTCATCTTGAGTATATTCGGAATCAGAGTGATAGCTTCTCTTGGAGTGGTTGTCAGAGTCGGAGCCGGATACCCATTCACCAACATGAGCTTGATGTCTTCGTTTTGTGTAGCTCCTTGATGACTTGTCCTTTCTTTCCGAATCCTTGCTTCTCCGTGAGTGTCTCCGTTCATAACGATCATCTCTACTCCTTCTTTCTCTAGATGGTGATTCTTCTCTTCTACTTCTTCTCTTGGGAGAGTCTTCTCTTCTCTTGTAGGGAGCCGTACACTCATTGGAATAGTGTCCGGGCCTTCCACAATTGTAGAAGTTTCGCTCTCGACTAGAAGATCTTTTGTCATTGTAGGACCTTGACTTGGAGCTTCTATCTTTGCTTCTACTCTTGTAGAACTTGTTGAAGTTCTTTACCATTAAGCTCAATTCCTCATTGAAGGTTTGTTTCTCACTTGATGATGTGGGGGCTTCACATGAGGCTTTGTAAGCACCACTTGACTTGTTGTGAAGTTCCTCTTTATCCTTGAGTGACTCTCATGAGCAACAATTCTTCCGATGACTTCCGTTTGCTTGAGATCTTTGTAGTTGGGCATCATTTGGATCAATGTGCACACGGTATCATATTTTCCATCCAAGGCTCTTAGGATCTTCTTGATGATGAATCTATCGGTCATCTCTTCACTTCCTAAGCCGGCAATCTCATTTGTGATAAGAGCAAGCCTAGAGTACAGTTCAGCGACACCTTCACCATCCTTCATTTTGAACTTGTCAAGTTGACTTTGAAGCACATCCAATTTGGATTCCTTGACGGAGTCGCTACCTTCGTGCATATCAATCAAAGTATCCCAAATTTCCTTTGCATTCTCAAGACGGCTGATTTTGTTGAATTCTTCGGGGCACAATCCGTTGAAGAGGATATCAGAAGCTTGAGCGTTGTATTGCAGCATCTTCAACTCTTCCGCGGTAGCTTCACGGTTCGGTTCTTTCCCATCAAAGAATTCACCTTCCAAACCAATACACACAATAGCCCAAACGGCGGGGTTATGTCCAAGAATATGCATTTTCATCTTATGCTTCCAACTAGCAAAATTAGTTCCATCAAAGTAAGGACCTGTACGGTGATAATTTCCCTCGCTAGACGCCATACTCTCCTAGGTTGTGAAACCAAGGCTATGACCACCAAAAGCTATGGAAATCAAACCAAATGGAGACCAAAGCTCTGATACCACTTGTAGGATCGGAAGTATGTCTAGAGGGGGGATTAGACTACTTGAGCAAATAAAAATCTAGCCTTTTCCCAATTTTAGTTCTTGGCATATTTTAGCTATCTTAGTACAAGTCAAGCAATCTCAACACAATTCAAGCAAGCATGCAAACGAGTATGAGCAGCGGAAAGTAAAGCATGCAACTTGCAAGAATGTAAAGGGAAGGGTTTGGAGGATTCAAACAAAATTGGAGACACAGATGTCTTTGGCATGGTTCCGATAGGTGGTGCTATCATACATCCACGTTGATGGAGACTTCAACCCACGGAGGGTAACAGTCGCGCGAGTCCACGGAGGGCTCCACCCACGAAGGGTCCACGAAGAAGCAACCTTGTCTATTCCATCACGGCCATCGCCCACGAAGGACTTGCCTCACTAGCAGTAGATCTTCACAAAGTAGGCGATCTCCATGCCCTTACAAACTCCTTGGTTCAACTCCACAATCTTGTCGGAGGCTCCCAAGTGACACCTAGCCAATCTAGGAGACACCACTCTCCAAGAAGTAACAAATGGTGTGTTGATGATGAACTCCTTGCTCTTGTGCTTCAAATGATAGTCTCCCCAACACTCAACTCTTTCTCACAGGATTTGGATTTGGTAGAAATAAGATTTGAGTGGAAAGCAACTTGGGGAAGGCTAGAGATCAAGATTCATACGGTTGGAATGGAATATCTTGAACACAACACAAGTGTAGGTGGTTCTCTCTCAGAACATGTGTATTGGAAGTGTAGATGTGTTCTGATGGCTCTCTCCACGAATGAAGAGTGGGTGGAGGGGTATATATAGCCTCCACACAAAATCTAACCGTTACACACAATTTGCCAAACTCGGTGGGACCGAATGGTTAAACTCGGTCGGACCGATTCAGCAAACCTAGTGACCATTAGGATTTTCGTTGGAACTGAGATGCAACTCGGTAGGACCGATATGGTTAGGGTTAGGGCATAACGTAATCTCGATGTGAACGATTACACAAACTCGATGGGACCAATTTTGGTAATAAGCTAACCAGAGAGTTGGTCAGGTAAACTCGGTGGGACCGATTCGCTCATCTCGGTGAGACCAAAATGTTACAAAAGGGAAACAGAGAGTTTACATTGCAATATCGGTGGGACCGATCGCTCACTTGGTTAGACTGAAACATTACGCAGGGAAACAGAGAGATTGCAATCCCATCTCGGTGAGACCGAGATCCCTATCGGTGAAACCGATTTGGCTAGGGTTTGTGGCAGTGGCTATGACATTTGAAACTCGATGGCGCCGGATAGAAAGAATCAGTGGGGCCGAGATTAACTTTTGGTATAGGTCATATGCGGATGTGGGAAGGTAGTTGAGGGTTTAGGAGCATATCATTAAGCACATGAAGCAAGAGGCTCATTAAACAACACCTCATCCCTCCTTGATAGTATTGGCTTTTCCTATAGACTCAGTGTGATCTTGGATCACTAAAATATAAAATGCAGAGTCTTGATCTTGAAGCTTGAGCCAATCCTTTGTCCTTAGAATTTTGAGGGATCCACTTTCCTCATCCATGCCATGCCATTCATTGAGATTTTCCTGAAATATTAATCTTGGAATAATGTTAGCTCAATGAGCTATATGTTGTTAGGAATTACCAAAACCACCCAGGGATAGTTGGACTTTCAGTAGCTTAAGCTTTCCGATCAGGAGCTTGACCTTGTCAACAAACGGCTTGACGAGGCGCAAAGTAAGCCCTATGAGAAGATTTGTATTTGCCTAATATTGACGGGCCGGACTGTTTACTAATCCTTTATCTTGATGATCTTGCAGCTACTGCCGCCAAGGTCGAGGGCCTGAGGGAGGCCCTGAAGAAGGTCGAGGCCGAGGTGACCGAGAAGAAGACAACTGCTGAGAAGGCGGTGGTCGAGCTTGAGAAGGCCAAGATTGTTGTTGAGCAGCATGAGGCTTGGGTAATCGAAGTCCAAGGGGAGCTCCAGGATGCTGTCGCGAAGCTTGAGGCCCTTGAGAAGGGGCGAGAGGAGCAATCCTACCGTCTATCCAAGGCGGAGAAGGAGCTCCAGGAGGTGAGAACTGACGCACGAGGCGTCCTGGAGGAGCTCCGTCAAGCCGCGCAAATCGCTAATGGTAAGAAATACTTACTACAGAGTGTGTTCGGAGGCAATAGGTTCGCCCTGCAGACGAGGGAACTTCCGAAGAATGCGACGGCCGTGGTAAGGCACTATGCCACCCTCAAGGAATACTCCACGCAGCGGCACTTCTGGTCACAGTTTCCAGACTCTGAGCGTCGGCCCCTCCTCAACGATCAAATGAAGCAGCTGATGGAGATGCATCGAATGTCCGAGCTGGCCCTGAAGGACCTCTGTGTCAGTCTGTGGCCTGCCGCGCCCCTTCCGGACACCTACTTCGGCCTTGTACAGAAGCTGCGAGAGGCGCCGCTCTGGATTGATGCCGGAAAGCGATCAGCGTGACTTGAGGGAGCAAGGCTTGCATTCGTGAAGACCATGGTACATTGGCTGAAGATCAACCCAATGGAAATGGCCACCGGTCCTCCGCCCAAGGTAAAGGAGCATCGCCGCCCTGAGCAGTACTTTTCACAGCTGATGAAAGGCGCGCGGGCGATAGAGGGCCAGTGTTCGAAAGATGTAATTTTTGAGTGATTTGTATTAAGATTTGTATCACCTGGACCTTGTGCTTTATAATGCATCTGCCGGACTTGTTTTATATTGTTCTGTTTTTGATTTTGACTCCTATTCGGCCGTATGTTAAGTCTGAAAGCTACCAGCCGTCGGCTTCGGCCCCCAGGTGAATGTGGCGAGTGGTGTTTTCGTCTCCGTACTATTACACTTAGCCAACGTTTGGTACCCGGAGGCGGTAGTGCGTGAGAAAAACTAGGCAATCAGACTATTCGGTTTTGCTGCTATCACTTAGCCTTCGGAGCTTGATGGTGCGGACTAAGGACTAGCCCTCAGCGTATTGTGATGTAATTGGGGCTAAAAGCGTACCCTTTCCGATCACGTGGTTTGTGCTAAGACGAACCCTTCGTGTTACACGGTGAAATCGCCAACGATTTTTGGAGTCAAGCCTCATATCGGATCGCCGATCAGTTCACGCTTATCATGACGGGCAGTTTTCAGCTTTCTCCTCCTGAGGTACTTGACCAGGCGAGCCAGAAGTACAATCGCATGGCTTCTCCCTTTGCCCTCCTAGCCGAATGTGCGGAACATAAGGGGCAACCCAACTATTGACCTAAGACATGGTTCGGAACTTGATGCATATAATGCAATATCCGGGACGCCGAACACTCGGCGGTAAGCGGTATAAATAATCGATCGTGTTTTCATGTCGAGCTGTTCGAAGAGCGAGGGGAGAATCAAAAAAGGAATGGTCAAATCGCAAGATGCGGATATCCGAACACCATAAAGGGTATTTTATTATTTCTCTTAGGCTCGGGACGTCCAACCGTACAATTTGAACTATGAAGGCAGTACTTGTAAGAGAAAAGGAAAAGAAAATTTACATAGTGAAGGTTGACGCAAGGCCTTGATGCGTGAGTTGAAGCCTTCACTTTGCCCTGCTGCACGTCTACGCCTTTGCTTCTGATGGGTGGGGGTTGGGACCTTCGATAAAACCTTGATGGGTGAGGACCCTACCGATGAAGCTTTATGCTTGGCGGTGTCCGGAATTGGTCCCCGGGTCATCCAAAGATGAGGTACTTCCGAAATTTTGGTTTAACCGAACATTTACTTCGGAATTGTTGTTGTATGCCTCACGGCTGCCCATGGTATTTTGAGTGCAAAGTTGTGCTGATAAGGCACGTGGAGTGTGAAGAGAGTGGGCGTTACGTGGGGCTCTTATCCCTATTTGCGATGAACGCATGCGGGCTCCCATGACGGGGAACGGGTTCGAACCCGTTTACTATTGTCACCAGCCTTTATGGCGGGTCTGCCTTCGGGCCTATATGGTACGATGTGGTCTTCAGCTGCTAGGGCCGCAGTATGCTCTTCGGTTTGAAGTGAGCGTTCTGTGTTGCCGCTAATAGTTATGACGCCTGAGGGACCAGGCATCTTCAACTGGAGGTACACGTAATGCAGGATAACATTGAATTTGGCGAACGTTGTTCAGTCGAGGAGGGCGTGATAGCCGCTACGAAAAGGTGCAATGTCGAAGATCAAGTCCTCACTTTGGAAGTTATCTGGAGATCTGAACACTACTTCAAGTGTTACGGTGCCTGTGCAGCGGGCCTCCACTCCCGGAATGACCCCCTTGAAGGTGGTGTTACTGGGTTTGATCCTCGACGGATCGATCCCCATTTTCCTCACTATATCTTCGTATATCAGATTGAGGCTGCTACTTCCGTCCATGAGGACTCTAGTGAGGTTGAATCCATCGATGATACGGTCGAGCACTAAGGTTGTAGAACCTCCATGACGTATGTTGGTCGGATGGTGCCTGCGATCGAATGTGATTGGACAGGTTGACCATGGATTGAACTTCGTCGCTACTGGCTCGACGGAGTATATGTCCTGTAGCGCTCGCTTCCTCTCCTTCTTCGGTACGTGGGTTGCGTAAATCATGTTTACCGTCTTGACCTTAGATGGGAAGGGTTTCTGGCCTCCACTGTTTGGCCTGCGTGTCTCATCATCGTCCTCGCTCCATGGCCTTTTGCCTAAGTCTTCGGCTATGAGTTTGCCGGCTTGTTTGATCACCCAACAGTTTTGGTTGGAGTGGTTGGCGGGCTTCTCTGACGTGTCGTGGATCTGACAGGGCCTGTCCAGGATTGTATCCAGTCTGGACGAGCCGTCATTGTTGCCTTTAGGGACCTTCTTTTGAGGTCCGGACTTTTGATTTTGGAATCCGACATTTACTGTCGTATCCTTGCCCTCGCTGTCATTATGGCGACGTTTATTCTTTCTGCGTCTGGGCTTTCCGTTCCCGTCCCAAACCTCGGAGGTACCGGGTATGTCTGGGTTGGTGTTTTTGCAGGAAAGCCAACTATCTTCGCCTGCACAAAAGCGGGTCATGAGGGAAGTAAGGGCTACCATAGTTCTTGGTTTTTCCTGGCCGAGCTGTCGTACGAGCCATTCGTCCTTAACACTATGCTTGAAGGCGGCCAAGGCTACGGCATCCAGACAGTCAACGATCTGGTTTTTCTTGGTCTGGAATTGGTTCCAAAATTGTCGGGCAGACTCTCCGGACTGTTGTGTAATGCGATTTAGGTCATCCGCGTCCGGAGGCCGTACATAGGTGCCTTGAAAGTTTTCTCGGAAAGCGACCTCGAGCTCTTCCCAGCAGCCTATAGAGTCTTCGGGAAGGCTGTTCAACCAGTGTTGAGCTGGACTTTTAAGCTTTTGCGGCAAATATTTGATGGTGTGGAGGTCATCTCCTCACGCCATGTGAATGTGGAGGAAATCCTCTATCCATACGACTAGATCTATGGTTCCATCATATGATTCGATATTCACGGTCTTGAAGCCTTCCGAGAATTGGTGTTTCATTACCCTCTCTATGAAACACAGGGGGTGTGCGGCGCCCCACACTCGGGCTACGGCACGTCGTAGGTCTTCAGCCCTCCGAATCTGTTGCTGCTCCCGGATTCTATCGTTTCGGTTTCGCTGATCATAGTATCCTTCCCGATAAGCATGCGGGTCTTCTCTGGGTCCGTAGATGGACCTGGTGCGGCCTCCTTGGGCGTCTAGGTCATGGTGGAGGTCGTACTCGTAAGTGGGCCGCACATGATCCTTGCCATGACGGCGAGGTGGGACGGTTGGGTGTTCGGCCTCGTCAGCTTCGTCTATGTCCCGCCCTCTATGGGGGCAGTCCGGTTGTTCGGAGTTTGTGTATATTGGGCGTGTGGGCTCTATGGCCTCGTCGTCAAACTGCAGCGGGAGCCTTCGCTTGGGGTAGCTTTCGGTTGGCTGTTCGCGGACATACCCTTCTTAAGCAGCTAGGACTTTAGTCCACCGGTAAGGGTGTCCTGTTCGGCCTTGATTTTGCGTTTTTGTTTCTTTAAGCTTCGGGCGGTGGCTAAAAGCCTCCGCTTGAATCGTTCCTGCTCCAAAGGGTCTTCAGGGATGATGAAATCGTCATCCCCGAGACTGACCTCCTCTTTAGAGAGTGGGAGGTAGTTGTTATCTTCGGAGTCGTCATGGTTTTTTGGATTGAGCGGGTCCTCCTGCCCCATGGGGTCGTCCTGATGGTTCTCGTTGGCTGCATCCCCTGGGAGGTCGTCCATGTTATTTACTGTGCCGTTCTCGGCGGAGTCTATCTTGCTCGCATGGCTTCGACATGGCTTTGATTGACAACGCTGTTTTCGAAATTTGGGTGGCTCATATCTGGTTTTGCCTCGGTCCTGATCAGGAGTGCCGTCTCCGTCCTTTGGGGTGTCCACCATGTAAATATCGTAGGTGGATGTGGCCGACCAGCGGCACGTGACAGGGGGGATGACCTCAGCGTTGGTTGTGGCTACGTCCTCCTCGTCCATCACTACAAAAAAAGACACATCTGTGACATTTTGGGCCGAACGAAATTTTTTGTCATATATATGGCACTTCTATGACGATAATTGTGACAAAACCCGGTATCATCATAGATGTGGTGGGCTCCTACTTCTATGACAAAAAATCATGACAGAAAATGGGCTTTTCGTCCTGGGCGGGCCGGAGACGCAGCTGCATGACATTCTTTGGGCCATCCATGACAGAAAAAACCATGGTAGAAGTGAGGGCGAGGAAAATTTCGGGGAGTTCCCAGTTACGGTGGGAGGTCAGGGGCTGAGCGACGCACGTTTCTCTCGTACACGTACGCGTGTGTGTGCGAGGCATTGGCTCTAACTGAACCCGAGCGAGGCGTTGGGTTCTAACTGAACCTGAGCGATTGCACTGCAGGCTACGCGTTACTGAACCCGAGCGATCGATCGATGGCTGTTAACTGAACCCGATCGAGCGATTCCTTCGCAACTGCTGCTAACTGAAGCCGATCGATGCTGCCTCCGGATGAACAGTGAGCGTTGCGGGGGGGTTGGATGAACAGTTCCTGGTGGGGGTGGATGAACAGGACCCCGTGGTGTTGCCTCTGGATGAACAGGACCCCGATCGATCGAGCCGGTTGGGGCTGGATGAACAGGACCCCGTGGAGGGCTGGATGAATAGGACCACCCCATGGAGGGTAGGATGAACAGTAGACGGTGGAGGGCAGGATGAATAGTAGCACGTGGAGGGGTGGTTGAAAAGGAGCCCGTGGAGAGGCCTGGTTGAACAGTAGCCGGTGGAGGCTGGATGAACAGGAGCCCGTGGATGAACAGTTGCAGGCGGAGGCTGGAGGAGGTCGATGGTGGATGAACAGTAGCTCGTGGAGGCTGGAGGGGGTCGACGGTGGAGATGAACAGTATCCCGTGGAGTCCTGTTTTGCGGTACGCCATACCCCTCCCGATGAACAGGACCCCCGTTTCGACCGTAGCGCTCCAACACAAGTCCATTTCGTCCGTTTTGCGGTACGCCACACCCCTCCCGATCAGCAGGACCCCCGTTTCGACCGTAGGAGGTCCGTTTCCTCCATTTTGCGGTACGTCAGACCCCTCCCGATGAACAGGATCCCGTTTCGAACGTGGCTGGTCGAATACAAGGCCGTTTCCTCCGTTCTGCGGTACGCTAGGCCTCGTTTCCATCGCCTATTCCGTCCAAGCCCTCCCGATGAACACGACGCATTCCGTTGCCTCCCCATGAACACGACGCATTCCGTTGCCTCCCCATGAACACGACGCATTCCATTGCCTCCCCATGAACACGACAACGATGCTGTTTCTCCGTTCCGACCCAGCGATGTACACGAGCCCTGGCCATACGTATGCGCGAGTAGGCGTTCGAGACCCTGCCCGTATGTACATACGTGGCCATATTTTCTTTCTTGCACCCTGGCCGCTGTACGTACGTGTACATGCTACATGCGCGCCTCTACTACGACACGTACGCGCCTCTACTACAACACGTGCGCGCCTCTACATCGACCAATATATATGTACGTACACGTTCGCGACCAGAATGACAACACTACGTATGCTTCGACCAGGTGGGTCCCGACTGTCAGGCACTTCCTTGCATGCGAAGATGTAGCTGGTGGGTCCCAGCAGTCAGGGGGGCGAATCGTTTTGGTTTTTTTTCAGGCGCACTTCCTTGCGTGCGAAGATGTAGCTGGTGGGTCCCAGCAGTTAGGGGCAAACTTTTTTTTTCGCGAAATACGGTGGCCCGTCCGGTGGGTCCGCGCTGTCAGGTGGAGTAATAATTATTTTGCACGTAATAAGGAGGCACTTTCTTGCTGTGGCCATGGACCCAGCTGTCAGCCTCTCCACTTACAGTCCATGTCCGATGGAAGCCGTTCCTTGACCACGTTGACCATGCTGCGCCGAGAGCACCAGGGCGGTGGACGATGGCGAGGCCTAGGAAGGGGACGATGCGGAGCTGGGGAAGACGTGGCAGTGGATGCCCACGCGTAGAGGAGTACGAGGGTTCACTGGTTCACTGCGGTGTGAGGCTGTCGTTGCTGCAGAATAACAGGGGGTGTGGGTGAGTAGAGGGATGGCCTGGCCAGCGGTGGGAGTACTAGGGGGCGGTGAGGCCTCCGCCGCATCGCAGCCGACCATGGGAGGCAGGAGCACGAGGCACGGTCGGCGCTGGTTTGGGCGGCTGGAGCAAGAAGACCAGAGGTTGAAGAAGCACTACGGTCGTTGGATGGACATCGTATGGTCACTGGAGCTAGAATTGTGCATATTGACTAAGTTGACAAAGCCCTCCGTCCCGTCAACTTAGTAGGCCCACAAGTCAACCTCCCACCAAGGTGGGTCCCAGCTAGCAGGGGGTATTCATTTTTTGAGCGTAATAAGGAGGCACTTCCTTGCGTGCGAAGATATAGCTGGTGGGTCCGAGCTGTCAGCGGTGGTAACGTTTTTTTCGCGAAATACAGAGGCCTTTCGGTGGGTCCCTGATGTCAGGTGGAGGAATCATTATTTTTTGCGTAATAAGGAGGCATTTCCTTGCGTGCGGTCATGGACCCAGCTGTCGGCCTCTCCATGTACAGTCCACTTCAGATGCATGTCGGTCGTTGACCACGTTGACCAGGCCGCGTCGAGAGCACTAGGGCGGTGGACGACGGCGAGGCCTAGGAAGGGAACAACACAGAGGCAGGGAAGACTCGGCAGTTGTTTTTGTTTCCCACGCGGAGGGGAGTACGACTGTACGAGGGTTTACTGGTTCGTCTGCCGTCGCCAGAGAATAACAACAGGTGTGGGTGAGTAGAGGGATGGCTAGGCCAGTGATGGGAGTACGGTGGCGCGGTGAGGCCTGCGCGGCAGCACAGCCGGCCGCGGGGAGGAGGGAGCAGGCAGTCCCACCGGCGCTTGTTTGAGCAGCGGGAGCAGGAAGAGCAGATATTGAAGAAGCACGACGACTGTTCGATGGACATCCAACAGTCACTGCTTGTGCGTCAACCTTTTTTTAGGAAAGCCTCAAATCTGTGGAAAACAACATACAGCCCATCTGCCATTATTTCTAATAATTTACAGCGCATTTGCTAATTATTAAGGTTTTTTGGAGCCCATATTCTTTTTGTTAGCATTACAACCCATATTGTGGCAACGGTTAAAAAATTAACGAAATTTTGCATATTTCAGTGCGGTCCGAACTGTTTTTAATCCCGAAATTTCGACTCACATTCAAACTGATTTTAAAAATAAATGTATATCAATATAAAATCCAACAAATTCTCCATGCATAAAAATTAATGTAATTTAAAATCTCGAAATGAAAAAAAGATATTTTAAACTAATTGTCGGTTTGATGTGTTTTAAAAATGTACAACCCATTTCTCATTACTGATGGGCCATTTTCTAGGCCAGCCGAATGAAGCTCTCCTCGTCTTGAAAGATTTGCAACCCAACAGGACTGACAAAGCGACTTACTTGGCAAATCACAAAAAACTGGGCTGTGGCCGTGGACCCAGCTGTCAGCCTCTCCACGTACAGTACTCTTCCGATGGAAGTCGGTCGCTGACCACATTGACCACGCCGCGCCGAGTGCACCAAGGTGGTGGACGACGGCGAGGCCTAGGAAGGGGACGACGCGGAGCCGGGGAAGACGCGGCAGTGGATGCCCACGCAGAGAGGAGTACGAGGGTTCACTGGTTCGGCTGCGGCGTGAGGCTGTCGCCGCCGCAGAATAACAGGGGGTGTGGGTGAGTAGAGGGAAGCATGGGCCAGCGGTGGGAGTAGTAGGGGGCGGTGAGGCCTCCGCGGCATCACAACCGGCCACGAGAGGCAGGAGCACGCGGCACGACCGGCGCAGCTTTGGGCGGCTGGAGCAAGAAGACCAGAGGTTGAAGAAGCACTATGGCCGTTGGATGGACATCGTAGGGTCACTGGAGCTAGAATCGTTCATATTGACTAAGTTGACAAAGCCCTCTGTCCTCGTCAACTTAGTAGGCCCACAAGTCAGCCACCCACTATGGTGGGTCCCAGCTAACAGGGGGTATTCATTTTTTGGTGCGTAATAAGGAGGCACTTCCTTGCGTGCAAAGATATAGCTGGTGGGTCCCACCTGTTAGCGGGGGGGACATTTTTTTAGTCCATTTGGTGGGCTGGGTGAAACAATGATGTAGCATATATGCAGCCCATTTAAATCCCATTTGCATTTTTCTCAAAATCCGCAGACTTGCTAGGCTGGGTGAAAATATCATGTTGGGCTAGACGGAGAAATGTTATAAAAACATAAACACATGATTGCACGTCAGTAAAATCTTTGCAAGCTTATGTACGCAATCACTAGGAGTTAACTTGCCAAGTTATATATAAACAATTATTATTATTATTTTGTAAGAATTTTCAACTTACGAAATAAAATATCATTTTAATTTGATGAGTTAATAGTACGTGGGGTATTATTATTTTTTAGGCTAGACGTGGGACAGTTGAGTTGGTTCTAGGGGAAAGTACTGGGATAAAACTCAGTTTACATCAAAAAAGAAAGTGGGAGAAAATTCAGAGACCTGCTAGGTCCACCTGAGGAGGGTAATATGTTGGGAGGAAGGAGATTCAAAGCAAGGCAGCCGAGTGAACTAGTTTTTTTTATGGACAAGTGAACTAGTTTTTTTTATGGACAAGTGAACTAGTTTACATACATAAGCAAATAGCCACTAAAAAAGCAATCAGGTTAATGGGTTCCTAAAAGAAATATTGCGGACAAAACAAATAATTACGACACATAGGCTAATGCATGAAACACTCAGATGATAAAGGTTCTTATAAACAGATAAAGTACAACATCTAGACCTTCCTGGCACGCTTGATCATGACGTTGTGGTTGTCCGTGTACTCGTCGGTTACGGGAAGCAGACACGCCCTCATGTCCAAGATCTGCCTGTACATGTCGTAGCATCCTTGGCCGCGTAGGTTATGTAGGCTAGATTCAGAGGTACTTCCCACATGTTCAGGTTGTCTTCTTTCATGTTGGCGTATCAGGGGTCGATGATGGCCTCAGCAAGGTCAACCACGGAGTCCTTCTCCTGCCCGTTGCTGATGATCTTGTATTGCTTCTGGATGTCGACAAGCTTGTTGCACCAGATGGCCGAATCGTCGCATTCTTCCTTCTCTCCACCATAGAAAAGGTGCAGTCGGCGCTGCCGATGAAACGGGCGAATGCTCCAGAACCTGGTGCAACCATAGGACTGAGGCGAGGCAGAGCTTCACCGAGTCCGTATCGTTGGTGTACATCACATTCAACTTGGTGCAGCCATAGGACTGAACGGCGAACTCAAAGGGGAACTCCTTGCTGAAGTCCATATCCAGCAGGCTCACCCCTCGGATCGCCATTGGAGTCTCTTCGAGTGAATGAGTGTGTAGGTGGCGGCAGCAGTTCATTTTTTAGCTCCTGGGAAACTGGATTCAGCAGTAAGCTGAATGTGTACATGCGACAACAGTTACTACCCCTCCCTCGTATGCTGCATGCCCGGCAGAAGATGCACCCTCGGCCACACGTCGGTTCACGAGCGGGTCTGTATTGGTACTGTAATAACAGGAGTTAGTGGTCACTTTACTTAAATTTAATTAGCTTTAATAGAAATTTATACTCAAAACAAGCAATACATTCGCTCGTTCTATCAGTGCCACATGATCAACATGCACAACAATTAGAATTATTATTCTCAGGACACACACGATCAGCACATTTGTCGCACTTTCACAAAGATATTACTACCAAGTTTGAACTGTTTGTTATGGTTGTTGTCCTCTGCATCATCATGCCGTGTTTCCCTGCTTGCAAGATTCAGAACCAACAAATAAGATCCAAATAATAAGTACAACAAAGATGCCTACACATCTCATTGATTCCCAGCTTGCAAGATTTAGAACCAGCAAATAAGATTCAAATAATAAGTACAACAAAGATTCCTACACATCCCACTGATTCCCAGCTTGCAAGATCCAGAACCAACCCATTAGAGCCTTTTGATAAAGTGGATATCGGGATTAAATCCATCTTGGCTAGCCATGTCATACAATCGAAGAACTTGGCGAATGCTCTTGACCGTCACAACATCTGTAGTTGAGTATTCCTGTTTGCATAACACAAACCAGGAGAGCATGATTTCACTTTAATAGTGGCCTCCTTTACTCAACCTGCACCTCCACTCGGATGAAGCCTGCCTTGAGTTCCATGATTCAATTCATGCGCCTTTTTCTGCAGTTCACCTAAAATGAAGCAAAGATTGCATCATTCAGCTAGCAAGAAGTACTTGCTCTCGTGAGCTGGCAGGTTCTTCTTTAGTAGTTGCACTAAAATTGAGGAACATTAAGGTTGGTTGTCCGGCTCATGTAAGGTGCAACTATAATTTTGTTATCCTTTTGTGCAGTTCCACTAAAATAAAGTGCCATTGTGGTGACAGTGACGGCTCATCTTGCAAAGGCTAATAAAATGTTGCACGAGATTACCAGCAGAACTTGACGGAGATTTTGGAAACTCCAATCACCATTTTGTGCAGTTCCACCAAAATTGAGAGATGTTGCCCACGTGACATTTTAGTTGAACTGCACAAGACACTCATTCCAAAAAAAAGTGTTTTGTGCAGTTCACCAAAAGGTCACAATAGCAACAAGGTGAAATGGATATCCCTATCTGCACAAAAAGATAGAAAGTAAACACTTGCTGGTCAATAAGAATATACGAAACATATACAAAATGAAAAGAAGCATCTTAATTATGTTCATGACAATCACGCAAGGACAGTAGAATTTTTAAAACGTCAGCAATGCTTCATGTTACCAGAAGCATTACGATCAACAATGAGATTCCTCAAATATGGGATTACTTTAATGGTGGCATTGCTTGTTTACCAGACACAATAAATCAACAGCAACTAAAGAGTTGGTTTAAGGGCATGGGACCGTGGGGACACCAGGACACTCAGCAGTGTAAAGGAGCAACTTACTTATCATATTGGGGAAAACAGCAGGAGTGCCATTTGTAACACAGTTTAATTGCATCTTATCACTTGAGGCATTAGATTAACAATAACACTGGTTAGACATGTCCCTAAGGTAACAGTGTGATCGCTTCATTTTACATGCGCCCTTACATTAACAATAGCAAAAGGTTGGTATAAGGACATGCGACAGTGGACGCATCAGCACAATGTACCTACAAGGAGGCATAAAGTGGTGATGCCGAGTTTGTTCATGCTATGTGAGGGCAGCAAACCTAATCCTGGAGGCCTTGTACTATGTGAGGGCAGCAAATCTAATCCTAGAGACCTTTTACTATGTGAGGGCAGCATATCTAATCCTGGAGACCTTTTACTATGTGAGGGCAACAAATCTAATCCTGAGACCTTTTACTATGCGAGGGCAGCAAATCTAATCCTGAGACCTTTTACTATGTGAGGGCAGCAAATCTAATCCTGGATACCGTTTACTATGTGATGGCAGCAAATCTAATCTTGGACATACTCTGTTCACTTGTCCACCAGCCGCCACTTTCTATCCTTTTTTCAACCAATAATAGATCTGTTCCTTATCCAGTTTGTACTGTGTTTTCCCATTATTTCCCTTTTCAACCAAGAGACCGGTTGGGTATCTGGTCTCTACTACTTTCACCATATTATTTCCTCTTTGAATCAATTCCTAGATTCATGCTACAACTTTCCCCCCTTTCTTCGTTGTTTGAACAAAGCCCTAGATTCGAATGCATGAAGTAGCTTTACCTCTAATAATACAAAAAATTTAGGTGGCTTTGGAAGAGCTGATGGGAGTAGAAAAGATACACATGCAGACACGTGGGGAGCTGGGGCAGTAGAGCAAGGCCGCTTTCGAAGAACTTATACCTGAGGGTCGCCGGGATGTCGGCGGCGGCAGGTCGGATCTGCGGACAATACGGCAGGGAGGAAGAAGGGTCGGAGGACCTCCCGAGCCGGCGCTGTGTCGGAGAGAACGGCACGGGCAGAGGATCGGGCCCCTCTGGCATCTGTGGGTTTCCTCCCTCGATGGCGATGATCGCGTGAATGATGCACCTTTTAGTCCTCTACACACACAGGCCGAAGGGATCCGGGCGGATCTATGACCAGCGGTGAGCAGAGAGAAAATGTTGCTACCGATGTCTTGTTTATATCTGGAGAGGATGAGAGAATGAAGAGAGCAACCCTAGTAAAGAAAGCGCTCAGGCCCCTGCGTCCATATATAGTGGAGTGATTATCTTTTTTCTCTCCACAACAAGCGTTTCAATTTGTGTACGTGGCATTAAAGAAAAGAAACTCTCTATTTAAGGTGACTACTGTACGACTCCTACTTACTACTAGTAGTACTACAGTATTGTTCACTTGTGCTCCCCGCCCCTCCATTCATTGAACAACCCCACGGGTGAATAAACATACAATACTTACTGTATTTATATAGAACGAACAAGCTTGAACTATTTTCGCGTAGTTAAAAGTTGAGGGCGGGGCTTTTCCCGGGAAGTACGCGTGGCAGTTTTCGGGTAGGCAGTTTGACAGAGAGGCGAGGAGGGTGAGCGAGTGGGGCTGTGCGATTTGACGGCGCGTTACTGCTGGAAAGACTTGTGATATGACCACTCACTATAGTCATGAATTACTGGCGCTCCGACCGGGGTGATTCCCCCCTTCCGTTCCGCACTCTAATCTGGTGCATGACACGTCGACCCGGATGCTGGCTCTCCCACATGTTGGAGTAGTAAGAAGGAGCAAAGAATGATGCGGTATATACTAGTACTATACTACTCCCTCCGTTCCTAAATATAAGTCTTTGAAGAGATTTTACTATGGACCACATACAGAGAAAAATGAGTGAATCTACACATAAAATGCATCTATATACATCCGTATATGGTCCACAGTGAAATATCTAAGAAGACTTATATTTAGGAACGGAGGGAGTACTACTCAGGTCGGAGGAGTGCGAACCACGCAGCCCAGTGAACCAGCAGTGCGAACCACGGTAGCCTAGTGAACCAGTAGTAGAAAACAATGTGGTGATATGGCCATAAAAAACAATGTGCTACGGTCCACACTGTAGCTAGTACAATAACACTCCTCTTTGTTTGGATCCCTGAGTTAGAGCTAGTTTGGGTTGAAATAGCCTCAAATTAGCGAAACAAGAGGGGTTAGTTTAAGCTAGTTTGCTCTAACCCAGCTAAAAAACTAGCCCGGTGGAGAGGTTCTAATTGGGTTAGTTATCCTCGGGCCAACAAGAAGAGAACTAAAAATATCTGCCCTCCCGCACCAGATCGCCCCCCACCTATCACACGACTCCTCTTTGTTCCCCTTAGGGTCGCTCGCCCTCTCTCTCCTCCGGTCGCCCTCTCCTTCCGGCCTCCGCCGCCCTACTCCAGCTGCCCTCTCCCTCCGGCCTTCGAAGGTCGCCCCGCTCCCCCTTCACCAGTCGTTTTTCTCCCTCTTTCGTGCGCGGCGGCGGCGCATCTACCAGGGAGGTCGCGAGATGGGTGAGTTTGTTCGTTCCTTCTCTGTCTCACGGCCATATCAGTGATCTTGCTTGCTCTAGCGCTAATTATGATTTGGAAAAGTAGATCCTGATCAAACATGGTATAGATTTGTGGTGCACGCATGGAATTGTTTGATGCTACTTGAGGAGGTAATAAATCTTTCTAGAGGCCCAAAGATTCAGGTCACCTTCCTAGGTATTTCAATTTCAGGCTTGCATTATTTCTAGAGGCCCAAAGATTCAGTTCACCTTTCTAGGTATTTCAATTTCACGCTTGCATTATTTCTAGATGCCCAAAGATTCAGTTCACCTTTCTAGGTATTTCAGTTTTAGGCTTGCATTATTTCTAGAGGCCCAAAGATTCAATTCACCTTTCTAGGTATTTTAGTTACAGGCTTGCACTATTTCTAGAGGCCCAAAGATTAAGTTCCCAGTCGGCGGCAAGCGGCCCTGCTACCCATGCCGGTGTCGACCTCAACTCGCAAGGGCCAGCGTCGGAGGGGTTCCTGGGGCTTGGGCTCTACAAAGCCTTCCTCCAGAGCGACAATGGAGAGCTCCTCCCTCAATGCGTGAGGGGCTCCGGGCTCCCTCCCTACTGTGAATGACTTCCATGATGAGTTAGCTCATTCTTTGTTTCATGAAGTGTTTTTTTATTTTGTGAAGCTTGATTGACGACTTGTATGTTTAAGTGGGATATCTCATTTGTATGGACAAAGTAAAAATTATCATGTTTTGCATGCTTGATTTGTATAGATGGTTCGTTTATGTCAATTGTGAGCGGGAGGAGGCCACAGAAGAGCCGGCCACACCAAGAGGGTGCTTGGATCCAAGGGACTTATTTTAGTCTGACTAAAAATAGTCTCTTTAAGAGGCTAAAAGTTCCAAGCATCCTTGACTAAAGAGGGGCTAAAACTAGTCTTGAGACTAAAAAAATTTAGTCAGGGGTACCCCTACTAAAATGTGGATTAGTCATCTCTCTCCTCTTTTATATCCTCTCCTTTAACACAGGCGAGTTCTGGATTGGAGGGTTTGGAGGATAATAAATGCTCATTAACTTGATTTTATTCTCTTTAGTATTTGGATCCAAGCATGGGTGAGGCTAGCAAGTTTTAGTCTCACTAATTTTAGTCATGGAACTAAAACGTATCCAAGCAGCCTCCAAATCCGGCAGGAAATAGGGTCCAAAGTAGTCAAATGATTGAGATAGAGCATTTATTGTCAATCTAACCCTGCCATCCATACACCTCTTTGGTTTAGAGTTAGTTTAGGGTTAGAATCTAACTCTAACCTCTAACTGAGTTAGAGTTCTCCTCGTCTCAGTTCATCGCCATCATACTTTCCCCATTCCTGTGTTTTCAGTATCCTGCGAATCAAAGAGGCCCTTTTCTTGCGGGAAAAATCAAAGAGGCCCTTAGACTGGTTTCTGTCCGGTCATTTTTTATAAACGTGTTATGTCCAAAATTTAACGAATGTGCTCCGGTTTCCATGAAAATAATCCGGTTCCATGTAGTAATTCATTCATTTATTTATTCTTCTGCGGGGGGTTTGCATGAAATTCGTGAGGTCTGAAATGTAAAGTACCCCGACATATGCTCCGTGTCGTGCATGCACTACGACCCAGATGCTCTATGTCCCACATGTCGGTGAATGGGAGCATGTGGAAATAGCCTAGGAGTACATATAGGAGGATAAATGCGTGAAATAATATGTACTGTGAAGCGTAGCCGCAGTTCGAAAAGGAGACCTAAAGTGATGACACCTATAGGTCGCACGCACCCAACTAGTGGTACTAGACATACGACTAATTTTTCCCTCAAAATAGAAAAAAAAAGAGGCACGAGTGCTCAGTACTCCTATTCTATAAACACGAGTCCAATCTGACAACAGCGTCTGTGCTACAGCTAGCTCTCCTCCCTCGTTTCTCTCTTCTAATTCTAAACTCGGCCGACGCCCGGTGGGCGGGGTGGGTTTGCTCAATTGCGGCCCCACCTCACAGTGAAAACGTTACGACTGGAATAAAAATGCCATATGCTCCCTCCGTTCATAAATATAAGCCTTTTTAGATACTTTTTCAAATGGAATACAACATACAGATGTATGTAGACATAGTTTAGAGTGTAGATTCACTCATTTTGCTCCGTATGTAGTAGTCACTTGTTGGAATCTTTAGAAAGACTTATATTTGGGAACGAGGGGAGTACTATACTAATAAAACATTAAGGCCACGAGGCGATGCAGTGTTGGTTATAGGAGGCAAGAAGAAGAGATGCATCCATAAACGACGTCCACCTCCTCGACTCAGGGCGCCGGCCCACCGAACGGCGCCTAAGTAGCAGCGGCTTTCGTGGCCAGGTCGACGTGCTTCTGAACAATGGCGTCCAAAGATTCCAGCCGCTGGAAGAAGGGCAACGTCTTTCTATCCTCGCTTGCCTTGTAGTGGCCTATGTAGACGATTTCCTCGTAGACGTGGATGTGCAGGTCGACGGTTTCTTGCATGGCGAGGCGCTGCGCGGCGAGTGCGGCCTCGAGGTGCACATTCTTCGTCGCGACCTCCAGCACCTGCAGGGCCACCAGGGCTTGAAAGAGTTCGTCATCATGGAGGCCGATGAGGGTGGAAGGCAATGAGGAGCCTGGGCACGTGGGCTAGAGCAGTAGGGCAAGGTCGTCCACGCGCTTCTTGACGGCGGTGAACTTGCGGATGGAGTTGACCATCATGTCGTCCATGCGAGAGGCGAAGCCGGCGTCGGCGAGGGCTACGATGCCTGCGGTCGCCAGCTCCATCTAGAAACGCTGTGTGGTGCGGGGCCGCAGGCCGGCGCCTTGGATGATTTGGCACAGCCGACTGTCGCTCGCGTCCATCGCCTCCATAGGTGCTTGTGGCTTCTAGTCACTTGGTCTTGGATTGGAGTGACCAGTGTTGCGAAGAGATATGGGAGTAGATGGATTGGAGTGGTGGGGCGCCTTTATTATATGAGAGTCCAAACTCTGTTGCATTCACATCGTGCTGGATCTATTCTGCTTCTCCAATTAATTCCCTTTGCATGTAATTGAGGATGCATCATTGACCGTTCAACGTCTCGGGAACCGCTACCCTCTCCCTGCTTGGCATTCAAGCACCTATGGACCCGTCGACGATGAGGTGCCTATGGTGACTTCGTAAATTTCAAGATGACAGTGCCATGCGTGTGTGCGTTCATAGGGGTGAGTGTATGCGCGTGTATATGAGCGCTTGCGTCTATACAGTGTAAAAAAATGTAAATGCGTGTCAAAAAGAGACTAGTCAGTATACTCAATATTGTGCACCTCGGAGAGGAAAACGATAGAACTAGTACGTATTTATTTACGGTGCAGATTCACTCATTTTGCTCCATATGTACTCCGTCTCGGTGTAGTCTAGTCACTTGTTGAAATCTCTAGAAGGGCAAATACTCCTTTCTGGTTTACAGGGCTATACTAGCAAGTAGTTGTACATACTAGTACAATAGTGGGCTCACATAGCAATTTTGTCTCATGCAAGAGCCTGGCTATATGCATGCTCCAATGTTCGCAACTGCAACGTTCGGTTTGTGCTTGGCTCTTCGCCTCTTCGAGAAGACGAACAATGATGTTACTACTACTTCTTCTATAGTGTCGAATCCACTGCTGCATGTCCGTCCACCGCGAGCGGGACGGATAGCTTGTTGTAGAAGTACTACTAAGCAAAAGCTTGTCCTAGTTTGCGAGCAACCGCGCGCATGGGTGAGGGAGAAGGCGTGTAGTAAAATCAAGCTTCTCCTCGTTGTACGAGTTGACGCGACACATCATAGCACTGGCCCCACATGCTTGCCTCTAAACTTGGCTAAAAGACCCGCAGTGTACAATGTATTTGCTGCAACCTCTAACATTTACCCACCACAAATTAAAATATATGTGGCCGTATGCATCGTTCTGGTGCAGAGGCCGGGGAGTCCCCCCTTTTCAAAAAAAAACAAATTAAAATATATATTCATGTCTTGACCACCTGAGCGTGCAAACTACAATCACCAGGGTGTCAGGTAGGGCCAAAAGACTATTTTAATTTTTTTTAAACTTCGAGACGGCCACATAGCATGGAGCCGACCCCAACGATTTTAAGCTTACATGCACGGTACATGCTATCCTAGACTACTCTACACATGAAACTGCCACACGAGCGTCCGGGCTGCGCTTGGCTCTTCGCCTCTTCGGGAAGTCAAACAATGATAGAGTACTACTGCACTGGATGAGTACTACTGCACTGGAGGATTACTACAGTACGCTTCTGGCCATCTGACACTGATTGAACAATGATGGAGTACTACTGCACTGGAGGAGTACTACAGTATGCTTATGGCCATCTGACACCGATTGAACTGCTGCATGTCCACCGCGTGCGGGAGGGAGAGCGTGTAGCGAAAGCTTCTCCGAGTCTTGCCAGCCACCACGCTCATGGGCGAGGGAGGGACGCTCCTGCCTTTGCGTGTATGACAGGTGGGCCCGACAGGTGTGTGGCCAACCTGTCATATAGCCAAAGGAAGTTGCAGTTAAGTCCGCGAGGGAGAGGATAATCAAACTTCTCGTTGATGTACGAGTTGACGTGACACATCAAAGCACTGCACTCGATATGTTTCAATAATTTGCGTTTACCGATGCATTAATAACAACGCATGCATGCATGTCGTGACTCTCCTTTTGATACTTGCATGTATTGATTTAATGCACCTTGAAGTAGTATAAAATATGTGACGGTAAAGCTTTGTAATACCCCGGCCCAAGTCGAGAGATGGTTGTGCACGAGGAGGGCGAGATCATGCAGACCGAATAGGACCCGACGATGGAGCTCTCTAAGGTCTCGATGGACCTCACCGTGCTCCACTACCCCTTGTGCCTCCGCCCCTTGACGCCTCCAGTGTATGAGGTTCGAATACACCTTGTCCGTTCGGCTGATTGAGCAAGGTGCAGGTTTCTTGATTGATGTGCTGTTTGATTGACTTCTGCAGTGCAAGGGAGGGCACCTGGCCTGCGCGGACTGCCGCGTCGAGCACCCCGGGAACCAGCGGCAGTGCCAGAAGTGCGAGCGCGGTGGTGGCTTCGATGTGCGGAACGCGGCGGCGGACTCTGTCCTTTCGTCGGTGAGGGTGGAGTGCCCGCACGGAGGCTGTGGGCTCTACGTCACTTACCACAAGATCGCCGACCACCAGAGCATGTGTCCGCTCGCGCCCTACAAATGCCCCATGCCCGTCTGCGGCTACGAAGGCCCGCCGCCGGCGCTCTACCACCACATCAGCACCGCGCATCCATGCCTGTGCACAGGATCCAGTACGGCAAGGTGCTCCAGCTGCAAGTGCCACTATCGGAGCCACGGCTCTTGCTGTTCGCGGAGGAGGACCGCCGCGCGTTTTTCTTGGTCCGCGGCGTGCTCGACATCGGCGCATCTATCGTCGTATCATACGTCTGCATCAGAGCGGGGGCGTCCCCACTGCCGCACTACGTGGCCAAGCTGTGGGCGAACGGCCCGCCGGGGGAGCCCAAAGGCACGACCGACGCCGTCAAGGTGGAAATGGAGGTCACAAGCAGCAAGGATCCGGGCGACTCGACGTGCAGGAGCTGACCTTCTTGACAGTACCGCCCAAGCTGCTGGCCGGGTCTAAGCTTGTGTCCCTCCAGATTCAGATTGACAAGCTCACATCCTAAATGTTTCTACAGTGCCTTCTGTTTATCTTAGTAATATGCTAACACAGGGATTACCTTGGTCTACTTTAGCTTAAGAAATGGTGGGTTTTGGTGGCGATAAAAAATTATGTTTATCAATGCATTAATTGCAATGCATGCATGCATAAAGTACATGCATTGGTCAATTTTCTCTTAATACTTGCATGCAATGATTTAATGCATCTTGGAATCAGAACATGTGTTGGGGAACAACCAAATTGAGCCTTATAAAATGGAAAAACTACAATTTTGAGATAAGCCCTATAAAACCGGAAAGGAGAGAGTAGAAAAAGAAGTACTCCATCCGGGAATAGTGCCGCCCTTCGAAACTTGAACCGTCAAGAAATTTTGAGCTTGCGTCTCGTCACATTCCAAATTACTCCACGCTATATTGAATTGCAAACCTGTTCACACTGATCACAACCTAAACGGTTTCCGACTTAGGAGCGTATTAGTACTCGGTTATAACTACTAGTATGCCAAGGTGACTGCGCATTCCTCCTCAACTCCTCATCCACAAAAACAAACAAGCCATTCAGCATCCTTCCCTTGCGTCTGCCATGGCCAGCGTGAGTTCTGGGTCGAGAGATTGCCACCAGGGAGAGGCGAGCATGGAAGCAGAAGCACGAGAGATGTCCCGCCTCGCTGCGAGAGCAGCCGACATGTCCCGCCGCACGGAAGTAGCAGCACAAAGGTCCCGCTGCGCCGCTGAAGCAGCACGGAGGTCCCGCCGCGCCGTCGATGCAGCAGACTGGTCCGGCCGCGCCGCGGAAGCAGCAGAGATGTCCTGCCGCGCCATGAATGGAGCAGAGATGTCCCGCCGCGCCGCGGCGGCCTTGGAAAATTTCTCACGGGCAGGCGACGACTGTTACAGGCGCATGCATGCGATCGTCCATAGCCATATAGAGCAGATCTCCGGCTGGGCGAGGTTGCAGGACGACATGAAAGCCTCGTTCGAACAGGCTATCGGTGTACTAAGGGAGGGCAATGAGAGGCTCCGGGCCGAGCACGACCTGCTGAGGGAGAAGATCGTCCGAAGTGTAGACCAGCAGGAGGAGACCAGTGCCTTGTTGAAGAGGACCGACGTCATCGTCAGGAAACTTATGGACGAGAATGACAAGCTCCGCAACGAGCGCCAAAGGCTGGTGGAGGAATCCGTGGATGTTCTCAAGCAGCGTCTTGAGGACACGAAAGAGCTCATCGCCGCTCGCCGCGGAGACTAGTTCCCGCAGCCTGCAGCAACGCATCAAGAAAGTAGAGATCAGCGAGCCAGATCCTTGTCTTCCTTCTTCTTTTGCCCTTGTGTATTTTGGGCGTAGCCGCATGTGGCTTTTTTAATTATCTTTCTAATTATGTAAGACAATTAATCGTCCTTATCTTTCTGTGGAAGATCTAAAGAAAACTCTTGCTGTAGCGACCCTGGCGTTGCTGTTCTTCTAGTTGCTGTTGGGCTTCCTTCAGTTTCCTGGTTTCTTTTGATGTAATAATCGGTTTAGGATGTGGATTGTGTCGTCGGTTGTGAAATGTTGGGTTGTAGCATGGATGTTTGGCCTTTGTTGGCCTCTTGGGATGTTGCGATTTCAATCTGGTAGCTTTTAGTCCTTCGTGTTAGGCTGGAGTTGTGCTGAACTTCTTGTGAATTGTGGTGGTTTTCAGTAATGAAAATCGTAAGGGACAAGCCCTTCTTTGATCAAAAAAAATTAATCGTCCTTATATATTAATCAGTCTTGCTATAAGTCGCAGTAGATGCTATATAGGTCCGTCGGATCTTACATCAAGATCCGTGCTTTCAGATTTCCTTTTTTCTCTCTTAAACCTCAGTCGAGTGAGACATAGCCACGCCATTAAACATAGGCTCGGGCGCCATTAATGGAGACCTTGGGAGAGAGGTGGACGGTAGATGGAGGTCAAAAGGCTCTCCTCCCGATAAGCACGTGTAGGGGTCTGATCGCACGCCTCTCGTACTCAAATAGCTACCCTGCACGGCGCCTCCTAGCTAATAAAAAATGGGCACGCATGGCGGCACGTAAATGGTACTAGTAAGTAGAACGCCCACGGTTTCAACAATACTTGTGTTTCCGATTGTAACGTGACAACACTTATTTCAAAATTACTTTGTTGATTGTTAATGTGTGCGCCTTCGCAAATCGGACTGCAAATTTACCACAGCATGTTGGTGCCATGTCATGGCACCAAGCCAAGTTTCATTATTTTCATGCGTGTTTTGGATTTACAGGAATTAAAAAACTAAGTTTCTCAATGTTTCCAACCTAGCCACGACGCCCAGAATTTTGAATTTCATTCCCATTTCTTGCATGTAACCTAGAAATTTACCCGAGGACACACATGTCATTTTTCAACCAACTTTGGTGCGCTGGAACATGTGCTTGTATTTCAAATTTGAATTATGCACACAAAGGTGACACGTTCCCTCCCAGAACCACGAGCCTTCTTGAGAGAAGCTCCAATTTGCAAGAAGCTTATACCAAAATTTGTTCCTATTCGGCCAATTTTTTTACCATGGCATGGTACTACCATGACATGACACCATGCCAAGTTTCATGATTTTAAAACCAAGTTTCTCAATGTTCTCGACCGAGCCACGATGCCCAGATGTTTGAATTTTATTCTCATTTTTTGCATGGGACCTACTCCCTCCTTCCATCTATATAGGGCTTAATGTGTTTTTCAAGACAACCTTTAACTATTGACAAGATTAATATCACATGAGATGTATACTATGAAAATTATATTATTGGAAGCTCCTTTGACATGCAAATTTGAAGGTATGCTTTGTGTAAGTTGCATGTCATATATTATTTCTCTAACGTTTGGTCACAGTTAGCTTCGAAAAACGCATTAGGACCTATATAGATGGAAGGAGGGAGTAGAAATTCACCCGAGGATACAAATGTGATTTTTCAACCAACTTTGGTGCACGGGAGCATGTGCTTGTAGTTCAAATTAGAATTATGCACATTAAATGACCAAAAACTCAATTAATGTGTAAATAAGGCCAAACGAAGCCGGAATAATTCCAAAATTTAACAGGGCACTCATGTAGTTCTATGTTGCCTTTGTAAATAAACTCAAGGGGGACAACGTATATCATTTCACACTCAAAGGTGGCACGTTCCCTCTCAGAACCACGAGCCTTCTTGAGAGAAGCTTGGGTTTGCAAGAAGCTTATACCAAAATATGTTCCTATTCGGCCATTTTTTTACCACAACATGGTAGTATCATGTGATTTTTCAACCAACTTTGGTGCACGAGAGCATGTGCTTGTATTTCAAATTTGACTTATGCACATTAAATGACCAGAAACTCAATTAATGTATTAAAAACGACAAACGAACCCGAAATAATTCCAAAATTTAACAGGGCACTAATGTAGTTCTATGTTGCCTTTGTTAAGAAACTCAAGGGGGCAGCGTATATCGTTTCACACTCAAAGGTGGCACGTTCCCTCTTAGAACCACGAGCTTCCAAATCGGCCCAATTTTTTACCACAACATGTTAGTGCCATGACATGACACCATGCCAAGTTTCATGGTTTCCAGGCGAGTTTTGGATTTACATGAATTTAAAATCAAAGTTTCTCGATGTTCTCGGTCGAGTCATGACGCCCAGATGTTTGAATTTCATTCTCATTTCTTCCATGGGACCTAGAAATTCAACCAAGGACACACATGTGATTTTTCAGCCCACTTTGGTGCACCGGAGAATGTGCATGCAATTCATATTTAGATTATGCACATTAAAAGTCCAGAAACTCAATTAATGTATAAAAAGGCCAAATGAACCCGAAATAATTCCAAAATTTAACAGGGCACTCATATAGTTCTATGTTGCCTCTGTAAATAAAATCAGCGGGGGAGGCAGCGTATATCATTTCGCACACAAAGGTGACACGTTCCCTCTCGGAACCACGAGGCTTGTTGAGAGAATCTTCGGTTTTGCAAGAGGCTTATACCAAAACTTGTCCTAATTCAGCCAAAAATTATACATATGAAAACAGGGTTTAGATTATCCCAAACATCTCGCTACCTAGACCAATAATGTACTATGATTTGAATTCAACATAAAATGGATACAAATATTTGAATTGGAGAGCGTATGGTACATGTAGTTCATAGTGAAATATGATTACTGCTATATGTATGTTTTTTGTTATCAAGATAATATTTAAATTATTGTATAACTTGACAACAATCGTATTCAAATAAGGAAAATTGATTCAAATTTAGTCCATACGGTAGACGACAATAATATATGTTCACATGGTGGAGTAAAATGTTCATATATAATGGAAGATCAAAATGTACGACTATATCAATTATAAACCGCAAGGTCACCTAACGATATATTCGAATTCAACATAACGTGGATTCAAAAATTGAAATTCGAGATCATGGCATCTGTAATCATATAAAAGGGACGTTACTCTTTCTTTGGTGGGAATTGATTTGTTTTTGGTTGTTGTTGAGGGAAGTGTGAATCGATCTGGTACTGTGCAGGGTAATCTTGTTCTCCTGATTTTTTTTTACATTTTTCTTGTAGTTTTTTCAATGGCATCTATAGCAATATAGTAAAAGGAGACATGACTCTCTTGTGTCTTGTATGAATTGTTTTTTTTACACGTTAAGTTTGTTCTGCTGAACAAGGAATCCGCACCTTGTTATCCCGAAAGTTTCAAGCTTGAGTATCTTTTCTCTCACCTGCTTTGAAACTCCCGCTTCTTCAACCTGCGTCGCGTCTTGTTATCCCAAAATTTGGACGCGCGCGAGAACTCCCTCCTCATCCGAAATTGCTCCCGCAGCCCAGACACGCGAAATCCCCCTTCTACCTCTCAGCTGGAAATGAAGCTCCACGTCGTGGTGTCAAAACCGGTGGGGGTACGCTGGTAACTTACCCTACATTTCGGACAAGCGCGTCCCTAAGCTTGGCTCCCCCCCCCATTCGTACACCGAGGCCCCAGAACCCGCGAAACCCCACGCTCCTCCGTCGGCCTCCCGACCGCCGCCCAGCCGGAGACTCTTCCCCGACTATGTCGTCCACCACAATAGCTCAGAGTCCCGCATCCACTGCACCGGATGAGGATCTGTTGTCGATTTCATCGTCCCGCCGGATCAGCCGCCCCGTCCTCCACCTCCAAGGAGCTGCTCCGACGTTCGCCTCGTCTATCGTGCTACCTCAATCCCCACAGCGCCGTCTTGACCTGCCCCACCGGAACCGCAGCACCCTCACCAATTCCTCCGATGAAGCCGAGGCCAACTCGGCGCCACCAAGGAGGTTCTGCACTCACCGCTGCATTTTATCTTTTATTCGATCTCAGGGGGCTGCCGGTGCTCGATACCGAGCAGACATGGCGTGTCTCCATCGACGGCGCCCTCACCAGCCACATCATCCACGGCGTCTCTCCCCCATGTTGTTGCTTCCTCGGCGGCGACTTCCACAACGGCACTAGCTGCAGCTGCTCCGGCTCTTGCTCGCGCTGCGGCTCTGTTCTTGCTGTCGGTCGCGATGCTGCACTGCTCCTGCTTTTGTTCGTGCTGCTGCTCTGCTCTTGCTCTCTCTTGCGCTGCTGATGCTGATGCACGACCTTCGGCAGCTACAGGAGTTGCTGCTTTAGCACTCGCTCGTGGTGCTACTGCATGACTTGCCCTCTGCTAGTGTGTTCCCTGCTCGAGCGTCTGCTGATTTAGATCACTGCTTCTCTGCTATTAGTGCTCGAACGCCCTAAACATCTATTGCAATGCTCTGTTACTAGTTCAATCAGTTTTGATAGTAAAATTCAGTTTCGACTGTTGTCGGTGTACTAAAGTAGGGGTACCTTAGTACCCCAGACTTGTGCACGGGCAGTTGTAGCACCCTGCGGCGAGGCCCGCCCAGGAAGCGCCAAGAGAAGACCAAGCATTCAAGACAAGGCCCCCGGCAAGAGGAGCTTGCCGGGCCAAGAAGACAAGACCCCGGCAAGAGGAGCTTGCCGGGACGACTGAGCCCATGTAATACCGTCCAAGAACAAAGTATAAGAGACAGAAGATCGAGACCCCGGCAAGAGGAGCTTGCCGGGAAGGCCGAACCCAGGCTCCACAAGAGAAGCCCGCCACGGCGCGCCATGCACCCCGGCAAGGCCTGATAGCCGGCAAGCTATCAGGCACAGGAAGACGACCCCCGCGGCAAGCCACTTGCCGTGGCAAATCGCCACCTCAGGACTGCGCTCCAGCTCACCCGCCCACGCGTCGCTCCGGGGCTTCCCCCAAGGGCACGTGGCGGGGCACCGCGCAGCCTGGGGTATGCGGTGGCATGCAGCCACCACCGTGGCGAGCGGTGGCGCACCTAACGGTCCGCCTCGGTGCTGTCCAGGCGACCGTGACGGGCATTTAATGCCCTTGTCCCCTACCGTCAGAAGTAGGTATGATAACACTGTGCCGCACTGTAGCGCCACTGTTCCCGCACTGTTACAACTTCCACCCCTTTTACACTTTTACCCCTTTCTCTTACGTTGACACCTGTCGGTGACCCCTTTGCGCTATAAAAGGAGGCCCGTGTGCAACGTAGAGGGGGTTCGGAGGTTCGGGATCCAGATAGCCATACGCTCGGTGTAGCTAGCTCTCCAAGCTCCCGAGCTCCCCAGTTCAATACAACCAAGCAGGAGTAGGGTTTTACGCGTCCATCGCGGCCCGAACCTGGGTAAACCGCCCGTGTGCTCGCCTCGATCTGCTCTCCGTGCTCCCTCCGCCCCCCTCATCGGACAACGAAAGGGGCTCCGGCCCCATAGGTGCTCGCGGGGGACGCCGTCCACCCCGACATCTTTGGCGCGCCAGGTAGGGGGTGCGTCGAGATTGTGCGGATCAGATCCGGCGTTCGCGCGAGCGCGCTCTTCGTCAGCTTCTCCGAATTCGCTAGCTTCATCAACACCATGGCCCCGAAGAAGAAGGCTTCGGAGGTCGCGGGCCCGTCCGCGTCTCTTCCACCGCTACCAAAGCCAACGGTGGGCGGGGGAGACGCCGTCGGAGGGGAGGCCACCGGCGAGAACACTCGCGGCGCCACCAAATCCAAGAACAGGGCGGACGACCGAGCCTCGGCCTCCGAGGACGCGGCGCGTCCGCCCCGACAAACGACGACCCAGGAGCGCCATGCCACAGGAGGTGGCATCCGCTTGCTGGACCAAGGGCAAACTGGAGGTTCACGGGACGCCCCGGGCTCCCGTCCGGACACGGGCAAGGCGAAGGCGCCGGGGGGGGGGACCCCGCTCTTTCTAACATTGTTAGGAGTCCGAGCGTATCCCGCTCCTCGCGCCACTCGCCCCCGCTCCCCTCCACTCCGGCAGAAGCGCTCGCGAGAGCGCAACTGCTCCTCGACTACCCTCCAGCGGCTGACAAGGCCGAAGGCTGGAGGGCCATCATCCAGAGCCTGATCGCCTTCGCCAACAACGACACGCCGCAGCAGCCGGCGACCTCACGGCCACGGCAGGTCGAGAAGACGAAGGCCGACGGCGACAAGACCGCCGGGGGTGCAACCACCATGCACTCCCCGGCGCAGAAGCAGAAGACGCCGCCCCGCTGGAGCAACGCCGACGACGGCTCTACAGCGTCGTCAGACCCGCGGACTCGCCGGGACCAGCGCCGAGTCCTCGACGAGCGGCAGCAAGAAGACGCTCGAACAAGGATTGAGCGCCGTCGAGAAACTCGGCGGCAATCAGACCAGCGGGCTGGGAACGCTGTCGACGCGCACGCGCCCGGTGAACCAGGTGACTTACCGTACGCGGCAGGTTGCCCTGCGTTCACCCGTGAGCTGCGGCGCGTCCGGTGGCCCAGCACGAAGAACTTCAAGCCCGACGTACCGGAGAAGTACGACGGCAGGACGCACCCCTCGGAGTTTCTCAGCATCTACACGATTGCTGTGCAAGCTGCCGGGGGGCGCGACGAGAGGATATTGGCGAACTACTTCCCGCTCGTGCTTAAGCCGAACGTTCGTTCGTGGCTTATGCACTTGCCGGAAGGCTCCATTTCTTCCTGGGCGGATCTTTGCCATCAGTTTGTTGGCGCCTTCACAGGCGGCCACAAACCTCATGGCCAGGATAGCGACCTCCACATCCTAGCCCAGAAGGAAGGAGAATCCCTGCGCAAGTACATCCAGCGCTTCAGCCACGTGCATCGCAACATCCCCGACGTTCACCCTGCCGCGGTTATCAGCGCGTTCCACCAGAACGTGCGTAACCGCCGCATGCGTGAAGAAATGGCCATGACCAAGATCCGGGACGTCAGCGAGCTATATGCCCTGGCTGACAAGTGCGCGCGCGCGGAGGAGGGGAGGAAACTCCCCGGGGAGGATGCTGGCGCAGGAGAAAGCGACAGTGACGACACCGCCCCGGCGAGGAGAAGCCAGCGGCGGAATAATAGGAGGAAGAACAGAAAAGAGGTGCTTGCCGTCGAGGAGTCCGGCAAGGAGGCTCCCGCCAAGCAAACGCAGGCTGGCGGCTCCGGCAAGGAGCCTGCCCCCGTGGCGGCAGCCGACAAGCAGGACGGCTCCGACAAGCAATACTGCAAGATCCACCGCACCAAGGGCCACGATCTCTCCAACTGCAAAAGCGTCGAGTACCTCGTCGTGCAGCAGAAGGCTGAGTACGAGAGGCGCGACAAGGGGAAGGCCCAGGGTGGAGGTGGCGAACCAAGCAAGAAGCGGCCGCCCATCGGCCGGGGAGGACGTCGCGGCAAGGCCAAGCAGCGGCAAGGCGATCGGCCTCCCCGGGGCCGCGACGAGGATGAAGAAAACGACGACGAAGACATGGAAGACGAAGATAACAGCGAGCAGGAGTTCCAGAAGGCCACGGAGGTCCTATGCGTTGACGGCGGCGCCTCTCTGCACACCTCCCACCGCCAGCTTAAGCAGTGGGTGCGAGAGGTGAACGCAGCAGAGCCGCCCGTGGAGTCGCGCAGGCCCCTCAAATGGTCCAGCATGCCCATCATTTTCGATCTTGAGGATCACCCCGACCGCACAACCGCGGTCGGGTGCTTGCCGATGCTGGTCTCACCCAGCATCCGCAACCTCAAGGTCACTAAAATGTTGGTAGACGGCGGGGCCGGGCTGAACTTGATCTCCCCCGCTGTGATCAAGAAACTCCAGATCCCAGACGGCGAGCTCGAAGAGACCGGTTCTTTCCAAGGAATCAACCCGGGGAGGAGCAAGCCCAAGGGGAAGGTTACTCTGCCTGTGACCTTCGGCGGCGAACTCAACTTCAGGACTGAGCGCATCACGTTCGACGTCGCTGATATCCCGTTACCATACAATGGGATCCTCGGCCGTCCCGCTCTCGCCAAGTTCATGGCAGCTTCCCACCACGCCTACAACGTACTCAAGATGCCGGGGCCGATAAGCGTCATCACTGTCCATGGCGACAAAAAGGACGCGCTTATCTGCGCTGACAAGATCTACCGGGATGTAGCAGCCGCGGCAGAGAAGGACACACTTGCCGCTGAAGCCCCCGGGGGGAAGAAGACAAGGACCAAGTCCGGTAAGTGCTCTGGGGTCCACTCCGGCAACCGCACCTCTTCGGAGTGCTGCGCCGCCGTCGAGGACGTTCCATCGAGCTCCACCGGCAAGTACAAGAAGGGAATGACCGCTCCTCCGGCAACCAAGAAGGTGTCCGCCCAGGAGGACGGCACTGGCGGTACCTTCACCATCAGTGCCACGCTTGACAGCAAATAGGAAAGCGCGCTCGTTGCCTTCCTGCGGGCGAATGTCGACGTGTTTGCATGGCAACCGTCCGACATCCCCGGTGTTCCCAGGAGGGTGATTGAGCACAAGCTCGCTGTCTGTCCTCACGCGCGACCCGTCAAGCAGAAAGTGAGAAAGCAAGCCGTGGAGCGCCAAGAATTCATCAGCGAAGAAATCAAGAAGCTAGAGGCAGCAGGCCTAGTGAGAGGTGTGATCCATCCAACGTGGCTGGCCAATCCGGTCGTCGTGCGCAAAGCCAATGGGAAGTGGAGACTGTGCATAGACTTCACCGATGTAAATAAAGCATGTCCCAAAGATCCATTTCCCTTGCCGCGCATTGACCAGATTGTTGACTCCACTGCCGGATGTGAGCTACTCTCTTTTCTTGATGCATATTCAGGCTACCACCAAGTCTTTATGGCCAAAGAGGATGAAGAGAAGACCGCATTTATCACTCCGTGCGGCACCTATTGCTTCATACGCATGCCGTTTGGACTGAAGAATGCGGGATCAACGTTTGCAAGGGTAGTGCACACTGCTTTCGAGCCACAGATCCATAGGAACGTGGAGGCCTACATGGATGACATCGTGGTGAAGAGCAGGAGCAAGGAAACCCTGGTCCAAGATCTGGAAGAGACATTTCAGAACCTGCGCAAGATACAGCTCAAGCTGAACCCCGAGAAGTGCGTTTTCGGAGTCCCCTCCGGCAAGCTTCTCGGGTTCTTTGTGTCACAGAGGGGGATTGAAGCTAATCCCGACAAGATCAAAGCCGTCGAGCAGATCGAAGCCCCAGAGCGCGTCAAGGACGTCAGAAAGCTTGCAGGTTGTGTGGCCGCCCTCAGTCGGTTCATTTCAAGGTCTGCAGAACGCGCCCTGCCCTTCTTTAAAATCTTGAAGAAGGCAGGCCCCATGCAGTGGACTCCAGAAGCGGAGGCGGCGCTGCAAGATTTGAAAAGGTACCTATCCTCCACTCCAATACTTGTCGCACCTAGACCACAGGAGAAGTTGTTGCTATACCTAGCGGCAACCAACCAGGTGGTTAGTGCTGCGTTAGTGGCGGAGAGGGAGGCCGACGAGGAGTCTATACCACCTGCAAGCGAATCCAGCGACAAGCGGGGGGCTGCTCCGGCAAGCTCTGGCCCCGACGAGGACAACCCTGCGCAGGAACAGGATGGAGCGCGGAAGAAGATGGTGCAGCGCCCGGTGTATTTTGTGAGTTCCCTCTTGCAGGGGGCTAGATCAAGATACTCTGGGGTGCAGAAGTTGCTTTTCGGCCTCCTCATGGCCTCGAGAAAGCTGCGCCATTACTTCCAAGCACATGAGATAACAGTAGTCACTCGCTTTCCGCTGAAGAGGATATTGCACAATCCCGAGGCAACAGGCAGGATCGTCGAGTGGGCACTGGAGCTGTCGAGCTTTGGACTCAAGTTTGAAAGTACTTCAACCATACAGAGCCGAGCTTTGGCAGAATTCATAGCTGAGTGGACCCCGACGCCAGATGGAGAAGCCCAAGAAACTAGCGCGCCCGTACAAGAAGCAACAAGCGAGTGGGTAATGTACTTCGATGGTGCCTTCTCGCTGCAAGGCGCCGGTGCTGGCGTGGTACTCATCGCGCCCACCAGAGAGCACCTCAAGTATGTTATCCAGATGCACTTCCCAAGAGAGCAAGCAACCAACAATACTGCTGAGTATGAAGGCTTGCTCGCCGGCCTCAGGATTGCGGCCGAACTTGGGATCAGAAAGCTGATTGTGCGGGGAGATTCTCAACTGGTGGTCCGGCAAGTCAACAAGAGCTACCAGAGCCCTCTGATGGAAGCTTATGTAGATGAAGTGAGGAAGCTGGAAGAACACTTTGAAGGGCTGCAAATGGAGCACGTCCCGAGAGCTCAGAATGAGATAGCAGATGGCCTTTCGAAGTGTGCTTCGTTGAAGTTACCTGTGGAACCAGGGACCTTCTTACTCAAGATGACTCAACCATCCGTTACACCATCAGTTGGGCAGTCCAAGAAAAGGAAGTTGCTCTCCGGCGATTACTTGCAGGCGAACCTTCCTGAGACCGCCGCCAAGGTCCCCAAGATCAACAACCAGAACGCCGGGGGACAGCCCGCTCCTGCGGATCCCAGGATCCGTCCAGTCGAAGCAGGTGTCCCCGATAAGCCTTGCTCCGGCAAGCGGATCAGCAGTCTGAACGCTGAGGAACAGTCCGCTCCTGCGGATCCGAGGATCTGTCCAGTTGAAGCGGAGGTTCCCGACAAGCTTTGCCCCGGCAAGCTTGCCGGGGGATCACCGGCTCCGGCGGAACCAGAGGTTCTTGCCGTAGAAGCCGGGGTCCCCGCAGCGGCCTTCATGCCTTTAGTCCTTGCCGTCGAGCCCCGGGCTCCGGCATGGGCGCAGCAAATCGTCCGTTTTCTGCAAACTGGAGAACTTCCCGACGACCCAGAAGAGATGGAGAAGATCACCAGGCAGTCAAGTATGTACCAGTTCGTGGACAACGAGCTGTACAGAAGGAGACTCAACGGTGTCAGATTGAAGTGCGTCTCCAGGGAAGACGGACAGAAGCTGTTGGCAGAGATACACGGAGGCATATGCGGCCATCACATTGGCGCAAGAGCACTTGTCGGGAAAGCCTTCCGGCAAGGGTTCTTCTGGCAAGAAGCCCTCCAAGATGCAACTGCACTAGTAACCAAGTGTGAAGCGTGCCGGTTCCATGCAAAACAGATTCATCAGCCAGCTCAAGCTCTCCAAACAATCCCTTTATCCTGGCCCTTCTCGGTCTGGGGGCTCGATATCCTCGGCCCTTTTCCCCGAGCCGCCGGGGGCTTCGAGTACTTGTACGTTGCAATCGACAAGTTCACGAAGTGGCTAGAAGTGGAGCCAGTGAGGAAGGTGACCACGCAGTCAGCAGTCAAGTTCTTCCGGTCGATCGACTGCCGTTTCGGAATCCCCAACAGAATCATCACCGACAACGGGACACAATTCACAAGTCGCGCCTTCATGCAATACGCCCAGGATCTCGGCGCCAAGGTCTGTTTCGCTTCGGTTGCTCACCCCAGGAGCAACGGTCAAGCAGAAAGGGCCAACGCTGAAGTGCTGCGCGGACTCAAGACCAGGACCTTCGACAGGCTGCGCAAGTGCGGAAGAAATTGGATTGAGGAGCTGCCGGCGGCTCTTTGGTCAATCAGAACGACACCGAGTCGAGCCACCGGACAGACACCCTTTGCTCTAGTCTATGGAGCGGAAGCAGTTATCCCCATGGAACTCGCATACGGATCTCCTCGGGTGCTCGCTTATGACGAGCTCGAGCAAGAGCAGCTGCGCCAAGATGACGCGCTGCTCCTTGAGGAAGGACGTCTCCAGGCTGCGGTACGAGCTGCTCGATACCAGCAAGCCTTGCGTCGCTACCATAGCCGCAAGGTCAAGGCCAGGAGTCTCGAAGAGGGCGACCTTGTTCTTCGGCGCACTCAGTCGGCCAAGGATTCCAACAAGTTGACGCCAAAGTGGGAAGGACCTTATCGGGTGAGACGAGTCACGAGGCCTGGCGCTGTCCGCCTCGAGACCGAAGAAGGCGTACCAGTGAGCAACTCCTGGAACATAGAGCATCTTCGCAAGTTTCACCCATAAGGCGCGGTTGCCGTGACCCGCTCCGGCAACCATCGGTTTGTACAGGCCTTGCCGCTGTTGCATGTAACCCCTTGTACAAAGCCAGGCGAAGCCCCTGGCGCCAGATAAAGTTGCCCTGTTAGGCGACCTTGTTCTTAGGCACGTTCAGTCGGCCAAGAATTATAACAAGTCGACGCCGAAGCAGGAAGGCCCTTATCGGGTGAGACGAGTCGCGAGGCCCGGCGCTGTCCGCCTCAAGACCGAAGAGGGCCTACCAGTGAGCAACTCCTGGGAACATAGAGCATCTTCGCAAGTTTCGCCCATAAGGCGCGGTTGCCGTGATCCGCTCCGGCAACCATCGGTTTGTACAGGCCTTGCCGCTGCTGCATGTAACCCCTTGTACAAAGCCAGGCGAAGCCCTTGGCATCAGATAAAGTTGCCCTGTTAGGCGACCTTGTTCTTAGGCACGTTCAGTCGGCCAAGAATTATAACAAGTCGACGCCGAAGCAGGAAGGCCCTTATTGGGTGAGACGAGTCGCGAGGCCCGGCGTTGTCCGCCTCAAGACCGAAGAGGGCCTACCAGTGAGCAACTCCTGGGAACATAGAGCATCTTCGCAAGTTTCGCCCATAAGGCGCGGTTGCCGTGATCCGCTCCGGCAACCACCGGTTTGTGCAGGCCTTGCCGATGTTGCATGTAAGCCCTCGTACAAAGCCAGGCGAAGCCCCTGGCCGAAGATAAAGAAGCGCTGGCGCCCTAGATTTTAGCATGCATGCTGAGTCAGAGTCTCGTCCTTGGTTAGGGTTGTCAGTTTCTAACTGTCGCTAACCCCTAACCTAGAGGTCGAGTCCGCGTCTTTTTCCCGTCCTTTCCCTTTGGCTCGCAGGAATTGAATGTCCTTGCCGGGCCGCTCAAGGACAAGGAAGAGGAGAAGGACGAGCCAACGCCTACGCCCGGGCGAGCCAGAGTCGCCGGGGGCTGCAACCTCAGATAAGTTTTTGCATCCCTCATCATGCATTCTCTTATGGACTGTGGAATTTGAAAGCCTCCTTTCCTCCTGAAAAGCTACCGTGCTCTCTTAGCGGCGAGCCCCAGAGCGCGTTCCTGGGGCCCGTTTCGATAGCAGCCGCGGCAGCAAGGGGGAGGGAAGCGAGGGGCCGGAACCCGCCTGCTCCCCGCCTCCGCCAAGGGCGTGAGAAAGGTCGAGCAGTGCGGGGGAGCGGCTGTGCCTGTTGCCGGGCGAGAAACTGTCTATCTTAACGATGTAAAGGATTCGTTCCTTACCGCGGTTTCCACCCGCGAGACAAATGATCCGGCAAACATCCCCTTTTCATTAAAAACATTCCACTCAGGTACAGTTCAGAGAGAATGAAGAACATGAAAGGAGGGATTACAAGGCTTAAACGCAACTAAGGCCCGAAGGCTTACAAGCTGAAAAGAGATAAGGTGCCCGTAATCCCTTTCTTGTCTCTCTCCTCAGGAGGTAGGGCAAGTAGGCGAAGAGGGCGAAAGGGGCACCTAGGCGAGCTACGGGTGGCAGAAGGCACCAAGAGAAGATCCGGGGGCTCCGCCCGGGGGTCTCCGGAGGCTGAAGAAGACGGAGGCGCCGGAGGCAGAGCTGGAAGATGAGGCAGCGGCTTTGCCGCCAGCCTCTTCCTCTTCCCCAGCCTCGCCACTCCGGCCGCCCGAGGAGATCAAGCCCCCGGCAAGAGGAGCTTGCCGGGCCGAAGAGAAGACCCCGGTGGTCGTCACCGAGAGCAAGGGTGATGACGGCGTCTGGGGCGCATCTGGAACACGAGGCACCGGAGCGTCAGCCAGCTGTCGAAGTCGGCCCGTACTCCGACTTCGCGGCCTTCGACGTCCGCCCTCTGTCCTCCTCAGCAGCCCCCCTACGCCAGTCGCCCAAGGAGACGACCCCGGGGAGTTCACGGAGCCCGGCGCGGACGATGGGGCCGCCGGTGCCACACGGAGCTGCGACCGACGCCTAGTCGGACCCGTCATCCCGGCGGCTGTTCCCCTCGTCGTCGCTGTCGCTCCCCTCCTCGTCACTCTCGCTCGAGGAGGAGCCTTCACTATCGGAGGAGCTATCTTCGCAGCACCGGGCCGGATGCCGAAGCCCCAGAAGGCCTTGACGGAGAGGAGGTCCTCCCCCACTAGCTTAAAGTGGAGGGTGAACCCCTCCGTCAAGCTGTGGATCCGGGCGAACGTCTTCCACCTGCGGCCCAGACACACCACGCCGGGGGCTCGGGACTCGACGTGGACTCGCGTCCCACTGATCCCGCAGCCCCTCATGCGCAGGTTTAGCGTCTCAGGCTGCTCCACCTCCAACACGTTCGCGAATGGAGCGAGAAGCCGGAGGCGGCGACGAGGCGCCCGGCGCAGCCTGATAATGAACTCACGGGGGTCGTCCCCGAGATGGACCGCGGGAAGGAACGGAGCCGCTGGCGGAGGCAAGGACGGCGCACCGATCCGACCGCCCCGAGCGCCTCGGCCCCGTCCACGACCTCGTCCGCGACCTCGCCCTCTCCCTCTTCCCCTGACGACCGGCTCCGCCGCCGCGGGCGCAAGGGGAGGAGGGGCGCGTTGCCTAGCAGACACCCTCGCGGCAACCGAAGAAGAACCAGGGTCCCCCCCCTCCATCGCAGATGGGGGAAGGAAACCAGAAGCAGAAGGAGGAAGGAGATGGAGTGCGGATTTCCGTCGCCCCCTTTCGCTCCTTATAAAGGGGCGGGGTGGGAACGCGGCCGCCTCGCTCCTCCAATAGAAGCGGAGGAAGGGCAGGCGACTGGGGCCGACCCACTGCATCGACCCGCGCCGGCCCGACTCCCTGCCTCCGCCGCCGCGACTCCGAGTGCATGAGGACCGCGTGGTGGGCGCGCAGAACCGAGGCGACGGGTGGGACGACCTCTCCCCATCCCATGATTAAGGGGAACGGATGCCTCGAAAGCCGCGCCTCACCCCCGTTCATTTATCGAGCCGCGCCTCCGCACCTCCCTCCACTTAAAGAGGGAACGGGCGTTTCGCCCCCACGACGCCGCGATAAGCGCGCGCCGCCTGGGGAAGGTGCGACGGATGCGGAGTTAAGGAGCAGCGCGACCAAGGCCACGCGTGCCCGTGCACTGTTAGGGCCTGGCCCAACGATGCTCGGCACCGTGTGTGGCCCAGGCCCGGGGGCTCCTGTCGGTGTACTAAAGTAGGGGTACCTTAGTACCCCAGACTTGTGCACGGGCAGTTGTAGCACCCTGCGGCGAGGCCCGCCCAGGAAGCGCCAAGAGAAGACCAAGCATTCAAGACAAGGCCCCCGGCAAGAGGAGCTTGCCGGGCCAAGAAGACAAGACCCCGGCAAGAGGAGCTTGCCGGGACGACTGAGCCCATGTAATACCGTCCAAGAACAAAGTATAAGAGACAGAAGATCGAGACCCCGGCAAGAGGAGCTTGCCGGGAAGGCCGAACCCAGGCTCCACAAGAGAAGCCCGCCACGGCGCGCCATGCGCCCCGGCAAGGCCTGATAGCCGGCAAGCTATCAGGCACAGGAAGACGACCCCCGCGGCAAGCCACTTGCCGCGGCAAATCGCCACCTCAGGACTGCGCTCCAGCTCACCCGCCCACGCGTCGCTCCGGGGCTTCCCCCAAGGGCACGTGGCGGGGCACCGCGCAGCCTGGGGTATGCGGTGGCATGCAGCCACCACCGTGGCGAGCGGTGGCGCACCTAACGGTCCGCCTCGGTGCTGTCCAGGCGACCGTGACGGGCATTTAATGCCCTTGTCCCCTACCGTCAGAAGTAGGTATGATAACACTGTGCCGCACTGTAGCGCCACTGTTCCCGCACTGTTACAACTTCCACCCCTTTTACACTTTTACCCCTTTCTCTTACGTTGACACCTGTCGGTGACCCCTTTGCGCTATAAAAGGAGGCCCGTGTGCAACGTAGAGGGGGTTCGGAGGTTCGGGATCCAGACAGCCATACGCTCGGTGTAGCTAGCTCTCCAAGCTCCCGAGCTCCCCAGTTCAATACAACCAAGCAGGAGTAGGGTTTTACGCGTCCATCGCGGCCCGAACCTGGGTAAACCGCCCGTGTGCTCGCCTCGATCTGCTCTCCGTGCTCCCTCCGCCCCCCTCACCGGACAACGAAAGGGGCTCCGGCCCCATAGGTGCTCGCGGGGGACGCCGTCCACCCCGACAACTGTGAAGTTCATTTTCTTCAGTTAAGTTCAGAGTGAACAGTACTTGCAGCATCTGTCGGAGCGGCCGTGGCGCGGCTGATGCGTTTTACATCTAGCACTTTTTGGTGATGTATTTTACATCATCTATTGCAGATGATATTATGGTCCCATTTCAGATTAACGTTGTCTGTCTTGTCATGCTTCAGCCTCATCGCCGTACACCTTAGCGGAGCTGCTCCAACGACGGAACCGTCCATCACAGCGGAGCAGTACCCTCGGCGCCGTTTCCAGAGGCCTCGGATCTTCTTCCCCGCCTCCGACAGTCACACCAGCATCATCACCATCCTCCATGTCCAACCCAATGATGCTGAGGTCCACAAGGCTATGCCAAAGAGTTTGTACACTCGTCGCATCACTTTGTTTCTCCATTCCTCTGTTCTTCCAATTCATGTGAGCCAAACACACAGGTTGACTGAAATCCTTTGTTTCCAAATGCTCTATTTTGCACGTGCATTCCTATCCTATTCCTGTGTTTTTCTTGTCCCTGCGTTTATAGAATCCTCCAAATCTAAGGAGCCCTTACATATTTACTTCATTTTCAGATAGGGGTCAAAGAAAACTCTGTGTGTTATGTCCTTCTCCTGCCGTGCCATCATCCACCCCACCTGAGGTGCACCATCGACAGAAGCGTTCACTGCAGCAGAGATCCCCCCTGCAGACTTCCTTTCGCTGCCTCAGATCATCTTCCCCGTTGCCGGCAGCCACGCCAACCGCATTACCATCACCGACTGAGTAGATGTACCTGAGGACTACACAGTTCCGGAAGAGAGGTCGCAGTCTTTCGTGTTTGCTTACGTTATACATCGGTTATTATTACCTGCTACTTTATCGTTCAATCTTGAGTTTTGAATTGCCCATGGGTCTCATATCGAGCCAGCAACGAATAGTATCTGTCTACTATCTGGTTCATCTGGGGTCTTCTATGTGGTTCATGTTGGGTGGGCAACAAACAATAGATGATCCATTGTCTATCTTTTTAAACTGAAGCTATAATCTACCTGCTATCATTAGTTTTGGATCCATCCACTCGTTTGCTACCATCAGTCTTGATTTTTGCATGCACCCCTTAGGCCTTACAAAATCTAACTATTTTTTTATTATGCATGTCAGATATTGTACACAATCATACTGAACATGTAGAGAAAAAGAGAAGACCGTTGCGTGCGAATATAATGTCATGCAGACGCCGCTCCATGGTGGGTGAAGTGCCCCCCCCCCTCTTGCATTTCCAGATTGTATTCCAGAGGAAGATAACTGTTCAGATGGAGATTCAAAAGGATACGGCCACGCCTGTTTACCACCTGAGGTGTTTGCTCTAACCTGGCATGCTGATGTTGGTCATATCATGCATATGGCACCTTGCGTTGCTTACATTATACATCTTATATGTCATCAGCTTAGTTTAGATTTGCTTTGTGTGAATGCCACCTGTTTGGTTTCTATATCATACTCCCACCATTCCTAAATATTTGTCTTTTTAGATATTTCAACAAGTGACTACATACGGAACAAAATGAGTGAATCTACACTCTAAAATATGTCTTTATACATCCGTATGTGGTAGTCCATTTGAAATCTCTAAAAAGACAAATATTTAGGAACGGAGGGAGTATATGGGAACTATGCAATGCCATCTTCTTTAGCCAGGCATCATATATGTGAATCATGCAATGCCATCCTGTTTAGCCAGTCGTCGTATATGTGAATTGTATCGTGCCATATTTTTTTCCATAATGTATTCCATTTGTCAACAATGTTTATACATTCATCTACTCTTCCTGTGCATCAGCCATTTGAGTCGGTCATGGGAAAATCTGGAGTGGAAACAAGGTCTTCTGAGCAGTTAGTGCTACGTGTCGATGCAGATTTCTTGCTGGTTACAGATATCTCCTCAGAGGAGGATTAAGAGAGAGATGACCAGTCGTATCCCCCCCCCCCCCCGAGGTGCATGCTCTAACTTGGTTGGGTTATATTGCTCATATCTTGCATTGCCATGCCATCTGCTTAGATTAGACATGCTTTATGTGAATGCCTCATGTTTGCTTTCTATATTAGATATGTGAATTATGCAATCCCATGTTTTTCACCCAGTTATCATATATGTGAATTATGCACCGCCATGGAGCCAGGCATCATATATGTGAATTATCTCATGCCATCTTTTTTTCATTACGTATTCCATTTGTCGACAATCTGTGTATATTGAACTACTCTTCATGTGCATCAGCCATTTGAGTTGGTTATGGAAAAATCTGGAGTGAAAACAAGGTCTTCAGAGCAGGCAATGGTACCTGTTGAAGCATATATCTCGATGGTTATAGGGAGCTCCTCAGAGGAGGATTCAGAGACAGATGACCAGTCCTATATCCCACCTGAGGTGTATGCTCTAAGTTGCAATGTTTATATTTCTCATATGATGCATATGGTGTCTTGTATTGCTTAGTTTAGACATCATATGCACACTTTTGAATCTTATCTGCTTAGTTTAGAGATCATACATGCGAGTGTCATCTGCTTAGTATATGAATCAATTATGTCAATTATTGTTGGGGAACGCAGTAATTTCAAAAAAATTCCTACGCACACGCAAGATCATGGTGATGCATAGCAACGAGAGGGGAGAGTGTTGTCTACGTACCCTCGTAGACCGTAAGCGGAAGCGTTGATGCAACGTAGAGGAAGTAGTCGTACGTCTTCCCGGTCCAACCGATCCAAGCACCGTTACTCCGGCACCTCCGAGTTCTTGACACACGTACAGCTCGATGACGCACCCCGGGCTCCGATCCAGCAAAGCTTCGGGGAGGAGTTCTGTCAGCACGACGGCGTGGTGACGATCTTGATGTTCTACTGTCGCAGGGCTTCGCCTAAGCACCGCTACAATATGACCGAGGTGGACTATGGTGGAGGGGGGCACCGCACACGGCTAAGGAACGATCACGAAGATCAACTTGTGTGTCATGGGGTGCCCCCTTGCCCCCGTATATAAAGGAGCAAGGGGGAGGGGGCGGCCGGCCTAGAAGGGGCGCGCCAAGGGGAGTCCTACTCCCACCGGGAGTAGGATTCCACCTTTCCTAGACCACCTAGGAGAAGGGGGGAAAGGAGGGGAGTGGAGAAGGAAGGGAGAGGGGGCCGCGCCCCCAAACCCCTTGTCCAATTCGGACTGGGCTTGGGAGGGGCGCGCGCCACCTCCTGGCTCCTTCCCACTAAGGCCCAATAAGGCCCAATACTCTTCCCCGTATTCCCGTAACTCCCCGGTACCTCTGAAAATACCCGAACCACTCAGAACCTTTCCGATGTCTGAATATAGTCATCCAATATATCGATCTTTACGTCTCGACCATTTCGAGACTCCTCGTCATGTCCCCAATCTCATCCGGGACTCCGAACTCCTTCGGTACATCAAAACTCATAAACTCATAATATAACTGTCATCGAAACCTTAAGCGTGCGGACCCTACGGTTCGAGAACAATGTAGACATGACCGAGACACGTCTCCGGTCAATAACCAATAGCGGTACCTGGATGCCCATATTGGCTCCTACATATTCTACGAAGATCTTTATCGGTCAGACCGCATAACAACATACGTTGTTCCCTTTGTCATCGGTATGTTACTTGCCCGAGATTCGATCGTCGGTATCCAATACCTAGTTCAATCTCGTTACCGGCAAGTCTCTTTACTCGTTCCGTAATACATCATCTTGCAACTAACTCTTTAGTTGCAATGCTTTCAAGGCTTATGTGATGTGCATTACCGAGAGGGCCCAGAGATACCTCTCCGACAATCGGAGTGACAAATCCTAATCTCGAAATACGCCAACCCAACATCTACCTTTGGAGACACCTGTAGAGCTCCTTTATAATCACCCAGTTACGTTGTGACGTTTGGTAGCACACAAAGTGTTCCTCCGGTAAACGGGAGTTGCATAATCTCATAGTCATAGGAACATGAATAAGTCATGAAGAAAGCAATAGCAACATACTAAACGATCGGGTGCTAAGCTAATGGAATGGGTCATGTCAATCAGATCATTCAACTAATGATGTGACCTCGTTAATCAAATAACAACTCTTTGTTCATGGTTAGGAAACATAACCATCTTCGATCAACGAGCTAGTCAAGTAGAGGCATACTAGTGACACTCTGTTTGTCTATGTATTCACACATGTATTATGTTTCCGGTTAATACAATTTTAGCATGAATAATAAATATTTATCATGAAATAAGGAAATAAATAATAACTTTATTATTGCCTCTAGGGCATATTTCCCTCAGTCTCCCACTTGCACTAGAGTCAATAATCTAGTTCACATCGCCATGTGATTTACCAGCAATAGTTCACATCACCATGTGATTAACACGCATAGTTCACATCGATATGTGATCAACACCCAAAGGGTTTAGTAGAGTCAGTAATCTAGTTCACATCGCTATGTGATTAACACCCAAAGAGTACTAAGGTGTGATCATGTTTTGCTTGTGAGAGAAGCTTAGTTAACGGGTTTGAAAAAATTCAGATCCGTATGTATTTTGCAAATTTCTATGTCTACAATGCTCTGCACGGAGCTACTTTAGCTAATTGCTCCCACTTTCAATATGTATCTAGATTGAGACTTAGAGTCATCTAGATTAGTGTCAAAACTTGCATCGACGTAACCTTTTATGACGAACCTTTTTGTCACGTCCATAATCGAGAAAAATATCCTTATTTCACTAAGGATAATTTTGACCGATGTCCAGTGATCTACTTCCTAGATCACTATTGTACTCCCTCGCTTAACACAGTGTAGGGTATACAATAGATCTGGTACATAGCATGGCATATTTTATAGAATCTATGACTGAGGCATAGGGAATGACTTTCATTCTCTTTCTATCATCTGCCGTGGTCGGGCTTTGAGTCTTACTCAATTTCACACCTTGTAACACATACAAGAACTCTTTCTTTGATTGTTCCATTTTGAACTACTTCAAAATCTTGTCAAGGTATGTACTCATTGAAAAAACTTATCAAGCGTTTTGATCTATCTCTATAGATCTTGATGCTCAATATGTAAGCAACTTCACCGAGGTCCTTCTTCGAAAAACTTCTTTCAAATACTCCTTTATGCTTTGCAGAATATTTCTACATTATTTCTGATCAACAATATGTCATTTACATATACTTATCAGAAATGCTGTAGTGCTCCCACTCACTTTCTTGTAAATACAGGCTTCACCGTAAGTCTGTATAAAACAGTATGCTTTGATCAATTTATCAAAGCGTGTATTCCAACTCCGAGATGCTTGCACCAGCCCATAGATGTATCGCTGGAGATTGCAAATTTTGTTAACACCTTTAGGATCGACAAAACCTTCTAGTTGCATCACATACAACTCTTCTTTAATAAATTCATTAAGGAATGCAGTTTTGTTTATCCATTTGCCAGATTTCATAAAATGCGGCAATTGCTAACATGATTCGGACAGACTTAAGCATAGATACGAGTGAGAAACTCTCATCGTAGTCAACACCTTGAACTTGTCAAAAACCTTTTTGCGACAATTATAGCATTGTAGATAGTAACACTACTATCAGCGTCCGTCTTCCTCTTGAAGATCCATTTATTTTCTATGGCTTGCCGATCATCGGGCAAATCCATCAAAGTCCATACTTTGTTCTCATACATGGATCATATCTCAGATTTCATGGCCTCAAACCATTTCGCGGAATCTGGGCTCATCATCGCTTCCTCATAGTTCGCAAGTTCGTCATGGTCTAGTAACATGACTTCTAGAACAGGATTACCGTACTACTCTGGTGCGGATCTCACTCTGGTTTACCTACGAGATTCGGTAGTAACTTGATCTGAAGTTACATGATCATCATCATTAGCTTTCTCACTAATTGGTGTAGTAGTCACAGGAACAGATTTCTGTGATGAACTACTTTCCAATAAGGGAGAAGGTACAATTACCTTATCAAGTTCTACTTTCCTCCCACTCACTTCTTTTGAGAGAAACTCCTTCTCTGGAAAGGATCCATTCTCAGCAATGAGAATCTTGCCTTCTGATCTGTGATAGAAGGTGTACCCAACTGTCTCCTTTGGGTATCCTATGAAGACATATTTCTCCGATTTGGGTTTGAGCTTATCAGGATGAAACTTTTTCATATAAGCATCACAATCCCAAACTTTAAGAAACGACAACTTTGGTTTCTTGCCAAACCACAGTTCATATTGTGTCGTCTCAACGGACTTAGATGGTGCCCCTTTTTAACGTGAATGCAGCTGTCTTTAATGCATAACCCCAAAACGATGTTGGTAAATCTGTAAGAAACATCATAGATTGCGCTATATCCAATAAAGTACGGTTATGACGTTCGGACACACCATTATGCTGTGGTGTTCCAGGTGGCGTGAGTAGTGAAACTATTTCACATTGTTTTACCTGAAGACCAAACTCGTAACTCAAATACTCTACTCTACGATCAGATCGTAGAAATTTTATTTTCTTGTTACGATGATTTTCCACTTCACTCTGAAATTATATGAACTTTTCAAATGTTTCAGACTTCTTATTTCATTAGGTAGATATACTCATATCTGCTTAAATCATCTGTGAAGGTTAGAAAATAATGATACTTGTCGCGAGCTTTAATATTCATCGGACCACATACATCAGTATGTATGATTTCCAACAAATCTGTTGCTCGCTCCATTGTTCCGGAGAATGGAGTCTTAGTCATCTTGCCCATGAGGCATGGTTCGCAAGCATCAAGTGATTCATAATCAAGTGATTCCAAAAGCCCATCAGCATGGAGTTTCTTCATGTGCTTTACACCAATATGACCTAAACGGCAGTGCCACAAACAAGTTGCACTATCATTATTAACTTTGCATCTTTTGGCTTCAATAATATGAATATGTGTATCACCACGATCGAGATCCAACAAACCATTTTCGTTGGGTGTGTAACCATATAAGGTTTTATTCATGTAAACAGAACAACAATTTATTCTCTTACTTAAATGAATAACCGTATTGCAATAAACATGATCAGATCATATTCATGCTCAACGTAAACACCAAATAACACTTATTTAGGTTCAACACTAATCCCGAAAGTATAGAGAGTGTGCGATGATGATCATATCAATCTTGGAACCACTTCCAACACACATCGTCACTTCACCCTTAACTAGTCTCGGTTCATTCTGCAACTCCCGTTTCGAGTTACTAATCTTAGCAACTGAACCAGCATCAAATGCCGAGGGGTTGCTATAAACACTAGTAAAGTACACATCAATAACATGTATATCCAATATACCTTTGTTCACTTTGCCATTCTTCTTATCCACCAATTACTTGGGGTAGTTCCGCTTCCAGTGACCAATCCCTTTGCAGTAGAAGCACTTAGTCTCAGGCTTAGGACCAGACTTGGGCTTCTTCACTTAAGTAGCAACTTGATTGCTGTTTTTCTTGAAGTTCCCCTTCTTCTTCCCTTTGCCCTTTTCTTGAAACTAGTGATCTTGTCAACCATCAACACTTGATGTTTTTCTTGATTTCTACCTTCGTTGATTTCAGCATCACGAAGAGCTTGGGAATTACTTTCGTCATCCCTTGCATATTATAGTTCATCACGAAGTTCTACTAACTTGGTGATGGTGACTAGAGAATTCTGTCAATCACTATCTTATCTGGAAGATTAACTCCCACTTGATTCAAGCGATCGTAGTACCCAGACAATCTGAGCACATGCTCACTAGTTGAGCGATTCTCCTCCATCTTTTAGTTGTAGAACTTGTTGGAGACATCATATCTCTCAACTCGGGTATTTGCTTGAAATATTAACTTCAACTCCTGGAACATCTCATATGGTCCATGACGTTCAAAACGTCTTTGAAGTCCCGATTCTAAGCCGTTAAACATGGTGCACTAAACTATTAAGTAGTCATCATATTGAGCTAGCAAAACATTCACAACATCTGCATCTGCTCCTGCAATAGGTCCGTCACCTAGCGGTGCATCAAGGACATAATTCTTCTATGCAGCAATGAGGATAAACCTCAGATCACGGATCCAATCCGCATCATTGCTACTAACATTTTTCAACACAATTTTCTCTAGGAACATATCAAAATAAACATATGAGAGCAACAACGCGAGCTATTGATCTACAACATAGATATGCTAATACTATCAGGACTAAGTTCATGATAAATTAAAGTTCAATTAATCATATTACTTAAGAACTCCCACTTAGATAGACATCTCTCTAATCCTCTAAGTGATCACGTGATCCAAATCAATTAAACCATGTCCGATCATCACGTGAGATGGAGTAGTTTCAATGGTGAACATCACTATGTTGATCATATCTACTATATGATTCACGCTCGACCTTTCGGTCTCCGTGTTCTGAGGCCATATCTATTATATGCTAGGCTCGTCAAGTTAAACCTGAGTATTCCGCGTGTGCAACTGTTTTGCACCCGTTGTATTTGAACGTAGAGCCTATCACACCCGATCATCACGTGGTGTCTCAGCACGAAGAACTTTCGCAACGGTGCATACTCAGGGAGAACACTATTACTATGATAATTTAGTGAGAGATTATCTTATAATGCTATCGTCAATCAAAGCAAGATAAGATGCATAAAAAGATAAACATCACATGCAATCAATATAAGTGATATGATATGGCCATCATCATCTTGTGCTTGTGATCTCCATCTCCGCAGCACCATCATGATCACCATCGTCACCGGCGCGACACCTTGATCTCCATCGTAGCATCGTTGTCGTCTCGCCAATCTTATGCTTCTACGACTATCGCTGCCGCTTAGTGATAAAGTAAAGCATTACAGGGCGATTACATTGCATACAATAAAGCGACAACCATAGGGCTCCTGCCGGTTGCCGATAACTCGGTTACAAAACATGATCATCTCATACAATAAAATTTAGCATCATGTCTTGACCATATCACATCACAACATGCCCTGCAAAAACAAGTTAGACGTCCTCTACTTTGTTTGTTGCAAATTTTACGTGGCTGCTACGGGCTTAAGCAAGAACCAATCTCACCTACGCATCAAAACCACAACGATAGTTTGTCAAATAGACTCCGTTTTAACCTTCTCAAGCACCGGGCGTAGCCATACTCGGTTCAACTAAAGTTGGAGAAACTGACACCCGCCAGCCACCTGTGTGCAAAGCACGGCGGTAGAACCAGTCTCGCGTAAGCGTACGCGTAATGTCGGTCCGGGCCGCTTCATCTAACAATACCGCCGAACCAAAGTATGACATGCTGGTAGGCAGTATGACTTATATCGTCCACAACTCACTTGTGTTCTACTCGTGCATATAACATCAAACCATAAAAACCTAGGCTCTGATACCATTGTTGGGGAATGCAGTAATTTCAAAAAAAATTCTACGCACACACAAGATCATGGTGATGCATAGCAACGAGAGGGGAGAGTGTTGTCTACGTACCCTCGTAGACCGTAAGCGGAAGCGTTGACGCAACGTAGAGGAAGTAGTCGTACGTCTTCCCGGTCCAACCGATCCAAGCACCGTTACTCCGGCACCTCCGAGTTCTTGACACACGTACAGCTCGATGACGCACCCCGGGCTCCGATCCAGCAAAGCTTCGGGGAGGAGTTCTGTCAGCACGACGGCGTGGTGACGATCTTGATGTTCTACTGTCGCAGGGCTTCGCCTAAGCACCGCTACAATATGACCGAGGTGGACTATGGTGGAGGGGGGCACCGCAAACGGCTAAGGAACGATCACGAAGATCAACTTGTGTGTCATGGGGTGCCCCCTTGCCTCCGTATATAAAGGAGCAAGGGGGAGGGGGCGGCCGACCTAGAAGGGGCGCGCCAAGGGGAGTCCTAATCCCACCGGGAGTAGGATTCCACCTTTCCTAGTCCAACTAGGAGAAGGGGGGAAAGGAGGGGAGTGGAGAAGGAAGGGAGAGGGGGCCGCGCCCCCAAACCCCTTGTCCAATTCGGACTGGGCTTGGGAGGGGCGCGCGCCACCTCCTGGCTCCTTCCCACTAAGGCCCAATAAGGCCCAATACTCTTCCCCGTATTCCCGTAACTCCCCGGTACCTCTGAAAATACCCGAACCACTCAGAACCTTTCCGATGTCTGAATATAGTCGTCCAATATATCGATCTTTACGTCTCGACCATTTCGAGACTCCTCGTCATGTCCCCAATCTCATCCGGGACTCCGAACTCCTTCGGTACATCAAAACTCATAAACTCATAATATAACTGTCATCGAAACCTTAAGCGTGCGGACCCTACGGTTCGAGAACAATGTAGACATGACCGAGACACGTCTCCGGTCAATAACCAATAGCGGTACCTGGATGCCCATATTGGCTCCTACATATTCTACGAAGATCTTTATCGGTCAGACCGCATAACAACATACGTTGTTCCCTTTGTCATCGGTATGTTACTTGCCCGAGATTCGATCGTCGGTATCCAATACCTAGTTCAATCTCGTTACCGGCAAGTCTCTTTACTCGTTCCGTAATACATCATCTTGCAACTAACTCTTTAGTTGCAATGCTTTCAAGGCTTATGTGATGTGCATTACCGAGAGGGCCCAGAGATACCTCTCCGACAATCGGAGTGACAAATCCTAATCTCGAAATACGCCAACCCAACATCTACCTTTGGAGACACCTGTAGAGCTCCTTTATAATCACCCAGTTACGTTGTGACGTTTGATAGCACACAAAGTGTTCCTCCGGTAAACGGGAGTTGCATAATCTCATAGTCATAGGAACATGAATAAGTCATGAAGAAAGCAATAGCAACATACTAAACGATCGGGTGCTAAGCTAATGGAATGGGTCATGTCAATCAGATCATTCAACTAATGATGTGACCTCGTTAATCAAATAACAACTCTTTGTTCATGGTTAGGAAACATAACCATCTTCGATCAACGAGCTAGTCAAGTAGAGGCATACTAGTGACACTCTGTTTGTCTATGTATTCACACATGTATTATGTTTCCGGTTAATACAATTTTAGCATGAATAATAAATATTTATCATGAAATAAGGAAATAAATAATAACTTTATTATTGCCTCTAGGGCATATTTCCCTCAGTCTCCCACTTGCACTAGAGTCAATAATCTAGTTCACATCGCCATGTGATTTACCAGCAATAGTTCACATCACCATGTGATTAACACGCATAGTTCACATCGATATGTGATCAACACCCAAAGGGTTTAGTAGAGTCAGTAATCTAGTTCACATCGCTATGTGATTAACACCCAAAGAGTACTAAGGTGTGATCATGTTTTGCTTGTGAGAGAATCTTAGTTAACGGGTTTGAAAAAATTCAGATCCGTATGTATTTTGCAAATTTCTATGTCTACAATGCTCTGCACGGAGCTACTTTAGCTAATTGCTCCCACTTTCAATATGTATCTAGATTGAGACTTAGAGTCATGTCAATCAGATCATTCAACTAATGATGTGACCTCGTTAATCAAATAACAACTCTTTGTTCATGGTTAGGAAACATAACCATCTTCGATCAACGAGCTAGTCAAGTAGAGGCATACTAGTGACACTCTGTTTGTCTATGTATTCACACATGTATTATGTTTCCGGTTAATACAATTTTAGCATGAATAATAAACATTTATCATGAAATAAGGAAATAAATAATAACTTTATTATTGCCTCTAGGGCATATTTCCTTCAATTATATCATGCCATCCTGTATAGTTAGACAACATGTATGTGAATTATTTCATCCCAACCTATTTTAGAAAGACATCATATAGCTTTGTCATGTCATCCTGTTTAGGTACTCATCATATGTTGAATTATGCCATTATATCCTGTTAAGTTATCCATCATATATCTGAAACTATATCATGCTATCCTGTTTAGTTAGGCATCATATATGTGAAATTGTGTCATGCTGTCCTGTTTGGTTAGACAACATACATGTGAATTACCACATCTGTCTATCATACAATGTCTGTACGTTCAATTTATTTTCTTGTTTATCAGCCATTTGAATCAGAGGGGGTGATGGCAGTATCTAAGGGAGCAAAAACCCGTTCTTCACAAAAGACAGTGCTACCCGTTGATGCAGATAGAACCATGGTTGTACTGGCCCACAAACTAGCCCCACCACACATAATCGAGACTCTTCCAGATTGCACACTTACACCGTTGGGCAGAGAACTAGCTACAACCCATCTAACCGCAACCCCAGCGAATAGTAACCCACTTATAGTTGACAAAGCACCATGTCCACCACAGAGTACCCCCACACGAGCAGTTTGTAAAGCTACTGCAGTGCCCAAAGCATGAAGACCACCACAGCTAACCCAAACTCCACGTTTAAAGCGGAAGAGCAATGGTTCTCAGGTTATATTCCGTAGCTATGGTCCATACTCCTTTGCTGTTGCATCACTGTATTTACTCATACCAACTACTTTTGAATTTGAAGGATCCAATTGAAACTCCAATGGCGCAACAGGTATGTTTTAAACCTATTTCTTTAACTGGATTGCTGTTCTAACTTCTTGATCTATGTTGATTTCAGTTTAAGTTGCATAAAAAGTTATGTTCTCATGTGATGCACATTACAAGTGATGCTAATGTTGTGTAGTTTCTCACACTTATATTCTGTCTATGCTGTTGTGTCTTAAAAATATATGAGTTGAACTATGTCTCTATCTTGATTAGGGAACATAAACTAGAATGATATGGACAATACATTGACCATAGTACATAGATATAGGTTTGTTTCATGCTGTTATCCTGTCCACCTTACTACTGAACCGGTTTACCAAAATGAGTTTCGTATACTACAAGCTAAACCTGTGATGTGTTTGCTTGTTTCTCTTGTAGTATGCAAACAGAATATTGGAGAAGAGCACCCCACTATGCAATGGTAGATAAAGTAATGCACATAAGGTTCAAGATAGTGAGACAACCCTGTTAGTCTCCAAGAAAGGTGATAAAAACGATCTTGTAGACAGTGAGAAAACCCCACAGTCCTGCGTTGATGTAGTGTTCGAGTTACTGGCCAATACCGCTGGCACAAGCTCTTCGAACTCGCTGCCTGAATCACTTCGGCTTCTTCAGTCTCAGCTACAAGCTGAAAGGCATCAGTCAGCTATGCTGTGGCAAGAAGCCAAAGGACTGAGGAAGTCCCTGCAGAATTCAGATGCGTACTTTCTTGTGCAACGGCAAGCGCTAGAGGATTTAAGCGCCAAACAAGAGGAAGTTAATAAGCTTGCTAAGCATCTTGCCAGCATTATGGGTACCCAGGATATTATTTCTTGAGCTCTTCTGAAGTGGTTTCAGTTCTGGACTTGTTTTGCGGTGGCGTTTATATGCTGTTGTGTTCCCTATATTTGCACTGGTGGCGAACTTTGATGCCCAGTGGATGTAATATGTGTAATAGCCGTGATAGCCTAGCATAAGTTGCTTGCTTATTTATTTCCTTGTTGTCTTGTTTATTTGTTTGCTTGTAGTTAGTGCAGTTCTTTTTCCATGGTTTGCTAGTGGCTGCAATAACCTATTTTTTAAAACTAGGCCACAATAACCATGGGCTAATATTTACTGTAGTGACACTGGCCTCCTACGGGCCGTAGAAATAGTAGGCCTTCTACGGGCCGTAGAAACAATGGGCCTTCTACGGGCCGTAGAAACAATGTGCCTTCTACGGGCCGTATCATCAATGGGCCTTATATGGGCAGTATGATCGATGGCCAAACATGGGCCAATAACAGGCCACATTATGGCCGTAAACGGGATAGAGTTGGAATCGTCCGTTCATGGGCCGACCATAACGGGCCATCGTTAATAGGTCGTATTTGATGACGTTATGAAAATGGCCCAACGTATTAACGGACCACAAACGGGCCGACTGTAACCACGGGCTGAATTTGGCCCACAAGCAGAAAATGACAGTAACGGGCCGTAAGTAAACAAATGCTGGAAATCAGCCCAAGAATAAATGGGCTCTGAGAAGGCCGAAAGATAACATGGGCTGGAAACGGCCCAACGGAATAACGGGCCGTTAATGGGTATAAAGTGATACACTGTTCATTACGTGCCAGTTTCACCACGGGCCGTTAATGGGTGTAAAGTGATACACTGTTCATTACGGGCCAGTTTCACCACGAGCCGTTAGTAGGCCAAGAGTTATATAGGGCCTCATATGGGCCGAAAGACGTCATGGGCCATACATGGTCCAGAAGTGAAAACGGGTTGGAATCGTATTGGATGGCCCAAATGACGCTACTGGGCCTAATTCAGATAGGGCGTAACGGGCCTTGGGTTAGCGAGCTGTAAATGGGCTATATGCGAACAGGCCATTAATAAGCTTTCCATGGGCCGGCCCGCCACCTTTTGACCAAGTCAAACGGTCCAGCCTTTTCACAGGAATGGGCCGGCCCGCCACCTTTTGACCAAGTCAAACGGTCCGTCCTTTTCACAGGAATGGGCCTCTGTTGGGCCATGCCACGTGTCGACGTATCATAGGCGCCTATCTGACCCACTGACGAGCTGACACGTGTTTCGTCCGGCCAATAAGAATTTTACACATGGAAATTTCCCATTGGTCGGGGCTGTTAACGGGTTATCTGATCCAAAACCCGACCCGATAGCTTAACGGCGTTCCGTTACGGTGGATGCCACGTGTCGGTCACCCTTGACGAAAGCACTTCTGTGACGCACGATTTATCGTCATGGAAGTGGACACTTCCGTGATGATAATTTTGGTAATGTCATGGAACACTTCTACGACAGCACAGGTATGACTATCTTGATTCTGTCATAAATTTGTCATGGATGTACATGCATGACAAAAAACACGACCTACTATGACAAACACGTATCATCACGGAAGTGTATTTTTTTTGTAGTGCATGTATTCGGCATTCTCCGAATTATTGTCTAGCATATCAGTTAAATCATCGATAGTGGCTACCAAATGGGTGGTGGGTGGGATGCAAAATTCCCTATTGTACGCCTCGAAGGGTTGATGACTGAAAGTGAAGGGCAGGTCCTCCTGAATGGTCATTTTCTGAATTCGGTCTAGCGCCTCGTTTACCATTGCGAGGGTCGCCGAGCTTGAGGGATCTGGGCCGAACTCTATTGTAGCTTCGTAGGGGGCGATCAGTGCCCTAGCCGGTCCTTGATTTCCGTTGGTCGTGCTGAGCTCGGGGTGCGGAGCTGGATCCTTAAGGGGGTCCGGACCGTCACTGGATGCCGAGGACGGGCCTTGGTCCTTGCTTGTGGCTTCCCCATTGGGGTTCGAGATCGAGCTGCTTTGGGCTGGGGGTAATCCCTGGCCGTTGGCTGCCACTTTGTCATAAGGGCTCAAGGTCGGGCGAGCATTGTGAAAGGAAGGTTCTGCCGAGATTGTGAAAGGTCAAGGATAGGTCCTCCGCGGTCATGACGTGTCCGGACGGAGGCAGAGTCTGGCCCCTGCTCGATGCGGAGCTCTCCTGGCACGAAGCCGTCAGCGCCGATCTGCCGATCGAATCAGGAAGGAACTTCGAAGCAGGAATGGCGAGGGTGCGGAAGGGGGAAGTAAATCCGGAAGAAGCCAGATCGCCCAGTGTGTCCACAACATACTCCAAACAACCAAAGCGGATTCGGTTTCTGGGGGCGAAGGCGTCGATCTGACCCAGATGGCCAGTCGGGCCTGCGTGCAGCACGATGTTGCCAAATGCGAAGAGTTGTCCGGGGACAAAGAAGTCCCCAGATCCAATGCCTTCTCCTATGATCAGGTGTCAAAACCGACAGACCTCGGGGTAGGGGGTCCCGAGCTGTGGATCTAGGATTGATGGGGAACAAGGGACGACGAACACAGTGTTTACCTAGGTTCGGGCCCTCTCGGATGGGTAAAACCCTACGTCATGCTTGATTGTATTGGATGTATGATATGGTTTACAGAGTAGATCTACCTCGAGATCAGTATGAGCTAAACCCTAAGGCGATGAGGTGATGAATGTAGCTCTCGCCCTAAAGACTAAAAACCCTCGGTTTATATAGACACCGGTAGGGTTAGGGTTACTGAAGATAGATTACAATAAGGGTTCAAAGAGATCCTCCGCCTTCTTGACTTGGAGGGCACACCACGACTTCATAGATCCCCTGTCACTATACGGCTCCACCAGTCTGGCCCATGTACAATGGGCCGTCATCCCGAGGACCCCTTAGTCCATGACTCCCTCGAAGGACATATAGAGTTTGCCTGAAATTCGCCGAAGCAGAAATAAATCGACATTTCGGCAAAACATAGGCAACTCATGTCACACAAGATCCGACAAACACACATATATAGGCGGCAACTCATGCATGCCACATGCACATTCCCACCATCATATAGTGCAAACACACATATTTCCATTCTTGCAAAGCACAGCTTTTTACTCACCTATCGTCGTCGTGAGAGAGGAATCGAACACACACAGTAGATGGCGGCTGATGCCGCTATTCAGGGATCAAAAGTAGTGAACAAAGATGCATGGTTTACTTCTAAAATGGCTAGATCTAGTTGGAAGGATATGCTCTACCTAACTAGTGGAGAGGGAGGGAGAGCTAGCTAGTGAGACAAAGGTAGGAGTGGGGAAAGGGGAGGAGGGAGAGACAAATAGTGAGGAAGAAGCTAGCTAGAAAGAGAGGTCATTAATGGAGGAGATGGTAGATGGGGGCATTAATGGGGAGAGAAGAGAGGTAGGATAAGGAAGAACTAAGTGAGGGAGGTAGAGGAGGGAGAGGGGAAAGGGGGAGGGGAGAGGGAGAGAGGGTGGGGGAATGGTGGCTGCCACGCGTAGTAGTAACGCGGTATAGTTAACGACGCTACTGCTAATCTCCATAGCAGTAGCGCGTGCCGGTGGACCATCGCTGTTTTTAAGTGGGGCCCACCTTCTGGCACCGTACATGCACAACAGTAGTGGTGTCCACAGACACGCACTACTGCTATGGCTATAGTAGTGGCGTTGTTTTCCACCCGCCGCTACTACTATGGGCAGTCCCCGTCGGTGGCGATGGGACCACTTAGCAGTAGCGCGGCGTGGAAGAGAGGCGCTACTACTACTTTGCTACCTGTAGTGTGTTTTTTTACCCCGCTACTACTAATTAGCAGTAGCGCCTCTCTCGCTCCCGCGCTACTGATAAGATTCTATATATAGGCTTTCTCCTAGTAGTGGAGAGGCATGAGCTAACATACTTTCCGTACTTGGATCATAAAAACTTGTGATTGGACCTCTAGGAAGCATCCACAACTACTAGAAATCATTAAGGTAAACCCAACCATAACATTAATTATCAAGTCCCCTTTACTCCCATATGCAACAATCCCCTTACTAGGGTTTGTGTTTCAATCACTCACGCAACCCACTATAAGTGAATCGTAAACATATCGCAACACCTTACAGCATGAATCCCCCACGTGTGCGCGGCACAGAGGTCACCATAGGACAACACCAAAATAAAATATGCAACTCAAACCAATCAAGATCATCAATCAACCCAAAGAACAAAAGAAATCTACTCAAAACATCATAGCATGCCAACACATCATTGGATAATAATATGTGGCATAAATAACCATGTTCAAGTAGGGGATTACAATGGGGTGCGGGAGAGTGGACCGCTGAAAAGAATGAGGGGTGATGAAGACGGCGATGTTCATGAAGACAGTCACCGCAGAAATGGTTCCCCCGGCGGCACTCCGGCGCCACTGGGAGATGTAGGAAGAGAGGCTCCTCCTTCGACTTGCTCCTCCATGGCCTCCCCCTATATGGGGAGAGGTTATCCTTCTGGTCCTTGGCATCCATGGTGCTCGGAGGGGCAAGAGCCCCTCCTAGATTGGATCTCTCTCTTCGTTCTCTTCTGTTTCTGCGCTCATGTTTCTGGCTGAAAACCATTTCTTAAATTCCTGGAGATCCATAACTCTGATTAGGCTGAACTTTTGAGTGGATTTTTCTCCGAATATTCTATTTCTTGCGGCGAAATAAGGGCACCAACCGACCTATGAGGTGCCCACAACACACTATGGTGCGCCCAGGGGAGTCGGTGGGGCGCGCACGGGTGCCTTGTGGGGCCCTCGAGCACGGTATTGTGTTGATTCTTCCTCCCAAAAATCACATATATTCCAAATAAACCTCCCCAAATTTTTATCGTGTTTGGACTTCATTTGGTATGGTATCTCGGTGAAATAATAAACATCCACAAACAGGAACTGGCACTGGGCACTGGATCAATAAGTTAGTCCATACAAATAATATAAAAGTGCACCAAAACCATACAAAATTGTGATAAACATGCATGAATACTTCATAAATTATATACGTTGGCGACGTATCAATATTCCATAAAAGTTCTTCATAAAATTTCAAGTCATTTGGAGTTCTATAGAATAGGTATCTTTGTTCTAGCTTTTCCAGGTCCAGAATTCCAGCTGTCGGCAATCTCCCTTGTAAATCTTGCAAATTGGGAGAGAAAAGGCATTAGAATCACATCACAAAGTGTTAGAATGATAAAACTTTATAAATATCAGTAGGAAAACATGATGCAAAATAGACGTATCAATGCTCTTGCTCCTTATCATCACCAAATGGTGTGGGACATAAGGCACCAATGTATTCAAGGAAATGTCTCCCGATGATATCATTTCCACATTCCAACTATTTGAAGAATCCAAGGCAAATGCTACAAAACATCTTGCCATGCATGGTACCTCAACTCCTAAGACCAATCTTACCTTGAAGGCCAAATATGTGTGTGAGGCAGAGCAAAGTGAAGATGAAGAAGAAGGTGATGAGATTGACTCATATGAGAGCCCGTCATATCAAGACATTACTCTCCTTGCCAAGAAGTTTAGCGTGGGAGAATTAAAGGGAAGGTTCCAAAAGAAGAAAGTTAGAAGTTTCTACAGCTATGAAGAAACCAACCACTTCTCCAATGATTACCCTTACGAGAAGAGATAAGATAAACTAAGGTTTCCCAAGAACTTTGTGAAGAAGAAATTGTCAAACCCTCAGAACTCTAAGCTCAAGAAGATAGATGAAAGGACATGGTTGCTCAAGAAGAGTTCGACTCCGATGATGTTGGCGGTGTTGCCAGAGTGGCTCAAGATTCTGAAAACACCTTGAGGCTAGTCAACAAGAGTGGTGATGTTGTCACCTACTACTACATGAAAGACTACAAGGGCAACGCCCATAAGTGTCTGATGGCCAAGGCTGTGGTTGAGGATGGTGAACAACGAATTTCTTATAACAAGGTTAAGGTAACCCCTCGTTCAAATCCTCCTGTCTTCACTCCTTCTACTCCTAGTGATCAATATCTTGATGCAGAGGACAATGATGATGATGATATGAATGATCCTATGTTCGCTAAACTAGATAAGTTCATGTGCTCCCTTAAAGGAAAGAAGCTCACTATGTTATGAATGCTTATGGAGATGCTGAGTAAGCACATCGTCAAAATTAAGGGACTCTAAACCCTCGTTACCGAGGAAAAGGAAAAATATGAAATCCTTGAGTGGAAAGTCCAATTTGAGGAAGCACGAAAGGATGAACTATGCTTAAAAATCGATGCAAACATTGGTGAGCATACCAAGAAACTTCCTCCTTGAAAAAGGCTAAGAGCTCTTGCAAGGAGTTGATGAATGATAAGAGTAAGCTTGAAGAGTCTCATGCTACTCTCTCTAAGGATTGTGAGCTTCTAACCGTGTCTCTCAAGACTAAGGAAGAAGAGCTCACCCTTCTTATAAAGAGTTTTGAGAAACTCAAACTTACTTATCTTGAAACTCTAGCCAAGGCTTACTCCTCATCTATTATAAATGCCGATGCTTGTACTACTAACTCTAGTGGTGATCTAGCATCTATTCTTGAGGAGAATCTCTCCCCAGAAGCTCAACTTGAGAGAGGGCTCATAACATACGATCAAGGAAAAAAGAACCTTAATGAGGTGTTGAGCCAACACAAATAAGTGGTTGCCAAGGAAGGGCTTGGGTTTGACCCAAGCACAAGCAAGAAGAAAATGTCTTCTCAAAAGTGCACCACACCTATCAAGGAGAGTTTTGTGCATGAAGGGAACAATGAGAAAGGAAAAGACAAAGTTGAAAAGGTTGTGAGTGGGAAGGCCACTAGGGGTATGCCCACTCCCAACAAGCTGAAGGAATTCATGCCTACATCCTATGTGCTTCGTAAGACAAAGGATAGAGATGTTATGCTCAATTTGTTGGTCCTAGTAATGCTTTTCGCTTCTATGCTATTTGGGTCTGTAAGACCCTTGTTACTAATTTCAGAGGCCCCATTACAAAATGGGTGCCTCTAACCAAGTCTTAAATGGTGTGTAGGTTGCCTTCTCTGGTGGAGTCAAGTGGGTGATCAACAGTGGATGCACTAATCATATGGCCGGAGATAGCAAGTTGCTCTTTGACTTCACGGAATCTATTCAACCATTTATGAGCATTGTGCTTGGTGGAGGATCAAAAGGACATGTACTTGGGTTGGGTAAGGTGGCTATCACAAATGACATGTCTCTTGCAAATGTCATGCTTGTCCAATCCCTTAAATATCATTTGCTTTCCATTTGTCAATTGGCTTCCATCGGTTATGACAGACTATTTGGACTAAGGACGTGAAAGTATTTAAGAGAGATACTCTCAAAGTGGCCTTTGTTGGCGAGTTGGATGGAAACCTTTACATAGTTGATTTGTCGAAAGAGAGCACATTCCATGCCACTTGTCTAATGGCCAAGGCTGACAAAGGGTGGTTATGGAATCGCCTTCCAGCCCATGTCAGCATGAGAATCTTCAAGATCTCTTAAAGGGTGATCACATCCTTAGACTAAACAATGTTTCTTTTGAGAAAGATTGTTTGTGTAGTGCATGCATATTCAGTAAGCAACATCAATCAAAGCACCCACCCAAGAATATCATGTCAACAACAAGGCCATTGGAGCTCCTTCATGTGGATCTCTTCGGGCCTCCTTCATGGGATAGTCTTCGTGGGAAAAGTATAGTCTTGTCATTGTTGATGATTATTCAAGATACACATGGGTGTTTTTCCTCAAGTCAAGGACGAGATGAAGAGCACCTTTATTGATTTTGCCAAGTAATCTCAATGCAAATTTGACAAAGTGATCTTGGCAATAAGAAGCGACAATGGATCCAAGTTTGAGCATCAATACTCCGCACCTTGTAAGTGCATCTAGTGCCACCCCTAGTTGGTTTTGGAGTATTGACGACAAACTTGGTTGAGGGACTAATGTGTTTGTGAGAATTGAAGGATAACACAGGTAGTAGTCCCACATTGATTCGGTTTACCTACCGGAGATGACCCCTAAAATGTGTGAAGACATTGAAGACAATGGTGGTTTGTGAAGATATTCACAACAAAGATTATGACTTGAGAAGACATTCACGTGAAGACTATGGAGTGCGAAGACATACTTGTTTCATAGTTTCCTTTTCTTCTTTGTTGAGTCATAGGAACCACCGCACTGTTAAGTGGGGTCCAAGTGAACAAAGTCAGAGTGACTAAGGTGATGCTCAACCAAATCCTATGTCTTCGAGCGAAGACAATGAGAGAAAATCTTATCCAGAGCTAGATGAGCCAGCTTTACTTGTAGCCCAAGTCAAGTTGCCACGTGTGTTTGAAATCTGACCATTGGACACATGTCAGTTCCTTAGTGACCCAGGGTCATTTTGGACAAATCAGGTCGGGTTGCCTCCTGGCTATATATAGCCCACCCCCTACACCATAAATTGGTGGCTTCTTAGAGTTAGTACACGGCTTTTGTCGTTTGAGAGCAACCCACCTCCGAAGCATTTGAGAGAGACATCCTTGCGAGGACAAAGCCCAAAATACCCAGAGCCAAAGAGTGCTAGGCATCACTGAAGTCTTTCTATCCGCGTGATCTGAAGACTTGTTACACTTGAGGACTGTGAATCCTCCAGCCGGTTAGGCATTGCGTTCTGAGCATCCAAGAGTCATTGTGGAGTGCCTATGAACAAAGTCTGTGAAGGTTTGGAAGTCTACCTTCAAGACTTACCAGAGTGATTGGGTGAGGACTAAGCGTCCTTACCTCAAGGGGAATAAGGTGAAGACGCGGTCTTCTGAGTTGAATCTCAGCCTCCCTAACCAAACGTACAGTTGTCACAGCAACTGGAACTGGTCCAACAAATCCCTGTCCTCACCAAGCAACTAGTTCTATCTCTTACCTCTCTTTATTTACAGTTTGTCTTCGTGAAGTCACCGCCTGCTTGCTTGATCTGATTGACTTCATTGTGTGATGACTATTGTTGTTTGGCTTCATACTATCTTCCATCCTGATCCATACAACCTAGCTGCTAATAGTCTTCGTGCTTTCACTTCATTGCTTACTTGACTATGGCTTGTCTAGTGTAGTCTACCTTTCGTTGCATATCAATAGGCTCATATCTACTGTTTGTCTTCAAAGCCCCCCGTGTTTTGAAGACTTTCATAAAAATCGCCTATTCACCCCCCTCTAGTCGATAACTAGCACTTTCAATTGGTATTAGAGCAAGGTGCTCCCTTGTTCTGTGTGATTGGTTTAACCACCTGGAGTTTTAGCTATGTCGACTGCAGGGATAATCAAAGTCTCTGTTGCGTGCCCTGTCTTTGATGGCACTGATTACCCCTACTGGAAGAATAAGATGTGTATGCCATCTTGAAGCCATTGATGTCAACCTCTGGTATGTCGTCAAGAACGGCGTTCCCAAGGTCGGTGAAGGTGTCACTGCTGCTGATGTCAAGAGGTTCATTCAACTAGACTCGACTGCCAAGAACATCATCTGTGGTCATCTGACCAAAGAACAGTATGGTCGTGTGAGTGCTCTGGAAACTGTGAAGCTAGTCTGGGACTGGCTCTCCAAGGTCAACGAAGGCGTCTCAACCCAGAGAGACTCAAGGATCAGTGTTCTTCGCAACCTCTTCAACCGCTTCAAGAGAAATGACAATGAGAATGTCCAGCTCACATTTGACCACCTCACTGACATCACAAATGAGCTTCATGCACTCGGCGCCACTAAGATCACCAAGCATGAAATCGTCAAGACACTCTTGACATCGCTTCACAGCTCATTTGACACCCTGGCCCTAATGACTCAAGAAAGCCCTGACTTCAAGACTCTCGATCCGTCTGACATACTTGAGAGGCTCAACACGCATGAGTTCCAATTATCTGAGAAAAGAGATATATATGGTCCCAACTATGGCCGAACTCGTGCTTTGAAGGCAAAGGTTGTTTCCTCATCTAAAGAAGAATCTGACTGCAGTTCTAGGGATCCTGAAGACATTGGAAAGGAGCTTGCTATGCTTGTGAAGAAGTTCCAAAAATTCACTAAGAAGAAAGGCTTCAGAAAGTCTTCAAGATCCAGCTCAAGAAATGATGAAGCTTCTATCTCATGACCACAAGAAGAGAACATGCCACAAGTGCAAAAAACCTGGTCA